>OY728138.1:715186462-717686462 GCA_963277665.1 Viscum album | reverse complement strand
ATGTTTGAAAAATGGAAGGACTTAGTAATCATTTTCTTAATTCCAACTCTTTGAACAGAGTATTTGAACATTTAATTTTATAATATTAATAACTTCTATTTGTATACTTATATTTCGTTCCAAGTTTATTATCATCATATTGAAAATTTCCCTTAAAAAAATTTCCTTTGATACTATTTGGTAATTTAATTTATCTATTTTTATTACTTCATTACCAAAAAATCATAAACACCTTTAGGATATAAAATTATATTCACATTGAATTGTACAACTATAATATTTTATTTTTATTATTTTAATTTCTCTAAGCTTGAAAATAATTCCAATCGAATATTATAAAATATATTCTCAGTAAAATATTATACTAATTAACACAAACCCATTTTTATTCAATAAATAACACTTATTTAAATTTAGTGGGAATATTTTACAAATAAACTATTATCATATATTTCTCACATGTTATTCTATGCATTCAAAGAATTATTCTAAAAAGAATACATTATTTTTTAAAATATTTCACTGCTTGTGGAGGTAAATATATCTCTCATATTTTAAAAAAACATCTTGAAAAATCTATTTTAACATTATTGGCACTAAATAGTGTGTTCCATGCACTTCTCCAAAGAATTCATGATATCATCCTCACTTAGATGAAACAAGTCCAGTTTGAAGAGAAAATTATCTCCGTATCTGAAGAATCAAATGATATATGTATGTGCCAAATAATTACATAGTCATCAAGGTATGTATATTAATCAAAATATTCCCTAGTACAGTGACATGATGGTGAGAACCTTTCACTAGGAGTAGGATATTTATTTTATCAATTTTCAACAAAAGGGGTGTAAAAACTATAGAATACATTTTAAGGGTATTATTGGATATTTTTGGCCTTAATAAAATATTATTCTAGGAAAACCCATACATAAGATAATAATTCTTTTTATAGACTTTTATTTGATTTTACATAGATCCAAAACATAATTATGAATCAAAATTTATGGCCTTTTTAAATTGGGATTCATTTTGTACTAAACTAAATTATGCAAAGGAAAATCCACCAGAAAGAAAATTTCTTATGAAGGATAAAGAGTATTTTGTGGAATTATCATGAGATCCCTTCTTGTCTAATTATTTCCTTCATATTTAGTACTCATTTTCAGTGTGTTTGTGGAGGAACATTGTAAATTTGTGTTCCCTTAATGAATGAAGATGTTAATGGAGTGCTAATAGAGATTCTTCATGATTGTATTCTTACTTCCTAAATGAAGTCATTCATGGAATGATGATAGGATTAATTTTCTATAAAATTAAACCATTATAAATTAAGTAATTAACAAAGTGTTGACACAAATTTCATTATGTTAGTGTTCTCCTTTTGCGAATGGAGTCATTCGCAGAGCACTGGCAAGATTCCTTGTACTACCATGAGTTTTTTATGAATTATTGTTTTTAATAAATTAAAATAATTTAATGGATTTATTTTCATGCTACACACAATAATTATTTTATCTTTTAGTACACACAAAACTAATTCTGAATTGTGTTAACACAATACCAAGTTTATATTTCATTACACACAACAACGAGTTTAAACAAAACATGTCATACTGTTAAAATATTATCATTTAATATGATGAATATCACCTAGCGATTTTAATGGTGGGTACGAATAGGATTAAATAAATTATTAAAATATATTTTTTACACATTTATATATATATATATATTGAATTATCTAGTGAACAATTAATTTGAAATGAAAATAAAAACCATTTTATAATTAAGAAAAACATTTTTCTTCATTTAAACATGTTATATATCATTAAATTAACCAAATCACCTTTGGTTAATGAATTTAATTAAATGTATGTATTATATGTTCAATAAATTTTTTAACACCCATCATATATGTTTTGTATACAAGAGATATGGATAAATCCAATATTATGCTTAAAAAATCTATTTTTCTATAGTTATGTCACATTTTTATAGTATACTTATTTTAAAAGTTTTTTTTATAATTTTATATGTTTAATTTTATAAAATAAAAATAATTTTGGAAATCATAATTTCAAAATTATCTTTGGGTGAAGTTTTAATACTATTCTGCAAAGTTTTACTTTTTTTGACAAATTATGAAAAATAATAAATTTTAATTGAAAACAGTATATTCACCTAAATTATTTAAAAAGATAACTTATATTTTATGTTTATTTTGAAGTATAATTAATTATATTATACATCTATTAATAAGATTTAGGTAATTTTAATAAATTCCATATTTAAATTTGATATAAAAATATTATAAACTTTTGAACATTTCACTTTAAAAACCAAATTTCTCATGACGTCTCTGATATTAATTTTAAATTAAATTCTGACACTTCTGTGAACTGATTTTGGAAAAATGGATTTCATATCTAGAATAATCATAATTTATATTATATAATGAGGCTAAAATAAGTTTTTACGATAATTATAATTGAAAAAAGTTAAAATTGATTGATCGATTGAAAATTAATTTTTTTTATCAGAACACTTTTTATGAAGAAATTGAGAAACTAAAATAGTTCATTCAAGTTTAAAAACTCCATAAGTCATCACAAAACCATTGAAAAATTGCTTAATACTATTCACAAAATTAACCCTAAATAATTTCAAGGAGATATATGTTACATGTGTTGCTAGATCATCCTTTAAAATGTTGTCAAAATGATAAGCCAGTTTGTCTCAGGTTTGGATATACTCATCTCTGGTTATGTTCCCTTTGTTGAAACCTCTAATAAATATAAGGTATTTTTTTATTAATCTAGGAACATTTCTCACTATTCATATCAACTCTAATTGTCTTTTCCATCATCATATCAACCTCTTATTGTGTGGCATTGATGTCAAGAGCTTCCTCTACAATCTCTTCCTATGAATTCATAAGAATCACTAGAGGATTACCTTTTAAAGAATCCCACTCATCTTTCTTCTGTTTGGGAATGACACCCTTACAGGTCTAGCCTTGATAGGCAAAGCCTCTATATTCTTAGAATCTCCTACTCCAAGAATATCCAAGAGTATCTCATCGCCAACAGAGACCATCTCTATTGCCTCATCTTTCCTCTTAATTTTTTTGAAGGCTCACCTTTAGTACTATAATTGGTTCAAGAATAGATTCCCATCATTTCCCTATTTCTAAACTTCACCAACTATCTATACTTAATTGGATTAATAAGATAAGAATTTTCCTTCCTCCCTTTAACAAACATCTCCTTGACCATAATTATACCTCTAGAGTCGTGTGAAACCTTCCTCCCCTTAATTTTTCTAGTGCTCTAAAACCCTCTACTATGATCATCCTCTATAATCTAAATAGAAACTAGACTACATAACTCATTGTTTGAAATATCCCCAGATAAACCCTAAACCTCATTGAGAGTCTAATCCTAATTTTGATCTCAAATTTTCAAATCCACCTCCTCATTCCCAACGCATCAAACCAGTTTCCAATATTTAATACTAGAAACATTCTTCTATGGATGGACCCATAAAATGAAACCATCCATCCCTCCAAACCTTGTAAGTGATTCACCTCATAGCCAGTTAGACCTTTATTTTTGGATATATTAAATTTTTATCTAGAAGTTTGAAGACTCCCAGAGCACACTACCCCATTATAGGATACAGATTTCAGAGTGGAAAAAAGATACAATTCCACATCAATTTTCATTCCTTCCACTGGTTTTGGAGGTTCGTGAATTGAATTGGGGATAGCCAAATATTTCCTCAAGTGATTGAAGACATCTGACACTTTCAAATTAGCATTCCTAAGCCTCACCTCCACTTGAGGAGGGAAAGACCCACCATGTTCAGTCTAGTTTGTATAAGAGGACTTCACATTTCCATTACACCTCAAATTAGAAACCCCGTGAAACTATTGACTCCCTCCATGACATGAAGAATTCTGGTGACCCATGAACTTTCACGATGAAGGGAAATCTATCTAAGATTCAAAAAAAACATCTTGTTTACATTGGAATTCCTCCCCAACAGTGATCCAAATCCATTCCACATGTGTCTTGGAGGAGTCCACCTCAATGAAAATGTGGGGAGAGATCAGGTGAAATACCAATATCATTTTTATATCTAAACATAAATATAGACCCAATAGATTTCCTAACAAGCATATAATTGAGGGGTTTCAGAAGGGTAGTAGTAGTTTAGGGAGACGTACCCATAAAGCTATGGTAGGAGTGACTCTCTTCATATGAAGTTCATAGGTATACCGAAGAAGATAAAAGGTATTTCTATTACAACTCTGTGGAGATATGAACCAAGAAATAATTAAATCTTTTGTTGAAGAAAAATTGATTGTGATATTTATCTTATCTATAAGGTCAATTATTTCTCATTCCTGTAAACCCTATGAACCAAATTCAAACCTGTAAAATGTATATACTAAAGGCCGAAGAGGCCTGAATCGAGTTACAAACATTATATTGAGATAAACCAAGGCTTAGATGAATTATGAGGTCAAAATAAAAATTTTAGGTGCACTCTTAAAGAGATCTAGGACCTTTGGGAAAACCGAGATGAGAGGAAAAGCTGGTAGATAATCTGGGTTGGAGAAAGGGGAGAAGGAACATGGCTGAGCCTCAAAAGAGGATGTATGAAAATCTTACCCCCTCCACCCTTCAGAAGGGAGGGGATCCTTGGTTTCTGTCTTCAGTCTAGGTTTGTAATGGAGAGCGGGGTTCCTCCTATATTGAGATTAGTTTAAAATTAATTAATGTAATTAAGTTTAAAATGTAGTTTTGTGCATTACATGTGTTTGTAGATAAATTAATTTTACACAACTATATGATTTTTGTTAAATGAATTGGATTTTTATATCTAGAATAAGTATTTATAAAGTAATTAATATATATCTTTTTAATAATAGTCTTATAGTATAAATTATCTATGCAAATAAAAATATACAAGTTACCATTGTAAAAACTATAAAGATAAAATTGAGTAAACTTGAAGACTAAGGAATAAACTGATTAAAAACGTATTTTTTTCTGTTTTGGACATATTTATTGTCCAATTAATCCTTAACATACATTATTATTCAATTTTTTAGTTTTATTATGTAATTAAGACCTTCTAATTGGGAATAATTTTGGTTATTTACAAGAATTACACTCATCAAATATAAAATGGAACTCACTCTCCCCACTTATTCACACATATAAATCCATTTTTGTTATCAAAACCCTAAAGAAAATCATTTCCAAACTTCCCACCCATCATACCATAAGAATTATTTTGTATATAAATGCAAAAAATATTGGCTTTAGTGCCAACCTAATGGGGATACACAAAGAAGAAGCAACATTCATCAATGAACATTTTTGTTTTATTTCTTCCTCAAAACCATTAAATTATTTTATATCATTATTATATAATAAAAAAAGTATATTATATATAATGACATGTTTTTATGTTAATTTAATTTCTAAAAACCATATAAACTTCCATCAAATGGGTTATAAAATCGTCGTTTGTGTGTACGGCAAACTGTCGCCTCGTGAACCGATGTCGTTCGTTTTTTACATTAACACCTTTCAATGTTGGGAATAATAAAGGAAACACTATTTATATATGATATATATGACATATATGATGTTATTATTATTATTTAATTATTATATTACACTTAACTTCATGATTTATATTTTGTGGGAATATGATAATGTTGTTCGTGTGTACGACGAACTATCGCCTCACGAAGTGACGTGATTCATTCATGCTTTACATTGAATATATTAAGGATGGGTTAAATAGAAATATGAAATATATATGAAATAAAAATGATATAATAATTAATATATATATATATATATCATCTATTTTTCTTTCTTTCATAATGACAAGACAATGGAAATAATGTTCATGCATACATACGACATACTATCACCATGAACGGTGTATTTCATTTACTATAACCAAATTTTATGTATTAACATTAATAAATATATACTATATGTATATAAAATTTATATCATGATATATATTTTTGAGATGGTGAAATAAATATTAATTTAAGATTACCAAAAATAACAAATCAAAACGTATATAAAAAACAAATCGGTTATTACCCGAACCACAACTTTAACATGGAATTGTTAATAAACTTGTAATAAAATTTCATAAGAAAATAATATATTATATGATATATGTATGTATTTTTATTTAATATATGTATAATAATATTATATTTGTTATATTGGAGGTCTTAATGAGTACGATACAAGTTAAGACTTAAGGTTAGGGGATTTCTAGTATCACTTTTATTTTGGAGTGACTTATGTATTGTTTATCATTCGTTTATTTTGTGGGGTGTATATAATTCCATATATTATGATATATCAATAATACATATCATTTAATGATAATTAATTTTTCCATTTATTTCATTCATTCATGGAGATTATTATTCAAATGTTACTCAAGTAGTAAGGGATTTTTGTCTCACTTTTTACTTCTATGAGACACATGTCATATTCAACACCTATTTATTTTATGTGGTATATATATTATACATTAATTTATTTTATTATGATTTTAATTAATATTATTGTAATTGATATATACATTTTAGGATCTCTTTTTCATGAGGTTTACGGTTCAAAAGTTACTAAATCAGTAAGATATTTTTGTCTCAGTTTACCTTCTTTGAGATGCATGTTATGTTATGAGACTATATTCTTTCATGATGTATATATAAAACCCTATTTTCATGTAGTATCATGAATTTATTCATCCTCATGATATTTTAATTTTAATTTTATATTATTCCTTCATGGGTGTTTATATTCAAGGTTATCAAAGTGGTAAGTATTTTATAATACAATTCCACAGTTTGTTGGGAATGTTTATGATCAAGTTTCCAATGTTAAAATATCATGATATAACTATAAATAATTCTTGTGATTTTTTATCCTTTGGTTATTCATGATATATTCAAGTAATGGTACCATTTTAAACTATTTGGAACTTAAGATAACTAAAAAAATATTTTTAATAAAAACTGACTTTATTTCTCTCCCTAGTATTAAATATTTTTTCTTCCAGAATCATGATTAACAGAGGTTTAAAATTTTGTTTTTAAATTATATTTTAAGTTCATTTTCAAGGAAAAGGATTTTGAAAATGTTTTATGTCTTAATTTTAATAAAATGATTTTCAAATATTACTTTATAAGTTTTCAAAGATTATTTTCAAAGAAAATGATTTCAATGATTTTCAATGATTACTTTATAATTATTAAAATTTTATTTCAAAATAAAAGGATTTAAATGATTTTAAAAGATAAATTTATAATTTTCAAATTTTATTTTTCATATAAATGTATTTCAATGATTTTCAATGATTTATTTATATGTTTTTAAAAGTTATTTAAAAATAAAATAATTTTAAATATTTTCAATGCTTAAATTATCAATTTCAAAAGTTATTTTAAATGAAAAGGATTTAAATGATTTTCAAAAATTAATTTATAAGTTTTAAAGTTTATTTCAAGTAAAAGTATTTAAATGATTTCAAATATTTCTTAATATATTTTTAAATCTATTTTAAAAGAATTTTTTTTCTAAATGTTAAATGTTTTAAAAATAAATTCTCAAAGAGGAATGAATATTTTTATCAAGAAATTTTTTAAATGATCATTAAAAATTATTTTCCATCTAATATCAAATCCATTGGTATTACCTATTCCTTAAAAGGGACATAATCTATGGATACCATTAATATTATTTTTATTAATGGTTTATGTTTTGATCGTATGATGTTTAGGAAACCCGTTTCTCTTCCATGAGTTATACTGCAATAAAAAGATTATGAGACCTAATTATTTTCAGGGTTATGATATGATAAAATTTTTATGATACCCATTAAATGTCATGAGTTATGATATGAGGAATGTTTAGGATCTTTTGGTACATATAAATATTGTTTTTATTGTATGATGGTTGGAACCTATATCTCTTCCAATGCATTGGTTAAAGATTTATATATCTCATGAGATAGACATGGTTTGAACGGGGAGTGAACATAGTACCATAAGACATGGATGTAATGGGAAGTGAACACAATATAGTAAAATATGTATAGAATTATGAGTTACCTTCTTATAACAAAGGACTTTTACACTATTATGGCCTTGGTATTGAGCCTTGACCAATATGAAAATTATTTTCTATGCTTATGTGTATTCCAAAAATTACATGCCTTATGCCAATTTAATTCTCTAATGAATCATATTATTTGATTTACTTATGATTTATTTCTTATGAAAAAAAAATATTCCATGATTAAATATTATGATATTTGATATGTATGGTATTTTTTTAAAGTGTTATACTCAGGTTCTCAAAACCTTTTTCTCATTATATGATTCTATATCTCCCTTGTTTAACCTTACCAAGCATATGAGCTCACCCTTTATTATTATTACTTTGCCTATGGTATGAAGAATTGTTTGATACAAGGTATGAATATGAGGAGTACTAAATTGGAATATCATTATGGGGAAATTTGAAGATCATTCAATATATTAGAATATTGTGTTCCAAATTTCCAAAGTCACTAAATTATTATAGTCCTCATGAATTTGTTTTTGTAATGTAAAGAATCTTCATAAAACATTATATAGGTCAATCTATGTTAAACCCTGGTTCACTATAGTTGGTATGAAAGGAAATGTTAATTTAACTTTTTGAAACTAAGATGTGAAAACTTTAGTGAGATCGTGATGAATATTTCTAAGGATATGTCTAGGTATGTCTCTAGGAATTATCCTATGGAAGAGTTAAAGTATAAGAAAATTTCCTGGAATTTTGGTAAAGCTTAGAGTGAGTGGTTTCCAAGAAATTAAGTCCATGTATAGATACTAAAATTAGATGTGGAACTGGAAAAGTTATACCTAGAGGTAATAACACCAAAAACACTATATTGAGTTGGACTCAATTAGGAGCTGGTGCACGATAACAAGCCTTGCTTCAAAAAAATTTTGAAACTTCCGAGGGATATGCTTTGGAAATTAAAAAACTATTTAGGAACCATAATGAAATAATTAAGTATATGATGACAATGAATGAACTCGTTTAAGCCTAATGTATTATATATTTAACAAAAGGTTTAATTATTGAGACATACTATAAGTTTTTTCCATGATTATGTGGTTTTCGTTTATGATAAGTGTTTCTCACAATTTGATTTCTGGTTTTAGTCAATGGTAAGAACCTAAAGGAACCATGTTAATGATGAGTATAATGGAAAATTTATTGATGAAATGTCAAATGGGATGGTGACTGGAGTAAAGGATATTGGGATCATTCCTAATCAGTTATTGTGGAACAAGATTAACAAGGTTCACCTTAACCAACTCTCAAAATCACCAAAAAAGAGAAGGATGGAGTTTGTTGGGAGTTCAAGTAGTAGAGACCATGGAGTAAAGAATATTTAGTGTCCTATGTGTTGATAATGTGGAAAAAACACACAATTAAATGTATTATTAGAATGAGAAGAAGTTTGGAATATGGAAAAGGACACAAAGAAAGTAACTGCATAGGGAAAATTAAAATTTTAGTTAATGGAATGTATGATAATATTGGTATCTCAAAGATATTATCAACTATTGAATACTATTTTTTTGAATTTATGGTAATTATGAAAATAAATTTCTTAAAGGTAAATCACTTGAATAAAATCATCAAGGTTATATAAGTAATGGTTATATTATTGACGATGAAGAGACAACAAATGACATATGAAAGGAAGAAGCATTAATGAATAAGTTGAAAAATCCTATTTAATGTTTAATGAATAAATCTAAATGATTGATGTTTTTATGTATTGATATTAACAAAATTATGTTTTTGCTAGTGGTATTTTGGTTATTATAATCCCAAAACATTAATGGATTGTTCCACATTATCTTTTCATTAAGGAGTTTCAATAGTATGTTAAAGGGAACCCATGGAATATAAATTTAATTTAATGGAAAGTCAATAATTATATTAAGGGAAGAAAACCTTTAATATGTTCCTAATGTTGATAAAATGGTGTTTAGTGTGGATAAATACATGTTTGACAAGAATAAAGTTAATTGGATAGTACCGATTACCTTGGAATAGATTAATGATTTCTTGAAAAAGTAGTTTTTTCTATAATTAATGCTATTTATAGATTTTTTGGATTTAAGAAATATATCCAATAATATTTGTTCTATGAAAGGAATTAATAATAATGTATGTTTTCAATAAGGTTACATGGTAATTGAAGTCCTCACCATGTTTCAATAGAATACATGATGAATGTATTAAAATTTTTAGTATGTGAAAATAAAGAGATACTGTATGATATATGGGGGATCAATGTTAATTTGATTTAGTGAACTTATTTCTAAAGTTTTGGATTTTCAACTTTCAGATAGGTCAAATGGTTAAAAATGTATGAAATAGTTTATGTTTAAATTTGAATGAGATTTTAGATATTAATGTATTATTTTTCTATATGAAGATTTATTCATATCAGATAACCTGTGCAAACCATTTTGTTTTGATGAAACTATAAGATAGATGGAATGACTTATCATTATATATATGGGTCTTATGACATGTTAGTTCTTTATACATAAAAAGTTCACCTTCATTTATTGGAGTAAGAGATGAAGTGTAAATTATTCGAGGAACAACTATAAGGTGTGATCGTGTTTATGAAATGAAATAAAATAAAGTAATTATATATTCTCTTGAAAATCCATCAACTTAAGGAAAAGGATCACGAAATTAAATTTTTTCATATTATAGACATTTTTATAAAATCAATTAAATCTTTAAATCCTCTTAGGTTTATAGATATTTTATTGTTAACTTTATTCTAACAGTGTTCTCTATAACTCTCTATCATTATTTAGAAGTTATTTTTCACTTTTATGTCCATGATTTCACTTCCCAACTATGTTATCCTATTTAGAAACCTAGTATGTGTTATTCTAGATGAAAGTTACACATCCCTTTTCTCTTTTTCAAGAGGATGATTTATTAACCCCTTTTTACTATATGGGATTCTATTAAAGTAACTTTAAAGTGTTAAACCTTTGATGACCGGGACATATTTCGAGGGTGAAATTCATGTTAAGGGTGGTAGAATGAAACTCCATATGTTTTTTTGAATTATTATTTTTTATAATAAATTAAAATTGTTTAATGGTTTGGTTTATAAAATAAACCAAGTTAAGATTTTTATACATAAAAAACTGAGTTTAGATTTTGGTACATGAAACACTATATTTTTCTTGTGTTACATACAATGCAAAATTTATCCTACATTACAAGCAACCCCGAGTTTAAACAAAACATGTCATACTATTAAAATATTATCATTTAATATGATGATTATCAAAAATACATTGGAATGCATGTTATTAGATAAATAATGAAAATATATGATTTACACATACATATATATATATATATATATATATATATATATATTTAATTCTTCGGTGACTAATTAATTGAAAATGAAAAAAACCATTTTAAAATTAATGGAATCAATTTTGTGTATATAAACATGTTTTATATAAATAAATTAACCAAATAATTTTTTTTAATGATATGATTGAAATTTATATATTATATATTAATTAAAATATTTATAATTAATCATATATTTTTTCTATAAAATAGATAAGAATAAATCCAATTTTACACATAAAAACTATATTTTTATAAAAAATAGTTGTGTCACCTTTTTATGGCGCACTTATTTTAAAACTAAATTTTTCATATTTTATGAGATTAATTTTATAAAATAAAAATATTTTTTTAAATCTTAATATCAAAATTATATATGGGTAAATTTTTTGGGATTTTTCTGAAAAGTTTCATTTTTTTGGATGAATAGTGAAAAATACTGAATTTTAATTGAAAATGGTCATTTCGGCTAAATTATTTATAAAGATAAAATATTTTTAATTTGTTTTTAAAGTATAATTTTTACAATTATACATATTTTAATCTAATTTAGGTAATTTTAATCAATTTTATGCTGAAATTAGATATAAAAACATTATAAACATTTGAACATTTTCACTTTAGAAACACTCTTTCTCGTCGTGTCTCTAGGATTGATTTTAAATTAAATTCATCTAATTATTTAAGATTAATTCAAAAAAATGGATTGAATGTTTTGAATAATAATAATATATATTATTTAATATTTTTAACTTTATTATTGACCATAATGATTAGTTAAAATAGTTAAAATTAATTATTGTAATTAATGTTAAAACGAGGTTTTGCATATTACATGCGTTTATATTAATTTTTTTTACACCTATATGTTTTTTATTAAATTATTTTTATTTAATATATCTATAATAATTAATTATAAATTATATAATAAATCTATTTTATGTATTATAATTAATGGATAAATACCTATATAATTAAAAAAACACAAGTTAACTTAGTAAAAACTATAAGGGTAAAATTGAGTAAATTTAAAGAATAAGAAATAAATTTATAGAAAATGTATTGGTTTTGTGTTTTGGAGGTATTTATCAAAAAATTAATCCCTTAAATACATTATTATAATTTTTTTGAGTCACATGATGTTATAGAGACGTTCCAATAGTGAATACTTTTGGGTATTTATAAGAATTCCACTCCACAACTATAAAAGGGCACTCACTCTCCCCACTTATTCACACATCTAAAACCATTTTAATCATAAAAAACCTATCCAAATTAATTATAAAATCTCCCAACCATCCTATAATAATTAAGTTTTATATAAATCAAACCATGCAAGGCTTTAGTGAAATCCTTAGGAGGGCACCCGAAGAAGAGGTAATGTTCATCAATGAATGCTATTGTTTTATTTCTTCCTCAAATGCCTTAAATTTTTTTATATAATGTTTATTAAATAACCCAAGTATCTTAAATATAATGATATTTTTTTATGTTAGTGGTATTACCTAAAAAAATACACACTTCTTTCAAATGGGTTACGAAATCATTATTTGTATGTACGACGAATGATATAAATAATTTTTGTATATGATATATATGATATATATGATGTTATAATTCTTCTATAATTATTATATAACACAAAAATTCATTATTTATCTTTTTTGGAAATGCGATAACATCGTTCGTATGTATGATGGGATACCGCCTCGCAAAGCGATGTGATTCGTTCACACTCTAGAAAGAATGTATTAAGGATAAGTTAAATAGAAATATGTGATATATATGACATAACGATTCAAGTGTAATTATAATATATATATATATATATGTCTTTTATTTTTTAAAATATTATAAGGAAATAAAGATAATGTTTATGCGTATGCACACCCTACCTTATCTATGAACGATGTATTTCATTTCCTATCAATAAAATTTATGCATTAATATAAATAAATATGTAATGAATATAAATGATATTTATATAATGATATAAAATTTTGAGATAATGAAATCACAATTAAATTAAGAGGACCAAAAATAAAAAATTAAAACTTATTCAAAAAAAAAACAAAGCAGTTGATACCCGAAACACAAAAGTAACATGGAATTATTAATAAACAGGTAATAAAAGGTCATAAGAAATAATATATGATAATATATATATATATATTTCTGTAATATTTTTATAATAAACTTATATTAATTATAAAATATTTATAATGAGTATGAAGAAATTCAAAAATTAAGGTAAGGGGATTTGTAGTCACAATTTTATTTCAGAGAGATTTATGCCATATTCAACACTCATTTCTTTTTTGTGGTGTATATAATTACCTATGATATGATATAAATTTAATATATATAATTTAATGGTAATAGATTTTTCCATTTTTTTATTCTTTCATGTGTATTATGATTCAAAAGTTACTCAAGCGGTAAGGGATTTCCGTCTCACTTTTTAGTTTTGTGAGACACATGTTATATTCACCGCCAATTTATTTTATATGGTTTATATAATTCCCATGAAGGTATTTTATTATTATTATATTATAAACTATTGTTATCTACATATAAATTTGAGGATATATATTTAATAAGATTTATGGTTCAAACGTTACCAAATCGGTAAGGGATTTTTGTCTCAACTTGCATTCTTTGAGACATATGTTATGTTATAAACCTATATTCTTTGATAAGGTGTATATAAAGACCATTTGATGAGAAATATAAATAATTTATTCAAACTCTTGATATTTTAAGTTTCATTTTTTATTATTACTTCATGGGTATTTTGATTCAAGGGTACCAAAGTAGTAAGAGTCTTATGTTACAATCTCATTATTTACTGCGATTATTTACAATCAAGTCTCTAATGTTGAAATATCATGATATAACTATCAATAATTATTTTTTTATAATATACTTATTCCTAATATATTCAATTAATTTTACAATATTTACACTCTTTTTTACTTAATATAATTAAGAAAATGGTTTTATGAAAATCGGGATTTATTTTTCTCCTCAGTCAAATTTCAGTTTTCTTCTAAAACCTTATTTAAATAATAATATTATAAAAATGTTTTAAATGATGTATTAAGATATGTTTTTTGGAAAATAATTTTTAATATGTTTTATGTTTTTTAAATTTTTTAAAATTATTTTCAAACCGTTATTTTTAATTTTTCAAATTTTATTTTTAAAGAAAAGGATTTCAATGATTTTCGAAGCTTCATTTATAATTTCTCAAAGGTTGTTTTCAAAGGAAATGATTTCAATGATTTTAAAATATTAATTTATAAGTTTTCAAATGTTATTTTTAAATTTAGTTATTTTAATTATTTTTATGTATTCATTTATATGTTTTCTATGGTTATTTTAAAAGAAAAGGATTTCAATGATTTTTAAAGCTTTCTTTATATGTTATGAGAGGTTATTTTCAAAGAAAATGTTTTCAATTATTTTAATGAATACCTTATATGTTTTCAAATATTATTTTTAAATAAAATTATTTTCATTATTTAAAATATTATTTTATTATATTTTAAATTTATTTTCAAATAAAATGGTTTTAATTTTTTTTGTTTTTGAAAAGAGTTTTTCAAAGTGGAAAGAAAATTTTCCTCAAAAAAATGTGTTAAATGATATTTTAAAGTTATTTTCTATCTAATATGACATCCATGAGTATTATCTATTACTTACTAGGGATATGATCCAAGTATACCTTTCATATTCTTTCTATAAATGGTTTGTATTTTGATTCCATGATATTTATGAAACCCTTTTCTCTTCCACATGTTATACCATGAAAAAATGATTATGAAATCTAATTCTTTTTATGGTTTCTAATATGATGAAATGTTTATAATACCCATTTCATTTCATGAGTTATAGTATGATGAATTTTTATGATCATATGGAACATATAAATATGATTTTCATTATGTGATAGTTGGGGATGATATCTACCTTCATTGCATTGGGTAAATATTTATATATCCCATGAGATATAAATGGTTGGAATAAGGAGTGAACCTGGTATAGTAAGATATGGATGGAATGGGGAGTGAACTCGTTACAGTAAGACATGGCTGGAAAGTCGATTGAACATGATATATTAAATAAATTTTTCACTGTAATGGCCTTGGCAGTGATCTTTGAACATTATGGAAATGAATTTTTATGCTTATTTGTATGCCAATAATTACATACATTATTATGGTGTTATGATATCATGTCTCATGTTATTTTATTTTCTTATGATGTAAATCTTGTGAACTATTAATCTTTATTCCATGATTGAATATTGTGATCTATGATATGAATGGCATGATTTTAAAATTTTATAGACATGTTCTCATACACTTATGCTCATTTTATGCTAGCGTGTCTTCCTTGTTTACCCTTACTGAGAATCTAAGATCACTTTTTCTTATGTTTACTTTAACCAAGTTATAAATAAAGGTTTGATGTAGGTTATGTCTATGAGGATTACTAAATGGGAAGATCTTTGTGAAAAAAATTGAAGACCATTCACTAGATTAGAATATTTTGTTCTTAGTTTCCAATGGAATAAAAATATTATGGTCCTCGGCTGTGTGTTTGTGTAATATAATGAATATTCGTAAAAATGATGTAATATCCATATATTTTAAGTCCTAGGTTTCTATATCCATTATCAAAGGTAGGGTTTAGTTAACCTTTAAAAATTAGGATGATAAAACTTTTGTGAGATCCCTAGGGATATTTCTAAGGATATGTATAGGGATGTCTATAAGGATAAGTCTAATAATGATTTAATGTATAGGAAAATGTCATGGAATTTTGGTAAAGGATAGAGTTAGTTGTTTCTAAAAAATTACATCTCTTTCTGGATAGCACGAGTGGATGTGGATCTAGAAAATATGTACTTAGGGATAATTGTAACATCCTAGTGACTCATTTTATAATAAACTAAGTTAAGAAATATAATAATTGAAATTATGTAATTTAATATAATAATAATTCTAATTAATTATATTTTAAAATTATATTTTTCAAATTAATTTGGAATTAATATTCAAAAAAATAATGTTTTTAATATACTTTTTTATATTTAAGTATGTATATATTTATTTTATTATTATTATAAAAATTATAATAAAAGAATTTGAATTAAAAAAGATATTTTATTTAATAAAATATTTTTAATGAATAAGTTTATAAAAAATAGTATATATATTTCTTATAAATAATGTATATTATAATAATTTCGATAAATATATTAAAATAAAAAATTATCTTTATGTTCAATATAAATATTCATATTTTAATTTTAATGAATGAATCTAACTATTTTAATAATTAAAATCTCATCTGAAATAATAAATAATTATATTAATATGTGAATATAATTTTTTTATTTTTGAAAATATGATATATATATATATATATATGAAATTATGATAATTAAAATTTAATTATAAATTAATATTAGATTATTTTTTACGTTGTTTTAAAATTTTTATATTTAATTAAATATTGAAATTATTCATATATTATTTAAAATTATACATGTATTATATTATGATAATTTTATTTTTTTATAAAAATTTGAAATACATGTGTAAAAAAAATGTGGAAAAAAGAGAGATTTGGGGGTAGGGGGTGCGTGTTAATTTTTGGTATTTAGGATGGATCTCGACTATTGTGAGGCTGAGTAGGCTTCATTTTGTAAGACTCAACTTGAGAATGTCTGAGGGATTGTGTTTAGTGGGGGTTCGAGCATTGGTGAGGAGACCAATCGAGATTCGGACACTAGTGAGAAGTCTAATCAAGCCAAGGGAGTTCATTTTCCAGTGGGGGAATCCGTGCAAAGCCTTACCATGATGAGGGTTTCACTACAAATGGGGTTTTAAGGAGGTGATATGTTCCTTGTATTAATATCTAAGGTAGTTAGGTGTTTATTTTATTTTATAGGTGTCAAATCATGGTTCTATTTAGTCATGGTTCAATTTTTCATAGTCAATATGATATTTTGTTCTTTATGCTTTACTTTATGAATAGCAGACTCTTTGTTTATGAACTATTAATTGCTTGTCAAAAAATTTAGATATATATTTTTTAGTTATTTTAAATTGAATAAGAAAACATTTTTGTTGGTCCTATGTCGATTTTTTTATGAATAGGTTGCATCAAAATTATGAATATACAAATAATATTTCCTATATTAATTTTCTATCTCAAACATTTTGTTACTAAACTTACTCTATAGGATTGTTTGTGTCATTGTATTAAGATCCTTGTGAATATCCTTTGGTCCTCTATTCAATCAATTGTTTATATATAAATATATATCACTCCACAATGATGGAGATGGCTATAAAATCCTTAAATCATTGACCAAATAAAATTGCAAAACAATCTGTTATTCTGGGGATGGGAGAGTGTGTGTCCGAAGTAAAGGGGATCTCTTTAATTTTTATTCCTCGATTCAAGTAAGGGATTTATTTATTTAAAATATTTCAAAATTTATAGTTCTCGTAAGGTTTATTTATTTTTTTAAAATTTATATAAATATATTTTTATATTTATTTAATTATCCTAGGTTTTATAAAATCAAGTAAGGGTTTATTTTATTTTTTATCAGTTTATGATTTAAGAAATTATGAATGAAAGAAAAATTATGTATAATATATATATATATCAAACTATTTTCATTTGTTTTATAAATTTAAAGTTAATTATAAACCTATCATTTTATATAAGAGGATTTTTTGTTTCTATTTATCAAAAGGGTTGATCATGATTTCAATCTGTCATTTTATGTTTAATTTACAAAGATTTATATATATATATATATTTGTGTATATATATATATCTATTTAATAATTAAAATGAATTATTAATTTATTTTCAAAATATATATACAGGGGTTTGAATTTGTTTTTAATCTATAATTTTATTATTTAAAAATATATATACTATCTATTTATAATATGAGGAATTAATTTAATTTTAATTATTTAGATTTTATGTGAATTTTTTTGTTTACAATGATAAATGTTATCATTTTATGTGATAATTATAAATAAAACCTATCATTTCATGTGTGAAAAGTATTTAAACATACATTAATTCCATAATTTTTATAAGATATCACCATAATATATAATACATAAAATATCATGCATTAATTAGTTTTTTACTCATAAAGGTCTGAGTACATGTTGGCAAGCCATCCCACACCCACAAAAATTATTATAAAAATATTAAAGTGTAACAAAAAGAGGAAAGTGATACACAAAATCATTAGAAAACATCCATAAATAAGAAATAAAAACAAGATATAAGATCCTATCATTACCTATGTATCCGAAGTTCATGGGATACCGAACTATGTGCTTTGAGTGTCGCCCTCTCCGCCATGACTGATTCCACTAGGGAAGCACAAGCTCATCACTCGATGCTGAGTCTGAGGAGTATTATGGAATGATGTTTCTTATATATTTCCATGAAAGATCCTGAAATTTAAGCCTCATATTAAGCTGATACCAATCTTCAATGTTCTTTGATAATAATTTTTGAACTATCAAGTAATCTATGTATCCAAAAACATCTAGTTCCATTTCTTCAAAATGTAACTTCCAGCTGTAAGTAAAACTATTTATCCATTTCATCTATAAGGACCCGAGGATACCTCTCACCCTTATAATTAACTGGAGGGGACTTGAAATTTTATTTCATACAGCTTAAAATTCCATGAATGAGGCCTTTCTAAACGATTCATATGAAGATTTCATGAGATCGAAAAAATGAGATGGATAAGACCAATCTACATTTTTTTGAGAACATCCCTCCCATTTATAGAACATTAGTAGATCTTACATTAAAAATTTCTGGAGGACGCAGAGTTATCATCCTTTTTTTATCATTAACAACATGAACATGAGACGAACCACTTCTTCTAGGATTCACTCCTACCTACACATAAGAAGACTGCTTACTATCATCCTCATTGGCATAATCAAAGGGGACATCTTCCACCACCCCTAACTAAGAAAAGTTCCCATGATTAAGTGTATTGGAAGACCTTGGATTTATAGGTAGAACCATTTTTAAACCCTCATTACCTTCAACTTTCTTTCCTTAATACATGTACCTATCCGCCTCCATATAAACCATCAGTCCTAAAAAAGACTAAGTTGAAACCACTGGATCCTCCCTTACTGCATCATTATCAATAACTGGTTGGGAAATCTATCCTCCACCCTTGTCTATTATAATAAAAAAAAATTCTCAAGGGGATAATTATGTTTAACCTGATTTTTGGATCCCAAGGAAACCACATTAGAAAATGATTTTTTAAACACTGCACTATCATGTGCAACAATAGCACCACTCCTACTTCCATTAATATGAAACCTGCCAACACCATCATTCTTAACATCTTTCCCTATATCTTTATTAGAATATATGGGAAGCATAGATTTAAAATACCTTATTTGATTCACTTGATTTATACAAGTAGAGAACCTCAACCCCCTTCAGCAATTAGCTCTAACATGATCAATTGACATGAAGTTTTAAATAAAATAAGGAACCTATTTATAATCATTGGCCAATTAAAATTTAAACTCCCCAACATTCAGATAAAGTATTTCAACCAATGTGTATCTAAGATAAAATTCAACTAAAAGTTCTTGCATAATGACCATATCTAGCTAATTTAGTTTCTTTTTCAAACTTGATTAAGGATCCCACAACCAATTTAATATCCCATAAGATGTGAAGATGTAAAAAAACTAGTTCAACCCTTTAATTATAATACAAGATTGACCCATGATGTTCCTAGAATGAGACAGATCAAACCAGGGGTCCCAATCCTAGAAGTGCAGAACCCATTATTTGATACTCATAAAGATGAATCTCTATGCACACAATTTTAGTTCTTACAATCTAAATGTAATATAGAAAAATCCCATACCTAATGAAATAATAGGCTAGCTGTCGAAGCCCCAAATCTGAAGCAACCTATTGCACAAATTATCAACATTCCATGGATCATTCCTTATGAAAGGGGTAAGACATGAAATGATTGAGTTATTAAATTCCCCAATATGGTATTCAAAAAATTTTGGGTTCACTTCAACAAAATAAATCTTACAATTTCATGAGATTCGACAGAAATCAAACCCTATATTTTAATTTTGTTTCATAGGTATAGTGAATTTAATTTATGATGTGTATTTCATGGAGGAAGTAGTGCACTCAAAGTCTTTTACTTATTTCATGTTGTATAGTTCTGTTATGTTTTATAACATGTACTAATTTGTTAAAACCTAGATTAGTAAAAGTACATGGTATGTAATAAATGTTTTGTATTTTTTCACTTTATTTTATTTTTTTAAAAAGTACACAACATTATATGATTTGATCCTAAAAATGTAGGCTTGGGGATTTACAGTTGGTATCAGAGCAACAACTATGATAAATTTGCAGATTAGATGTTTTTGGTAGTGTAGAGAAGTTTAATTATAGATTTTCTTAATTCCAAAGATGAAAATTCAGAATTTTCTTAAGTCCGACAAATAAATTACGAGGAAAAAATTCTATTTAATGGGTGAAAAATATAACATCCCAATGAATCATTTTATAATAAACTAATTTATGAAAAATAATAATCGAAATTAAGTGTTTTCATATAATAATACTTATAAATAATTATATTTCTATGTTATAGTTTTCAAATTAATTTTAAATTGATATTATAAAAACAAATACCTTTTTATAACATTATTTTTTATATTTGAATATGAATATATTTATTTTATTATTTTCTTAAAAATTATAATAAAATAATTTGAATAACAAAATTAATTTTATTTAATAAAATATTTTGATTGAATACATTTATAAAAAACCAATATATCTATTTCATATAAATAATGAAAATTAAAATTATATTGATAAATAAATTAAAATACCAAATTATATTGGTATTCAATATAAATATTGATATTTTAATTTTAATGAATGAATATAACTATGATAATAATTAAAATTTCATCTGAAATAATGAATAATTATATTAATAGGAGAATATAATTAATTTTTTTTTAATTTAAAAAATATGATATAT
This sequence comes from Viscum album, assembly GCA_963277665.1. Lineage (NCBI taxonomy): Eukaryota > Viridiplantae > Streptophyta > Magnoliopsida > Santalales > Viscaceae > Viscum > Viscum album. The sequence goes on along the minus strand of OY728138.1, from coordinate 717,664,820 downwards.
ATATATATATATGAAATTATGATGATGATTATTTTATTATAAATTAAGATTATATTATTTTTTATTACATTAATAAATTTTATATATTTAATTAAATATTTAAATATACATATATTATTTGAAATTATACATCAACTGTATTATTATAATTTTAATTTTTTATAAAAAATTTAATTTCATGTTTAAGAAAAAGAGGAAAATAAAAGAAATGAGATTGGAGGGGGGGGGGGTAAAGGGCGGTGTTCTTTCATTTTGGTTATTCAGGATGGATCTTGACCGTTGTGAGGATGAGTGGGCTTTAGTTCATAGGACTCAACCAGAGTGCATCTGAGGGATCATTTTTAGTGGGGGTTCGAGCCCCGGTAAGAAGTCCAATCAAGCTTTAGTCACCCGGGAGGATTCAAATCGAGCCAAGGGAGTTCGGTTTTTGGTGGGGGATTTAGTATGAATCCCATCCAAGATGAGGGTAGGGTTTCATCAAAAATGGGTTTTGAACGAGGGGATCTGTTCCTTATATTCATATAGAAGGTATGTGGGTGTTTATTTTATTTTCTTAGTGTCGAATCTAAGTTCTATTTATTCATGGTTTGATATTTTGTGGTTAATATGAATTTTTGTTCTTCCTACTTTGATTTATGAATAGAAGAGTTATTTGTAGACCATTGATTTCTTGCTGACGGATTCAGATATCCAATTTTTTTCATTTTAAATAGAATCTGTAAACATTTTTGTTAATAATATATTGATTTTTATTGGATGAATATATTACATCGAAATTATGAATATAAAAATAACATTAGCTAAGTTAATTTTCTGTCTCAAACACCTAGTTACTCATCTTTCTCTACAAGATTGTTTATGTCACTGTATTAGGATCCTCACGAATCTTTTTTGGTTCATTATTCATCCAATTTTAGATATGTAAATATATATAAATCCACAATGGTGGAGATAGATACAAAATACTTAAACCATATAGAAAATAAAATTTTAAAAAAATACGTTAGTCCAAAGAAGGGTGAGTGAATGTCCAAAGAAAAGGGGATCTCCTGCATTTTTTTCTATCATTCAAGTAAGGGATTTCATTATTTAAAATCATTTAAAATTTATACTTATCATAAGGGTTATTTATGTTTTACAATTTATATTAGTATATTTTTATATTTATTTCATGATCTTAAATTTTATAAAATAAATTAAGGGTTTATTTTATTTTTATCAGTCTATGTTAGAAGGATTTATGTATATATATGTGTGTATATATATATATATAAATATATCTATATTTTTTTAAAAAAAATTATGAATGTAAGAGGAATTATATAGTTTTTTTATCAAATTATGTTCATGGTTCTTCAAAGGTTGATTTTGATTTAAAACTATCAATCTATCATATATATATATATATGTATGTATATATACCTATTTTTATTTATTTTAAGAACTTAAAATTACTTCTAAACCTATAATTTTATATAAAAGGATTTTTTATTTATATTTAAAAAATGGTTCGATCATGATTTCAATATAACATTTTATGATTAATATATATATATATATATTTGTGTGTGTATGTGTGTGTATATACATATTTATTTATATTTATTTGTTTTAATAATTAAAATGGATTACTCATTTATTTTCAAAATCTATATGAAATGGTTTGAATTTGTTTTTAATATATTATTTTATGTTTTATAAAGATATATAAAATATATTTATAATATAAGGGATTGATTTTAATCTTATCAATTACATTTTAAGTGAATCTTTTGTTTACAATGATAAATGTTGTCAATTTATGCGATAATTATAAATAAAACCTATCATTTCATGTGCACAAAGTCTTTAAACATACATGAATGTCATAATTTTTATAATATATTTCCATAATCTATAATACATGACATATCATGCATGCATTAATTTTTTTAATTGTATATATATGTGTATTGAATCACATTTACCCAGAAAATAATTTATGATTGGTTTTATATGAGAATTTTAATAACTTTTTATGTATTTATGATAAATGGAGAAATTCATTTACTCCAATTTATTAGAAAATATCTCAATTAATTTATAAGAGTAAATTTATTTATTTTCCTATGTTGTCAATGTTTCTAAAGTATAAAACCTAGTGAATAATGTATTTTTTTAAAAAGTAATCATAAAATGTTTGTATAAAATCGGACACTTGACCTATAACACCCCAAGATTTCATAGTGTGTTATTTCTTCAAAATAATTCAATAACTTGCACTACACGCAACACCGAGTTCAATCGCACCACGAATTACCAAAAAAAATCCATTCAAAAGAGGTTATGAATAGTATTAACTAAATTTTAAAATTTATATAATCCTTATAATTTTAGAATCCATATTATGAGAACAAATTCATTTTCAGTATTGCACTTTTATCAACTTTTAATAGTGAACCTTTTTTAAATAAAATATTTTAAACTTTTTGACTAAATGGGGACATAAAAATTTTAAAATAAAACATCCCAAGCTTTCACGGTACACTTTCCTTTAATAATACTGTAGCGTGTGTTGTACACAACTTCGAGTTTTAACACACACCACAACCGATCAAACTAGCCGTTATGAATAGTAATACCAAATTTTTGAAATCATATATATTTTATATTTCAAAATAGACTTAATTTTTGGATTCTGAGTGTCGAATTTACCCTAAGGTGAAATTTTGGTACTTTTTTGGATAACTTTCATATTTTGATGAATAGTGAAAATTACTAAATTTTAATTAAAAACAACTTTTTTAATCAAAATAATTAATAGTGATAAATTATGAATTTGAGTGGTTTTAAAGTATATTTAGAATATATTTTTACCATTTAATATAATTTTGGTCATTGGACATAATTTTACAATTAAACTGGACATAAACAAGTGCCAATCTTTTGATAGTTATTATCTCTTAAAAACACGTTTTTTGTTTTAACAACGGGAATTAATTTTAAATTAATTTCTGCCACTTCTGTGTTTTGAATATTGAAAAATGGATTCCATATTTGGAATCAGTATGTTCAAATTGTGTAAATAGGTAAATTTTATTTTTAGACATTTTGAATAATTACTGCGGTAAATATTTTATTTACCATGGTTAAGGGCAAATCCGGTAAATAAGGGTTAAAAAATAATATTATAATAATACTAAATTACCCTAAAACGTGTCCTAGCCTAATTTGTTGATACATGTTAGACCATAGGGATCTTTGGGTCTATTTTGGGACCCCATGGAGCCACTTGTAGGTGATAGGGACACTTTATTTTAATTAAGTTAAAATGAATACAAAAATGACACAAGCATATATCTTTTAGAAAAACAATTTTTACATAGGGTTATATATGTTTGATTTTAGATTATAAATATTCATTAGAAAGATAAAACGATTTACTACATAATTGAATTTTATTTATAATTTTTATACATTAAATAATTTAATTTATTTATGACACAATTATAATGCAGTAATTACTATAATAGTGAAAAATTAAAATAATGTATATTATAAATACCCAAATATATATAATATGAAACTTTTAATGAATTAAAATAATTTTCTAGGATAATATAATATATTAGGATTGATTTACTTGACTTTTTTCTAAGTAATCAATCTGTTATGAGTTTCACAAAAATCAACTATTGAATAGTGTCAAAATTGACATAAAAGAGTTTTTAAAACAAATATTATATTATTAATTGGTATTAAATTTCTAAAAATCTAAGGTTCAGCCAAGAGACTTATATCATGATAGGTGTCTCATTAATGGACCACTTGGGGGTCGCTTGCGTGTATATGGTAAGTTTATTAACCATATAATATAAAAATACAAAGAGACATTGTAAAAGTGAAACTAATTAACTTAGATTTAATACTTAAAGATAAGATTAATATAAGTACCCAAACCTGTATAAATTCTATTGTTTGAGTTGTTTTCGACCCATACCCACCTTAAAATTTAAATAATCAACTTTGGAGCCATTAGAAACCGAATATGAATTTATTATAAACTAATATTTCTAGATTTTCCAAAGGTGCCCCTCACCCCTCTTATAAAAGGGCACTCCTACTTCTATTTTCTTCACACCTTCAAAGCCTTTTGGTTCGGCCAAACTCTGCCCCAATACTCTCCCAACACCCCTCACTAAAACCTAGAGGCCTTATTTTTATCAGAAAGCCAACCTATGGAGCCCTTTTGATCAAATCAAAAGGAAGAAACCGAAGAAGAGGTAATGATTTCACCACCCTTTTCCAAGTTCCTTCTTCTTCCACTTCTTATTCCTTTGTTGTTACCATTCTAAAATAATAACTCCAGTATCATATATATATTGTGATGTTATTATAAATATGGTACAACCATATTAAGTATTCTATCTACCCTTTGAATAAGATGTCACCATACGTGCGTACGTACGGCTTACCGTCTCCACGTCGTGGTGTAATTGTTATTCAATATATTATTATTTGGATGGGTATAATAATGATGTGTAACTCATTTAAATAATAAATATTACATGTTAATGATTCTTTATATATTATATACCATCCATTTATATATTATTTTAATACCAAAAGAATGATATTGTCGCTCGTGCGTACGTACGGACTACCGTCTCCACGAACGCGATGAGATTCATTCTCCATCGTATCCATTCAAGTATAATTATAATTTTCTGATATAAAAATGATGTTTAAGGACTTGATATCGTTCTGGATATGAATAAGATACAAACTATCCATTACAAACATGGCTTACGTAACAAAACATATAAAAGAAAACGAGTAAGTTAACACCTGAAACGACGATATTTCTAAGATATTATTAACAAAGCAATGTTAAAAGATCAAATATGATATTATATTAATGGATATGATTATTGAATAATTTAATAACAATTGTTTCAACATTATACAGGAGGTTAACCTACACCATCCAAGGAAAATTGCAAGGTAAGGGGTTTCTTATCTCACTCTTAATTTCGTGAGAATTCCATTGTTCACCACTTATTTATTACATGTGGTGTATGTGTACTACCCGTAATTGTATTCATTGTGTATTATACTTTAATTCATAGGTATATACATTATAATTGTATGATCCTTATTTTAGGGGTGTATGTTTCTTATGTTACCTAATCGATAAGGGAATTCAAAATTTCAATTTCCACTCATTTGGCTTTACGCATATTTCATTGATTATATTACTCCACGATTATGTGTGGAATCACTATTCATTTGATTATGTCATAATTTCCACTACCTTTTATGTGGATATAATTCTGATACACATAATTACTCCATTGATAATTTCTCAAGTCATCGATACGAATTTGATAAGAGTAATTTTAACTCATTCTCCATTTGTTGAGTTAAACATCCAATTCATTGGTGTTGTTTTTACAAGATTATGTGTGAATATCCTTTGATTGTTTTACATTGAATATCCAATCATATTTAGTGTATTTATATTTTTCACACATAATTATGTCGTTTATTTATCCTTAACCTAAGGATATGACCTTTATGAGAGATTTCATCTCAATTTAAATTTTATTGAGACTTCTTTGTTGTTATACACCAAATCACTTTTATGTGGTGTATATAATGTACTTTGACATAGTATATCATGAATCCCTTTATTCTCATGATATTACAAAGTTTTGGTTACCTCAATTATTTGTATTCAAGTGTCCCTCTTTTTGTTAGAATCTCTAACTAAAATACCATTTTTAAATGTTTTAAAGACTTATTCTTCTAAATCTTTCTCATTAATGTCCATGTTTTAAAAAAATGGTTTTAAGGATTTATTTATATGGACATTAAAGTTTTAAAATTAAAACTCCTTTTAAAAGTTTCAAAGTGGTATGGTAAACTTTGATTCAAAAATCTATTTTTAAATGGCTTCTTAACAAATAGTGTGACTTTTAAATGTTTTCAAGAAAAGGGGGATATTTCTCTCAAATAGTTTTGATGATTATTTTCATCTATGTCAACATCCTTCATTATTCTTGATTGAGGTTAATGTGATACAATACAATCTTCCATATTGTATCTAATGAGTTATGTTTGACTGTGGATGTGCTATTTTTATACCATTCATGGTTTGTGGTAAAATTATTGACATTTCATATGCTAGTTTTAATACGAATGTTTATGTTATGTTTAAACCTATTCATATGAGGAATGCATTGGACTTAATAAGTGACGGGTGGAGCCCTCTATAGCTCCTCGATGCATCGGTAGGTCTCATGAGACAAACTAGTGTCTTGGCACAAGGACTTGGCAAAATATTATTTGTAGTCTTGGCACAAGGCCTTGGCTATGTGGTTATGATAGTCTGACATTATGCATTCCATCATTATGAAAGTGGTTATTGATATTGCATGTGATTATTCGATTAGTAGAATATCCATGTGAATAAGTAAATGGCATTATTTCATTTTACTTTTTCCATACCATGTTGAAGTTCAAGTTTAAAAGGCTTTTGTTTTACTTATACATTTCCTTAAATGTTTATGCTTATTTTGGAAAGTTTTCGCAATATTGCTATCCTTACTGGGCATTTCAGCTCACCCCTTTTCTATGTTTTATTTTTCCTAGGATGCGAAGAAGTAAGTTATGAATGACCTGCATGGATTTTATGTGGGGATATGAGTGTGGAATATGGAGACTATGTTGTTGTAGTAGTTTTTCACTTTATGATGTAATGTAAAACTTTATGAATATATCTAGTGTTTCCAAGACTACTAAACCAATCGGTATTTCGAGATTTGATCTCTCTTGTGATCATACCAATGTTATGTAATAATGCACCGACTCTGGGTAACTAGGGTCGGGGCATTACAGTTGGTATCAGAGGAAGTTTAGTACAAACCTTGGAAGCTAGATTTAGATAAACTCTGATTAGAGCACGTAGAACTAAGATGAACTTTGAGGATTAGTATAGAAGAACTTCCTAGAATTTTGGTATTGTAGAGATTTTGTGAGTTTTCCGAGCAATACATCCCTGTTTGGATACGAGCAGGTAGAGGCGGCTCTGGCACAGATGTACCTAGGGGTAAAACCCGAAAACACCGCTTTGAGCTAGACTCGAACGGGAACTGGTGCACGACAACGGGCCTTGCTTCACTCTTGGTTACGACACTCCCAGGGGATATGCTTAGGATAACTCTCATTTTCTTTACAAATCATTATAAAGGGTTTATGAGTATATACTTCCTCAAAGAAAACATTTTTATGATTATGGATTATATCCATAAACTATTTAATTTATTTTATGTGTTTTAAAAGTTTGGGATTAGGTATTGTTATTCATAAACTAGTCTAATTTATGCCATTATTTAGAAATGCCACCCAGTAGAAGGAATGAGAACTCTAGCAACGCACATGATACAAAGAGAAATAAGGATCATATATTTCATGGTCTTAAGCCAGAATTTATAAGAGAAATAGTCTCGCATGTATTATCATCATATGAAGAAATAATATCATGTGTTGATAAGATAAGTAAAGAGTTTACTGAATCCTATGGCTTTGAAGGGAAGCAAGAGAAGAAAAGGATGGAAGAGAGAAAGATGGATAAAGGGAAGAGGGAAAATAAGAATTTTACCACATGTGAAAACTGTGGAAAGAAACACCCTGGAACTTGCCTGAAAGGAATGGGAGTTTGTTATAAGTGTGGAAGAAAAGGGCACAAAGTACGTGACCGCAAGGGTAAGAAAATGGTTTCAAATGTACAATGCTTCATTTTCAAGGAGTTTGGACACTACGCGAACCTATTTCCCAGTCATCAGACTATACCGCAAATGATGCTATTGGATAATAATCAAGTTATGATACTACCACAGATGAAGAGGAATGATTAGAGTTCTTATGTTGATTATGTCATTTGAGTGTTGTATCAACAATGTACTTGTTATAATAATTATGGAGTATATAAGGATTGCATTGCAGTACTATTTCATTAAGGACTTGAGATTGTGTGGAACAAAGAAAAGTGACTCAATAGCAGGTTAAATTTTTGGAAAATATATGGTTGAGAGAAAGATAAACCATAATATGATTCTAATACCGAGGTAGTGATTTTAGAATAATACATGATTGATTTGGATAAATTATATTGGACATTCTTGACTACCTTGAAGCTGATTAATGATTTGTATATTCCATCATTGTTGGGGTTTAAAACATTTTTGGATTGATGAAGTATATCCAGAATTCTATATGGAATAAGGGAGAATGAATGTAATCAATAAGGATTATGGTAATTTAGGATGTTTCAGCGTTTTAAAAGAATACATGATGAAGGTATTAATATGCTATTATGGGGTAAAAAGGATATACATTTTGTTTAACTTCCTTATAAATGTTGGATTGTGAGTTTGGACAGAAGTATTTTGGATAAATTCTAGTTTGAGATTAATTTTGGATGGCCATAAAAGGACAACCCGAAGGTCGGGCGGCAACCCGTCGTGACCGGCAAGGCCGCGAGACTTGAACCCGCAACCGAAGGGCGAAAAGGGTGTATCACCTACCACTGGCCTATGAGATGTCCTGGATTAAATAATGTAGTTTTTTTAAAAGATCTGGTAGATGAATTATAAATTCATTTATTTTGTAACCCTGTACGAATAGTATAAATAGAAATTTTTTTTACGTTCTATTATCTTTTAGAGTGAAAGATGAGTTTGTGGTAGAAATTTATTAATGGATAAAACTCTAATTATAAAGTAAGTATATCTCCTTATGATCTTAGCCAATCTCATAAATGAATTCCTCAACATTAATAAAAGGAACTTAGAACAAAAATGTTGTCCTAGATGGTACCTTAAATCATCACTAATTTATGGCTTTGGGATTGTTGGCCTTTTCATCGCCATGTTCTCTACCACTCTCCATCAGATAATTGATGGTTAGATTTCTCTTACATGTCCATATTTTCCTACATGGAACCCTAGTATGTGTTATTTTCGGTAATCTTCATAGTTTCCACTCTTTATTTTAAATAGAGGCCTCATTAATTCATTTTTCGATGTGGGATTTCAACTAAGATATTTTGAAATGTCAAAAATGTGTTACCCCAATACCCTATGTTTTGTTGAACCGATGGTATTTCAAATCATCATAGATTTATGAGTTTAAGGACCTCAATTTTATACTTGTTTGTGATTGATTAACTCAATCACTACCTATAAATATTTACGTTTTTCCTCCAATTATATGTCTCTAATTTCCACCAATGTTCTCCTAATCGAGATCATAATTTGGTGGTGACCCTTTCATTTCTCTTTTCCTCATATTAAGACTAAATTTTAGTAACCCAATTTCTGATGTGGGTTTTCCCACAAATATATTTTCTATTTTCAACCTTTTATTTTCAAATAACAATTTCAATTTGCGAGGACACAATTTATTGAAGGAGGGGAGAATGTAACACCCCAAGATTTCATAGTGTGTTATTTCTTCAAAATAATTCAATAACTTGCACTACACGCAACACCGAGTTCAATCCCACCATGACTTACCAAAAAAAATCCATTCAAAAGAGGTTATGAATAGTATTAACTAAATTATAAACTTTATATAATCCTTATAATTTTAGAATCCATATTATGAGAACAAATTCATTTTCAGTATTGCACTTTTATCAACTTTTAATAGTGAACCTTTTTTAAATACAATATTTTAAACTTTTTGACTAAATGGGGAAATCAAAAATTTAAAAGAAAACATCCCAAGCTTCCACGGTACGCTTTCCTTTGAATAATACAGTAGCGTGTGTTGTACGCACCTTCAAGTTTTAACACACACCACAACCGATCAAACTAGCCGTTATGAATAGTAATACCAACTTTTTGAAATTATATATATTTTATATTTCAAAATGGACTTCATTTTTGGATTTGGAGTGTCGAATTTACCCTAAGGTGAAATTTTGGTACTTTTTGGATAACTTTCATATTTTGATGAATAGTAAAAATTACTAAATTTTAATTAAAAACAACTTTTTTAATCAAAATAACTAATAGTGATAAATTATGAATTTGAGTGGTTTTAAAGTATATTTAGAATATATTTTTACCATTTAATATAATTTTGGTCATTGGACATAATTTTACAATTAAACTGGACATAAACAAGTGCCAACCTTTTGATAGTTATTATTTCTTAAAAACACGCTTTTTGTTTTAACAACGGGAATTAATTTTAAATTAATTTCTGCCACTTCTCTGTTTTGAATATTGAAAAATGGATTCCATATTTGGAATCAGGATGTTCAAATTGTGTAAATAGGTAACTTTTATTTTTAGACATTTTGAATAATTACTGCGGTAAATATTTTATTTACCATGGTTAAGGGTAAATCCGTTAAATAAGGGTTAAAACATAATATTATAATAATACTAAATTACCCTAAAACGTGTCCTAGACTTATTTTCTGATAAATGTTCGACCATAGGCATATTTGGGTCGATTTTGGGACCCCGTGGAGCCACTTGTAGGTGATAGGGACACTTTATTTTAATTAAGTTAAAATGAATACAAAAATGACACAAGCATATATCTTTTAGAAAAACACTTTTTACATAGGGTTATATATGTTGGATTTTAGATTATAAATATTAATTAGAAAGATAAAATTATTTACTACATAAGGATAGTTTATTTATAATTTTTATAAATTAAATAATTTAATTTATTTATGAAACAATTATGATGCAGTAATTACTATAATAGTGAAAAATTAAAATAATTGATATTATAAATACCCAAATAAATATAATATGAAACTTTTAATGAATTAAACTAATTTTCTAGGATAATATGATATATTAGTATTGATTTAATTGACTTTTTTAGAAGTAATCAATCTGTTATGAGTTTCAAAAAAATCAACTATTGAATAGTGTCAAAATTGACATAAAAGATTTTTTAAAACAAATATTATATTATTAATTGGTATTAAATTCCTAAAAATCTAAGGTTTGGCCAAGAGACTTATATCATGATAGGTTTTTTATTAATGGACCACTTGGGGGTCTCTTGTTTGTATATGGTAAGTTTATTAACCATATAATTTAAAAATACAAAGAGACATTGTAAAAGTGAAACTAATTAACTTAGAGTTAATACTTTAAGATAAGGTTAATATAAGTACCCGAACCTGTCTAAATTATATTGGTTGAGTTGTTTTTGACCCATCCCCACCTTAAAATTTAATTAATCAACTTTGGATCCATTATAAACTGAATATGAATTTATTATAAACTAATATTTCTAGCTTTTCCAAAGGTGCCCCTCACCCCTCTTATAAAAGGGCACTCCTCCTTCTCTTTTCTTCACACCTTCAAAGCCTTTTGGTTCGGCAAAACTCTTCCCAAATACTCTCCCAACTTACCTCACTACAAACTAGAGGCCTTAGTTTGATCAGAAAGCCAACCTAAGGAGCCCTTTTGATCAAATCAAAAGGAAGAAACCGAAGAAGAGGTAATGATATCACCACCCTTTTCCAAGTTCCTTCTTCTTCCACTTCTTCTTCCTTTGTTGTTACCATTCTAAAATAATAAATCTAGTATCATATATATACTGTGATGTTATTATAAATATGGTACAACCATATTCAGTATTCTATCCACCCTTTGAATAACATGTCACCATACGTGCGTACGTACGGCTTACTGTCTCCACGTCGTGGTATAATTGTTATTCAATATATTATTATTTGGATGGGTATAATAATGATGTGTAACTCATGTAAATAATAAATATAACATGTTAATTATTCTTTATATATGATATACCATCCATTTATATATTATTTTAATACCAAAAGAATGATATTGTCGCTCGTGCGTACGTATGGACTACCGTCTCCACGAACGCGATGAGATTCATTCTCCATCGTATCCATTCAAGTATAATTATCATTTTCTGATTTAAAAATGATGTTTAAGGACTTGATATAATTCTGGATATGAATAAGATACAACCTATCCATTACAAACATGTCTTACATAACAAAACATATAAAAGAAAACGAGTAAGTTTACACCCGAAACGACGATAATTCTAAGATATTATTAACAAAGCAATGTTAAAAGATCAAATATGATATTATATTAATGTATATTATTATTGAATAATTTAATAAAAATTATTTCACCATTATACAGGAGGTTAACCTACCCCATCCAAGGAAAATTGCAAGGTAATGGGTTTCTTATCTCACTCTTAATTTCGTGAGAATTCCATTGTTCACCACTTATTTATTACATGTGGTGTATGTGTACTAACTGTAATTGTATTCATTGTGTATTATACTTTAATTCATGGGTATATACATTATAATTATATGATCCTTATTTCATGGGTGTATGTTTCGTATGTTACCTAATCGATAAGGGAATTCAAAATTTCAATTTCCACTCATTTGGATTTACGCATATTTCATTGATTATATTACTCCATGATTATGTGTGGAATCACTATTCATTTGATTATGTCATAATTTCCACTCCCTTTTCTATGGATATACTTCTGATACACATAATCACTACATTGATAATTTCTCAAGTCATCGATACGAATTTGATAAGAGTAATTTTAACTCATTCTCCATTTGTTGAGTTAAACATCCAATTCATTGGTGTTGTTTTTACAAGATTACGTGTGAATATCCTTTGATTGTTTTACACTAAATATCCAATCATATTTAGTGTATTTATATTTTTCACACATAATTATGTCGTTGATTTATCCTTAACCTAAGGATACGACTTTTATGAGAGATTTCTTCTCAATTTAAATTCCATTGAGACTTCTTTGTTGTTATACACCAAATCACTTTTATGTGGTGTATATAATGTACTTTGACATAGTATATCATGAATACCTTTATTCTCATGATATTACAATATTTTGGTTACCTCAATTATTTGTATTCAAGTGTCACTCTTTTGGTTAGAATCTCTAACTAGAATACCATTTTTAAATGTTTTAAAGACTTATTCTTCTAAATCTTTCTCATTAATGTCCATGTTTTTAAAAAATGGTTTTAAGGATTTATTTATATGGAAATTAAAGTTTTAAAATTAAAATTCCTTTTAAAAGTTTCAAAGTGGTATGGGACACTTTGATTCAAATATCTATTTTTAAATGGCTTCTTGACAAATAGTGTGACTTTTAAATGTTTTCAAGAAAAGGGAGATATTTCTCTCAAATAGTTTTGATGATTATTTTCATCTATGTCAACATCCTTCATTATTCTTGATTGAGGTTAATGTGATACAATACAATCTTCCATATTGTATCTAATGAGTTATGTTTGACTGTGGATGTGCTATTTTTATACCATTCATGGTTTGTGGTAAAACTATTGACATTTCGTATGCTAGTTTTAATACGAATGTTTATGTTATGTTTAAACCTGTTCATATGAGGAATGCATTGGACTTAATAAGTGATGGCTGGAGCCCGCTATATCTCCTCGATGCATCGGTAGGTCTCATGAGACAAACTAGTGTCTTGGCACAAGGCCTTGGCAAAATCTTATTTGTAGTCTTGGCACGAGGCCTTGGCTATGTGGTTATGATAGTCGGGCATTATGCATTCCATCATTATGAAAGTGGTTATTGATATTGCATGTGATTATTCGATTAGTAGAATATCCATGTGAATAATTAAATGGCATTATTTCATTTTACTTTTTCCATACCATGTTGAAGTTCAAGTTTAAAAGGCTTTTGTTTTAGTTATACATTGCCTTAAATGTTTATGCTTATTTTGGAAAGTTTCCGCTATATTGTTATCCTTACTGGGCATTTGAGATCACCCCTTTTCTATGTTTTATTTTTCCCAGAATGTGAAGAAGTAAGTTATGAATGACCTGCATGGATTTTATGTGGGGATATGAGTGTGGAATATGGAGACTATGTTGGTGTAGTAGTTTTTTACTTTATGATGTAATGTAAAACTTTATGAATATATCTAGTGTTTTCAAGGCTACTAAACCAATCGGTCTTTCGAGATTTTATCTTTCTTGTGATCATACCAATGTTATGTAATAATGCACCGACTTTGGGTAACTAGGATCGGGGCTTTACATGACCATTGTAAATATGGTAGGAAATTGGGGAGTGAAACCATCCCTTGGAAAGTAGGTACGACCATGAAATCCTTAAACGTTTCAAGTGGCCTCAGAGTTTTGTTTTCAGAAGCTTGAATATTGTTTTTATAAAAATCATTGGTGTGTGTTTAAATAAAATTTTGAACGTATGTATTTTCAAAATTGTTATATTATTTTTAAGGTCTAAGTAATTTCAATAATGTTTTCAAAACTGTACTTCCAAATTTAGTTTCGAAATTATTTTTTAAATGAATATTTTAAATTTTCTAATAAAGATTTCAAAACCCCTTATTGAGAAATACAATTTCTCACCCTATTTTTTTAAGATAATGACATGAATTTGTCACCCAATTCATGCCCAAGGAAATTTATTAAATCAAAAGTTCTACAAAATAAAGAACAAGGTGTAATTAAATTACACCATCAGAAAATTATAGAAACAATATAATGAGACATAAAGACTCAAACAGAAATGAAAATCTTCCAACCTAATTTATTTCTGCTCAAAGAAATGAAGACCTCATGAAATGGTCCCATCAAGTGATGTCACAGTTCAAAAATGGCATCCCCAAAGTGCATATTTTCTCACCCTATGTTCAAAATTTATTTTTCATAGGTTTAGTATATTGAATTTGATATGTGTATTTCATTGATAAATCATCACAATTAAAGAATTTTACTTATTTTATGTTGTAAAATTTTGTTAAGATGTATGGCATGTATCTAATTCTACAAAACCTATACCAGTAAATATTACCATATATGTAATAAATGTTGTGTATTTGTTCACTTTTTTTAAAAAAAATTACACAAGTTTTATATTATCTGAACTTGAAATCTTGGGCTCAGGGATTCATAATAACTACCCAAAAAACACTATATTGATATTGAATTGATTGGGAATTGGTGGAAGATAATGGGTCTTATTGCCAACCAAGTTTGAAACTCTCAATGAATATGCTTTGGATATTCAAAAATTATTTATGAACCATCATGACGTATTTAAATATATGTTGATCATGGATGACCTTGGTTAAGGCTAAGGTGTCATAGATTTAAAATAAGCTGTCATAATTTAGACATACTACAATTTATTTTTCATAATTATGTTGTTTTCTGATTTGATAAGTCTTTCTCACACTATGATTTCTAGTTTCAGTAAATGGAGGTAACCCGTAGTAATTATGTTAACACCGAGTGTGATGGATAATTTTTTGATGTGTAGTTAAATGGGATGATGACTAGATTAAAGGATATTATGATCACATCTAATCAGTTATCTTTGAAGATGATTAACAAGGTGAAACATAACTAACTCGTGGACTCTCCAAATAAGATAAGGATGAAGTTCAATGAGAATTCAGGTAGTGGAAACCATGGATGAAAGAGTATTTAGTTTCCAATATGTCATGAACATGGGAAGAAACACCCATGTAAATTTATTAAGGGAATAGAAAGATGGTTTTATTTTGGAAAAAGACACAAAATAAGTAACTACTAATGGAAAATGAAAAGTTCAGTTAACCCAATAGATGAGAATATTAATCTCCCTATAATATCATTATATATTGAATAATTAAAATTTTGAATGTATGTAAATTATGAAAATATATTCCTTGAAGGAAAATATCTTGAATAAAATTAGCATGTTTGTGTGAGTAATTGTTATATTGCTGATGATAAAGAGACCAAAAATGGCATATAAAAGGAAACTTTATTAAGGAATAAGATGATAAATCCCAATTAATGGTATATAAATAAATTTTAATGATGGATGTATTTATATATTGGGATTAAAATAATTATATTTTTATCATTGGAATTTTGGTTACCAGAATAATGAAACGTTAATGGATTTTTCCACAATATCTTTTGATTACGGAGTTCCAAGAGTATATTAAATGGTACTGATGAACTAGAAAAGTGATTTAATGGAAATGTAATATTTTTATTATAGAAATATAATCCTTAATATGTTATTGATGTTGATAAAATGGTGTTTAGTTTGGATAAAGAGATATTTTATAACAATAAAGTAAATTGTATAGTAATGATTACCTTAGAAAAAAATAATTATTTGTTAACAAAGTGGTTTATGCTATAATTATTGGATTAAATAACATTTTGTATTTATGGAATATATCCAATAATTTTTTTAATGTAAAAAATCAAAAATCATGTATATTTTCAATAAGGTTTTATAGAAATTGAGGTTATTACCATGTTTCAAGGGAATACATGAGGAATGTATTCACATTTTTGGTATGTCACAATCAAGTGATACTTTATGACATATGAGGTATCATTGCTAAGAAAATTTAGTGAAATTATTTCTAAAGATTTCGATTTTCAACTTTATGAAGGATAAAATGGTTATCCATTTATGATATTGTTTATGTTGAACTTTGAATGTGGTTTCAAAGATTAATGTATTGTTTTGACTTATCAATATTTATGATTATTGAATAAACAATTCTAACCATTTTGTTGGATGCTAACTAAAGATAGCAGAAATTTATTTTCATTCTATATATGGGCCTAATGATTCGTTAGTGATTCAAAAATAACATGTTCACCTTCACTTATTGGAGTAATAAATGAAGAGGAAATTTATCAAAGAACAACCACATGTTAATATTGTGCTTATTAAATGGAATGAAATCAAGTAAGTATATCTTCTCATGAAAATTATTCAACTTTTAGAGAGTGGTCTTGAAATGAAATGTTGTCATGTTATCATCATTTTTTATGATATAAATAAACCTTTTCAAGCCTATTTTCTTTGTGGATTTGTGATCATTAATTTTTTCCTAACCATGTTCTCTATCACTATTAATTAGTATTTGTTTATTATTTTTCTCTTCTAAATCCATGTTTTCACTTCCCACATATGTCCTCCTATTTGTAAACCTAGTATGTGTTGTTCTAGATGAAGTTTTCACATACCTTTTATATTTGTAAATATTTTTTATTGTACCTTTTTATGATGTTTGATTCTATAAAATTAAATTTCAAGTATTAAAATTTTGATGACCCAAATAAATTTCAAGAGAGAAATTTATTTTAAGTGGGGTAGAATGTAACACCTTTAGTTTTAATAAATTAATTTTTCTAGAATAAATTAAAATTATTTCATGGATTAATTATTAAATTACAACAAGTTAAGATTTTTCTACACTCAAAACTGAGTTTATCATGCGGTACATGCAACACTAAGTTGGGTTTGTGTTACACACAGTGCCGAGTTTCGCTTTCATTACACACACCATTGATTTTAAAAGAACCATGTCATACTATTAAAATATTATCATTTAATATAATGATTATCACATATCCATTGGAATGGTGGGTATAGATAAAATTAAATAAATTATTAAAATATATGGTTTACACTTATATATATATATATTGAATTATTTGCTGACCGATTAATTATAAATAAAAATAAAAACCTTTTAAAAATGAAGGAAATCATGTTTCTACACATAAACATGTTTTATATCAAAAAATAAACCAAATAACTTTTGGTTAATGATTTAAATGAAATTTATATATTATATATTCAATAAAATTTTAAAAATTCATAATATATTTTTTTATAGAAAATAAGTAATAATAAATCTAATTTTACGCTTAAAATTGTATTTTTCTAAAAAGTAGTTGTGTCCCCTTTTTATGGCGCACTTATTTTAAAACTAACTTTTTCTAGTTTTATAAAATTAATTGGATAAAATACAAATAATTATTGAAATTTTAATATCAATAATTATATTAGTGTGAATTTTTGTGTTTTTTTATAAAAATATTCATTTTTTGATGAATAATTAAAAATATTAAATTTTAATTAAAAACGGTATTTTTTCATAATTTATTTATAAAGTTAAAATATATTTTAAATTGGTTTTATTGAATAATTAGTTCAATAATATATATATATATATATATATACAATTTATGTCATTTGAATCAGTTTTATATTGATATTTGTTATAAAAACATTATAAACTTTTGAACATTTTCATTTTAAAAACCCGCTTTCTCGTCATGTTAGTGGGATTAATTTTAAATTAAATTATACCACTTTTTTAATGGAATTATGGAAAATTAAATTAATATTTAAAATAATGATAATAATTTAAATTACATAATAATTTAAAATTAATTTTTTGACAGCAATTAATATTGAAAATAGTTAAAATTTATTATTGTAAATAGGGTTAAAATGGGGTTTTGCACATCACATGCATCTGTATCAAAATTAATTTTACATGCCCATATGTTTTTTATAAAATTAATTGGATATAATATCATGAATTTGGAGGAATATATTACCATATAGAACTATTTTTCAAGTTATTATTAAAGGTTAAATTACCTAAGTAATGAAAAAGATACAATTTACATTAGTAAAAACTATAAGAATAAAATTGAGTAAACATAAAAACTAATAAATATATTGATAAATTTTTTCTATGTTGAAGGTTCTTATCAACCTATTGCTCCATAACCTCCATTATTATTCAATTATTGAGTCACATTAGGTAATAGGGACCTCCCAAGAGTGAATAATTTTGTTTATTTACAAGAATGTCACTCCTCCTCAACTATAAAAGAGAACTCACTCTCCCCAATTATTCACACCTCTCAAACCATTTTAAAAAACCATATCCAGCCCAAATTACTTCCCATATTCTGTCAAATCATCCAAGAATACTTATTTTTTAAATAATTCCTACTAAGAAAGGCTTTAGTGAAAACCTAACGAGGATACCCAAAGAAGAGGTAACATTCATTAACTAATGTTTTTGATTTATTTCTTCTTGAAACCCCTTCAATTTTTATACCATTATTATATAATATGAACAGTATCTTAAATATAATGAGATTTTTTATGTTAATTTTTTGACCTAAAAACACACTCACTTCCATCAAATGGGTTACAAAATTTTCATTCATGTGTACGGCGGACTACCTTCTCGTGAACTGATGTCATTAATTTTTTCCATTACAACCTTTCAAAGATCAGAATAGTGATGTATATACTATTTATATATGATATATATAATATTTATTATATATATTATATTTATGATATATATGAGGTTATTATTCTTATATAATATTTATATAACAAATACCTTCAAGTTTCTCATTTTGTGGGAATACGATAACATCGTTCATGTGTACGAAAGACTACCGCCTCATGAACCGACGTGATTCATTCATACTTTACATAGAATGTAATAAGGATGTGTTAAAGAGACATAATTGATATATATTATGTTAAAATTATATTATAAAGATAATATATATATATATCATTTATTTTTATTTCTTTAAATATGACAAGAAAATGGAAACAATGTTCAGGCGTTTGTATGAACTACCATATCCATGAACTATGTATCTAATTTCCTATGAATTTTTTTTATGGATTACTCTAAATACATATATAAAGAATTTATATGATATTTATATCATGATATAAATTCTTTATATGGTGAAATAATGAATAATTTAATTGGAAAAAAAATAACCAATCAAAACTTATACAGAAAAAAACAATGCAGTTATTACTTAAAACAAAACTTTAACAAGGAATTGATAATAAAAGGGAAATAAAAGGTCATAATAAAATAATATATGACATGATATATATAATTATTTTTCAATAAAAGTTTTATAACAAACTTATATTTATTATATAGGATCTCTGAATGAGTATGGAAGAATTCAATACTTAAGGTAAGGGGATTTCTAGTCTCAATTTTATTTCGAAGAGACTTATGTTATGTTCACCACTCATTTATTTTTTGTGGTGTATATAATAACCTATGATATGATATATAAATAATAAACCTTATTTAATGATAATTAATGTTTCCATTTATGTTATTATTTCATGGGTATTATGATTCAAAAGTTACTCAAGATGTAGGGGATTCCTGTATCACTTTTTACTTTTGTGAGAGACATTCCATATTCAATACATATTTATTTTATATGGTGTATATACTTAACATTAATGTTTTTTATGATAATTATAATTAAAATTATTTTTATTTACATATCCATTTGAGGATCTCTCTTTTAGTGGGTTTACGATTCTAAATTCACCAAATCGGTAAGAGATTTGGGTCTGAATTTGCTTTCTTTGAGATGTACGATATGTTATAAACCAATATTATCTAATGAGGTGTATATATATCTTATTTTATAGGTACTTTCATTAATTTATTCTTAACAGTGATAATTTATGATTCATTTTAGGTTATTCCTTCATGAGTATTTAGATTTAAGGTTAGCAAATTTGTAAGAGTTTTATGTTACAATCTCACTATTTATTGAGTTTATTTATGATTAAGTATCCAATGTTCAAATATAATGATTTAACTCTCATGAATTATAATGAATTTTTTATCCTGCTTTTATTCATGATATCTTAATGTAATGGTATCATTTTTCATCTATTTTTTACATAATATAATCAATAAAATGTTTATCATAAAATCTGACTTTATTTATCTCCTTGGTCGAAAATATGTTTTCTTCCAATACCATGTTTCCAAAAAAAATTATAAATGTTTTTTAATTTTTTTAAAATATATTATAATATAATTTTCATGTAAAGGTATTTTTGAAAATTTTTTATGTTTTAAATTTTTTTTAAAATTATTTTTAATGTTCCATTTATAAGTTTTCAAGGGTTATTTTCAAATAAAAGGATTTAAAATATTTTCAAAAATTACTTTATAATATTCAAAATTTTATTTTCAAAGTAAATTATTTCAATGATTTTAAATTCTTCCTTTATAATTTTTTAAAAGTTTATTTAAAAAGAATTTAATTGATTTTCAAAGATTACTTTATATTTTTTCAATGGTTATTTTCAAAGAAAGTGATTTTTTTGATTTTCAAAGCTTCCTTTATTTGCTTTCAAAGGATATATTAAAATAAAAGGACATAAATAATTATAAAATATTCCATTATAAGTTTTCAAATGTCATTTTAAAATAAAAAGATTTCAATTATTTTTCTGATTCCATTATTTTCAAATCTATTTTAAATTAATTTTTTTTCAAAATGTTTATGCTTTAAAAAACACTTTTCAAAAAGGAAAGAATATTTTCTTAAAAAATGATACAAATGATATTTTAAAATTATTTTACCTCTAATATGATATATGTTAGTATTACATATTCATTACTAGTGATATTATCAAATGATACCATTCATATTATTTCTCTTAATGGTTTATGTTTTGAGGGCTTGATGTTTATGAAACCAATTTCCATTACATGGGTTATACCATGAAAAAATGATTATGAAACCCACCTATTTTATGTGTTATGTTATAATGAAATGTTTATGATAACCATTTAATATCATGAGTTATTATATGATGAATTTTTATGATCTTATGGAATATATAATTATGGTTTTCATTATGTGACGGGTGAGACATATATCTCGCTCCAATGCATTGATTATTGATTTATATATATCATGAGATATACATGGATTGAACATGGAGTAAACCAGGTAAATTAAGAAATGGTTGAAATGAGGAGTTAACCAAGTATAGTAAGACAAGGTTGTAATAAAAAGTGAACTCGGTATAGTAAATGACTTTATCTGCTATGATGGCCTTTGAAGTAAGCCTTGACCAACATGGAAATGATTTCCTATATTTATGTGTATGTCAAAAATTCCATACCTTATGATAATGTTATGATCTATGGGATCATAATTTTTTATTTCCTTATTATTAATGTCTTATGAAATTCCAATATTTATTCCATGATTTACACTTGTGATCTTTGATATGCAGGGTATGATTTCCAAATGCAATTATCATATTCTCATAACCTTATGCTCATGTTATTATTAAATATCTCCCTTTTTTATCCTTACTTAGAATATGAGCACACCCATTCTTATTTTTCCATTAAACAAGTTATCAATAAATGTTTGATGTAGGGTATGTCCATGAGGAGTACTATAAGGAATGATCTTTCTGGGAAACATTGAATATAATTTCACAAGATTAGAAGAATGTGTTGCATGTTTCCAAAGCCACTAATCTGGTATGGTCCTTAGTCATGTTCTTGTTCAATTTAATGAATATTCCTAAAAAATTTGTAATATTCATGTATGTTAAGGCTCAAGTCTCTATATTCCTCCATAACTATGTGTCCCTTTCATGGCCAGTGTTTGTTTTTAGCCAACTGATATAGGTTCTTTACTATTGTGTTCTTTATAAGTGGAAATTTGTTTTATAGAAGATGATACTTATAAATACTGGTAGGAACTTCAATAAGGGTAACTTTACTTTTTCTATGACATTAAGTTTAATAGGAATAATTTCATGTAAGTCATTGATAGTAATTCACTCCCTCATAACAATTTTTTTTGGAGGAGTATTATGAAAAACCCTATGAAGGGATCTCATGAATCCCACTTTTAAAAGAACCCCTGAAAATACCTCTTCATGAAGGAACCCTATGAAACCCACTATATGAAGGACCCCCCCTGAGGTCCACCTCAGAAAGGACCCTGTGAATCCCAATTTTTGAAGGACCCTTGTAAAGGACACTTATTAGAGGGAATCTACATAGGTAATTCATGAAGGACTCATATAAGGACCTATTTGTAATATAATCCTAGAATAACCACTCACAAAGGTTCACCTTCATAAATCCATTAATGAGTGGGCTTTAACCGAGACCCTATGAAAATAATACCCCTTCTCATAGAACCCTAATGCTATAAGGAGTGGGGGATTCCTAAATTATGTACTGAACTTGAATAAATGATATGTAACCATAAAGGATTAGACCTATGTTGGTCCAGTTCTCAAAGAAACCCAATTATAAGTAACCAAGCAACTTTCACATCCTTTCTTCCTCCCAGGACATTTACCTAGGCTAAATTGATCCAAATGAACATATATGTCCTCCTATTAGTTTTAATCCCCAACCTTTACATTTTTCATTCCCCATTTAATTAACAATAGAAAATAGTGGAGACAACCATATATGGGACTCCCACTATGTGTAAAAACCAAACTTTCCAGTCTTCATTCATCATACAGTTACCAACACAGAAGAGGTGAATGACTATATATAGGGATATTATAGGTGTAAGAACCAACCTTTCCAGTCTTCCTTCACTATAAAGTGACCAATAGAAAGGAGGTGGAAAACCATATAGGGGGTTAATACTAGGTTTATAGCCCAAAATTTATAATTATCATCTTGTTACCAATATAAAAGAGGTAGAAAACCACATATAGGCCTCCGACTAGGTGTAAATACCAACATTTACCATCTTTCATTCTCATCCAGTTACCAATAGATAGAAGGGTATACAACTATATATAGGCCTCTTACTAGGTGTAATAACTAACCATTAATGTCTTCCTTCCCTATCTAGCTACCAATAGCCATAAGGAGGATAATGATATATGGTTCTCTTACTAGGTGAATTCCCCAACAATTCTAGTTTTCCTTCCTTGTAAAGTTACCAACAGATAGAAGGGTAGAAAACCACATATGGGACTCAGAATAGGTGTAAGTTTTAACAATATAGTATCCCTTTCTTATCTAGTTACCAATAAAAAATAAGGTAAATAACCATATATGTGACTCCTATTAGGTGTAATCCCCAACCTTCTAGTATTATATCCTCATATAGTTACCAACATATTAAAGAAGAAAAACTATATATGGTCCTCATACTAGGTTTAAGTCCCAAACTTTCCAATCTTCCTTATATAGTTAACGACATACATGAGGTGGAAAACCATATATGGGCCTCCTACTAGGTGTGAGCCCTGACCTTTTTCATATTCCTTCTTTATCTAGTTACTAAAAAATAGGATGATAGAGAACCATATATGGGCCTCCTACTATGTGCAATACCCAAACTTTTTAGTCTTCCTCACTCATCAAATTACCACTATATAGAAGGTGGAAAACCATATATGGGATTCCTTCTGGGTGTAATCCCTAACCTTTCAATTCATCATTTATTATCTAGTTACCAATATAAACGAGGGTATAAAACCATATAAAGACCTCTTAATATGTGTAATCCCCATCCCTTTTAGTCTTCCATCCTTATCTAGTCACCAAAAGATGTGTGGTAGACAACCATATATGGGATTCCTACTAGGTGTAAGCCCCAACCTATCCAATATCCCTTCATTTTATAGTTACTAGTAGATAATAGGATAAAAATATATAAAAGGAACCTACTAATTGTAAGCCCTAATATTTATAGTCTTACTTCATCATCTAGTTATCAAAAAATAAGAGGTTGAAAACCATATATGGGCCTATTATTATATGTTATCCCAAAACATTCTAGTCTTCTATATTTGTCTAGTTATTAAAAGAAATGTGGGTAAATAAACACATATGGGGATACTATTAGGTGTAAGTTTAAACCTTTCCAGTCTTCCTTCCTCATCTATTTACCAAAAATTAGGTGGTGGAAAACCATATATGAACCTCCTACTAAGTGTAATCCCCAACCTTTCTAGTATTGATTCCTCACGTAGTTACCAACATACTATAGGGTGGACAACCACATATGGGCCTCGTACTAGGTGTAAGCTCCAAAATATTGAGTAATACATCCTCATATAGTTACCAACAAACATTAGGGTATAAAACTATATATGGGCCTCCTTCCAGGTATAATACCTAACCTTTTTTCTTATTTCCTCTTCTAGTTTCCAGTAGAAAAGAGATGGATAACCATATATGGGAATCATACTTGGTTTAAGTATGAACCTCTTTAGCATCTAATAATTTTTCTAGTTACAAACATATAGTATGTGGATAACCATATATGGGTATACTAGTTGGTTTAATCCTAAAAATTAAAATTTTTCCTTATATATCTAGTTACCAACTAACAGGAGGTTAAAAAACTATATATGGGCATCCTACTAGGTGTAAGCCCAATATTTTCCAGTATTTTATTAAGTCATTGACTAAGAATAGTACCTCAGGGTACTTTAATGTGTAATCCCACTTGATACCTTGTTTTATACCCTTTTATAATGTAGACTTACTTACTTTATAATATTAAACAACATGGAATATTCCTAAAATTTAACCTTAAACTATGAAGATATAACTACATGGGATTTGATACCTATTAACTAGAACACATTAGACACCTATTTGAGGTTCAAACTTAAATAACTAATATAAATTTCAGGCCACCTACTAGGTGTAAGACCCAACCTTCTTGGTATTACATCCTTGTATAGTTACCAATAAAAAGGAGGTTGATATTCATGTGTAGGCTTCCTATTAAGTGTAAGTATCCACCATAACCTATTTTATTTTATTATATTTAAAGGCATAATGTGTCTTGTTAAATGATACCTAACAACATAGGTTATTATTCACTTCATAGAGATATACAAGATTCCCTTTCATGGTGTTGATCCCAATTTCATAACACCTCCCACCTCATTTTTCAGGATCCCAACATCTCCCTTGATGAAGATAAGTTCCATAGTTCTACCTTATATAAAATTAAACTATAATGTACCCAGAAACATGGATTAAATGAGATAAATTATAATTCTCAAATGTAAGGTCCCTTAAAGTGCATGTTGTCAGTCAATCAAATTCTTATAGATAACTAGTATCATTACTATGAAGGATTTAGAAGTATGCCTTAAATATTTAATAGAGTCTTAGAGTAGGAAATAATTCCCCATAAATGGGTGAGATGAACCCAAAATCTCCCATCCTCCCAATTAATGTGTAACCAAATGTATTTTTGGTAAAATCGTAGTGACTTATTTCGTTTGGAAAGTGGGTCAAATCTGACTGAAAACATCAAGGATGTGGGGGGTTTTCAGGAATAAGGTTATTGAATTTCACCTATAAAAACCCTTTTTAGGTTACAAAAAATAGAGGAGGAGGAACTTCTTGGACATCCTTATGCATTTTATGATAATCAATAGGAGACTTTTGGAGACCATATGTAATAATTTATTTACAAAAATCAATGGAGAAAACCCTACAAGTAATTCCCCATCCAAATCCAAAGAAAGAATATGGAAAATTATCATGAATCCCCTTTACAAAGAATATTTCATTAGTTGTTTTCCCACTAAATTTGTTTGTTTTTTACAAAAAATAGCACTTGATGATTGATTGTGGGGGGTTAAATATTGCACAATTTTTCACACCAGGTTCACCATTTTTGTTTCATTCTAGAAAACCACATGGGGTGTGAATGGAATGTTTTGGTGGTGGTGGCACAAAATTCACATCAGAAACATATGTACACATCCTTTTGGTAACTTTCCAATATGATATATTCTTGTAACTGAAAAAAACCAATGATTCCATTATCTAAGACATTTAAAAAATCTTATTTCCACAGTTAGGTGGTCATATAAAAATAGATCTCATGATGCTTTGGGACTCACATTTCATGAGAGTATGGGAGGTCAGGCTCATCGAATACTTTTGGTTGGAATTATTTCTTACTCTAGGAATCTCTTATAGATATATGAAATGTTTAAGAATCCTTTATTAAATCCAAAATATTGAACATTTCACCCCTAAATTAATAATCAATCATGAAAATATATGTACTTTAGAATCATCTTTATATATCTAAGATTTTTCATCGAAAAATCATCTGTATATATATGAAGATCACCATAGAAGTTATCCTTTTGTATGTATAGATTAGAGATTATTTGGTCATTTATTATTATAATGTCTGTTTGAAAGACACATAGTAGGGAATTTTGGAATTTATCATCATACAAGAATATGGGAGTTGTTTTGATGTCAAGAAAAATACCATGAGATTATATTCCTACATATTCTTGTGAATGGAATTAGAACCCACATAGTTTAGTGCTGTTTAATGAGACACATCATACCTTTTAATGTCACGTGGTGAGGACTAAACTGTTTAGTTTGACTTAATTTAGAAAGGAAATGTATGTGAAATGTTCCTAGTCAATTACTAGTGTGGAAATTATACCAAAGTGATCAAAGGGTCATGGAAGGTATATATCCCTCCAGGATAGATATGAACCTACTAAGAATATGGTCTAGAGAATATTAGAGTGAGTTTGGGGTGTTGGGTTTGAACCATTGGGAGGCTTCCAATGTATCCTATTTGGATAAGAATCAAAGACCAAATTGTAAATCATTTTAGGGACTATAATTATGGAGGCCATTTTAAGGTTTGTCTCACATGGGAAATGTCCCTTTGATATGGATAGATGGATTTGGGGACTTACATCAAATAGGAGGCCTTTTTCAAGGTGAGAGGAAGATCCATCACAAGGACTCCGTACCAATATAGGTATCTGATTAAGACAATTTCAGGATCATGAATAACCTCTAATACCAAATGAGTCATTCTATTTATGAGAAACTAGAGTAAGTGGAAGAACTAGAAAACCACACAATCTCTTTAATACACTAGTGGATGAGTCTAAAGCTATAGGAGATATGGGGCGTAGATGTGCCCGTTGGATTTCTTGTATTCAAATACCACAAGAAATAATATGGGATTACTCCACGAGGTATACCCTGAGGTAAATATATAGGAATATCCAAATATAGACTCTATACCATGATATTTTACCCATTGTTTTCCTATCTACAAGGGTAGAGTCACTTGGGTGAATAAAAGAGAGAGGGATAATGGGATTTGGTGTGCCAACCTCCTCTCTTATTTTCAATACTGGGGTCTTATGATTATCCCTAATGATGAGATCCTAATTTCCATGAGAATTTATAATTGAAAACACTATGAGGATCCCACAAATTAGGTAGCATAAATACAAGATCTTCATTACCACAAGAATTTATAATCAATAGGATATGCTGATATTCCCTGTGCTCTGATTATATATATTTTTAATCTTTGGGGGAGACATTAACATGGCCCCCCTCAGACAATGGATCCAAAAAAAGAGGTTACTGGTGGCCTAAAAATGGGGTCTAAAGGTATATCTTATGTTGGTGTAGCCTGGAAAGATAGAAGGTTGCTCGCACAAGTGAGGGATAGGTGAGTTTATGTTATTTAGAATAGGTTAGACATGTGTGAGTTAAAGGTACATCACAAAGGGTATAACTAGGTGATCTATATATAACATTGGGAGAATTAAATCCTAGGAAATAACACTTGGGTGTGGCCATTCTCTTGGATCCAATGGTCTTCTCAGGTTTCATTGGATGACTGGTGCTCAGGTTTTGAGTAATTGAGGGGTCCTTCTTCCTAGTTTTTAACTATTGTATGTGCTTTATATCAAGGATATTGGTATTATAGACCTTCATAGACATAAATCTATTGAATGCTACTAATTTATCCTTCTTTTGTAGGGATAAGGTACTATGTGAGGGTTTTGAGGACTTTGGGGAGAGACTTGGGTGAGCAGAGATTCAAGCGGTCTCTTCAACGTTAAGTTGTTTTGGAACCATGAGTAGGATCTCATATCATGGTTATTTATAGGTTTGGTTAAAGAATACACCTTATTGGATTCCCATGTTTCTAGAAATTTGTTTATTATCTCGACTTTTGGTTATTTAGAGGTTTGGTTGGGGCTTATACCTAAGAGGATTCCCACTTGGGAAGATTGGACTACCTCACCCAAGTGGTACTTGGGTGGATTAGTCTGCCTTACCCAAGCGGTTTTACAAGGTTGGGACCTGATCCATGTAGAGAAAAAAACATAATAGCTATCCCAAGAAGGGATGGAATACTTGTGAGAAAGAGTTGCGTGACTAGATCTACCACCTTAATTCATCATCTGATAGTTCATCCATCCTTTGAAAATTGATGGTGAAGGGTTGTATTTATAGACTAAATAGTGGAACCAGGTGAAGGGATTGTGAAAATATACTAGCTTGTGGGAATTCTATGAGGGATCTGTGTGAATGAACTAACATGACGACCTTGTGAGAAGATGCTATGTGAATAGCTTTCGGGGAAACTTAGAATTCCTTTATAAAAATTTCATAACTTTTAAAAACCATAACTTTCAATCTATAAGTTCATTTGAGCTTCTTAAATAGTGAAATAAATGTTTATTAAGTGAACTATACTCCTTTATTTGGTTTATACACCATATCTGTGTGTTTTTTAATTCCAAAAATTTTCCAAAAGACACTCCAAAATTCATTTTAATTCATTGAAACCATTTTATCAGTGATTTTAGGAATTTATAGCCTAATTCTAGAGGGTTGTTGTCTCCACTAAGATAGAATATTGGGAATAATTTATAAGGAATACTTATGCCTCATTGTGGATTATTCTTTTGGCACATGGAAATCTGACCTTCTACAACTTCCAAAATGGATACACATCTCTAATCAAACTAGAAATATGGTGTCTAAGTGAGGATAATAGAATTTTTCTTGTAGAAAAGTGCATGGAAGAAATTTTTCAATTTCAAAAGTTTCTATGGATTATATCCCACCAAATTAGATCCTATTATGATGTGGAACACCGATTTAGTTTTTTAATTTTATATGATAGACAAACAAGTCCATTGAGCAAGATGAGTTTCCTGAAACAGGAGTCTCTATTTCCATCAACATGGTATCAGCTGGGTTTAATGAATTTATCAAAGACCTAATGAGTCTAATATTAATATATACGATCATACATGTATATGATTTTGTGATACTCATCACTTTTACCAATCCTCTATTCCTAGAATTTATAAGGATGGACTTGGTGATACTTTACCTGCCTCAAAAAAGGTTTCTTCATATTTATCGATGCCCTAGACCATATCTTTGATACATATTTCTCCTAGTTTTAATATAATATCCAGTCAATAGGGTCTAAATCGGGACTCCCATCATCATCCATCCATTTTCCATCATGAATGGAAAGTGTGTTTTCATGCCTTTTACCTTCTAGCCACTTGAAGCTGGCAATGATTTCTCTGTTTAAGAACAAATAGTGTAGTTTCATTAAGAAATTGAAATTATAATGAAAATAATTACATATTTACATTGGGGATGTTTTTTTCTAGTATTATGTTTCATCATCTCACTAAAGTGATCTTCCTTATAGATAAGTACCCCATCCAACAAGGTTGGAAAATTTTCTTATTTTCACCCCTTCATCTGGTGCATTTAGGATATTTTTTGACATCTTTAATCACCACACAATCCACAAGATAGTTATAATTCTATAGTCTAGGGTTGGAATAATCTATTTAATAGTCATTAGAAGTTTTTTATCTACAAATGAATTGATCAAAATTAATTAACCACCATCTAGATCTCAAATTCAACCATGATCTCATGCTGATCAAGGATTCTGTATCATATATGATAAACAATGTTATCATCCATATCTCAATAAAAAAAGAAAGGTATATTCCCTCCAATTTGATAAATTTACTAGGTATTTCACCATTTCCTTGGATAATAATTTGATATAGATCCAAAGGATTAATAGACCCGTGGAGAAATATTTGAGATACCATGGTAATTATTTTTCCTACAATCAATTTTTAGGGTATATAATTGTTAGGTTATTTATCTTTAACTATTGTCTTCAAAAGTAGATAAATGAGGGGGTAATGGAGAAAGTGAAATAAAAATATCAACTTCATTCATGTGAGTTTCCTAATAAGAACACAAAAAGTGTATGAGAAAATTAGGTTCACTGATATCTTAGTGAAAGGAGAAACAATGTATATTCCTTTAAGCCTGAGAATGTGTCCATATATTTTCTATATTCATTGTAGAATAAACTTCTTGTATTTTAAAGACCAAAAGGCCTAAGGATATAGTTAAAAAAGAACATCCCAACTATTGTTCTTATCACCAAATTTTGAAATATTCGATTGAAGGATGACTTTTCTTTAAGGATCATCTCTAAAAGAAGACTTGAAAAGTCTTGATAGAGTTAGAGGATCCTAAGACTTATGAAACATGCATGTGAGTTATTCTCACCCCAATAGAAGAGTATTATTATTTATGTACCACATTAAATGAATAAAGTCCATTCTTTAGAAAATTAAATATCATAAAAAAATTTCATTGTTTAAGATATTAAAATATATAGAACAAGGTCCTTCCCAAAGTCCTAAAAATACATGACATGAGGTCCTTACCACATGATCCTAAAAGAAGTGATGCCTGATCCATCTCTTATGACCATAAAATCCATGTAGTGGTTAGAAATATATCACCTTAAAACCATGAACCCAAACATTATACAGAGTATAATTATTCACACGACCATCCTATTAGCATATCCCATCACCAAGATTCCCTACATTATATCTTGGTACCGCACATTATTTCTCATGAGGTTTAATATACCATACTCTTGTAGTAAGGATTATTATATTTTCCAAAATATCTTGTCTTTCACATGATGGTATATATGAAGAATATTCTAAACCCTTTTAGAGTTCCCCTATTCCACCCAATATACTTCCTACCTTTCTATGTTTAAATCACCCTCCAACAAATGCATTGATTAAATGTACACCTCTGAGAATCCCATGACCCTTGATTGTTTCATCTTGGTCCTCCCTATTATTTTAATTGGTAATAAGTTTATTGAATAGTATAAATTACCCTAGTTTAATAATGAACAACATAGTTGACTTTGAACCACCAAGTAATACTAAGAGGATGTTTTTGGTCCAAGAGGAAAGGCCCCCCTTAAACCCATATGTTATTTTATGATGTTGTGGTGGTGGTTTCTCTATTATTAATGGCTAATATAGTCACACTATTAAAAATTCTATTATCTATGATTAAAAAATTTCAATATATTATTTACTTTATCAACTTCCATCAAGTTCATATTAATTAAGAATATTTCTAAATTTCATACCCTTATGGATTATAAACACTTTTTGGGACTTTGAGATGCATGTGCATAAAACAAATGACAATTTGGTTAAATATTTATGTCCTTAAATTAAAATCATAAAAATTCACATCAATATGACTATAAAATACATATCATTATTCTTTGTCATATGACATTAAATTGTATGACATTTATGTTATAGTTTGTTCCCTAGAACTAATGACTTTTTGATTTAGATTACACATATATATTAAAATCATTAATATTAATAAATATTTCATCACATGATGTATATTCTTCTATGTAAAATTAATGTGATAATTTTATATAATATCTATCACTTTGAAAAATTCATAAGAGTTCTCTATTTTGATGAGAACCTTGAAATTCTCTGACGATATTAAAAAAATATATGACATATGGTCATATGATATCATATGATGAGGTTATTATGATGAAGTATATTATGTGTGAGTACTTGAAATTGAATGAGACTTCATATCATGATTTTTACACTTAGTGACAAAACAGATGAGAAATTATGACAATAGAACCACTAATAAGAATTCCAGATGTTACATTTCATTTGATATTCTTATCTATGAACATTTTTAATAATTCTTAGACATTAAAATTAATATTAATTAATATCACAAGTCTCATACATTAATATATTTTCAAAAAATACACATAACATATTATCACTGCAAGGAAGAATATATTGGGTGAATAAAAAGTTATATGTTGTTATATATAATTTGAGGAAGGATTTGTCCCTTCCATATTTATGGAAGTTGATATCTAAGTCCTAGGATTGAAATGAAAATGTAGAAATAAAATTCCTTGGACGTAGTTCATGTATTAGTTTATTTTAGGAAGTAAACTAAATATGTATCAAGAATATAAGTTTTCGAAATGAGTATGCAACTTTCGTGATGAGATATTAAGAAAAAAAGGATTATATTACACAATGATCATTAAGATGTTTTTATCGATGTTCTGTCATTAATTTTATCCTCATAGGAACCTTTATATGTTTTTAGATGAGAATATTTTAATTTAGTAAAATACTCCTAACGATAAATAAGAACAATCACAGAGGGTCAAAAACTAGTGTTTCTTCTGATCTCAATTAAATTATATTCAAATTTAATTATAGGAATAAATGTTATTCTATAGTACATGTATCGATATTTATTCCGGATTTATTGATAAAAAATATCCATTCACCACATTTGGATGGGTTTTCTAATATTCATATGAACATTGGTATTGGAATAAAAACTAAAAAAGTGAAAATCCATCTCTAGGTATCAAATGTGAAAATATAATGAAGAAATAGATCATAAAATGACATAACGAAATGCCTGAATATCAACAACTTCCATCCTCTTCTTCTTCTTCTTCTTCGATGGAGTAAATTTTATAATGATCACTAAGAGAAGTATATTCATTCCTCCTACCTCCGATGGGAGGACACCAAACATTGGATCCATGAACATTTAATGATCACTCATAAATTCCAAAGGTGCACAAACTCCTTCACTTTTTGTTAAATGACATTCATGAAGAATATACTATCAACAGTGGATCTATATTTTCTCATGCACCGAATATAAAAGTATCATATCTTATCATATAGTCTTTTTATGTTTGTACGAGGAACACATCAGAATTATAAAAATTCATAATTTTTAAATTTTATCATCAGACTAATGTAATAACACTGTTTCAGGCTATGTGAAACACCCTATTAAATTATGAGGTTCTCATGTGGAAGGAATTAATCACATAAAATTAATAAAAATATTTCTTTATTTAATTTAAATATTTTTCTATGTTTTTATCATAGTCGGTGATTTCTACTAAAATAAACTGATGTCAAATACCTTTATATCATCCGCATGTTTTTAATAGTCTATAATAATATCAATTATTAGAATTTGGGTGGTAGTTATAATTAATGATAGAACGTTTGACCACCTTATGATCACCACAACACCACTTCTTTGATCCAAGAAAGAATTATTGAATAAACATGCATGGAGGGACCCTTTCTCAATCTAGGATACAAGATATAGGAAATAGTTATGCAGAAATTTATGCGATTGAATAATAATATTATTTTGAGCTTCTCCCAACTTATATAGCTAGGTTAAACTTATATAAATTTCACATTGTCCCCTAAATATGTTTATAACTATTAATAATACCTATATTAAATCTAATGAACTATTAACCATTTCATTAATTCCTTTTATATTTTATCAATTACTAGTTACATAATATATATGTTAGGTGATAAATTGTGATTCACTAATTTGACATGATGATCCCAAAAATATCATATGAACCTTGAATATTAAATATTCATTCACAAAACATTTTTCATTGTATCCACTAAAAACTTGTGAACACTGTGAATAAAAAATTTCACCACTTATTAATATAAACTTGGATAATATGAATTTATTTATTTCTTGGTGATAATTTAATATCATACATATAGAAAACCCCATGGTGGGCCCACCATGTCCTATAATCCTATCCACTAGAATATTATAGATAGAATATTCTTCATGTGTAACCCTGTGGGACCTTATATTGATAGCAGTGAATGATAATCATAAGCCATGAGTGAATTATAGCAACCCATCAGTTCCCTTAAAGAGATAAGTTTAAGTCATAACATTGAGAATCTATCCTACAAACATATTTCATGTAA
The DNA here is from genome assembly GCA_963277665.1 of Viscum album. Lineage (NCBI taxonomy): Eukaryota > Viridiplantae > Streptophyta > Magnoliopsida > Santalales > Viscaceae > Viscum > Viscum album. Next base: position 717,630,087 of record OY728138.1, on the reverse strand, counting down.
TATTTTTTGTCTCATAATATCTCATAATGTTGGGCAAAAAACTTAGGTTTCCATCCTTACCTACTTTATTTATTATTAGTATGAACTTAATGGTTGGACTGACCTTATTCTACCATATCCGTTGATTTAGTGAAGGTACTACCATCCCGGTTTACTGGGGCTATGATATATATTCTGCTACTTGGAAGAAAAAAAATCATATCTTGATTATTCAACCAATTCCATTCCACCATTAACAAACCCAACAGAAACTAAATCTCGACAACATAAATGTTATTATTATTTTTTATTAAATCAATGTTTGTCATCAAATGGTATACATTGATAATTATCTGAAGTCAAGGGACCAATATGAATGTTTATAGATAAGAACAATCAATGACACTTTTAACATGTGGTATTCACATTGAAGAGATAGTCGTTAGGATATCATCTACAAAGGATCACCAGGTGAGAACTTCATGCAAATAAGTATCAATACATTTGAGCAACCAATATTAGACAACTAGACATCATTTTTATCCTACTATCATGGTGTATTTAGACCATATTACATATGTTTAAGATTACTATCATAGTATCTCAATGTTCTCATTATAGTTGGGAATTTCTATAACATTTTATAAGACATGCAATATAAGGACACTAAAATTTATATATTCCATTTATAAGTAATGAAACTATCATGGAAAGAGAAAAACATTTATATATATCAAAATATATACTTTTAATGTTAAAATAATTAAATATATAAGTTTTTTATAAGACACCATCTTACATCATCCTTGATGTAATTTATTAAATTAAGATTGTAGAACATATATAACGACTCAGGTTCCATCGTATGGAATTAGGGAATTTCATCTTGTTGGGGTTAATTCATTGAACAATCTAGTGAATGTTGAATGACATAAATAATCCAACTCCTTGGTTCAAAACTGATGGAATTGCATGGGTGGGACATGAAGAGAAACATGCATCACATGAATATCTAAACAGAGAAGTCATGGATATTAACCATGACTTACACATGCACCACCACGACATGGTGCATATGAATTTAGTGCACATCCATAATATTTATGTGTGAGTTGAATATTTGAAATAAATAGTTATTCACAAGACTATGAATATTATAAAATTTTTTTTATTTATTGAATGAATAATTTTTAATATTTGAGGTTCAGTAGATACCGAGTAGAAAATACATACCATGCTAACAAGTCCAGTGGGAATGATATATTAAATATCATTAAAATAAATATTAATTAATTTATTTAAAGAAATGATATAATTTTTATCCATGATACATGAACACATCAATTAATGAATTATATTATTATTATTATTAAATGTGGGGTTCTCTAAGGATTAAGAGAATAATTATGAGACTATATGCAATTATTTATTCTCTAACCTAGCTATATAAATACCCGATTATATCATTTCAGGTGGTTAGATTTTTTTGTTCACAACACATACTCTATCAAGATTCTCTAAAATTTGTAGATAAAATTATCTAGAACACTCTCAAGGACCAAGAGTCTGAATCCTCCTCCTTCTTATTTGTCCATGAGAGAATAAGAATGAATATTTTCATTCTTAAACAATTGTGTGGTGATCAAAGAAAGTGACATAATATAATCGATACCACTATGTTATCACTTGGATTACCCTCAATAACACTTTATGATTAAATTAGAATTTGTGAGTCATATCTAGAGGGATTATATCATGGTATCCTATCAACATAATGATAGTACAACCTGAATAGAGTTCAAACTAACAACATATTCTTTGAATAAGGTTCTCAAGACCAAGATAATTATTTCTTTTAAATTATTTATTAAATTAACATGAATGATCCTTTCTCTCTTGGTTTTGGTGTTATTTTACAATATTCATCAGATAAATTCATTGTTCATAGTGTATATTATCATGTAATATGAATACTATCTGTTAAATTTGATAATAGTTGAGTTTATCTTGGCCAAAATAGGTGATTTTTCTATGTTTCAAACCATTAAGTTATAAAAATCAATCACATTTAAATTTATAATTATTTATTAAACATTATTCCATTTATTAATTTTAATTTGTTTTTTATTTTTATTTTCATACATTAATTTGAAAGTTGAGACATCTTATTCATTCCCCATATAATAAAAAAGAACAAATATTGAAAGTATGAAAATTCCATCAAGAAATGACACATGGTTTGCATGGATACATTCCTTGTAACCCCCAGGATATTGTGGACCTATGGTCAATATAATCAATGTTTAATTAATGCACCCCACATGTAATTAACTAATAAACATGTGGTGTGTAATTAATTTTCATGCATATATAATTAATACTCATGAAGTTTGTAATTAATACTTACATGAAATGTAATTAATATAGGACCCTGGAACACACTTAGAGAGGAGGGGTGAATCAGGGTGTGAAATTTTTCTATTAAACTAATTGATCTTGTTCCCACATTGGTAGGAACCTATTAAACCTTTTTGATGAGAATATATAAAAAACAAACAATAACATGTAATGAGATGACACATCAATTTTACATGGTTCACCACTAAGGGCTCATCCAAGGAGCATACACCAACAGGTTGTCAGTCATACCAAAGTCCACTAATATTCACTTATTGTGGAGAACAAGAGTTTAGACACAATCACTCTATGCCAAGAATAATACCTTTAAAATTATTTTAGGGAAAGCACATTGTGTCCCCAAAAACACTTCCATTAACTCCCCCTAGATCACTACTCTGAGAGAATTCAAACTAATTTTATTAACATGAAGGCCTATTCAATGGTTTGGAATTAAATCCTTCATCCACGACTTAGTATGAGACTCTTCTTGAACCATATACCTGAGTTTATGCACTTTGAAATCCTTTTACACTTATAAATTGATCTTCAACACCACCTTTTTCTAAGCTCCTTCACAAAGATCCTTTCGTGATGCTCCATTTCCTTTGTGGAACAAACTGCCTTCATGGAGTAGTCTTAACTTTGCAAAAAAAATCTCCTTCGTAAAGCTAACAATGTCAACGTAGATTACCCCATCATCATGAAGAACTTATTAACCAAAATCGTTAGCATCAATCAAGAATTAGAAATCCTTTTTGCGACATATGGCTAGTGTGGAGTCCAGCCCTTTCTGCCCGAATATTCCATAATCTCCATTACACGCCATCATTCACTGCCCAGGAGCTAAGGAAATTTGGAATTTATGGGGCCCGGTTTTAGATGCTTCTCTGGACATTTCCTCTAACCCCCCGATCTACTGATGCATTAGTGCTCCTATCTTTCATCTATTAAGTTAGGTTCTCTTTGCACCTTGGCTTGGATCATTTGGGTTCGGTGTAATGATTTTTTTTTCAACACGTTCATAAACCCCCCGAATTATGGATTTAACGGGCCATCTCATGGATTGAGGGTTGGAAGGAACACAAAGAACACTCAATGCCAGGTGTAACCCCCTCCTGTCCCCCACATTAGAACCCCCAACCTAAGGGACTCTTAAGATTAATGTGGACGCGTCTCTACCAAAGGATGGTATTGTTGTTCTCGGTCTCCTGGCCCGAAATCACCTTGGGAAAATCATTACAGCAAAATATGAATCACATCATGCCTTTTGGGAACCTACAGTTGTTGTGGCCTCGACCATACTTGTAGGTATGATGCTCGCTGTGGAACGTGGATGGGTTGATATCATCATTGAGTCTGATTGCCTCACCGTGGTCGATGCTATTAACCACAATGACGTAGGACTCCAATAATTTGGCCTCATCATCAGGAGAATTATCTTTCTTCACCAAGGATTTTCTTGCTGCATCTTTACCATTACCAAAAGGGAAGGAAACAAGGCCACTCATCAGCTGGCGGCCTCAGGGCCCTTTGATGACAACCATCTTTGGCTGGAAAATTTCCCTTCATGGATTTGCTTATATACGAATGCTGATCTTCGTCATTAAGGGTATCTATACTTCTTTTCAAAAAAAATAAAGCATTTTTGCGATGCTCAAGCTCACATAGAAACCCAGTTTTTTGGACCTCCCTTTGCTTTGCGAAATCAGAGCGATTTCAGATTTTACTTGGAAAAAATCGTTTAACATGAAGAGATGTATACTCTTATTTATAGGATCTGTTGTTCACAAAGATCCACTTCCTCCAACATGTTTTTTGAATCCATCAAAAAACATCTTCATGGTGCAACTCATTTTCCAATGCTCCACTAATATTTGATGTATCTACAGAGCTCTCTGTTAAAACCTTTTCACTACTAAGATGCTCCAATTCTTTTAATTATGTAGATCACCATCATCATTCACAATATTCTAATTATTTTTCATTCACAATGCTTGTCACTGTCACATAGATCACCGTCAGATTTCTTTTATCCTTCATGAAACTCATTTTTCAAAGTCCATCTTCATGAAACTCATGACCTTATCATATTCCCATAAGGCCTTCAAGAAAAAAAAAATTCATGTTGAAATCCATTATTCAAATTTTAGACCCAAACCTTTTTAAAACACATGGAAATGATGCCACCTTCAATAATATTGTCATCTTAAACTATAACATCCCTTTCCTTGATAACTACCCCATATTCCATGTGATTATTGATAAAAAACACAAAAAATACTCCATTTCAAGCAAAGAGAAACCTTGGTTCCTAAAATTAATTAATACACATGTGATGAATAATTAATACACACATAGTGTATAATTAATAAATATATGGTGTGTAATTAATTAATAAACATATGATGTGTAATTAATACACATGTGGTCTAGAAATAGTTTATGTGAATTATACACCAAGACATGTTGTACACTAAGTAAATTAATTTACAATGAAAGAAAATTAAGTGCACTATTAAACAAAATTTAAATGTGTTACGTGTGTCATAAATTAACACTATATGTCATATGAAAAGGTTTAAATAATATTAAATGCATAATTAATTTTCTTGTTGAATTAGTAACTACATGCATGGTTATGATTACACATTATGTGCTCTAAATGTGTTAGAAGCGCTACATGTTGTATATATTATCATGTACTCATGTGTTATTTATTGAAAATACAAACCATGTAATTATATTAAATGATATGTATGCTACATTCCATGTGATTGCACTGTACATGATAATACTATTCTAGGTAGTTCAGATGGGTAAACTCTATGTTACCTATATTTTCACTCTATGTACATAAGTAATTTTAAGTAAAATTAATTAGTTTTATTTATTTAAAATTATAATGGATTAGAATATCAAGGACTATTTTGATGGATGTTAAGATAAATTAATTAATTGAAAAAGATAATTAATTAATTCCATCACGTTTTATCTTAATTAAGAACAATTGAAATGAATGGTATTTAGATGTGTTAAATATGTATTCATTCCATGAATATATGGTCATAATATTATATAGAATAATTTATTTATTTGGATTTATTTTTATTTTATGGAATGATTTTTACTTTTATTAAATTAAAATGATGGCCTACATGTTATCCCTAACCTCTTATTATATAGGACATGTATTTATATGGCGTCTTTTACATTAAAAACCTTAAATATTCTGATGGATCTTATAACTTGTGTGTGTAAACATTTATAAAGGATGGATATACAAGGATAAAAAGCATTTTAATAAACGAACCAAGGTAAAATCAACCAAAAAGATACAACGGATGATAGTGGAATACTGGAACTTGAGCCAAGAATGACTTAATGAGTTTATTCCTATAGGATCATAGATTAGTTTATTATATGCTTGAAAAACTGACAATTAGAAATCTCATGATCATTCCCCATTATTTATTTTATTTTTATCTTACTACATGATTAATTTTAATGGATGCTTTATTATCATCACATAAATTAATGAATTAACTAGTATGCAAGAGGGATTTCAAATAAATTGAATTGTACATAATTTTATATTTTAAAAAACATAGTTACTTAATTAATTAAAATCCAAATAATATTTTTTTACACATGATGAAAAAAATCATTGAAATAAATAATAATTTTAAAAATCATTATATTACTTACGTTATTAATGAAATGATAGTTAAAAGTAATTTTCTGGATAAATTCATGTGTTTTTCAATTATCAGGGAGTTTGATTTGATGTTTTGGGTCAATTTAACCATATTATTGTTAAGGGTTGACTTATAAGGTATTAATTTGTATAAATTAGAGGAAAGTGTTGTTGAAATCCAAAAACATATTTTCTGATTGGTGAGTTTAATCAATGGATCAAGGAGATTCTATCAAACAATTGGAAAGACCGCCTACCTAAATACACTTTATTAGCTTTTCAATCTAATGTATGGGTTATGAAAAGGTAAATATAGATCATTGGTAATAGAATATCTTTGAAATGGGACATTATGAGTTGAATGGTGAGGGATGTTGAGACTTTATATAATATAGGCATTCTAAAACATAATTAATTTTTTTATCTCTTATATTTTGGTATCCAAGAAAATTACTAAATAATCCGACCCTTATCAAAAATGGAATTTAATATTCATGGAATATTATAAAATTGTGATCATTCCTTGAATATACTCATATTTGTACATGATAAACATTCTTTCAATAGGTATACATGTTTATATACTACTTTACCACATAAAAAAAGTTCTATGTGTTGGAATCCCTTATTTATGATCTGTAAGTTAAGTAGCTGAGTGAAGATATACTTGACGTCTATGAAAAAAATTGCTAATGTTTTAGATATACATTGTTTATTTCCTTCATTCATGTATGAAAAACTAATGCAATTTAATGAGATTATGGATGCATATATAATTCCCATGAATCCCCATGATCTTTATCAGGTTAGACATATACATAAGATATTTTAGGATTCCATGTAATTATTTACTCGTAATATTGTAAAGGGAGTTCCAACTAAACCTCAATTAATCAAGACTATTAGAAAAATTGAGTATCTATAAATTCTAGGGTTATGACTTCCTACGAAATTGTGCACTGATCATATTCTTTCTTCACTCCGTCATAGCTTCTACAGATTTGATGTTGAATTTTAAATGAAAAAAATGAGAAGTATCTATCAGATCTTCACACTCTATTTTACTAATAAGATAAGAATATGAAACATGGAAATAATTTTTTAATTATGGTGAAAAATAAGAGTTCAAAGTTAAAAAATCAAAGACTAACTCTAGAAATATGATATCTACACAATGTTTTATTATGAGAAGAATGTTCAATGGTAATGTAAAATAGTACAATTCTATTTTCTTCGCATGTGATAAGAAAATTCATTGGGAGAAAAATTGAGATGAATAAAAGTAAAAGATGTTACTTTAGTTATATTAATAAATACAATTCTTATATCTTAATTTTGGAGTATTAAATACAATTTGTTCCATAAATGTATTTAAGCATCGAAATCAAGAAATTACAGAGAGATTACTAGAATTTTGGTAAATTATTAGAAGAACATGAAGAATGGTGTTTACTAGAATATTAAAGTTAAGTGAATGAATTCAAGATTTCTTAATATATTCAAGTTAAGATATTATTTTTTATTGATTATTACCAAAGAATTAATCTCAGTTTGTAATTACACATAGCGAGACCTTGTTTCATATATAGAATAGTTGTCTGTTATGGTATTTCATACTTTTATAATAGTATAGTAATTCTTAAAACACAAATAATTTAAAGTGGTAATAAATGATTAATATAAATATAATACTAATAATACAATATTTCCTTCGGATAATTGTTTATAAATTAAAATTGATATTAGTTGAAAAATTTATATATAGAAGGGTATTATAGTTTCTTTTGAGCTATGAAACTGTGTATACTAACTAAATCACTGCTATGTTTCTGAAAAATTAACAATTAAAAATAAAGGTACACCACACAACTACGAATGGTTGTTAAAAAATAACATGTAAACTATTATAAAGGTGTATATAAGTGGTAAGTTCATATACTTCATGATATTCTTTCAAGAGATCATAGTAAAGCTCAAAGAAGAAATGAATACACTTGGAAAATGATAAAAAAATCTTATGTAATGACTTCTTGGAGTTTATCACCACCAAGTATTAATTTATCATTTATATGTGAAGTGAATATAATCCAAAAATTATATTATCCTATACAGTAATGTTTTGATGTTAGTAAAGGGGATAAATAAAATGACTTGTATGTATTACAAAATTTTTAATAATATCCTCTAAGTCATGTTTTAGAAATTTAAAAATAATAATTAACAAGGTACTAATCATATTGAGTAATGGATATCATATTAATTATAATATATTTTTTTCAAAGGTTGGGGCTGAAGCCTCATTTATTATTTAAAGCAAAGCAAAGACCTCTTTTTACTGGGTAGAGGGAGAACCATTACATAGCCCGGAGGCCTAGTGGGCATTTAGCCCATTACATTGCCCGTAGGCCCAATTTTTTGACCCAAGGCCCATTCTGTGAATAGTACTTCTATAGTACTATGCCTACTAAAATACTGCACAATATCCACCGATGCTACAGTATTTCCGCTGCTACCGTATGCTACAGTACAACTATAGTACCCCATGCCCAATGAGTTTTGAACCCCCATTTTAATGTAGGATTATGGGGTGCTTACCAAGAAGCCAAACCCCAACTACGCATATTAATTATAATATGATAATAACTCCATTAAGTAAAAAAATATTGTGTTTAATGATAACCATTTATTAAAATCTGGTTTTAGCTATAAATGAACAACAAAGGAAGACACTAACTTCATCTAAGTTAATTATTCTATATCCACTAAGGATATTAATGTCTGGATCACTTTTAGGGTAACTAAACTGAGGGGGGGGGGGTGGTGAATTAGTGTTGGATAAAAATTTTATCACTTTCAAAATTTTATCCCTTTTAATACCTCTCTCACTTATTCACTAAATGGTTCAATTTTCTTAATCACCTATAGTTAACAAGAAGTAACCTAAAAAAGTAAATCACAAAGGACACTAGGATTTTAGTGATGTCTGTCTCCAGTGTAGATGACTATATCCTCATTGTATGGTGGTTATTATCCCCGTAAACCTTTTCTCTTATTGTCAATAAAAGAATGAGAAATGAAATGGCCTTGAAGAAAATCACTTTGCACTGATCAACAATATAGAACAATTCTTCTTCAGTTAACACCATTAAACTCTAACAAGCTTCCTCAAACGTACCAATAAAATAAATTCCTCAAATATATCATTCAGTTGGGTTTTATCAAACATGAAACATCCAATTAGGATGTCTCTACGTATGATCTTTGACAAAAAATAAGATATATTTAATTATAATACCAAGTTCTCAATATTATTTCATGAAATAATGTTATATATGTCTTGTATAAACCCTCAACAATGTCTCATGCATAAAGCCTCAACAATATACCATGCATATAAAATGCTTATCATGAATGGAATATCATAAAATTACTTATTTATTCTTGGTACAATACACCAAGGACCAACCTCATGAAAGGGTCAATTCTTGCATGATCGTCTCAAGTTTCTTTAAGTGAAACAAATCATTTCGATTCTACTTCATGAGAGAACACATAGTTTTCTTTTATGATTGTTATTATTGTTTATAAATTATTCTAAATTGGTGTGAACAAGTATTCTTTGAATATTTCATATGGATCCATTTTTATTTTCCTTTTTTCCTATGTGGTAGAATCACATGGGTTCTCAAAGATCCTCAAGTACTATAGATGGTATGTGACCTTATTTGTATCCTTTATGAAAGAGAGTGAGTGAGTTCTTATTTTCACAAACCAAGTGTGAAATAACATTCTCTTATTTATGAAAGAAGTAGATGCTTTATAGTATCCTTATTCCTTATTCCCATACCATAATATGTATGTGGTTCAATCTTCACACAAGATGTGCTAAGATCATTCCTTATTTTAAATTCCCAATGGCTCATGAAATATTTCTTTATAAAATCAATAGGGTCTTGTGAGACTTATTATTTGCATAGGAGGATTCATGAAGTCTTTAATTGGATTCTATGATTTTCTATCAAAATTGAGATCTCATAATATTTTTCATCCACTCAACTCATCCTTGTTAGATGGGTATTTATAAATGAGGGTACATCACCTCTACCCTAAGTTTTATGTAATGTCAATTCCCATTAAAATTCCTTAAAAAAATGTAATGACCTATAATAGTTGTGAGTCTATATATGTTTTAAGTGACTTTCAAGAATTATATATTCAAAAATATTTTAATTCTTAGAAAGAGAAAATCTTAACATATCCCAAATAATTCTCCCTTCATGAAGTAGTGCATATGGATGAAATAATAAATGATTTATTCTCTTGTATGTATCCCATACACATTGTAATAATTTAATAGTAGTCCACCATTCACCTGAACAATTTCATTCACATAAAATCATGCATGAATGATGATCCATATAATTCTTTTTTCGATTTATAATGAGGCTGAGCTCAGTTAGATGTGTAGATTTCATGGAATGCAATTTTTTATGGTGAACATAAGTCCCAATGTCAATCTAGTGTTCCACTAAGGTTGAATATGATGGTGGATTTTTATTAATGACCATGATAAAACATATTATATGGCTATGATTCAATCCATATTAATTAAACACGTAAATAGTTATGATTATTTTTGGATCCCACATCAAACATCATCACTTCCAAGCTCCTATTAATATTACTCTTCACTCAATAGCCTTTTATAAGTGTGTAACCAAGGTATACTCCTGGTCTCCACCATGATTTTGACCCATGAAACAACCCATTGATTGTGAATTCTTGCCTTTGTGCACACCCCCATGGATTCCTATACAAGTGATTTGAATTATCTATGCTTATTTACCACATTATTTTCCTACTCATCATCTAGTTCCTTTGTGGTTTAGCTATAGACCCCATATGTGGTTGAAATAACCCATGTGGGTGTCTTTTTTTGGATAATTTTTTGTTAAATACCCATATAAATACTTTTTAAATACTCATTATAAAATTTATAAGACAAGATAAGATCCTTATTCAAAATTTTCATTATGTTCAATAAAAACGACTTCTCACTTTTTTCACAGGCTTCAAATATCTTCATTAAAATTAATGTTTTCATGGAATTTATCAACATTAAGTGTTGATGCAATGTGAAAAACACTATTGAAATAAACACATGGCATTGGTATTTAAGAATAGTTCAGTAGTCATGTGTATTAAAAGGAGAATTGATCAATCATGACATGAAATTTCATAAAATAAATCCATAATAATTCTCTAAGAATCACCACATTATCCCAAAAATAATAATATGACCGTTGAGCTTCTAAGGAAGGATCTTATTTAAATCTTCAACAAATTCCAAGATTCTTGATGCAATGCACATAATTTATTAGGAAATTCAATCCAATCATTACTAAGGTCTGAAACAACAGAAAATAAATGTTTTCATCCAAGATAGTACTCTTATTCAATACATATTGATATACTTATTGATAATAAATACATTGCAAACAAAAATTAGGATCATCAATTAAAATCCCTTATTTCTTTAGACTAACTATATTAAATAAGAGTGGATAAAAAATCATTTAGAGATATTTGGAGTGAGCTTGGAATCAATAAATTTTAGGATCTATATGTAAATGAGATGGTATTGGAACAAAGAATATACTATGATAAGTCAGAGGAGTTGTTCTAGGAGACAAACATCATATGGGAAATTAAAACTAAAAGGTGATTTTATATTCACCATGGATGCTGATTTATACATTATTATTTAAGATTAATGATTCTTGTAAAGAAGTGATAAATGAAAACCTTCAAAAATTAACAAGTATATATCAATTTTGTAATGTAATCCATATATAAAAATTATAGGGTGATATATTTTGGATGCTTTTAGGCTTAATAATTCTAGTGAGTATTCATGAGAAACTAAATATGGATGGTACAAGTTGTTACCAAAATATCAGGACTGATTATTAAAAAAGGATGCCAAATACATATTATATTACAAAACCATTACTTTAATCATCATAGTAAAATAAATTTGAATTCTACTTGTCATAGAAATATTTTGTGATCATTTTATTGGTAGGATGGATGTCAAGCCTAGTTTTCTTAATTAAGACCTTATAGAACTTATCTATATTACATAACCAAAAGGGTTAGTGAAACCAATTAATTTTAATAATATATAAACAATTCAAATATAGATTTAGGGATTGAAATAATCATATTTATCAAAAAATAGTTGTTTTGAATGGGAGAGTACCATGTTAATACTAAGGGTTAGTCCAAGCCCTACTATTTTTAGAAGATATATGTTGATGAAATATGAAAATAGATAGTCCGTGTTACCATGTTATTAATTCAAAATAAATTAATTTCCTAAATAATGACTTAATATAGAAACCCAAATCTACGAAACAAGATTTAAAAATTTAGATTTATTGTGTTTATTAATCTAGTTATAGTACATATTTTTACTTTTCATTTATAATAAAAAATGAAAAAACTAAAAGACAAATTATTTCCAAAGTCACATGGTATACCATCCCTCCATGATAACAAGAGTGTCTATAGGATGAGATTATGAATATAATTTCTCAAAATTAAATTCTATGAACCTAACTAACATACCATGATATATATTGGTGTTTTATATTACTTATTCATGTTTCAAGAATTCAAAATATCAATAAAAACTAGTTAAAATACATAGAATTTTAGTTAGAACTATTTGATAGTACATGAAAAATTAGAATATAATGAGTTCATGGTATATAGAGAAATGAGAATGATAGTGTTTGAGGGGATATAAAACTAGTTTTTTCCTTTAGATCATTTTTTATCTAAGATCATAGTAGATCTAAGGTAATATATAAGAAATAATTGTTTTTTCTATAACAATAACAACTTAGTATATTATGGACTCTAATGAAAATTGTAAACAATATCGAAATGATTTTATCACTTTATGGTTATACCAAATAATAGGAGTATTATCATTTTTTGGATAATATTTTATTATAGTATTATCCAAGATGTTATACATATAATAAGGGATCAAACTAGATACTTGGGTATATTCCTTGTTTAGGGATTTTCATAAGGTAGTGAGGTAAAACTAAGTAGATTTTCAATAACGACATGTTGGAATACCAAACCTATCCATGAAGATGTGGTAGTGTCAAAAAAATATATCCATAATTCTTAGAATAATTTATTAATATTTGATAATTAACTATTAGTTAGAAATTCTCTCTAGTGAAAGTGAGTGTCTGTTGGAGTTGGTTCTCCAGAACCATCTACTTTATAATTTAGATTATTTATAAATTAAATGTAATGAATTTTAATAAATTTATTAAAATATAATGTATATTCTTTTTGGTAACTTAATGTTATAACTTCCTAAAGTACCTATAACATTACAAAGTTTATAGTAGTTATCTTCTATTATGGATACTTTGAAATGCTATGGTGGTATTCCTTTACTATATATCTGATGGTCATATGATGAGATACATATGATACAAACTATTAGGTGAGATTACTCATAAGTGGATGATAATTCACCTCATGAAGTTCACATATGGTAATATTTTGGATGATATTTTAAAAGGGAAGACCCTCCAACAAGAATTATACATTTTACATGTTATTGATTATTCTAACATTTTAATGTGTGTATTGATCCATAAACATTAAGATTATTATTAATGCATATCATGAGTCACATAATTTTCTATATTGATGAGAAAAATGACAACTTATTCTAATTTTGAGGTAGGATAAATTGGGTACATCATGAGTGATATACCATTAATAGACAAGTCATGTAAGGATTTTTCCCTTATGTCTTTATGGAAGTTAACATCTCAACCCATTGATTAAAATGAAACTATGAAATTAAAATTTTATATCCCTAGTGTAAGGATGTGTTAATTTTAGAAAGTAAAAGAATTATGTATCAAGAATATAGGTTGATGAAATTATTATGAATCTTTATTGATGAGATATCGAGAAAAAATAATTATATTACATAGTTAGCCTTCATATGTGGTAATCAATATTACAACCTAAATTTATTCCTCATGAGAGCATTTATGTGGTCCAACATCAAGATATTAGACTTAATAAAAACTCAAAAAAGTCCAATAAGGAACAATAATATAGGGTATCTATAGCTTCTTGATATTTTATAAAATATTTCTTTTTGCTATTCAAATTTAATTTCTTCAATATTTCCATTATACACAACACGGAGTTTAAATGAATTTTCATATTATATTAAAAAATTATTATTTATTATAACAATTATCTCCTAGATGTTGGATTTTTTGGAATTAATAGGACTAAATAAATTATGAAAACCATATGTGTAACACCCAAATATTTCATATTAAGTTATTTTCTTTAATATAATTCAATAGCTTGGGCTACATGAAACACCGAGTTAAACTGTAACACGACTTACCAAACCATCCATTCAAAAAGAGGTTATGAATTGTATTAAATAAAATTTTAATTTTAGATATTACTTATAATTTTTAAATACATATTATGTGTTTATTAGACATAATATAAGAACAAATTAAAATTTTTAAATAAAAGAAGTATTTTTCAAAAAATGGAATATTAGCACCCTTTAATGGTGAACCATTTTTAAATCCAATATTTGACACTTTTATATATTCAATTTGACAAAGTAAACTTCCTATTTAGAATAGATATATAGAAATTTAGTTTGGATAATTTTTTGGTGATTTTTGGATAACTTTCATATTTTGATGAATAGTGAAAAATACTAAATTTTTATTAAAAACAACTTTTTTAATAAAAATAATTTATAGTATTAAATTATATATTTGAATTTTTTTGAGGTATAATTAGATTATATTTTTATCATTTAATACAATTTTTTTCATTGGATGTAATTTTACCTTTAAATTGGACATAAACACATATGAATCTTTTGATAATATTTACTTCTCAAAAACCCGTTTTCTAGTTTTGACAACCAGATTTTTTTTAAATTAATTAATAAAAATTATATGTTTTTAATTTGGTGAAATATACATCATTTTGAAATTTGAAATATAAAAATTATCTTAGATTTTTTTTTTGTATTTTTTTGAAAACATTCGATTTTTGATGAATAGTGAAAAACACTACGTTATTATTTAAAACCAACTTTTTTATTTAAATAATTATTTATTATATTTTAATTTATTTTAAGTAAAAATATATACATAATACCTATATAAATTCAATGTAATTAGTTGTAGTTATTTCATAATAATATTATATGTATAAATGTTTATTGAACTTTTTATTGTCTTTTAGCCACCTTCTAGGAACATTTGCAAATTTTCATAAAACATAATTTTACCACTTCTGTGGATTGAATTTCCAAAATCTGAGAGACAATATTTCCATCATTAATTAAATAGTGGTTCAATAAGATGAATTTTTTTGTGACTAATAACTTTTGACTTTTATTTACCACAATTAAAAGTATATAGGGTAATTAAAGGTAAAAAATGATATTATAATCACCCTAACCCATGAAATAATTATATTTTATAAGTGTATTTTGAACAAAATCAACCTTATGAATAAAATATGACTCTTTTTTTCCTCTTATATTAGAGTATGACATTTATTATTATTTTATTTAAAGAAGAGTTAATAGTGTTAAATTCAAAGTTTCATAAATAATTTTTTTTAATATAGGGTTATACATAAGATAAATTAGACTATAAATATTAATTAGAAATTTAAAAAGATTTCCTACATAATGGTAATTTATTTATAATTTTTAGATGTTAAATAATTAAATTTATTTATGACACAATGATGATTCATTAATTACCTTTTTAATGAAAAGTTAAAATAATTGAGGTTATAAATATTCGAATAAATGTAAATTGAGACTTTTGATGAATTCCAATAATTTTATATATTAATATGATATTCTAGGGTTTATTAAATGAATTTTTTTGAAGTAATCATGATGTTATTACTTCCAAAAAAATCAATTACTAAGTAGTGTCAAAATTGACATAAATGAGTTTTTAAAACAAATACCATAATATTAAATGATATAATAGTCTTAATAATATTTGGTAAGGAAAAAGGAATTATATAATAATAGATATATCATTTAGTATCCACTTGGAGTTCTCTTGGAATTTTATAGTTATATTATTAACCATATAATATAACAATACCAGAATATATGGTAAAAGTTAAACTATTTAAATAAGAGTTAAATCTAATTGATAAGGTTAATATGGTAACCAAAACTTTTCTAAAACCTATTGGTTGAGATTTATTAGACCCATAACCACCTTATAATCTAAATAAATAAATTTGGATCTATAATAAACCGAATATGACTCTATAATAAAATTATATTTCATGATTTTCCTAAAGTGACCCTCACCCCTCTTATAAAAGAGTACTTCCCATTATATCAAATTAACACCTCCAAATCCATTTGTCTTGGACAACAACTGCACAAATATCCTCCCAAATGCCCTCCCTTTAACCTAATTGCCTTAATTTGATCATAAATCCATCTTAATGATCCCTTTTGATCAAATCAAAAGAAATCACCCGAAGAAGAGATAATAATTTCATGACCTTTTTCAAAGTTATCTTCTTCTTAAAATTCCTCTTTCTTGGTTTTTTAAATACCCAAATAATAAATCATATAAATTATTTATAATATGAAGTTATTATAATTATGTTATGACCATATTCATTATTCTATCCATCCTATTAATGAAAAATTCACCATACGTGCTTACGTACGACTTACCGTCTCCACGTCGTGGTGTAGTTGTTGTTGAACACTTAATTATTTGGATGGGTATAATAATTATATATAATTGATTTAAATAATAAATATATCATGTCAATTTTTCTTTATATATGATATAACATCCAATTATATATGACTTTACCTTCAATTGAATGATATTATCGCTCGTGCGTACGTACGGATTACCGTCTCCACGAACACAATGAGATTCATTCTCCATCGTAAAAATTCAAGAAAAATTTCAATTTTATGATTAAAAATAATGTTTATGAACTTAAAATAATTATGTATATGAATCAAATACATTCTATCTATACCAAATATGACATACATAACAAAACATATAAAGGAAAACGAATCAGTTCATCCATCTATCCAATGGCCCGAAGGCCTTCAGTTTTTTTTATTATAATAATACCCCCTTTTAAGTGAAGAAGGGGGGAACCCAAACCGACATCAAAAACATCAAACATATCATGACATTAATTTTTTAGATAATAGAACCAGATTGGCAACAAGTAGATACCCCGCCGCATCATTTGATCATGATGAAGCTCTTCACCATTGCACGAATAATTGGCAAGTAAGTGTCATGTGCCAAAGCACAGGCCCAATCTGATGGCAAGCACCATACCCTCTCAAACAACCAAATCCAAAAACCTCTGAAAGGATGAACCTCCATCTCTAAAACATCCTTCGGGGCCTGATCCATGTAGTTGAGTCTTGCGCAAACCCAAAAACCCACACAATGCAAGATTAAGCCTTACAAACTCCAAAAATTAATCTTCCCGCCAATACTCATAAACCAAATTTCAAAATTCAGAAGAGATCTTGAACTGAAAATACAACCATGCTGCACATACACTGACAAACGTGGCTCTACTAACAACTATCATCATCAACATTAGAGCCGAACTATACCTCGCCGTCACCGATCGAACATCGTCGCCATCACCATCCCTACACTGCCTGCTCGAGCTCACATCCCAAAGATCATATATGATATCATATTTATGTATGTGGTTCTTGTATAATTTAATAACAATTATTTAACTATTATACAGTAGGTTAATTTACTCTCGACTAAGGAAAATTACAAGGTAAGGGGTTTTCATCTCACTTTTATTCTCGTGAGATTCATTCTATATTTACCGCTATTACCTTTTGTGTGGTGTATGTACTTCCCATGATATTATTATTTATGTAATATACTTTAATTTATGTGTATTTAAATCATCATTATATGACACTTCTTAAATGAGGTGTATTTTTAGTATGTTACCAAATTTGTAAGGGAATTTCAAGTTTCAATTTCTACTCATTGGGTTTTACACAAACTTCATTGATTATTTTACACCAAGATTATGAGTGAAATCACTATTTATTTATTTATGTAATAATTTAAACTCCTATTTGTGTGGATATATTTTTTATTCACATAATCAATCCATTTATAAGTTCTCAAGTCATCTATATGAACTTGATAAGAGTAATTTTAACTCAATTTCTATTCATTGAGTTAAACATCCAAGTTATTGGTGTTGTTTTTACAAGAATATGTGTGAATGTCATCTGATTTATTTACACTGAATATCCAATCATATTGAGTGTATTTATATTTTTCACACATAATTATTTCATTTATTTATTCTTAACCTAAGGATACAGTCTTTATAAGGGATTTCATCTCAATTTACATTTAATTGAGACTTCTTTGTTGTTATGCGCCAATTCACTTATATTGGGAGTATATACTGTACTTTGACAATGTATATCTTTAATAAATTTATTATCATTATATTATAAAGTTTTTATGACCTCAATTATTGGTTTTCAATCATCTCTCATTTGATTAAGAGCTCTAACCAAAATATCATTTTAAATGATTTAAAGATTTATTCTTTTAAATCCTTCTCATTAATGTCCATGTTCTAAAAATGGTTTTAAGGATTTTTTTTATGGACATGAATGTTTTAAAATTAAAATTTCTTTTAAAATTTTCAAATTGGTATGGGACACTCTGATTCAAAAATCTATTTTAAATGGATACTTAATATATAGTGATACTTTTAAACTTTTTCAAGAATAAGGGGATATTTCTATCAAAAAGTTTTAATGATTATTTTCATCTATGTAAATATCCTTCATTACTCTCAATTGAGATTAATTTATTATAATAAATCTTCCGTATTTTCTTGAATGCGTTATGTTTGACTGTGGATGTGCTATTTTTATACCATTAATGGTTTATAGTTAAAATGTTGACATTTCGTATGATAATTTTAATATGAATGTTCATATTATGTTTAAAAATTTCATATGTGGAATGAATTGGACTTATTAAGTAAAGGGTGGATCCTGCTATATCTCCTTGATGAATCGGTAGGTCTAATGAGACAAACTAGGGTCTTGGCACAAGGCCTTGACAAAATCTTATTTGTAGTCTTGGCACGAGGCCTTGACTATGTGGTTATGATGTCTGGAATTATGCATTCCATCATTATGAAATTAGCTATTGATATTACATGTAATTATTAGACTAGTAGAATATCCAGGTGAATAAGTAAATGGAATTATTTGATTTATATTTTCTATATTATGCTGATGTTTATGTTTAAAATTATTGGGTTTTAGTCTTATCCTTTCCTTTAAAAATTTATGACTATTTATGATAGGTTCTGCTATATTGTTATCCTTACATAGGATCTGAGTTAAACCATTTCTTATGTTTTATTTTTCCTTGGATGTGAAGAAGTATATTATGACTAACCTGTAGGAATTGGCTAAGGGATATAAGAGTGTTCAAAAGAGACACAATATTTTTGATTTTCATTTGATAATGTAATGTAAAACTTATGTATGTATCTAGTACTTCTAAGGATACTAAACTAATCAGTCTTTCGAGACTTGATCTATTTTGATCATTCCAATGTCATGTAATAATGCATTGACTCTAGGTAACTAGAGTTAGGGTGTTATAGTAGGTACCAGAGGAAGTTTAGTACAAACCATGGAAGCTTGATTTAGAAAAACTCTAATTTGGAAATAATACCCTACGATAGAGTTTGTGGATTAGTATAGATGAACATCCAAAAATTTTGGTAATGTAAATATTACGTGGGTTTTCCAAGAAATACATACCTATTTGGATATGAGCAGGTAGAGGCAACTCCGGAACAAATGTACCAAGGATTGAAAACTCTTAATAAGAGTTTCGGGCTTGGCCCACTGTATCCTGGTATATGAAAACAGGCCTTGCTGCACTCCTGGTTATGACACTCTCAGGGGGATATGCTTAAGATAATTCACATTTTCTTTATATAATAATTTGAATGATTTTAATATTAGATGAGAATAAATAACCTTAGTTAATCTTAAGGTGTTTTATATTGAAAATAAGGGGTCATGATATTCTCTAAATGATTTTGTGACTCACACTATGTTTATATGTGTTAGTCAATGGTTGGATTCCAATGAAGTCATAGTAACATTGAACATGATGTACAATGTGGGAACAATGATAGAAATGAGAAAATAAATGGAATGTTGATAGGGGGAAATATATCATGTTCATGCCGAAGAAGGTTTCCAAAAATATGATCAATAGTATATACATTAACCAACTCCCAAAATCAACAAAGAAGTTAAAGGAGAAGAATGATAAGAGCTCCAATAGTGGAAACCATGGGGAAAAGGAAGATCAATTTCCATCATGCCAGAAATGTGGAATGATACACCCATGAAAGTGTCTCAATGAAAAAAAGAAATGTTTTGTGTGTGTGAAAGAAGGACATAAAGTAAATAATTACTAATGAAAAATGAAGAGTACTATGGAAGAAAATAAAAATTATCCAAATAATCCACTTATAGTTATTTTCCGTAAATGTGAGGTACCTTGGCATTAACTGAGTCAATGAACTATTCTATAGGTAAACCTCTAGGTCAAGGAATAACCAATGTGGAAATAAATGGATGTCGAAATTTTTAAAAGTATTAATGATCTTTGTTTATGGGATTAATTTGGAATACTATTATCTTGTACTATAACTATGCAGTTTGATATGTGAAAATTCTATTTGAGGAAGAATTATCTTTTCTTTTGTGGATATAGTTATACAGAACCATTTTGGTTTATATGATCCTTGAATCTGAGTCAATTACAAGTTATTAATTTTGGGGATGAGAGGTATGAGATAACATTTGTGGTTAAATTATATTATGCTTATTTTGAGAAATTTATCTCATTTGGTAAATGTTATAAAATGTAGTTCTTGAAAAAGGACAACACATAGACCATGTGACAACCCGTTGCGTCGGACGAAGTTGCAGGAATCGAACCGACAACCAGAGTGTAATTGGAATTTATCAGCTACCACTGGACTATGTGATGTAGTTGGTTAGTGTGACTAATTATTTTTAGTTAAATTATTTTATTGATCAATAATAAGTTTATTTGGGATCTTTTGTTTTATCAAATAGAGATCCTTAGTTTAGAAAATTGATTTGGTTATTAAGTAATAAATGTTATTTTGGAAGAAGTACGCTCTATTAGGAACACTATATGAGTAAGGAAAATATAATACTATGGAATTTCATTTGAAGAGTAATGATGGATTTTTTTTATTTTATAAGAATCTATGTTTTTATAGAGATTCAGGTTATTAATGTAAATGATTAACCTGTCATAGAGAATATGTGATTTGGTTAATTACACTTTTGTATGAGACTTTAGGAGTAGTTGATGTTATTTGGGGATAAATGTTAAGATTTACTATGAATGAATATGTTATTAAATTCTTCTGTGTTTTGTGTTTCAATATTAGTTTAGATTATATTTAAGGATTCTAAGGACAATTTTTTATTGAATGGTCTTTATTGAACTTTGGGTATTGCTTGTTCAATTTTGGAAATTAAGGTTAGTATTTATTTCTATAAATGAATATCCATTTTATGGATCCTCTGATCTAGTACTAAAAGTTTGGTTTTGGTTAATCTCTAAATAAAAGTGAAATAAATAGTTCATCCTTTTTGGATTATGTGATTCTCTAGAAGTTGATTCTAGCGCTTCGGGTGTGAGCAAGTCATCTTGAATACTCATCGTTTAAAAAAAAGATGAGTTAGTGGTAGAAATTTATTAATGGATGATAAAATACTTAAAAAGTAAGTATATATCTTTATGTTCTTAGTCAATATCATAAATAAATTCCTCAAATTTATGTAAGGTAACTTAAAAAAACATTGTCCGTTTACTTTTCCTACTGGGAAACTAATGACCGTTTAACCAATCACAAGTTTGTGGTTTTCATATTATAAAATTTTCATCATAATTTTTTATCACTCTTCATCATAACTTGAAACTTATTTTATCTTCCATATCCATGTTTTTCTACATGGAATCCTAGTATGGGTTATCTCAGGTGACCATTGTACTTCTCTTTCTTTATTTTAATGTAATAGTTTAATTGACACTTTTTCCAATGTGAGACTTTAAATGAAGTTCCCAAGCCCAATTTTTAAATTACAAGAACACAATTTCCAAAAGAGGGAAAAACTGTAACACCCCAAGATTTCATAGTAAGTTATTTTCTTTAAATGTATTCAATAGCTTACGCTACTCACAACACCGAGTTCGAGCACAACACGACTTACCAAACTAGCCGTTCAAAAAGAGGTTATGAATAGTATTAACTTTACATTGAATTTTATATACTCTATATAATTTTTAAATCCATATTATGTGTTTCTTAGACATAATATAATAACAAATTCAAGTTTTTAGATAAAAGAAGTATTTTTCCAAAAACACAATTTTACCACCCTTTAATGGAGAACTATTTTTAAATCCAATATTTGACACTTTAATATATTTAATTTGATGTAATAAACTTCTTTTTTAGAATAGGGACATAAAAATTTAGTTTGGATAAATTTTTGGTGCTTTTCTGATAACTTTCATATTTTGATGAATAGTGAAAAATACTAAATTTTAATTAAAAATAACTTTTTTAATAAAAATAATTTATAGTATGAAATTATATATTTTAATGTATTTGAGGTATAATTAAATTATATTTTATCATTTAAACAAACTTTGGTCATTTAAAGTAATTTTACATTTAAATTGGATAAAAACACCTATCAATATTTTTTATAGTTTTTATTTCTCAAAAACCCGTTTTCTGGTTTTGACAATGGGAATATTTTTTTAAAATTAATTAATAAAACTTATATGATTTTAATTTAGTGAAATATACATCATTTTTTAATTTGAAATATCAAAATTATCTTAGAGTGAATTTTTGTTATTTTTATGAAAACCTTCGATTTTTGATAAATACTGAAAAACACTATGTTATTGTTTAAAACTGACTTTTTATTTAAATAATAATTAATTTTATTTAAATTTATTTGAATTAAAAATATATACATAATACCTATATAAATCAAATCTAATTATTTTAAGTCATTTAATAATAAGAATAGATGTATAAATTTTTATTGAACTTTTTACTGTCTTTTACCCATATTCTAGGCACATTTGAAAATTTGCATAAAACATAATTTTACCACTTCTGTGGATTGAATTTAAAAAATCTAAGAGTCACAGTTGACACCAGTAAGTAAAATTTGGTTCAATAAGATGAAAATAATTTTGGGTGAATAGTAACATTTGGCTTTTATTTACCACGATTAAAAGTAAATAGGGTAATTAAAGGTAAAAATGATATTATAATTACCTTAAAAAATGTCGTAATTCTATTGGATAAGTGTATTTAGAACAAAATAAACTTTAGGGATAAAATATGATCCTTTTGGTTCACGTCAATTAGATTTGTTCATTTATTATTATTTTATTTAAAGAAGAGTTAAAAATGTCAAATTCAAAGTTTCATAACTAATTTTTTTTAATATAGGGTTATACAGAAGATAAATTAGAATAAAAATATTATTTAGAAAGATAAAAATATTTAATATATAAAAATATTTTATTTATAATTTTATGTCATTAAATAATTAAATTTATTTATGACACAATGATGATGCGGTAATTATCTTTTTAATGAAAGGTTAAACTAATTTATGTTATAAATATCCAAATAAATGTAAATTGAGACTTTTGATGCATTAAACTAATTTTATAGATTAATATGACATGTTAGGGATGATTCAATGAATTATTTTCGAAGTAATCAAGCTGTTATGACTACCATAAAAATCAATTACTAAATAGTGTCAAAATTAAGATAAATGAGTTTTTAAAACAAATACTATATTATTAAATGATATAATAGTCCTAAAAATCTAAGGTTCAGTCAAAGAAAATATATAAAAATATATATATCATTAATGAACCACTTGGGGTTCTATTGAAATTTTATAGTAATATTATTAACCATATAATATAATAATAGAAGAATACATGGTAAAAGTTAAACAATTTAACAAAGAGTTAAATCTAAATGATAATGTTAATATGGTGACCAAAACCTTTCTAAAACCTATTTTTTGAGTGGTTTTAGACCCATTACCACATTATTATTGAAATAAGTAATTTTTTATCCATTATAAACATAATATGATTCTATAATAAAATAATATTTCATGCTTTCCCTAAAGTGAACCTCACCTCTCTTATAGAAGGGTACTTACCCTTCTCTCAAAATAACATCTCCAAAACCATTTCGACCAGCCAAACCCTACCCAAATATCATTAAAACTACACTCCATTTGACCTAGAGGCCTTAATTTGATCAGAAATCCAACCTAATGAGTCCTTTAGATCAAATCAAAAGGAATCACCTTAAGAAGAGATAATAATTTCATCACCTCTTTCCAAGTTATCTTATTCATCCACTTCCTATTTATTTGTTGTTTCCATAAAAAATAATAAACACAATAACTATTAAATAATAGGATTTTATTATAAATATGGTACAACCATATTCATTATTTGATCCATCCTATGAATGAAAAAGTCACCATATGTGTGTACGTATGGCTTACCATCTCCATGTTATGGTGTAATTGTTATTCAACACTTCATTATTTGGATGGTTATAAGAGTGATGTCTAATTTATGTAAATAATAAATATAACATGTTAATTATTCTTTATATATGATATAACATCCAATTATATATGATTTCACCATCAATTGAATGATATTTTCGCTCGTGTGTACGTACAAATTACCGTCTCCATGAACGTGATGGGATTCAATCCCCATCGTAAACATTCAAGAATAATTTTTATTTTATGATTAAAAATAATGTTTAATAACTTAATATAATTATGTATATGAATAAAACACATCCTGTCCATAATAAACATGACTTATGTAACAAAACATATAAAGGAAAACAAGTTAGTTAGCACCTGAAATAATGATACTACTAAAATATTATTAACAAAGTGCGATTAAAAATTTATATATGATATCATATTTATATATGTGGTTATTATATAATTTAATAATAATTATTTAACTATTATAAAATAGGTTAATGCACCCTCAACTAAGGAAAAGTATAAGGTAATGGGTTTTCATCTCACTTTTATTCCCGTGAGATTCATGCTATATTTTCTGCTATTAGCTTTTGTGCAGTGTATGTACTACCCATGATTGTATTCTTTGTTTAATATAATTTAATTTATTGATATTTATATAATAGTTTTATGATACTTATTTAATGGGGTGTATGTTTCATAAGGTACCAAATCGGTAAGGGAATTTCAAATTTTAATTTTCACTCATTGAGTTTTACGAAAACATCATTGATTATTTTACTCCAAGTTTATGTTTGAAATAACTATTTATTTACTTATGTACTAATTTAAATTCACATTTGGGTGGATATAATTTTAATACACATAATAACTCCATTTATAAATTCTCAATTCATCGATATGAACTTGATAAGAGTAATTTAAACTCAATTTATATTAATTGAGTTTAACATCCATGTCATTGGTGTTGTTTTTACAAGAATATATATGAATGTACTCTAATTGATTTACAGTTAATATCCAATCATATTGAGTGTATTTATATTTTTCACTCATAATTATTTCATTTATTTATTCTTAACCATAGGATACAGTCTTTATAAGGGATTTCATCTCAATTTACATTCCATTGAGACTTATTTATTATTATATACCAATTTACTTTTATATGGAGTATATATTGTACTTTGACATAGTATATCAGGAATAAATTTATTATCATGATATTATAAAGTTTTTATTACGTCAATTATTGGTTTTCAAGTATCTCTCATTTGGTTAGGAGCTCTAACGAAAATATCATTTTAAATTTTTTGAAGATTTATTGTTTTAAATCCATCTCATTAATGTACAAGTTTTAAAAATGGTTTTAAGGATTTTTAAATATGGACATGAATGTTTTAAAATTAAAATTCCTTTTAAAATTTTAAAATTGTCATAGGAAACTCTGATTCAAAAATCTATTTTAAATGGCTTATTGATATATAGTGATACTTTTAAATGTTTTCAAGAAAAAGGGTATATTTTCTTAAATAGTTTTAATGATTATTTTTATCTATAACAATATCATTAATTATTATCAATTGAGATTAATTTATTATAATAAAATATTTTATATTGTATTGAATGAGTTATGTATGAATATGGATGTGGTATTTTTATACCATTCATGGTTTATGATTAAAATATTGACATTTCGTATGTTAGTTTTAATACAAATTTTTTGGTTATGTTTAAACCTTTTAATTTGAGCAATGCATTGGACTTAGTAAGTGATAGGTGGATCCCGCTATAGCTCATAGATGCATCAGTAGTTCTAATGAGACAAACTAGTGTCTTATCACAAGTCCTTGACAAAATATTATTTTTAGTCTTGGCACGAGGTCTTGACTATGTGGTTATGATGTCCAAGATTATGCATTCCATCATTATGAAATTTTCAATTGATATTAATTGTGATTATTCAACTAGTAGAATATCCATGTGAATAAGTAAATGAAATTATTTGATTTATATTTTCATTTTATGCTGAATATTAGGTTTAAAATCATGTGTTTAAGTCTTATACATTACCTTAAACATTTATGATTATTTATAATAGTTTCTGTTATATTGTTATCCTTACTGAGCATTTGAGCTCACCCCTTTCTTATGTTATATTTTTTCCAGGATGTGAAGAAGTATATTATGACTAACCTGTAAAAATAGGCTAAGGGTATATGATTTTCCAAACTAGACACTATATTTTTGTTTTTCATTTGATAATGTAATGTAAAACTTATATATGCCTTTATTACTTCTAAGGCTACTAAACTAATCAGTCTTTTGAGACGTGATCTATTGTGATCATGCCAATGTTATGTAATAATGCACTGACTCTAGATAACTAGGGTTGGGGTGTTAAAATGTGGTTTACACATGTATAGAATAAATCTATTGGTTATAAATTGATTATAAATTAAAATATAAAACATTTGAATTTAAAACAAATATTTTTTATGAAAAACTATTCTTAAACACCTGATGTGTCTTTATCTTAATAAAATAAAGTTATCACAATTTTTTAATGATAATAATGAAATTTATATATTATATATTTAATCAAATTTTTAATGATTCATTTAATATTTTTTTCTAGTCATGGGATAAGAGTAAATCCAGTTTCATGCTTAAAAACTGTATTTTTATAAAAATTAGTTTCATTGCTTTTTGGGAACTTATTTTAATATTAAAATTTTATAATTTTAGAAAAATTATTTTAAAATATTAATTTAATTTTTTTGATGTAAACATGTAAAAATTATATTACAGTGAATTTTTTAGATTTTTTTGAAAAGACTGATTTTTTCACGAAACAGTGAAAATACTGATTTTTATAAAAACAATTCTTTTCATTTGAATAATTTTTAAGTTAATTTTTTTATAAAAAATTTTAAAAGTAAAATTATTTCAATTATATCTTTATTAATTAAATATACATTATTTTAATCAATTTAATGTTGAATTTTTATAAATAAACTTTTATACTAAAGAAACAATTTCTTTAGAAAACTGATTTTTCTTCACGATTATGGGTTTAATTATAAATTAAATTCTTACATTTATATAAATTAGGTTTTATAAAATAGATTATATATTTATATTCAGAATAATTAATATTTTTTAATAAGTTCAAATTAATTTTTGGTCATAATGAATAGTAAAAATAGTAAAATATGTTACTACAGTTAAGGTTAAAACATGTTTACGATGGGGTAAAAATAAAAAATATAAGGGTTAAAATGAAAAAAACATATATAATTTACATTTTGAAGAATTATTTAAACCTTATCTAATATCATATCAAGTAATGGTCTATTTTTGATCCTTTTTTTCGATAAATTGAGTTGATATTATAATGAAACATTGAAAAATTACAAGTGTGCCACTCCACTCAATTATAAAAGGGAACCCCTCTATTCTCCTATTGGCACTTCAAGAGACTTATGGATTACAAAATAACTTATAAAATACATTCATTAATTCTATACCCATGATTAAGAGTCTCTATTTTTTTATCATAAACCATTCTATGAAGGCTTTAGTTATAATCCTAAAGAGGTTGTCCGAAGAAGAGGTATTGTTCTTAACCAAGCATTTTCATTTTATTTATTCTTATACCTCCTAAAAATATTTCTCAACTATTTTGAAATAATTAAAAAAAATATATTAAATATAATTATATGTTATCATGTTAATGTAATGACACTTATCCATTTATTCTCCCATAAAATGGGTAAAGAAACCATCCATCATGTGTATGGAAGACTACCGCCTCGAGAACCAATGAAATTCATTTTCCATCACCTCCTATCACGGAAAGATACAACGATGGATTAAATGTATATATATATATATGATATTTATTACATAATTATACTTCTATAATTATATTTTCTCATCTTCATTCTTACCTTCCAATCCATTGGAGAACGATAATGTCGTTCGTTCGTACATGTGGGTTAGTACCCCTACGAAGCGACATGATATGTTTTTCATTGTATTTTTACATGGATGGTAATAAAGAAATACTTATTGAATATATATGACATATATATTATATATAAATGGGGTTTAAAACATTAATTATATTTTACCCCTATTTTTCTATTCTTTATAAAAATAGTAACAATATTCATGCATACGTATAACCTACCGTGTCCCTGAAATGTGTAATTAATTTTTCTATCATTACTATTATAGATAACTCAAAATATTTATATAATAAATATAAATTATATTAAAATCATGATTATAATTCTATATATTATAAAACAAAGATCAAATTACAAGTACCAAAACTACCAGACCAAAACATATATGAAAAACAAAGAAATTATCACATGAAATAATGATTTTAATTAAGAATTTTAAATAAACTGGTGAAAAAATATTATAAATAATTCATATATGTTATGATATATATATTTATTTAGTAAATATATTTACAATAAACATATATTTATTATACAATATATTCAAACATGTGTGGAGGAATCTATACTTTAGGTAAGGGATTTGCATCTTACTTTTATTTCTTTGATACAAATGCCATATTCACCACTTTTTATACATTTTATATGATTTATATAATTAACATGAATGTATTTTTTGTTGAAAACCATTAAAATTATGGGGATATACATATACATCTAATTTTATCTCATTCTGGAGGTCTTGATTTTAATGTTACCAAAGTTGTAAGGTCTTTATATTTATACCATATTTTTAATTGGTATTTTTATTATTAAAATTCTAATATGGAAATTATATGATAATTATCTGATAAATCCATTTAATTTTTCTTATCCTATGTTTATTTATTCAGATTACATTTTTTTATTTCATTTTCCTCAATTTAAGTACTCAAGAGTTTAGAAAAATGTTTTTAAGGAAAACTGACCATGTTTTATTATTCAATCGATATTATTTCTCTTTAATATCCATGTTTTCAAAAAATTATTTCATGAATATTTATAATATTATATAATTATTTTATAAATATATTTTTACCCTTGTTAAGTTTTTTTAAAATATTTTATAATTAATCTTCTTGTTGTTTTCAGAAGGAGTTACTTTTTTTAAATATTTCACAAAAATGTGAAAGGAATGTTTAATTTTTACATATATGACATGAATGGAATTTATCACTATTATGGAAACATAATTTTTTAAAGATTCCCTTAAAAGTTTACATGGATCATTTAAAATAATACGTTTACATAATATTTTAGGAATTTTAATAATTTAATAAATTTATTTCAGAATGGAGAGGGTATTTTTCTCAAGAATGTTTTTAGTGATCTTTTTATGACACTTCTATTCATGAAGGACAGTAAAAATAGGTGATTTTTTTGTTTTACTAGGTTTATTATCCAATAATACCATCCTTATTCTTTATTTAGATATTTTATGATTTGTGATAATGATTTTTTTATGAAACCCATTTATTTTCCATAAGTTATACTAGATGGATTGGTGAAATGTCAATAAAACCCATTTTCTTTACATGATTTATGATATGATGATATAATTAATGTTTAATCATATTATGAACACATATGTAAGGTTTTAATTATGTGATGGGTGGGCCTAAAATTATATATCTCTCCATTGAAATTGGAAATTTATTATATCTAATGATATAATTATGGGAAGAAAGTTATGTGTTTGATCCTCTATGAGAAAAAAGTTGATTTAGATGATTTTATATGGAAAAAAATAGATGTACTTGACACACTTTGTGAAACAAGTCGATGTTATTGATTGAATATGGGAAATAGATTTTTATTCCTAATCTAATATAATTTTATGGTCTCTTTTGTTGACCTTAACATCTAAAATGGTTTCTATACTAATAATGGAACCACACATTTATGACATGAACTTATGGTTCTTGATTTATTTATGATGAATTATTTATCTTATGATTCATATATTTTGAAATGATAAAGCACTATTCCATGACTCATGTTTATGATATTTCAATGGTTTGGTATGAACAATGTATGTTATAGTAATGATCTAATACCCCTTTTATTATATTATGATTTCATATATCATCTAGTGATATCTATAATGTTTATCCTTATTGAGTATATAATATCTCTCTTTATTATGTTTCAATTTACTAGGTAATGAAGATTGGCTTTAACTAGTTCATGTCTGTAAAGTGGTCAAAATGGGGAGATATTTGTTGAATATATTGAATATGATTCATGAAATATAAAGATTTTGTATATAGTATCCATAGACACTAAACCATTTTGGTCATTGGGCATGTAATTGTGAAATGTATTGAATATTCATCTAGAAAGATGTAATATTTATTTATGAAAATCTTGGGGCACTATAGTTTTAATTATAGTGAAGGTTTAGTAAATATTTGGAGATTAGGGTAAGAAAAAATTGGTAATAATCCTATAGAGAAGTCTAAATATTGCATACTATACTTTTTTTGTTAAGATAGAGATTATGTGTTTTTAGTAGTATTAAATCCATTACTGGACACTATAAGTGGATGGGGTTTTGGAACAGATTCATCTTGGGGTTATAAACCTAAAATGAGATGGTTGAGTATATCTCACCCATCATTCTAGTGCATGATTAGTATTCCCTTTTTGAGCACCTGATTTGACACTCTCTGGGGATATTATTGGTTTAATTCATATTATTTTTATAAACAATTATGAATGATTTGAATAAATGATGATCATAAATGACCAATGTTAATCCAAAGTTTTCATATAATTAAAAGAAGGTGTAACGATATAGATATCCTATAAATGTTTTATTAATATTTGGTTTACCAATATTATTTTTATATATCACAATTTTCTTTTTGGTTTTAATCAATGGATGGAACCAAAAGACATTTTTTCAACAATGAATGTGATAGAAAATGCAATGATTTTAAACCTGAGAAAATAAATGTTACATGAGATAGAATGAAAAATATTGTTTCTATATTCACAGAACTTTCTTATGATATGAATCATGCTAAGATTCCAAAAGATAAAAGGAGGAAACAACATAATATTTTTTATTTCATGAATAAATATCCATGTTATTTATGCATGTATTTTGGTCCACTAGTATCAAAGCGTTGAGTTGACACTATTGAGAATATAGTTTATGTTATCTAGTACATGGAACATGAAAATATTGTACAAATCATTTATCAATTTGAATGTGAATCATATCAATGGTGTAACCTTATAAAGAATTAAAGATAAGAGGAATAAATTGACTCCATGGAATGGCATGATTTTATGATGATGATTTTTGATAAAGTAATTCACTTGTATTCTACATACTAAGATAGAGAAGGAATTCCTTGAGATTAAAAAAGAGGATAAATCCAATAGTAATTATGGAAAATATTATAAGACTTTAAAGGTATGATTCTATATTAATCATTATAACTGAAATAAAATTTGATTGATTCTTTAGTGGATTAAAACCAAGTCACTAAATGATGTTACCTATAAGAGAATTTAATATTTATGAGGAAATTGTTTGATTTTCACTCATGGTAGAAATTGAAATTATAGATTTCCACTATTCCCATGGTCTTGATAAGACAAGGAAGACATAGTCTCATGAAGACTCAAATAAATCACACGGGGGAAAGAAATTCTATCCATCTAAATGACCTAAATGTGGGAAGAAACATCAACGAATTTTCTTGAATAGAACTGGGTGGTTATTTATATATGTAAAGGTGGGTTATAAATTCTAATAAAGTTAAAAGGTGATGAATGTTATGGTTAATTCAATAAAAGAAAAGAATAATCTAATTAATGCACCACCCTTGCTCTAATGCATCAAATAGAAAATAGTATGGGAATTATTCCAACCAGGGCACAAATATGAAGGGTTATAATTATTATTATAATTAAAAACCAACTACTAGAATATGATTTATTTACAATATAAATCCATCATAAATTAACCACATCTGATAAAAATATTGTAAAATATTTTTTTTGTAATGACCCATTATATATGTTTTACAGAAATTCATCACAGAATTATTTTTACAATGATTAACACTTCAATTAAAAAAATTCTTTTATCTATTATATATATGTAATAATTTTTTATTAGATTTTCTATCCAACATAATTGATAATTTTCAATGGGTGAATAATCTCAAAAAAAATAATTTAATAAAAATTAAAATAAAAAATTAAAATAAAAACAAAAATAAAAATATTAAAAATAATATAAAAAATGAATATATAAAACTGTAGACATATGAATTAATAATAATATTAAAAATAATATTTGTGTTCAAATCATCATTATAAATTATTCAAAAATAAATAAATTATTCCTTAAGGAGGAGGAGGGTTATCTAGAGGATGTGGTAGAGGGAACTCCATCCCTATACCCTCTTCCTTGCATCACATGTATTCCATCATCTTCACATGTTACTATTCGTACCATTGAAACTACACTAACTACTACAATCAATGAATCTTGTCCTGATCTATATATAGGGTCTTTATAACCTTATCATGAGCTCACAACTTCTCCTCATACTCTACAACCAAGGATGATTTCTCTTTATGAGCTCCCCTCAATCTATATGATGACTATACTTCGGTACCAAAATAACTTCTATGCATCAATCAAGAATTGGTTCCAATAACTCAGAATTTTTTGAAAGAATTATTAGTCACCAGTATCTATGTTGTGACATCAAATCATGATGCAGTGGTGGCATGAACCTTAGTCTCGACCTAAATCTCATCCTGTGTGTGAGATGTCGTGGCCTTATATGACACCTTAAAATATAATTTTATTTTTTAATAGTTAAAATATGAATTTTATTTATTTTTAAAACTCTAAAAAATTATAATGACCACAATCTAATGTTGTGAACCAACAATGATATCTTCAGTGAAAAAATCAATGTACATCCTATTATAAACATAAAACTTCATAATATCAGGGTAATCAACTGGATGTATGAATATAAAAAATAGATTACTTTTAATTTTAAATAAATTATTAAATAAAAGTATTTACCATTTGTCATTTATAATTAATGAATATATGAATACCAACTCCTTGCGTAAACTTCTTCCTCCCCCAGTTATACTAACCAGATAATGATATCCTCTAGAAAATATCTCCTATCAAGTATGATCACAATCCAAACCAAAAATGAGAGGAGAGGTAATTGGGTAATTGGCTAGAACAAGTATGATAAAAAACCATTACTCTATCTTTCTTCATGAATCTCTTTATTATATTATTAAAGAATTGATAACAATATCTACTTATATAGGCATCCCATGCCTCCCATATATAGGTCCTCATGCTATCATCAACGAGATAACTTAAACCCTATAAATAATTAATATTAGAAAGTTAATAATTAAATAAATTTCATAATAACAATTATTTATTTACATACCATCCAACGATCAAAATGTTTTATGAAACGTCAATGGGAATATGATCCCACATTTCCCATGCTCCATAAAAATAATTCTGAAAAATATCACTCCCCTATTAAATAACTATCTGTGAAAAAGTATTGGAAAATAGAACAAATAATCAAATAATTGATACATAAATAAATTAATGGAAATTAATAAAAATTAATGATAATTAATTAAAATTAACTAAAATACACAATTGAACATTCCTTTGCATGAGTGGATCGAAATCAAGATGTGTATATCACTTAGGAATATTGTATAGAATCATAAATCATGCAAGATCATAACCCCTCTGAGTTGACGATGAACTACTTTCAACCTATGGGTTGGATGAAGAAGCACTGAGATTATCACTAGGAAGCATAACCTCATCAAGTCTATATAACATCTCATCAAAAGTCTTATCATACATCTAAAACATGACAATAATGTTGTTAGAAACTGATTGAAAATGAGTTATATATATAAATTATGACTATAGAAAACATATAATTGTGTCATTATTTATCATCATCTTCATCTTAATATATGGTGGTGTCAATATCTTCATATTCCACCTCTGTATCATCATTTTTATAGGAGTTTTAGATTCATCATCCCTTTTTATTTCAAATTCATTTATTACATCATTAATATCATTTTCACCATCGACCCATAACTGTGGGGGTGTCATCATCAATATTAATTTTTCTTTATTGAAAAGATATATTTGGATCCATCTCTTAAAAAATTTCAATTCCTTTCACTCCTTGAGAACCACATTCACATTAAATAAATTAATTTTCATGGGATTTAATTTTTATAATACTCTAATAATAATTTATATCTCTTGAAGAAGCGTAATAATTTTCATAATAAATTTGATGTTCTTGATGAGATCTTAATTTTTTTATTTACTTCATGATGAATTTTATTTTTAATTTCAATAATTACATAGTACATATGAACATGAAAGCCTCTATTAATATCAAACCAATGGAATTTAAACATCATTACATAATTCTATCTCAAATAAAAAAGTTCAGTTATTTCATCTATCATGACATGAAAGTCAACATCACTTTCTCTGGGATGATATCCTCTTAAGAGAAAACCAATATTCATTTTTTTAATTCACCATGTGGACATTTATGAAATTGAAAACCATTAAACACATATAAATTATAATATTTAACCATTTTGGATGGTGGGATACTCAATACAAAAAATATAGTATAAATTTTGTTAGCTTGTCTAAATACCATTAAATTTGAAAAACAATTATAAATATAAATAAATAATAAATTGATTTCATATGTTAAACCATAAAAACTTTACTTTAATACACTTTGAAATTGGTAGGAAAAATTATGTTTCCAACATTCATCAAAGTAATATGGTGTAATTTGTGGAAACTATGTCTTGATATGATCATCATATAATCAAAAAATAAAATAATATTAATTTAGTTTTAATTTTTTAAAGAATAGGTGATTGTATCACTCACTATAAAAATCATTTCATTTATTCACAGTTGATCAGACTATATATATGATCCATATGATGTTAATCATATAAAATCCATCATTCATTAAATCCAACAAATCCAAGTTTATGATGATTAAAAAATAATAATTTACATCGATATAGGGAAAGGGAATACATTAAAAAGAAAATAATGCTACAGACAATGTAGGGAACTACTCAGCGAGACATGAACTCAAGACCTTGTGGAGACCCACATGAGAAACTACCACAGAAATTCACTCTAAGAGAATATTAAAAAATAAAAACTAAATGTTTATTTTATCATGAAAATTTCAATCATTATATCCCATTTAGTAATGTTTTAAAGAATATCGTGGTTGGAAATAATGGGAGAATACAAAAAATTCCCTCTTACAAATATTCTTCTTTAATTGACCCATTAACAGATGATTTGTTACCTACCTTTTCATTTAATTTCATCATGAATATATAATATTGGAACAACCATCATAACTATACCCTACCACTATATTTTTCTTCATGAAAAAAATATAATATCCAAAGTTCCATTGAATCAATGAAAGTAGGTGCAATATTTTTTCAATTTACATAAAATTGAGACATCTACTTGTGGTATACTTAGTTCATATTAATCTATTATTTGAAGAAAAATATCTCAGATATGACATTTCTATTATTTCATACCAAATAAATTAATTCAAAAACCTGTAAATAAAATTGGTAGAATTATTTATATTATAAAAATAAAATCATGACCTTTTAATTTGTTAATAAGAGTGTTTCTGACACATCTAGAAAAATTAGAAACATAACCATCTGGTTGCCTCAAATATGTAATACATTGAAAAAAATCAGTTTCTTTGGAAATTGTATAATCCATTTTTTGATTCATTAAATTATGTGATCTATCATTATTAAAGAACTAATGTTCTGGTCTTCTACAAATTTTGGAAAGATCTAATTGTGCTTTTACATTATCTTTGGTCATACCAGGTGTGTCTAGAACTATATTAAATATATTATAAAAGTAGTTCTTCTCAATATTCTTGACATCCAACATGTGAAAGGACAAAAAATTATACCACTATAGCATATCCCAAAAAATAATCTACTTTATCCAATTGTAATATTTTCCAAATCTATAGATATTTTATTGGTTTATTATCTGTTGAAAGGTAATGAGAGGTAATGATGAGAGAATAGATTTTAAATCAATACCTAATATCATTGGTTGAGGTACATCTATTTCAATTGTACTTTTTATGAAGTTATTTTTGTTCCTTTGAAAAGGATAATCAGTAGGAAGAAATCTATGTTTACAGTGGAAAAACAGGGTTTCCTCCTAATGATAAGAATAAATGATTTTCATTCATTTATACAATATTAAAATTATTTTAGACAATTTGTATTGTATCTAGGTAACTTTTCATTTTCTAGAAAGTCAGTAATTATACTCATTAATGCATATTTCATCAGAAAATTTTGTTTCATAACAACATCATATGAAATGACAACATTAATCTATAATAAATTTAACTCATCAATAAATGTATTTAAAAAAACATCAATATTTTTTTAGGATGTCCTAGAAATAATAATGTCAAAAACATATATGGAGCATTTGTCAACATCCAGGGAGGTAAGTTATATAGAGTTATAAAGAATGGATAATGATAATATTGACTATTGTAAGAAACAAATGGATAAAAATAATAAATAGAAAGTATCAATCACACATTATAGGATTTTTAAGAAAAAAAAATGTACCTGGTCAAAACGTTTCCATGAATCACCATCACAAGGATGATTTAAGATTTTACTGATTAAAATATTTGATTTTTGTTATGAAATCAATTATTCTACGTTCTTAGGCATAAATAAATGATACAATATGGGTGTTATAGGGAAATACCTCAACTATTTAATAGGAACCTATCCATACTTCCCTTGTTGAGCCTCCTTGTATCTCGGTTATGTGCATGTTGGAAAACTGACCAACAACTCATTTTCACCATAATAATAGATAAAATATTTTGAATATGCATGAATCTTCCGATAACCAATACCCAAATTACAAACTAGATACTTTCCCTTATAGAAATTTATAGGAAACACATGTCCCTTAGGTACTGGTGATTTAGCCAAAAGAAATATCTGATCAAAAATGCTATTTGAAATTGCATTATTTGATTTAATAGCCATAAATTTTGTAACCACTTTAAATTTTTTTATACAACCATGATATAAGTAATACTCAATATACATAAAGAAATCATAAAATAAAGATGGTTCAAAAGTTTACTAAATACAATTATATGTTTCTATTTTTTGAAAAGATAGACTTTAAAGCACACACACTAAATTTTGAAACCCTGATGGATCAGAACCTTATTAACAATATGTTATTCGAAACTACATTCAACATATTGATACTAAAAACATAATATTTTCGAAAACCAAAACATAATAGATGACCCTTAATATTGTCAAATGTTTCAAATATCATTATATCACATTTATTACGCTAAAAACTAATTTTCCCTTCTGAAATAAATTCTAGTTTGATGACTCAAATGATAAAAATCCTTCAACACCCATAATATAAACAAGATTTATACCAAAACCTTTTAAATTCCTATAATGATTTTTCCTACCATGATATTGTAATAAAGAATATTATCTACTTCCTTGTTTCACATATTTCCAAAAAATAGAAAATTGTTTTTTATTATGATTAATATTATATAAATAATAGATTATCAAAAAATAAAAATCAAAATCTGTAGAGACCCGTAAAATTCAAGGTAAATTTTTTTCTTAATTTTTTTGGGATTTTACAAGAACGTAGTTTCTGACGGCACCTGATTCCGAGGCCCGGTGTGCCCGGAATCAATTTCCGATGTTTAGCTCGGGTACATTCAGTGAAAGAACGAGCGGGTTTTCCTAACTTTTGAACCGGTGCTCCGAATCGAAATCCGAGGGCACCAATGAAACTGCAACACTGGTAATTTCTTAGGAACACCTTTTCTGGAGTTGCATTTGCTCAGGTGTGGTTATTTTAAAAAAGGGTTAACTAATGAATAAAATAAAAGTTGTGCAACAATTTTTATTTTATGTTCTAAGTAGTTTAAACCTACTTATGTAAGTTGAGGTGGGACCAACTATATCCTAACCCCTCATGATAGGATATTAGTGAGGTGGGCCACACACGATCCCCACCTTTTCAAATTCCTTAAACCCCCATTTTTTTGTAATACACTTGCACCCCCTTATTAAATGCCAAGTCAACTCTCACATTAATTGGACTGTTAAGACTCTTCAATTAATTAAATTAATTGAATGAATTATTTTGAATTTCAAATGGAATGTTGTCTTGTGTGTGTTAATTAAATAAGACAAAGTCTTATTTATTTAGGGATTGATTTGTTGTGTTGAGAGGGAGAGTTACACAAAGAACTTCATTTTCCTCCTTGAAGAACATGAAGAACATACCAACACCGATGAAGAACACTGGACTCCAAAGAAGGACGATGAAGAATGCTAATTCCTCGGAGATCGACAACGCGAAGCCGTGTACCGCAATGCCGATGATCCTTTTATCCATGATGCCGTGTACTGTGACATTGACGATGCTCACAGAGCCTCATTCCGCGATGCCGTCTTCCGCAACTTCTTTTTTCCGCAACGAACCTCGTTCGATGACTTCATCGAAGTAGGGGTTAATTTTTTGTTCGTGATTTCTTTTCCATTCATCGACTTTTATATTGGGCTGCCTATTATCGTAATAACGGGAGGAGGTCAGACCGCATGAACATGGCCAACCCTCCTCCCCCTTTGATGTTGTACTTGTTGCGGCACGAGCAAAGGCAGCACGGTGCAACGACACCGTGCGGAAGCAAGAGGAATGGGCGAAGATGTGCGGCTCTATCGCGCCGCGCCGTTGAGGCCAAACGAAGCCGCGACACCATTGTGACACGCTGGAGAACCACGAATATGTCACCTCCAGAGTGGGGCCATGAAAGAGGGGCGCAGCGCCGTCGCACCGTGCCAGTCAGACAAGGTCGCAGCCTATGGCCGCGGTGGTGCGGGGAGCGGCGGCCGGAACCTCCGGTCGGCTTGGCCGGCCGGTTTCCAAGAAAGTCGGGGGTTGTAACCCCCAGCTGGAAAAAGAGTGGCCCCCACATGGGGGGCGCAGTTTCAAATCAAGGGGCAGCCTTCCCCCGCTTTCCGTGACAGCTCGTCCAGCACCGAGCTGACCATTCGGGCCGTGCCCATGCCAGGCCAACCGGCCGCCCAGGCCGGGCCGGGCCGCGCCAGCTGGGTCGGGCAGCGCCGAATGGGCCGGACCATGACCTAATGGGCCGGACCTAGTTCGGGTCAACCCAGTTCGAGCCGACCCATGGGGTCTTGGGCGGGGTAGGTCCGTGCCCAAAACCCCCTATTTCTGGTCAGTTCCATTCAAACACCCGTATCTTGGGCTACAGACTTCCGATCGACGCACCATCAGTTGTGATGCGATCCTTGGATCGATATGGTCTTTTCAATATATTACAATCAAGGTTTCAGGGAACTTTGTGTACAGCTGGGTTGGTTCGAGCACGAAACCAACCGGGCCCTCAGAGCGGAAACGCTTATAACTTGAGCTTTAGACGTCCGATTGACGTGCCATCGACTTTGTTGGATTTCTCTTAGTGAGACGGACCTTTTGGCCTACTCTGCTCGAGGTTTGGCCATAGTTGGAGTGTGGTCGGGTTGGTTTTGACTTAAAAACCAACCGGGCCCCTGGAACGAAAAAGCCAATAACTATAAGACTGGGCATCCGATTGACACGCCGTCTGTCATGTTGAGTTCCTTTTGTCGAGATAGAACTTTGGGATACATAAACTCCAGTCTACGTGTCAGTTGATGTATCGACCCCCTTGGCTTGTGGAGCTGACCCTCCCGGAATCGAGCATGTTGTGTGCGAGAACCCTAGAGCTGGCTGCGACTGCGACGGTCGTATTGAAATCCTCCGTGGGTTCGACGGCGATGAAGACTGCACTGAAATCCTCCGTGGGTTCAGCAGCGATGAAGACTGTAATGAAATCCTCCGTGGGTTTGACGGTGATGAAGACTATATTAAAATACTCCATGGGTTCGGCAGCGATGAAGACCGTACTGAAATCCTACATGGGTTCGACGACGGTGACTACTGTTCTTGTATCCTACGCGGGTCTGGTAGTACTACTATTCGTGTATCCTACGTGGTTATGGCTGTGTTTCACTCTGTTCTTGTATCCTACGTGGGTCTGGCAGAGTAGCTGGTTTCTGTATCCTACGTGGGTCCCAGCTTAGATGAATCAGTGGCTACATCTAATCATCTCTATCGCCTTACGAAGAAGTATACCTGTGTGAGATGAGTCTTGACTTTCAATCATTATCTTCTATATGATTGACTTGATTTCCTATGTGAATTGGGTTGTGCTTTCCTGTGTGGATTGGGTTGTACTATCCTATGTGGAGGTGATCGAACATGGGCTTGGATGTTGGAGCTGAACTGGAATTTATGACTTAGGTATATGTATGCACATATACCTATGTAGTGTTGGATGTTACTTTGTGATTGTATCTTTCCTTTGTAGATTATCCTTTGTGGTTCTAGGAGACCTTTGGGGGGTCTTGGGGTCCCTACTTAGTAGCATATACTCACCCCTGCACGAGCTATGCCCGCACTACATTGTGTTGGATGCAGACGACGGACATCGATGATCGTGGTTGAGGCTTGTGGAGCAGGTCGGTACTTGGAGGTGGACCACTGGGCGGGACGTACACGGAGCGGACGGCTGGACCCGAGTAGCTGAGGAGGCTTTCTGTACCCACCCTTTAGGTGGGACTTCCAGTGGTTGGCTCGACGTTTCTGCTTTACTTTCAGTTGATGTACTTTCTTTCCAGTTGTACTTTACTTTCAGTTTGGGTTTGTATTCTGGCCCATTTACTTTCTGAACTTACTTTTGTACCCAGTTTTACTTAGTGTTTACTTCTTCTTGCTTACTCTGTGGTGTTTGTTTACTTTATAAATGCAATGCCTTCCCCTTTTTATTGGGATTTACGGCTTGGTGCTAGTCGCCAGCCCCTGGCCTAGGGGAGGCGGGCTTGGGGTAGTCACGACATGGGTCTCGAGGATGGGTCGTGACAAATTGGTATCAAAGGTGTTCGGTTCTACGGCAGAACACAGGACTCTGATCTTTTTTCTATGTGAAGCAATATTGTTAAGGGTATTGAGTGTGGTTATCAGTTCAGGTAGTCCAGTGTTGGTGCGGCGGTCGACGTATCCGTACACCAGGACCCTGACTTCTGATTTCCGACTCAATGCACGAAAACATTGATTGCATGTGTGTTTCAAAAGTTTTCTTTGTGATTACTTTGCGTCAGCTCACTAGGTATATTGTTTGACCGTGACGCACCTGTTACTTTTTAGGATGACCCCACGACAGCAGCCAGCTAGGGTTCCGATATTTGTGTGAGACGACAGCCCACCGAGCGACGAGGCCTTGGTGTAGGGCCCTTTTTAAGAAGATGCACCGGGAGTACCATTACACGCCGAGCCACTGATGCCACCAGCCCCAGCTGCTAAGAGTGCACGTCGCCTTAGTGCACTGCACGAGTTCCAACATCAGTGACTACCCAGGTTCTGTGGGGAGACGGACCCTCAGGTAGTCGAGGATTGGCTGGACGCGGTTGTTTGAGTTTTTAGGTTAGTGGGGACATCAACTGACCTCATGGTGATCCTTGCAGTGAGCCTTCTGCACGCAGCAGCAGGCAGATGGTGGAGCTTCATGCTCCAGGTGCACGACGAGGCATCTATTCTCTGGACGGACTTTGAGAGTCTCTTCCACTCAGAGATCATCCCAGCCACCCTCTGTGTGATGCACATTCATGAGCTACTACAACTACGGTAGGGCAGCATGTCGGTCGCCCAGTACTCAACGAGATTTATGGATCTTTCGCATTATTCGACGGATATGGTACAAGACCCATTCATCCATGCCCAGACCTTCGAGCAGGGACTGGGGCATGGGATCAGGGCATCTATGATCTCCCTCAGCATTCCGACACAGGAAAGAGTACTGGAGCGAGCCCTTCTCGTAGAGAGATTTCTTGCTAAGCCTACACCAGCAGCGAGACCTACCGCATGGAGGCATGTAGCAGAGTCGTCTGCAGCTGGTAGTCGACGGACGTCACAGGGGTCCATGTAGACCAGACCATCACGAGGACAACCTCAGGACACTAGCTCAGAGGTGCGGAGCACACGGCGTAGAGCCATCCTTCTAAGGAGCAGACAATGCTACGCATGCAGCGGGCAGGGCCACATGGCTCATGACTGCCCGACTCGCCATGTAGAGGAGCAGTAGATGGTTGAAGGGCCACCCAGACAGAGGAATAGGGTCGACCGTGGCGGTCCATAGGGTGTAGGAGGATGAGGCAGAGGTGCTGGATGAGCAGTAGGTGGTGGAAAATGCTTTGAGGATTTACCACCACCACCACATAGAGGTCCACCCCGACCATAGAGAGCTGGCGGGCAGAGACAGGTTCAGCTTCAGGCAGCAGAGTCCTACGACCACAGTGCGCCAGAGATGATTCGAGGTACTATCTGTGTCTACTCCACCCTTTTTGTAGTTCTTATAGACACAAGAGTGAGTCATTCTTTCATTTCCACTACCCTTGTTCGGAGCTCGGAGATTCCGACAGATCCGTTGGCTCGATCCTTATGGAATGAGACTTCTACGGGAGCAGACTTGACGATTATGCACTGGTGCCGGCAGTGTGAGCTTACTCCAGGAGGCGAGATCTTCTGCTGGGATCTTCTTGTAGCGGCTTCAAGTCATTACGACGTCATATTGGGCATGGATTGGTTATCTACAGTCCATGCTTAGGTCGACTGTATTAGGCGCAAGGTGTGATGTGTTCTCACCGATGGGAGCAGGTTCACCTTCACCGGTGAGAAGGGAGCCTTAGTAGTGCAGGATGGACTCACGTAGAGGAGAGGAAAACCGATCACTCATCAGTTGACTAGCCTTATCCTAGGATTAGTTGACGTGTGGAGTCATAGTTTTCCTGCAGTGGTGGATCAGTATGCGGATGTTTTCCCTGATGACGTTCCAGGACTACCTCCACGCAGAGAGGTAGACTTCTATATTGACCTATACCCTGGGACAACCTCTATATTCACTCCAGAATATCAGATGGCTCCCGCCGAGCTTTGAGAGCTATAGGTACAACTGGAGGACTTTCAGGGAAAGGGATTCATCCGGCCCAGTGTTTCACCCTAGGATTCCTCGATTTTGTTCGCCAAGAAGGCAGACGAGAGCTTGCGACTGTGTGTCGACTATCGTCACCTGAAGCAGGTGACCATGAGGAACAAGTATCCGATAATGAGGATTGACGACCTCTTTGATCAGCTCAAGAGAGCACAGTGGTTCTCGAAGGTCGACCTCAGGTCAGGCTATCATCAGATCATAGTTCGAGATGAGGACGTGCAGAAGACGACCTTCAGATGTTGGTATGGCCACTATGCGTTCTTGGTTATGCCTTTCAGAATAACCAATGCTCCAGCAGTGTTCATGGGTCTCATGAATAGGATTTTTCAGCCATACCTCGATCGTTTTTTCATGGTCTTCATCGATGACATTTTGATATACTCAACCACTGAGGAGGAGCACGCCTACCATTTGTGGGTTGTACTAGACATACTCGGAGAGCACCAGATTTATGGAAATCTCTCGAAGTGTTAGTTCTGGTTACATGAGGTCCACTTCTTGGGACACATCATCTCTGAGGTGGGAGTTGCGGTGGATCCTGCGAAGAT
The DNA here is from genome assembly GCA_963277665.1 of Viscum album. Taxonomy (NCBI): domain Eukaryota; kingdom Viridiplantae; phylum Streptophyta; class Magnoliopsida; order Santalales; family Viscaceae; genus Viscum; species Viscum album. Next base: position 717,585,361 of record OY728138.1, on the reverse strand, counting down.
CGAGGCAGTGCTAGCTTGGGAGCCACCTAGGAGCGTGACGGAGGTGCGGAGTTTCTTGGGTCTAGCTGGGTACTACCGGAGGTTTGTGCTAGACTTTTACAGATCTGCAGCACCACTTTCAGCTTCGATGAAGAAGGGGAAACCCTTCTTGTGGTCAGAAAGATGTCAGTAGATCTTCCAGAAGCTGAGACAGAGATTGACCAGTGCACCTATCTTGAGGCTACCAGAGGAGGAAATAGGGTACGTAGTCTACTGCGATGCATCTGGGACCAGAAATGGAAGTGTCCTGATGCAGGAGTGGGCAGTGATCGCCTATGGATCACGACAGTTGAGGCAGTATGAGCAGAACTATGCTACCCATGACCTGGAGTTAACAACAGTGGTCTTCGCTCTGAAGATGTGGTGACACTATCTGATGGGCGAGCACTTTACAGTCTACTCTGACCATCAGAGTTTTAGGTACATCTTCTCGCAGAAGGACCTGAATCTGAGACAGTGGTGATGGATCAAGTTCCTCCAGGACTATGAATTTGAGATAGTATATACTCCTAGAAAAGGAAACGTAGTAGTCGATGATCTCAGCAGGAGGACAAGCATTCAGCTGCTTGGGGAGACGACAGAGAATCTAGCCTCTTTGTAGATATACTTCGTAGATAGAGATGGAGAATCCTTTCTTCAGTCACTCACAGTCACTCCTCCACTTCTACAGTGGGTCAGAGAGGCACAGTGTGGAGACATTTACTGGGAGACACGGCGTGCACAGATATCCTCAGGACAGGCACCTGATGAATTCTCAGTGGGAGGAGAGCACATCGTCCTTTTCATAGGACGTACCATGGTACTGGATGCTTTATAGGAGGAGTTGATGAGAGTGTTTCACACTTCCCCTTTAGTGGTACATCCAGGAGTGGTGAATATGTACCAGGATCTCAGACGACAACACTGGTGGTCGAGTATGAAGAAGGCTGTAACTGATTTTGTTTCTCGATGCATCACCTGTCAGCAGGTGAAGGCGGAGCACCAGGTACCAGCAGGCTTGGTAAAACCCTTGGAGGTCCCGGAGTGGAAGTGGGATGGGATATCTATGGATTTCATGACTGGACTTCCACATACTTCCAGAGGTCACGACTCCATATGGGTGATTGTCAACCAACTCACCAAGTCGGCCCACTTCTTACCCATCAGAGATCAGGGCTCAGTGGAGTGCTTGAGACACCTCTATATTCAAGAGATCATACGGATTCATGTTGTGCCATTATCTATCATCTCCGATCGAGATGATTGCTTTACTTCCCGGCTTTGTAAGGGGTTGTAGTAGGCATTTGGGACACAACTATGTCTGAGCACCGCCTTTCACCCTCAGACGGATGGTCATATGGAGATGACTATTCAGACTCACAAAGACATGCTCTGTGCATGTGTCCTCGACTTTGGTCATAGCTGGGAGGACCACCTACCCTTGGTGGAGTTCGCGTACAATAACAGCTACCACTCCACCATCAGGATGACACCATACAAGGCATTGTACGGATGACCTTGAAGATCGCCTCTGTGCTGGACAGACCCTGGGGAGTCAGCACCTGTGGGACGGGAGATGGTCCAGGCCACGATAGAGAAGGTCTAGGTCATCCAAGAGCGGATGAGGACAACTCATTACCGACAGAAGTCTTATACTAACTGGAGGCTCAGAACACTAGAGTTTGAGGATGGAGACCACGTTTTCTTACGGGTCTCACCACGACGTTGATTACGGAGATTTGTCCGGGGTGACAAGTTATCTCCATGCTTCATCGGACCATTTCAGATTCTTAGAAGGATAGGCGAGGTGGTTTATTGCCTGGTTCTACCACCTCAGTTGCACCGAGTGCACGACATCTTCCACGTATCTGAGATGAGGAGATACATGCACGACCCGATGCATATCATCGACCATGGGGAGCTAGACATTGATGATGGGGCGACATTTGCGGAGGTCCCGGTGGAGATCGAGGATCGACAGGAGCAGGTCCTACATGGGTGGTTGATTCCTTTAGTGCACATCAGGTGGCAGTACAGGAACCTCCAGGAGAGAACTTGGGAGCGGGAGGCTCAAATGCGTGCAAAGTACCCACATTTGTTCCCTTAGTTTATGATGTATCTTTACGGGGATGTAAAGTCCTGAGGTGGGAGTAATGTAAAGACCTGTAAAATTCAAGGGAAATTTTTTTCTTAATTTTATTTTGGATTTAAAAAAAACGCAGTTTCTGACGGCACTTGATTCCGAGGCATGATGTTCCCGGAATCAATTTCCGAAGTTTAGCTCAGGTACATTCAGTGAACGAACGAGTGGGTTTTCCTAACTTTTTAACCGGTTCTCCGAATCGAAATCCGAGGGCACCAATGAAACCACAACACCATTAATTGCTTAGAAATACCTTTTCTGGAGTTGCGTTTGCTTGGGTGTGGTTATTTAAAAAAAGGGTTAACTAATGAATAAAATAAAAGTTGTGCAACAATTTCTATTTTATGTTCTAAGTAGTTTAAACCTACTTATGGAAGTTGAGGTGGGACCCACTATATCCTAACCCCTCATGATAGAATATTAGTGAGGTGGGCCCCACATGATCCCCACCTTTTCAACATCCTCAAACCCCCATTTTTTTTGTAACACACCCGCACCCCCTTATTAAATGCCAAGTCAACTGTAACATTAATTGGACAGTTAAGACTCTTCAATTAATACAATTAATGGAATCAATTCGTTTGAATTTAAAATGGAATGTTGGATTGTGTGTGTTAATTAAATAAGAAAAAGTCTTATTTCTTTAGGTGTTTCTTCGTTGTGTTAAGAGGGAGAGTTCCACGAAGAACTTCATCTTCCTCCTTGAAGAACGTGAAGAACGTACCGACACCGAAAAAGAACGCCGACCTCTGACGAAGGACGACTAAGAAAGCTAATTCCTCAGAGATTGATGATGCGATACCATGTACCGCGATGCTGAAGATCCTCTTCTCCATGACGCCGTGTACCGAAACGTCAACGATGCTCACATATCCTCCTTCCGCGACACCATTTCCATGACGAACCTCATTTGACGACTTCATCGAGGTAGGGGTTAATTTTTTGTTCGTGATTTCTTTGTCGTTCATCGACTTTTATATTGGTCCGCCTGTTATCATAATAACGGGAGGAGTTCAGACCGCATGAACATGGACGAACCACCTCCCCCTTTGATGTTGTACTTGTTGTGGCACGAGAAAAGGTAGCATGGTGCAACAACACCACGTGGAAGTAGTAGGAATGGGCGAAGATGTGCGGCACTGTCGCGCAGTGCTCTAGAGGCCGAACGAAGCCGCGACAACATCGCGACGTGCCGGAGAACCACGAATAAGCCGCGGCCAGAGCAGGGCCGCGACAGAGGGGTGCGTCACTGTCAGGGATCGCCGATCGGACAAGGCCGCGAACTATGGCCGCGATGGTGTGGGGAGCGGCAGCCGGAACCGCCGGCCGGCCAGTTTCCGAGAAAGCTGGGGGTTGTAACCCCCGGCTGGCAAAGGAGTGGCCCCCAAGTGGGGGCCGCAGTTTCAAAGCAGGGGGGAAGCATTCCCCCCATTTCCGCGATGGCTCAGCCAGCGCCGAGCTGGCCATGCGGGCCGTGCCCGCGCCAGGCCAACCGACCGCCCAGGTCGGACCAGCCGCACTGGGCTGGGCCGCCCTGGCCGGGCCGGTCCGGGCCCAAAACCCCATATTTCCGGTCAGTTCTGTTCAAAGGCCGATATCTTGGGTTATGGACCTTAGATCGACGCACCATTAGTTGAGATGTGATCCTTGGATCAAGATGGTCGTTTCGGTATATTACACTCATGGTTTCAGAGAACATTGGGTATGACCGGGTTGGTTCGAGCATGATACCAACCAGGACCTCGGAGCAGAAACACTTATAACTTGAGCTGCGGACGTCCGATTGACGTGCCGTCGACTTTGTTGGATTCATCTTAGTGAGACAAACCTTTTGGATTACTACGCTCGAGGTTTGGACATAGTTAGAGTGCGGTAGGGTTGGTTTTGACTAAAAAACCAACCGAGCCCCTGGAACAAAAAGCCAATAACTCTCAGACCGGGTGTCCGATTGATGCGTTGTCTGTCACGTTGAGTTAATTTTGTCGAGATGGAACTTTGGGATACATAAACTCCAGACTACGTGTCAGTTGATGTATCGAAACCCTTGGATCATGGATCAGACCCTCCCAGAATCGAGCATGCTGTGTGCGGGAACCCAAGAGCTGGCTACGACTGCGACGACCGTACTGAAATCCTCCATGGGTTCAACAGCGATGAAGACTGCACTGAAATACTCCGTGGGTTCGGAAGCTATGAAGACCATACTGAAATCCTCTGTGGGTTCGATGGTGATGAATACTGCACTGAAATCCTCCGTGGGTTCGGCAACGATGAAGACCGTACTGAAATCCTCCGTGGGTTCGACGGCGATGACTACTGTTCTTGTATCCTACGTGGGTCTGGTAGTACTACTGTTCATGTATCCTACGTGGGTCCAGCAGTGTTTGACTTTGTTCTTGTATCCTATGTGGGTCTGGAAGAGTAGCTGGTTTTTGTATCCTACGTGGGTCTCAGCTTAGACGAATCAGTGGCTACATCTGATCATCTCTATCACCTTACAAAGAAGTATACCTATGTGAGCCGAGTCTTGACTTTCAATCATTATCTTTGATATTATTGACTTGCTTTCCTATGTGGATTGGGTAGTGCTTTCCTGTGTGGATTGGGTTGTGCTATCCTGTGTGGACGTGATCGAACTTGGGCTCGGATGTTGGAGCCAAACTGGTATTGATGACTTAGGTATATGTATGGGCATATACCTAAGTAGTGTTGGATGTTCTTTCATGATTGTATCTTTCCTTTGTGGATTATCCTTTTTGGATTCTGGGAGACCTTCAGGGGTCTCGGGGTCCCTATTGAGTAACATATACTCACCCTTACATGGGCTATGCCCACACTACGTTGTGTTGGATGCAGATGACGGACAGCGCTGATCGTGGTTGAGGCTTGTGGAGCAGGTCAGTACCTGGAGGTGGACCATTGGGTGGGACGTACACAGAGCGGACAACTGGACCTGAGGAGCTGAGGAGGCTATCTGTACCCACCCTTTTGGTGGGACTTCTAGTGGACGGATTGTCGTTGCTGCACTTCCTTTCCAGTTGTACTTTACTTTCAGTTTGGGTTTGTATTCTGGCCCATTTACTTTCTGCACTTACTTTTGTACCAAGTTTTACATAGTGTTTACTTCTACTTACTTACTCTATGGTGTTTGTTTACTTTATAAAGGTAATGAATTCCCCTTTTTGTTGGGATTTCCACCTTGGTGCTAGTCTCCAGCCCCTGGCCTATGGGAGGCGGGTTTGGGGTAGTCACAGCACGGGTCCCAAGGATGGGTCGTGATAAATCAAAAAAATTAAAAATTACTTATAAATATTATCAATTCTATCTAATTACTATTAATTTTTTTTAATTATTTGGATTTTTTTCTAATTATTCAAATTGATGCTAATTTTTTCTAATTACTACTAAAATTTTATAACTATAGTTAATTAACACCAAGGGAAATATAGGTCCGACCATTGGGTGTGAGGGAAGAATGGAGTAAAGGTTATAGAGGTAATTATGGGGTAAACTAATTCCAGTTCCCCTACATTTAGAATATTTATAAGATATGAGAGGTGTTCAAGGGTAAACTCTAAGTTTTACCCAAGAATTACTCTCCGCAAAAAGGTATGAATGTATGGGAGTTGGAATTATTTTATCCAGTAATCTCATGAATCTCCTTTACTCCATACTTCCCTTGAGGGAAGTAGGCAACAGAGGGGATGCAGGTCGAAAAAAGGGAATAAATTTTGGTACCTATGGGTTCAGACTGATTGGAGAAGAGATATTCATGGATAAACATGTGAGATATGGAAGAGGAAGAAAATGTGAGAGGTAAAAATTTCACTCTCAGTGGATTATTTCATTTTTTGGGTAAAATATATCCTCGTGAGAAAATAATGTTTTATCGATACTTGTTCAGTTACATTACCATTATATGAAAAATAATATTTTCTCCTGAAAAGAGATTAAACCAAAATGGAAGAAAGATCACTAAGAATATTATTTTTCTCAATCACATCTATTTCATCTTCTATTACTCACTGGTTCACCCATGATTACCTCTCATCCAAATTTTATAAACCTAGGGGAACCAAAATTAATTCACTATGTTGTATCCTTCATCCCCTTTACTTTATGATTACCTCATTCCTCTCATTCATCCTTTTATGAATAATTTTTCTTAATTATGGTTAATAATGGTTAACAGTTGTTAATTATTACAATTTTTACTAATTTTTACTAATTACTACATTTTTTACTAATGACTATTTGTCTTTCTAATTACAATTAATTATCAATATTTTTTTTACTAATTACTGCTAATTAGCACTATTTTTTACTAATTACTGCTAATTGGCACATATATTTCCTAGTTATAACTAATTTACACTAACTTTTACTAATTACCACTAATTGAAGCTAGTTGTTACCAATTACCACTAATTTTTACTAATTAACTCTAATTAGAACTTATTTTTCATAATCACAACTAATTAGCACAAATTTTTACTAATTACCACTAATTTTTGCTATTTTTTTCTAATTACTACTAATTGATGTTATTTTTTCCTAGTTACTTTGATTTATTTCTAATGACCCATTTTTTTTTGCTAATTTTCATTATTTATTTTTTCAGTTCCCACTATTTACAACTACTTTTTTCTAATTATGGCTATTAAATACTAATTACCATTAATTATCATTATTTTTTACTAATTACCTCTAATTAAAGCTATGCATTTCTAATTACTACCAATTAATGATAATTTTTTCTATTTACCACTAATTAGTTCTATTTTTGTTAATAATTTCTAATCACTTCTAATTTATATTAATTCCCACTAATTTCTCCTAATTACTTCTAAATACCCCTAATTTCTAATCATTAATACTAATCACTACTAATTTCTACTAATTACCAATATTTTTTTTCTCACTATAGAAAATTAACGCTACTTTCTACTAAATACCAATAATTATTGGTTTTTACTCCTTACTACTAATTACCACTATTTTTACTCATTATCACTAATGTTTTATAATCAATTCTATTTTTTATTCATTACTACGAATTTTTTATAATTTCAAATTTTTTTCTCATTACCACTATTTATTTCTACAAACAACTAATTTTTGGTTAATTCCCACTAATTAATGCCAATTACCACTATTTTTTTCAAGTTTTTGATCGTTGCTTCTGAGTGCTGCTAATTTCAACTTATTTCCATAAATTTTCAATAATTTATACTAATTACCACTACTTTCTACTCATTAATGCTAGTTTTCATTAATTTCTACGCATTACCACTAATCACCACAAAATTATACTCATTATAGCTTATTATCTCTATTTTTTTACAAATTATTGCTAATTGCCACTATTTTTTACTCGTTATCACTATTTTTTATTCTAATTACCGCTGTTTTTTCCTAATTACAGATATTTACCACTAATTTTTCCTCATTATAGCTAATTACCAATATTGTTTTTACTAATTGCCATTATTTTTATGAATTACCTATATTTTTTACTAATTGCCGCTATTTTATACTAATTACCACTATATTATATAATTACCGCTAATTAAAACTATTTTTTACTAAATACCACTATTCTATTATAATTACTGCTAATTGATACTGATTATAGTTAATTTTTACTAATTATATATAATTTATACTAAATATATCTATATTTTACCAATTACTACTAATTTCTACTAATTTCTGCTACTTTATACTATTTATTTAACAATTATAAGTAGTTACTACTAATTAAAACTACTTACTACTAGTTAAAACAAGTTTCTACTAATTAAAACTTTTTACTACTAATTAAAATTAACTACTGCTAATTAAAAGTAAATAATAATAATTAAAACTAATTACTTATTAATAATGATAAAAATTTAAAAAATAAAATAAAATAAAAAAATTAATACTTAAAAAAATTAAACAAATATAAAAAAGAGGTATTATCATAAATAAAATAATGATTTGAATATGAAAGTATTCCTTCCCGGTGAAAATTAAAAAATTTAAAGGAATAAATGAATAAGTTGAGAGGATTGGAGAGCTGAGGTGAGGAGAGGTGAGGAGAGGTGACAAGAGGAAATTTTAGGGGAAAAATTGTCTTATGGGGGGATATATATTGGTTAGATTAGTAGCAATGAGAATTTTTTGAGATGGGAGTCCTGTCACATATAGTTTTATTTGTGATGAAGCCTGTCATAAATATTACCCGCTATAATTAAAAGAGTTAGGGATAGAAAAGTTATTTTCAATAGAACCAGTTGCAAATAGTGTTCTGCAGACCTTTTATTCATGGAGGGTTGTAAAATCATGTCATAAATAACACTAACATCAAATCGTATTTGTGATGGGGGAAAATTACCATCCCAAATAATGGTTCTTTCTTTATGTTGCACTTACTCGCTAAATGTATTTGTGATCAGAAACATTTCCCATCACAAATAATTCTTTAGTTACAATTAATTGTGACAAGAAATCCATACCATTGCAAATAGTCCTTATGATGGGACTATTTGTGATGGGCTATGGGCTCATCACAAATAACTAGTCACAATTAATCATTTCCCCCATATTGACCTCTTAATTTTGCTGACAAAGGGAAATCTCATGCGATCACAAATGCCTAAGTGGTTTACGAAAATGACTTGGTTGATAGTACACTTATCAAACACTATAGAATAGATAATTTTTTATTTGATTATGGATCTATAGACTATTATATATATAAGGAATTTGAGAAGAGTATTGAATTTTCATCTTAATTATTAGATATTGAGTTAGTAGTGAAAACTCTTAATGTAATAATGGTCACATATCAAGTCTATAGTTCCTCTATTATTGAAGTTTGTGGGAAATTACTTCCTACAAATATCGTAATTATACCTTTAGTTTAATTTTATGTGACTCTAGTCATGGTTTGAATTTTTTACATGGATACCATATAAATTCCTAAGGGAAGAAAAATTTCATATTCATAATGAAAATATGATCATTTACTGATTTGAAGATGAATAAAAATATCCAATGGAAATTACTTATATCTTATGGGTATTTATTTATATCCATGAAGGCTATTTGTCTTAGATTGTTGGGGAGAAACTAAAAATTGAATATATTCTCACTATTTGTGATTTTATTGATGTCTTTCTATAAGAATTTCTTGATCTTCCTCTAAGTGATAAAGTATAGTGTTCAATAGAACTCATACCTGGTGTTAAACCTATTTTAAATACTCCAAAGAGAATTCCCCCAACTGAGTTATAGGAATTTAATAAGAAACACTAGAAGAATCTTTATTGGGATTTATTCAGCCAAGTGTGTCACCTTGGGGTACACCATTTCTTTTTTTTTTTCATGAAGAAAGATTGATCAATGTTACTCTACATTGATCATCAATAACTTAACAAAATAACTATCATGAGTAACTATCCTCCACCCTATATCAATGATTTTAATAACCAATTACGAGGAGGTTGATAATTTTCTTAGATTGATATTTGATATGAAAACTATCAATTGAGGGTCAAAAGTTAAAACATACCAAAGATGACCTTATGTATGAGGTATGGACACTATGAATTTATAGTGATTCCATTTTATCTTACATATTCACTTGATATCTTCATTTATTTAATGAATACAGTCTTTAGAGATTACCTTGATTTTTTGGTAGTCTTTATAGATGATATTATTATATAATCAAATAAAAAGGAAGAGCATGATGCTTAGTTTTTATTTTTATAGAATACCCTGAGGAAGGAGAAGTTGTATAAAATTTTTACCAATTTTGAATTTTGGATTTTTAATGTTTCATTATTTGGTCATATAATCTCATGTAAGGGTATTTTTGTTGATCTTTAAAAGATGAAAGTTATTGATAAATAGCTTACACCAGTTATAGTTACTTCTATTTGTAGCTTTCTTGGCATGAATGTATATTAGAAATATTTTTTTAAGAATTTATCACATCTTTCTAATCAACTCACTAATTTAACTCAAAAGGGATCCAAGTTCCTTTGGATAGATTAATATATAAAGAATTCAAGTAATTAAAAAGAAGGTTAGTCAGTTCACCTATTCTTACATTACCCTGTATAGGTGAAGGGATTGTAATCAATAGTGATTCATTAAAGGAGGGACTAGGACGTGTTCTCTTGTAAGATGACATGGTTATATATTATGCGTCATTAAAATTGAAAGTTAATGATAAAAATTACCCAACTCATGATTTGGAGTTAGTTGTGGTAAAGTTTTCATTGAAGATATAGAGGCATTATATTTATGCAGAAAGATTTGATATATATACTAATCATAACATTTTAAGTATATATTCCATGAAAAAGAGATAAATATGCTCCAGTGAAGATTTTTGGAGTTGATTAAAGATTATGAATGCTCAATACATTACCACCATGGGAAAGATAACAAGGTAGTAGATTCTCAGAGTTGAGAGGATCATGTTAGATTATATTTGATAAGGATCATCAAAGATCCAATATTTTTTTATTTTTAAAGGATGGATCTGGAAATATTGAAGGGGATAAATCTTATCTTTCTCAAATTAACATCTAACCATATATCCATATAATGAATAAATAGTAACATAAGGAATATGCAGAGATGAAAAAGAAGGTGAAAATGTCACTGACTTTAACCTTTATTGTAAAATAATGATAAGTTTCAGAAATTGTGTATGTGTTCCGTCCAAAGTGTATTTGATGAACGAGATGTTGGATGAGGCTTATAGTTCATAATTCTCTATTTATAATAGAATTATGATGTTTTATACACATATGAAATAGTATTACTAGGTTAGGAACATGAAAGGAGATATAGAAAAATATATATCTTAATGGTTGGCATATCAAAAAGTTAATAGTAATATAAAAACTTATAATGGGATGTTACAAACATTACCCATAACAAAATGGTAATGGTAAAAAATCACCATGAATTTTTTTGTTAGACTCCCCAAAACATCTAAAGTCCATAATTCTATTTGGGTAATAGTTGAACACTTATGAAGTCCGGAAACATCATTGATATCATATAAGACTTAACTATTGATGATATTTCTATAGTATACATTAAATAAGTGGATAGGTTGCATAGAATACCACATTCTATTTTATCTAATCAGGATTCTAGGTTTATCTCGAAGTTTTTATGAAGTATTTCGCAGGATATGGATACATAGTTATTTTTTAGAACTGGTTATATTCCTTAGATAGATACTCAGTAAGGGAGAACCATTTTAACACTAGATTATTTAATGATATCTATTCTCTGGAATTCAAAGGTAGTTGGTATCAAGACCTTCCACTAGTTGAATTTTCATAAAATAATAGATTTCACTTGAGCATTCATATGGATACTTATAAATCCCTATATGAAAAAAAGTATAAAAATCCAAAATTTTACAACAATGATAAAAAATAAAACTATTAAGACCTAATCTACCAAAATAAATGATAGGGAAGGTTATATCCATTCAATAACATATAAGGCAAAAAATTAAATAGTAAAGTTATACTAATAATTGGGTATGATATTTGGAGTTCAATTTTGGAGAAAAGAAGTTTTTTTAAATTTCTCTATGAAATATTGTTTTGAGATTTATAAAGAAAGTAAATATAAGCCCTATGTATATTGGACCCTTTGAAATTATTTATTGATTCAGGATTTTTTAATACATTTTTTCACTACCACTAAACCTCTCTCAAGATCACAATGTGTTCCATGTATCTCTCCCAACTAAGTACATAATTAACTTTAACATGTAATGAATTTTGAGTTTATAATACTAGAGAATTATCTCACTTATTAGTGACAACCAGTGGAAATTTTAGATCATTGAGATAAATTAATTTGAAACAATACCACTCACCAAGTCAAATCATTTTGGTGAAACCATTAATTTTATGAAGCTACACAAGAACATGAGGATATGATGAGGCAATTGTATCCTCACTCATTTGTATTAGAGTAAAAAAATCTTAGGGGTGAAATTATTTTGAGGGGGTATAATATAACACCTTGATATTTTGTGAAATATATTTTTCCAAAAACATTTAATTTCTTTGATAGCTTGCGTTACACACAACACTTAGTTTTAATGAAAAGGGATATTCTAGTAAAATTTTATTATCTAATATAGTAGTTATAACATATATTTTAAATAAGAGGGTATTAATAGGACTATCTAAAATTTAGAAAACTTTTGTGTTACTCATGTATAGAATAAATTAATTTATTATTAATTTATTAGAAATCAAAAATAAAAATCTTTAAAAAGTAAAATAAATATTTTTATGCAAAACTATTTTTATGTGTATAATGTGTGTTATTTTAATAAATTAAGTTTATCACTATTTTTAACGATTCTAATGAATTTTATATATTATATATTCAATAATAGTTTTAATCATTAGTCTAATATTTTTTATGCATGAGATAATAATAAATGTAACTTTATAATTAAAAAATGTATTATTCTAAAAAGCGTGTTTCACGCACTTAATTAAATTTTTTTTTGAATTTAGAAGAATTTATTTGACTAAATTAAATTCATTTTATGAAATCAAAATGTAAAATTTATATTATATTTAATTTTTTATAATTTTCTGAAAATATTATATTTTCGATGAATAATAAAAATACCAACTTTTATTAAAAATTATCATCCATTTAAAGAATTTTAAAAGATAAATTTTCTATTAAAATTGATTTAATAGTAAATTTAGTTCAATTATGTTATTATTAATCCAATTTAGTTCACTTTAATCAATTTTATGCATAATTATGATATATAATCTTTTTATACTTAAAAAAATATTCTTTAGAAAACAACTTTTTCGTCATGATTGTAGGTTTAAATTAAAATTAAATCATACCTAATATATGAGTTGAATTTATTAAAATGGATTTTATATTTTTAATCATAATATATAATAATTATTAATAATGTCAACATAATTTTTGGTCATAATTAATAGTAAAAACAATAATAATCTATTACCATGATTATGGTTAAAACCAATTAATCGAGGGTTAAACTAAAAAGATAAGGTTTACAATGACCAATAAAATCACCAAATTTATATTTCTTATAAATATTTAGACCTTATATAATCTAATTTTTGATAATTTTTTATTTTTATCCTTTTTTTCTTTAAAATTTTCATGAGAGTTTTGTAAAACATTGAAAAATGGAAAGTTTGCCACTCATCTCAATTATAAAAGGGCACACCCTATCATCCCTTATCTACGAAATAAGTTAATTTTTATTTAGCCAATATCTACATAAATACAATAATTACATCCATAAACATGACCTAGACTCATTGGTTTTATCATAAAACCATCCTAGCTCGATATTAGGTATAAACCCAAAGATGTTATCTGAAGAAGAGGTCTCATTCGTAATTGAGTGTCTTTATTTTATTTTTTTAACTCCTTAAAATATTCTTCAAATATGATGTAATAATAACATTATTATCTTCTATATACTATTATTTTTTCATTTTAATGTATTATCTTATATCTATCTCCTCTTTTATAAAATGGGAAATGAAATTGTTGACCGTGTGTTAAAATGAAAACCACCTCGTAAACCGTTATAATTCGTTTTCCATCACAAACTCTCACAAATGAATTTACAGATAGATTTAATGGGTAAATTTTATATTTAAGAAATAATTATACTTATAGAGTTATAATATTACATATACCTTCTTACCTTTCAATCCAATGGTAAATTATAATGTCGCTCGTGCGTGGGTGAGGACTACCCCCTCCACAGAGCAATGTGATACATTTTCATTTTATTTTGACATGGATGACAGTAATGATAGATTTAATAAATATATATGATATATAAATTATTATGTAATGGAGAATTATTATTTACCATTCTTTCATTCCATCTTTCAAAAAAATGGAAACATCCTTCAGGCATACATACAACCTACCATATCTATGAACAAGGGAATTCATCTATCTATATTTACTTTTATGGATGACATTAAATATTTATATAATTAATATATATAATATTTATATCATGATTAAAATTATGGAGATTATAGAATCATGATCAAAGTATAAGGACTAAAACCACCAAACCAAAACTTGTATGATAAACGAAGAAGTAATCACCCTAAAAAATGATTTTTATAAAAAAATTTAATAAATAATTTATAAAAGGTTATAAATAAATAATTTATGGTATGAAATATATTATCATGGTTTTTGAATATATTTACAATAAACATATACTTATTATATTTGTGGTTCAATCACATAAGAAGGAATTCATATAAGAGGTAAGGGATTTTAGTCTCGCTTTTACATTTGTGATATAAATTCCATATTCACCACTTATCTCTTTAATATGGTGTATATAATTCCCATGAATGTTTTTTATAATGATCCACATAAAAAATTATGTGGATATACATATCCATATAAGGTTATCACTTTCTCACTGTTTTGATTTTAATGTTACCATAGTGGTAAGAAATCTATGTTTCAATCTTATTTTTAATCAGGATTTTTATCCTCATATGATAAATAACATTCATTTTTCCTTACCTCAGATTATATGTTTAGAGTATATGTTTTATTTTAATTTTATTAAAATTATGAACTCAATATATGTAAATATGTTTTAAGGAAAACAAACTATGTTTTACTATTTTTTCAGGAATCTTTCTCTTATATATCCATGTTTTCTAAAAATGTTTTCAAGAATGGTTTATTATTATGAAATTATTATTTAATTTAATTATTACCCTTGTTGAATTTTTAAAAATTATTTAAAACGAATCTTCTTTTTATTTTTTGAAAAGTTATTTTTCAATTTTTGATGAGAAATGTTATGGGAATGTTTTCTTTTAACGTATGTCACATGAAAGAAATTTCATACCATCATGAATGCTCAAGGATTTTAAATTATTTTTTGTGTTTACATGGTTACTTTCAATGAATTTTTTTTCATAATAGTTTTCATTTTTTTTATTTAAATGAATTGAATTCAAAATGTAAAGGTTATTTTCCTCAAGAATGTTTTTAATTATATTTTTTTGTAATTTCTATTCACCAATGACAAAAACTTTTGGTGTTTTTTAGGTTTGCCTAGGGATATAATCTAATGGTACCATCCATATTATTTATCTTGATGGTTTATGATTATGTTGATGAGATGTTTATGAAACCCATTTATTTTCCCTGGGTTACGCTATAATGAATTGATGAAATATTTGTGAAACGTTTTTCTTTGAATGAGCTATGATATGATGAATATTTAATGATCTTATTGAACACATATATAGGTTTTCATTACGTGATAGGTGGGACTTGAATTATATTTCCCTATAATTTATTTGGTCATGTAATACATCTCACGAGATAATTATGGGAAAAGTGGATGTTCTTGATATGGTATGGTAAGAAAGTTGATGTTCTTGATCTACTATGGCAAACAAGTCGATGTGTTTTATCTACTATGGAAAATAAGTTGATGTGCTTGATCAAATATGGAAATGGGAATTGATTCTTGATCTATTATTATTTTATGGTCTTTGTACATATACTTGACATATAAAATAGTTTGTATACTTTTGATGGTTCCATAATTTTATTAAATGAACTTAGGGTTCATGATTGATTTATAATAATTTCTCACTCTTATAATTCATGTTTTTTGAAATGATAATGATTTGTACCATGACTCATGTTTATGATCTTTTTTATTTTGGTTATGAAATTTGTATGTTATGATCATTATCTCATAAATTTTTTCTTATCATACTATTTCATATGATCATCAGTTGATAACTCCCATGTTTACCCTTACCATACATTTTATCTCACCCCTTTTAATGCTTCCATTACTCGAGTTTTGTAGAAGGGTTTTAAGTAGGGCATGCCAATAAAGAGTGTTAAATGAGGAGATATTTGTTTGATATTTTGATGGTGTTTCATGAAATAAGAATATTCTTTATCTAGTATCCAAATACACTAAACCTTTACAATCTATGGGTGTATAATTTTTAAATGTATTGAATATTCATTTAAAAATATATAACATTTATGTATGAAAATAAAATATCTCTATAGTCTCCCCCTTAGTGTTTATATTGAACTCAATTAAACTATATATAAATTTAATTATTTTAATAAATATTATTCTCTTGTCTAAGAAATAAAATTTATTTAATATTTGCTGTTAAAAAATATACTGTCACCTTATTTATGTGTTAGTTGAATATTAAGATAAATATTTATTTACAAGACCATGAATATTATTAATATTTATTTATTTATCAAATGGGGAATATTAATCATTTGAGGTTTGGTAAATATCATAGAGAAATTGTATATTATGTTCATTGGTTCATAGAGAATGATATATTAAATAACATTTAAATAAATATTAATTTATTTATTCAATGAAATGAAATTTAGTTTATCTACTAGACATGTGGGAATCAAAGAAAATAATAATAATAATAATAATAATAATAATAATAATAGATGTGTGGTTCACTATGGATTATGATAATATCTAAGGGTCCTTGTGGATTTATTTATTCTCAACCCTAGATCAATAAATACATGGTAATATCATTTCCTATTGATAGATGTTTTTGTGTTCAAGAAATCCTCTCTAGAGATTCTCTTGACAATAAATAAAGAATTCTCTAGAAAAATCTCAATAACTATGAGAAATAGTCTTCCAATTTCATCTCTAGACTCAAGAGAACAAGATTGAATCCTTTAATTCTCAAAGAATTATATAGAAATAAAAGGAATAAACACAACATGATTGGTATAGTTTCACTAGCTCCCAATGTACCATTGATGATTCTTCTAGATCAAAGGTGCAAGTATGGATCAATGATATAGGGATTACATCCTTGAATCCTATTAGAAAAATGATTGTACAAATTAAACAATGTTTATATGATCGACATCTTCCATGAAGAGCATTCTCAAGATAGAGGTAATTATTTCTTTTATATCAATTATTAATTTAATGTGAAATATATTCTCTCTTAATTTTAGTGTGCTTTATCAATATTCATCCAATTAATTTCTTGGTTATGACGTTCATCATATTGGAAATTTCATATTATTCATTAAATCTGATAATAGCCTAGCTTAGTCCGACCCAAATATGTACTTCCCCTATATTTGAAATGTCTAGATTTAGTCTGTGCCGCCTAACTTTAAACTATTCTGAGTGGTCCATGCCACATGATCCTAAACTAAATAGAAGGCCTTGCTCTATATGACCTAGATAAATAATGTCCCCTCTTTGTATGATCATGATATGAACAAGATAAACTTATCTTTTATTAGGGATTCATTGGATATAACTACATTTGTTGTGTAATGACCCTAAATTTTGAATGACATTTGGTGTCTTGAAAATGTTTTCCATACTATGTCATGATCAAAAAAATATACATGTATAAATGAAATGTGACCATTATTTTTTTACCATTATATGACCATTTTTTAATATGACCATTGGAAATAATAATAAAACTCTAACATTATAATTATTGTTTAAAAATTGAAATGATAGTTGATAATTAATGCAGAAATAAGAGTTGATGGACTCATCTAGTAGACTCGGGCTATACGCAGACCATTTTTTGGTCTTAGAAAGGAGGTAGAGTCACTAGGATTTTCTTTTGAGCAATTTCAAGATGAGATTAAACTTGTTAATCTTGAATGAAATTGGCTATGGTAAAAGTTCTATTTAGCGGAGATTACAACTCGGGTGATGTTATCCTAACCACCCTAAGAGTCTATCACTATGACAGACCTTACCCTTAGGTCATATGAATACATTTTAATGTGTTATGTGTCAAGGCCCTAGATACTTAAAATTTATTCCATTTGTTTTAATAAAATTTTTATTTCATCATTTCTTTTTTAAGAATATATTTTCTTAATAAAATATATGTTTAATTGAGAAAAATTTGATAAATTGATTTTAGAAGAAAAAAATTGTAATTTTTAAATATTTCTCAAACATAAAAAATTATTTTTGTAAAGTAAACATCATTTTTGAATTTTAAATATCAAAATTAATCTCTGGTGAATTTTTAATAGTTTTCTAAGAAGTTTTACTTTTTCGATAAATTGTATTTTTGATGAATAGTATTTTATAAATAGTATTTTTTATGAATATAAATTTATGAATAGTATTATTGTAGAGACCTGAAGCTTGACGTACATGGACATTATATTACTTTTGTGGAATACTTGGTACATAATAAAAACACACACACAAGGATCGTAATAGTTTAGTGTCTTTGGAAACTCGGAACATAATCTTCTAATCGTGGTGAAAGATCTTAAATATATCCCAGAAAGATCTTCCCTTTTTTTTACCTAAAACCCTTTTTTATATCCTGGGGAAAAGAAAACATAAAAGGGTGAGCTCAAATGCTCAGTAAGGGTAAAAAAAAGAAATATCAATAACATCATATACACAAGCACATAACTTTTGGAAATCTTAACCTGCAAAAGAGATCACAATTTCATAACATGGGATAAATCATGGCAGTGAAATGTTATCACAATAATCATAACATAAAACATGAAACTTTGTGGCATTCACAAATAATCATAGAGAATCATTTCTTGTTAGTCAAGACTCATTGCCAAGACTATCTTAGTGGACAAAGTCCCTTTCTGAATCGAGTAACCCTCGTTTCAGTCCTGTTTCACTGAACCGGTATAACCTACCATTCCAGCCATGTCTATCTCATGAGATATAAAATCTTTACCCAATGCATTGGAGGGAGATATAGGTCCCACCCATCTCATAATTATACCATTCTTATGTGTGCCACAAAATCATAAACCATACATCATTGCATAACCCATGTAGTAAAAATGGGAATCTTAAACATCATGACATCATAAAACAATTCATATATGAGAAAGGGATTTATAAAAATAATCCCATCACAACATAATCAAATCAATATAATAATAGGGATAAAAACAGAACCCTATGTTGTCTTAGATGGAAAATAATTTTGATAAAACACTTGAACTTCATTCTTGAGGAAAATATCCTTTCTACTTCAAAAACACTTTTCTTTTCTTAACATGCCATAAAATTATAAACTAAAGAAGTTGATTAAAAATAAACTTGAAAACTTGTAAAGGAATCTTCTTGGAAATAATGTTTTTAAAAATCCATTCATGCCGTATAAGTTAAAAAAACATTCTTCCCGTACTTTTGTCGGAAAAGTCAAAAAGTACCTCGTATGAAAAACGACAAAAGATTCCTTTCATATCTTCTACTAAAAACTTACCGAAGGGTAAAATTGGATTTAAACTATTGTAAGTGGATGGAAACAATATTATATATTGATGAAACATGGATGTGGATGATAAAATACACCCCAGTAAATACTTACGAATAAACAATCTCGGATAAAAATGAGATTGTGATATTTCCCTTACCTTAGGTATGACTCGCTTTGTAAGTGTCCGAACCTCCTGTATAATGATTTAAATAATGTTATTGAATTATTCTAGAATCATATTCATTGTTATTATATCATATATGGTCCCCTTATGACTTTATATTACCCGTTCTTTTGTAAATTTATGTTAAAGTATCGTTTTGGGTAAAATCGTCTCATTTGTCGTTCGTGTTTTTAACTTGTAATTATTCATATGATTACTTAGATCATGATTACTTAATTAAAGAATATAAAACATGATTTATATATATATATTCAGAATATACATATATAATAAATCAGTAAATGGAAAGAAATACACCGTTCATGGAGACGGTAGTCCGTACGTACGCATGAACGCTGTTTTCGTTTCCTTATTGAATTGAATGGAATTAAGTAGATGACATACACATAAATATAAATAATTCCAGTATCATTATCAGGTCATATATTTCATTAGTACTTATTATATATACTTAATAATCATTCATGAATGGTTAATCATTGATAATGAATCTCATCGCGTCGTGGAGACGGTAGTCCGTACGTACGCACGAGCGATGATATCATTCCCATGGTCGTGGAATTGTGTTGAAGTGTATGTATACTATTTCAGTATCAATATAACTTTAAAATAATCATATATAGTTACTCATTACACCTTTATACCCATCCAATTATGGTGATAGAGGAAAATAGATTACACCACAGCGTGGAGACGGTATTCCGTACGTACGCACGCGCGGTGATTTCATTTTTCCGTAGGATGGATAGAAGGTGAATTAGAGTTGTTTCATATTTATAATAACATATCAGTATATAATTAATACTGATGTTATTACTTTATCATGAAACAACTAAAGAAGAGGAAGTTGAAGAAGAAAAAAAATTGAAAAGATCGGTAATGGATATTACCTCTTCTTTGAAACGCCTCTTTGAATCCTCCACTTAGGGAACTAAGATTGGTCTTTGAAGAAGACCAGGACCTCTAGGATTATTTTAGGGAAGTGGAGAAGGGATTTTGGCAGATTTTGGCCGAGCTTGAGTGCTCAAATTGGTGTGAGGAGGAGGGGGGAGGAGGTGCCCTTTTATAAGGGAGGAGAGGGGCACCTTAGGAATATCTCAAAATATTATTTTATATTAAAGTAAAAATCGGTTTATAATGGTTCCAAAGGGTCTTATTTCGAAGCTAAAGTAGGTATGGGTCTAAATCCTATCATCCAATAGGATTTAGACAAGTTTAGGGTATTATTTTAACCTTATAAATTAGATTTAACTCTAAGTTAAATAATTTAACTTTTACCGTGTCTTTTTGTTTTCTTACACTATATGGTTAATACACTTACTATAACATGAAAAACGAACCCCAAATTGTTTATTATTAATATATATATCCTTATATAAGTCATTTGGCCGAACCTTATATTTTTAGGGATAAAATAACAATTAATAATATTTTATTTTATTTAAAAACTATTTTGTGTCAATTTTGACACTATTTGATATATGATTTTTTGTGAAAGTCATAACAGAATTATATGTTCGAACCAAGTTGATTAAATCAACACTAATATATCATAGTGACCTATAAAATTATTATAATTCATAAAAAGTCTAAAATTACATTTATTTTGGTATTTATAATATCAATTATGTCAATATTTCATTAATAAGATAATTACTGCATCATCTTTCTGTCTTCATAAATGATAATTATTTAATCCCTAAAAATTCCAAATAAATTCCTATGATGTAGATAATTGTATTAGCTTTCTGGAGACTATTCATGTTCTAAGTTTCATGAAGTTTATCACTAGATTAAAATTATTATACTTATAAGATTTAATAAAGTGACATGTTGTCACATTCTTTGGTTTTAATAATAATTAAATTATTTTCATTGAAAAAATTTAATTAAATTAATATAATCCGACCCTTAGGTGATATGGGTCTTTTTTTAGTCATCCAATAGAATTTTTACATTTGTTATGGTAATTTTAAAATACTATATTTACCCTTAATTACCCGATTTACCTTTAACTATGGTAAATAAAATTTACCGTAGTTACTATTCATAATTCCCAAAAATATAAAGTATACTATTAACATAATTTGGACCCACTGATTCCAAATATGGAATCCATTTTTTAAAATTAAAAGCACAGAAGTTTCAGAAATTAAATTAAAATTAATCCCGTTGTCGAATAAAAACGGGTTTTTGTTTAAAACATTGCAAAAAATTGAATTGATTTAACTTACGAATTCAAGGTAAAATAAATGCTAATGACATACATTATATTAAATGGTAAAAATATATTCTATTTATACTTTAAAACCATTCAATATTATAATTTAACCACATAAGATATTACGATGAAAAAAGTTGTTTTTAATTAAAATATAGCGTGTTTTTACTATTCATTAAAATGTGAAAGTTACCAGAATAATATGAAAATTTTATCCAAAGTAAATTTTTATTTCTTGATTCCAAAGAAGAATTTTAATTTTTCAAATTGAACTTATAAACATGTCAAAAACCAGATTTAAAGTGGGTGCGCCATCCAAAGGCGGCAAAACTGCATTTTTTGAAAAATACTTATTTTACCCAAAAAATTTATTTTGTTCTTATACCATGTTCTAGAAATGTGTAAGATGAATAATAATGTTATAAAATTCAAAATTTAGTTAATACTATTCATAACGGCTAGTTCATGACAATATTATAATAATATAACATTGTTTATTAAAACTCGGTATTGCGTACAACACACGCTATCGAGGAAGGTCGCGATTGCATGTAATGCAAGCCAAGTTAGGGTTGCGTGTTGTGAAAGAATCCTTCGTTGTTTCGTATAACATAATCCAACCATATTTCATTTATACATTTAATATATATATATATATATACTCAATGTTGCGTAGAATAACTATTATCAAAATTGTGTGTAACACGGTCCAAGAATAGTGTTGCGTATACTGCAAGCTAATACGGTGTTGCGTATAGTGCAAGGTAATCTTGGTGTAGAATACAACAAAAGACATTAATGAAATTAAAATAATATTTTTCATAAAATCTCGGGGTGTTACATTCTACCCCCCTTAAAATGAATTTCTCCCTCGAAATTCGTCGGGGTTATAAATGGTTTACTATTTGAAAGTTTCTTTGATAGAAACCCACATCGTAAAAAGGAATACCAAAACTTATCTTTAAAAACAAAAGTATGAAACGTAATGGTTACCCAAATAAACTAATCACTGGGTTTCCACATAGGTGAAAATATGGATATGGAAGAGAAATCTAACCATCATGTTCTGATGGAGAGTGGTAGAGAACATGGCTATGGAAAAGCTAGCAATCACAAAGCCATAAATTTGTGATGATCTAGGGTACCATCTGATTCATCGGATATAAGGGCACTAGGACAACATTATTGGTTTTCAAGATCATTTCCCTAAAGTTGAAAATTTGAATTAGAATAAGTACTTTATTTTGGTACAATCTCACTGTTGTTCGTGCCTTGAACAATTTCCACTTCATCTCTTAAATAAATGAAGTTGAATTTGTTATTCGTGAAGTGTTAGCAGATCATGTGATAGAATGACGGGTCTTTCCATCTGTCTCAAACAAAAGGTTATCAAAAATTATATACATAAGTCGATCTATAGTGAGATTAATCATATATTGTTCCTAAAATGGACTTATACTTCATATATCATACTGCTTAATATAATAAAACTAGTTTATACTAAACAGGGACTTCCTGTAGGCCAGTGGTAGGCGATAAAGGCCAGTCGCACTTCGGTTATGGGTTCGATTCCTACAGCCTTGTTCGACGCGATGGGTTGTCGCCCGTCCTGCAGGTTGTCCTTTTTCTAAAACTACATTACTATAACATCCCATCAATAATATCGAAAAAAAACTTCTATCCTTAAACAATACTCACTTATGTCCAACATAATCCATTTCAATCTTTAGGATTATCCATAATACTGCAGTCCACTCTCATAACATAGTGAAAACGATTACCAGAGATTTAATACCATCGTTGATCCCCATATATCATAAGATATGTTTTGTTGGTCACATTCCAAACATTCAAAGTCCTTAATCATGTATTCTCTTGAATACCTTAGTGAAAACATGAATGCAGTTTAAAGTTAACACTTTCCACATACCAAAATCCTCAAAATTCTATATACTCAAACCATGATATCACTTAGTTCTTATATCAATCATGAGGTCATGAATACTATTAAACATTTCATTTTCTCTTTTTCCCTTCATTATGCGCATATCATCTTATTTCCAAAAAATATCTCAATCACTTTGAATACCACATCAATAAATATTGCAATACTCAATGATACAACATTATTTTGGAATCCCATTACATAAACACTTAATCATTCCACCACATCGTTGTCATATTCAACATTGCCAATAGTGATCGCATGTGACTTCCCTTTGTCCTTTGCCTTCAGTGGTTGCTTATGTTGACCATCACTAACCCTTGGATTAGGGCATTTATGCCCCCATTTCCTTGCACATGAAGCATTGAAGTGTTGGTGGTGCGTTCTCTGCAGTGTTTTCTTTATTCACATCATTAGAAACCCTTTTTCCATTACTTCGACACTTAGCTGCTCGATGACCTTCTTTTCCACACTTAAAACATTTTCTAGTCCCTTTAAGACAATCTCCACCATGCTTATTTCCACACTTTGTGCATAAGGGAACATTCATCATCTTTTCACCATTATTCTGAGATTTCTCCTTGAACTCCATCTTTCGTTTCTTGTCAAAACCATGAGATGGATATGTAACACCAACTTCCATTTCTACCTTGATAGCACAACACACAATTTCTTCATAGCTACTTAAGTCTCTTATAGCTAATGCCCTTCGAAGACTTGGTTTTAAGCCACTGAAAAATCGATCAACTTTACTTTCAGGTTGGATGATAATGCCAGATGCATACCTTGCAAGTCTTGTAAAATTTGCTTCGTATATACCAACAGATTCATCATCCTTTTTATTTAGTTCAAGAAACTCCTTCTCCATCATTGTTCGAAGAATACGAGGGAAGTACTTATTGAAAAATAAGTTCTTGAACTCGTCCCATTCCATGGACTCAATTTCATCTCTTTGCCTTGTATTATTGATAAGATTCCACCATTGATAAGCTTCACCTTCCAAACGATATACTACTAAGATGACTTTATCATGTTCAGAACATTGAAGAACTGAAAATATCTTTTCAGTGGTACTGATCCATTGTTTAGCAACAAGTGGATCAGAAGACCCACTGAAAGAAGGTGGACGTTTCCTCATGAAGGACTCAATAGAATATTGTTCCCTTCTCTGCTCATTTGGAAGTCCAGAATGATTCATAGCTTGTGTAAGTATAGCAATAAGATTTTTCACTCCATCTCCCATAACATTTGTTTGTTCAAGAGGACAATCATTTCATTGTCCATTGCATTGATCACCACGGTTCCTTCGGGTTCCAGCCATCGTCTAAAACCCAAAAAGAATAGTGCGAGAGGAAAAAATCATGCTAGGGAAAACAACATAATAAAGGGGGAGTACCTTCAATATCTAACATCTTAGGTTTAATTCTATGATCGTTAGCGTAATTATAGTACTATAACCTATACGTATACTTAACCTTAGGGACATCCCTAGACATACCTTAGAAATATCTCTAGGGATCTCACTAACGTTTTTGCATCCTAGTTTCCAAAGGTTGACTAAACCTTTCCTCTGATACCAATTGTAGAGACCCGAAGCTTGATGTACATGGACATTACATTACTTTTGCGGAATACTTGGTACATAACAAAAACACACACACAAGGATCGTAATAGTTTAGTGTCTTTGGAAACTCGGAACATAATATTCTAATCGTGGTGAAAGATCTTCAATATCTCCCATAAAGATCTTCCTTTTTTTTTTACCTAAAACCCTTTTTTATATCCTGGGGAAAAGAAAACATAAATGGGTGAGCTCAAATGCTCAGTAAGGGTAAACAAAAGAAATATCAATCACATCATATACACAAGCACATAACTTTTGGAAATCTTAACCTGCAAAAGAGATCACAATTTCATAACATGGGATAAATCATGGCAGTGAAATGTAATCACAATAATCATAACTTAAAACATGAAACTTTGTGGCATTCACACATAATCATAGAGAATCATTTCTTGTTAGTCAAGACTCATTGCCAAGACTATCTTAGTGGACAAAGTCCCTTTCTGAATCGAGTAACCCTCGTTTCAGTCCTGTTTCACTGAACCGGTATAACCTACCATTCCAGCCATGTCTATCTCATGAGATATAAAATCTTTACCCAATGCATTGGAGGGAGATATAGGTCCCACCCATCTCATAATGATACCATTCTTATGTGTGCCACAAAATCATAAACCATACATCATTGCATAACCCATGTAATAAAAATGGGAATCTTAAACATCATGACATCATAAAACAATTCATATATGATAAAGGGATTCATAAAAATAATCCCATCACAACATAATCAAATCAATATAATAATAGGGATAAAAACAGAACCCTATGTTGTCTTAGATGTAAAATAATTTTGATAAAACACTTGAACTTCATTCTTGAGGAAAATATCCTTTCTACTTCAAAAACACTTTTCTTTTCTTAACATGTCATACAATTATAAACTAAAGAAGTTGATTAAAAATAAACTTGAAAACTTTTAAAGGAATATTCTTGGAAATAATGTTTTTAAAAATCCATTCATGCCATATAAGTTAAAAAAACATTCTTCCCGTACTTTTGTTGGAAAAGTCAAAAAGTACCTCGTATGAAAAACGACAAAAGATTCCTTTCATATCTTTTACTAAAAACTTACCGAAGGGTAAAATTGGATTTAAAATATTGTAAGTTGATGGAAACAATATTATATATTGAAGGAACATGTATGTGGATGATAAAATACACCCCAGTAAATACTTATGAATAAACAATCTCAGATAAAAATGAGATTGTGATATTTCCCTTACCTTAGGTCCGACTTGCTTTGTAAGTGTCCGAACCTCCCGTATAATGATTTAAATCATGTTATTGACTTATTCCAGAATCATATTCATTGTTATTATATCATATATGGTCCCCTTATGACTTTATATTACCCGTTCTTTTGTAAATTTATGTTAAAGTATCGTTTTGGGTAAAATCGTCTCATTTGTCGTTCGTGTTTTTAACTTGTAATTATTCATATGATTACTTAGATCATGATTACTTAATTATAGAATATAGAACATGATTTATATATATATATATTCATAATATACATATATAATAAATCAGTAAATGGAAAGAAATACACCGTTCATGGAGACGGTAGTCCGTACGTACGCATGAACGCTGTTTTCGTTTCCTTATTGAATTGAATGGAATTAAGTAGATGACATACACATAAATATAAATAATTCCAGTATCATTATCAGGTCATATATTTCATTAGTACTTATTATATATACTTAATAATTATTCATGAATGGTTAATCATTGAGAATGAATCTCATCGCGTCGTGGAGACGGTAGTTCGTACGTACGCACGAGCGATGATATCATTCCCATGGTCATGGAATTGTGTTGAAGTGTATGTATACTATTTCAGTATCAATATCACTTTATAATAATCATATATAGTTACTCATTACACCTTTATACACATCCAATTAAGGTGATAGTGGAAAATAGATTACACCACGGCGTGGAGACGGTATTCCGTACGTACGCACGCGCGGTGATTTCATTTTTTCGTAGGATGGATAGAAGGTGAATTAGAGTTGTTTCATATTTATAATAACATATCAGTATATAAGTAATACTGATGTTATTACTTTATCATGAAACAACTAAAGAAGAAGAAGTTGAAGAAGAATTTTTTTTGAAAAGATCGGTAATGGATATTACCTCTTCTTTGAAACGCCTCTTTGAATCCTCCACTTAGGGAACTAAGATTGGTCTTTAAAGAAGACCAGGACCTCTAGGATTATTCTAGGGAAGTGGAGAAGGGATTTTGGCAGAGGTTTGCCGAGCTTGAGTTCTCAAATTGGTGTGAGGAGGAGGGGGGAGGAGGTGCCCTTTTATAAGGGAGGAGAGGGGCACCTTAGGAATATCTCAAAATATTATTTTATATTAAAGTCAAAATCGGTTTATAATGGTTCCAAAGGGTCTTATTTCGAAGCTAAAGTGGGGATGGGTCGCAATCCTATCATCCAATAGAATTTAGACAAGTTTAGGGTATTATTTTAACCTTATCAATTAGATTTAACTCTAAGTTAAATAATTTAACTTTTACCGTGTCTTTTTGTTTTCTTACACTATATGGTTAATACACTTACTATAACATGCCAAAAAAACCCCCAAATTGTTTATTATTAATATATATATCCATATCTAAGTCATTTGGCCGAACCTTAGATTTTTAGGAATAAAATAACAATTAATAATATAATATTTGATTTAAAAACTATTTTGTGTCAATTTTGACACTATTTGATATATGATTTTTTGTGAAAGTCATAACAGAATTATATGTTCGAACCAAGTTAATTAAATCAACACTAATATATCATAGTGACCTATAAAATTATTTTAATTCATAAAAAGTCTTAAATTACATTTATTTTGGTATTTATAATATCAATTATGTCAATATTTCATTAATAAGATAATTACTGCATCATCTTTCTGTCATAATAAATGATAATTATTTAATCCATAAAAATTCTAAATAAATTCCTATGATGTAGATAATTGTATTAGATTTATGAATAATATTCATGTTTGAAGTTTCATGAAGTTTATCACTAGATTAAAATTATTATACTTATAAGATTTAAGAAAGTGACATGTTGTCACATTCTTTGGTTTTAATAATAATTAAATTATTTTCATTGAAAAAATTTAATTAAATTAATCTAATCATACCATTAGGTGATATGGGTCGTTTGTTAGTCATCCAATAGAATTTTTACATTTGTTAGGGTAATTTTAAAATATTATATTTACCCTTAATTACCCGATTTACCTTTAACTATGGTAAATAAAATTTACCGTAGTTACTATTCATAATTCCCAAAAATAAAAAGTATCCTATTAACATAATTTGGACCCACTGATTCCAAATATGGAATCAATTTTTTAAAATTAAAAACACAGAAGTTGCAGAAATTAAATTAAAATTAATCCCGTTGTCGAATAAAAACGGGTTTTTGTTTAAAACATTGCAAAAGATTGAATTGATTTTACTTACGAATTCAAGGTAAAATCAATGCTAATGACATACATTATATTAAATGGTAAAAATATATTATATTTATACTTTAAAACCATTCAATATTATAATTTAACCACATAATATATTACGATGAAAAAAGTTGTTTTTAATTAAAATATAGCGTGTTTTTACTATTCATTAAAATGTGAAAGTTACCAGAATAATATGAAAATTTTATCCAAAGTAAATTTTTATTTCTTGATTCCAAAGAAGAATTTTATTTTTTCAAATTGATCTTATAAACATATCAAAAACCAGATTTAAAGTGGTTGCGCCATCCAAAGGCGGCAAAACTGCATTTTTTGAAAAATACTTATTTTACCCGAAAAATTTATTTTGTTCTTATACCATGATCTAGAAATGTGTAAGTTGAATAACAATGTTATAAAATTTAAAATTTAGTTAATACTATTCATAACAGCTAGTTCATGACAATATTATAATAATATAACATTGTTTATTAAAACCCGGTATTGCGTACAACACACGCTATCGAGGAAGGTCGCGATTGCGTGTAATGCAAGCCAAGTCAGGGTTGCGTGTTGTGAAAGAATCCTTCGTTGTTTCATATAACAGAATCCAACCATATTTCATTTATACATTTAATATATATATATATATACTCAATGTTGCGTAGAATAACTATTATCAAAATTGTGTGTAACACGGTCCAAGAATAGTGTTGCGTATACTGCAAGCTAATACGGTGTTGCGTATAGCGCAAGGTAATCTTGGTGTAGAATACAACAAAAGAAATTAATGAAATTAAAATAATATTTTTCATAAAATCTCGGGGTGTTACAATTATTCTTGATGAATAGTAAAAAAATAATTTTTTTAAATAATTATTAGGTTATTGATTTTGTGAAATTATTTTTGAAAAAATAGACATACACGATTGTGATCAGTAAGATATTTAGAGTCTAATAGGATCAACTTAATTTCATGGTGAATAGTAACTTGAACCTTTGGAATAGTAATGTCTCCCTTATTAATATTAATTTGAACAATGGAATAGTAACTTCCCCTAAAAAAGTATAAATATATTTTATTCATCTTAAATGGAAATATGATATAATTATATCATAGTATAAGTAAAAAAATGTTTTGAAACTAATAATTAAATATTAGTATTTTATTTAATTTAAAATGAAATTTGATTTTATAAAATGTATTTCATTTTTTAATTCAACATTTTGAAAAATGGTTAGGTAGATTTTTTGGGATTTTTTAGATATAGTAGGATTTTCAATGAAAAGTAAAAATATACTGTTGAGTTTTCATTATCTTTAATGATATCATAACTATATCACAATGATGTAATGAGTAAGATAAGATGTTGGTCGACTCTTATGGATTAAAATATGATATGAGGTGTCCCAAGTGGCCAATACCATGGGAAAGCTCAAGGCTATGCACATACCACTAATTAGGTATCCTTTGAAATTAATAAAAAACTCCCTCTCTTTTATTATAAATTATCACCCATTCCTTTGTTTTTAATAGATACCTTATTTTGTCCTTGTAATATTTTTAAATATTTTTATACATATATCAAAATATAGGTGCTCTGACGGTGTGAAATTCAGAGGCCTAGTGTGCCCAAAATTAATTTTATAAAAATATTAATTATATTTTATATTATTCATGTAATGAAAATGGGATAACTCTTAAACAGTAGCTTGAATCGAAAATTTGAGGCCACTTTTGGGTTGGGAATGCAGCAGTTACACTAGGATGGTCATAAATTTTACCAGTGTAGGACTCATGTTGAAAAAACTATCTAGGGGAAGAATCATAATTAAAAAAAATTATTTTACCCCTAATGCCATGTTAAATACCTTTAAAATAGAGGATCAAATCAGAAATCGAAGACTGCAATTGAGTTTTGAATGAGATTTTTTTTTCTAGGTGCGACATAAAATGAGAGGGCACGATGGTTTTAGTTTTCTGCACCGAGCGAGATGACTATAAATATAGAGATATGAATTTTATATTTGGGTTAGCCCTCTAATCTCTCTCTCTCTAAAAACCTAACATCTCTCTCTCTCTCTCAATCCATTTATCATTATTTTCCATTGGAACAAAGAGGAAAATCCACCAAATCCTCAGTGGATCAAAAAAGGATCACCGTGGATGCATCTCCTAAAATGAACCACCAAATCGAGGTAGGATTTATTAGGGTTTTGTTCTCTCTTTCAGTTTCTCCTTCGACTACTCCATTTTTTTATTATATGTTTTTTGTTCTATCATCAAATCATTAATGGACACAAGAATACGACCATTGATTTGCGTTTAAATCGTCTTTCTTCATCTTTTATTTGTTGTTATCCACCGATAACTTTTGGGCACGTAAGATACCCTATGGATAGATTATCAGATGCCATTTTAGTGAAGCCAACTTCAAAAGGGTCACCAATACGCTAACTAAATCAAGATAGAGTGACTGGATCAAGCTTGGTAGTCCATGGAATATAATATTGGGGTGCCACTGGCGGATTCTGGAGGTGGGCCACTTCGGTAGCGGGCCACTCCGTTGGCAGTTTCTCCATGTGTCCTGACTGTTGGACAAGCAAGGTGATTCCATGCGACCCCCGACAGCATTCAGCACCCGGATCGAGGGCCTGGTCTAACCTAGTAGGTCAGACTGATGTAACCAATATACAGCTAATGGATAACCACCACAGTAGCTGCCTCGGTGTGTGCACGGTCAGCTGGTCGACTGTGGGGCAGTCGACCGCTCGTCGGACAGACCATGAGTTGGTCCACCGACCCCGTGACCCCCCTTCTTGGTTTTTCAAATTCTCTTATCTTTTTAATCAAGCATCTATTTGAAGAACTGTTTGCAGCAGCATGAACCTCTCATTGAGTCATAACTTTTGATATAGATTCGATATTTTTATGTTTAGGGTTGGAATGAGGGCCCTACTTTTACCCATTCAGGTGTCTTGTAGTGGAAAGTGACTTTTTCACCAATTGTTCATTTTGGGGAAAAAAGCCTATACTACTTATTTTTCTACATAGAACACAATGGTGACCTCAGTTTGGATATTGGAGTTATGAAGAAAGGTGTCCCAAACTCAATGGTCTTCTAGTAGTGGTCGATGATGACAGTGATGATAGTGATGGTTTTAGAATCACCAGAGCACTACCAGATTACCCTCTAGTGGGGATGGGCAATGCCATTTATCCTCTCCTCTTAAGGGATTACCCTCCAGTGGGGCTGTGTAGTGGAATTCTCCATCTTCTCTTCAAGGATTACCCTCTAGCAGGGCTGTTTAGTGGCGTTCTCCATCCTCTCATCTAGGATTAACCTCCTGTGGGGATGGATAATGGCATTAACAATCTTCTCTTCAGGGATTAACCTCGAGTATATCACCCTTCAGTGGGGATGGGTAGTTTTGTTTGCTGAAGGAATAGTGATGAGTAATGTTTTGGTGTATCCTTGGAATCATGAGTAAGATGGTCACATTCCCTGCCAGGACGCGTCCTGGTGACACGGCCTAAAAGTGTGTGGATGAGACAGACTCTTCCAAAGTGGATAGTATCATGTTGTGGTGTTTGAGACCATTTGAATTGTATTTTAGTGTAGACATTTGGGACTTAGGGAATTGATGGTGGTTACTCTTGGAACTATTGGATACTCTTTACCTGGGATGAGTTTGGAGATAGAGATCCCCTTACTCTCTTGTTTGGGTTTATTTAGTTTGAGAATATATATATATATATATATATATATATATATATATATATTTACACCCTAATGCAGCATGCACTCCTTCGGTTTTGGTTACTCTCCTTTCAGAATAGGTGAAGACACACAGAGTATCCATGTGCTTTCCACATCTAGCTTCTCATGGTTAGATGAGTCTACTCTCCTATTAGAGGTAGCGAAGACTCAACAAAAAGTTCACCTTCTCACTATATCATGTTCTTTGTGTCTGGATGAGCTTACTTCACTTCCTTGTTCGATTGAGCAGAACTCATTTACTTTACTTTGTTCAATATGATGTACTTCATTTCCTCTTTTATCTTTTACTACTCCACCTCCTTTTTAGTGCATCATACTAAGTATGTTTATACTCACCCCTACATGGGATTTTCAATCTTCTTTTATGCAAATGATGAAAAGGTTTGATCGAGAAGTTTGAGATCTCAGAATCGCAGGTGACTGGATTGTGTGTGGTGGTCACAGTTCAAATTCCCTAAGTAGGTCTTCCTTATTATCTTTTCAGTTTTATACTAGGTTGGGACACTATACTGGTTGGGTGTGTATTTTTTCCCTTTTTCCTTTTTGTTTGTATTATTGTACTCATACCATTTTAGTAGTCCATGCATTCTTATGTTTAACTTTCCATTAGGTTGCATCTTTTACTTTTATCCCTATGCACATTGCATCACATGGGCTGTGCATGTGGGTACATGTACATAGTTAATATCCTTCCCATGTTTTATTCCTTCAGCACTAGTCACCACCCCCTAGCCTATAGAGGTGGACGTGGGGTAGTTATGACTCGAGCCCCGACATAGGTTGGGTCATGACAACGTGGTATCATAGCTAGTTCATTCCTTGGGATGTTGTTAAAATTTTTACCCTTAAGTGGATTGGTTGGGTATAGAGAAATAGTGTTGATGTTTGTTGAGAGAGACTCTCAGGCCAGGGAGTCCAGTGATGGTGCGACAACCAACGTTGCCATACACCAGGACCCTGATTACCTGGTTGTCGATTTGGCATGCTGAGACACTTGTTGTGGGGTTTAATGGTACATGAATCATACATGATCAACTCTTTGACTGTCCTTGTTGAGTCATCTCCCCTTTATTTTTTTTCTTGATATATATATATACATACTCATCTGACCACGATACTCCTTGATAATTTTTAGGATGCCTCCGTGAAGACAGCCTGCAAGGTCACCCACTCCAGATCATGATGAAGACCTAGTGAGTGATGAGGCCTTAGTTCAGAGGAAATCCTGTGATATCCTTCTGAAAAACGGACTATCAGCAGTACCTCCACCCATGGATCAATATTTAGTACTATAAACACAGTTTGAGGATGAGTACATGTTGAGTGTGCTTCATGTGTTCTAACAATGGTGACCGCTATGATTTTGTGGTGATCCAAACCCTCCATAGTCATATGATAAGATGGTGTCAGTGATCCACATTTTGAAGCTAGTACAGAAACATAAAAACCATATGGTAGCCTTGGTAGTTGGCCCTTTTCTCGGGTAGGTTGGGTGTTGGTGGGGTTTAGTTACCTAGATACATGACAATACAACTATATCTTGAGATGAGTTTTAGTAGATGTTTCTCGGGGAGTATTTACCCTTGAGCCTATGTGTCATCATAATTTTGGAGCTTCTGCATCTGTAGTAGGGGCCATGAAAATAGCTACATATGTGGATAGGTTTACTTAACTCACATGATATTCCCTAAAAATGATTCATCACAGTTACTTCAGAGTGCTGAAGTTTGAGAATATTTTTTTCTAAGAGATCCATGCGATCTTAGTGCCCCTATGCATCCCTACCTATGCTGGGGTGTTGGTTAGTGTACTTGTGATGGAGAGTTTCATAGCAGTTGGATGCTAGTCAGCTGAGACTGGTAGTGGTCACATTATTGCAGAGACACCCATAGCAGGTGAAGACATCTGGTAGCCGGGCCGCGATGTAGGAGACCGTTCCAGGATCAGACTCATCCATGTGGTTAGACAATAGTAGGGCAACACAGAGCACCGAGAGAGGCCATATAGGGCCAATGATATGTGTGTGATGGGTGTGGTCACTTGGCAGGAGACTACCTATCCCGACGAGCTGAGCATCCAGGGAAAGCATCAGGTGGACCACCATGGAAGATGCAGTTCTGTGATCAAGGTGGTCCTGAGGGAGGCGGTGCTGGCAGAGGAGCATGAGGACCAGGAGGTGGGGGAAAAGTTATAAGGTTCCCCCCACCACCACTAGCACCGGGCGACCCATTTCATGCTAAAGGAGTTGGAGACCGGGTCTGTAGACAGCTGCGGGCAATTAATGTCCATGATCCTCTGGCACACGAGATGATTTGAGCACTATCTATGTTTATTCTACTCTTGATCCAGTATTAATAGACACATAATCCAGTCACTCTTTTATCTCGTTAATCCTGGTACTGGAGTTGGAGATCCCAATAGGTTTTCCATTTCCATCTAGGTTTAAAAAATATTTAAAATTTGTAGCATTTTCTTTGATTTCCATCATTATAATATTTAAGCAAAAGATGATTTGAAAAATGTCACTTCCTTAATTTTAATATCTATGATATTTTGTGGCAGAGATAATGAAAAAAATATATTGAATTATAAAATATTATTTAAAATATTAGTTAATTTTTTATCATGGTAATTTTTTTCTAATTTTTAGTGATTAAATAATTACCTTAAAATCTTACGCAATTTTGATGTAGTTCTTGTGCAAGTAGTAAAAAATAAAGTAAATGATTTTAAAAAATCTAAATTTAATTTTTTTGAGTTATTTTTAGTTTCCCATGAATTTTATAGATAAATATAACATATTATGTATTTTTTAAAGGATTATAGTATAATTCATTTTCATTCATGTTGTTTTCAATGTCAAATTAAATGAATAACTCCAAAAATGACACTGATGATATTTTATAATAATTAATATTTTATTAAATGATTTATAATTAATAAAAATACTGTCGTCTTTCAAGTGAATGAGATATTGTTTTAAATATCAACCATGGTCTATTTATGGTCATTTTTTCTTTTTATGGTAACATTCTTGACCAAGTGGTATAAAACATTGATTTTGTGGTAATTGTTAAAAGGGATAGTGGAGGTTAAAACTAAGAGATATGGGTGGAAAAATTAAAAAAAATTGTAATAGTTTTATTTAATGATATTATTTATACTCATACTCATATTATCTTCAAATTTTATCAATTTAAAGTTATTTTTACATCAATTAATTTAAATTAATTTAATACTTTAAGTAATTCTGAGAGTTCCCCTCCCCTCACTTATAAATGAGAAAATATTCTCCCCTCTCACTCACCCATTTTTACAATTTTATATTAGAAAATGGATTGAATAATACCTTCATAGATTCCTCACCCATTTTATGGAGCTTATTTTCTTTCCAAAAGACCATCCTTTCAAGGCTTAGCGTGTAGGCCAAAGTGGTTTCTTGATAAAGAGGTATAACTCTTAACCAAATACTATCAATTTTATTTCCACTTATACCTACTATAAATATATGTTATAGTTATAAAATAATTAATTTAGTAACATAAAAACACTAATATTTTATTTTGAATATGGTTTAACTATTTATACTTTTTTTATTTTTTGGAATGTGTGGACCTTGCTCATGTGTACACACTGCTTACTATCTCCACATAGTAGTGTAATTATTTTTCATCACAATTATAGTTGAATGGTTATAAATTTAAAAATAATATTTATATATGGTATTTTTGATATAATAATTATTATTATATAATTATAATATCATATTTACCTTCTTACCTTTCAATCATTTGGAAAATGATAATGTTGATCACGTGTACGTGCGGACTACCACCTCCACAAAGAGATGTGATTTGTTTTCATTTACAATTTAAAATGATAGTAATAATGATATGTTTAATTAATATATTTAATATATATAATATAATGATGATTTTATAAATGTTTATTATTATTTACCTTTATTTCATTCCATACATCAAAAAGTGAAATCTTTGTTCATGCATATGTATAGCTTACCTTCTCAATAGATTGTGTATGTCATTTTTCTATATATACCTTTTAAATATGTATATAAATATATATATATATATATATATATATATACGTTTTTTATATAATGACTAAAATTATTGATATTATGGAACCTTAATAAAAATACATGGACTTTAACATCCTAATCAACACATACATGAAAAACGTAGTAAACACTTGAATAAAATAATAATAATAAAAATATTGTCAAAAAATAGGGGACAAGTTGTTATAAATGATTCACATATGATATTATTGATATTTATATTTTTATGGTATGTGATCATATTAAAAGGAGGATAAGATCACTTACGAGGCCCTTCAAACTTGAGATAAGGGGTATCTCATCTCAATTTTGTTTCGAAGAGACACATGTAATATTTTCTACTTTTTTCTTTCATGTGGTGTATATACTGTCCCTTTGATATTTTATGTTATTAATAAATTTTTATTCATGGAATTTAATGTCTCATTTGATGTTATTTATTTCATGGGGGTTAGGATTCAAAAGATACCAAAGCGGTAAAAAATTTCTTTTATAATGCCATTTTTTTCTGGATTGTATATTTATTAATTTGCATCAATGGTAATTATATAATAATAATCTAATAAAAAAATTTAATTTTATTCTCCTATAGTTATTCATATAATTTTAAAGAAATAGTACCATTTTAATCTCTTTGGTTCCTAAAAATACCAATAAAATGTTTTTAATAAACAGATACATTATTTTATCTTTAGTTAGGAATCTTGTTTATTCATGTCAATGTTTTCGAAAAATGTTCTAATTTTTTTTAATATACCCATTTGATTTTTTAAATACATTTTTACACATTATTTAATTTTTATAATTTTTTTAAATTAATATAATTATCATTTTCCAAATGAGGTAATTTTTAATTTTTAATGAATGTGTAAAAGGAATCTTTATTTTAACTTACACGGTAGGAATGAAATTTTCCACAATCATCACCAATCAATGCATTGAAGATTAATTTAAAAGTTTCAAATATTTTATTTACATAATTTTTTTATGAATTTAGTTTTCTTTATCCATGTGTTTTCAATA
The DNA here is from genome assembly GCA_963277665.1 of Viscum album. Taxonomy (NCBI): domain Eukaryota; kingdom Viridiplantae; phylum Streptophyta; class Magnoliopsida; order Santalales; family Viscaceae; genus Viscum; species Viscum album. The sequence continues at coordinate 717,547,502 of OY728138.1, read as the reverse complement.
TTGTTATTATCCTAGGACACTCATTGAACTAAGGTGTTTATTTAATGTCAGGTGTTTTGATTATCGACTATACCATGTTGATTGGGCCTTATTTACTTATGATGAATTTCACTACACATAACCCTTACTAAACATTTTAGCTCACCCTTTATTTGTTTTCTTTTTTACTATGATATGAATAATACTATGAATGAAATCAAATATAAAAAATTGTTTCAGTTTCAATGTTTGTATATTTCTAATCTAATATGGGAATCAAGTTCGTATCTATTTTACAAATACTGCCATACCATTCAATCCATTTAGATGTGATCACTTTTATATAGTTCCAATGAAATAATTTAACCACCAAATTCATGTTATCAATGATGGGGTTTCTATAGTTATGATGAGAGGATGTTTAGTAAAAACCTCGAGAATAAGATTTAAAATGAACATAACTAATATGAGAATTATGATAATTAATTATTATAATTGAGATTTTTTTTTTGCAATTTTGAGTTTATGGCTCATTATTCATGATGATTATTCGCTAACATAATGTGTACCATATTTTAGTTGTAGTACATAATGGAAGAAATAGAATTATCACAAGTAGTTATTGTAGGGATTTCCCTACTGAGTAAAGCAATATAGCTAGTGTCGGAACTGAGAAGACCCTGGAGATGTTAGGTAAGAAAACTAATGTTATGAAAAATGAAATTGTATGTATGATACAATTTTTTGTTCCATAGTGTGATTCACCTATGTTGGATCAATTCATTCTATATAATCCTTTATTATTTAACATAACTATTAATCTAATAATAGTTGAACAATGGATTAAGTTCATCAAAAATATATTCACACCTTTGGGAAGTAATAAAATTGAAATGTTTATTCAAAAAGTTTATAGTTTTAAAGGATATGGTGATCAATGATGGTTATTGACCCAAAATAATATAATGTTTGATGAAATAGAAATAATGTAATGGAGAAATTTTAAAATGATATTATTCAAGAAATAATTTCCTCATGAGGAATGAGCTGATATGAGATGTCAATTCCTAAATCTAAGATATAAGGAAGAGGAAAGTGTTTCTGAGTACAAGGAAAACATTACAATATAAAAAGGCATGATATGTTCTATTTACACAATATAAAATTAATATTTAATATCCCTTTTATGAGATTATGCCAATATTCTAAAGGCCAGTAGTCTATCAAACATTTTCTTCATATGATGGGATGGTAACAAGTGCCCTTAGAATGAAGAATGAATTGTAAAATTCATATTTTCAATATAAACCAAGAGAAGAAGAGGAAAATTGATAATTAAGAGAAAATAAATTAGGTGAAGGAAAATAATATAAGGATAAAACTTCCCACATGTGATAGTTATTTTAATAAATTAATAGGTACTTTCTTCATGATAATAGATGTTTTTATAAATTATAAAGAATAGGGCCATAACACTCTTGAATGAAAAAATGAAATAAAACAATTCTAGGTAAAGATTCTACTATAAATAGATTGTGACTTATTCAAAACAATCTCCCAAGCATCATGGGAACTTACCATAGATGAATCAAAGGGGAGAATGAAAAGATTATACAATTACTACAATTGATGTTGAAATATAAAAAGTTGTAATAATAGGTATCATAAACTCAAAATTTATTTTATTCTAGATCTATAAAATCTTTTCATTGATATTAAATCAACATTTGATACTATGAGGAAGGAGTTATCAATCAAGACACTTAATTTTTAGGTGTTGGATGGCGGCCGCTGCTTGACCTCGTGATGCTTTCTCCTGTCTGGTGACAACAGCGGCTGCTACGCTGGTTCCTCCCCCCTTTGTGGGGGGGGGGGAATCGCTGTCTCATGAGAGAGATAGGTCCTTCCGTTATTTCTCCAACCCAGAGTTTCTTCCTCCTTTCCTGATGGCTTCGATTAACCCTAATGTTCCTGACCTGATTGATGGAGCTCTGAATCTTCCCCTTTCATTATCTGAGTTCACAGAGTCTTTGGCCTTGCTGAATCTCACACTGGTGGATCGTTTCAAGAACAGAAGACCTTCGGTGGATGACTTCGATCGATTTTTTTTTCGGATAGTAGGATCTTTGAGAACGTGCGGTTGTGGGTTTACTGGATAGTAAGAGAATTATGATTAGATTCGAGTCAGAGACAGACCTCATTTAGGCTTGGGCTAGGGTGCCTCATAGATTCAAAGGAAATTGTTTCATGCTTCTGAAATGGCCTTTTTATCTTCATATGAACCGGGATTATCCTTCCATCATTGTTTGGGTAAGCTTTCCTAAACTACCTTTATCATTTCAAAACCCTTCTGTTATTCATCTTTTGGGTAACATGTTAGGAAGATACCTTTGTTCTGATTTTTTTACAGAGGCGGTTTTCCATCTGGTAAATCCATGAGTGTGTGTTGAAAAGGATTCATCACATGTTCCTTTTGAGTATATTTGGATTACGATCGGGGAGGAGTATAGATACAAACAGAGGGTTGTCTATAAAAGTTGGACGGATTTTTGTGGTTTTTTCAAGTGCTTGGGACATACGAATGAAGTTTTCCAATCATGGGGGGCCTGTTACAGCAGGAAGGAGGCTAGGATGGGCACAAAAGAGGGTATAAGGCACAATGAACTGGGAAAATATTTGAGGGTGCGTCTGGATTCGGTGATGAAGGGGGTAGCTAAAGGAGGGAGGGGCTCTCAGATGAACGCTTCAGCTGGGGAATAACTTGCCTCTAGTTCTCATGTTATTGTCTTTGAGGAAGATTATACAATTAGAAATATCGGCATTGGGATGAATCTAGATAAGGAGAGGGTTGTTTGGCCTTCTAATTCTACGGGTCCAGAATAGGTTGAAAAGGATTGGAGATGCAGTTCTGTAGAGGTGGTTACCATGGCCAGACCGAAGGAGACTAAAGGCCTGGATCCCCAGGATAAACCTTTTATGGCTTTGAATAATAGGTTTTAAGTCCATACATATAATAATGTCGTTGAGGGTATGGAGGAGGAGGTCATTACATGGGGCGAGGGTGATGTTGTGCTTCTAGAGAATAGGAAGGAGGCTCACTTGGGGTAGGAACTGGTTGCAGGTCTGGTAGAAGAGAATACTGAGCAAGATCTTTCTGTGAATTTTGTTGGGGGGGGGATAAGACTCTTGAGGTCCATCTGTTTGAGGGTAAGGGGAAGGAGGCAAATGTTATGGCTGGGGAGGAATTTCCCCTGTAAGAGGGGCGACAACCCTTGTTGGAAAACAATTCTTCTGAACAGAGGCTGGAAAACTTGGCTGGAGGTCATGAAGCTGGGTGGAAGGAACAATCCGGGGTGGGAAAGGAGTGCTCTAGGGGAGGGAAGGAGAACTGGAGTACCCCTGATGGGTGTTCATTTAGAGATATTGTTCAAGATGGGAATTAGAAGGGGTATACAGGTGTTAGACCTTTATCTGCAACCTCAACAAGGAGGCCAAGGAAATATTACTCATATCTTCCGAGTCCAATGCGGACAAGGTATGCTTCCAAAAGGAAAATCCAGGTGGTACTTTCTGTCAAAAAGGGTAGTGGGGTTAAGAAGGCAGCATCAGTTATGACTAATCTGGACCTACTTATAAACCGGGTTCAAAGTTCCAATTTTTGGAGAAATTTGGAATGGGAATCGGCTGCGGGAGAAGATGAATCCTGTATGGGATATAAGGATAACTGTGGTTATTATGATGTTTACACCTGTGTTGTTTTTCATTGTTTGTTGTTTTGGTTCTTTTTGAACTTGTTTGACATTGTATGTTGGGCACCAGACACCCTTAAACAGAATTTTATAAAATAAAATAACTGATTGGCTGAATCAAGACACTTAGTAAGAATCTGTTTATCAAACTATTTCTATTAAGATGAATAACTATTCCCTAGTTTCAAACTTGGTTAATATACACATGTACAGATTTGAAATAATTGTAATATTTTATGGATTATTTATCTTTTAGGATTTAATAACTATTATAAAATTCAAAAAATTATAGAATAAAAATATATTTAAATAATTTATTATTCTTTTATACTTATTTCTTATAAATTTTATAGTCTTTTAACCCCTCACTGATTTATGGTTCTATGTCATTAAAATTATCATGACCATGTTCTCAATAACTTGCTATTAGTCCATAGAAATTATTTTTAAACTCTATGTGTATATTTCAACCTCCCAATAATGTTGTCCTTTTATGGTAACAAAAATATATTTTATTTTAGGTAACGTTTATGTTTACCACTTTCCTTTTTCAAAATACATTTTATTATATCTCTATACGATGTGGTTTCTCAACAATGGTTAAACCTTTGATGTTTGAGATCAATTCAGAGGGTGAAATTTATTTCATTCAGATAGAATTTAATAACCTATGATTTTATGTTATATTTCTTTTTAAATAAATTTAATTTCTTTGATAGCTTGAATTACTCGCAACACATACTTTAAATGAGCCCCGATATACTATTAAAATATTATTATTAAAAAATGACCATTATAACCTAGTAGTAAATTTTTTTTGTATGAATAGGAATATTGTTTTTTAAATTATGTATAAAGGCTCTATATAATTCCAATACATTGATAAATAAGTAATAAATTTTCAGAGAAGTCATTTTATGCTTTAAAAATACATTTTTCTCAAAAATGGGTTTTATTTATTTTTGTGATAAAATAATGTAATTAATTTATGAAACTTTGTGAAAATTTATTTTCAAAAAAGTACTTATCTTTTTAAATTTTCTTGTCCAAATTATCTTAGAGTTATTTTTTTATAATTTTCTAAAAAACTAATTTTTCCATGAATAGTGGAAAATACATATTTTTATTGAAAACTATATTTTTGTTTAAAAAGTTTTAAAAGTTCCATTTTGTTTTAAAATTATTCTATAATTATAATTATTTAATAAAACTATGGTTACTGTAATTATTTATTGGTTTAAGTTTTTATAAAAGTGTTTATAATTCAAAAATATTCTTTCTAGAAAAATAATTTTCATCTTGTTTTGTTGGTAAAATTTAAATAAAATCAAGACACTTTTGTGAATTGAATATTAAAAAATGGATTCCAAATTTTTTATTAGGAGTTCTAAATTTGGTAAATAGTTTCATTTTAATTTTGTTCATTATTTCTTGTTTCCATGTTAAATATTTATTATCACAAAAAAGAAAATATAGGGAAAATAGTTTTAAAACATTGTGATAAGGCATTAAAATTTTTCTAACACTTGAATTTATCCTAATATATGAATTTATTTTGGAAATTTAAATCACAGTTTATAAAATATTTAAATATTTTTCCATTTTTCTTTGAATTTACCTTTATGATATTTATGTAAAGAATAATGAAAAAATTGCACTTTTTTTAAATTTTAATATCTATGATATTTTGTGATATAGATAATGAAAATAAATGTTTAGTTATAAAAGTTTATTTTAAATATATATTATTTTATTTATCATGTTATTTTTTTATTTTTTTATTATAATCTTTTTCCTTAAATGATCACGAACACTGACACCATGGTTGTGCAAGCAGTAGAAAAATGAAGTAAATTATTTTAAAAACTCAAAAATAATTTTTTTGAGTGATTTATAGTATCAAAATAATTATAGAGATAAATATAACATATTAGGGGTTCATTAATGGTGTATATTCTAATTTATTTACTATCATGGTTTTTTTAAAGTTAAATTAAATGAAAATTTCCAAAAAAGACATTAATGATATTTTATAATAAATAATATTTTTTAAAATGATTTAAAATTAATAAAAATAATATATCTTGTCAGGGGAATGTGATATAGTCTCAAATATCAAATAGGGTCCGTTTATCAGTCTCTTTTTATTTTATGGTAATTTTTTTGACCCATAAATAGAAGAAAACTTTGATTTTACGATAATTGTCAAATGGTAAAAAGGGATATTAAAACTAAGTGATAAGGGTGAAGACGTAATCAAATATTATACCAATTTTATATTATAAAATTATTTATTAAAATACTCCTATTTTATATTAATTATATCAATTTCAATAATTTTTTTTGTGAAAATTAATTTATATTAATTTAACACTTTATGTAATTGGAAGAGTGACCCTACCTTCACTTATAAAAGGGAACCACTTATCCGTTATTCCTCACACATTTTAACTATTATATATAAGACTAGACCAAAAATAATACCTTCCTATATTATTTAACCATGTTATATATATTCTTATATTTCTAAAATACCATCCACTCATGGCGTAGTGTGTAAACCAATAGAGGCTTCTCAATGAATATGTACAACACTTAACCGAGTACATTCAATATTATTTTTTCTTATACATACTCTAAATATATGGTTTAAATTATAAAATAAAAAATAAAGTATCATAAATACAATTATAATTTATTATGATTATGGTACAACAATTTTACACCTCTATTATATCCTAGGGAAAGTGAAACCTCGCTCGTGTGTACATACGACTTACCAAATCCACATAGCGATGTAATTCATTTTTTTCATAACCATTTTACTTGGATTGTTATAAATATAGAAATAATGTTTATATATAACATTTAGTATATAATTATTATTATGTAATTATAATATCATATATACCTTCTTACCTTCCAATATGTTGGAAATAAAAAAGTTACTCGTGAGTACGTGTGGACTACGACCTCCATGAAGCGAAGTAATTAGTTTTTTTTTGTTTACACTTTACTAGGATATTAATAAAGAATGATTTAATTAATATTTATGATATATATTATATAATAATTATTTTTTAAATGAGAATTATTATTTTCCATTCTTTCATTCCATCTATCTAAAAGTGAAAATAGTGTTCAAGCATATGTATGACCTACTATAATACCCCAAGATTTTACGAAAAATATTCTTTTTAATTAATGTCTTGTGTTGTACGCTATACCAAAAGGATCTTGAACAACACGCATCCTTGACTTTCCTTGTATTACACTCAATCACGACATTCCTCGATAGCGTGTGTAGTACGCAATACCGAGTTTCACTAAACAACGATATGCTATTAAAATATTATTAAAACTAGCCGTTATGAATAGTAATACCCACTTTTTGAAATTTTATTTTTGAAAATGGACTTCATTTTTGGATTCGGAATATCAAAATTATCCTAAGTTGAATTTTTGGTATTTTTCTGAGAACTTCTAATTTTTATGAATAGTAAATAAATACTTAAAAACAACCTTTTTAAGAAAAATAATTTATAGTGATAAATTATACTATTGAGTGGTTTTAAAGTATAATTATAATATATTTTTACCATTTTATCCAATGGTTTTCATTAGAATTAATTTCACTTTGAAATTGGACCTAAACAATTGTCAATCTTTTGATATATATTATTTCTTAAAAACACGCTATTTATTGTGACAACGAGGATTAATTATAAAATTAATTAATGAAACTTATACGTTTGGAATTTTGAATTCAGAATATCAATTATAGCTTAGGGTGAAATTTTGGCATTGTTCTGAAAAACTTCAATTTTCGATGAATAGTGAAACTACTAAGGGGTAGTTAAAAAAACTGAATTTTTTTATAAAACTTAATTTTACAGCTTCTGTGATTGGAATTTCAAAAATCCAAGAGACACGGTTTATATCAGTAAGTAAAATGTGGTTCAATGAGATGAAAATAATTTTTGGTGAATAGTAACATTTTACCTTTTTTACCACGGTTAAAAGTAAATAGGGTCATTAAGGGTAATAATTATATTATTATTACCCTAACACATATCCTAATTCTATTGGATAAGTGTAATTCGACCAAAAACAACCATAGGAATAAAATATGACCATTTAGGCCCACTTGGATTAGATTAGGACATTTATTATTATTTAATTCAAAGAAGAGTTAAAAGAGTTAAAATCAAAGTTTATTTACTAAAACATTTTTAATATAGGGTTAAACATACGATAAATTCGACTATAAATATTAATTAGAAAGATAAAAATATTTCCTACATAATGGTATTTTATTTGTAATTTTTAGACATTAAATAATTCAATTTATTTATGACACAACGATGATGCAGTAATTATCATATTAATAAAATACTGACATAATTGATGTTATAAATACCCAAATAAATGTAATTTGAGACTTTTGATGAATTCCACTAATTTTATAGGTTAATATGACATGTTATTATTGATTTAATTAACTTGTTTAGAACTAATAATTCTGTTATGATTTTTAAAAAAATCAATTACTAAATAGTGTCAAAATTGACATAAAATAGTTTTTAAAACAAATATTATATTATTAATTGTTATTTTATTCCAAAAAATATACGATTCGGCCAAATGACTTATATAAGGTTATATATATTAATAAAACACAACTTGGGGGTCTCTTGGATCTATATGGTTTGTTTATTAACTATATAATATAAAAATACAATGTGACATGGTAAATTTCAATCTAATTAACTAAGAGTTAAAACTAAAAGATAAGGTTAATATAATGACCTAAACTTGTCTAAATTATATTGGATGAGAGGATTCCGACCCATAACCACCTTAGATTTCAAATAAATCAATTTGGAGCTATTTAAAACATAAATTGACTTTATAATAAAATAATATTTTTAGTTATTCCAAAGGTTCCCCTCTCCTCCCTTATAAAAGGGCACCACCTTCCTCTCTTCGACACACCACTTTGAACCTTCATGATCAGAAAACCCCTGCCAAATTCTCTTCTCCAATTCCCTAGAAACATCCTAGAGGTCCTGGTATACTTCAAAGACCAATATTAGTGCCCTAAGAGGAGGTTTCAAAGAGGCGTATCGAAGAAGAGGTAATTTCTTCTATCGATTCTTTCAAACTTCTTTCTTCTTCAACTTCTTCTTCTTTAGTTGTTTCATTATAAAGTAATAATATCAGTATAACTAATATAAGGATATGTTATTATAAATATGAAACAACCCCATTTCACCATCTATCCATCATACGAAAAACAAAATCACCGCGCGTGCGTACGTATGGAATACCGTCTCCACGTCGTGGTGTAATCTATTTTTCCACCAACACCTTACATGGATGGGTATTATGGTGTAAAGAATAACTATACATAGGTATTATAACATCATAATTATTCTGATATATTGTATCATCCACTCCAATTCAATTCAATAATTATGGAAACCATATCATCGCTCGTGCGTACGTACGGACTACCGTCTCCACGATGCGATGAGATTCATTATCCATGTTAACCATTTAAGAATGATTATAAAGTATATATAAGAAATAATAATGAAATATATGACATTATAAAGATACTGGATTTATTTATATATATTTATGTATGTCATCTACTTAATTCCATTCAACTCAATAAGGAAACGAAAACAGCGTTCATGCGTACGTAGGACCTACCGTCTCCATGAACGGTGTATTTCATTCCTTTTATCGATCTATAATATATATGTATATGATGAATATATATTATATATAAATCATGTTATACTTTCTGGAATTATGTAAATCAGGTTATAAATAATAATATGAAGAGCAACAAGTCCAAACATGTATGATAAATAAAACGATTTTACCCAAAACGCTCTTTAACATGGAATTTACAAAAGAACGGGTAATATAAAGTCATAAGTGAACTATATATGATATCATAACAATGAATATTATTCTGTAATAAGTAAATGACATTATTTAAATCATTATACAGGAGGTTAGGATATGTACGAATCATATCAGACATAAGGTAAGGGATAATTATTCCAATCTCATTTTTTATCTGAGATTGTTTATTCGTAAGTATTTACTGGGATTATGTTTATCATCCATGTCCATGTTTTCTAAAAATGTTTTCATAAAATGTTTAAATAACCTTCCTTGTATTTTTAAAGTCATTTTAAGCCATTTTTGACTTTTACCACAAGGTACGGAAGGAATATTTCTTTTACGATGTACTTTTTGATATTTCTGGAAAAAGTACGAGGAGAATGTTTTTTGTAACTTATACGGCATGAACAGATTTTTATGGTTTCATAATGCCTCATTTTCATGAAGCTTACTCTACAATATTTTATGATTATTTTCAAAAAAATCCTTTTCTGTTAAAATTAAATGAAAATTTGAGAAAAGAAAATTATGTTGCGGAAGAAAGGATATTTTCCTCAAAAATTCATTTCAAGTGTTTTATCAAAACTATTTTCCATCTAAGATGACATTATTTAATATGTGTATGTTTCAAGTATAATGTCTCAATTATTTACATGGAATGATTCTTCTTATGATGATATGATATCCATTTGTTTTTTATGGATTGTGTTATGATGGTTAAGAATCCCAATTTATTACATGGGTTATGCTATGATTTATGATTTTGTGGCACAAGTAAGAATGATTTCACTATGAGATGGGTGGGACCTATATCTCCCTCCAATTCATTGGGTAAAGATTTATATCTCATGAGATAGACATGGCTGGAACTGTAAGTTAATCCGGTTCAGTGTTACAGGACTGAAACGAGGAGTGAACTCTTTCAGAAAGGGACTTTGTCCACTAAGATGGTCATGGCAGTAATGCCTTGGCTACTATGGAAATCATTACATGTGATTAATGGATGCCAAAATTACATGCCTTATTCATATGCTATTTTATCATGATTGATGATCCATTATGATCTATGCCTTACATACTTCCATGTTTTATGTCATTTCTCAAGATTTTGATGTTTAAATATTATGTTCATGTTTTTAAGTTCAAATGTATCTGGTTTGTTTTATTTTCTCCATTCTTACCCTTACTGAGCATTTGAGATCACCCTTTTTATGTTTTCTTTTCCCCCAGGATTAAAAGAAAGGTTTTAGTTAAGGAAACAAAAAGGGGAGAATCATTATGGGAGATGTTGAAGATCTTTCAACATGATTAGAAGTTTATATTCCGAGTTTCCAAAGAAACTAAACTATTACAGTCCTTGTGTGTGTGTTTTTGTTATGTACTAAGTATTTCGCAAAAGTAATGTAATATCCATGTACGTCAAGCTTCGGGTCTCTACAGTTGGTATTAGAGGAAAGGTTTAGTCAACCTTTGGAAACTAGGATGCGAAAACGTTAGTGAGATCCCTAAAGATATTTCTAATGTATGTTTAGGGATGTCCCTAAGGATAAGTATACATATAGTATATAGTCCTATAACTATGGTAACGATCTTAGAATTTAACATAAGATGTTAGATATTTAAGGTACTCCCCCTTGATTATGTTATTTTTCTTGTATGATTTTTTCCTCTCACAGAATTCTTTCTGTGTTTTAGTCAATGGAGGGAACCAGAAGGAATTCGGTTAACATTGAATCCAATGGACAAATTGGTGACTATGAGCAACAAAATTGCGTAATGCCTAGAGAGAAAGATATTGTGATTATGCCGAATTAGTCATCACGATATATGATTAACAAGGTGAAATTTAGTGGTATGCCTAATTCATCAAATAAGAGGAAGACAGACTTTTATGCATGTTTGCACGTTGAGGAGCATAAAGAAAGGAAGATTGAGATTTATAAAGAAGGGAAGAATAACCTTGAGGAATACCTGAAATGGAGGGACAAATGTTATCTGTGTGGAAAAAAGGGTCATAGAGTGACAGGCTATTATGGAGTTCAATGTCTTATTTTTGGAGAACATGGGCATTACCCAACTCAATGCCCAGACCTAAAAAGTATCTTCTAAAATAAAGGAAGGAATTATTCCCGGACAATCATTGAATAGGATGGATTGAAGTGTTTATGTATTGGTATTCAAGAATAATTTTTTTGAGGTACTTTTATGGTGTATTAGAATATTTTTGTATTAGTCTATTGTGGTTTTCAATAATTTTATGGTACCAGTAACCATGAAAAGTGATTCAAATATTTTGGAAAGAATATGATATGCGCATAATGAAGGGATTAGGAGAAAATGAAATGTTAGACAATATTCATGAGCTCATGATTGTTATAAGGACTAAGTGATATCATGGTTTGAGTATACAGAATTTTGAGGATTTTGGTATGTGGAAAGAGTTAACTTTTGACAGCACTCATGTTTTCACTAAGATTCAATGGGTATTCATTTTTTAAAGAGAATACATGATTAAGGTCTTCAAATATTTGGAATATGACCACCAAGACTTATATTATGATATATGGGGATCAACGATGGTATTAACATGATGGTTATATGAAATCTCTGGTAATCGTTTTCACTATATTATTAGAGTGGACTGTAGTATTATGGATAAGCTTAAAGATTGGAATGGATTATGTTGGACATAAGTTAGTATTGTCTAAGGATAGAAGTTTTTTTTGATATTATTGATGGGATGTTATGGTAATATAGTTTTAGAAAAAGGAAAACCTGCAGGACGGCCGACAACCCATCACGTCGGACAAGGATGTGGGAATCGAACCCACAACTGAAGTGAAACTGGCCTTTATCACATACCACTGGCCTACAGGAAGTCCCTGGTTAGTAGAAACTAGTTTTATTTTATTAAGCGGCATGATAGATGAAGTATAAGTTCATTTTCGGAATCGTATATGAATAACCTCACTATAGATGGACTTATGTATTTTTTGGTAACTTTTCTAACCTTTTGTTTGAGACAGATGGAATGACCCATCATTCTATCACATGATCTGCTAACACATCACGAATGAAAAATTCAACTTCATTTCTTTAAGAGATGAATTGGAAATTGTCCAAAGAATGACCAACGGTGAGACTATACCAAAATCACGAAAGTATTTATTCTAATTCCAATTTCATCAACTTTAGGGAAATGATCTTGAAAACCAAAGATGTTTTCCAAGTGCTCTTATATCTGATGAATCATATGGTACCTTAGATCGTCACAAATTTATGGCTTTGTGATTGCTGGATTTTCCATATCCATGTTCTCTACCACTCTCCATCAGAACATGAAGGTTAGATTTCTCTTCCACATCCATATTTTCACCTATGTGGAAACCCAGTGATTAGTTTATTTGGGTAACCGTTACATTTCATACTTTAGTTTTTAATGCCAAGTTTTGGTATTCCTTTTTACGAAGTGAGTTTCTATTAAAGAAACATTCGAGTTGTAAACCATTTATAACCCAGACGAATTTCGAGGATGAAATTTATTTTAAGGGGGGTAGAATATAACACCCCAAGATTTTACGAAAAATATTCTTTTTAATTAATGTCCTATGTTTTACACTACACCAAAAGGAGCTTGAACAACACGCATCCTTGACTTGCCTTGTATTACATGCAATCGCAACCTTCCTCAATAGCGTGTGTAGTACGCAATATCGAGTTTCACTAAACAACGATATGCTATTAAAATATTATTAAAACTAGCCGTTATGAATAGTAATACCCACTTTTTGAAATTTTATTTTTGAAAATGGACTTCATTTTTGGATTTGGAATATCGAAATTATCCTAAGTTGAATTTTTTGTATTTTTCTAAGAACTTCCAATTTTTATGAATAGTAAAAAAATACTTAAAAACAACCTTTTTAAGAAAAATAATTTATAGTGATAAATTATACTATTTAGTGGTTTTAAAGTATAATTAGAATATATTTTTACCATTTTATCCAATGGTGTTCATTAGAATTAATTTCACTTTGAAATTGGACCTAAACAATTGTCAATATTTTGATATATATTGTTTCTTAAAAACACACTATTTAATGTGACAGAGGGGATTAATAATAAAATTAATTAATTCAACTTATATGTTTAGAATTTTGAATTCATAATATCAATTATAGCTTAGGGTGAAATTTTGGCATTGTTCTGAAAAACTTCAATTTTTGATAAATAGTGAAACTACTAAGTGGTAGTTAAAAAAAACTGAATTTTTTCATAAAACTTAATTTTACCGCTTCTGTGATTGGAATTTCAAAAATCCGAGAGACACAGTTGATGTCAGTAAGTAAAATTTGGTTCAATGAGATGAAAATAATTTTTGGTGAATAGTAACTTTTTACTTTTTTACCATGGTTAAAAGTAAATAGGGTAATTAAGGGTAAGAATGATATTATTATTACTCTAACACATGTATTAATTCTATTGGATAAGTGTAATTAGACAAAAAACAACCTTATGAATAAAATATGACCATTTAGGCCCACTTGGATTAGATTAGGACATTTATTATTATTTAATTCAAAGAAGAGTTAAAAGAGTAAAAATCAATGTTTATTTACTAAAACATTTTTTATATAGGGTTATAAATAAGATAAATTCTACTATAAATATTCATTAGAAAGATAAAACAATTTACTACATAATGGTATTTTAGTTGTAATTTTTAGACATTATATAATTTAATTTATTTATGACACAGCAATGATGCAGTAATTATATTATTAATAAAATACAGACATAATTGATGTTATAAATACCCAAATAAATGTAATTTGAGACTTTTAATGAATTAAAATAATTTTATAGGTTAATATGACATGTAATTATTGATTTAATTAACTTGTTTCGAACTAATCGTTCTGTTATGATTTTTACAAAAATCAATTACTAAATAGTTTCAAAATTGACATAAAATAGTTTTTAAAACTAATATTATATTATTAATTGTTATTTTATTCCTAAAAATCTAAGGTTCGGACAAATGACTTATATAAGGTTATATATATTAATAAAACACAACTTGGGGGTTTCTTGGATGTATATGGTAAGTTTATTAACTATATAATATAAAAATAAAAAGTGACATGCTAAATGTTAATCTAATTAACTAAGAGTTAAAACTAAAAGATAAGGTTTATATAATGACCTAAACTTGTCTAAATTCTATTGGATTAGAGGATTTAGACCCATACCCACCTTATCTTTGAAATAAATAAATTTGGATCTATTTAAAACCGAACTTGACTTTATAATAAAATAATATTTTTAGTTATTCAAAAGGTGCCCCTCTCCTCCCTTATAAAAGGGCACCACCTTCCTCTCTTCCTCACACAACTTTTAGCCTTCAATATCAGCCAAACCCTGCCAAATTCTCTTCTACACTTCCCTAGAAACATCCTAGAGGTCCTGGTCTTCTTCAAAGACCAATATTAGTGCCCTAAGAGGAGGTTTCAAAGAGGCGTATTGAAGAAGAGGTAATTTTTTCTATCGATTCTTTCAAACTTCTTTCTTCTTCAACTTCTTCTTCTTTAGTTGTTTCATTATAAAGTAATAACATAAGTATCACTAATATACGGATACGTTATTATAAATATGAAACAAACCCATTTAACCTTCTATCCATCCTATGGAAAACAAAATCACCGCACGTGCGTACGTACGAAATACCGTCTCCACACCGTGGTGTAATCTGTTTTTCCACCAACACCTTACATGGATGGGTATTATGGTGTAAAGAATAACTATACATAGTTATTATAACATCATAATGATTCTGATATATTGTATCATTCACTACAATTCAATTCAATAATTATGGAACGATATCATCGCTCCTGCGTACGTACGGACTACCGTCTCCACGACACGATGAGATTCATTCTCCATGTTAACCATTTAAAAATGATTATAAAGTATATATAAGAAATAAAAATGAAATATATGACATTATAAAGCTACTGTATTTATGTATATATATATATATGTATGTCATCTACTTAATTCCATTCAACTCAATAAGGAAACGAAAACATCGTTCCTGCGTACGTACGACCTACCGTCTCCATGAATGGTGTATTTCATTCCTTTTATCGATCTATAATATATATGACTATGATGAATATATATTACATATAAATAATTTTTTACATTCTGGAATTAATTAAATCAGTTTATAAATAATAATATCAAGAAAAAAAAGTCCAAACATGTACGATAAATAAAACGATTTTACCAAAAACGCTCTTTAACATGGAATTTACAAAAGAACGAGTAATATAAAGTCATAAGTGAACCATATATGATATCATAACAATTAATAAGATTCTGTAATAAGTAAATGACATTATTTAAATCATTATACTGGAGGTTCGGATACGTACGAAGCATATCGGACCTAAGGTAAGGGATAATTATTCCAATCTCATTTCTTATCCGAGATTTTTTATTCGTAAGTATTTACTGGGATTATGTTTATCATCCATGTCCATGTTTTCTAAAAATGTTTTCATAAAATGTTTAAATACTTTTCCTTTTATTTTTAAATTCATTTTTACCCCTTTTTGACTTTTACCACAAAGTACGGAAGGAATCTTTCTTTTACGATTTACTTTTTGATATTTCTGGAAAAAGTACGAGGAGAATGTTTTTTGTAACTTATACGGCGTGAACATATTTTTACGATTTCATAACGCCTAATTTTCATGAAGCTTACTCTACAATATTTTATGATTATTTTCAAAAAAATCCTTTTCTTTTAAAATTAAATGACAATTTCAGAAAAGAAAATTATTTTGCGGAAGAAAGGATATTTTCCTTAAGAATTCATTTCAAGTGTTTTATCAAAACTATTTTCCATCAAAGATGACATTATTTAATATGTGTATGTTTCAAGTATAATGTCTCAATTATTTACATGGAATGATTCTTCTTATGATGAGATGATATCCATTTGTTTTTTATGGATTGTGTTATGATGATTAAGAATCCCAATTTATTACATGGGTTTTGCTATGATTTATGATTTTATGGCACAAGTAAGAATTATTTCACTATGAGATGGGTGGTACCTATATCTCCCTCCAATGCATTGGGTAAAGATTTATATCTCATGAGATAGAAATTTCTGTAACGGTAAGTTAATCCGGTTCAGTGTTACAGGACTAAAACAAGGAGTGAACTCGATTCAGAAAGGGACTTTGTCCACTAAGATGGTCATGGCAGTAATGCCTTGACTACTATGGAAATCATTACATGTTCTTAATGGATTCCACAATGACATGCCTTATTCATATGTTATTTTATAATGATTGATGATCCATTATGATCTATGCCTTACGTACTTCCATGTTTTATGTCATTGCTCAAGATTTTGATGTTTAAATATTATGTTCATGTTTTTAAGTTCAAATGTATCTGGTTTGTTTTATTTTATCCATGCTTACCCTTACTGAGCATTTGAGCTCTCCCTTTTTATGTTTTCTTTTCCCCCAGGATTAAAAGAAAGGTTTCAGGTAAGGAAACAAAAAGGGGAGAATTGTTATGGGAGATGTTGAAAATCATTCAACATGATTAGAAGTTTATATTACGAGTTTCCAAAGACACTAAAATATTACAGTTCTTGTGTGTGTGTTTTTGTTATGTACTATGTATTCCGCAAAAGTAATGTAATATCCATGTACGTTAAGCTTCAGGTCTCTACACCTACCATTTTCATGAATAATGAAAATTATTTTTCTATCTCTATAGATGACTATAGATATATATTATTAATATTTATTATATTTTATCATGATTAGAAACCAAGATATTATGGAACCATAATCAAATTATAAGGACCATAACTACCAACTAAAAAAATACTTGAAAAATGAAGTAGTTAACATAAAAAACAATGATAATAAAACAATATTATTAACAAATAGCTAAAAAGATGTTATAAATATATAATATATGATATTATAGATATTTATTTTGTTTTTAAATAATTATAATAAATATATATTTATTATATAGGAGGTTAAAATCACTTATGAGGAAATTCAAACTTGAGGTAAGGGTTTTCTCATCTCACTTCAATTTCTATGAGACATATGCTATATTCACTATTTTTTTATTTCATGTAAAGCATATAATATCCCTTTTATATGTTATATTATTAATAAATTTATATTCATGTTATTTTAATTTTCATTTGAATTTATTTCTTTTATAGGGATTTTTGTTCAAAAGATACAATAGATATTAGGGATTTATCTTACAATATCATTTTTTGTGTTTTTTATGTTTTAATTTACATTGAGGTATATTATATGATAATAATTTGATAAAAAATATAATTTTATTATAATTTCTTTATGATATTTTATTTTATTATCCTTTTATTTTCTATTACCAATTTTCTCTCTTGGATACCTTAAAAGATCTAGATAACATTTTTAACAAAAATATAATTCATTTCCTATTTAGTTGGGAATATTTTTATTCTATTTCCATGTTTTCTAAAAATGTTTTTAGAAATTATTTTAATATTATACTATGATTTTTCAAATTTATTTTTACCCAATATTGACATTTTATAAAATTCTTTTAAAATAATCTTATTTTCATCTTCTGAATAAAGTATTTTTATATTTTAACCAAAAATTTCAAAGAAATATTAATTTTAACATACATGAAAATAATATAATTTTCCATCATTATAATTTCACAATTCTTTAAATATTATATCAAATGTCCCCAAGGTTATTTTCAAATAAATATTTTCTTTAATATTTGGGAAATTTGTAAATTTTAATAATTGATTTGTATGTGAAAATGGTATTTTACTAAAGAAATTTTCAAGTGATATCTTAAGGGTATTTTGAATTATGAAAACAACTATTTTTTTTAATGAGGATATGATACAATGATACCATCTTTATTATTTCTCCGCATGGTTTATTATGATGAAATATTTATATTCCATATTTTGATTCAATATGGATAATTTTCTTTTATTATTGAATTTTGAGAACGAATTATTGTGCTTATTTAAAATATGAGGAATGCATTGTACATGGAAGTGATGGGTGGGGCCCATTTATATATATCCCCTTGATGCATCAATAGGTATGATGGGACAAAACATGTTGGCATGATTTATACATTTAGGCTATTATATCATGTCATAATTGTTGGGTATTTGGTGTATCCCAACCCATAAAATGATAATGTATTGGTTGAGAGGCCTTGAAGGAATGATAATGTCTTGGTTGAGAGGCCATGGCGGTAATATTCCTGATTACCTATTTGAGTGGTCTTAATCATGAATGTATGAAATTTTGAATTTCCTTTATTAATAGTTTAGTTTTATTTATCCAACTATTTTATATGTTGATATTATCCATACAAACTCATTGATATTATGTACTGATTGAATGGAATGTGTTTTTATTATCCACTATGATATGTTTATTATTCCTTATTTACTCAAGTTAATTTCCACTATACATAATCCTCATTGAGAATATAAACTCATCCATTATTTTTTCATTTCTATAGGATATGAAGAAGGATATTATGAAGGATATCAAGTTTGAAAGATTGTTTCCTATGCTATGTTTTTATATTTAAAATTTAATACGGGAATCATTTATTCATATAGTTTTCTAATACTACTTAACTATTTAGTTATTTTGTATGTGGTCACTTGTATCAAGTGATAATGTAGTAATGTAACCAGAAACTATATACTACTAGGGTTGGGGACTTTATATCATAATTAATGTAGGACTTGACCTTTCTAGTCTTCATTTCTTATATAGTTTCATGTAAGTAGGAGGTGTAAAACCATAAATGGGCCTCCTTCTAGGTGTAAAATGTAATGCCCCGAGCCCAGTTACCCAGAGTCAGTGTATTATTACATAACATTGGCATGATCACAAAGGATCAAGTCTCGATAGACCAATTAGTTAAGTAGTCTTGGAAACACTAGATATATTCATAATTCTTATATTACATCATTAGGTAAAAAAAATACAACAACATATTGTCTTCATATCCCCTCATACTATCCCTGCAGGTCATTTATAAATTACTTCTTCACAATCCTGCGAAAAATAAAACATTGAAAGGGGTGAGCTCAGATGCTCAGTAAGGATAACAATATAGCAGAAGCTTTCATAGATAAGCATAAACACTTAAGGCAATGTATAACTAAAACAAAGGCCTTTTAAACTTGAACTTCAGCATAATATGGAAAAGATAAAATGAAATAATGCTATTTAATTATTCACATGGATATTCTACTAGTCGAATAATCACATGAAATATCAATAAATACTTTCATAATAATGGAATGCATAATTCCAGACTATCATAACCAAGTAGCCAAGGCCTTGTGTCAAGACTACAAATAAGATTTTGTCAAGGCCTCATGCCAAGACACTAGTTTGTATCATGAGATCTACCGATGCATCGAGGAGCTATAGCGGGCTCCACCAGTCACTTACTAAGTCAAATGCATTCCTCAAATGAATATTTTGAAACATAATATAAACATTCATATTGAAACTAGCGTACGAAATGTCAATACTTTATCCACATACCATGAATGGTATAAAAATAACACATCCACAATCAAACATAACTCATTTAATACAATATTGAAGATTGTATTTGTTGGATCGAATATAAAGATATGTATATCTATTAGATGGAACAATACAAGAGGGGGGGGGTGAATTCTAGGTTTAAAAACTTATGAGTTTTAGCAATTATGGAATTAGTTTAAATGATCTTAAACTAATACAAATACAAATACCCACAATTGTATTGAATATAAAAGGTATGATGTATTTTAATACTAATTTAATGTAAAACAATTGTATTCAAGGTGAACACAATAATCAGAGTAATACAAAGATGAATGATTCTACCTTAAAGCGTATAGAATCATTCAATACAAAATGTAATAGAATGATTGTAATTTAAACAATTACAATTGAATATGTAAAGAAGAAAGGAAACAATACAAATCCCTTTCTAATACAAGTAACAGCAGAAATGTAAAAGTATTACAATTCTTTTAACCCAAAGAGAAGGTTTATCCTTTCACCTAGGATAAAAGGTCTGTCTCACCAACACCTTGGTGAGCCCTCGATACGATGATCGGCACGTCTGTCTGCTTATCCCCGGCAGCCCTCGATACGATGATCGGCACGTCTGTCTGCCTATCCCCGCCAGCCCTCAATACGATGATCGGCACGTCTGTCTTCCTATCCCCGACAACCCTCGATTTTGTAGGTAATCGGAACCTCTGTCTTTCAAGTACTTGAAAGCCCTCGATATGATGATCGGACGCACAAGGAAGATGAGAGAAGTCACAGTGTCTCTCTCTAGAATCTTGGTAGTTCACAGAGTCTCTTCATTCGTTCTCTTTGTTCATCATTGTTCTCTCAGCTTCAAATGACCTCCTATTTATAGGCCTCGGGTTCCAACGGTCATATTGCCTCCAACGGTCATATTGAAACAGAAAGCACGAAATCATTTTGATTAGTTTTTAACTAACACAATGACATCGTTTTGTTAGGACAAGAGATATAAAGAAATGAAAAACATGAGTACGATTCATATGCAATGAGTGTTTTTGACTAAGTACCAGAACAAATAATGAACATCTGAATAACAGATTTAGTACGACACGATTGAAAGAGTTATTATGGTACGATTGACAGAGTCAGTATGATACGATTGACAGAGTCAATATGGTACGATTGACAGAGTCAGTACGATACGATTGACAGAGTCAGTATGGTACGATTGACAGAGTCAGTATGATCAGTATTGTACGATACGATAAACATGATAGAAGACAAATGTAATTTCCAAAATATGATAGAATGCATTTGTGATTTCCAAAACATGATATAGAAGTCAAAAGAAGACTTTTGACTTAACAATATCCCCCTTTTTGGAAAGCACAACACACAAAGTAAATGTAACAAGAAATACTTATCTCCCCCTGAGTTATTGAAAACTCTTCTGAATAAGAAATTGAATACAACTAACTCCCCCTTAGGTATGGACTTTCCTAAGGATTGTATTCGTAGATTTTCCTTAAGAGTGTTGTAAAGCATTCTTCCCCTTTATAAAACATTCTCCCCTTTGTAAACATTCTCCCCCTTTATAAAACATTCTCCCCTTTGTAAACATTCTCCCCCTTTGTGATTTACAAAAAGAAAGGAGTAATCTTTAATTGTCTGAAAGAGTTAGTAAAACAATACAAGACAATGGATAAAAGAAAAGGATCATAAAAGTCATTACAAAACAAAGACAAGTTGCAAAGGAAAACAAATACAACAATCATTTGTTTTCTCTTTCCTTCTCCTTCTTTATAAGCTCATGAAGAACAGCTTTCATCTTCTTGATCTCCTTCTTGTCTTCAGAAATTGATTCACCCTGAGTTTTGAGAAGCTGTTGTTGGTCCGCAAAAATCTGATCTTGATTTCTGATAGTCTCCTCCTGGACTCTGATTACTTATTCAAGGGTATCAATTCTGTTTTGAAAATTATTTTTATCTTTGGATAACATAGAATTTTGATTCTTCAGCAAAACCATTTCATCTTTGAAAGATGAAACCTTCGAGAATTCAGATTGAAAAACATCCATTCTCTCTTGAAAATCTTTCACTGAAGGAACATCGGCTCTTTGAGAAGACAAAATATTCACCCTTTCAAACGTTTCTCTGTCAATCTAGTTTAAAGTAATTGCAAGCTCATTTGATAACCTTCTTATATCTTCAATAGCAATTTCATGATCATTGATTGAGCTTTCTGTTTTGTATGACCACTTGGTCATCTTATTGCATGCCTTCTTATGAGCAACGAAGATTTCTGAAAGAACTTTCAAATCGGCTTCTACTGACAAAACATTATTCCTCAATTCTTTTACAGAGCCAAACTTCTTCTTTTGATTGTCAGTAATAAAATCAATCTTCCCTTCCAGCCTCGGAAAATAAGAAATAGTCTTCTCAACCCTTCTCAAAACATGGACAATGTAATCACTTTTCTTGAGAGAGATTTTATGCTCTGAATCAGTATCTTCATCATACGATGCTAGTTCATACGATCTCCTTGAGTCAACAACTGGCTGTTTTCCTTTTGCTTTTTCTTTCTGCTTTCTTTCTTCTTGTACATTGTCACTAATGACAACAACTTTATCAGAATGAGAAGATTGATCACCTTGCTTTTCTTGAGATGACATTCTGTCCGAAGATCGAGCTTGATCGGCATGAGGAGTTTGTTGAATACCTTCACTCAGCTTTTGAAACGATTCCTCTCTACTCTTCATTGAACTTTGAAGAAATTCTAAAAGAAAGTCTCCTTCTTCTTCTTCTACTTCTTCTATATCTTCCATCACTTGTTTTTGTTTTCCTTCCTCAGGGAGACTCTGTACGATGGGCTCTTGGTGCACTTCTTCTGTTAATTGGGCACTAGTATCCTCAACCGCTTTCAAGACTTTAGAGACATCAAATTTTTGAGCCTTTCTTTTTAAAAGAATCTTCTTCTACTTTTCAGCCTGAAGGGTTTCTTCTACCCTTACTCTTTCTGCAAAAGCCTCAGCAGGATCAAGACTGAACTTCGGATCACCTTCCTTTCTCTGTTCCTTATCCTTTCTACATTTTTCTACAACCTCATTACTATACCTCGGCTTCTTCTTGGGCTTTGAACTGGTTTGCAGATCAGATTTTTGAGTAACTACAGTGGATTGAATGTCTTTGGCTGGCATAGGTACTGATTGATTCTGAGCCAATTCAGCTTCTACATCTCTGAAAAAAAGTTTTTAATTGGGATCAAAACAAACATTCAGCTTTTTCATCGTACTCTTACTAATCCATAATGGCTTCAAATCCATGGGGTTTCCTTTCAAAGGAATGTTACAAAACTTCATACTCTCAAGAATGAATTTCGTAAGGATAGCTGGATACATAATCATCTGGGACTTAATCCCTCCTGTCTTGACATTCTTAATGGTTTCAAAAACATACCCCATTAGATTCACTTTTCTCATATTGACAAGATAGTCAAGCATAAAGATATCAAAAACTTTCAGAGTTTCTCTATCTCATTTCCTTGGGATAAGAAAACCTTGCATCCATAAAGTGACAAAACGATTGTCCGGTGAAAGATGAGACACTTTTCTCTTTTCCTCATTAATAACAAACAAAGTCTTTTCAGCACTTTCTCTATTAAACGTACCAACTTCCTCTGGTAGTTTGTGCGATGGACAGAAAGAATCCCCTTCTAAAGAAACATTCATAAAATGTGCCGCTTGTTTCACCGACATAGACAATTTTCTATCATACACAGCGAAGTTTATAGTCATGTCTTTGTCGAAAGAAAAGGTTTTATAAAACTGACAAACTTCATCAAAAAGAACCGGATCTTGAAAATCAGGCTTTTCAACACACAGATGTTCCCATCCTTGAAACAAAATGATCCTCCTGATTGTAGAATCGTACGTATCGAAAAAATCTCGAGATACTAACCTTTCTATGTTAAAGTCTTTTTCTGTAAAAGTCTTTGAAGACATTTCGGCGGAAGTATTAGCAGAGGATTGAGACATAAAGGTGATGCCGATGAGAAGATCGTACGATGATTTATAGCTGGTGGAGCAGAGCTTCGCCTCAAATCCTGAAAATTCAATGTGGGGTTGGGGAGGGGAGGGGGGATATTTATAGGCGATAAAGGGGTGACCATTGATCTTCTACGGTCGAAAAAGGATGACTGTTGATCTTCTACGGTCAAGATTAGAGAAAACCAAATCAATGGTTAGGATTAAAACAAAGAATAAAAAATAAAAAAAATGAAAAAAATACCTATCGGAGAACATAAGGTAATTGTTGGTTTTGATAGAAATCAAAAGAAAATACAATCGTAAGGAAAAAACATCATCATGACATTGGAAAACAAAGTCATTACTATGAACTGACCGTACGATGGAAAATAATCTTGTTACCATAAACAAACAGTACGATGGAAAACAATCTTGATACCATCATCGGTCGATACAATACTATTGATTGATTGATACGATGGAAAAGAAATTCAATACCATCATCGGTCGATACAATACTATTGATTGATTGATATGATGGAAAAGAAATTCAATACCATCATCGGTCGATACAATACTATTGATTGATTGATACGATGGAAAATAAATTCAATACCATCATCGGTCGATACAATACTATTGATTGATTGATACGATGGAAAAGAAATTCAATACCATCATCGTTCGATACAATACTATTAATTGATTGATACGATGGAAAAGAAATTCAATACCATCATCGGTCGATACAATACTATTGATTGATTGGTATGATGGAAAAGAAATTCAATACCATCATCGGTCGATTCAATACCAAGATTGATTGATACGATGGAAAAGAATTTTAATACCATCATCGGTCGATAGTAAATGATACTATAAAACTGTCAATATGATAAACCGGAAAAATGAATGAAACGATAAAACTGTCAATATGATAAAAAGAAGGAAAAAAAATGAATGATACGATAAAATTGTCAATACGATAAATAGAAGGGAAAAAAATGAATGATACGATAAAATTGTCAATTCGATAAACAGAAGGGAAAAAAATGAATGATACGATAAAATTGTCAATACGATAAACAGAAAAAGATACACATATTGAGAAAGTAAATAGTTAAAGATCATAAGATAAAAAGAAACATAAAGACATAGAAAGAAATTTCCTCCCCCTTTCTACGAGGAGTTTCTTACTATTAGGAGAGATGTAAAACAGGAAGTAGATATGAATGATTATTTTAATGTAATCATTCCTAGCTTCTATTTTATATATTCAAATCTATCAGAAGGTAAAGGTTTTGTAAAAATGTCAGCAAGTTGTTCTTGAGTTCCGATGAATTGTAAAATAATATCTCCTTTTTGTGTGTGATCCCTAAGAAAGTGATGCCTAACATCTATTTGTTTTTCACGTGAATGATGTGCTGGGTTCTTACTAAGAGATATAACACTTGTATTATCAGAAAGAATTTGAGTTTTGGAGAAACTCAAACCATAGTCAGTGAGTGTGTGCTGCATCCACAATACTTGAGCACAGTAACTTCCAGCTACTACATATTCAGCTTCAGCAGTGGATAGTGCTACTGAGTGTTGTTTCTTGCAGGACCAAGAAACCAGAGAATCTCTTAAGAAATGACATGTTCCAGATGTACGTTTTCTATCCATTCTACAAACACCAAAGTCAGCATCTGAAAAAATCTTTAAAACAAAATCATTTCCAGAAGAGTAAAAAAGACCTAAATCCATAGTGTCTTTTAAATACCGAAACATTCTCTTTACGGATTTTAAATGAGACTCTTTTGGATTAGATTGATATCTTGCACATAAGCATACAGAAAACATTAAGTCTGGTCGACTAGCTTTCAAGTAAAGAAAACTTCCTATCATACCTCTAAAGATTGTTTGATCTACTGGTTTCCCAGTTTCATCAAGATCAAGAGTATTTGAGGTACCAATTGGAGTACTAATACTTTTAGTTTTGTCAAATCCATACTTTTTGATTAAATCTTTTATATACTTATGTTGAGATATATAAGTTACTTTTGGTTTTTGAGAAATTTGAAAACCTAGAAAGAATGTTAACTCACCCATTATACTCATTTCAAAATCAGATTTCATTAAGTCTGCAAAAGAATCAGTTAAAGATTTCCGAGTTGATCCAAATATGATGTCATCAACATAGATTTGGACAATCAAAACATTTTTGTTTTCCATTTTGATAAAAAGAGTTGGATATACTGTACCTTTTGTATAATTGTTTTGTAAAAGAAATCCTGTAAGTCTATCATACCATGCTCTAGGGACTTTTTTAAGACCATATAGAGCCTTGGTAAGTTTAAAAACACGATCAGGATGTTTTGGGTCTTGAAAACCAGGAGGTTGTTCTACAAAAACTACTTCTTGAACAAAACCATTTAGAAAAGCACATTTGACATCCATTTGAAATAGTTTGAAATTGAAATATGCTGCGAAGGCTAATAGAATACGAATAGATTCAAGTCTAGCTACAGGAGCATATGTTTCTTCATAGTCTATTCCCTCTTGTTGATTATAGCCTTTAGCAACAAGTATTTCTTTATTTCTTACAATGATTCCATTTTCATCACATTTGTTTCTGAAAACCCATTTTACACCAATCACAGTTGTTTCTTTAGGTCTTTCAACTAAAGTCCAGACTTGATTCCTTTCAAATTCATTTAGTTTATCTTGCATTGATTTGATCCAATCATTATCACCTAAATCCTCACTTGGACTTTTAGGTTCAAATTGGGAAAGAAAATCAAGATGTTCTATTTCATTTCTTAAGGAATTTCTGGTCCTTACAGGTTGATTTATATCACCAATGATGTTATCACTGGGATGATTTCTAAGAAACAATTGATTTGGGTTTTGTAAAACTTGTTCATCAATATATGGTAGGATGTCTTCTGTGGTAAATGTTTTAGGAATACTTTCTTGAACATTTTCCTTTTCAGAGTGATCTTCTACTAATGGTTGATAAACATTTTTAGAAAACACATCCGAGGATGTAGGATAGGGTTGGTTGAAAACAAAAGGATTAGTTTCATCGAATTTTACATGTACTGTTTCCTCAACAGTACAAGTGTTCTTATTGAAAACTCTATAAGCCTTAGAAGTTGTAGAATATCCTAGAAATATTCCTTCATTAGATTTTGGTGCGAATTTATGTAGATTATATTTTGTATTCAGAATGAATACTTTGCATCCAAAAACATTGAAGTATGAAACTTTAGGTTTTCGGACAGTCCATAACTCATAAGGGGTTTTGTTAAGAAATGGTCTAGTTAAAACGCGATTTATAGTATAACAGGAAGTACTAACAGCTTCAGCCCAAAAGTGCTTAGCAATTGAATATTCACTCAACATGGTTCTAGTCATTTCCTGAAGAATGCGATTTCTTCTTTCAACAACACCATTTTGCTGAGGAGTTCTTGGAGCTGAGAAATTTTGAGTAATACCTTTCTTACTACAAAAAGTCTCAAAATCTGAATTTTGAAATTCACCACCATGATCACTATGAATAGTTATCAATGGTAGGTTTTTTTCATTTTTAACTTGGGCTCTAAAAGTTTTGAAATAGAAAAAGGCTTAAGATTTCTTTGTGAGAAAGTAAACCCATTTAAATCTAGTAAAGTCATCAACTAAAACAAATACATAGTATTTTCCTCCAATGCTTCTAGACTGTGAAGAACCAAATAGATCCATATGCACAAGCTGTAATGCATTAGATGTTGAAACTTAATTAATTGGTTTAAAGCTAGTTTTATGTTGCTTTCCAAATTGACAAGGATCACAGACTTTTGAAGAATCATATCTAAGATCCGGTATCCCTTTTACAAGTCCTTTCTTTGAGAGTTTACTTAGGTTTCTCATATTACAGTGCCCTAGTCTCCTATGCCATAGCCACAATTGGTCTTCTATTACACTTAAACAAGGTAAGTTTTGGTTCCTAAGGTCTTCTAAGTTAATAGTGTAAACATTCTCTTACCTATGGGCAGATAGAATGAACTCATCCTTGGAATTGTGAACTAGACACTTATCATTTCTAAAATTTACAAGGTAACCTTCATCACATAATTGAATTATGCTGATGAGATTGTGCCTAAGACCTTTAACAAACAAAACATTTGAAATAAGAACTTTTCCAAGAAAAACAATATTACCTATACCAACAATCTTTCCTTAAGCATTATCTCTGAAGGTAACTTTTCCACCTTTTGTTTTGATAACCTTTTCAAAGAGATCTTCGTTTCCAGTCATATGTTGAGAACAACCACTATCCATGTACCAAATGTTCTTATTAGTACACTTCTCGTTTTCCTGAAAAAGAACCAATTAGATTTTCGGAATCCGAACTTGTTTGGATCCAGAAGGGTTAGATAAAAGAATTTTAGGAATCCACATTTGTTTTGAAAAATGAGATTTATGAAATCCTAAAGATTGAGTTTTGTTAAGAGAACAATCTCTTCTCCAGTGTCCACCACATTGACACTTAGAACAGAAAATGGTTTTTTGAGGAACAAAATAGTTATTGCTAAAAACAGGTTTGGAATAATTATAACCAAGACCAGAACGATTTCTCAAAGGTCTAATTTGAGAATACATCCTATCAAAGTTTTCTTTACCATGAGTAAAGTTTGAAAAACATTTTTTCAAAGATAAAATCTCCGACTTTAGTTTTAAAACCAAATTCTTGTTTTCTAAAACATTTGAATTTGAACTAGAGTTAGACTCTAAAATATTTTTCTTTGAAATTACAGTTTCAAGATCCTTAGAAAGTTTATCCTTATCAGATTTAACTTTCTCAAGGGTTTTTAAAATACTTTCAAAATAAGAAGTTTTCACATCAAGATCTTTAGAAAGATCTGATACTTCTTTAGTCAAGATTAAAATTCTAGAATTTGCTTTTTCAAATCTCTTTTTGAGTTTAGAATTTTCATTTTCTTGTAACTTAGAAAATCTAGAGACCTCTTCAAAATAAGGTAATGTATCATCCTCTGATGATGAGGATTCATCATTTGAAGATTCAGAATATCTATTATCAATATAATTTGCATTTAAAGAGACATTTGTAATAGCTTCAACATTATGTACCTTAGCCATGAGACAATGATCTTCAATAGGTAATCTGGATAAGAGTCCGATATTCCTTTGTCCTGATGTCTCATATTCTGAAGAATCATCTGGGGAATCACTACCACTTGCACTCCACGTATCATTTGCTTTCAACACTTTCTTTGTCTTATAAAACCATTTCTTGTTTCTTTTAGAGTGTTTCTCTTGTCTATCTTTCCTCTTCAGTAAAGGACAATCTGGCCTTATATGTCCTGCTTTCTTGCATTCATAACAATTTACCTCTGAATCTTTTTTATCCTTCCTATCTTTCTTTTTGAATCTATATTGGAAGTCTTTCTTTCCCACAATCTTGTTCATCCTTCGAGCAAGATTGGCTAACTCATTATCCGAAAGATTACAATAACTTGAATCAGATATAACAACTTTCTTGGATTTAGACCTTGTAAGCCTTTCAGGTGTTTTAGCTTTAGATGCAAAGGCCACACTTCCATTCCCATTCTTCTTCTTGTTGAAATCAACATCTCTCTTCATTCTTGTCTCATGCTGTAGAAGAGTTCCAAAGAGTTCATCAAGAGTAATCTGGGAAACTTTTCTATTTTCATCAATAGCTATTCTTTTTGACTCCCATTCATTTGGCATTATATCTATAATCTTGTCAACAAGAGCTTCATCATCAAGACCCTTTTCTTCCATAGATTGTAAGCTGTTGAAAATTGTCATAAACCTTTGTTGCACTTTACATACTGGCTCTCCATAAGGAAAAACATATCCATGATACTCTGCTCGAAGCATTGCTCTCCTTGTTTCTATAACCTTGGATGTACCAAAATGAGTGACTTCTAATTTCTTCCAAATATAGTTGGCTGCTTCACATAAAGATATCTGACTATATATATTCCTGGTCATAGAGCATAATAAAGTATTGCGTACCTTGTAATTCAGTTGATATTCTTGCTTCTCTTGGTTGGTGAAAGTACTGACTTCTTTGTCAGGAATTTTGTAACCCCCAGTAAGCATTATAAAGTTGTATACACCAGTATTGATAACAAAAGTCTTCATACGATCTCTCCAATACTCATAATCATTCCCATCAAAGATTGGTGGTCTAGATGGATTCAGATTGTCTATTGACCCAATATTCATTCCTGCCATCTAAGACACCAAAAACTTTTCCACTCCACACGTTAGTGTAGTATGTATTTCAAGATAATAATATGAAAGAAATATAGCTAGTAATAAAAATCAGTGGAAAACCTACTCTGATACCAATTTTTGGATCGAATATAAAGATATGTATATCTATTAGATGGAACAATACAAGAGGGGGGGGGGGGTGAATTGTAGGTTTAAAAACTTATTAGTTTTAGCAATTATGGAATTAGTTTAAATGATCTTAAACTAATACAAATACAAATACCCACAATTGTATTGAATATAAAAGGTATGATGTATTGTAATACTAATGTAATGTAAAAAAATTGTATTCAAGGTGAACACAATAATCAGAGTAATACAAAGATGAATGATTCTACCTTAAAGCGTATAGAATCAATCAATACAAAATTTAATAGAATGATTGTAATTTAAACAATTACAATTGAATATGTAAAGAAGAAAGGAAAAAATACAAATCCCTTTCTAATACAAGTAACAGCGGAAATGTAAATGTATTACAATTCTTTTAACCCAAAGAGAAGGGTTTTCCTTTCACCTAGGATAAAAGGTCTGTCTCACCAACACCTTGGTGAGCCCTCGATACGATGATCGGCACGTCTGTCTGCCTATCCCCGGCAGCCCTCGATAC
The DNA here is from genome assembly GCA_963277665.1 of Viscum album. Classification (NCBI taxonomy): domain Eukaryota; kingdom Viridiplantae; phylum Streptophyta; class Magnoliopsida; order Santalales; family Viscaceae; genus Viscum; species Viscum album. The sequence continues at coordinate 717,516,296 of OY728138.1, read as the reverse complement.
GATGATCGGCACGTCTGTCTACCTATCCCCGGCAGCCCTCGATATGATGATCGACACATCTGTCTTCCTATCCCCGGCATCCCTCGAAACGATGATCGGCACGTCTGTCTGCCTATCCCCGAAAGCCCTCGATTTTGTAGGTAATCAGCACCTCTGTCTTTCAATTACTTGAAAGCCCTCGATACGATGATCGGACGCACAAGGCAGATGAGAGAAGTCACAGTGTCTCTCTCTAGAATCTTGGTAGTTCACAGAGTCTCTTCATTCGTTCTCTTTGTTCATCGTTGTTCTCTCAGCTTCAAATGACCTCCTATTTATAGGCCTCGGGTTCCAACGGTCATATTGCCTCCAATGGTCATATTGAAACAGAAAGCACGAAATCATTTTGATTAGTTTGTAACTAACTCAACGACATCATTTTGTTAGGAAAAGAGATATAAAGAAATGAAAAACATGAGTACGATTCATATGCAATGAGTGTTTTTGACTAAGTACCAAAAAAAAATAATGAACATCTGAATAGTAGAGTCAGTACGATACGATTGAAAGAGTTAGTATGGTACGATTGACAGACTCAGTACAATATGATTGACAGAGTCAGTATGGTACGATTGACAGAGTCAGTACGATACGATTGACAGAGTCAGTATGGTATGATTGATAGAGTCAGTACGATCAGTATTGTACGATACGATAAACATGATAGAAGACAAATGTAATTTCCAAAATATGATAGAATGCATTTGTGATTTCCAAAACATGATATAGAAGTCAAAATAAGACTTTTGACTTAACAGTATTGTAACATATTAACCTCAATTGAGAATAATGAAGGATCTTGATATAGATGAAAATAATCATCAAAACTATTTGAGATAAATATCCCCTTTTTATTGAAATCATTTAAAAGTCACACTATTTGTCAAGAAGACTTTTAAAATAGATTTTTGAACCAAAGTGTCCCATACCACTTTGAAACTTTTAAAATGAGTTTTAATTTTAAAATAGTAATGTCCATATAAATAAATCCTTAAAAATATTTTTAAAACATGGACATTAATGAGAAATATTTAGAATAATAAATCTTTAAAACATTTAAAATGATATTTTACATAGAGTTTTAAACCAAAAGAGACACACTTGAATACAAATAATTTAGGTAATAAATACATAATAATATCATGAGAATGATGGGATTCATGATATACTATGTCAAAGTACATTATATACACCACATAAAAGTGATTTGGTGTATAACAACAAAGAAGTCTCAATGGAATGCAAATTGAGATGAATTCTCTTATATAGACCATATCCTTAGGTTAAGGATAATTCCGTGACATAATTATGTGTGAAAAATATAAATACACTTAATATGATTGGATATTCGGTGTAAATCAATCAGAGGACATTCACACATATTCCTGTAAAAATAACACCAATGAATTGGATGCTTAACTCAACAAATGGAGATTGAGTTAAGATTTACTCTTATCAAGTTCATATCGATGACTTGAGAAATTATCAATTTAGTGATTATGTGTATTAAAAAGTATATCCACAGAAATGGGAGTGGAAATTATGACATAAGCAAATGAGTAGGGATTCCACACATAATCTTGGAGTTAAATAATCAATGATGTATGTGTAAAGCCGAATGAGTGGAAATTGAAATTTCCAATACCCTTATCGATTTGGTAACTTACGAAACAAACACCCATGAAAGAAGGATCATACAGTGATGATGTAAATATCCATAAATTAAAGTATATAACACAATGAATACAATCATGGGCAGTACACACACCACATGCAATAAATAAGTGGTGAACAATGGAAATCTCACGTAATTAAAAGTGAGATAAGAAATCCCTTACTTTGTACTTTTTCCTTGGTCATTGGTAGGTTAAACTCCTGTATAATGGTTAAATAATTGTTATTGAATTATACAAGAATAATTGACATTAATATGATATCATATATGATCTTTTAACATTTATTTGTTAACAATATCTTAGTATTATCGTCGTTTCTGGTGTTAACGGATTTGTTTTCTTATATATTATTTGTTATGAAAGTCGTATTTCCTATGGATGGGATGTAACTTATTCATATTAAGAATGATATCATGTCTCTAAAAATTATTTTTACTCATAAAATGAAATTTAGTCTTGAATGGATATGATGGGGAATGAATCTCATCGTGTTCGTGGAGACGGTAATCCGTACGTACGCACGAGCGACATTATCATTATTTTGATATTAAAATAATATATAATTGGATGGTATATCATATATACAGAATCATTATCATGTTATATTTATTATTTACATGAATTAAACATCATTATTATACCCATCAAAATAATAATATATTGAATAACAATTACACCATGACATGGAGACAGTAGGCCGTACGTACGCACGTATGGTGACATGTCATTCAAAGGATGGATAGAATACTGAATATGGTTGTACAATATTTATAATAAAATCAAATTATATATAAGATACTGGATTTATTATTTTATAATTGAAATAACAAAGAAATAAGAAGTGGAAGAAGAAAGAAACTTGAAAGAGGGTGGTGAAATCATTACCTCTTCTTCGGGTTCTTCATTTTGATTTGATCAAAAGGTCCCATTAGGTTGGATTTTTGATCAAACTAAGGCCTCTAGGTTGAAGTGAGGGAAGTTGAGAGAGTATTTGGGCCGGGTTTGGCCAGGCCAAAAGGCTTTGAATGTGTGAATTAGTGAGAAGGGGGAGTGCCTTTTTATAATAGGGGTGAGGGGTACCTTTGGAAACGCTAGAAATATTATTTTGTAATAAAATTATATTCGGTTTCTAATGGCTCCAAAGTAGATTATTTAAATTTTAAGGTGGGTATAGGTCAAAAACCACTCAACCAATAGGTTTTAGACAGGTTTGGGTCACTAAATTAACCTTATCTTTTAGTTTTAACTCTTAGTTAATTAGTTTAACATTTACCATGTCACTTTGTATGTTTATATTATATAGTTAATAAACTTACTATATACATACAAGTTACCCAAAATTAGTCCATTAATGATACACATATCATGATATAAGTCTCTTGTCCGAACCTTAGATTTTTAGGAATTTAATATCAAATAATAATATAATATATTTTTTTTAAAACTCTTTTATGTCAATTTTGACACTATTCAATAATTGATTTTTGTTAAAGTCTTAAAAAACTTTATTAATTCGAACCAAATTCATTTAAGAAATCCCATAATGTCATATTAAGCAATAAAATTCATATATGTCATCAAAACATTCAAATTATATTAATTTTAACATTTATAATAACAATTATTTGATTCTTTCATTAATAAGGAAAACACTACACCATTATTGTGTCATAAATAATATTAATTATTAAATGTATAAAAATTATAAATAAAATACAATTATGTAGGAAATCTATTTATATTTCTAATTAATATTTATAGTCGAAAATCCAACATATATAACCCTATATTAAAATTGTTTTTCTAAAAGATATATGCTTATGTCTTTTTTGTATTTATTTTAACTTAATTAATATAAAGTGTCATTATCACTTACAAGTGGATCCATGGGGTCCCAAAATCGACCCAAAGATGCCAATGGTCGGACATGTATCAACCAATAATTCTAGGACATGTTTTAGGGTAATTTATTATTATTATAATATTATTTTTTTACCATTATTTACCAGATTTACCCTTTAACCATGGTAAATAAAATATTTACCGAAGTAATTATTAAAAATGTATAAAAATAAAAGTTACCTATTTACACATTTTGGACATCCTGATTCCAAATATGGAATCAATTTTTCCAAATTCAAAACACAGAAGTGGCAGAAATTAATTTAAAATTAATTCTCATTCTTAAAACAAAAAGCGTGTTTTAAAGAGATAATAACTATCAAAAGATTGGCAATTGTTTATATCCGGTTTACTTGTGAAATTATGTCCAATGACCAAAATTTTATTAAATGGTAAAAATATATTCTATATAGTCTTTAAAACCACTCAAATTCATAAATTATCACTATTAATTATTTCGATGAAAAAAGCTGTTTTTAATTAAAATATAGTAATTTTCTCTATTCATCAAAATATAAAAGTTATCCGAAAAGTACCAAAATTTCACCCTAAGATAATTTCGATATTCCAAATCCAAAAATTAAGTCCATTTTGAGATCTAAAATTAATAAAATTTTAAAAAGAGGGTATTACTATTCATAATAGCTACTTTGATTGGTCGAGGTGTGTTAGAACTCAAAGTTGCGTACAACACACGCTACTATTTTAATCAAAGAGAAGCATACCATGGAATTTTGGGGTGTTACATTCTCCCCTCCTTCAATAAATTTCATCCTCACAATTTTTAAAAATGGGCATTGGAGTATAATGGAATGTCCCACATCGGAAAAAGATTTAATAAAATGATCACTTTAAAAGAAAGAAAGAGAAGTAAAAAGGTCACCCGAGATAACCTATACTAGGATTCCATGTATAAAAACATAGATATGGATGATAAACTAAGTGTCAAGTTCTGATGGAGAGGGATAGAAAACATTATTAGGAGAAAGTTAACAACAAGAAAATGACATACTTGTGATGGTACAAATGGTTTTTAGTTTCCCAGTAGGAAAAGTAAATAGACAACATTTTTTAACTTTTAAGTTACATTACATAAAGATGAGGAATTCATTTCTGAGATTGACTAAGAACATAAAGAGATATTCTTAAATTTTAAGTAAAGTTTCATTCTTTAATAAATTTCTACTACTAAATCATTTTTATAAGATGATTATTACAGAAGACTTGGTCACACTAGAAGAGCTACAATAAACTTCTTATAGAATCACATGATCCATGAAGAATAAAATATATATTTACCTTGTCTATAGAGATTAATCAAAACCAAAACAGTTATTATAAGATCTGATGATCCCCCAAAAGGATATTACTTATAGAAAGAAACACTAATCTTAATTTCTAAAATCAATACCCCGAAGTTAAATAAATTCCATTCAATAAACAATTGTCATTAAGATCATTCAATATAATACAAACTAATATTGAAACCCAAAACATAGAATAATTTGGATATGTAGTATTCCATTTTAAATTTTACCTCCAAATGACATCAACTACTCTTAAAGTCACATACTTAAAATTAATTAACCTAATCACATATTATCTATTATAGGTTAATCATTTCCATAAATAACCCAAATCACTATAAATCCACAATAAAAACAAAGATAAAAAAATCCACCATTACTCCTCAAATGAAATCCCATAGTATTCTATTTTCCTTAGGCATATAATGTTTCCAACAAAGCGAACATCTTCAAAAATAACATTTATCACTTAATCACCAAATCATTTTCCTATACTAAGGGTATTCATTTGATAAGACATAATATCCCAAATCAAATTATTATTGATCAATAAAATCATTTAACTAAAAATAATAGTCACACTAACCATGGACTTCACGTAGTCCAGTGGTAGGCGATAAATCCCAATCACACTTTGGTTGTGGGTTTGATTCCCACAGCTTTGTCCGACGTGACGGGTTGTCACACGGTCTATGTGTTTTCCTTTTTCAAAGACTATATTTTATTATATTACCAAAATGAGATAAATTCATCAAAATAACCATAACATAATTTAACCACAAATTTTATCTCATACCTGGAATTTTCATCCCAAAATATAATAACTTGTAATTTCCTCAAACCCAATGATCATATAAGACCAAATGGTTATTTATAACTATATCTGTAAGAGAAAAGATAATTCTTCCTCAAATATCATTTCCACATGATAAATTGCAGGGTTACACATACAAGAGAAAATTCTTCCAAAGTAATCCCATCAATAAAGAGAACTAACACTTTTAAACATTTCACCATCCATTTATTTCCACATAGGTTCTACATCATATGTGGCTCTAGTTCCCACATTGCCTCTTCCATATTATGATTTCTCCATAGAACCTTTACCAGATGAGTCATCCGGTTTCTCAATACTTGATCTTTGGTATGAAGAATTCTGATAGGATCTTCACAATAAGATAGATCGGGTTCCAGTTCTAATTCTTCATAGGTGAGTACATGCGTTGGGTCAGGCATGTATTTTGTCACTAGTGATATGTGGAACACATCATGAACTCTGGAGAGACTAGGTAGAATTGCCTTTTGGTAGAATATGTTCATGTGTCACAATGGTACCTCCGGAATTTTTCAAAATCATCTACTTCCATTACCCAAAAACTCGTCATCCATCTTGGATTATATCGATGGAAGCATCGATGCATCATAAAAAAATATTTATTTCTTATATATAATTTTGAGACATCATCTTTAACATGTTTATTTAGAAAAATTCTTAATGATTCATCTTCAAATATTTCAAAATAAGGCTTTGGTAAATCATTTTCTGTATATACCAAAAGACATAAATATATAATTTGATACATATAGGCTGCTTGAAGGTCTCCCTCTTCTATAGCATCTAGAAAATCATTTATTGCATCGTAATTTTGAGATAATGTAAAGAATTTGAAAAGACCCTGATGATACTTCCCACGCTTAGCGTGGTAAGAAAGTTGAGAGCGTAATATTATCCCATAGTCGGTACTTGATCCTTGAAAGAATCGTGTAATGCTAGAGGTATTGGATGTCTCATAATGTTGTTTGTATGTAACTTGGACATTTGAAAAAGTTTTAACATCATCTTCGCATGAATTCTAGATAATAATTATATGTAGTTCTTTAGGAAGAGAGAGAATATTTGTTCGTGATCTTTCTCCCTCCATATTTTAACTAACAAAAAGAAAATACAATTAGGGTTTTTTAATACTTATCTAATAATAATGTAAAAAAAATAGACATAATAGGATAATCTTTTAATTGAACAATATATCCTAACTTGGGGCACCCTATGTTAAAATCTAGGCTATCCACTATCTATTTCCCGACATACATTCTATGGGGAAATTTTTTTATTCCCTTTATAATGGTTCATACTAATATTGTGTATTTACCAATGCATATCCCCTGGGAGTGTCCTAACCAAGAGTGAAGCAAGGCCCGTTGTCGTGCACCAGTTCCCGTTCGAGTCTATCTCAAAGTGGTGTTTTCGGGTTTTACCCCTAGGTACATCTGTTCCAGAGCCGCCTCTACCTTCTCATATCTAGACAGGGATGTATTGCTCGGAAGACACTCAAAATATCTATAATACCAAAATTCTAGTATGTTCTTCTATACCAATCCTCAAAGTCCATCTTTGGGCTATGTGATCTAATCAGAGTTTATCTAAATCTAGCTTCCAAGGTTTGTACTAAACTTCTCTGATACCAACTGTAATGCCTCAAAACCAGTTACCCAGAGTCGGTGCATTATTAAATAACATTGGCATGATCAGAAAGGATCAAGTCTCGAAAGAATGATTAGTTTAGTAGTCTTAGAAACACTAGATATATTCATAAGTCTTACATTACATGATAACTTAAAAAACTACAACAACATCTTGTCTTCATATCCCCTCATACTATCCCTACAGGTCATTTATAAATTACTTCTTCACAATCCTGGAAAAACTAAAACATTAAAAGCGGTGAGCTCAAATGCTCATTAAGGATAACAATATAGCAGAAGCTTTCATAGATAAGCATAAACACTTAAGGAAATGTATAACTAAAACAAAATCCTTTTAAACTTGATCTTCATCATAATATGGAAAAGATAAAATGAAATAATTCCATTTAATTTTTCACATGTATATTCTACAAGTCGAATAATCACATGCAATATCAATAACCACTTTCATAATGATGGAATGCATAATTCCAGACTATCATAACCACATAGCCAAGGCCTCATACCGAGACTACAAATAATATTTTGTCAAGGCCCCATTCTAAGACACTAGTTTGTCTCATGAGACCAACCGATGCATCGAGGAGCTATAGCGGGATCCACCCGTCACTTACTAAGTCCAATGCATTCCTCATATGAATATTTTGAAACATAACATAAAAATTCGTATTGAAACTAGCATACCAAATGTCAATACTTTATCGACATACCGTGAATGGTATAAAAATAACACATCCACAGTCAAACATAACTCATTAAATACAATATGGAAGATTGTATTGTAAAAGATTAACCTCAATCGAGAATAATGAAGGATATTGATATAGATGAAAATAATTATCAAAACTATATGAGAAAAATATCCCCTTTTTCTTGAAATCATTTAAAAGTCATACTATTTGTCAAGAAGCCATTTAAAATATATTTTTGAATCATAGTGTCCCATACTACCTTGAAACTTTTAAAAGGAGTTTTAATTTTAAAACATTAATGTCCATATAAATAAATCCTTAAAAATATTTTTAAAACATGGACATTAATGAGAAAGATTTATAATAACAAATCTTTAAAACATTTAAAATGATATTTTACTTAGTGTTCTCAAACAAAAGAGAGACACTTAAATACAAATAATTGAGGTAATAAATACTTAATAATATCATGAGAATAAAAAGATTCATGATATACAATGTCAAAGTATATTATATACACCATATAAAAGTGATTTGTTGTATAACAACAAAGAAGTCTCAATGGAATGTAAATTGAGATGAATTCTCTTATATAGACCATATCCTTAGGTTAAGGATAAATCAACGACAAAATTATGTGTGGAAAATATAAATACACTCAATATGATTGGATATTTAGTGTAAATCAATCATAGGACATTCAGACATATTATTTTAAAAACAACACCAATGAATTGGATGCTTAACTCAACAAATAGATATCGAGTTAAAATTTACACTTATCAAGTTCATATCGATGACGTGAGAAAATATCAATTGAGTGATTATGTGTATTAAAAATTATATCCACAGAAAGGGGAGTGGAAATTATGACATAAACAAATGAGTAGTGATTCCACACATAATCTTGGAGTAAAATAATCAATGATCTATGTGTAAAGCCGAATGAGTGGAAATTGAAATTTCAAATACCCTTATCGATTTGGTAACTTACGAAACAAAAACCCATGAAAGAAGGATAATACAATTATGATGTAAATATCCAAAAATTAAAGTATATAACACAATGAATACAATCACGGGTAGTACATACACCACATGAAATAAATAAGTGGTGAACAATGGAAATCTCACGGAATTAAAAGTGAGATAAGAAACCCCTTACTTTGTACTTTTTTCTTGGTCGACGGTAGGTTAACCTCATGTATAATGGTGAAATAATTGTTATTGAATTATAAAGTAATCATTTACATTAATATGATATCATATATTATCTTTTAACATTGATTTGTTAACAATATCTTAGTATTATCGTCGTTTCGGGTGTTAACAGATTCGTTTTCCTTTATATTATTTTTTATGCAAGACGTATTTCTTATGGATGGGATGTATCTTATTCATATCAAGAATTATATCATGTCTCGAAAAATAATTTTTATTCATAAAATGAAATTTAGTCTTGAATAGATATGATGGGGAATGAATCTCATCGTGTTTGTGGAGATGGTAATCTGTACGTACACACGAGCGAAAATATCATTATTTTGATATTAAAATAATATATAATTGGATGGTATATCATATATAAAGAATAATTATCATGTTATATTTATTATTTACATGAATTAAACATCATTATTATACCCATCAAAATAATAATATATTGAATAACAATTACACCATGACGTGAAGACGGTAGGACGTACGTACGCAAGTATGGTGACATGTCATTCAAAGTATGGATAGAATACTGAATATGGTTGTACCATATTTATAATAACATCACAGTATATAGAATATACTGGAGTTATTATTTTAGAATTGAAATAACAAAGAAAGAAGAAGTGGAACAAGAAAGAAACTTGAAAGAGGGTGGTGAAATCATTACCTCTTCTTCGGGTTCTTCCTTTTGATTTGATCAAAAGGGCTTTTTAGGTTGGATTTTTTATCAAACTAAGGCCTCTAGGATGAATTGACGGATGTGGAGTGAGTATTTGGGCAGGGTTTGGACGCTCCAAAAGGATTTTAATGTGTGAATTAGTGAGAAGGGGGAGTTCCTTTTTATAAGAGGGGTGATGGGTACCTTTGGAAAAGCTTGAAATATTATTTTATAATAAAATTATATTCGTTTTATAATGGATCCAAAGTGGATTATTTAAAGGTTAAGGTGGGTATAGGTCTAAAACCACTCAACCAATAGGTTCTATATAGGTTTGGGTCATTAAATAACCTTATCTTTTAGTTTTAACTCTTAGTTAATTAGTTTAACATTTACCATGTCACTTTGTATTTTTATATTATATAGGTAATAAACTTACTATATACATACAAGAGACCCCCAAGTGGTCCATTAATGATACATATATCATGATATAAGTCTCTTGGACTAACCTTAGATTTTTAGGAATTTAATATCAAATAATAATATAATATTTGTTTTAAAAACTCTTTTATGTCAATTTTGACACTATTCAATAATTGATTTTTGTTAGTCTTAAAAACTTTATTAATTCGAACCAAATTCATTTAAGAAATTCCATAATTTCATATTAAGAAATAAAATTCATGGATGTCATCAAAAATTTCAAATTATATTAATTTATCATTTATAATACCAATTATTTGATTCTTTCCTTAATAAGGAAAATACTGCATCATTATTGTGTCATAAATAATTTTAATTGTTAAATTTCGAAAAATTATAAATAAAATACCATTATTTAGGAAATATTTTTTTATTTATAATTAATATTTATAGTCTAAAATCCAAGATATATAACCCTATGTAAAAATTGTGTTTCTAAAAGATATATGCTTATGTCATTTTTGTATTTATTTTATCTTAATTAATATAAAGTGTCATTATCACTTAAAAGTGGATCCATGGGGTCCTAAAATTTACCCAAAGATTCCCATGGTCGGACATGTATCAACTAATATTGTTAGGACATGTTTTAAGGTAATTTATTATTATTATAATATTGTTTTTATACCCTTATTTACCGGATTTACCCTTTAACCATGGTAAATAAAATATTTACCGAAGTAATTATTCAAAATTTATAAATATAAAATTTAAATATTTACACATTTTTGAAATCCTGATTCCAAATATGGAATCCGTTTTTCCAAATTCAAAACACATAAGTGGCAGAAATTAATTTAAAATTAATTCCCGTTGTAAAAACAAAAAGCGTGTTTTTAAGAGATAATAACTATCAAAAGATTGGCACTTGTTTATGTCCGGTTTAATTGTGAAATTATGTCCAATGACCAAAATTGTATTAAATGGTAAAAATATATTCTATATATATTTTAAAACCACTAAAATTCATAATTTATCACTCTTAATTATTTCTATTAAAAAAGTTGTTTTTAATTAAAATTTAGTAATTTTCACTATTCATCAAAATATAAAAGTTATCCGAAAAGTACCAAAATTTCAACCTAGGATAACATCGATATTACGAATCCAAAAATGAAGTCCATTTTTAGAGATAAAATTTATAAAATTTCAAAAAGTGGGTATTACTATTCATAACGGCTACTTTGATTGGTCGAGGTGTGTTAGAACTCGAAGTTGTGTACAACACACGCTATTGTTTTAATCAAAGCGAAGAATACCGTGGAAGCTTGGGGTGTTACATAAAAACCAAACTTTATGGTATTAAACATATAGAAACCAATACATAGGAGGTTATAAAACCATACATGGACCTCGTACTTGGTATAAGACCCAACCTTTCCAGTCATCTATCCTTGTCTATTTACTAATATGTAAGATGTGTAAAATCATATATGGGTGTCCTACTAGGTATAATCCCCAATATTTCCAATATAATATCCTTATATAATTACCAAAAGATAATATTTTGGAAACCATACATGGGAATTTTATAAGATAGAACCCCAACCTTCCGCATATTCCTTCCTTATCTAGTTGTGAACTCTGAGGATGGTGGACAATCATATATAGGACTCCTTATAGTTTTAATCCCCAATACTCTAGTATTCCACCCTCTTCTATTTATCAAGAGACAAGATGAGAATAACCATATATGGGACTCCTAGTAGGTATAACCCCAACATTTTTAATATTCATTCCTTATCTAGTCACTAACAAAAATGAGGGTAAAAAAAATATAATAGCCTCCTATTAGGTGTAAACACTAACCATTACATCCATACTTCCTCATATAGTTACTAAAAGAGACGAGGTATTGAAACATATATAATCCTTCTAAAATGTTTAATCCCCAACCTTCCAAGTCTTCCTTCTTCATCTAGTTACCAATAGATAGAAGATGGAAACAATATATGGGCCTCCTACTATGTGGAATCCCCAACCATTATAGTTTTACTTCCTCATTTACGCATGAATTGAAGATAGGGAAGGCAAAAATATGTGATATTACTAATAGGATCAAGCTCCAACCTTTTTTATCTTACTTGGTTATCTAGTTTCTAATAAATAGAATGTGGAAAACCATAAATTCACCTCATAGTAGGTGTAATCCCTGACCTTTCCGATATTCCTTTGTCATCTAGTTAATGATAGATAGGAGGGTAGAAAACTATATATTTTCCTCCTATTAGGTATAATACAAAAACATTACAATATTCATGTGTTTTCTAGTTACCACTATAATGGAGGTGGAAAACCAGATATGGTCCTCTAACTAGGTTTAATCCAAAACCTTTCCATCCTTCCCTCCATATCTTGTTACCAATAGATAGAATGGATAAAAAATATATATGATCCTCCTTATAGATTTAATCCCCAACATTTACAATATCTGTTACTCATTTAGTTAGTAATAGATAATAGTGTAGATAACCATATATGGGTCTCCTGTTAGGTAGAAGCCCCAACCGTTCTAATCACCCTTCCTCATCTATTTACAAATAGACAGGAAGTGGATAATCATATATGGGATTATTACTTGGTGTATTAACAAAAAATTCTAGTCATTCTTCCACATCTAGTTACCAATATATAGGAATTGGATATCCATATATGGGTCACCTACTAGGTGTAATACCCAACCTTTCTATTTTTACTTCCTTATCTAGTTACCAATAGATAATTAGGTAAAAAACCTTATATGAACATCATACTAGATATAATACCCAATGGTTCATGACTTAACATCAGTCATTTACTAGGATAGGTACCTTATTGATGAACAATGTGTAACCCCCACTAAATACATTGTCATCACTCCTTTCAAGATATATATATACTGACAACATGATGCTAAACTACACAGACAGACCATGGAATACAACCTTAAAATATGAAACTAAAACTATGTGGTATTTAATTACTATTAATCATGATAATTTTATAACATATTTTAGGTTTAACTCTAAAACCAAAATATAAATCATGGTCATCCTACTAGGTGTAATCTACAACCATCCAATATTCCTTCATCATCAAGTTTCCAAAAAACCATAGGTAAAAATTCATGAATGGGCCTCAGATGAGATAAAATCCCCAAAAATACTATCTTCTATTTAGTTAATAATGTAAATGATAAACCATAAATGGTCCTCTTAATAATCATCCCTATAGTAACCTATTTATAGGTATATTTCAAATAGTAGTCCATTTCACATGACATTAAACTACTATGAAGTGATTTTGGTTTCATGACCTAAAATGGAATCACATAGGTCCTTGTTACATGAAAACAAAAGGTACAACATGTATCATTAAAAGGAACTGAACTACATAGGTTCTTATTAAATTTATAGGGATATATAGAAATCCCCTTTCATGGGCCGAATCTTAATTATGAAATACGTCCTACCTCATTTTATAGAAGCCTAATGTATTTAAAGATGATTATAAATTATAGATTTCCTTACAATATGACTTTAAACTATAGAGTATTTAGAAACTGGAACTAAATGATATAAATTATATTTCTCATGTCTAGTTTCCTATAAAGTACATGTATTCAGTCAATAAAATTTTCGATGGTAACTGATATAACTACTAGAAATAATTCAAAAACATGGCTTAAATATTAAATAGTGTTTATAAAGAAGTGTTGTGGCACTGCCTATGATAAAATTTTGGGTCTATAAGGAGTGTTGTGCACTGGGGGGGGGGGTGATGTAACACCATATAAATTTAAAGGTTTAAAATTATAAATGTCACTACACATGTTAATAAGGTTGAAATTTATTTGTGAGAGATTACCTAATTAAAACACCACAGTTAAGAGAGCTTGTCTTGGAGTAGAGTTAGGATTGGTGACCTCCTAAGATAATTCTGAGGGAGCATGTGAGTGAGGAAAAAGTCAACTAAAATAATATGTTTTGTCTTGATAGTATTTTAATTATCCTGACTACCCATTCAAGCATATGGGTGGGTCTCATGGAGGTTACTACACATGTATAAATGGAAATTGGTGGTTCCTAGTGGGCCAGAAACTAAAGACCATATCAAAATGGTGGGGTGTCTGTGCTATCAATAGGTTCCATTTCGTACAAAATCAACATTTGGTTACATAGGAATGTGTTGATTTAACACATTTTATTTTATTTCTTTATTAATAACTAGTCATGTGTTCTAGTTCTGGTATAGATATTATTTTTAAGTTTTTTTATAATATTAATATCAATGTCATGGAAGATAAAGAAAATATTATTTATCTACAAAAAAATATTTTATCATACAAGTTTCTTTTTTCATATTTATTTAATCATGAATTTTATTAAATATAATCCCACTAAAATAATAACACCATTAAATTTTAAATTATTTTTATCAGTGGGAAATGATCTAGATCACATTACAACTTATCATAGCTAACCTTTTATAATAATTTATGATTATATATGATAAATAATTATGTCAATATTATTGAAATGACTCTTCGATAGTTAAGTGGACATTTTTTTATCCTAATCCATCATATGAATTCACTCAAATATATTAATCTAGTATCCTTAGAATCATGTTTTTCTAACTATTTTTAAACCAAATATAACATCAGATATAGACACCTAATGGTTAGAGTCACATATAATTTGAATTCCCTACATAATATTCTTCATGTACACATAAACGTTTGGACCACCTGTAATGAATAATTAAGGTCTTAATAAGTTTTAAAAATTGAAGGAATATAATATTTAGTATTTTTAAACTATTTTTAATATCTCACCATCTTATATCATGCATTATATTAACATGTATTCAGTCTTCTAGTGAATTTTCTTGAATCATATTCTAGAAAAAAATCAATATGTTCATATTATATTGATGTGTAACACTTTAAAACACTCATAAATTTCATTTCATACCGAAAATCATTTTTATACAGATCCAAATTCATCCCATTAATAAGGTAAATAAATCCATTTAATGTAAAGGCTTTGAATAACAAGAAACCACAACCACCCATAAGAGTAAGCATGAAGTAACAGGTATCCAAACACCACTTTTATAGATAGAGCCTAAGATCCTAGGTTAGTGGGAAGTCAAACCCAACGTCTCTATACCCATGGTTCTTCAATATTGAGAGTCTTCAATTTAATCATAATTAAAATAATTAAAGTGTATAAAATATAATTAAAATCAAAATTAAAACTTTCAACACAATACAAGACAATGTTGATGTGAAACAATACTAAATCAATTATCATACCTATCATGTAACTCCATAAATGAATGTATTATAAAAATAGAAGAATTTTGAAACTATAAAATAAATTATATATCCATTTATATAATAAAAAATTTACATTTATGAATAAAAGTAGGTAATAACACTAAACAAATGAATATTTCATAAATTTATACATGAGAGAAACATTTGTGAACAATTAATAAATAAATAAATTATACAAGCTTTATAATTTAATCATGCATTATGGACATTTCATAACTAAATAAACATAAAAAGTTTATTTTTTCTGATACAAACTCGCTCATATTATCCTTTACATGAATGTTCACTTAAATATACAATATTAAATTAAATACAACCACTTTATTTTCTTAATCTATTCACAAACCTTTTACATAATCAAAATATCACATATTTAATATTATTTAAAACATGATTATATAACTTTTTAAAAATTCATTTTGATGTAATTCTATAAATTTCATCAAATAATAATTTTTTAATTTGGACATTTCAAATTAATAATTAAGAAAAATTTATAATTTCATAATAAAATACATTATATTTTCCATTATTTTATAATTTATTAACACTTTATAAAATAATTATATGTTATCTTATACAAGTTAATGGTTTTCCATATTGAAATTTAATATTATATATATATATATTTAAATATTTCATAAATTTGTTAGCATAAATTATAAATACTTTCTAATTAAATAATTTTAAAAAAAATTATAACTTAATTTAATATATCGGAAAAAAAGTTTTATATAATAAAAAAAAATCTTATAAATTATATTTATTACTAGGTTTAAGGGTTATAAAATAAATACAAACACACACACACACACCCATTGGGCCAACATGGATCAAATGTCATCCCCTAAGGATTATCCCATATAGAAGAAAGAAAATTTTAATTTGAAATTGATTGATGGATTAAAAATTTGGTATCCCATAGGATATATATCCTAAATACCCAATTTATGGAAAAAAGGCAAATTATGATGAATATATATTCTATAATTCAATTAAAACTTGAAAAAAAAGAAATTAATTTTTTCCCACCATCAGATTTTATTATATCTTCATATCAAAAATCAAAACTCATTTAAAAACAAATATAAGACATTATATTTGGAAAACCATGGAATATGATAATTTAGGAATATTAGTCAAATTTTATGATATATTAAAATTTTATATTGTGGATTTCCAACCAATGCTTATGATAAGCCTGATTTAACTTCACTGATATAATTCTTTGTTTTAAAGGATGTGATAAAGTTCTTAATTATGTTATCATCCAATATGAATTCCAATGTTATATTATATGTCATAGAACAAATGCCCATCATAGCCTATGAATTTTATATATCATACATTATGATATTTTGGAGTGACCATGGAGCTCTAACCTTGATGTGGATTAATAAGGAACCTATATGTAGAGATTTAATAAAGATGGGTATGATTATTTTCAGAAAAGAAGATCCATCATTAATTTTCCAATAAATTTTTAAATTACTCTTACTATAAAAGATAGATAATATCATACAGGATTTTGATAACTTAAAAAGGAATACTAAATTAGTAAATGATGGTAAATTGAAAGATTTAATCTATAAATATAGAGTGTTAATGTTTGGGAAGAGGTTATGTGTTCCATTTCTACAAGAGTTGAAAAAAAAATTAGGTATACATTATAACTCAAATTTCGCTAAACACCAAGGTAGAATAAATATTTATAAGGATTTAAGAGAACAATTCTGATGGGATATTATGGAGTGGGAAATTGTAGACTATGTGTCCATATTCTTAGTATTCTACTAGGTGAATGATGAATTACAACATCCTAAGGGATTCAGACAACCAATTTTAATACCTATATAGAATTAAAAAAATATTATACATAATGTTTTTACAAAACTCCCAAATACTCTGAGGAATAACAATTCTAGATTTATTATCATGGATCATCTTACTTATTCTTCTAATTTATTATTGATAAGAGAAGATCTACCACTTGATAAATATGACTATCTGCCTATCAATAAAATTATAAGACTTCATGGGGAACCTCTATCAATTGTATATGATCATGACCTTCAATTCACATATAAATTATAGAAGATTCATTAAAGGTTTTTTTTGACATTGGGATACATTTAAACACCTTCCATCATCCCCAAACTGATGGGAAGTCTAAAAGGAATATCCTGATTTTGGAATACAAGCTATGATCATGTTCTCTTAACTTCCAAGGTATGTGAGATAAATATATACCTTTGGTGGAATTTTAATGTAATAATATATTTTATTAAAGAATTCATATGGAAGAATATGAATCATTGTATAGGAACATGTGTTATAGTCAAACCTATTGGGATGAAGTTAGAAAATTAAATCTAGTTGTCCATGATCAGGTGGATGATATTACTATAAAAGTATGAACTATTTATGATCATATTAAAGAATCACAAAGCAGACAAAAAAATGTAGATAAATGAAATAAATACTTATAGTTTTATGTTGGGAATCATGATTTATTTAAAGGGTTCTCTATGCAACGGAGTTATAAGATTCATTAAAAAGGGTAATTTAAGCCTTCATTACATTGGGTCTTTGGAAATACTTTAATTAATTAGAGTTATAGATTCCCAATTCACTATTCTGCCCAAACATTTTAAAGTACATGGGATATTACATGTTTCATTATTGAGGAAATACATACCATATCTAATAAATGTGCTCACATTTGAGATAATAGAGTTGGATAATAACTTTTATTATAATGAAAAACCTATCTAGATTCTTAACACCAAATGGAAAGTGTTGCAAAATTGGGTGACTTGATTTGTTAGATTCTTTTGAGAAAATCACAAACTAGAAGATTAAACGTAGTATCTTAAAGAGGTAATGAAGAAGAAACACCCAAATTTTGTAAATTAAAAATATATAACCTAATCAGGAGGATGAAATTATTTGGGGGGGGGGGTGCGGTAAGTGTAATGCATGAGACCCTAATGTAGCAGGTAAACATCATATCCTAAATTAGTAGACAACACACACTCTAAAGAGAATATATTCTTGAATTTATAAAAATATTAGATTTTATAATTTTAAAAATATTAAAAAAAACATCATTTTTTAATTTAGAATATAAAAATTACTTTAGTATTAGGTTTTTAGTTTTTTCTTAAAAGGATGGGTTTTAGTAGAAAAAATACTGTTTTCATGAAACTTATAATTTAGATGACTTTATCATTATATAAGAATTAAATATAGGTTTAAAAAACCTTTTAAGTAATAAAATATAAATATAATTAAATAATATATTCATTTAAAAATATTATTTTAATTTATAAATCCTATTTCTAATATTTTTACAACTAATTGAAATCTTACTTTAATAAAACCAAATTTTGAACTATTTTTAAATCAAGTATTTTCAGGTGATTTAAGTTTTATATTTCCTTTAAAGACTCACACCTTATATTTTTATTATAATAAATCATTTTATTATATTAAAATATGTATCCACGATAATTTTATTCTATATAATTTTAAATCTTAAAAACAATATTTCTCTTAAAGATATTTCTTCATGATTAAGTTTGTTTATTTTAAAATTAACATTTAAAACCATTAAAAAATTTATTTGATGATTTTTTTAAAATTATTTACTATAATGATAAAATTAGGTAAAAGGGTTAATCTTAATATTTTTCATTAAAATATATTACTAGGATTAAAAATTAACTACCAATATAAAATCAAATTAGGGAAAAAGTTCAAAAGTTAAATGAAAAAAGCACTATAACACTAAAAGTTTTATAAAAAAAGGACTGATTGAGGTTGTTTTCCAAACAAAATCACTATATAATTATATTTATTCCATTTTTTGTAAATTTATCCTTTAATATTAACTTTAAATTATTTTAAATGTAAGGTTTACTCCCCAAATTACCCTTCCCTTCACTTATAAAAGTGTAACAATCCCAACACATAAAGACAAATCCCACTAACAAATTCATCCTTAAAAATATGAAAACTTTATCCTCCTATAAATATCTTCCATGTTAAAAATATTATGGTAACCATTATTTATCATGATATCATCATCTTAAAAGGATCATTCCAAGGAAAATTCAAGTCCCAAAAGGTAGAATTACCAACTACTTAACTTTTCTTCTTAATCATCTTCATTCAAATTTATTGGATACAAACTAATATAATGATATTAGTATCATTTATATAATATAATTTTACTATATTATGGGTATTATATTTGTAAATTCTATTATAGCATTCATTGAGGAAAAAATAAATCATCGTTCGTGCGTACGTGCAGATTACTACCACTATAAGAACAAAATTAATTGTTCATAATCACCCATAAATGTTATTTTATACAACGGATTTAATGATGAAATATTATTTTAATGATATTATTATAATTATGGTATGAAAAATTGGAGTACCTATTAATGATATAATCAATAAGTGAAAATCATTAATTTAATCATTTAAAATAAGCAAACTAAGAGGATAATATGTTATTCAATTATGAAATATTTTTTTTATCCTTTAATTCCTTATATAATTACATTATTATTCTGATTAGTAATATTAATGAACACTAAATTTTAACATTATGGTTCTACTCGAATGATATTATGTCAAAACCACCTCATAATCATTCATTAATGCAGTACATGTTCATGTATTGGTTGGTTTAACCACATACTAGAACAATATTAGGAATTTATACCATGAATGAATATGAAGTATATAATCATTCATTATATCTATGTAGTTTCCTAGAAAATATATCTCTGTATGAATACATTAAATTTTATGTGGTTGTGGTGCAAATTCACATCAGGTTAATCACCTCAAAATGGGTTTGTTAAGCAATGACCCTATATTTACTCCGATGTATAGTGAATGTGACTAATACTGCACACATAAAAAGACACTCCCAGGGGATATACTATGGAATATTTACATAATATCTATGAACCACTATTAAGGACTTTACCTACCATTACCTTTGTGTCCTAACAAGGAAATCTATTTAACCCAATTATTATATTCCATGGACAACCCAACACATTAAAAGTACCATATCTATTATATTTCTTTCATAAGTGTACCTCTTGTTACCTTGATGATTCCATGATTATTATAAATTCATTATGGGATTTTCTACTATACATAAATATTATTCTATTATTGGGGATTTATTTGATTTTCATACATTTTAATATATTTATAAAAATGTTTTTATTCATCCATATATTCCTTAGGGAATCATACATAAGGTCTTGTTGACTATTATGGTGAATGCATTGGACTCCATTAGGTGATGGGTAGGGACCAAAATTATATATAGCCTAGATGAATAGATAGGTATCATGATACAAAAAATATTTGGTTTTGATATATACCTCCCCCTATATCACTATAGTGTCTTGGAATAAGGACTTGACTACTTGTTTTGATGTATGGCATAATGAATTCCATAAATACGAGATCAAATATTATTTTTATCCATGTTTTTATTTATTTCAATGGATATAACATGCTCTTATTTTTAGTTTATTATGGCATCATGTTATTTTATTATTCCTTCCAAATCAGATATTCCATATTTATGTTATGATAGCTTCTACTCTTTGCTACTACCCCTTACTGAGGATTTAAGATCATACTTATTTGTTTTCAATTCCCTAAGAAACCTAAAATATAACTATGTGTAATTTTAATATATATGATTGAAGGGATAATTATGTTATCATAATGTGTGGATTATATATCTTATGTTTTTAAATTTAAGGTATGTATGTATCAATTCTTCCAAGACTACTTAGCAGTTGGATCCTTCTGAAACTCTTATATTTTGTACCAATAATATAATTTAACTACTGACTCAAGGTTTTGAGAGTTCATTATGTTACAATAATATTAAATATTAAATAAACATTTTGTCTATCAAAAAGGTTTCTGAAATTTTTATTTTAAAATGAAAATAAAAAATATAAGGAGAAATCACTTCTATAGAAAAATAACTCTTTTGAACCTTAAGTGTTCTTAAATTTATGTGATTTAATTATTATCATTACAAAATTAGTACTTATTTACTTGTAAATAATCAATAAATTTAAATATTAAAAAATTTCAGAATATATTTCATAATACGGTTACTCCTATTCATACCCACCAGACTAATGACTAGTTTATAAAATGTAATTTTAAATAATAATATTTCTATAGTATATTGCAGTTAGATTAATATTAGCCTTTCATGTACTAAGTGATATCAAAAATAATATTTTTTAAAAATAAAAATACATTCCAAAATATCAAGGTGTTATAGAAAAGATATTTCTCAGATAGCGGGAACAAGTTTAAAAGATGGTTAGATTCATCAAAAGACTCTTCAAATTGATGGAATTAATTATAAATATTAGCAGTCACAAATGGAATATTACCTTAATAATATGAGAACTAATTGTTGGAATATCATAGTCAAACCTTATAAAGTACCTAAAGTTGACCACAATATATTAACCGGTAATGATTCCATTAGATATGTTTTGAACTATAAGGTAATTGACATTTTATACTGTGTTATTAGTATAAATGTCTATATACATGTATAAACATGAAAAACATCTCATAATATTTTTCAAATATTTAAATTCACTATTCTTG
The DNA here is from genome assembly GCA_963277665.1 of Viscum album. NCBI lineage: Eukaryota > Viridiplantae > Streptophyta > Magnoliopsida > Santalales > Viscaceae > Viscum > Viscum album. The sequence goes on along the minus strand of OY728138.1, from coordinate 717,493,824 downwards.
TAGTAGATAAACTAATAAAAACTAATCTAGGTATGTTAAGTGATGATATTTAAGAATTTAAAATGGAAGAATAAGAGATTTTTAATCAAATTTTTCAAAGATTTATAATTATACTAAATAGTATGAGTTATTTAGGTGATACTTTAGATAAATTATTTTTTGAAATTTTTTTAAGAACATTACATAAAAATGGCATGATATGACATTTTTAATTGATGAGAGTAAAACTTTGAATGAATATACCTTAGATGAAATCATTGGATCCTTACTGAAATATTAATTGGATGTGAAAAATATAGCTAATGAAGAAAATACTAAAAGTAAAGGATTTTACTTTAAATAAATTAATTCATGATACTAATTACTCTTATAATTATGAATTATAAATTAGTGAAATCATTCAATTAATTCTAGTTTCTAAAGGAAGAAGTAAAAAATGTTACTTAAGGAGATATCAAATAGATTAACCTTAAAATTATTATAAAGCAGGAAAGGTAATATTATGTCTGTTGATAATTTTGACATTATTTGTTATGAACATAAAAATAGAGGGAATATCAGACCAAAATTATTTTCTAAAAATTATAACAATATGACAAAATAGTAAAAGAAATAAAATAAATATATGGAATTAATATGGAGTTATATGTAATACTCTAATTAAAGTGAAGAATTGGGTACAAAAAAGTATTTGTAAATACTTATTTTAATGGACTCATAAAAACAAGTGAATATAATTATTATTCATTTTAGGAATTTAATTTTTAAAATATGACTCAAGATAAAATTTATAAAAAAATATGAAATTAAATATTTATATAGAAACAATTCTTAGTATGCACAATGATTTTTAAATTAAGCATAATAAAATTTATAGAAAATGAACGTTTTATGAAATCTATTTAAAATAAATCAACTTATATTGAATTAAAATATTCTGAAATATATCCAAATTATACACAATATAAAATAAATAAGGATGAAAATAAAATAAACATTGATTCTATGTCTAAGAACAATGCGGCTAATGAAATAATGTTTAACAGTGTTATGAAAGAGAGTAATAAGACAAGATATTAAATTAAATGTATGAAAAATATTTTCCCCAAATTTTTCCGTGAAATGGAAAATTATGAAAACAATTAATGATGAATAAACAATATTAAAGTAATACTAGAATTAGATATTATAAAATTTTAATCAAAATGTATAAGATTTTCATTGTTAAAGGTTCAAGTGGAATTTTTTTTAGTTCTATTTGTTTTAAATTTCAGATGAAGGGTCATTATACAAATAAGTGTTCCTTGATATTTCAATAATATATTGCTAACACCAAGTATTTTATATCTAAATCATTATCATCTAGATTACCTATGAATACATTATTGAAATCCATATGGGATACAAGGAATTATTATACTAATTCCATTAGACCCAACTTTTCATGGGTAGAAAAGTATTTTTAAATATGTTTTGGTAGGAATTTTTCATTGAATGATTTAAAAAGGATATATTATACATTTATTGTTGATGATCAATATATATGACTGGTTATATATCAACTTTTTTATCTTTTAGTAAATTTGATAGAGGTAAGGTTACATATGGTGATAACTCTAAAAGAAAAATAAAAGGTTTTGGGGAAGATGGAATTTTAAATTTTATCATTATTTTATTAGAATTATTTATTGATGGTTTAAAGGATAATTTAATCATAATTTTTCATTTATGTGATGATGCGATTTTCTTAAATTTTAAAATGAAAAGTATTTTCTTTTAAAGAGATCGGTTTTATTTTTATGCAAATATAAATGATTACATTTATTAAAACCATTTTGTTAATTAAACTATCTAAAGTGTTAAATGTTTTAATGATATAAAGTCTGATGATTTTGTTTGGAATAGAATAATATTTAATTTTATATTTTGTTTGATTCATGATATTTCCATAAACTAAACTATTCGATAGTTACCTTAACTTTAGGAGGAAAACATATCTGTTCATGATGAATGGAGGGAAGGTAACGAACACAATAGTTTTTTCAAACCTATCAAAGAAGTAAAAACTATAAGGCCTATTTAACTCTTTCATTTATATTTATTTGGACCAGTTAGATATATTATTCTTTCTATAAAGAATTATTTTTTATTTATTGTAGATTATTTTACAAGATTTAAAAGCGTTTATTTTATTTTACACAAATATAGAACTTTATCTAAATTAATAGCTTATTATAAATTAGTTAAAAATGATAAAGGGTATATAATTATTTAAATTATAAATGATAGATGTAGAGAATTATTAAATTTTTAATTTCATAATTTTTTTGAATAAAATAGTTAAGTTAATAATTTCTCAACTTCTAATGAACCACAATAAAATTGTGTTGTGGTGAGAAAAAATATGACAATTCTAGAAATAAAAATAACCATGTTAAATGAAAATAATCTAACAAAATTATTTTTAGAAGAATATTTAAATTATTTTTGTCAAATTTCAATTATAATTTGTTAAGTATTATATTAAAAAATACTTCTTATGAACTTTGGAAGGGATGAAAATAAAAAATTGGCTATTTTAGAGTCATCAGTTGAAAATTCATCATTTTTAATACTAAGGATACATTAAAAAAAGGTCATGAAAAATATTTGAAAGTTATATTATTAATTAATTTAAATATAAGCAAGGATTATTGGGTATATAATTAAATAACACTAATTTTTGACAAAAATTTTCATGTTAAGTTTGATGAATGTTTTTAAAAATATAAAAATACCGATTTGGGTAAAATTTTTGAGGATTTTGGAGGCGTTAATTTTGGATAAGATGAGGTTAGTGAAAAAAATGCATCAACTAGGGGGAGCATGAGAAGATACCCTCCAAACCATATCCTAGGAGCTAGAAAACTCTTAATGATCATCCAATTGAAAATATCATGGAAAATGTTGAAATAAATGTTCAAATTTGGAGATCTTCTATGAAATTTTGTATTATCATTATTTAATTTCTGATTTTGTTCCCAAAAATATTGATCAATATTTAAATGATTCTAATTGGCTATTTTATATTCAATATGAGTTGAATCAATTTTAGGGAAATTATTTAAGGACTTCAATTATTATATATAATGATTCTTATTTCATTAGAATAAAATGAATATTAAAAAAAAAGAGTAATGAATATAGTTAAATCATTAAAAAGAAATATTGATTAGTTTCTCAAGGATATTCTCAAGATTAAGGTATCTATTTTGAAGATTACTTTTTAGCTGTCGATGTAATAGAAGCTATTATAATATTATTTTTTATGATAGTTTTAATGGTTTTAAATTATTTCAAATGGATTTTAAAAGTTCTTTTTAAAATGGTTATATTTATAAAAAAATTACATGTAGAAAAAATCCCATATTTTCAAAAAAAAGTTTTAAAATCACGTTTTAAAACATTCTAATGCCTTATATGGTTTAAAACATTCTCCTAGAAATTGGTATGAGAGATTATAAAATTCCTTTTTGAAAAAAGTTTTGAGAAGGAAAATTTTATCGTAATTTGTTTAATAATAATATTTGACAAGTTATTTTAATTGATAATATTTATATGGATGATATCCTTTGTTTTATCTTAAAACATTATTTATGAAAATAGTATTTATGTTTGATTAAACATTAATTTGATATGATTTAATTGGGGTAACATAGATTCTTTCCTAGACTTAAAATTTGAAAAATAAATGATGGTATATTTCTAAATCAATTTAATTATGTAAATAATTTGGTTAAAATATTTGTATTAGAGTAGATTGAATTTATGATTAACCCCATAAGTAATAATCATAAAAAATAATTAGATAAATTTTTATTTTTTGATATTATAAATATGGAACCATTAGTGGTAGTTTATTATATTTAACTACTTTAAGTCCTGATATGATGTATTTAGATTGAATGTGTGTCAGGTTTAAAAGTAATCCTAAATAAATTAATTTAATGGTTTTAAAATATATTTTAAAATATTTTTATGGTTATTTAAATCTTTTTTATTTTAACTTTCTAAAACATATATTAAGATAGTATTTTTACTACTCTTACTTCGAAAAATCCTTTACAATACTATATAAATAAGAATATTTATATCAAATTTGACTTTCTTAAACATCATGTTCAAAAAGACAAAAAATATAAATATTAAGTTTTTTCTATAAAATTTTTGTTTACTGGTATTTTTAAAAATCCCCTAGATTTAGCTAAGTTGGAAAAAAATAAAATTTAAACTTGATATGATATGAGTTAATTTTTTTCATATGTTTAAGGGAGTATTAACCTATTTATAAGACAAAATATTCAGTCTATCTTAAAAACATATTATAATAGTTCACTACTTACATCTTATTAATTTCATAATATAGTACTTTAAAGTATATCCTTAACTCATGTTTTTAATAGTTAGGTTTGGAAGGAGCTTAAATCAATTTTCAATGTTACATTTGGTATAATTAGTTTCTTTCATGGTTAATATAACATTTTTTTGCAATTTAACTATGATGATATAATTTTCTATTGAAACTTTAAATTTTTTATCATTTAAAAATGTGGTAGACGTTTTTATTGAAAGTATAATTTTTTCTCAAAAAGGGAGATATAGTTGAAGTGAAACATTTTTACATCAATTAATCTTATTTTGATAATTACAAATAAAATCTCATTAATTTTAATGTTGTTATAAATTTAAAATTGATGATATTTTTGCTAATTTATTATTCATCTTATTTATGTATTTAATGAACTAATTTTTGAGAAAAATTCATCATTGTAAGAGTTGAGTTACACCTTAGACACTAATGCTTTCTTAATAGAATAATTATACTTTTTCATAGAATTAGTTATTTAATTATTTAATTATTCCTTTTGTGGTCATTAATTTATTAATTATTATTTTTTATTAACTTCTATACATTCCATATAAATTTATAATGTTTTATATATTTACTAAATGTTTTCTTTGTGTCAAATGGAATATACTCTTGAATAAACTAAACCGATATTGGATCATATGATATTTATGGTGATTATTTTTTACATATATGAAGTTGTAAATTTGTCCATGTTTAGAATGAAACTGACATAGAGCTAAATGAGACATACATAAAATCTTATTCATATGTATACTAAAGTAAAAGAAACCTATTGTTGTATTAAAATCACACCAACATAGATATGAAATATTGATAGGAACTAAATGAAACATATGTTGAGGCTAGATGAAACTTAATCTCATCAGAATAACACATATCCTACGTATGATTCACACATATGTTCATGGAAGATGAAACAAATATAGATCAAGGAAAATGAAACATATGATCAAATCATTTTTTCCAAACAATAAATTATACTTTATTTTTATATTATTTTATATATCAATTTTATAAAATTTAATAATGATTATTCTCACTAATTTCTTTGTTCTATAATTTCATAATAATTATTTTGATTCTGAGAAAAAAATATTTGCAAGTATTTTATGTATATTTAAATAATCATCACATTCAATGAATATCAACATTTTGTATTGAAAAATCTATTATTTAAAATTTGAGGCATTTTCAATATAAAAATATTGTTTTTCATGTTTTATAGGAGCTTTGTAGGACTATTAAGTTGATCATTATCAAGTTTTTAGTTATGTATTAAATGTTCTATCATGTTTTTATTAGAAAAACATTTTAAAAATTACATATTATTGATGTTTTTTTAAATTTCAAATGGTTTGTGTTTTTGAGAGAGAAAATTTTAGTGGTATGGGAAATAGAAGATTATAATGTCTAGAGGATTTTAGTTGTTGTGCATGTGGATATCAATTTTTTGAATCAAATTTTCATGAATAAAATCATTAAATAGAGTTTTATAGGTTGAATTCAGGTTTCATGGAGGTTGAAAAGTGTTTTAAACTATACTATGATATATAATTTTAATATTAATACTACAACACTCTTAGATACACTACATCATTCTTATCATTTACTGATGGAGTGAAAATTTCTTCCATGAAATCTAGAAATTTACTATTTTAATTAGTCTCTATATTATTTCTTATTTCAATTAAATTATGTGTGTTTAATTTTATTGGGTTATACTACCCTTTAATGGGTTGTATTTTCAGGTTATACCACTAAAATAAAAATTAAATACAGGTTATTCCATTACCGATAAATGGTGAGGGGATTTTGGTTGTGTATTGATCTGGAAAAAGGAATATTTAGTGTCTTGCACTATCTCAAAAGGAAGCTAGAGGGTAGTGTATCCAAGGTTAAAAAAGGTACTCTTGGGTTAAACCTTAAGGTATTAAAAAGTCATTTGTTTTGGGTTGTGAATCCCCATAAAAAGTCATAGATTCCATTTTAGTTGGATTCATTTCTCTCTACATTTTAGAGAAATCAAGAATCGATATAGGATCCATCTGATTTGAACTACTAAAAAAATCATTATGTTGATTTTATTTTTATTTACATTATAAAAATTAATTTAACATTGGTATAACAATGAAATTAATTAAAGAACTAAATTCACCCCACTCTTTTCCAATGCGTTATTATAACATTAGTACCAAATAATTATTTTGACAAAAGTGTTCACATAATTCATCTTTTTTAATAATAATATGAATTTACATTCAGGACATAGACTTTTTATTCTATCATATATAGATCACATTTTAATTGGAAACCCCAAACATATCTCTAAACCCTTCACATTGTGAGATGTTTTCCATTGTAATGTAATCCAACTTTTATCCATATATAATTAATTTCCTAAACATTAAAATTAAAAACATCAGTACATATATATATATATATATATATATATAAAATAATACCTTTTAAAAAAAACTAAAAATAAACAAATTTTTTAAATAAAAAATTTATAGATATTAAAATTGATAATTTAAATTGAAATTTAAATTCAAATTCAAGGCTATAATTTTAACTAAAAATATAAAATGAAAAAAAAATAAAATAAAAAATAAAAATTAACAACCATTATTATATGTTTCCATAATATAAAAATTCAAATTTCTAAATTAAATATTTATTTAAATATATAATAAATAATTATAATCAAAAGAGAATCATGTTTAAAACATAATAAATTCCCTAAAATATAAAAAAACCCTAAATGAAAAATTCCCCATGTCTTTAAATTTAATATCATAAAAAGTATTTTTAATTTTATAAAAATAGAAACTTAATTTAGGTATTGAACATTTTAATTCTTGAATAGCAGAAATTTAAATTCTAGAACATAGAATATATTTATTTATAAGTTGAGAAAACATATTGTAAATTAATAAAGTGTTCATATTAAACTGAAAATATCCACAAAATCAATTTATAAAATTTAACTTATTTCTAGAGGTATTTTTCTAATGACAAATTTCATTATATGTTAAAATACAAAATATAGATTTAAATATTTCATAGTAATAATTACAAGGTTTAAAAAATCAACTTCAAAGGTTGATATAGAGGATGATTTTGGGGGTCTTAGTGTCTTATTGATTTAAAGGTTGATAGAGATAGAAACAATTGGTGATCGGGTTTTGAGGGGCTTGAAAATCAAAGGTGTTAAGAATTTAAATCAATGGAGAGGGAGATGATTTGGGGTGGTGATAATGGTAATTGGTGATGGTGGGTATTATAGACAGTATTGGTCAATCCTAGGTATTTAGGGGGGGATTAATAGTGGGAGGGGGGTTAAGGGGTTGAGGAAGTTATGAGTTTCTTTCTTAGAAAAACTTTTCAAAATTTTAATTAAAACATTGAAAAATAATAACATATCTTTGTTTAAATATGGATTTTCATTAAATTTGCACTAAATAAATATATTAATGACACATTTAGAAATCACTATTTAATATTTGAGGAATTATATTACAAAAAAGATTATCAGTGGTTTTAGGAACCACTGTTAAAAAACATCCACTAAACCTTTATTTTCTTATTGTTTTTCCATAAATATTCATATGAATCATCATATGGTTTATCAAGTACATATTTAGAAATATGATCTTCCTCATGTGTGATTAGTTTATCAAAGGTATAATATTGAAATGAAATAATTGTTTCTATCATGTCATGTAAGTATTATAAAACACCTAAGGTATAGATATTGTTAAATTTCTCACTTGTGGATTTGATAATCAATTCTTATTTTTCCATGATAGATATATCTTCTCCAGCATTACAACATATGGGAACATTATTTTTTTTCTATTTATATAATTGGGATGTATTGTTTAATTTTTTTATCTATTTATTATTCGTATTATTTATTGTCTTGGAAGAGGTAGAATTATATTATGGAATAGATACATCTTCTCCACAATTTAGGATTACTTTGTTATAGAAACTAAAAAAAAAATCAAAACAAAAAATATTGAGGATCTAAAGAGAGGTGGAACCAAAGATTTCATACCAATTTTCATATATAAATATGTATTCTAGCTCCTGTATCTTTTGTGTATTATTTTTTCAGCTTTGGTATTTATAGTGCATGGTTTTGTTCTTCCTAGGAAACTAACCCATCATAGGAAAATACATCATAGTATGGAAGGATTTCCACCCTTGTTTTCAAGAGTATCATAATTTTTTCCCCACTACATGTGATAATAGTGATATAGTTTCCTAATGAATCATCCATAATCAACATGAGGGATGTTAATCCCCTATCATAAATATATTTGGAATGCACTACATATGGTTCTAATAATCACCCCATCAGTGTATACCCATCAGATTTGAACCCATGAACATAAATTATGATAACATAATTATATAAAGGTCTATTCTAGATCATGTACCCCTTTCCCTTGATATTTTATTCTTTGGAATTCCTTATTCGTGGTTTTATTATTCATAGGTAAACAACTTATCATAGGGAAAGGTTTTCCACCAAGGAAGGATTTACACCATTTTGATCATGCATATCTTAGTCTTCCCCCGAATCAGGTGGGACTCATGATAATGATTAACAATGAATCCCCAGGCCATCAATGTAATAACCCAGACCTTATATTAAGGTATGTTTTTCCTTTTTCTTGAGTTTTTGAGAAAAGAAGAGTTTTTGGAAATTTTTGAAGTACACGCTGTGTACTTTATGAGTACATGTCGTGTAGTCCTTTGTCGCGCGAGGCTGTGTGCTGGCCGTGTTCGGGCCACACACGCGACCATGTAAGGGTGATGTGGAGGCCTCTTAAAGAGGAGTATGGAAAAGGCTAGTACACGCCTTGTTCTCCAAAAGTACATGCCATGTAGTTTGTTTTTTTCATTAAACACACCGAGCTCGAGTCTAATCTCCAGGGGTGTCTTCTTCTAGGTCTGGTTCTACTGAGAGACACTTTATGGCCAATGAACTTCTCTGAGCCCTCGAGCCTCCATTCGTTCTCCGAATTGACCTCTGTCGATTGCGTTGGAACAGTAGCGGTAAGCTCTTCCTTCTTATAGAGCGGAATTTTCCAATTTCTCCACTTTTTAATGATATCATGGGTTGAATGTTTTGTGAGTTTTTGTATATCTATGACGTTATAAGGATATTCAAGCCTTTTAGGTCAGCTATATTGATCTCCTAGCATGAAGGTAGGTGGTTTGTGCCTTTACATTCAACGTCATTGAGTATTATGTGCAAATTCCACTAATACCCTTGAACGGGGTATTGCGTGTTTACTGTTTTCCCTTATTGTTTTCTTGCCTTGCTTGTATGATTTTGTAGAGGTAATTTGGTCATGTATAAGGATAATTTCTATACTTGGATGTTTTTCACATTCCTTGTTCTATTTACAACCTTTTGGTCTTGTTTGGCCTATTGGCCGTTATTCCTATTTTCCATGTCTTGTGACCATAGGATGGAGTGATGTTCCCTGATATTCTTGTATTATAGTAGAAGGTTAGCCAAGTAGTTCCTTAGGATAATTTGGCCATATATCATTATTATTCACTAACTGGCACTGGGCTGTGAGAACCCAGTGCTATAGACTATAAGGGGATAGACTGAGTGAGCTTCCTCAAAGAGTATTGGACATTATAGACTATAGGGGATAGACCAAGTGAGCTTCCCAGAGAGTCTTTGGATATTATAGACTATAGGAGGACAGACCAAGTGAGATTCCTCAGAGAGTCTTGAGCTTTATAGGCTACATGAGGATAGACTGAGTGATCTTTCTCATAGAGTCTTTGTTTTGTTTGAATTTCTTGAAACCACTCCAGGCTATAGGAAAAATTGATTGAGTGAGCTTCCTCAGAGAGTCTGTGATCGACTTGAGTCTATAGGAGTAATTGATTGAGTGAGATTCCTCGGAGAGTCTCTATACCTTAGGGCTATAAAGGGAATTGACTGTGTTATCTTCCTTAGAGATTCCCCGACTGCCCTAGACTATAAGGGGAATTGACTGAGTGTGCTTCCTCAGAGAGTCTATAATTTCGTATGACCAAACCAGAGGGGTTAGGCTGAGTGTACTGCCCAGAGGGTTGTTGGTGATTCTTGGATAAGACCAAAGGGGATGTATGTGAGTAATCCCATAGGGTTTCTTGTTTGTGGTTAGCTGTTTACCTCTTTGTTTCTTTTTTGGTTTGTGGATTGTTTACTGCTGTGTATTACTATTTACTACTAATTGATTGCTTTTTACTGCACTTTACCTACCATATACTCACTAACTATTAGGAACAGATCTTCAAGTGGTTTCCTATTGGTATTTATTCTTACACCGTATTTGGGTCATGCTTTTGGGCCCAAACAGATTATATTGTTGCAGGTATAGATAAGGGAAAGCACCCTTCTACTTCAGGTACTTGACTTTCTGTGGAGATGGAGAGCATGGGACCAAGATATGGCTTGCGATGCTGAGAAGTTGTTTGTTTACTTTTGTTTTTTTACTTTGGTCAACATTATTGTATTTATATAATTGTGACTTTTGGATGCTTTCCTAGACACATGTATCATGCATCATTTCATATATATATATATGTGTGTGTGTGCTCCAGTTTTTTATTGATTTAGTATTCCGTTGTTACTTATTGGGATATTTTATTGCTTCCGCTATTATATGTGTTATTTATTTCTACTGTGTATTCTTCTAATGAGTGCATTGTTTCCCTACTATCACACCCAAGGCCCTCGCTGCTAGTCGGTAGCCTCTGGTGTTTGGGGAAATGCACTTGAAGACATGTGACCAAACGGGTACGGGGCACCTCTGGGTGGATTTCGAAACATGGATGTTACAAGTGGTATCAGAGGAATTCTTTTCTCTTGACTTACTATTTGGAGCCTATAGACAGGGATAGGACAGAATAGGTACTTGGTAATAAGTTGTGCCTGGGAGTAGCTAACCCGTGTATAGGGAAAATCCAATCTACCTCGTTTATTGCAATTTCTTCTGGTTTTGAAATTTTTATAGTTGATATGATTTCACCTTGAGTAACTCACATGATTTGTGTTGTTACTGTTGATATAATTGAGGTTCTATTTCTGTTGCAACCCGATGAGATGTGGGTATTCCATCTCATGCATCATATAGGAAATTTCTAGAAATCACATGTCATGCATTTTTCCATGCCATCTAGGACTCATTAGTGATTGCATGTTGTTGTGATAGATTATGTGTTGAATATGCATGCTGTAGTGATAGTTTCCTTGATAGAAATACCTACTATTTAATATAGTTTTGTTTGTGTATATATTTACTGAAATGAATGCCAAATTTCGATTCTTGAGGTGTTATGGGACCTCATGAATCAGAACATGGTGAATCTTTGACTTTTTCCCCTTGTATATGATATGTATGTGATTCCAAACTTTGATTTGTGGGGATTATGGGCCCTCAAGGATCGGAATTTGGAACCTTAACTTTTTTTTTTCTGTATTTTTTGGCTTCGGAACAGTTTCTGATCTACTACCTGGAAAAACCCTGAATACACGGCGTGTACTTTATTAATTCATGACGTGTAGTTTTCAAACCATTTTGATGACTATGTGCACAGAAACATGGGGTTGTGAAAACTCTTCAAGAACACGCCGTGTATGGTATGTACACGTCGTGTTGTAGTGACCGTGTGTCTACCCGTGTGACTAACGACATGGATCGATGAGACATTGAACTTTACACGTCGTGTCTTGTTCTCACATGCCATACCATGTATCCTAAGTACCCGGACGGGTCATGAACAACATGGGTCGGGGAAAAACTTCATGTACACACCGTATTCCCATGGAACACGCCGTGTAGAGTGAGCCATGTAGCCAACCGTGTAACTAACAACATGGGTCCTTGAAACCTTATCTAGTACATGCTGTGTGGTGGTCATACACGCCGTGTAGTCTAGGATTAAGGGGACCTTGTGGGTTAGCCGTGTAAGGAGACTCGGGTAGGGTAATAGAGTTCAAGTACATGCCGTGTGTGTGAACAACATGCCATGTGGTTGGGGCATTACAAGACCAGTTGGAACAGAAGTACACACCCATGTGAATGGCTTAAAAGAACACACCATGTAGTTTTTATACATGGCGTATTGTCATGTTTTTCAAAACTTGAATATTTCTTTCTCTTGTTCCCCTCTTGTACTCTTGTGTTCTCAGTATTTTATAATCCTAATCTAAGGTGTGTTTTTGACCTTTCATAGATATGCCACCGAGATGTCCTCCGGTTGTACATACGCTGCCATATGGTGATCAAACACTGGATATGGCCATTCAGAGACCTCCTGTAGATCCTCCTACTGTGCCAGCCTTGGCACCAGTATTTATACCAGTTTTAGGAGCCGATGCGTAGTGTAGGGAAGACTTTCAGAGGACGATTCATACCTTCTAGGGAGCTCTACCTCTTGCCCCATCGATAGCATAATTGATGTGAGTTTTTTTGCAGAAACATCCTCCTACTTTCTCTAGGGATGGAGGACCCAAGGATGCAGAGTCATGGCTAGAGGCCACACTGAAATTTTCAAGCATCTGAAGATACCTCCTGAGAAGAGGGTGAAGCTTGCTACCTATATGCTCTGAGACTAAGACAAGAGGTGGTGGTAGGTGATCTCACAGTCATAGAACCAAAAGAGTATTACATGGGATGTGTTTTGGTGCATCTTATATGATTACTTCTACCCAGAGACTTTGAGGGCCGATCGATCCCGGGAGTCTATGAGTCTGAAGCACGGTACTCTTTCTGTTATGGAGTACTCGTATCGGTTTACTGAGCTGGGGAATTTCATGCCTATTCTAGGAGGTGATGAGTTGTTCCTTACGTGGAAGTTCGAGGATGGTCTGAGGCACAAAATCCAATCGTAGTTGACCATCTTTAGGTTGAATTCAATATCCTCTATCATCAACCAGGTGCTTATCAGTGAGCATAATCTGAGGGATTCTGGAGCAGTGAGCCAGGGCGGTTTGACATCCATTGTCAGTGTTCCTCATACTGATAGAAGGAAGCATCATATATAGTCTTCTTGAGAAGATCAGAGTAGGTGGGATGTATCTTTGGGTAGACAAGTCTTATGCTACCAATACGGGAGGAGCGGGCATACTAGGCCTTAGTGCCAGAGAGACCTAATGAAGTGCTGATCTTTTGGCAAGATGGGCCATCTTCACCATTTCTATCAGATCTTCTCACCAACAGCTGGTTGTAGGGGTTCTTATATGACCCTGCATTCAGGAGATGCATCACCAGTTTCTCACCAGTCTGGGAACTGGAGTTCTTTCAGCCATTCTGGTGGAGGTGGAGGTCGTGGCCGTGGTGGTCAGTCACCAAGCTACCAGCGATACCAGAGTGGATCAGCTCAAAATGGACAGGCAGGGTCACATGGCCATGGAGCAGGCCAGACCTATGCAGTGGAGTAGACTCATCTGAAGAAGGATCTCAACCCCTCTATAGTTTGAGGTACAATCTTAGTAGCCTCAGTTTTATCTTCTTATCTTTTCATAACAGGGGCTTCCCATAGCTTTATATCTGTTGCTACTGTGGAGAGCCTTGGCCTATGCATCTTATCCTCTGCCGATACTTTGACTCTAGACACACCTTTGGGGAATAGAATGGATAGTGTACGTCAGTGAAGAGAGTTCCCTCTTGAGGTTGCAGGATGTCACTTCTTATGGGACCACTATTTCTTAGAGATGACGAGATATGATTTCATTCTCAGAATGGGATGGATAGTTCCCTTCCAAGAAGTCGTCGACTGTTGTCCCCGCAAGGTGAGTTCCATATCACCAGATGGTGGATACTTTCTTCATAGAGGCGAATGGGATTTCTAGGCGAGTAGAGCGGGTCCAGAGCATCATGGGTTGGGAGGAGTTACAATCCAATTGCTAGTCTATATCTTGATGACCAGGGGACTTCACAGTTAGACTTTCCTCCAGTGGTGGATCGTTTCAGAGATGTCTTTCTAGAAAAATTTTCAGGTTTTTCTCCAGAGCATGAGGTAGAATTATCAATTGAGCTTGTTCTAGGAGTGGCACTGGTGTCCATTTCTCTTTATAGGATGGATACACCTGAGTTGTAGGAGCTCAAGAAGAATTTGGAAGAGTTGCAGGTGAAGGGTTTCATCCAACCCAGTACTTATCCTTGGTGTTCGCCTGTCCTGTTTACGAAGAAGGCATATGGTACTCTCAGACATTGTGTGGACTATCAGAAGATGAACTAGTTGAAGGTCAATAACCAATATCCCATTCCGAGGATCAATGATCTATTCGATTAGCTTCGAGAAGATTGGGTGTTCTCGAAGATTGATTTAAGATCCGATTATCATTAGTTTCATGTTAGACCATCTGATATACCTCTTACAACTTTCCAGAGTAGGTATGGTCTACATGAGTATATGGTTATGCCGTTCGGTCTCACGAATGTGCCTGTAGGTTTCATGGCACTGATGAACTAAGTGTTCCATCCATACTTGGATTCCTTCGTGGTTGTTTTCATGGATGATATGTTGGTGTACTCTCACACTCGACACAACCATACAACCCATATTGATATCATTTTGAGTACAGTGAGGGAGCATCTCTTATATGCTAAGCTCTCAAAATGCCACTTTTGGATGGACGAGATTCACTTCTTGGGTCATGTTATCTCAGATGAAGGAGTATCTATAGACCCAAAAAAGTGAGAGAAGCGGTTTCCTGGGAGCAGCCGAAGAATGTCTTTGAGGGGTAGAGTTTTCTCGGGCTGGCTAGATACTAAAGGCATTTTATACGGGAATTTTCATGCCTAGAATCACAAATGACAGGTCTGACCAAGAAAGGGGTGAAGTTCTTGTGGTTAGATTCTTGTGAATCATCCCTTCAGCAGCTAAAAGGGAGGTTGACCTTAGCATCAATACTCGTCTTTATAGAGCTGGGAAAGATCTATACTATTCACTGTGATGCTTTATGTATCGGGTTGGGAGCGATACTTATGAAGGGAGATGGATTAGTTGCTTACATGTCTCGGTAGTTAAGGCCACAAGAGAGTAATTACCCGATGCATGATCTGGAGTTGGCAATTGTTGTTCATGCCTTGCGCTGTTGGAGACATTTTATTTTGGGAGATCACTTTGTGGTGTTTACCGACCACAAGAGTCTCGAGTACATCTTCACTTAGTGTGATCTGAATTTGAGACAATGAAGGTAGGTTGAGTACCTTCAATATTTTGACTTTGAGCTTGCCTACACGCCTGGGAAAGGCAATGTTGTGGCTAATGCACTAAGAAGAAGGACTTAGATTCAGGAAGTTCAGGAGGCCGTCAGTGAGTGAAAACTTATGGATCTGGTCTCTGAGATGCATTTGGAGGTACATGATAGTTAGGGGCAAACGTTTCTTTCTTCGGTGGTTTTTTCCTCTACTCTTCTTGATTGGGTACGAACGAGGCATCTATTAGATTCTGAAGGCCTAGTCCTATGAGAAAGAATGTTAGGAGAGGACCCTATTTACAGGTGGACCATAGGCGAGGATGAGATCCTGTGTTTCCATGGATGTGTATGGGTGCCAGTAGGTATACACGAGGAGATGATGTGGGACATTCATTCCTCAATTTGGGCAGTTCATCCTGGTATCACCAAGATGTATCGTGATCTACATCGTCAGTATTGGTGGCAAGGTATGAATAGGAATGTTTCTAGTTTCTTCATGAGGTGTTCCACTTGTCAGTAGGTGAAGGGAGAGCATTAGTGATAAGCAGGTCTTTTACAAAAGTTACCCATTCCCAAGTGGAAGTGGAACGACATCATGATGGACTTTGTGACCGGTTTGCTGAGGTCTCCTCAAGGGAACAACGTGGTATGGGTTGTCATTGATAGACTCAGAACAGTTTCTCACTTATTTCTAATCAAGGAGACATTCAGTGTTGATGAGATGGGGCAGTTGTACAGCCAAGAGATTATACGTCTTCATGAAGTTCCACACTCCATTGTTTCAGGCAGGGATGAACATTTTACTTCTTGGTTCTAGCAGGGGCTTCAGAAGGATTTGGGTAAACAGGTACTTTTGAGTACAACATACCATCCCCAGACAGATGGCCAGTCGGAGCGTACGATTTAGGTGCTTGAGGACATGTTTCGAGCATGCATTCTGTATTTTGGAGGTTATTGGGAGAAGCATATACCTCTTGTAAAGTTTTCCTACAAAAACAGTTTTTAGGATACTATTCAGATGGAACCTTATGAGGCTTTGTACGGTAGGCCATGCTGATCACCTTTATGCTGGTTGGAGGCTGGAGAGTCAGATTTACTAGGATCCCATCTTATTCAGGATACCTTAGAGCAGATAGAGTTGATTCAGAAGAGGATGGATACTCCACAGTCTTGACAGAAGTCTCATGCTAATCCGCAGAGATGACCTTTAGAGTTCGAGGTCGAGGATCAGATTTTCCTGCATGTCATACCGAGGTTGGGACACAAGAAGATTCAGAGATAGGGTAAGCCTTCACCATGGTACGTCAGACCGTTTGAATTGTTTGAGAGAGTTGGTCCAATTTCCTATCAGTTGCAGTTACCACAGAGGTACCGGGCTATGCACGAAGTCTTCCACATTTCTCAGCTCCGATATTACTTTTCAGACCCCTCTCATGTCTTTCAACCTGAGGAGGTTGAGCTTGAAGCAGATGCATCATTTGAGGAGCATCCTATCAAGATTTTTGATCGCAGTAAGAAGTTTCTTTGTGGCTAGTCTGCTCCTTTGGTATGGGTGCTATGGCAGCACAGGCGAGTATAAGACAAGATTTGGGAGACGGAGCTCGATGTACGATCATAGTGGCTGGAGTTGTTTAGGGTTTCTTCCTCAATGCCTCTCTAGGGAAATTCAAGGTTGAATTTATTTAAGGGTTAGTTTGTAAGAACTTGAACCTTCTTTTTAGAAATTTTCCCCTTTTTCTGTAGTTTTTGAGAAAAGAGGAGTTTCTGGAAATTTTTGAAGTACACATCGTGTACTTTATGAGTATACACCGTATTATCCCTTTTCAGGCGAGGCCGTGTGATGGACGTGTCCAAGACACACACACGACCATGTAAGGGTGATGTGGAGGCTGATTGAAGTGGAGTACAGAAAAGGATAGTAAACTCCATGTACTCCAAAATTACATGCCATGTACATTGTTTTTTTATTAAATGCACCGGGCTTGAGTCTAATCACCAGGGGTTTCTTCTTCTAGTTCTCATCCGACCCAGAGATGTCCTATGGCTGCAAAAAAATTTTGAGCCCCCAAGAATATGTCTGTTCTCTGATTCGACTACCATCGATTGTATTGGAATCATAACGGTAATCTCTTACTTCTTCTAGAGCATCGTTTTCCAATTCCTCTTCTTTTGTAAGTTATCGTGGGTTGAACGTTTTGTGAATTTTCATAGATCTATGATGTTCTAAAGAGATTCAAGCCTCTTGGTTCAAGTATATTGATCTACTAGCATAAAGGTAGGTGGTTTGTGCCTTTCATTTCAAAGTCACTGAGTATTGTGTGAAAATTCCACCAATACCCATGAATGGGGTATTGTGTGTTTACAGTTTTGCCCTTTTTGTTTTCCTGCCTTGCTTGTATGCTTGTGTAGAGGTAATTTGGTCATGTATAAGGATAATTTCTATTCATGGATATTTTTCCCATTCCCCGTTCTATTTATGACCTTTTGGTCTTGTTCAGCCTATTTGCTGTTATACCTATTTTTCATGCCTTGTGACCATAGGATGGAGTGATGTTCCCTGACATGCTTGTATAGTAGTAGAATGGTTAGCCAAGTATTTCTGTATGATACTTTGTCCATATAGAATTATTATGCACATACTGGCATGGGTACATGAGAACATGGTGATATAGACTATAAGGGGATAGACCGAGTGAGCTACCTCAGAGAGTCTTGGACATTATAGACTATAGGGGATAGACCGAGTGATCTTCCCATAGAGTCTTTGGATATCATAGAATATAGGAGGACAGACCGATTGATATTCCTCAAAGAGTAATGAGATTTATAGACTACAGGAGGATAGACGGAGTGAGATTCCTCATAGAGTCTTTTTTTTGTTTGAATTTCCTTAAACCACTCCAGGCTATAGAAAGAAATGACTGGGTGAGCTTCTTCAGAGAGTCTGTGATCGACCTGAGGATATAGGAGGAATTAACTAAGTGTGCTTACTCAGAGAGTCTCTGTACCTTGGGGCTATAAGGGTAATTGATCGTGTGATATTACTTCAAGGGTACCTGACTACCCTAGACTATAATGGGAATTGACTGAGTGTGTTTCCTCAGAGAGTCTATAATTTCATATGACCAAACCAGAGGGGTTAGGTTGAGTGTACTTCCCAGAGGGTTGTTGATGCTTCTTGGATAGGACTAGAGGATATGGCTATGAGTACTCCCAGAGGGTTTCCTATTTGTGGTTAGATATTTTCTTCCTTGTTGCTTGTTTGGCTTTCGGATTGTTTACTGCTGTGTATTAATGTTTACTGCTTACTATTTGCGGTTTACTACACTTTACTTACCATATACTCACTATTAGTAACATATCTTTGGGTGGTTTTCTACTAGGATTTAGTCTCACTCCCTATTTGGGTCATGCATTTGGGCCCCAACAGATTATATTGTTGCAAGTATAGATAAGGGCAAGCACCCTTCTACTTCAGGTACTTGACTTGCTGTGGAGCTGGAGAGCATGGGACCAAGCTATGGCTTGTGATGCTGAGGATTTGACTGTTTACTTTTCTTTTGTACTTTGTTTAGCATTATTGTATTAATAGAATTGTTAATTTTGGCTACTTTACTAGAAATATTCATCATGCATCATTTCATATATATGTGTGTGCTCCAGTTGTTTATTGATTTAGTCTTCTACTGTTACTGTTGTTGGATATTTTACTACTTCTGCTATTGTATGAGTTGTTTATTTCCACTTTGTACTCAGCCAATGAGGGTATAGTTTCCCCACTGTTACACCCAAGGCCCTCGCTACTAGTTGGTATCCTATGGCATTCGGGGAAATGCGCGTGAGGCCATGTGACCAACCAGGTACGAGGCGCCTCTGGGTGGCTTTCAGAACCGAGATGTTATAATCAACATGAAGGTTGTTAAATACATATAAAAAATCTATTTTTAATGAACTGCATATGGTTCTAATAAGAAGTTACATCACAATGGAGTGATAATTAAATAGATATATCAGTATGAAATCATAATCAAGGTATATGAAATTTAAATAATATAATTTTATATTATGGAATAATAACTATATAAAAAACATGAATAACAATATAAGTATGAAACCTAACATAAGAATCTAGAACATTTATAATCATATAAAATTATAAAATATCTCAGGGCTCTCCTCCAAGGACATCATAACATATTGGATAAATGTTAACTACATCATGCCCATGCATAGAATAATAGACTAAGATAAACTCCCATTTCAAATATAGGTCATTTCAAGAGATATAAATTTTATTAAATTCATTAAATGGATATATAATTCTATGATCACCCATAACATAATAATATAACCATGTATATGTGTTCCACATGAAAAAAATCATAATTCATCTATAGAATAATTAAACTAATAAAATAAAATGGTTTACAAAAAATGTTTCACAAGGAATACAAATAAATCACTTAGAGAAATATATTGAATGATTAATTAAAAGTATATCTCCAGTGAAATATATGAAATATTAATAGTTTATAACTTAAATTAATATTTTTATTGATGGAAAACCCTTTATATGATTGTAATATTTTTTTCGAAAAATTAAAAGAAATATCCCTTATATTTTAATATTTTTCTTTAAAATAAATTCTATTATGAATAAATGGTTTAAAAACTAAATTATAAAGGAAGTAAAATTATTTTAAATAATTATGAAATAAAAATATATTGATGGAATCCTCATAAATAAAATTAATGAAATATCAAAGAGAAAATAACCAAGAAATAAACTAAATGGAAGAGAGAGAGTGTGGAAGAGAAAAATACCCTTTTAACATTTATAAATATATTAAAACAACAAGAAATATACCTTAAGAAAACCTATAAATAGAGGTAAATATATATAATACATAAAAACCCCTCATGAAGATGATATACATGAAATATAAACACTCTAACCAAAATGTGAGATAAATAATATTCCTCTCACCTTTACTCCTATGTTTCTTGAACATGCTTTAAATTCATATAGAACAATAATAAATTTTTATCATCATTTTGAAAAACATATTCCTATTTTTTATCTTTTTTATTGATCAGTTAAATTATTTTATTATATAAATATTATTTATTCATAATTTATTTTGATCATTAGATGTTTTGTTCAATTATTCCATACTTTTTTTGATAAGGTGGTATATATTAACATTCCTTATTCATATGTTAATAATCTCAAAAATTGTGAGTGTTCAAGAGTAATATTATAAAAATTATAAATGGATTCATATATTTCTTTTAGGGAATTAATGGTCTTGGATCACTTGACAAAAATTCAAAATATGTAAGTTTTAGGCATATTTACCAATAATAATGTGTTATTTTGTAATGAATATTCATTTGGGTGCCATAATTCCAAAATTATAATGAGAACTTAAGATCCTATTTAATATCATTCATCACCATTTTTGATATTTTAATTCTATTACATGATTTAAAATATTATGATAGTGTATAACACTTCATATACGTGGTTGAAACAACCCAAACAAGAATATTTTACAATGAATGAATGAGTGAGATTATAAATTTATTTGATTGTCATGTCATTTTTTAGAAAATTAATAGTTTTAATTTTACATTATTAAAGTGGTTTATAATATTTAATTTTAGTGAATAAGATAATTTATCACTTACTTTGATTAAAACCTTTTCCACTCATTATGAATTCCATCATAAAAAAGTATATCGTCCTATTTTTTATAAACAAAAGCTCTAAAATATGGGAGGAAAAATCAAGGGATTAAATTAAGGAAGATATTTAAGAATAAAATAAAAAATAATTTTGGTTTTGAATGGGTAATGTAGGTGTCCTTTTATTTATGATTTTGAGTGGAATATTTTTAAAAACAAAATTTTTAAGTCATTAATAAAGGTAAATTTGAGTTGAAAAGTGTCTTAAAAGTGAAAAAACAAGTTTGGATGAGATTCAATCAATTATTTATATATTTTATGATTTTATATAATTATATAAATAATTTTTAAAATATAATATATTTATCATTTTTACTATTTAATGATGCAATTAACTATTCACCATATTAAATTATTTTTCCCACTAAAAATGAGATTGACCCTACCACCCAATTTTAATGACTTAATTAAAAAGAAGAAATACATATTATTAAATTTTATCATTAAATATGTGAAATAAATCCTTTCAATACCATTAAAAAATTCTTTAAAGGAATATATTTTAATAAAAATAATTTCTTATAAAATGAATGATTATAATTTTATTTATTACCATTAATTAATTATTTGATAAAATTTAATTTTTAATTATACACTTAAAATATATGAATTATAATTAATTATTAATTTATAAAAAAAATATTGTTTTACCATTGTACTAAATTCAATATACCCATTGGCTATGTACATTCACAATTGTCATCTACATTCCTAATAATCATAAAATAGTCATATTATATATTTTTATTCCTATATATAAAATCCTACATACATAGGTAAAATTAATTCATCTCAATTCGTTATTTATCTCCGAACAGTTCAACCATAATTCAAATGTTTTTATATTATTTCTATATTCATTGTTAGTTGTATGTTTTCAAGGATTTTGTGATGATGAATACATTTTACCTGTGGTTTTTTATTTACTTGTTGTTTTAATAAACTTGAAATTTTTCACAATGATTTTCCTTATAAACATCCTCTAATAGTAATGTTTATTTAATTTCATGTTGTAATCCTATATCATAATTAAGTAAAGTGTTTTTAATTTTAGTTCATTATTGAATATGAAACACATTATTCAATAAAATCATGAAATATTCATACTAAAATGTGAGTTGTTACATTCTTCACCAACTAAAAAAAATCCCCTAAAATTTTATTTCTTATATGACAACACATTATGGTGATTTTATCTCATTACATATTTAGGTTTCCATATTGATTCCTAAGACTTATGATTTTTTTTCAACACATATCATTCATACACTTTATCTAAAGATTTATTGCATAAAGATACACTTAATAAAACCATATAATATAATAAGGCCTAGTGAATTTGGGTAATTAGTTATATATAATAATAAATTAAAAATAATATAAATTCATAAAATAAAATTCAATAACATGCTGTTAAATTTAATTAATATTCTAAAACTACCTTAGATAACTTAATGGAGTACATAAGAAAGGGGTGAGGTGTAAATTTTTGTAATTAAATAATAAAATCATAAAATTAGTTAAATAACTAAATTTAAGTCAATAGGAATATCAAGGTAACATAATAGGGGTGGGAATCATAAACTTGAACATCAAATAATGATATAAGATGGTAACGTAATGGGAATAAGGGAACGTGGAAACAACCTAAAAAATGAAATCATAAAAACATTTCAAGGATAACCACTGAGACATCTTACCATAGTGTTTTAGGATATTCACCCATGCACTATAAATGGTATATCATAAGATAAAAAAAATTAACCAGTGCATTGGAGGGTTATATAATTCTGTGACAACCCTTCACATTCATATCAAGTATATGTATATGTTTTCTATATAGATCATACAATGTAAGGATATGCTTCATAAATTTGAATACAATGATATGGGAGTGTGGTTAAAATAAATTTAATCTATAAATAAATTAAGGATATATACCTTTGAGTGTAAATGATGATGAGTATTTACAACAAATCTTTTTGCATGAAAAATCACAGGATAACTTCGTCACTATAAGGGATGTACATAAAGATTCATGGAAATATTTAATGAGAGTGAAAGAGGTATATCATCACTTATAAATTATATGTAAAGTAATAGGGACGTGTAAAATCATATCCCAATAAGAATAATTGCAAATAAAAAGGAATAATATAAATAAGGTGCTTGAATTAAGAGGTGAAGGAGAGGAACCCTTACCTTGAGAGAGTGATTCTTAAAGTTTTGGAGGATATTTTTAAGAGATTTTGGGAACCTTGAGAAGGATATATATTGGTATGTTAAAAGTATATTATCAATAAAAAGGGTTGTAGTGATGAGGAAAATTAGTCTAAGTGGGGTTTTATAGAATAATAGAGGAGAATTATTTATAAATTTCCAAACATAGGTTTTGGAGTGTATATGATAAATTACTGAAAACAATAGACCATACCATGGTTTTTCCCATGTTATCTACCAAATAGGGTTAGGATTAATTAGTTTATAATTATAAGAACCTAAATCCTTAAAATAAATCCCATTCTGACGTGGAAGTGAGTAATGATTATAAAGAATTGTTTTTAAAACCTTAAAATATACTATTGGTTCTAGAGGAATCTTTAATGGTTTATTAAATTAATAAAATAACATGAAAAATAAATTATTTTAAAGGGGAAACATAATATTTTTCATGTTTACTATTTATAGTATATGTTAGATCACTTTTTATTTTTTATGATGTCATAACCTATACCATATAATTATACCATATTTAATTTTTAACCAAAAATTCAACTATCTCAGAATTTTTTTAAAAAGTTACCATTACAAAATTTTGGAATTATGATTTAAAAAACAATATTATTTTTGACAAATTAATTCTATAAATAATATAATCTATAATGGAAAATAAATAATCATAAATAATTGAAAAATACTTTTTTATTGAAAAAAATATTTTTTCTAACCCTTATCAAAATAACATTTTACTTCATCAAATTATATATTAATTTATATTTAATTAAAGTGATTTAATAATAATATTTTATTAAAATATCCTTTATTTAAAAAATTCTTGAATTCATCAAAAGGATAGTATTTATTAAAACTATATATTTCCCAAAAATAAAATTTATGTTTCATCATATCAAATTATATTTTTTATCATATATATTATTTAATAATTAGAAAGAAATATTAAAAGATAAATATAATAATTAATTTATAAAAAATATACAAATTCATACTTTTAGGTTCTAGATAGATAACACATTATTATACCAGTGAATTTTCTAAACATAAGGTGTGCGATGGTGAAATTTTCTTATGGTGGTTTGATGAAAACAGTTTGGGTTGTGATCTCAATGAGCTTTAAATTATCACATAAATTGTTTTAATAATGATTTAGTTATTGAATAATATATTTTACTTAATAAAGGAAAAAATCCCAGTGATACTATCTCCCTCAAAAAATCCAAAAAAAGGGCTTCATAGGGTATGAGCATACTGGGTGAGATCATCACTTCCTTTTTCTGTGGTAATTTGATTTATCATAAGCCTATATATATACTAATCAAATGATAAATGTATTATGGATATACTATAAAATTTTATGATCATTAATATAAATTTAATTCTAAAAAAAATACCTTATAACCGTCCAAAATTTTCCAGGTAGTGTATGTGTTTTTAATAATTTAATTTCTTATTAAGTAATTTACTCATTTATAAATGGAATTTCATTTATAAATGTTTAGTTAATTACATTATTCACACTTTTAGAAAATTTTCCCTATAAATTTCATTCAGGAAATTAAATAAGTGAGGGTACTTATGTTTTATCACCTCTTATTTTTTCCAAGTTTCTTCCTCAAAATTTTGGTTCTGCAACCTCACGTTGAATATAGGGTACTTCTGTTTTATAACCTCTTCCTATTCCCAAGTTGCTTCCTCAAACTTGTGTTTCTACCACATCAATTTTTTCATTTTATTTGTCTTGTTTTTTAGAATGATATCTCTATGAAATAATATGATCACCAGTTGGTCATCTTATGAAATATAAGTATCCAATTGAACCATGTTTGGATTTAGTACATGTCAAGAGGGATACATGTAAAACCTCATGTACTTGAGATAGCTTAGGTGGGAGTTCTAATCGATAGTCCCCCACTCTGATGAGAAAAATAATCTTGAAGGTGATAATGTATCTTGTACTAAGATTTACATTCTTCTAAAACCACACAACTTTTTTCTATGGGGATATTAGAAGCAACACTTTATCTCCAACCTCAAACTCCATGTATAGTTGATGATTTTTTATATAGATTTTCTATTAACATTATGAATATTTCATATAAAATTCAATGGGTTGAAACTTATATTATATTTCTTACATATGATCTTTTACCATTAGCTCCCACTATCTGAATTCATCCTAACATGTTAGAGTCCGACACGAATTCCTATACAAAGGCTCATATATTTCCATTTGAATGATAAAATTGAAGATTATATTATATGATATCTCCAATTATGGAAGGTGTTGGTCCCAAAATCCATTAAAATCCATTGAAATATATCTATATATATATTAAATATTTTAAATGATTATTTTAGACTAACCATAAATCTGAGGGTTATAAACAGTGTTGAAGCTTAGTTCAATATCCAATGCTTGCTGAAGTCTTCTCCAAAACCTCAAGGTAAACGTCAGATATAGATTAAATATTATAGAGATAGGAACTCAATGTAGTCTTATTTATTCACTTATTAATATCCTATTTATTTGGTCAAGAGAGAATTATTCCTTGATAGAAATGAAATGAATTGACCTGGTAAGGTGATCAACTAACACCCCTATGGTTTTATTTCCTGTATAGGTCATAGGAAGTTCTGGGATGAAATATATAGTTATTTTTCCCATTTACAAACTAGTATGAGAAATGGTTTCATCATACATGTATAATTATACCATTTAACTATAACTTGCTGGCATTCCTAACATCATGATATAAATTTGGAAATATCTATCTTCATGTTATCCCACCAATAGTTTTTCTTCAAAAATATGTACATCATAGTGTATCCATGATAAACATTGAATGATAATCTATAAAAATCATATAGAAGTTCCATATTTAGAAATGTTTTTGAGGAGACACATATCTAGGTTCCAGACCTTATAACTAAATCTTTAGAAAATAATAACTATGGTATATTCTCTACCCTTTTCTAGATCACCATAGCATCCTTCTAGACCCCCTTGATCCTCTTAATAATAGATTATTGAGCATTAATTTGAGAAAGATAAGATCAATACACTTTTATAATTCCCATGTTCATCCTATGTATATACAAGAAGATTAGATCCCTTTCAAATATCCTCATGTATAGAGTTTCATAATTCTTTCTACTCAGAGAATTATCCACTGTGTTAGACTTACCAAGATGGTAATGGATTGAATAATCATCATCCATGACCCTATCTAACCACCTGTATTAGCACATATTGATCTCATTTTTTGTGAATATATAATTGAGGTTTTTATGATCCATATATATGTAAAAATTCTCCCCGCATATGTAATATCAACATATATTCAGTGTGAAGATAAATGAAACCAATTCTAGATCATATGTTGGTTAGTTATTCTCATTGATATTTAATTTTCCAGAGGCAGAGGCTATCACTTTTTTATCTTGTATGAGTACACAACCTAATCCATTTCCAGATTAATCACTATAGATCACAAAACCTTCCCAACTGGTGGGTAACGTGAGTATAAGTTTATTGATTGGCCTCTTATTTAACTCTTTAAATACATATTCACATTCATCATTATTAAAAAACTTCACCCCTTATAGAGTTATATTGGTATGTTGGATTGAAAATCATAATATGTTTCTCCCAAATCAATGATAGTACCCAGATAATTCATAGAAACTAAATATTTTTATCACAAAGGATTTTCTGTTCCATTATTCAATTTCCCCTAATTTTAAATGATCCACTAATATCAATTTTTTGGTGATAACATTCCTTAATAATGTTACTTTCTCGAAAAAAAATGTGTATTTTTTTAATCTTTTAATAAATATTTGTTTTCAAGGGGTCTTTAGTACAATATCTAAATGCTCCTCATTCTCCTAAATGATTTTGGAAAAGATAAGATTATTTACTATAAAGACTACCGCATACATGTCAAGCTAATCCATAAAGGATCAATTCATTAAGTCTATGAGTATTTTTGGAGAGTTATTAAGACAAAATGGAATCACAATGAACTCATAGTTCATGTACATTGTATGAAAATAAGAATTTGGGAAATACACCTTCTTTACCTTTACATGAAAATATACCGATTGAATATCCATCTTAGATAAGTAATAAGTGCAATATTGGTGATTAAGCAAGACACCAATCCATGTAGGTGGATACTTTTTCTTTGTCTTGATTTTGTCGAGTTCAGTATAATCAATATAGAGGCTTATTAACCCCTCATTATGTTTTAATAAGTGGACTGGTACACCCCATGGTGAAGCATTTGGATATATACAACCTTTATATAGATTCTTCTATAGATTCTTATTTAAAACCTCAACTTCAACAATGATCATTCTATAAGGAGTCTTGGAAATTAAAAAATATATGTTTATAAGTTTGATCAAGAAAAAATCCTTTTAGTTTAAAGGGGGGCTAAGAAAATATTTGAGAAATAAATCAGTGAATTCCCTCAAAATGGGTAGGTCATCAAGGATGATATTTTCCTTAGTCTCAATCATTTGAGCTTGTTGTTCTTACTCACAAGGAAATAATATCAATTATTGATATGATAAAACCCAAGGAGATTCATTATAACATCACAATCTTAAAGTACATTGTGACAACCGGGCCCCGGTGACAGCACAACCACTCCGCCTTAACATGGATGTCGGGTCCTGGCCCACCAGGTACCCCCAATTGCCCCACAGACACGTGGGGCCCACCCCAGGGTCCACCCACATACCTGAACGGGTCATCTGACTAATGATAGTCCCCACAGGCCAACACATGTCCTTTCCAGTGTGCTTTGTCCTCACTCACACACACCTTGAGAAAACTTCCCAGGAGGTCACCCATCCTGATCACTACTCCAGGCCAAGCACACTTAACTGTAGAGTTCTAATCAGGTAGACTCTTGAAAAGGAAGGTGCACCTTGTTGACATGAGTCATATCATTTAGCCATTTAACCCTTTATCATTTGGGGATGTTACAATCACCCCCCTTTAGAGCACAACACCCTCGTTGTGGGCCCTACATCTCAACCCAGGCAGTGCACCGCACTTAAGGCTGGGTACCACCTCTGATACCAAATGTGACAACCACTCCGCCTTAACATGGATGTCGGGTCCTGGCCCACCAGGTACCCCCAATTGCCCCACAGACACGTGGGGCCCACCCCAGGGTCCACCCACATACCTGAACGGGTCATCTGACTAATGATAGTCCCCACAGGCCAACACATGTCCTTTCCAGTGTGCTTTGTCCTCACTCACACACACCTTGAGAAAACTTCCCAGGAGGTCACCCATCCTGATCACTACTCCAGGCCAAGCACACTTAACTGTAGAGTTCTAATCAGGTAGACTCTTGAAAAGGAAGGTGCACCTTGTTGACATGAGTCATATCATTTAGCCATTTAACCCTTTATCATTTGGGGATGTTACAATCACCCCCCTTTAGAGCACAACGCCCTCGTTCTGGGCCCTACATCTCAACCCAGGCAGTGCACCGCACTTAAGGCTGGGTACCACCTCTGATACCAAATGTGACAACCGGGCCCCGGTGACAGCACAACCACCCCTCCTTAACATGGTCGTCAGGTCCTGGCCCACCAGGTACCCCCCCAATTGCCCCGCAGACACGTGGGGCCCACCCCAGGGTCCACCCACATGCCTGAACGGGTCATCTGACTAATGATAGTCCCCACAGGCCAACACATGTCCTTTCCAGTGTGCTTTGTCCTCACACACACACACCCTGAGAAACTTCCCAGGAGGTCACCCATCCTGATCACTACTCCAGGCCAAGCACGCTTAACTATAGAGTTCTAATCAGGTAGACTCCTGAAAAGGAAGGTTCACCTTGTTGACATGAGTCATATCATTTAGCCATTTAACCCTTTATCATTTGGGGATGTTACATACATGGACATCAAATTTCTTTTACATAATACTTAATATATTACACAATGATATTCCCAAGACCATATTAGTTTAGTTCCTTTGAAATAAAAGAACATAATCTTATAACTTGGTGAAATATCTTCAATATATCCCATAAAAATCATCATTTTTTCCTACCAAAAGGATTTCTTTATATTATGGGGAAAATAAAACAAAAAAAGGGATAGATCAAATGCTCAGTAAGTTTAAACATGGATAACATAAAACAAACCATAAACATAAGAACATAAAAACATGAACATAAAGTTAAATTATCAAAATCACGAGTCATTAAATAAATCTTCGTAGTTCATAAGGAATAGATCATAAAGAAACATTAACCATGATTATATAGAATTGACATAAAATATGGAATTATAAAAAAAAATTAAGAACATAATATGATTTCTATAGTATCCAAGGCATTGTTTCCAAGAACATCATAGTGGTCAAAGTCCATTACTGAACCGGGTTTACATGTCGTTCCACCCAGGTATTACTAAACCATATTTACTTTCCACTCTAGCCTTATATTACTGAACTAGATTTCGTTTTTGTTCTAGTCATGTCTATATCAAGGGATATAGGTAGCACCCATCTCACAATGAAACCATTGTTATATGTTCCACAAAAAAATAAATCATTCATCATAGCATAACCTATAAAATTAAATGGGTTTGTTAAACATCATTCCATCATAATCCATATACAATGAATGGATTTCATAAAAATAATTCAATAATAAACACAATAAAATCAAATTATTAATAGCGATAGAAACATATCCCTATTTCATTTTATATGGAAAATAATTTTGATAAAACCGTGAACTTAATTCCTGATGAAAATATTCTTCCTTTTTCAAAAAATGTTTTCTCTTCTCAAAATGCTACCCAATTTTAAAAGAAAATAATTTAGTAGAAAATAATCTTGAAACAATATAGAGGAATATTCATGGATTAATGTGTCATGAAACCATAAAAATCAATTCATGCTATATAAGTTAAAAAAACATTCTCCTCCTACTTTTTCCAGGAAAGTCAAAAAGTACCTCGTATGGTAAACAAAAGAAAGATTCCTTCAATACCATGTAGTAAAAGTCAAAAAATGGGTAAAAATGACATTAAACATACATATAAAAATATTAAACACGTTATGAACTCTTTTTTATAAAACATGAACATGGATGATAAATATATCCCCTGTAAATACTTACGTATAAACAATCTCAGATAAAAATGAGATTGCAAAATTATCCCTTACCATGACCTTTTTATTAGTTGAGGGTATGGTCAACTCTTGAATAATTGTTAAGTAATGTTATTAAATTATAAAAATACCATATCCATATTTATTATATCATATATGATCCTATTATATCATTTTGTTAATTTTATTTCATTATTACCATTATTTCGGGCGTTAACTGCTTCGTTTTCCCATTCATTTTTTGTCGTGTAAGTCGTGTTTTTTATTAATAGGATGTATTTTATTCATTAAATTAAGATCATAATTATTATTTTCACTCATAATATAAATTTTATAACCATTGTTTAATTTTTAATGTGGAGAATGAATCCCACCACGTCATGGAGATGGTGGCCGTACGTACGCACAAGCGACAATTTCATTCTCTTGATGGTTAAATGGTATATAATTTGAATTTATATTAACTATAAATAATCATTATCATGTTATATCCATTAATTAAATCCATTATACTAATAATTATACCCATATTAATAAATTATTTTGTAATAACAAATTACACCACAGTGTGGAGATGGTAAGTTGTACACAAGCACACATGGTGATATTATTATTCATAGGATGGATAAAAGGAGGTATAAGGTCATACCATAATTAAAATAACATCTCATAATTTATAATACACTATATTTATTACTTTATTATGGAATAATCATATAAATAAGAAGTAGAATAATAAAAGAATTTGAATTGAATTGGTAAAGAAATTGCCTCCTCTTCATTGGACTTCCTTTGGATCTCTTCTTAAGGACAATAAGGATGATATTTTTGAAAAACTAAGACATTTATAAGTGAAATATGAATGTTTATTGGATAATTGGGTGGGTTTTGGTCTAGATATAAGGCTCAAGGAGTTGTGAGGAAATGTGGGAGGAGATTCCTTTTTATAAGAGATGAGAGTGACACTTTAAGAAACTCTCAAAAATATTAAAATATAATAAGACTATTCTTGATCTAAATAATTAAAAATCGCCCATAAATGAAATTTATAATACATGTTATACCATATAATATCCCCTTGTATTTATTTTACATTTTTGTTATTTTTAAAAAATTTAATAATAAATTAATTCACTAAGATAATATTATTTCCAAATTTAATATTATCAATTTAATTTGACTTAAAATACAATAAAAAAATTGGGATTTAAAATATAATTCTTCCACATATCTATAATATATATTATAGATCTGGGAAATTTGTTATACACATTAAGTAATTAATAATATAACAAAATTAATATTATTAAAATCATTTATTCTATTTTTATGTTAATTGAATAAATATTATTTTATACTTAAAGAGTCTTTTTAGGTAATTACATGACTTCAAAAAATTAAAAATAAATTTATATAATGAAAATGGTTTCATTTATATCAAAATAGACATTTATATTCATTCATTGATTGATTTTGTCCCTATGTGGACACATAAAAGATATTAAAATACAAGATATGTATATTTTAAACCATCTTTGATTTAAATAATATATAATTTATTTTCATGTACTAGTGTCCATTAAACAACTCCAAATATATCATATTATGATAATTATTGAATATTATTGATCCAATAATTTTTTGACATGTTTTGGGTTTATTTTGAACCATATAATTTTGATTTACCATTAATTAATTCCTTTATCTCTTACCATGACAACATGTCTTTTTATTTAATAAGGGTTAATATAGTCACTATAAAATTCAAAATGTGCCTTAAATAGACCATTGGTAATATATTTAATTTTATCTCAATTATTTATCTGAATTTTAAATTTTTCTTAAGATTAAATAATTTAATAAAATATTGTTTATTTAAATATGAATAATGTCAATTTTGACACTATTCATTATTTGCCTTTTTATAAATATATTATCATAGATATATGTTATAAATAAACTCTTTTAAAACATAAATAACTTGTTAAATTCATCCATAAAATTAGTGTATGACATTAATTCAATCAAATTATAATTATTTTAATATTTTTAATATCATTTATTTGATATTTCTATTAATAAAATAATTTTTTCATCACTATTGAGTCATCATTAATGATAAGTATTTAATCTCTAAAAATTAAAAAACAATATAAATTATGTATATAATTCTATTAGACATATAGATACTATCTATAGTTGATTTTATTCCCCTGTAATCCCTAAATAAAATTTAATATACTTATATAAAAGGAAAGTGTGCCATTTTGTCAAATTAATTATTTTTTTATATTAATCTCATATTCATGGGAAAGTGGCCATTAAGTGATTCCATTTTGAAACATAGATTATAAGGGTCAAATTTATTCATCCAATAGGATTTTTAAAGGTGTTAAAGTAATTTTATAATATTATTTTTGCCTTTAATTACCAAATTTACCTTTAACTATTGTAATAAAAATAATTACTAAAGTAAAAATTCATAATGCCCAAAAAAAGTAACCAATTATCATAATTTGGACATACTTATTAAAAATATGGAATCCATTTTTAATAATTCAAAACACATAATTGGAATAAATTAATTTAAAATTGTAACGCCCTGACCCAAGTTACCCAGAGTCGGTTCATTATTACATAATATTGGCATGATCACAAGAAAGATCAAATCTCGAAAGAGCAATTAGTTTAGTAGCCTTGGAAACACTAGATATATTCATAAAGTTTTACATAATAAAAATGAAAACTACAACAACATAGTCTCCATAGTCCACACTCTTATCCCCTCATACTATCCCTGCAGGTCATTCATAATTTACTTCTTCATACCTTGGGAAAAATAAAACATAGAAAAGGGGTGAGCTCAAATGCCCAGTAAGGATAACAATATAGCGGAAAATTTCATAAATAAGAATAAACATTTACGGAAATGTATAACTAAAACAAAAGCCTTTTAAACTTGAACTTCAACATAGTATGGAAAAAATAAAATTAAATAATGCCATTTACTTATTCACATGTATATTCTACTAATCGAATAATCACATGCAATATCAATAACCACTTTCATAATGATGGAATGCATAATTCCAGACTATCATAACCACATATCCAAGGCCTCATGCCAAGACTAACAATAAGATTTTGTCAAGGCCTTGTGCCAAGACACTAGTTTGTCTCATGAGACCTACCGATGCATCGAGGAGCTATAGTGGGCTCCACCCGTCACATATTAAGTCCAATGCATTCCTCATATGAGCAGGTTTAAACATAACATAAACATCCATATTAAAACTAGAATACGAAATGTAAATAATTCATCCATAAACCATGAATGGTATAAAAATAGCACATCCACAGTCAACCATATCAGAAAACCTTCAATATAATATATAAGTTTTGTATTATAATAAACCATCTTCAAATAAGCGTAAAATCAATCAAAGGATGTTGACATAGATGAAATCAAAAATCTTTTTAGATAAATATCTCTTTTTTAATTTGAAATCATTTAAGAGTCATATAAAATAAAACATTTTCTTCGAAAATGTATTCTTATAAGCTTGTAAGGGAAGCTTCGAATATTTTATAACGGCAGAAAATAGCTGCACCCACCGTATAAGATAAAAAACATTTTACCTCAATCCTGTCGAAAAGGTTAAAAAGCACCTTGTTTGGAAAACAACGGAAAGATTACTTTATAAAACCCTTATAAAAAGTAAAAAAATGGTATAAATGACTTTAAACCATATTCTTGTAAATGATAAAAGTGTTTTAACATACATTTTGATGAAACATGGATGTGGATGATAAAGAAATCCCAGTAGATTATTACGTATAAACAACCTCGGATAATGGAGAGATTGCAAAATAAACCCTTACCTTATACTTTTCCTTGTTTGGGGGTAGGTTAACCTATGGTATAATAGTGAAATAATTTTTATTAAATTATAAAAGAATCATATTCATTCATATGATATAATATGTGATCTTTTAACATTGCTTTGTTAATAATATCTTAGATTTATTGTTATTTCGGGTGTTAACTGCCTCGTTTTCTTTTATATGTTTTGTTACGTAATCCATGTTTTTCCTGGATAGGTTGTATATTATTCATATCCAGAATGATATCAAGTCCTTAAAAATTATTTTTTAAATCATCAAATGATAATTATACTTGAATGGATACGAGGGAGAATGAATCTCATCGCGTTCGTGGAGACGGTAATCCGTACGTACGCACGAGCGACAATATCATCATTTTGATATTAAAATAATATATAATTGGATGGTATATTATATATACAGAATCATTATCATGATATATTTATTATTTACATGAATTATACATAATTATTATACCTATCCAAATAATAATATATTGAATAACAATTACACCACGACGTGGAGACGGTAAGCATTACGTACGCACGTATGGTGACATGTTATTCAAAGGGTGGATAGAATACTGAATATGGTTGTACCATATTTATAATAATATCACAGTATATATAAGATACTAGAGTTATTATTTTAGAATGGTAATAACAAAGAAAGAAGAAGTGGAAGAAGAAAGGAACTTGAAAAGGGGTGGTGAAAACATTACCTCTTCTTCGGGTTCTTCCTTTTGATTTGATCAAAAGGGCTCATTAGGTTGGTTTTATGATCAAACTAAGGAATATAGGTTGTATTGAGGGATGTTGGGAGAGTATTTGGGAAGAGTTTGGCCAAACCAAAAGGCTTTGAAGGTGTGAAGTAATGAGAAGGAGGAGTGCCCTTTTATATGATAGGTGAGGGGCACCTTTGGAAAAGCTAGAAATATGAATTCATATTAAATTCATATTCAGTTTATAATTGCTCACATGTTGATTATTTAAAGGTTAGGGTGGGGATGGGTCAAAAACCACTCAACCAATAGAATTTAGACAGGTTTAGGTTACTATATTAACCTTATATTTTAGTTTTAACTCTTACTTAATTAGTTTGACACTTACCATGTCACTTTGTATTTTTATATTATATATTTAATAGGAATAATATATACATCCAAGAGATCCCCAAGTGGTCCATTAATGATTCAAATATCATTATATAAGTCTCTTGTCTGAACCTTAGATTTCTAGGAATTTAATATCAATTAATAATACAATATTTGTTTTAAAAACACTATTATGTCAATTTTGACACTATTCAATAGTTGATTTCTGTAAAAATAATAACAGAATGATTAATTCAAAAAAAATTCCATTAAATCAATCCTAATATGTCATATTATCCTATTAAATTAGTCTAATTCATTAAAAGTATCAAATTATATTTATTTGGGTATTTATAATATCAATTATTTTAATTTTTCACTATTATGGTAATGACTGCATCATCATTGTGTTATAAATAAATTAAATTATTTAATGTCTAAAAATTATAAATAAAATATAATTATGTAGGAAAGCTTTTTATCTTTCTAATTAATATTTATAGTCGAAAATAAAACATATATAACCCTATGTAAATTTTTTTTCTTCTAAAAGATATATGCTTATGTCATTTTTGTACTTATTTTAACTTAATTAAAATAAAGTTTCCCTATCACCTACAAGTGGTTCCATGGGGTCCCAAAATCGACCCAAAGATTCCCATGGTCGGAAATGTATCCACCAATAAGGTTAGGACACGTTTTAGGATAATTTATTATTATTATAATATTTTTTTTAACCCTTATTGACCGGATTTACCCTTAACCATGGTAAATAAACTATTTACCGAAGTAATTATTCAAAATGTCTAAAAATAAAAGTTACCTATTTACACAATATGAACATCCTGATTCCAAATATGGAATCCATTTTTCCAAATTCAAAACAGAGAATTGGCAGAAATTAATTTAAAATTAATTCCTGTTGTTAAAACAAAAAGCGTGTTTTTAAGAGACAATAACTATCAAAAGATTGACACTTATTTATGTCCGGTTTAATTGTAAAATTATGTACAATGACCAAAATTGTATTAAATGGTAAAAATATATTCTAAATATACTTTAAAACCAATCAAATTCATAATTTATCACTATGAATTATTTTGATTAATAAAGTTGTTTTTAATTAAAATTTAGTAATTTTCACTATTCATCAAAATATTAAAGTTATCCGAAAAGTACCAAAAATTTACCTTAGGATAAATTCGATATTCCGAATACAAAAATGAAGTCCATTTTGAGAGATAAAATTTATAAAATTTTAAAAAGTAGGTATTACTATTCATAATGGCTAGTTTTAATGGTTGTGGTGTGTTAGAACTTGATGTTGCATACAACACACGCTATCACATTATTCAAAGAGAAGCATACTGTAGCAGCTTGGGGTGTTAAATTCTCCCCTCCTTCAAATAATTTAGTCCTTGAAATTTCTATAATACTACCGCATGAAAAGACTTGGGGGGTTCTTCATCATAAGTTCCACGGGCTCCCACGTTGCCTCTTCCATCTTATGGTTTCTCCACAAGACTTTTACCAGACGCATCATCCGGTTTCTCAGTACTTGTTCTCTCATATCAAGAATCCTGATGGGCTCTTCATAATAAGAAAGATCGGATTCCAGTTCTAATTCCTCATAGGTGAGTACATGCATTGGGTCAGGCATATATTTCCTCAACAGAGATACGTGGAACACATCGGGAACTTTGGAGAGACTTGGCAGCATTGCCAATTGGTAAGCTACAACCCCAATTCGTTCTAGAATTTCGAAAGGTACGATGTAACTGGGACTCAATTTACCTTTCTAACCAAAATGTATGACTCCCTTCCATGGAGATACCTTCACGAAAACATGATCACCGACTTGAAATTCCAAATCCTTCCTTCGATTATCAGCATAGCTCTTCTTCCTACTTTGAGCTGTTTGATGTGATTTTGGATTACCTTCACATTTTCCATCGTTTCCTCCACTAGTTCTGGACCTACAAGTTTTATTTCACCAACTTCATCCCAATAGGTTGGTGTGCGACATCTGTTTCCGTATAATGCTTCATATAGAGCCATCTGAATACTCGAATGTAAGCTATTGTTATAGGAAAATTTTACCAAAGGTAAATATTGATCCCACATACCCTGAAAGTCAAGTGAGCAAGATCTCAACATGTCTTCTAAGGTTTTAATATTCCATTCAGATTGTCTGTCTGTCTGAGGGTGGTAGGAAGTGCTCAAATGAAGTTTAGTATCTAGGGATTTCTGAAGACTTTTCCAGAATCTTGAAGTAAAATGGTGATCATGATCAGAAACAATCGATAGGGGTACTCCATGAAGTCTCACAACTTCATTAATATATAGTCTTGCTAGACGTTCCAGTGGTAGATCTTCTCTTATAGCATAAAAATGTGCTGACTTGGTAAGGCGATCAACAATAACCAATATTGCATCATTCCTTCTAGGAGTCTTTGGTAGTACCATGACAAAGTCCATCATAATATTGCCCCATTTCCACTCAGGTATGGGAAGAGGTTGCAATACTCCACCAGGCTGTTGCCTTCCAGCTTTCACATGTTGACAAACCATACATCTTGACACAAAATCGGAAATCTCCCTCTTCATGTTGTCCCACCAAAAATTTTCCTTCAAATATCTATACATTTTGGTGCTCCCAGGGTGTATAGAGAAATTGGAACTATGAGCATCATCCAGCAATTCCCTTTTTAGATCAAGTATATCGGGAACACAAAGTCTCTTCCCGAATTTCAAAATTCCTTCTTCATACACAAAGACTCTCAATCTCCCATCATTCACATCTTTAATCTTCTTTTGAAATTCTTCATCATCGGTCTGAGATCTCTTAATCCTTTCTAGTAAAAATGGTTTGGAAACCATTTAAAAAAGAATTGATGTTTCACCTTCCCTAGTTATTCCCATGTCCATCTTCACTAGATCCATGAAAATTGGATCCCTTTCAATTCTCATCACGTTCAAAACTCCATGGTCTTTTCTGTTCAAAGCATCTTCCACCTTGTTTGCTTTCCCCGGGTGGTAGTGTATCGTACAATCATAATCCTTGAGTAATTCAAGCCATCTCCTTTGCCTCATGTTGAGTTCTTTTTGTGAGAAAATATACTTCAAACTCTTGTGATCAGTATAAATCTCACATTTTTCACCATAGAGGTAGGCCTCCATATCTTCAAATCAAAGATCAGAGCTCCTAACTCGAGATCATGAGTAGGATAGTTTTGTTCATGAATTTTCATATTTCATGATGCATAGGAAATAACCCTATCATTCTGTATAAGGACACAACCAAGTCCTTTCTTCTTTGCATCACTATAAATAATGAACCCATCATTCCCTGATGGTAGAGTCAATATAGGAGAATTGACTAATATTCTCTTCAATTCTTCAAAACATTCTTCACACTCTTTTGTACAAACAAATTTAACCCCTTTACGTGTGATCTTTGTTAATGGCTTAGCCAATGGGGAAAAATTCGGGACAAAATGTCGATAATAACCTGCTAAACCGGTAAAACTGTGTACCTCAGTTATACTCATAGGTGCTGGACATTCTTGGATTGCCTTAGTCTTTGAAGGATCAACAGAGATTCCATCTTTAGAGACAATATGGCCAAGAAAAGAAATCTCCTGAAGCTAGAATTCACACTTGCTAAACTTCCCATATAATTCATGTCTTCTCAGAGTCTTCAGGATAATGCACAAGTGATTTTCATGATCTTCGTAGCTTTTAGAGTATACCAAGATATCATCGATAAATACCACCACATATTCATCGAGATATTTCTTGAAAACTCTATTCATCAGATCCATGAATAAAGAGGGTGTATTAGTCAATCCAAAAGGCATTACTGTAAACTCGTAATGCCCGTACCTGGTTCAAAATGCTGTCTTCGGAATGTCTTCCTTCTTCATACACAACTGATGGTATCCAGATCGAAGGTCAATCATTGAAAAGTATTTAGCTCCATGAAATTGGTCAAATAAATCATCAATGTGTGGTAGGGGATACTTTTTATTTATTGTTATATCATTGATCTCCCTGTAGACGATACATAACCTCATAGATCTATCTTTCTTTTTAGCAAAAAGAGTAGGGGCTCCCCATGGAGAAACACTAGGGAGAATAAATCCCT
This sequence comes from Viscum album, assembly GCA_963277665.1. NCBI lineage: Eukaryota > Viridiplantae > Streptophyta > Magnoliopsida > Santalales > Viscaceae > Viscum > Viscum album. The sequence goes on along the minus strand of OY728138.1, from coordinate 717,453,919 downwards.
TATTACTCAATTCCTATAGTTTTTTCTTTAGTTCAACTAATTCTACAGTGTCCATTCTATAAGGGGTCTTCGATATAGGCCTTGATCGAGGAATTAAATCAATGGAAAACTCAACTTCTCGTTCTGGAGGATGTCCAGGTAAATCATCCGGAAACACATCTACATATTCTTTCACAACAGGTACATCCTCTATTTAAAAATTCCTTTCCTCACCCATAGTCATTTAATTATCTTCCTCACTAATAATTGAATTTAGTTGATCTACTGGGGGTGGATCTAGATAAGAATTAGGTGGTGACGGTTCTGCTCTAAAGATAAGGTGTTCCTTATCATCATCATCATCAAGAATCGTAACCTATTTCATCTTACAATAAATCTTCACATAATAGTCTGAAAGCCAGTCCATACAGAGGATTATATCAAACTCAATCATAGGTATGATGATGAGATCAGAAGATAAAGAACATTTATGTGCTCTAATGGGGACTAATTCACCAAACATTGTTGTAATTATACTTCCCTTAGGAGTTTTAACTGACAACTCCCTTGTTAAATCAAATTGGAAATATCTAATTTTCTCAGCAAACTGGGAAGATATGAAACAATACGATGATCCAGAATCAAATAATTCATTTCCTAAACTTGAGGAAACCATTAAATTACTCGCCACCACGTCTTTCAGAGAATCTACCTCAGCAGTAGTAATAGCATAAGCTTGGCCTTGATCCCTTGGCCTTTTCTGAGGTACGTTCCCCTGACGGTTAGGAAATTCATTTGCATAATGTCCCATCTCCCTACAATTGTAACATTGTACATCATAAGCTTCCTTCTTCCCCTTGCAATCACGAGCTTGGTGGACTTTTTCACCACACTTGTAACAGACTCCCGTTACCTTCAAGCAAGTACCAGGGTCTTTCTTCCGACATTTACCATAGGATGGATATTCAACCTTTCATTTCTTTCGCTTATTTCTATTCCCAGATTGATTAGTAGATCTCTTCTTCTCTTTCTTTTCTTTAAAGTCATAAGACTTAGAGAATTCCTTTTCAGTCTTGATAGCACATGAGACAATGTCTTCGTACGACGAGATGGATTATGAGACTAATGCTCGACAGAGAAATGGTTTTAACCCATCAAAGAAACGATCAATCTTACTTCTTGGGTTACGTATATAATCTCCAGCATACCTTGATAACCTTGTAAAGTTAGCCTCATACTTTGCGACATTCTCATCCTCCTTTTGTCTCAGACTCAGAAATTGCCTTTCCATATCAGCTCGATGGTCGTGAGGAAAGTATTTTTCTAAAAACAGATCTTTGAACTACCTCCATTCCGTATTTGATACTTCATCATCTTCCTTCATATTTTGAATCAATGACCACCATTGATCAGCAGCTCTAGTGAGGCGGTAAACTGCCACGATAACTTTTTCCCTTTCACTACTCTCCAAAGCCTGAAATATTTTCTCTAGGGAATTTATCCATTTCTCAGATACTAAGGGATTTTTACTCCTATTTAACGTTGGTGGTTGTTGCCTCATGAAGCGATCTAACATTGATCCTCCACACTGTGGATCAGGGTCCTCCATACGGGTAAGGTTATTATTCATAACCTGAGTGAGTTGTCTCAGTATTGTGATTAGCTTATCGGCACCAGTTGCATCACCAGCTCCACTATAATTATCTTGAGTAGGAGGGAAATCCCTACATGGAGTTCGTGCATTGATACAGTTTCCATTTATTCCACTAGGTACCATTTCTAAACAATGTCATAAACTAGATCAGTTTATGAATCAAAATACAAAATTCCATACTTATAAAACACATAACATAAATTGAACTATTTATGGATATAATCAATAATAATAAGAATGTTTTCTTTGAGAAAGTATATACTCATAAACCCTTCATAATTATTTGTAAAGAAAATGAGAGTTATCCTAAGCATATCCCATGAGAGTGTCATAACCAAGAGTGAAGCAAGGCCCGTTGTCATGCACCAGTTCCCATTCGAGCCTATCTCAAAGCAGTGTTTTCAGGTTTTACCCCTAGGTACATCTGTGCCAGAGCCACCTCTACCAGCTCGTATCCAGATAGGGATGTATTGCTCGGAAAGCTCACAAAATCGCTATAATTCCAAAATGTTAGGAAGTTCTTCTATACTAATCCTCAAATTCCATCTTAAATCTATGTTCTCTAATCAGTGTTTATCTAAATCTAGCTTTCAAGGTTTGTACAAAACTTCCTTTAATACCACCTATAATGCCCTGATCCCAGTTATCCAGAGTCGGTGCATTATTACATAGTATTGGCATGATCACAAGAAAGATCAAATCTTGAAAGACCGATTAGTTTAGTAGCCTTGGAAACACTAGATATATTCATAAAGTTTTACATCATAAAAATGAAAACTACAACAACATATTCTCCAAAGACCACACTCTTATCCCCTCATACTATCCCTACAGGTCATTCATAATTTACTTTTTCATACCCTGGGAAAAATAAAACATAGAAAAGGGGTGAGATCAAATGCCCAGTAAGGATAACAATATAGCAGAAACTTTCATAAATAAGAATAAACATTTAAGGAAATGTATAACTAAAACAGAAGCCTTTTAAACGTGAAATTCAACATAGTATGGAAAAAATAAAATGAAATAATTCCATTTACCTATTCACATGGATATTATACTAATCGAATAATCACATGAAATATCAATAACCACTTTCATAATGATGGAATTCATAATGCCAGACTATCATAACCACATAGACAAGGCCTCGTGCCAAGAATACAAATAAGATTTTGTCAAGGACTTGTGCCAAGACACTAGTTTGTCTCATGAGACCTACCGATGCATCGATGAGCTATAGCGGGCTCCACCCATCACATATTAAGTCCAATGCATTCCTCATATGAACAGGTTTAAACATAACATAAACATTCTTATTAAAACTAGCATACGAAATGTAAATAATTAATCCATAAACCATGAATGGTATAAAAATAGCACATCCACAGTTAACCATATCACAAAACCTTCAATACAATATAGATTTTTTGTATCATAATAAATCATCTTCAAATAAGCATAAAATCCATCAGACGATGTTTACATAGATGATATCAAAACTCTTTTTAGAGAAATATCTCTTTTTTTCTTTGAAATTATTTAATAATCATATAAAATAAAACATTTTCCTTTAAAATATTCTTATAATCTTGTAAGGGAATCTTCGAAGATTTTATAATGATGGAAAATATCCTCACCCACCGTATAAGTTAAAAAAACATTCTTACCTTAATCCTGTCGAAAAGGTTAAAAATCACCTTATTTGGAAAACAACGAAAAGATTCCTTTATAAACCCCTTATAAAAATTCAGAAAAGGGTATAAATGACTTTAACCCATATTCTTGTAAATGGTAAAAATGTTTTGAAATACATTTTGAAAAAACATGGATGTGGATGATAATGAAATCCCATTAGATTATTACGTATAAACAACCTCGGATAATGGAGAGATTGCGAAATAAACCCTTACCTTGTACTTTTACTTGGTTGGGGGTAGGTTAGCCTCTTGTATAATGGTGAAATAATTGTTATTAAATTATACAAGAATAATATACATTGATATGATATCATATATGATCTTTTAACATTGCTTTGTTAATAATATCTTAGATTTATCGTTGTTTCGGGTGTTAACTGGCTCAATTTCTTTTATATATTTTGTTATGTAAGCCATGTTTTCCACGGATAGGTTGTATATTATTCATATCCATAATGATATCAAGTCCTTAAAATTATTTTTTAAATCATCAAATGATAATTATACTTGAATGGATATGATGGAGAATGAATCTCATCGCGTTCGTGGAGACGGTAGTCCGTACGTACGCACGAGCGACAATATCAATATTTTTATATTAAAATAAACTATAATTGGATGTTATATTATATATAAAGAATCATTATAATGTTATATTTATTATCTACATGAATTATACATCATTATTATACCCATCTAAAAAATAATATATTGAATAACAATGACACCACGACTTGGAGACGGTAATCCATACGTACGCACGTATGGTGACATGTTATTCAAAGGGTGGATAGAATACTGAATATGATTGTACCATATTTATAATAACATCATAGTATATATAAGGTACTGAAGTTATTATTTTATAATGGTAATAACAAAGAAAGAAGAAGTGGAAGAAGAAAGGAACTTGAAAAGGGGTGGTGAAAACATTACCTCTTCTTCGGGTTCTTCCTTTTGATTTGATCAAAAGGTCTCCTTAGGTTGGCTTTATGATCAAACTAAGGACTCTATGTTGTATTTAGGGAATTTTGGAGAGTATTTGGGCAGAGTTTGGACGATCCAAAATGCTTTTAAGGTGTGAATTAATGAGAAGGAGGAGTGCCCTTTTATAAGAGGGGTGAGGGGCACCTTTGGAAAAGCTAGAAATATTAATTTATAATAAATTAATATTAGGTTTCTAATGGCTAAAAAGTTTATTATTTAAAGGTTAAGGTGGTGATGGGTCGAAAAAAACTCAACCAATATAATTTAGACGGGTTTGGGTTACTATATTAACCTTATCTTTTAGTTTTAACTCTTAGTTAATTAGTTTGACACTTACCATGTCACTTTATATTTTTATATTATATAGTTAATAAACTTATTATATACATCCAAGAGACCCCCAAGTGGTCCATTAATGATAAACCTATCATGATATAAGTCCCTTGGATGAACCTTAGATTTTTAGAAATTTAATATCAATTAATAATATAATATTTGTTTTAAAAACTCTTTTATGTCAATTTTGACACTATTCAATAGTTGATTTTTGTAAAAATCATTACAGAATGATTACTTCAAAAAAGGTCAATTAAATCAATACTAATATGTCATATTATCCTAAAAAATTAGTTTAATTCATTAAAAGTCTCAAATTATATTTATTTGGGTATTTATAATATCAATTATTTTAAATTTTCACTGTTATGGTAATTACTGCATCATCATTGTGTCATAAATAAATTAAATTATTTAATGTCTAAAAATTATAAATAAAATAGAATTATGTTTTAAATCTTTTTAGATTTCTAATTAATATTTATAGTCGAAAATAACACATATATAACCCACTGTAAAAATTGTTTTTCTAAAAGATATATGCTTATGTCATTTTTGTACTTATTTTAACTTAATTAAAATAAAGTGTCCCTATCACCTACAAGTTGCTCCATGGGGTCCCAAAATCAACCCAAATATGCCCATGGTAGGAAATGTATCCACAAATGTGTTTAGGACACATTTTATGGTAATTTATTATTATTATAATATTATTTTATAACCCTTATTTACCAGATTTACCCTTAACCATGGTAAATAAACTATTTTCTGAAGTAATTATTCAAAATGTCTAAAAATAAAAGTTACCTATTTACACAATATAGACATCCTAATTCCAAATATGGAATCCATTTTTCCAAATTAAAACCACAGAAGTGGCAGAAATTAATTTAAAATTAATTAATGTTGTTAAAACAAAAAGCGTGTTTTTAAGAGATAATAACTATCAAAAGATTGACACTTGTTTATGTCAGGTTTGATTGTAAAATTATGTACGATGATAAACATTGTATTAAATGGTAAATATATATTCTAAATATACTTTAAAACCACTCAAATTCATAATTAATCACTATTAATTATTTTGATTAATAAAGTTGTTTTTAATTAAAATTTAGTAATTTTCACTATTCATCAAAATATTAAAGTTATCCGAAAGGTACCAAAATTTTACCCTATGATAAATTCGATATTCAGAATCCAAAAATGAAGTCCATTTTTAGAGATAAAATTTATAAAATTTCAAAATGAAGGTATTACTATTTATAATAACTAGTTTGATTGGTTATGGTGTGTTAGAACTCGATGTTGCGTACAACATACGCTATCACATTATTCAAAGAGAAGTGTACCGTAGAATCTTGGGGTGTTAAAAAAATTAATTCCCATTTTTAAAACCAAAAAGTGGGGATTTAAGAAGTAAAAAATTATCAAAATATTTTCACGTGTTTATTTCTAATTTTAATGTGAAATTGCTTCCAATGAACAAAATTGTATTCATTCACTTGAGGTTCAGCCCAATTGGGGAGGTATACTTAAGTGCATCAATGTGACCCAGGTTCAAAACCAAGGGGAGGTATATTTCTTGGGTACTGTAGCAGTAATATAGAAGTACTTTAGTAGGCACTGTGCAGGTACTGTAGCAGGTACTGTTCAGCACTATTTGGTAATTTTGTATCCAAAACTATTCAACTTGGGCCACTAGTTTGGGCTCAGAGTCCTTAATGCCTTCGGGACTCCCAAAACTTTAGGTCAATAGAGATTTTGGGCCACCTTTAAGGCCCTCGGCCCACCTCAAGGCCTTCAGACCACATTCAGTTTCTCCAAACAAACTCTGCACAAAAGGAGCAGTCCCAGAAAAGGATTCAGAGCAAGACCACTCACCAGAGTAGAACCAATGGATTAATATTAATGATAGGGTATGTATTTGACACCGAGACCATATTTTTCTAGCATGAGAAGCTTAGATGACCATGCGAAGGTGGAGAGCTACCATCATGATGCAGATTCTAGGGAGGGGAAGTTCCTTGTACTTATAGCCTAGTTTAATTTCCTAAGACCTTTGGGTCATGTAATGTCTCTTAAACCTATGGTACATGTAATCAGTAAGCCTATGATCCTTGTAAGGGTTCCCACTCATCCCTTGAAAGAGTGGTTATCAAAAATATTTAATAATGAAGTCCTTCAGGCCATTCGGGATGCCCTTTTTATTATTCATTAAAATATAAATATTATTAGAAAAATACCAAAAAATGAACAAAAATTATTAATTACGTTCAGCATATAAAGAAAAATTTCATTTTCTCAAATAGAATATATAAAAGTGTTAAAACTAAATTTAAAATGTGAGCACCATTAAAAGGAAGTAAAATTAATTTTTTTGAAAAATAGTTTTTTTTATCTGAAAAATTGAATTCTTTCTTATATAATGTCAAGAAAATACAGAAGATTAATTTCAATGTTATATAAAATTTAAAATTTGGCAAATAATATTCATAATGTCAAGTTTATATTCCATTAAATCATAATATTTTAATAATATATCACTGTTTAGTGAAACTCAGTATTTCATACAACACAAGATATCGAGGAAGGTCGCTCTTGCATGTAATGAAAGGCAAGAATAGTGTTTCATATAATACATGATAATATGTTGTTGCATATATCTCAAGCTAATATTGGTGTAGCATACAATGCAAGACATTAATGAAATTAAAAAAAATAAATCTCATAAAATCTTGGGGTGTCAAATTCTACCCCCATTAAAATGAATTTCTCCATCAAAATTCATTAGGGTTATAAATGGTTAAATACTTTAAAGATTCATTCATAGAAAACAACATCTTAAAAAATAATACTAAAACATCACTTTAAAATGTAATGTTAAAAACAAAAATGTTTCCCAAATTAACTCATCACTAGGTTTCCACATAGGAGAACCTAGGTGAGAAGTGAAATATGGATATGGAAGAGAAATATAACCATCATGTTATGATGTATAGTGATAGAGAATATGTTTTGGAGAAATTTAACTACCAGAAATCCATAAACATGTTATGATTTAAGGGACTATCTAATTTATTGTATAAGAAGGGACTAGGATAACATTTTTGGTTTCAAGATCCTTTTTCGGAAGCTGATGAATTTTGTCAAGAGAAGAAATACTTTCTTGGTTTTAGTAAAATGTCACCATTGATTATTCCCTTAACAATTTCCACTTAATCTCTTATTTAATGAAATTAAGTTGAATTGGTCATTCAGAAGTGTTAGAAGATCATGTAATAGAATGATAGTTCATTCCATTTGTCTCAACAAAAAGGTTAGAACAAGTTATCAAATATGCATATGTCCACCTATAATGAGATAATACATTAATCCAACAAGTACCATCCAGAATATAACTTATACTACCCATCAATGGAAAACATTAAAATCCTTCAAAAAACTGAAAATAAAAAACTTTAGAAAGAGGTGAACTAAATCGACTTAAAAATTGTCTCCTATATCTCATTTGAAAGTTCTTGGTTGTCACATTCCAAAAATTCTAATACCTTATTCTTTTATTCTCTTGAAACATGGTAATGACATGAATTACCATATAAACTTAGTGTAAACATAAATTATGTCAAAATTAACTCTTTCCACACACCACAATCATCAAAAATTCTATATACTCAAACCATGAAATCCCTATCAAACATCTCACTGTCTTCTTATCCCTTCATTTTGCGCATATCATATGCTTTCAAAAAATATTTAAATCACATTTCACGGTTAATGATACTATATAATTATGTAAAAACCACAATGTAAAAATACATAAATATTACAATATTCCATAATACTATAAAATAGATCCTAAAACACTATTTTAGAATCCCATTACAAAAACACATAATCATTTCATCACTTCATTGTCATAATCAACATCACCAATAGTGATAGAATATTATTTGAATTTGTCTTTGGAATTATGAGGTTTTTAATGTCAATCATCATTAACCCTTGGATTAGGGAATTGGTAAGAATAATTCCCCATTTCATTTCATTTGTAGCATTGAAGTGGGGTGGTGATTTATCTGTAGTATTTTCTCTATTCACATCCTTAGAAACCTTTTTACCATTACTTCAGTACTCAACTGCTCGATGAACTTATTTTCCAAAATTTAAACATTTTATTGTCCCTTTAAGATAATCTCCACCATGCTTCTTTCCACACATTGAGCATAAGGGAGCATTCATCTTATTTTCACCATTGTTTTTAGATTTTCCTTTGAAATCCATCTTTCTTTTCTTGTCAAAACCATGAGATTTATATGTAACACCGACTTACATTTCTACTTTTATAGCACAAAAAAATCTCTTCATAGATATTGAATTCTCTTACAGCTAATTACCTTTGAATATTTGGTTTTAACCCACTAAATAATCAATCAACATTACTTTAAGGATAGATGACAAATCCAGAAGCATACATTGTATATCTTGTAAAAGTTTCCTCATATATACTAACAAATTCATCATCATTTTGATCAAGCTCAAGGAACTCATTTTCCATATTTGTTCAAAGAATAAGAGAGAAGTACTTATTGAAAAAAAAGTTTTTTAAATCCTCCCATTCTATGGATTCAATTTCATATTATTGCCCTATATTCTTAATTATAGTCCACCATATGTCTGATTCACCTTCTAAATGATAAAAAACCAAAATTAATTTTCATGTTCCAAACATTGAAGGATAAAAAATATATTTTCAATGGTTCTGATCCATTGTTCAATAATAAGTGGATGAGAAGTCCCCCTGAAATAAGATAGACAGTGTCTCATGAATGACTCAGTAGAATGTTGTTCCCTTCTCTACTCATTTGGAAGTCCACAATGATTCATATCTTTTGTAAGTATAACAATAAAATTTAGAGTTCCATATCATATATATTTTTTTATTCAGGAGTAAAATCATTGCATTTTACAGTGCATTGATCATTAACATAGTTCCTTTAGGTTCCAGACATCGTCTAAAACCCAAAAACAATAGTGTGAGAAGAAAAAATTACAATAGGAAAAAAATATAATCAAGGTAGAGTACTTTCAATGTCTAACATATTATGTTTAATTCTAGGATAATAATGATCATTACCATAATTATAGGACTCTAAAATATAGTTAGACTTACCCCTATGGGAATCCTTATTTATACCTTGGAAATATCTCTAGGGATCTCACTAATGTTTTTACATCCTAGTTTCTATAGGTTAACTAAACCTTAACTCTGATACCAACTATAACAACCCAAGATTGATGTACATGGACATTAAATTTCTTTAAAAAAATACTTAATACATTACACAAACCGAAGCCCAATACCATATTAGTTTAGTACTTTTGGAAACTTGGAACATAATCTTCTAACTTAGTGAAATATCTTCAAAATCATTCTTCACGATCATCGTTTTTTTCTTCCAAAAACTTTTTTTTTATATCATAGGAAAAATTAAACATAAAAAGGGTGAGATCGAAATCTTAGTAAGGGTAAACATGTGGATCATGAAAGATCAATAAACATAAGAATGTAAAAACATGAACAAAAAGTCTAAATATCTATATCAATATTCATGAAATAAATTTTGGAAGTTCGTAAGGTATTGAACATAAAGGAAAATTAACCATGATAAAATAGAATTGGAATAAAACATGGAATTATTGAAAAAAATGAAGCATATGCTATGATTTTTATAGTATCTAAGGAATTGTTTCCATGACCATCATAGTGGAAAAAGTCCATTACTGAACCGGGTTTGCATGTCATTCAATCCATATATTACTAAACCAGATTTACTTGCCATTCCAAATCTATATTACTGAGACAGATTGAAATGTAACTACAGTCATGTATATATCATTATATATAAATATTTATTCAATGAATTGGATGGTGATATAGGTCCCACCCATCTCATAATGAAATCACTCTTACATGTTCCACAAAAACATTAATCATTCATCATATGATAACCCATAAAATTAAATGGGTTTCTTAAACATCATTCTATCATAATCCATATAAAATGAATAGATTTAATAACAATAATTACATCATAAGATCAATAAAATCCAATTAATAATAGAGATATAAACATAACACTATGTACTCTTAGATGGAAAATAATTTTGATAAAACACTTGAACTTAATTCATGATGAAAATATCCTTTATTTTTCATTTTTTTTCATTTCTCAAAATGCCACCCCATTTTAAAAGAAAATAATTGAGTTGAAAATAATCTAGAAATTGTGTAGAATAAGCTTCATAAAAATAAGTTGTCATGAAACTGTAAAAATTCATTTATGCTGTATAAGTTAAAAAAATATTATTCCCATACTTATTCTGGGAAAGTCAAAAAGTACCTCATTTGGTAAACAGAATAAAAATTCCTTCCATACCATGTAGTAAAAGTCCAAAAATAGGGAAAAAAATAATTTAAACAAACAAATAATAATATTAAAAATTAAAAAAACATTTTTAGAAAACATGGACAAGGATGATAAATATATCCCCAGTAAATACATAGGTATAATCAATAATGGAAAATAATGAGATTGAATAATTCTCTCTTACCTTGTAATTTTTATTTATAGAGGGTGTGGTAACCTCATATATAATGGTTAAATAATGTTATTAAATTATACCAGGAATATATCAATATTTATGATATCATATATGATCCTATTATATCATTTTGTTAATGGTATTTAAATATTATGATTATTTCTTGTGTTAACTGCTTCATTTTCCCATTCCTGTTTTTCCATGTAAGTAATGTTTTTTATGAATAGGATGTATTTTATTTAGAAAATTAAGTTAACAATTATTATTTTAATTGATAAAATTAATTTTATTATCATTCTTGAATTTCCAATGTGGAGAAAGAATCTCATCGCGTTGTGGATGAATTAGGTTGTACGTTCGCCAGAGCAACAATATCATTCTGTTGATGGTTAAATGGAATGTAATTTGATGGTATATTAATTATAAAGAATAATTATAATGTTATATTAATTAGTTAAATACATTATAATAATCATTATTCCAATCCAAACAAAGTATTTTTTAATAAAAAATTACACCACGATGTGGAGATAGTAAGCCGCACGTACGCACACATGATGATATTGTTATTAATTGGATGGGTAAAATAAGGTATAAGGTTGTACCATAATTATAATAACATATCTCATTTATAATATTATTTATTTATAACTTATAATGTAATAAAAATAGAAATAAGATGTAAATGAAGAAAATAAATTGAAATGAATTGGAAAAACAATTACCTCTTCTTTGTTGGACTTCCTTTGGATCTCTTCTTAGGGGCACTAGAGATTTATTTTTTGGAGAACCAGGACCTCTAGAAGTAAAATAATAATTTTTATAGGAGAATAGGGTAGAGTTTGTTCAATATAGAAGGATCTAGTAGGCTTTAGGAAATGTGGTTGAAGAAGCCTATTATAAGATAAGAGAGGGTTTTTTTAAGAAACTCACAAAATTTTAAAATATAATAAGACTATTCTAGATATAAATAATTAAAAAAGTACCATAAATGAAATTTATAATACGTTTTAGACCATATCTTATCCCCTTGTGATTATTTAACATTTTTTAATTTTTAAATAATTTAATAATAAATTAATTCAATAAGACATTATTATTTCCAAATTTAATATTATCCATTTAATTTAACATAAAATATAATAATAAAAAGTGGTAATTAGAATATATTGCTTTCATTCACATATAATATATATTATATAACTTTTAAATTTTTTAAAAACATTAAATATTCCAAAATATTTCAAAATTAATAGAATTAAAATAATTTATTATATTTGTTTGTTAATTGAATAAATATTATTTTAGAATTAAAAAGACTTTTAAGGTAATTATATAACTTAAAAAATTAAAACTAAATTTATATAATGAAAATGGTTTCATTAATATCAATATAGACATTTATGTTCGTTCAAAGATTGATTTTGGCTCTATGTTTACACATAAAAGATATTAAAATACAAAATATATATTTTTTTAACCATCATTGATTTAAATAATATATAATTGATTTTCAGGTATATGTTTACATTAAGAAAACTCTAAATATATCCTGTTGTGATTAATATTGAATCTTATTCATAAAATATTTTTTTTTGGACATGGTTTGGGTCATTTTAAACATTATAATTTTGATTTACCCTTAATTAATTCCTTTAATTCTTACCATGGAAACTTGTATTTTTAATTACTATGTGTTAATATAACAACTATAAAATACCAAATGAGCCATAAATGGACCATTGATGAAATATTTCACTTAATAAATTCTTTTTCCTATGTTTATGTATTTTTCTTAAATTTATATAATTTAATAAAATATTATTTATTTAAAATATTAATAGTGTCAAATTTGAAACAATTCATTGGTTGACGTTTTAGAAATATTATAACATAGAGATATGTTCTAAAAAACTCTGTTAAACCATAAATAACATGTCAAAGTAATCCATAAAATTAGTTTATTACATTAATTCACTCAATATATATTTATTTTAATATTATTAATATCATTTTTTTGATATTTCTATTAATAAAATAATTTCTCCATCACTATTGAGTCATCATTAATGTTAACTATTTAGTCTCTAAAATTTTTAAATAAATATCTATGAAATAGTTTATTCTATAATATTTCCATAGAATACCTATAGTCTATTTTATTTCCTGTTAATCTATAAATTAAAATTAATATACATATATAAAACGGGAGTGTGACGTTTTATCACATTTATTAATTTTTTTATATTCCTGTCATATTCCTGGTAAAGAGGACATTAAGTGATTATATTTTGAAACATAGATGATAAGGGTCTAATTTATTCATCCAATAATACCTTGATAGGTGTTATGATAATTTTAAAATATTATTTTTACCTTTAATTACAGAATTTACCTTTAACCATGGTAATAAAAATAATAACTAAACTTACTATTCATAATGCCCTAAAATAAAATTAACCTATAAACATAATTTTTATCTAATGATTACAAATATGGAATCAATTTTTCATAATTCAAAACACATAATTTTGAGACATTAATTTAAAATTAATTCTTGTTGTTAAAACCAAAAAGTGGGTTTTTAAGAAGTAAAAACTTATCAAAAGATTATAATGTGTTTATGTCCAATTTAAATGTAAAATAACTCCCAACTAAAAAATAAGATTAAATGATAAAAATATAATCAAATTCCACTTTAAAAAGAATTAAAAATATTATATAACAATATAAATAAATTAGATAAAAATGAAAATTTGAATTTTATAGTAGTATTTTTTACTATTCATTAAAATGGGAATTTTATCATAAAGATAAAAAATAAAAAAAGTAAATTTTTATGTTACAATTCTAAATAAGAATTTTATTTTTTCAAATATAATATATAAAAGTTTTATAAATTAAATTTAAAATGGGTGCGCTATCAAAAGGTAGAAAAACAAGATTTTTTTTAAAATAAATCATTTAATTAAAAAATCGAATTTTTTCTTATATTATGTCTAGAAAATACATAAGATGAATGTAATGTTTTATAAAATTCAAAATAAGGTTAATAATGTTCATAACAACTAGTTAATATCCCAATAAATTATAAAATTTTAATAATATATCGTTGTTTAGGGAAACTCGGTATTGCGTACAACACATGCTATCAAGGAAGGTCGCACTTGTATGTAACACAAGTCAAGAATGTTGTTGCGTTTACTAAAAGATAAAATGGGGTTGAGTATAGTGAAATATATTACTGGTGTATCATACAACCAAAGACATAAAAGAAATTAAAAAGAATTTATCTCATAAAATGTCACAATGTTACATTCTACCCCCCTTAAAATGAATTTCAACCCCAAAATTCGTTGGGGTTATAAATGGTTTTCAACTTGAAAGTTTATATCATGGTTACCCACATCATAAAAATTTATACTAAAACTTCATTTTAAAATGGAATGTTAGAAACATAATTGTTACCCAAATTAACTCATCCTTGGGTTTCCACATAGGAGAACATTTGTGAGAAGTGAAAACATGGATATGAAAGAAAAATATAACCATCATGTTCTGATGGATAATGATAGAGAATAATGTTTGGAGAAATTTAACTTCCAAAAATCCGTAAATATTTGATGATTTAAGGGTCTATATGATTCATTAGATAAGAAGGTACAAGGATAACATTTTCTAGATTCAAGATCCCATTCCTAAAGTTGATGAATTTTTTTCAGGAGAAGAAATACTTACTTGATTTCAGTAAAATCTCACTATTGATTATTCCCTGAAAAATTTCCACTTCATCTCTTATTTAAAGAAATGATGTTGAATTTTTGATTCTTGAAGTTTTAGCAGATAATGCGACAGAATGATAGGTCATTCTATCTATATCAACAAAAGGCTATATTATGTTATCAAATATGGATAAGTCCACCTATATTGAGATAATAAATTAATCTAAAAAACTACAACCAGAATATAACATATACTATCATTAATGGATAACATTAAAATCCTTCCAAAAACTGAAAATATAAAACATTAGAAAGAGGTGAACTAAATTGACTTAGCATTTGTCTCCCATATCTCATTTGATAGTTATTGGTTGTCACATTCCAATAATTTGAGTACCTTATTCAATTATTATATTGAAACATGGTAATGACATGAATTACAATATAACCTTAGTGAAAACAATAATTCTATCAAATTAACTCTCTCTACACACCTAAATTACCAAAAATTCTATATACTCGAACCCTGATATCACTATCAAACATCTCACTATCTCATTATCCCTTCATTATGAAAATATCATGTGCCATCCCAAAATATTTCAATCACTTTTCATGGTTACTGGTACCATATAATTTTGGAAAACCACAATGGACCAATACATATATATTCCAATATTCCATAATACTATAAAAGAGATCCTACAAAACTATTTTGGACTACCATAACATAAACACATAATAATTTCCCCACTTCGTTGTCATAATCAAAATCACCAATAAGGATCACATGTGATTTTCCTTTGTATTTGGACTTAATAGGTTGCTGGCTTTGATCATCATTAACACTTATAATGGGGAATTGGTTAGCATAATACCCAATTTCCTTGCATTTTTAGCATTGATGTGTGGGTGATGCATTCTCCGAAGCCTTTTATCTATTCATATCATTAGAAACCTTTCCCCATTACTTCATCACTCAATGTCTCTTTAACATTCTTTTATACACATAAAACAATTTATAGTTCTATTAAGATAATCTCCACCACGCTTCATTCTACATTTTGAGCATATGGAAACATTCATCATCTTTTCACCATTGTTTTGAGATATTCTTTTAAACCCTATCTTTCATTTTTTCTCAAAACCATGAGATTTATATTCAACACCAACTTCCATTTCAAGCATGATATAAAAACATAAAATATCTTCATATATAATGAAGTATCATATAGATAATTTCTTTTTATGAATTGGTTTTAATGGACATAATAATCGATCTACTTTAATTTAAGGTTGGATGACAAAGCTAGAAACATACCTTGCAAGTCTTGAATAATTTTCTTCATATACAATAACCAATTAATAGTCGTTTTTATTAAGCTCAAGGAACTAATTTTACATATTTTTTTAAATAATATGATGGAATTATTTATTTGAAAACAAGTTCTGGAACTCGTCCAATTACATGGATTCAATTTCATCATCCTGCATTGTATTCTTAATCAGTGTCCCCCACTAGTCTGCTTCAACTTGTAAATAATAAACATCATAAATGAATTTTTATTGTCCTAAATAGTGAAGGATGGAAAATATATTTAAAATGGTACTAATACATTGTTTATCAAAAATTTTATCAGAATACCCACTAAAATATGGTGGACATTTTCTCATGAAGGACTCAATAGAATTTTTTTAACTTTTCTGCTCATTTAGAAGTCCATAATTATTTATAGCTCGTGTAAGTATATCAATAAGATTTTTCATTCCATCTCCCATAATAGTTGGTTGTTCAGGAGGAAAATCATTTCATTTCCCCATGCATTTATCATTAACACAATTCATTCGGGTTCTATCCATCATTTAAAACCCAAAAAGAATAGTGTGAGAGGAAAAAATCATAATATGAAAACAATATAATCAAGGGGGATTACTTTTAATCCCTAACATATAGGGGTTAATACTAGGTTACTCATTATTTTTAACATAATTATAGGATTGTAACATATAGTTATAATTACCCTTAAGGACATCCCTAGACATACCTTAGAAATATCTCTAGGGATCTCACTAAAGTTTTCACATCCTAGTTTCTAAATTTTGACTAAACCATTGCTTTGATAAAAACTATAACAAAACAAGATTGATGTAAATAAACATTAAATTTATTTTTTGGAATACTTAATACAAGAAAAAAATATATGCCTAGGAAAATAATAGTTTCGTACCTTTGGAAACTTGGAACATAATCTTCTGACTTGGTGAAAGATCTTCAACATCTCCCATAAAGATTTTCCCATTTTTACCACCTAAAACCTTTCTTTATATCCTGGGCAAGAGAAAACATAAAAATGGTGATCTTATATTATCAGTAAGGGTAAAAATGTATAACATAAAACAAACCATAAACACAATAATATAAAAACATGAACATAAAGTTTAAATATCAAAATCTTGGGTCATGAAATAAATCTTGGCGGTTTGTAAGGAATAGATCATAAAAGAACATTAACCATGATAAAATTGCATTGGAATAAACAATGGAATTGTGGAAAATAATTAATAAGATAATATTATTTCCATTGTATCCAAGGCATTGTGTCCAAGACCATCATTGTGGATAAAGTCTATTATTTAACTAATTTTACATGTCATTCCATCCATGTATTACTTAAACAGATTTACTTGTCATTCTAGCCCTGTATTATTGAACCACATTTACCGGCCTTTCCAGTCATGTCTATCTTATGAGATATAAATATTTACCCAATGCATTGGAGGGAGATATAGGTCCCACCCATCCCATAATGTAATCATTTTAATTTTTTCTACAAAAACATAAATCATTAATCATAGCATAACGCATGAAATAAATTGGTTTTCTTGATCATCATTCAATAAGAATCCATATAAAATTAATGTATTTAATAACAATAATTCCATCATAAGAAAAATAAAATCAATTTAATAATAGGGATAAAGACATAACCCTATGTTAACTTAGATGTAATATAATTTTTATAAAACACTTGAACTTAATTCATATGGAAAATATCCTTTATTCTAAAAAAATGTTTTCTTTTCTCGAAATAACACCAAATTTTAAAAGAAAATAATTTAGTTGAAAATTATATTGAAATCATGTAGAGTATGATTAATGAAAATAAGGTGTTAGGAAACCATAAAAATCCATTAATACCGTATAAGTTAAAAAAACATTTTCCTTATACTTTTTCCAGGAAAGTAAAAAAGTACCAAAAGTACCTCGTATGGTAAAGAAAGAAATATTCCTTCCATACCATGTAGTAAAAGTAAAAAATGGGTAAAAATTACTTTAAAAATACATATAATAATAGTAAAAATTTTATGAAAACATTTTTATAAAACATGTACATGGTTGATAAATATATCCCTAGTAAATATCCACATATAAACAATCTCAGATAAAAATAAAATTGCAAAATTATCCCTAACTTGTACTTTTTGTTAGTAAAGGGTGTGTTCAACTATTTTTTAATACTTAAATCATGTTATTAAATTATACAAGGAAAATATCCATATTTATGATATCATATATGATTCTATTATATCATTTTGTTAATGGTATTTCAATATTACCATTATTTCGGGTGTTATAAGCTTCATTTTCTCATTCATATTTTGTCTTGTAAGTCATGTTTTTTATGAATAAGATGTATTTTATTTACGAAGTTAAGTTCATAATTATTATTTTCACTCAAATATAAATTTTATAATCATTTTTAAATTGTTAATGTGGAGAAAAAATCTCAACCCTTCATGGAGATGGTAGGCCGTACATACGCATGAGCGCCGATATCATTCTCTTGATGGTTAAATGTTATGTAATTGGATGATATATTAATTATAAATAATAATTATCATGTAATATGAATTAATTAAATTAATTATTCTAATCATTATACCCATCCTAATAAAGTATTTTGGAATAAAAAAATTACACCACGACGTGGAGACGGTAAGTCGTACGTACACATGCATGGTGATATTGTTCTTCGTATGATGGATAAAAGGAGGTATAATGTTTTACAATAATTATAATAACATATCCTCATGTATAATATACCAGATTTATTACTTTAGTATGTAATAAACAATGAAGTATGAAGTAGAAGAAGGAAAGAAAATTAACTGAATTGGTAAAGTAATTACCCTTTCTTCGTTGGACTTCCTTTGGATCTCTTCTTAGGGACACTTGGGATGAAATTTTTGAAAAACCAAGACCTAAAAAAGTTAACTAAGATTATTTATTGGAGAATTGGGTTGGTTTCGTTCGATCTATATGGCTCAAGGAGGTGTGAGGAAATGTGGGAGGAGATGCCTTTTTATAAGAGCGAAGAGGGGCACTTTAGGAAACTCTAAAAATATTAAAATATAATAAGACTATTCTATATCTAAATAATTAAAAATGGATCATAAATGAAATATACAATACATTTTGTACCATATATTATCTATTTGTGATTATTTAACATTTTTTGATTTTTAAATAACTTAATAATAAATTAATTCAATAAAGCATTATTATTTACAAATTTAATACTATCCATTTAATTTTACTTAAAATACAATAATACAAAGTTTTAATTAGAATATAACTATTTCATACAAGTATAATATATCTTATAGATCTTATAAATTTTTTATACTCAGTAAATACTCCAAAATATAACAAAACTAATATTATTAAAATCATTTATTTATTTTTATGTTAATTGAATAAATATTGTTTTAGAATTAAAAAAGACTTATAAAGTAATTATATAACTTATAAATATAGAAAAAAAAAATTTATAATAAAAATGGTTTCATTTATATCAAAATATACATTTATATTCGTTCATAGATTGATTTTTTCCCTATGTAGACACATAAAAGATATTAAAATACAAGATAAGGATTATTTGTAACCATCTTTGATTTAAATAATATATAACTTATTTTCGCATAAAAGCATACATTTATAAACTAAATATAGATCATATTGTGATTATTATTTAATATTATGAATCCAATAATTTTTTAGGACATGTTTTGGGTTTATTTTAAACCTTATAATTCTAATTTACCATTAATTAATTCCTATAAGTCTTACCATGGAAACAAGTCTTTTTATTTACTAAGGTTTAATATAGTCACTCTAAAATGAAAAATGAGCCATAAATAGACCATTTGTGACATATTTAACTTTATATCAATTATATTTGTGATTTTTATATTTTTATAAATTTTATATAATTTAATAAATTATTATTTACTTAAATATCAATTTTGTCAATTTTGTCACTAATCATTAGTTGACTTTTTAGAAATATTATAACATAGAGATATGTTCTGAAAAACTATTTTAAATCATAAATAACATGAAAAAGTAATCCATAAAATTAGTTTATGACATTATTTTACTCAAATTATATTTATTCTAATATTTTTAATATAATTTATTTGATATTTCAATTAATAAAATAATATCTCTATCAGTATTCAGTCATCATTAATGATAATTATTTAATATCTGAAAATTATAAATAAATATCTATGATGTAGGTAATTATATTATCTTTTAATATACTACCTATAATTTATTTTATTTTATAGTAATACCTAAATTAAAATTAATATACTTATATAAAATGAGAGTGTGACATTTTTTCACATTCATTAATTTTTTATATTCCTATCATATTAATGGAAAAGTGTCCATTAAGTGATTAAATTTATAAAAATAGACGATAAGGGTCTAATTTATTCATCAAATAAAATTTTTACTAGTGTTAATGTAATTTTAAAATATTATTTTCACCTTTAATTACCTTATTTACCTTTAACCATGGTAATAAAGATAATTACTAAAGTTACTAATCATAATTCCCAAAAATAAAAGTAACCTATTTATATAATTTGGAACCACTTATAAAAAAATATGTAATCCATTTTATATAATTCAAAACAAATAATTTAAAGAAATTAATTTAAAATTAATTCCCATTGATAAAACCAAAAAGTGGGTTTTTAAGAGGTAAAAACATATTAAAAGATTGTCATGTGTTTATGTCCAATTTAAATGTGAAATTTAATAAAATTACCAAAAATGGATTAAATAATACAAAAATACTACAATTAAACTTTAAAACGAATTAAAAATACAATCTAACTATATGAATAAATTAGATCAAAAGGCAGTTTTGAATTAAAGTAAATTATTTTTCACTATTCATTAAAATATGAATTTTATAAAAAAACCAAAAATTAAAAAAGTAAATTTTTATGTTTTACATGAAAAAGGATTTTTATTTTTTCAAATAGAATATATAAAAGTGTTAAAAACTAAATTTGAAATGGGTGCACCATCAAGAGGTGACAAAACTACATTTTTTAAAAAATAATTAATTTATCCAAAAATTTGAATTTGTTCATATATGATATCTAGAAAATACATAAGTTGAATTTCAATGTTATATAAAATAATGAATTTGGTTAATACTATTAAAATTGGATAATTTATATCTCATTGAAAAATAATATTTTAAAAATATATAGTGGTTTAGTGAAACTCGGTATTGCATACAACACAAGATATTGAAGAAGGTCACTCTTTTAAGTCATGCAAGCCAAGAATAGTGGTTTCATATACTCCAAGATTATACATTGTGGTGTATGGTTCAATCTAATATTGTCATAACACACAACAAAATACATGAAGGAAATTAAACATAATTTACCCCCTTAAAATGAATTTCACCGTCGAAATTCATCGGGGTTATAAATGGTTTGCTATTTGAAAGTTTATTTCATTGAAACCCACATTATAAAAAGTAATACTAAAACTCCATTTTAAAAAGGAATGTTAGAAACATAACTGTTACCAAAATTAACTAATCATTGGGTTTCCACAATGGAGAATATAGGTAAGAAGTGAAAACATGGATATGGAAGAGAAATCTAACCATAATTTTCTGATGGATAATGATAAAGAATAAGGTTTGGAGAAAGATAATAATGAAAAATATATAAATCTATGATGATTTGAGGGACAATATGATTTATCTGATAAGAATCTGTTAGGATAACATTTTTGGTTACAATATCCTTTTTCTAATTTTGATTAATTTTTACATGAGAAGAAATAATTATTTGATTTCAGTAAAATATCACTTTTGATTGTTCCTTAAAAAATTTCCACTTAATCTATTATTTGAATAAATGAAGCTGAATTTTTCATTCTTAAAGCGTTAGTAGATCATTCAATATAATGATAGTTTATTCCATAAGTCTCAAAAAAGGTTAAAATGGGTATTCAAATATACCTAAGTCCACCTATAGTGAGACAATACATTAATCTAACATACCTAAACTTGAATATAACTTATATTATCCATAAATGGATAACATTACAATCCTTCCAAAATTGAAAATATAAATCTTTAGAAAGAGGTGAACTAAATCAAGTTAACATTTGTCTCCCACATCTCATTTGGATGTTCTTGGTTGTCACATTCCAAACATTTGAATACCTTATTTATGTGTTCTATTGAAATAGTTTAATGACACGAATTACCATGAAACCTTCTTGAAAACATGAATTTTGTCAAAATTAAAATTTTTTACACACAAAAAAATAATAAAAAATCTATATAATCAAACCATGATATCACTATCAAACATATCACTATCTCCTTATCACTTCATTATGAGAATATCATGTGCTTTCCAATAATATTTTAATCAATTTTCATGGTTACTAGTACCATATAATTATGGAAAACCATAATGGACCAATACATAGATAATATAATATTCCATAATACTATAAAAGAGATCCTACGACACTATTTTTAAATCCCATAATATAAACACATAATCATTCCCCCACTTCATTGTCACACTCAATATTACCAACAGTGATAGCATGTGATTTACCTTTTTCTTTGGCCTTAAGAGGTTGATGACATCGATCACATTAACCCTTGGATTAGGGCCTTGGTTAGCATAATGCCCCCATTTCCTTGAATTTGTAGCATTGAATTGTGGGTGGTGAATTCTATGTACTCCTTTATATATTCATATCATTAGAAACCTTATTCCCATTACATCAACACTAAACTGCTATATGAAATTATTTTCCACACAGAAAACATTTTATAGTCCATTTAATACAATCTCCACCATGCTTCTTTCCACACTTTGAGCATAAAGAAACATTCATCTTCTTTTCCCCAATTTTTTGAGATTTTTCTTTATATTAATCTTTCATTTATTATCAAATCCAAGAGATTGATATATAACATAAACTTCCATTTCTACCTTGATAGCACAATTCACAATATCTTCATAGCTATTTAACTCTCTTATAGATAATTCTTTTTGAAAACATGGTTTTAACCCACAAATGAATCGATCAACATTACTTTCAGGCTGGATGAAAAAGCTAGAAGCATACCTGGAATGTCTTGTAAAATTTTCCTCACATATACCAATAGATTCATCATCATTTTTTAAGATCAAGGAAATCCTATTAGATCTTTTTTTTGATGAATATGAGTGATGTACATATTGAAAAACAAGTTCTTGAACTCATCCCAATCCATGGATTCAATTTCATCTTGATTCCTTGTATTCTTAATTAGATTCCACCAGTGGTCTGCTTCAAATTATAAATGATAAATATCCAAAATTAATATTTCATGTTCCAAATATTGAAGGATGGAAAATATATTTTAAATTATACTGGTCCATTTTTTAGGAACAAGTGGATCCGAAGACCCACTAAAAGAAGGTGGAAATTGTCTCAAGAAGGACTCAATAGATTTTTTCCCCTTCTTTCCCCATTTGTAAGTCTGGAATGATTCATATCTTGTGTAAGTATAGAAATATGATTTTTCATTCCATCTCCCTTAAAATTTGGTTGTTTATAAGCTTAATCATTTCATTTCCTAGTGCATTGATCATTAACACAATTCCTTCAAGTTTCTTCCATCATCTACAACCCTAAAAGATTAGTGTGAGAGGAAAAAATCATCATAGGAATACAATATAATAAAGGGGGAGTACTTTAAATATATAACATCTTAGGTTTAATCCTAGGTTATTCATGATATTTACCATAATTATAGGACTGTAACCTATAGTTAGACATACCCTTAGGGAAATCCCTAGACATACCTTAGAAATATCTCTAGGGGTCTCACTAATGTTTTCACATCGAAGTTTCTAATGGTTAACTAAACCTTCACTCTGATACCATCTATAACAAACCATGCTTGACGCACTTGGAAATTATATTTCTTTTGTGGAATAATTAATATATAACACAAACCTATTACCAAGACCGTATTAGTTTAGTCCCTTTGAAAACATGGAACATAATATTCTAACTTGGCGAAAGATCTTCAACATCAACCCTTAAGATCATCCATTTTTCCTTTGAAATACCTCTCTTTATATCCAGGGGGAGAGAAAACATAAAAAGGACGAGATTGAATACTCAGCAAGGGTAAACATGGAGAACATAAAACAAACCATAAACATAAGAATGTAAAAACATGAACATAATGTTTAAATAAAAAAATCCTGAGTGATGAAATAAATCATGGCAGTTTGTAAGGAATAGATCCAAAAGGAACATTAACCATGATAAAATAGAATTTAAATAAGACATGGAATTGTGGAAAATAATTAATCACATAATATGAATTATATATTATAAAATTAAATGTTTCCAATACCATCACAGTGCAAAAAGTAGATTACTCGACAAGGTTTACATGTCATTGAAGCCATACATTACTAAACGAGATTTACTTACTGTTCCAGCCCTATATTACTGAACCATATTAACTCACCTTTAAAGTCATGTATATATCATGAAATCTAAATTGTTACCCAATTAATTGTATATAGATATAGGTCCCTCCCATGTCATAATTAAATCATTATTACATGTTCCACAAAAACATAAATCATTCATCATAGAATAACCCATAAAATAAAATGGGTTTCTTAAAACAATTTCCATCATAATCCATATAAAATAAATGGATTTCATAAAAATAATTCCATAATAAACATATTTAAATACAGTTAATAATAGTTATTGAAACATAACCCTATGTTATCATAGATGGAAAATAATTTTGATAAATCAATTGAACTTAATTCCTAAGAAAAAAATTCTTTCTTTCTCCAAAAATGTATGCTTTTCTGAAAATGCTTCCCAATTTTAAAAGAAAAAAAAATTGTTTAAAATAATCTTGAAATTTTTTAGAGTAATATTCATGTAAATAATGATTCATGAAACCATAAAAATATATTCATGCTGTATAATTTAAAAAAACCTTTTCCTCGTACTTTTGCTGGGAAAGTAAAAAAAGTACATTGTTTCTTAAAAAAAGAATGATTCCTTCCATACCATGTAGTAAAATTCAAAAAATGGGAAAAAGTGACTTTAAACATATATATAAGAATAGTAAAAAATTTATGAAAACATTTTTTTAAAACATGTACATGTATGAAAAATATATCCCTAGTAAATACTTATGTATAAACAATCTTAGATAAAAATGAGATTGAAAAATTATCCCTTACCTGGTAATTTTCATTAGTAGAGGGTGTGGTAAAATCATTTATAATTGTCAAATCATGTTATTAAATTATACCATGATTTTATACATATTTATGAAATCATATATGATCTTATTATATCATTTTGTTAATGGTATTTCAATATTACCATTATTTTGGGTGTTAACTACCTCGTTTTCCCATTACTATTTTTCCACGTAAGTCATGTTTGTTTTTTGTAGGATTTATTTTATTCATGAAATTATATTTATAATTATTATTTTTAAACAAAATATAAATTTTATAACCATTCTTGAATTTGTAACATGGAGAACCAATCCCACCGGATCGTGGGGACGGTAGGTCGTACGTACGCACGAACAATGATATCATTATCTTTATGGTTAAATGATATGTAATTGGATGGTATATTAATTATTGATAATAATTATTATGTTATATTTGTTAATTAAATACATTATAATAATCATTAGACCCATTCTAATAAAGTATTTTTTAATAAACAATTACTCCATGACGTGGAGACGGTAAGCCGTACGTACGCACACATGGTGAAATTGTTATTCGTAGGATGGATAAAGGGAGTTATAAGGTTTTACATTAATTATAATAAAATATAAGAATTTATAATATACTAGTGTTATTAATTTTTTATGGAATAAACATATAAAAGATAAAGTATAAGAAGAAAAGAAATAGAATTGAATTGGTAAAGAAATTACCTCTTCTTTGTTGGACTTCCTTTAGATCTCTTCTTAGGGACACTAAGGATGGAACTTTTGGAAAACCAATAACTCCATAAGTTAAATTATATTTTTGTTAAGATAATTTTTTAGGGTTTGGTCGATCTAGATGCCTCATGGAGGTGTGAGGAAATGTGGAAGGAGATTCCTTTTTATGAGGGAGGGGAGGTGCACTTCAGGAAACTCTCAAAATATTAAAATATAATAAGACTCTACTAGATCTAAATAATTAAAAATAGACCATAAATAAAATTTATAATATATTTTGGACCATATATTATCCCACCTATTATTATTTAACATTTTTGTGTTTTTAATAATTTAATAATAAATTAATTCAATAAGATATTATTATTGATTTTTTTACTATCCATTTAATTTGATTTTAAATACAATCATGAAAAGTTTTATTTAAAATATAATTCTTTTAAACATCTATAATATATCTTATAGATATTTTAAAAAATTTAGACATATTAAATACTAAAAAATATAACAAAATTAATATTACTAAAATAATTTGTTCTATTTTTATGTTAATTGAATAAATATTATTTTTGAATTAAAGATACTTTTAAGGTAATTATATAACTTATAAAAATTAAATATGAATTTATATAATGATAATTGTATCATTTATATCATAATATACATTTATATTCATTCATAAATTGATTTTGGCCCTATACTGACACATAAAATATATTAAAAATACAATATAGGGATATTTTATAACAATATTTTATTTAAATAATATATAATATATTTTCAAGTACAAGATTCCATTAAACAAGTAAAAAATCAATCATATTGTGATAATTATTGAATATTATTTATCCAATAATCTTTTTGAGAAATTTTGTTTTTATTTTAATCCTTATAATTCTGATTTACCTTTAATAAATTCCTTTAACTCTTACTATTGCAACATGTCTTTTTACTTACTAAGGGTTAATATAGTCACTCTAAAATATCAAATGAGACATAAATGGACCATTGGTGACATATGAAACTTTATAAAAATTATTTTTCTGAATAATATATTTTTATGAATTTTATATAATTTAATAAAATATTATTTATTTAAAATATCAATAGTGTCAATTTTGACACTATTCATTAATTGACTTTTTAGAAATATCATAAATAGATATATGTTCAAAAAACTCTTTTAAAACATAAATAAGATGTCAAATTCATCCATAAATTAGTGGATCACATTAATTCACTCAAATTATATTTATTTTAATATTTGTAATATCATTTATTTGATATTTCTATTAATAAAATAATTTCAGTGTCACTATTGAGTCATCATTAATGATAATTATTTAATATATAAAAATTATAAATGAGTATCTATGATGTATCTAATTATATTATCATTATATTTGATTTTATTCCCAGTTAATCTCAAAATTTATATTAATATACCTATAAAAAATGAGGTTGTGACATTTTGTCACATTCACGAATTGTTTTTATATTCATTTCATATTCCTAGGAATGTAGCTGTTAAGTGATTATATTTCAAAACATAGATGAAAAGGTTAAAATATATTCATACAATAGTATTTTTATAGGTGTTAAAGTGATTATATAATATTATTTTCACTTTTAATTTCCCGATTTACCTTGGACCATGGTAATAAAAATAATAACTAAAGTTACTATTCATAATGCCCAAAAATAGAAGTAACCTATTAATATAATTTGGAACCACTGAATAGAAATATGGAATCCATTTTTTATAATTCAAAACAAATAATTTGATGAAATTAATTTAAAATTAATTCCCATTGTTAAAACCAAAAAGAATGTTTTTAAGAAGTTAAAACTTACCGATAGATTGTCATGTGTTTGTGTCCAATTTAATTATAAAATTACTTAAAATGATCAAAATTGAATTAAATGAGGAAAAAATAATCCAATTTCGATTTAAAACCAAATAAAAATTTAATACAACTATATAAATAAATTAGTTGAAAAGACAGTATGGAATTAAAATGCAGTATTTTTCACTAATCATTAAAATATGAATTTTATTAGAAAAATACCAAAAAACAAAAAAAAAATTAAATTTTTATGTTACTATTACAGATGATATGTTTATTATGTAAAATAAAATATATAAAATTGTTAAAAACTGAATTTAAATTGGGTACGCCATCAAAAGGAGGAAAAACAACATTTTTTGAAAAATAATTCTTTTATCTATCAAATTTTATTTGTTTTTATATCATGTCTAGAAAATAAACAATATGAATGGAAATGTTATATAAAATTAAAAATTTGTCAAATAATATTCATAAAAACTAGTTTATATCCCATTAAATAATAATATTTTAATAATATATCTTTGTTTAGTGAAACTCGGTATTGCGTACCACACAAGCTATCAAGGAAGGATGTTCTTAGATGTTACACATGCCAAGAATAGTGTTGAATATAATTTAAGTGAATACTATGTTGTGAATAGTACAAGATAATATTGGTGTAGCATATAACACAAGACATCAAAGAAATTAAAAATAATATATCTCATAAAATCATGGGGTGTCAATTTCATCCTCCTCTTTGCACTTGTATAGAATCCAAGAGTTATTTAATATATGATGGGTGATTTCTTTATCTTATAAATTTATATTATATCTATACATGAAAATTAAATACATTAAAATAATAGAATCAAATTTAACAAAAGTGAGTATCATAATGTTTCTGAGGAACTTCATCCCATAAATTTTAAAGTAGAGGACCTATATACTTGGGAATCTATAATTTCAACATTTTCCATTTTCAAATAGATATTTACATCCATGTTTTGTAGTGATTTTTTAAAAGTCACATTAAAGATGAATTATATGATGTAATTCATAGATCTATAGTCAGATAAATAATTTTACATTCACAAATGGTTGATAAGCTTGTCTTTTATTATTTTTATTATGTTAAAATAATTTAATTCATCGAAAATTAACTTACAGATGAAAAATCATAAACTATTAAACATATAAAGGTAAAATATGAAAAATTAAGGGATAACACAAAATGGCATATATTCCTTAACCTATGAATTTCTTAGTTTTAATATGAGTTATCCATGATCTATTTCCCAATATAATGTCTTATGTGTATTTTTGTCCCCATAATAATTGTTTGTAGTGAGCTTGTGAATTTTACAAAACATAACCCCTAGTTTTTTCAAAATAGGTATGTAGGAAGGCCTATTCATCTTGAATCATGCGATGAATGAATCCAGGAACCCTTTTTTGGATTATTACCCCTAGGTTCAACTATGCTACAACTAGATCCACTTTTAGTATATTGACTATGATTTATTCGATTAGAAATTAGTTAATCAATACTTTACCAAAACATAGGGATGTTTTACTATATTTAGAATTATCAGTAAGACTTTAACTAGAGTTTTATAATCCTAACATCCAAAATAACTTGACTACACTTTGATAGCAACTACATAGATCCATATCTTTCATACACTTTATTTCATGATTTTGTTTCATAAAATAAACTTAATAAAACACTATAAGATCATGAGGTCTATTTTATTTGGGTAATTAGTTATATACTATAACAATGTAGAATATAAATAAAAATACAAAAAATATAATTCTATAACATGCCCTAAAATTTCCTTGATCTTCTAAAACTTTATGGGATAACCTATGGACATTCTTAAGAAAGTGGTGATATATAAAGACTAGTAAGGGAATAATAAAATCATAGTATAAGGTAAAAAAATATATGTTATTTAATAGGAATATCAAGGTAACATAAGAGTTGTGATAACCATAAACTTGAACATAAAATAAATATATAATATGATAACATAAATGAAACATGGGAATGTGGTAACAACATAAAACATGAAATCATAAAAATATGTCAAGAATAAATAATGATACATCATAAAATAGTGTAATTATGACAAACGGACATTCAAAATACATGATATGTCATGAGATTAAAACATCACCAAATTCGTTAGAGGGATGTATAATTCAAGGTCCACCCGTCACATTCATATTATGTAAATACATAAGTGCACAACCTAGATCATAAAATGTAAGGATGTATTTCAAAACTTTTAATCCCATGATTATGGAGTTTGGATTATATAAATGGATATTATAAATCAATTAAGAATAAGTATATCTATCTTAATACTTTTGAGTGGAAATGGTGATGGGTATTCATGACACAAATGTTTGCTATGAAAAATTATAGGGTAATTATGGCATCAAAATGGAGGTACATAATGATTAATGTAAACTTTTAATGTGATTTAAAGGGGTATATAATCCCTTGAAAATAATATTTATAGTAATTGGGATGTGTAAAAATATATAATAACATGGAAACTAGAAATAAGAAGGCATAATATAAAGAAGGTACTTGAATAAAGAGGATGAGAGGATCTCTTACCTCAAGAGGGAACTTATAAATGATTGGGAGGTGATTGTTAAGATATTGGGGGAACATTGGTAGGTATATAGAGAAATAATGGTAGATTAAATGTATTCTCTAAGGGTTTCGAGTGACTGGGAAATGGAGTTTGGGTAGTTTTTATATAAAAATAGGGGAGAATTCATTACTAATCCAAAAAAAACCATCCCATGATTTTTCCCATGGTTTATTATAAATAGGATTGTATTTTAATATTTTATAAGTCTTAGAACATAAATCCTAAAAAAACTACACTTGGTGATGTTTAAGTGAGTCATGTTTATAAAGAATTTATTTTAAAACCTTAAAATATAATATAGGGTTTTAAGGATTCATTAAGGATTTATAATATTAATAAAGAAACATAAAAAACCTTATTTTAAAGGGGAAACATAATTTTGGGCAAATATTGACTTTATTTTATTATTATATTACTTTTAGGGTTTTATGATGTAATAATACATATTTTATTTTTATATCATATTATATTTTTACCCAATAATTTGACACTCTAAAAAGTTAGGAAAAAATAATGATTGGATCATTTTCATGGGATGATTTTAAAAATAATACTTATTTTGCAAAAATAATTCTATAAATATTATAAATCACACATTAAAAAACTCCATATTTACTGAAAAATACTTTTTTTCCATATAACAGTTTTCAACCACATAAAATTTACATTTAACTTAATAAAAATATATTATCATTTATATTAATAAATATTATTAAGTAGAAATAATTTTTTAAAATACAAATGATTTTAAAAATTATTGAATTCATCAAAACAAGTGTCCTGATTGAAACTATATATTTCCCTAAAATACAATTACTGCATCATCATATAAAAATATAATTTTTATCAATCCAATTGTTTAATCATTATAAAGTAATAATAAAAGATAAATATAATTATTAATTTATAAAAAATTAATACTCATAATGTTAGGGTCTACATACATAACCCATTATTTCACTAGTTAATGCCCTAAGTGTAAGGTGTGTGGTTGTGAGATTTTCTTAGGGTGTATCGATGAACTTGTTTTGGGGTGTGATCTAGATGAGCTTCAAATTATCCCACAAAAAAATTTCCACATGCATTAGTATTTTATTCGGGGATTGGACATGGTCAAGGGAAAATCATTGCTAATATCTCTCCCTTCGAATCTCAAATAAATAGGCTTTATTGGGAATGATCCCACAAGTCGAGGTCATTGCTTCCTTTGTATCTTATAACCCTATATATATACCAATCAGATGATCTCTATATAATTACTATACTATCAATGGTTATGATGTTTAATGGTCTTTTAAACATAAAAATATACAACTTATAATGGTTCAAAATAACCAATGGAGTTCATGTGTTTTCTATAATTACATTTCATAATAATGAATTAACTCTTTTAAAAAAGTATTTTCATTTATAAATTTATTTGTTATTACAATTTAAACAAGGAACATTTAGTTGGAGAGTGGTTTTGTATTATTTTACATTATATCTATGACCTAATACTTCCACTATAAAAGATATCATGTTCCAAGTGTATAACATCTAGTTTCTTTACATGTGATTGATTTGGTATATACTTCTTCTAAATTGAAACATAAAATACATCATGAACTTGTGAGATATTTGGTGGAAACACTACTAAATAAGATAAAATCCCCATATAATCAAGTGTCTTAAATGGGATAATGTATTTATTGACCAAATTTAAATTATTTTTTATTAAAAAAACCTTACTCAACGGTTATATTTTATGTTATAATTTTCTCATAACCTCTTTCTATTAATCTCATTAATGATTATAATAATATATCTTCTATTATCTTTACGATACATTAATATGTCACTAAATAGTTTTAATCTTTTCTATCATTTGTTGAGAAAGTACAACCCCAACATCTTTCACTCTTTAACTTCATCCCAGCTTTTTAGTTCTCTACTTATCTTCAAATACACAACCTTGTATGAATATATATAAATGATTTATTTAAAACTATTGTTATGTAAGAACTCCACCAATGGAATATGTTGATACCAAACTCCCCTAAAATCCAGTGAGTAAAATTTCAAAAAATCATCCCATTTTGAAATGGTATTTTTAGAAAAACATTAGTTTGAGGATGAGAATAAGTGATAATTATCAATTCTATATTCAATAAATATTGAATACTACTCTAGAATAATGTTCTAAATCATATATCTCTATCAGATATGATTTAATGTCAGACAATATATATTATTTTAATTTATTTTTATATATTAAATTAAATTTATTGAGCTATAAATTCTCTTGAATATATACAAAGACATCTCTCTTTATAATTCGATCAACCATGATCTAAATGAGATTGTTTTTAGAGGTATTTGGAATAACTTCAATCAAATTCATAATGATTCTCCTCTATTTATAAATAGGTATGAATAATATATGTATCATCACCATATAAGTTTTATGTATGGCCTTACCATTCTATTAGATTATGAGTTATGATGTATTATTTATAATCTCTCTCTTCATGTTTCCCCACCAAAAGTGAACCCTAAAATATATATATACATTTTTGTGAATCCTGGGTGAATAAAGAATAATGAACTATGAAA
Source organism: Viscum album (assembly GCA_963277665.1). Lineage (NCBI taxonomy): Eukaryota > Viridiplantae > Streptophyta > Magnoliopsida > Santalales > Viscaceae > Viscum > Viscum album. The sequence continues at coordinate 717,420,488 of OY728138.1, read as the reverse complement.
ATAATATAAAATATCATTCTTTTGTTATGGAATTTAGGGGAAATATAGTGTTTTTCCAAATCATATAATTGCTTCCTCTCTAATTATGAACTCAAGAATATCTCATACCTTGTTTTATATCTCTATACCATCCTTTATGCCACATTAATATTAACATGAAAAAATAGTTAAGATATTACACTAGGATAAGATTCAACTTTCATTGGTTATATTCAACCAATATCTAAGGATGAGATATTTATTTCTTCAATGCATCATACTATACCTGGTATTCCCTAGAATAAGACTAACCATCCTTGTTACTCTTGGAATAATGTTTTATAAAAAGAATGTTGGTGACCTAATCATACACGATAGGGTAAAGTACATGATGTCTCTTAGAAATTGAAATTATAATTTCCTGACTTACCCTATTAGAAACACAGTCAATGTAATAACCATAAACTAAATATTGATTCTGTAAGTATTCCATAGTCTGACAAAACCTTAGGAGTACCACCCAATCACCAGTGGCTAGCGTAAACATTGAGGAATAAATAACCATTTAGTAGAAGATGAATTTCTATCACAATATAATATAAATAATGTAATAATTTCTTGACATAAAATTTTTATGTTTTAAATGGAATCATATGGGTAAAAGATACTAAACGTAAAAATTGGATATAATTTATATCCATAAATCCATTACCATAATCTAAAATTTCAATAATGTAAGAAAAATTGTGTTTCTAGAAAAAAATTGAATATATGAAAAGTGTTCAAGATAAGAATAGAACAATATTTTTAAAAAGGTGACTGAAGGTAAAAAATTCCTAAAACACCACTGAGTACATTCCAACAACCACCTAATAGACCATACTATAAGAGTCTAAAAAGAAACCACTTGAACTCGATACTCCATGTATGGATAGACCCCATCCTTGGGCGTTTTACCATTACCAGGTTTATGTAATATAAACTAATATTCCCATATTCTTATAGATTTTTAGTATAACTTACCAATTAAGTGGTAACCACCCACCCCTAACAACTTCTAATAAGCTAAATTCTATATTTTAACAAAATAAGGCTAATTGAATAGGAAGACTATAATTAAAATACCTCAAAATGCTATTTAACATAATGTTTAATGATAATATAAAATGACCTATACTTGGAGGTTTTGTATCATTCACAAACACTTTAGGAATAAACTAAAATCTATGATGAATGGTAGATAAGAGTCAAGGTAAAACACCCATACTATTCAAGGGAAAAGGAATTGTGTATACAAGTATAAGGGAAGTGAATTTATTTGTCCCATTAATGGATATAAGAATAGGTATTATAAAAAACAATATATTTTTAATATAAAATTAATTTCATTCCCTATAAATATTATGTAATTATATATAATAGGGTAATATTCACTATAATAATTTTATTTAATTTTTAAGTAAAAAAGGAAATAGTTTTATACATATTAAATTTATTTTCATATATTATACGGTTTAATTTAAATTTTTTAATTTAAGAATTTTAAAATATAATTTTTAAAAAACGATATCATATTTTAAATCATAAATTCATGTTATTTTAGAGTGATTTAGTTTCGAAAATTGTTTGGAAAAAGATGATTTTTAGGTGAATAGTAGAAATTATTTATTTTTATGAAAACTGTACTTTACTATCATGTATTTACAAAGTCACATTATAATTTTATTGTTTTTAAAATTTCATTAGTTCGTTTTTATTAAAAATAATCCAATAAATTTCATTTTATTCAATATAACACTTGATTTTGGTATAAAAATATTCTTATAGTTTAAATGAATTTATTATGAAAACCATTTTTCATGTTTTGTGGGTTTATTTAAAAATTATTTTATTAAAATTATAAAAATTTAATTTGATAAAATGGAAACCATATAAGTAATAATCATGCAATTTTTTTAATGAGTCAATATTCATTTTTTTCATTATTAATAGTAACTTTGGTAAAACAACCAGTTACCAATGTAAGAGATAAATGAAAATAAAAAGATTAAAATGAAAATTATACAGGTTAAAATATCCTAGAAAATTTTTGATATCCAATTTTCTTGTAATATGTTGACCCTATATCATCTCATATTCTAATTTGAGACTATTTGGATACATTTTTCCTGAGTAATACATTAATATATATTTTAATCTTTTGAAAAATCCAATGTGTTTCCCCTCTCTCACTTATAAAAAGACACCCCTATCATGTCTTCTCCACACTTCAAGAGACTCTTATCACAACCAATTCATTCAAAAATTATTTTATATCATCCCTTACCACATTCTCGAGGTCATTATTTTTTTTAGGATTCCATCGTAAGAAGGTATTAACTATGAACCTATAAAGGTTGTCCAAAGAGGAGGTATAGTTCTTAATTGAGTTGTTTTTCTTCTTATTTTACCATATAAAAATATATTCCAAACATTGTGATATAACCCTTTATTCATCTACTTCTCCATCATATGGGGAAAAATCATCGATCATGTGTATGTATGGACTACCACCATGTGAACCGATGTAATTTGTTTTCCATCACTACCTCTAATGGATAATTATAATGATTTATTTTAATTTAAATATAAATATATGATATTCATGAAATAATTATCCTTATGGAATGATAATATTATTGGTTTTAGGTGCGCATTAGAAGCCATAATGAACATTAATATAAAATTATTCACCGATAATCAATGTAACTTGGTTATTTCCAATGAATCACTACCTAGATGAAACACGAGGGTCATTGTGTGAATAATTTAAGTAAAAAAATAAACTAAAGAAGTACCTATTTTGGTCTGAATCTGTAATTGACATCTACTCATTTCCAATAATATTTTCACAAAGAATTATAATTCCAATACATCTACATCATCCACACATGATTCAAAAGATTTTGGGAGCATCACTTCTTAGAATATGGGTGCTATCATAGAGTTTTCATAACTCCTTTAATTCCGTGAATATCACCATTTATCTCTTCCATCAATACACAATGATGTTATTCAATTGATTACATATAATGGGACTGTCTTTCTATAGGATGTGGTTGATGTGTGATAAAATCTCTAAATCTAATATGATCAATAGTATGTTGCATGTGGACCTCTACTCCTATTTATAGTGGGGTTCCAAAATACCCAAAAAACTGTTCCTGGCCCTTGGATATTTATTACCCACCACAAAAGAAATATTATAAATCCTTTACTAAGTTATAAATATCATATATATATATATCACTAACTTTTAATATATTAAATATATTAAATGATAAATATTAGTCATTAAATTGACTCAAAATTCTCATAAATATTAAATGAACCGTGAATACAAAAATAATAATCATTCGTATATTATTTCTCTATATTTACTTTAACACTTTATATATAATTAATAAATGAATTCAATTTAATTTATTTTAAATGTGAATAAAATGAATTTATTTATCCCTTGGTGATCATATATTCTTGGATATATCCTGGACCCAATGGTGGGTCCATCATGTTCTGAACTCATATTCACCAGAATAAGACAGACTTTTAAATATTCTATTGTGTGCGACCCTCTAGGATCTTTTATCGATTGCATTGAATACATGTCATAGACCTAAGGAGGATCCTAGAAACACATCAGTGATCCTAGAGAGATAAGGGGTAGTACTATAAATGAAAAACTTCCTACGAACACGTGTCATCTAATACCAACTCTTTTTCACAAGATATCTCATAAAGGAGGACACACACTTGTTTCATTATCCTTTCTTATATTTTTTTTCTATTAAATTACTAGATTGCCTTATCTTTTTTTATCATTCCATTAGGATTAGTAAGGGTACTATGATCCTATCCAAATTGGTAAAAAATATCTCTTTCTATTAGAAGAGAAAAATAATATCTTTCTTATTCAATAAATAGCATACTACCAATTAAGCACCCAATTAAAAATACCTAGATTTGAATTCATTTCCACAGTTTTATCCATACATAAAAGTTCATTAACTAATGGTATACATTGATTATAATCTCAATTTATTATAACATTACATGTGTTTATAGATTGAAACTACCAAGGACACCCGAAATATTTGGTGCTACTAGTGGTAGATTAGTCCACATGATCTGATCTACTCTACATCACCATGTAGAAACATCATGAGAAGAAGTCTCATTACTTATGAGGACCCAACACAAAAAAGTCATACACCATATATATCCAATCCTAATGTTTTCTCTAGACCATAAAAAGTTTATTTAATATTAATTTCATAGTATCTTAAGGTTCTCATTATATCCTAAGAAGTTCAATAACATTTTGATGTAAAAAATAATCTTGGGACATCACCATTTAAAAATTGGAATCCTAAATATCCACACTCTAATGTTAAGTGAAAATCATACATATCTCACTATATACATGGTATGGTAATCAAAAAGTACAGTACATGTTGGGTCTAGGTATACCACTATTACAAAACTCTAACATTAACTATATAAAACTTTATCATGATGATTTTTTCTCTCTCACATGATTAAGATTATGTTTTTTCTAAGTTATGAATTTAGTCACGATCCTAGCACTTCTCTACCATGTGGCTATTATTTTATCCACTACCTCACCTTCTTGAGTATGACTCCAGAAGAGATATAAACCCTAAATATATATATCCTATTCACAACTATAAAAACATTAAATATTGTCTAGGAGTACTAGTATAATTATCATAATTTAAATTATGATAAATTTTTTACTTATGAGGTGTGATTCCAAGAACTAGAATAAATCATTTAATATTATAAAATTCTTCTTTATTTGCTTTAAAACACACAACATACTCAGTATCTGTAGATACAACTACCACTAGATTAAATCAGGTACATATCATTTATACTAACTCAAGTATAATTGAATATTTTTGAGTGATTCATGTACAGTTCTCTATGATCTAACTGATAGTTTCCTAACATTAAGTATATTTTTGAAATATCAGACATAATAAATAACATGTAATATGTGATATATCTATAACTGGAACTTATGTAAGTATACTCAACTCTTTAATATCCTCATATTCCAATTCATGTTTTCTTGGAAATATTTATTCCATGTGATGTTGGTAACAATTCTCTCTTGAATTTTTCAAACTTTTATTTTCAATACCTTGTCAGTATATATACTATTAACTTGGAACAAGAAACCATTAGATCTACCTCATCACATATGATCCCATAAAATAGAGGATTCTATATTAATTAAATATCTTGAGAGTTACTTTCATTATTGTCTTAACTAAATTTAAGAACAATAGTTTATTTTCATATGTTACTAAATATATTTTACTTTGAAAATATTTTCTCTCCCACTAACCCCTTATAGACACATGGAAAAAATTCATTCCTAATAAATATTTTTTGATCTTTTTTACTTAAATTAATCAAAAACTATATTATAGTAACTTTGAAACTTATTTGATTTCTATGGTGTCACTAACTCTTTATGGTTGCATCATATATATGCCTTCCAAGATTGGGGGTATTGACATCCATTGCCAAATTTTTAATGATCATAGAATGTAGCTATGACATGTAAAATTATATTGGATTTAGGAATAGCAATTTGGTATTTCCCATTGAACCTTATTGGTACCACATGTATACAACCCATGTCTCATATCACTTGAATACACAACCCAATATTAAATATAATAATCCCCTAAACTTTGATACATTGAATAATTATTGAATTTTTAATTAATCTTATCTATCTTAGATAATTTTCATATAGTGATTACTTGTAGGATTAATTATTCTCACTAAATAATATATCACAACCTATGGTGAATACAAAAACATCACCATGGATTTATTCATCTAACAAAGTATTTGTCTCTAGAACATTCCTTTTCTATACTCTCATGTGAAACTTGTTCCTATTTCAACTATTTGTGAATCTCATGAATTGAATAAACACAAGTAAAACTTTCTCACATTATCTCAAGTATATATATGCACCCGTTTATAGAAATATATTCTATAACTTGAGTATGCATTTTATATCTTATGTATTTTAAGTAATATTCTTATAAAATTTTAGGATAAATACTTTAGATGCATATTGTGTTTCTCTCGATGCAAGTTTGTTTATATTCAAAAGAATCTTTTTGAATATAAACATATGTTCTTATGACATAATATAATTATATCATACTATAAATAATATTATATCCAACATATTACAGAATGTGTTACAACTGTTATTTTCGATTATTGTCTTGAAAAACAATGGAAGTATCTGATATGGATATAATTCTCAACATTGATACTCCTTTTACATAAATCATTACTCTAATGTTTATAATTAAATGTGTGTTTAGAAATTAATCCATGCTAATTTATTTTGATAAATGCAAACATGTAATAATAATCATAAATCCTCCATTTTATTATCATATCATTTATGTGGATAAGGTAATGCATGCTTGTGAATTGCTCCATGCTACATTATAATGACTAATGAAATCTTGTTCAAGATATTCTTTGTCATTTATGACTAAAGAAACTCATATGTTTTCTAACCATTCATATTTTATACTTAACTTTAACATTCCTAATAATATTTAATGTAATCTTATGAAGGTAAAGTTACCTTTGGATTACCCTTGCAATAGTTTATTCTCTCAAGCTAAACAAATTCTGAAAGCTTTGCGACTTACATTTACTTATAAAGGTTTATTTTTATAAAACTATATACCTATTAATTTCAATAATAACAAAGCTATTTACCTCCAAAGATTATAAAACCATAATTGGTATATCCTTGAAAATTATATAGTTTTTCTTGAAAAATATTACCTTTCCAAAACTTAGTATATAAGTCTTACATTTTATATTCATCACGTATTACTAATTTTTCAATTATTATTCACCTATAATTTTAGTATTATACACCAAAAACAACATTCATTATAAAAATTAAATTATGTCCCATTTTTTCTCTTAGATGCATGATATTAAGGTTTTGGTAATACTTAATAAAATATCATCTAGAACCATTTACTTGGCAATTAGAGGTTGTGTGTTTCTCACCGCTGATTTAGGAACAACCCTTTATTAGACACTTTGAGAACACACATTACTTCATATAATGTTTCTTTTTTCATAATTGGTTAATTTATTTTAATAAAAATATATAATATGAATATTTTATTTAATACCCAATAAGTATTATATAAAAATCACATTTAACGATGAATATACCTGGATAAGAAGTGACTATTTTCTTCTTCAATTTTGTTCATTGTAGTTACACTTTTGTAGATTTATCTTATGACATGCGAAAAAATATCCTCTATTATGATAGAAAACTTATTTTTTTAAAGGATGTTGTGATGATACCTTTGGATTTACTCTTTCCATTGTCCTTTTCTCATTTTCATTCAACTTGTTTTCCATAATAAATTAAGATTAAATCTTGTGGAAGTTCTTATATACTTGGAAAACCTTACACAAAAGATAATGAATAATTTTATCTATTTACTATTTGTTTAGTAATCTAATAAAAATTAGAGTATATGGGTGAAAATGATATAATAATGGGATGTATTGAAATATCATGATCCATATTTTATATTTACATGTCTCCAGTGTAATTGTCACCCATTAATTTCTCACTTCACTTTCTCTTAGAAAGCTTCTAGGAGATGAGACTACATGTGAAATCATCCATGTCTTAATGTTGTATCCGTGACCCAAATTGGATACTGATGATTAAATTACGAAATAACCATCATATGATTCAGACACAAGTCTCTTAAAAGAATTTTCCTCACCCTATATTCCTTAGGTGGGTCAGTAGGTATTGGGTACTCTATCACCTTGAATTTTCTATATCGTATTATTGTGCATAAGTGCTAATACAACTCTTGGAAATTCATGTTAACTTGGATATTTAGTCTTTCCATAATTATTCATAGTGTAATATTGGTATTAATTTCAATTTTATATGAAAACTAATAGATTAGTACTTTTATCTTGATTAAAAATTATACATTAATGATTAATCTAATCATTAAATATGTCCCACTATTTTATCGAAACTCTAGTATCCCTCACTACCAGATTTAGAATACTCTATTTATTGATTATTCTAGTGGTAAGGATCCTGGAAAACTCTCCCCATAGTCTAGAAGCATTGGATAGACTAATTATTTAGGAGTTTATAAGTAGGAACTAGGTTTTCCAACTGCATCTACTCATGACTCCTTGATCTATTAAATGAAGTCCCAACTTCAAAAATCATAAATATGATCTATGCAACATTTTCCACTAATTTTTAATCAAGATAGGCCTAGATAATTATTTACTATCAACATAAGTTAATTCAACCCACTTCTCTTAAAAAAAGCTTTAGTAGTAGGAGACACCCTTTATATTGAATGATGAGCACCTCATACACCTGGTGGTGTTCAAACTCAAATGATGGAAGGAATTTGTGACTTAATATTTCATTGGGGGGGGGGGGTTTAAAATTTTCTAGTTGAATGAAATCATTTTCTATATGATATAAACATTTTATATGACTGCACTCACAACATAATATGAAAAAAAGAAAATATTCATCAAATCACATATTCATTTTATCTGTGAATTCTCTCTTATTATTTGTTATGATCATGTGTAAAACTATACTTAGATAAATAAAAAACCTTTCATAAATAAAATCAAAATACATTATCAAGATATGATTCTAATGTTTGATCCATTGAGTGATAATGGATCAACCTAGACCATAGAGGAAAATTTTTGATTCACTAGGTATGTGACTCAAGTTTCAACTCTCTCCCATCCAATGTGTCAAACTACTATTTGTAATGTCACTAAATCTTAGTGTGAAATACATCATTAATCATACTCATCATTATACAACAACACTTTAATAAGCCAAGGGGAATCAGGAATATTGAATATAGATAAAATATTTATATAGGTTCATAGGCCTTTATACATATAATGACATATAAAAAGAATCAAAAATCATAATTTACTAAATAATCATTTCAAACATGCATTACAATAATTAAATTAATAAATAAACATCCACAAAACATTCATTGGTTGGTCTTTGAATCATGATCAGGCTATACAAATTAAACATGCTTATAAAAGGTAAAATCATTAGCAAAACTTAACATGTAATTATTTTTTTCAAGGTAATTTTTGATGTATTAAAACAATTCACCCTTATTTTAATTCAAAAAATACAAATAATTCAGTACTATTAATTAATTTAATTATATTTCAAAACATAATTTTTTTTAAAATATTACTTTTTAAATTGAATATTTTTTAATTATATATATATATAAATATTAAAATTTATCTTATTTTGAAATGAATATATATATACATATACTTTTAAATATTACTTGGGTCCCTACACAAACCCGATTCATGTCAGATAGAACCTGAATAGGTCCATACTTGGTCATGAAAACCTGATTTGGGACTTGGATATGATCTTTTGGAGTAGTAATCCCATATTGAGATTCAATCGACTGAGGTTATCAATTAGGTGGAGAGTTTAGCAGTGTGGTGGCCATGAGTGGTGATAGTGTGAGTGATCTCAGGTTGGAAGGAACCACACGATGCTCATCTGAGGGACATGAGAGGCCAACTACTCAGGATCTGGCATTACTAGGGATTTTGATGGGATATCAAGGGTGTCACTATGTGGTGAGATCATCAAATAGACATTCATTGCATGAATAGACACTGTGAGGGGATTAAACCTTCAGGATGCCAAGGATAATGAGGGGTCAGTGCGGTGAGGTCGATCGGGAAGAAAATTCTGGATGATGAGGCACCTGAAAGTGAGCTGTGGATAACCTAAAAAAGTGATAGAGATATTAGAAAAAATATGATCACTTTTTTCAAATGTGTTTCACCTAACTCACCTTCTATGGACTTACAACCTACCCATAAATGTTTAATAACTATTCCTTTATAATCCATGGGAGTTGTCAAAGGAGAAGTTAGCCACCATGTTTGGTGTTCAATGGTTGGTGTGGGGATTAGTTGGAGTTGTGTCAAACTTGACTTCTCCCACCATAGATATTTAAGAATGTATTGGTAAGATTCCTTCAACATCCATTTGAGTTAAAATACCGTCTATATTAGGTGAGAGAGCCAAGAGATCTCCATGTCTTTGAAAGAGAGGTGTAGTGAGGAGTTTTGTAATCTTTATTCATTGTGAAATAATGTAAAGTTTCTTCCACCATTTTTTTTCTATTCCTGATCATTAAATAACAAAAGTGTTATTAGGGAAAGATTAATTAAAATAGTGGTGGGAACTAAATATTTTATAGTGACATGAAAATTAAATTATCTCATAATTGTGTTTTGAAGACTGATTCTAAAAGTTTGCGGTGAGCTGATTTATACAGTGAAAACAACATCACAATTGGATATAAAATGAGCCTCCTAGGCTCTGTCAAAGTTTTTTAGAAATTCAGTTTCTATAATACCCCTTTACTGGAGAAAAAGTTAATGTCCTGGCACCTATGACTTATCTGGTGAGATACCAACAGCTTCTTTGACACACCACATTATCACCATGTCATCAGAAATTCTCAATTGCTGATACCATTTTCATAAAAACTTGATCAATCGATGTCCCATTTCGATGATCCAGGATTCAATTCCACTATTTTCTACTGTTATAGGCACAACAGTCAAATCCATTTTTAAAAATTTTACATCATTTTTAAATACAAGAAATTCTATGGAGGGAACATCAATAGGAGGTGGTCAAGGTGATGGAAATAGACACCAAATCCAGAGAAGGTCTATAGATGGAAAGAGACCATCATAAAAATTCTACCATTATGTAATGGAGGGACACATAAAGAGTAATTATCAAATGTTACTAAAAGAAAAGGGTTAATGTAGAAACAAAAAAAAGAATAAATAGAGATTTTGTCTTGATAGTATCTAGAGAAATCAGTCTTTTTCTATAAAGAAAAAGAAGAGACATACCTTAATACATTATTCCAAGACACATAATGTGTGATCAATATTGCATCATCATACCATGTCACTCAACATCATGTGTATTCTTTGAATTATTAATATGGTGATTTTGTTATAGTGAAGATGGGAAATAATAGTTAGGACTTGATTTTTGGCATGGGTGATATCGATGTCAAGATGAGTGTTGGATACAGAATCACCCTGAAGGACTTTTGGAATCTTCCAAGCCATCAACTCAACCTATCATCAGGTATAACCTTTCATCGACAAGTTTATGACATCATATTCAACAATGAAGTATGGAAGATGATGAAAGGAGTCATTATCAACAACTGAGGAACCATATGTGGTATGTTGTAGAAAACTCATGTGAAGATATGTGAAGACAGCCTCAACATTGTGGAATGAGACATGTTATCTAATATGTGGCATAAGATACTCATCCAGATGAGTGAAATAGGGTTATCTACTCTGTAACAAAATAAATAAATCTATATTAACAAGAATTAATGACTTGATACTTAAACAACTACTAATTTGGGAAGAAACATAGAGTCTTATTCAATAATAATTCATCAAAGAGATCAGAGTTGTTGGATCTGGTTCACTCTGATATATGCACAACCTTGAAGGTGGATTAACTGGGTGGAAATAAATATTTCTTATCCTTTATTGATGATACATATCAAAGAGTGTGGGTGTTAATTTTCTAGATGAAAGACCATGTAATGAAGTCCTTCAGTATGTTTTACATCATGGTGGAGCATGAATCTCGAAGGAAGTTGAAGTAACTTTAGTCAAAAAATGAATGAGAGTACACATCTAGATATTTTTTCCCAATTGTAGGAGTTAGGGAATATGACATGAAAAGATGGTCCCATGCACTCCACCTCATAATGGAGTTTTACAAAGGATGAATAGAACCATAATGGTTAAGGTTAAAAGCATTATGAGTTTAGTTAATATCCCTAAGCCATTTAGGATTGATGTTGTTCAGGTTTCATGCTACATCATCAATAGATCACCATTAGTCCTTCTGAATTTTTATATTCTATAGAAGACATGTTCTAGTAAACATCCCTCTTACTCTTATTTAAGAGTATTTAGATGTTTATAAATTTCACATGTATCTATGGATCTCAGGAAGATGCTAGATGGGTTATCTACTCTATTCAACATCATCATGTATTAAGATGAGGAATTTGGATGGAATATTTCAGACCCAAAGGAGAAGAAGGTGATCAGAATCCAAGATTTTGAATTCCAAGAGAACCAAATGATCGTGGACATTCAACATACTATAATTTATCTAAGGGAAAGTGTTGAGGAATCAATTCATGATCTAACACCTATACCAACACCACCTGTCAATGAAGAGAAGGATGTTCCATAAGACTCATTGGTAATGGACCTCGAAGAAGTAAAAGAGGGTATTAAGTAGGGGGAGACTAAAACCTATCCAAAAGAAGGTGTAGATCAATCATAGGATCTTGGCGATGTTGTGCCTCCTGAACCTAACATTTCATTGGATCGATAATCTTCATGAGGAAGGATTCCATCACAAAAATATACGGAGTCCGAGTACCAATTATTGACTAATAACGAGGAGCCATAAGAACACTGGGAAGTTGTGTATGATCCTTAAAAACTCAAGTGGATACATGTAATGGAGGATTAGATGGAGTATTTAATGAAGAAATAGACATACGATTTGGTGAACCTAAATAAACGTAAGAAGTCACTGATGAACAAATGGGTGTTCATATAGAAGAAGGATGGCATAAAAAAGTAGGCCATTCACAAGGATGAGTTAGTTTTCAAGGGATTAATTTAGAAGAAAGGAGTTTACTTTGATGGGATCTTTTCACCTATGGTGAATATGGTTTCAATCAGATTCATTTTTAGATAGGTGGATAGTTTAGACTTGGAGCATGAATTGATGTGTGTGAAGACATATTTTCTTCATGACAACCTCTCCTAGAAAATTTATATGAATAAACCTAAAGGTTTTGAGGTTTTTGGAAAATAAAACCTCATATGAAAATTTAAGAAGAGCTTGTAAGGATTGAAAAAAGATCCTAGAATTGTGTAAAATAAGTTTTACTCATTCATGGTGAGTCATAGGTACAAGAAAACACAAGAGGACCATTGTGTTTACATTGAAATATTTTGAGATAGTAACTTTGATGCTCTTATAATTTATATTGATGATGGTTCAATCATTGGGAAAGATGTAGTGAAGACTATCCAGTTGAAGAAGGAGTTACTATAGTCTTGATATGGAAGAATTGGGAGAAGCTCAATAGATTTGGGGGGGGGGGAAATCATTCATTGTAGAAAGAGGGAGTTGTTATGGCTATCTTAGTAGAATTATGTTTAATGTGTTCTGAAATGTTTCAACATAGACAAAGCCAAACCAGTAGAAATTCCTCTTCCTAACCCTATGAAGTTGAGAAAGAGTTCATTCCTTCCATCCAAGTATGAAATCTGGGTGATGGAGATGATACCATACACCTTGGTAGTTGGAAGCTTGATGTATGATATGGTGAGTATGAGACCTGATATTCCATATGTAGTGATGATCATGAGATTATTTATCTCAAATCCTAGGAAGTAACATTGGGATGATCTAAAATGGATTCTATGGAATCCTAAAGGTACTTTAAATCTATGATTTTTCTATGGAGGAGATGAAACTCTCTTAGAGGGATATAAAAGTGAAGATATGGATGAAGATCCTAATAGAATGAAGTTTACATCAGGATACATTTATGCTTTTGTAGGAGGAGTTATATCATGGAATTCAAGGTTACATATGTGTGTTTATTTATCCACGATGAAAGAATAGTACATTTCTTATTTGGAAGCTGTCAATGAGATTTTGTGGCTAAATCATTTTATCCTGGAGGTTAGATTCATCCAGATGAAGTATATGGTTCATTTCAATAATCAAAGTGCTTTAAACTTGAGCAGGAATTCCATGTACCATTATGGGATATAGAACATCGACATTCTCTATCATTGAATATGTGAATTGATGGAACACAAGATGATGTGACTTTTGAAGATCCACAAAAAGGAGAACCCAACAGATATGTTGACAATTGTGTTTTCTCGGGAGAAGATAGACCTTTTGAAATGCTCCACCAGTTTTTAGTTGGAGGGGGAGAATTGATGGAGTTATCTAGCTATTTCCCACTACTTTTGTCAAAGGTGGTGCACCTACCTCACCTACCATGGATTTCCAACCTTCGTACACACATTCTTCATGTGAAGAAACTAATCCTTTGTTAGACATGGGAGTTTTTAAAGGATCATGTGACCAACATGTTTTAGGTTCAATGGTTTGTGGGGGGATTGGTGGGAGTTGTGTCTCACATGACACCTCCCACCATGGCTTTTTAAGGAGGCCTTGGAAATATTCCATCATCATTCTTGTGTGACAAATGAGATTCTAAATATAGTGAGATATCCAAGAGAGCTCTATGTTTGGGAAAGAGAAGTGCAGTGAGGAGTTTGGTAATCAGTATTCATTGTGAAATAAAGAATAGTTTCTTCGTCCATTATTTACTATTTTTGATAAAATAATAACAAAAAAGGTACATGATTATCAGTTTGGCAAGGTTCCTCGATTTTCAAAGAATGGGGAAGGTGGAAAATTCCAATGAGGTTGGATGATGTTGACCCATGGTAGTTGATGGTAGTAGAATATGGGAGGGGGGGGGGGGAGGTGAAAAATGATGTTACTGGTGGGTCTCACGGTGGAAGACCTATCTAGTAGTTCTACATTTACAATGGTACTCCCTTTTCCTCCCTGATTTTAGATCTACAGCTACAATGGTCTTCCTTGTGTTATATACCTATCCTTAAATGGTTCGCTAGTTTTGATACCTTATTGGATATATGGTTTCACTTTCGATCCTCCTTGTTGTGCTGATCTGCGTCTTCTTCTATGGTTCATCATTTATGGTTCATCCCCAATTATGAACCCGCAAGTTCTATTTGTGATTTTCAATTCCTCTCTATCACTACAGTTCATCGACTCATCGCTTTTGGTTGATTATCAATGGATCCCCGATTCATCATCTTTGATTTGTTATCTATGGTTCATCATCTGTGTTTCATCCTCTAGCTCATTCATTCGTCATTTGGGGGAGTCAATTTTCCATATGTGTATCATGAAGGTCTTCCTCATGATGGTTTGGACTCATGAAGGGTTGTGATTGTAAATGGTCTTGGTCATGAAGTTATTGATGTTGAAGGTTTTTACTCATGATGATTACATCTCATGAAGAGTTGTACTCGAAAAGGTTTTCTCATGAATGTTTTGATCATAGAATTTTATGCTCAAGAAGTTGGTGCTAGAAAAGTGTAGTGCTCACAACAGTTACTGATCACGAAGAGTTTTTCTCACAAAAATTTTTTTCATGATGAATTTTCTTTCAGTTTTTTCTGATCGAGAAGGGTTGTTCTTAGGAAGGGTTATTCTAGCGAAGGTTTTTTCTTATGAGTCGATGGTTTCCATCCTGAGGCATTCTACAACCATTATGTAGGTGTTTTGGGGCTTATTGGTTCAAATCCACAGAATCAAATATAATGAATCCTTGGAATAATAATTCATTGATAGATAAAGATAAAGAAATGTTTTCCACACAGATGAATTAAGTTGCATATCTTTTTCAACGTATGTTCCTTCTGATTATCAAGAAATATATGGAGAAATGGTCTTCTATCTATGGTGCCTTAAGAAACACTCCACAAAACATCTGAATATTTGAGGAAGGTGTTTCCATAAGAGAAGTGTGAGATGGATTTTTTATATTTGAATTATTCAATGAAAGAGAAAAAGAAAATGTTCTTAAAGGTGGGAAATAATACTTTGATAATTAGATAATTTTCAGAGAAGACATAAATGGTGAGGAAGATATTTAGAAAATAAATCTATCTAATTCACCTTTCTGGATATGAATAAAAGGAATTACATTTCATGGTAGAATTGAACAACTTATGCATGAAATTGGAGGACATATTGGTAAATATCTATAATGGGATCTATCTGATCCAATTCACTATGGACCCATTGTGTGGATAAAATCCTTGGTCGAGGTTGCAAAACCATTAATGATGGGCCTGTTCAGGTCAAGAGAGGACTCTGATGTCTATATATCCTTTATGTTTGAAATGATTACAATTTTTTTCTTCTTTTATGGGTGTATAAATCATTTTTACAAGGATTATAGTTTAAAGAAAGAGGATGAACAAGGAAATTTTAGTATGAAATACAACCCATGGATTCATGAAAAAACTGCTGGAATAGATTTTATTTCCGAGTTAGAAAAAAATGACCATGATTGGATTATAAAGGAATTCATTTATAAGTTTGAACCAAATCAAACTAATATCATCATGCTTAGGCCACCAATTTTTTCTACTATCACTCATGTGGATCATCAAGTGGAAGGAATACATTTTTTAGAAATGCGTCTTTGGTCGATTTTGGGGAAAAGAAAGTTAGTCATGGGAAGGATTTGGCTTTAAACCCAACCTGGGTATTTGCTTCTGCGGAGGACATGTCTTTACCACATATTAGGCTGAATCCAAAATGCAAGGAACCACCAGACCCAGGTTCTGGGATAGAGTATTATTGTGCTGAACCCCAAGATTCAGTTCCTCCTCTAGGTTATGAATCTCTAGTAATCACCTTTCAGGATGGAGAAGATATGCTTGGTTTAACTTAATCATGTGATAAAAAATAGATGCGAAGAATTATGATTAGAGGGGATTGGGGTGTTGATCCATTCATTCAATAGTCTGATGAGAACAAATGGAGTTTGGAAGATTTTAAAATGACTGATATCCTTTCAAATAGGTGGAAGGTAATTGATGATAGATAGTTTTGTAAAATTACAGAGGTAGAGGCAGCTATGTCCTAGCCCCAAATAGAGAGATGAAAATCCTTTGTTGGAAATATTAACGTATTGGAAACCCCTAAATGGTTTGTGCACTCTATCACTAGAGTTCACAATACATCCATGACATTTTTTTTATCTAAAAATATGTTGGATATTATAGATGTCGGTCTCTTGGGTTTGTAGATTGGTTTAAAGAAGGTCTTTCCCATTAGAAGACATAGACACTATGGGGGTCTATATGTCTTTTGGTAGGAGGACCATGGTGTTTAGGTTAGTAAATTTTCATGTAATCATATTAATGTGGCAGTTATTTTTCTATGTTCTCCGTCTTGGTATTTTGTTGGATTATATGGATGGACTAGTTTTCCAAATGAACACAAATCTTTGAACCTGCTAAATCGGTTGAGTAAAACTCTCCCTGGAACTCTAATGTTTGGGGGAGATCTCAATACGGACCTTCTTCATCATAAAAAATTAGGACACTTAAGGAGTGGTGCTGTTAAGGAATAATTTAGGAATTCTATTTTGCAGAACTCTCTCATTAATCTTGAGTTTTCTAGATCTATGTCTACATGGAATCATGGTAGATTAATAGAGAATATTATTGATGAATGGTTGGATATATATTTTTACGAATAGACAAGTGGAAATCTCTCTTTCATGATTTCTCTATTGTTTACTTGCCACCAGTTTATTTTGACCACTTCCAAATCATTTTTTTTTGAAAATATATCAAGGGGAAAAAGGATGAATATGAATTAATTTCATTTTGAAAGTTTGTGGATACAAGATAGTAATTGTGATAAAGTGGTTCAGTTGTATTGGGAGGGACCAAACCAGTGGCTCACATCCCATATCTATAGTATTAAATCTTGTTTATAGAAGTGAAGTTAATTTTTGTTTGGGTATTTTGATAGATGCATTAATACTATAGAAAATATCTTTAAAAAACTTCACTCTATTCTTTTTTGATATTCCATACTCAGGGATATTTAATTTTTAGAAAAGAATCTTAATGCGGCATTGAGGGAGAAAGAGTGATTTTGGTTTCTAAGGGAAAGTGAATCCCATATAAGGGATGGTGATCAGAATACTAACTTTTTCACCAAATATCATCTACAAGGAGGAGTAAAACCCATATTTTCAACTTGAGGATCATACTGAAAGGGGTGTTAATGAAATCAATGATATTAACTCTATTATTCTAATTTTTTTTTCCAAAACCACTATAGAGAGGAAAGTGTTGAAACTCTTTCATGTCGGAATAACTGCATTCTACAAATTTTCATGGATGAAATGAACCATAAGTTAGAGGGAGATAAATATGAAGATGCAGTGATTGTGGATCGTCACATTATCCACTCTATAAAGTCCTTGTGTCTTGATCGGTTTCATGCAATATTTTTCAAATGATTTCAGCATATTATTAGGCCATATGTGGTCTCCCTAATGATAGAGTTGTGGAAATTAAGATCTACACTCGATTATATGATTGAAAATATTATTAATATCATCCCAAAAACTAATTTAACATATAAAATTATTGAATTCTCACCAATAAAATTTCACAATTTTGTTTACAAATATTTTTCCAAGATCTTGGAAGCCAAGCTTAGTGATTACCTTCAACTGATTATTACTGAAAATCAAAGTTCTTTTGATCCAATGATATCTATTACTGATAATACAGACACTACATATGAATTATTACACTCAATTAAAAATCATTCCTTACACGAAAAGTGCATCATGATAATAAAATTGCATAATATGAAGGATTACGATACAGTCAAATGGAATTTTCATGAACTCATTCTTTATAGTTTGGCCTTGGGAACAAAATGTATATCTTACATAATGAATTATGTTATTAATAACTATTTCAAAATTAATGTTTATGGGACCCCTTTAGAGAGTTTTAAACCTTTGATAGGTTTGTGGAAAATGAATCCACGTTTGCCTTATCATTTTTATTCTGGGGGTTAATGTATTTTATAATATCTAATTGAAAGTAGTAGAATAAGGATTTATCCATGGTGATAAGGTATATCAAAATAGACCATATATCCCAACTCTTTTTCATAGATGATAATATCTATTTTCACATGCTACCCCAGAATATCTCTATTCAGTGCAGAATATAATTAATCTATATGAAATGGATTCTGGGAAACATATTAATCATTTGAATTCGTAATTATCCTTCAGTAAAGGTGTGTTAGAAGCAAAGAGGGAGTAATTTCAATGGGTGTGCGGTTTTCCATTGGTTGAAAAGAATCTTAAATTCCTTTTCCTCCCAAACCTTATCAGTAGATAAAAAAATAACTATTAATATAGATTATGGATAGGGAGGATATTTTTATTTACTTATGGTCTAGTTGGAAGATCTCTAAGGCAGGGATGGAAGTTCTCATCAAGTTAGTGGCCTATGAAATCCTATCTTATGCTATTTCATTATTGAAATTTTGTAAAATCTTGTTGATGAAATCCATTCTTGTTTGGATAGATTTTGGTGGGGATCCAATGATGGAAAACATAACACCCATTGTGTGTCTTAGGGAAAAATGTGTGTTTGGATGTTCTGTGGATGTCTCAGCTTTAAGAATTTAAATGGTTTAACACGACGCTTTTGGAGAAGCTAGGATGACATCTTCTCTGCAATCCAAATTCCCTATTCTCAAAGTTTTTTCTTGAAAAATATTTTCCACATTCAATATTTTGGAATGATCAGATAGGGTCATGACCAAGGTTTATGTGGATAGGCATATAATGGTCCAAATATCTTATTGATAGAGTCTAGGTTTGTAGAATTACTGATAGGAATGATGTTAGTGTTTGTAATGATCTGTGGCTAGAAAATAGCACCAACCTAAAGGTTTCCATTAATTCTATTCAAGTGTTCAAAAATGAAAGGGTGAAATATCTGATCAATTAATCCTTGGATGAATGTGACCAAGGGAAGATTTGTAGCTAGTTTAATGAGGTTGACCGTTATCTTATTTTCATCATTTCTCTTACATCAAGAATGGGTAATGATCAAATTTTATGGACTAGGGAATCTTCTTGGGAGGTACTCAATTCATTCGGAAAAAAATACTGGTCCATGTCTTGGCTCAGTTCAATCCTAATGATATCTATAAGAGGCTATAGTCCCTCGCTATTCCACCAAAAAGTAATGTTTTTTTGGTTGAAAGCTTACTCTAGTGTACTTCCAACCTACAAATTTTTGGTGAGATGACATCTTGTGGAGGAAAAAAACTATCTTATGTGCCTCCAATAGGTGGACTCTTTATTTCATTCATTTCTCTTCTATCCTAGGTTTTATGGGGTTTGGAAGAAATTGGTGCCAAACATTAGAATTTTCCTTGATCCATTCATTGGGTTGGTCCAAAATATCAATAAATGGGTGTCTTCATTGGAGCTGAGAGTGGTGGGGATGATATGAAATGTTTCATGGATGTTTATTACTATACGAAATGAGTTCATTTTCCAAAAGAAGGTGACGCAAGATCAAATTTGGCATGAAAGAGACATAGAATGGATAAATTTGTGGAATGTAAAAGATGTAGTTTCTTCTTTTATTAACATTCACAAGAATCTCCTTGTTAAGTCAAAAGTCTTCTTTTGGCTTTTACATCATGTTTTGGAAATCACAAATATATTCTATGTCATGTTTTGGAAATCTCAAAAGTATTCTATCATATGTTTGTAAATAACAAATTGTCTTTTATCATGTTTATCGTATCGTACGATGTTGATCGTACCGACCAAAACGTATCGTACTGACTCTGTCAAACGAATCGTACTGACTCTGTCAAACGCATCGTACTGACTCTGTCAAACGTATCGTACTGACTCTGTCAATCGTATCGTACTGACTTTGCTATTCAGATGATCATTATTTGTTTTGGTACATTGTCAAAAACTCTCTCTGCATATGAATCGTACTCATGGTTTACATTTCCATATATCTCTTATTCTAACAAAACGATGTCGTTGAGTTAGTTATTTACTAATCAAAACGATGTCGTGCTTTCTGTTTCAATATGACCGTTGGAGGCAATATGACCGTTGGAACCCAAGGCCTATAAATAGGAGGTCATTTGAAGCTGAGAATACACTGATGAACGAAGAGACTCTGTGAACTACGAAGTTTTTAGAGAGAGACACTGTGACTTCTCTCATCAGCCTTGTGGGTCCGATCATCGTATCGAGGGCTTTCAAGTAATTGAATGACAGAGGTGCCGATTACCTGCAAAATCGAGGGCTGCCGGGGATAGGCAGACAGACGTGCCGATCATCGTATCGAGGGCTGCCGAGGATAAGCAGACAGACGAGCCGATCATTGTATCGAGGGCTGCCGAGGATAGGCAGACAGACGTGCCGATCATCGTATCGAGGGCTCACCAAGGTGTTGGTGAGACAGACCTCTTATCCTAGGTGAAAGGATAACCCTTCTCTTTGGGTTAAAAGAATTGTATTACTTTTACATTTCCGCTGTTGTATTAGAAAGGGATTTGTATTGTTTCCTTTCTTCTTTACATATTCAATTGTAATTGTTTCAATTACAATCATTCTATTACATATTGTATTGATTGGTTCTATACGCTTTAAGGTAGAATCATTTACATTTGTATTACTCTGATTATTGTGTTCATCTTGAATACAATTGTTTTACATAACAATAGTATTACAATACATCATACCTTTTACATTCAATACAATTGTGGGTGTTTGTGTTTGTATTAGTTTAAGTTCATTTAAACTAATCTCTTTGTTACTAAAACTCAAGGTTTTTTAAACCTACAATTCACCCCCCCTCTTGTATTGTTCCATCTAATAGACTTTTATATCGACTATTCGATCCAACAATTGGTATCAAAGGAGGTTTTCCACTGATTTGTATTACTAGCTTTATTTCTTATTACTTTCTTAAATACTTACTACACTAACGTGTGGAGTGGAAAAGTTGTTTTTGTTATATTAGATGGCAGGAATGAATATCGGATCAATAGATAATCTGAATCCTTCTAGACCACCAATCTTTGATGGGAATGATTATGAGTATTGGAGAGATCGTATGAAGACTTTCGTCATCAATACTGGTGTAGACAATTTTATTATGCTTACTGGGGGTTACAAAATTCCTGACAAAGAAGTTAGTACTTTCACCAACCAAGAGAAGCAAGAATATCAACTAAATTACAAGGTACGCAATACTTTATTATGTTCTATGACCAGGAATATATATAGCCAGATATCTTCATGTGAAGCAGCCAACTGTATTTGGAAGAAATTAGAAGTCACTCATTTTGGTACATCCAAGGTTATAGAAACAAGGAGAGCAATGCTACGAGCAGAGTATCATGGATTTGTTTTTCCTTATGGAGAGCAAGTATGTAAAGTGAATCAAAGGTTTATGACAATTGTCAACAGCCTACAATCTATGGGAGAAAAAGGTCTTGATGATGAAGCTCTTGTTGATAAGATTATAGATATTATGCCAAATGAATGGGAGTCAAAAAGAACAGCTATTGATGAAAATAGAAAAGTTTCCCAGATTACTCTTGATGAACTCTTTGGAACTCTTCTACAGCACGAGACAAGAATGAAAAGAGATACTGATTTCAATAAGAAGAAGAATGGGAATGGAAGTGTAGCTTTTGCATCTAAAGCTAAAACACCTGAAAGGGTTACAAGGTCTAAATCCAAGAAAGTTGTTGTTTCTGATTCAAGTGATTGTAATCTTTCAGACAATGAGCTAGCTAATCTTGCTCGGAGGATGAACAAGATTGTGGGAAAGAAAGATTTTCAATATAGATTCAAAAAGAAAGACAGGAAAGAAAGGAAAGATTCAGAGGTAACTTGTTATGAATGCAAGAAAGCAGGACATATAAGGCCTGATTGTCCTTTACTGAAGAGGAAAGATAGAAAAGAGAAACACTCTGAAAGAAACAAGAAAAGGTTTTATAAGACAAAGAAAGTCTTGAAAGCAAATGATACATGGAGTGCAAGTGGTAGTGATTCCTCAGATGATTCTTCAGAATATGAGACGTCAGGACAAAGGAATATTGGACTTCTAGCCAAACTACCAATTGAAGATCATTGTCTCATGGCTAAGGTACATAATGCTGAAGCTGTTACAAATGTCTCTTTAAATGCAAATTATGTTGATAATAGATATTATGAATCTTCAAATGATGAACCCTCATCATCAGAAGATGATACTTTACCTTCTTTTAAAGAAGTCTCTAGATTTGCTAAGTTACTTGAAAATGAAAATTCTAAACTCAAAAAGAGATTTGAAAAGGAAAATTCTAGAATTTCTATTTTGACTAAAGAAGTATCAGATCTTTCTAAAGATCTTGATGGGAAAACTTCTGATTTTGAAAGTATTTTGAAAACCCTTGAGAAAGTCAAATCTGAAAAAGATAAACTTTCTAAGGATCTTGAAACTGCTATTTCAAAGAAAAACTTTTTAGAGTCTAACTCTAGTTCTAATTCAAATGTTTTAGAAAACAAGAATTTGGTTTTAAAACTAAAGTCAGAGATTTTATCCTTGAAAAAGTGTTTGTCAAACTTTACTCATGGAAAAGAAAACTTTGATAGGATGTACTCTCAAATTAGACCTTTGAGAAATCGTTCTGGTCTTGGTTTTACTTATTCCAAACCTGTTTTTAGTAATAACTATTTTGTTCCTCAAAAAACCATTTTCTGTTCCAAGTGTCAATGTGGTGGACATTGGAGAAGAGATTGTTCTCTTAACAAAACTCAATCCTTAGGATTTCATAAAGCTCATTTTGCAAAACAAATGTGGATTCCTAAAATTCTTTTATCTAATCCTTCTGGATCCAAACAAGTTTGGATTCCGAAAATCTAATTGTTTCTTTTTCAGGAAAACGAGAAGTGTATCAATAAGAACATTTGGTACGTGGATAGTGGTTGCTCTCGACATATGACTGGAAACAAAGATTTCTTTGAAAAGGTTATCAAAACAAAAGGTGGAAAAGTTACCTTCGGAGATAATGCTCAAGGAAAGATTGTTGGTATAGGTAATATTGTTTTTCTTGGAAAAGTTCTTATTTCAAATGTTTTATTTGTAAAAGGTCTTAGGCACAATCTCATCAGCATAAGTCAATTATGTGATGAAGGTTACCTTGTGAATTTTAGAAATGATAAGTGTCTAGTTCACAATTCCAAGGATGAATTCATTCTATCTGCCCATAGGCAAGAGAATGTTTACACTATTAACTTAGAAGACCTTAGGAACCAAAACTTACCTTGTTTAAGTGTAATAGAAGACCAATCATGGCTATGGCATAGGAGATTAGGACACTGTAATTTGAGAAACCTAAGAAAACTCTCAAAGAGAGGACTTGTAAAAGGGCTACCAGATCTTAGATATGATTCTTCAAAAGTCTGTGATCCTTGTCAATTTGGCAAGCAACATAAAACTAGCTTTAAACCAATTAATGAAGTTTCAACTTCTAATGCATTACAGCTTGTGCATATGGATCTGTTTGGTCCTTCACAATCTGGAAGCATTGGAGGCAAATACTATGTATTTGTTTTAGTTGATGACTTTACTAGATTTACATGGGTCTACTTTCTCACAAAGAAATCTGAAGCCTTTTCCTATTTCAAAACTTTTAGAGCCCAAGTTAAAAATGAGAAAAACCTACCATTGATAACTATTCATAGTGATCATAGTGGTGAATTTCAAAACTCAGATTTTGAAACTTTTTGTAGTAAGAAAGGTATTACTCACAATTTCTCAGCACCAAGAACTCCTCAGCAAAATGGTGTTGTTGAAAGAAGAAATCGTATTCTTCAGGAAATGACTCGAACCATGTTGAGTGAATACTCAATTGCTAAGCACTTTTGGGCTGAAGCTGTAAGTACTGCCTGTTATACTATAAATCGTGTTTTAACTAGACCATTTCTTAATAAAACTCCTTACGAGTTATGGACTGGCCGAAAACCTAAAGTTTCTTACTTCAAAGTTTTTGGATGCAAAGTATTCATTCTGAATACAAAAGAAAATTTACACAAATTTGCACCAAAATCTGATGAAGGAATCTTTCTAGGCTATTCCACAACCTCTAAGGCTTATAGAGTTTTCAATAAAAACACTTGTACTGTTGAAGAAACAGTACATGTAAAATTTGATGAAACTAACCCTTTTGTTTTCAACCAACCCAATCCTACATCCTCGGATGTGTTTTCTAAAGATGTTTATCAACCTTTGTTAGAAGAACATTCTGATAAGGAAAATGTTCAAGAAAGTGTTCCTGAAACATTTACCACAGAAGATTTTCTACCATATGTTGATTAACAGGTTTTACAAAACCAAAATCAATTGTTTCTTAGGAATCATCCCAGTGATAATATCATTGGTGATATAAATCAACCTGTAAGGACCAGAAATTCCTTAAGAAATGAAATAGAACATCTTGCTTTTCTTTCTCAATTTGAACCTAAAAGTCCAAGTGAGGCCTTAGGTGATGATGATTGGATCAAAGCAATGCAAGATGAACTAAATGAATTTGAAAGGAATCAAGTCTGGACTTTAGTTGAAAGACCTAAAGAAACAACTGTAATTGGTGTAAAATGGGTTTTCAGAAACAAGTGTGATGAAAATGGAATCATTGTAAGAAATAAAGCAAGACTTGTTGCTAAAGGCTATAATCAACAAGAGGGAATAGACTATGAAGAAACATATGCTCCTGTAGCTAGACTTGAATCTATTCGCATTCTATTAGCCTTCGCAGCATATTTCAATTTCAAACTATTTCAAATGGATGTCAAATGTGCTTTTTTAAATGGTTTTGTTCAAGAAGAAGTTTTTGTCGAACAACCTCCTGGTTTTCTAGACCCAAAACATCCTGATCATGTCTTTAAACTTACCAAGGCTCTATATGGTCTTAAACAGGCTCCTAGAGCATGGTATGATAGACTTACAGGATTTCTTTTACAAAACAATTATAGAAAAGGTACAGCTGATCCAACTCTTTTTATCAAAATGGAAAACAAAAATGTTTTGGTTGTCCAAATCTATGTTGATGACATCATATTTGGATCAACTCAGAAATCTTTAACCGATTCTTTTGCAAATTTAATGAAATCTGAGTTTGAAATGAGTATGATGGGTGAGTTAACATTCTTTCTAGGTTTTCAAATATCTCAAAAACCAGAAGGAACTTATATATCTCAACATAAGTATATTAAAGACTTACTCAAAAAGTATGGATTTGACAAAACTAAAAGTATTAGCACCCCAATTAGTACCTCAAATACTCTTGATCTTGATGAAACTGGGAAACCAGTAGATCAAACAATTTTTAGAGGTATGATAGGGAGTTTGCTATACTTGACAGCTAGTCGACCCGACTTGATGTTTTCTGTATGCTTATGTGCAAGATATCAATCTAATCCAAAAGAGTCTCACTTAAAAGCCGTAAAGAGAATCTTTCGGTATTTAAAAGACACTATGGATTTAGGACTTTTCTACTCTTCTGGAAATGATTTTGTTTTAAAAAGTTTTTCAGATGCTGACTTTGGTGGTTGTAGAATGGATAGAAAAAGTACATCTGGAACTTGTCATTTCTTAGGAGATTATTTGGTTTCTTGGTCTTGCAAGAAACAACACTCAGTAGCACTCTCCACTGCTGAAGCTGAATATGTAGCAGCTGGAAGTTGCTGTGCTCAAGTATTGTGGATGCAGCACACACTCACTGACTATGGTTTGAGTTTCTCCAAAACTCAAATTCTGTGTGATAATACAAGTGCCATAGCTCTTAGTAAAAACCCAGCACATCACTCTCGTGCAAAACATATAGATGTTAGGCATCACTTTCTTAGGGATCACACACAAAAAAGAGATATTGTTTTACAATTTATCGGAACGCAAGAACAACTTGCTGATATTTTTACAAAACCTTTACCTTCCGATAGATTTGAATTTATAAAACAGAAGCTAGGAATGATTACAATAAAATAATCATTCATATCTACTTCCTGTTTTACATCTCTCCTAATAGAAAGAAACTCCTCGTAGAAAGGGGGAGGACATTTCTTTGTCTATGTTTCTGATCTTTAGATATTTACTCTCTTTATATATGTTTCTTTCTGTTTATAGTATTGACAGTTTTATTGTTTCATTTTAAGTTTTCCTGTTTATCGTATTGACCATTTCATTTTTTCTGTTTATCGTATTGAAATTCTTTTCCATCGTATCGTTCAAAAAATTTTGTATCGTCCGATGATAGTATTGAAATTCTTTTCCATCATACCATTCAATAATTTTTGAATCGACCGATGATGGTATTGAAATTCTTTTCCATCGTACCATTCAATATTTTTTGAATCGACCGATGATAGTATTCAAATTCTTTTCCATCGTATCATTCAATATTTTTTTTGAATTTACCGATGATAGTATTGAAATTCTTTTCCATCGTATCATTCAATATTTTTTTGTATCGACCGATGATAGTATTGAGATTGTTTTCCATCGTACTGTCGGTTAATGGTAACAACTATTCTCCATCGTACGGTCCGATGATAGTATTGAGATTGTTTTCCATCGTAATGTCGGTTAATGGTAACAACTATTCTCCATCGTACGGTCCGTTGATAGTATTGACTTTGTTTTCCATCAGCATCATTTTTTTCTTACGATTGTTTCTTTGATACTTACCAAATCCAAAAATCACCTTTTGTTCTCCGACAGGTATCTTTTTCAATTTTTATTTTATTTTTCTTTCTTTGTTTTAATCCTAACCATTGATCTGGTATTATCTAATCTTGACCGTAGAAGTTCAACGGTCATCTCTTTTTTTGCCTATAAATACCCCCCCTCCCCTCCCCAAACCCACATTGATTGTTCAGGAATTGAGGCGAAGCTCTGCTCCCCCAGCTATAAACAATCGTACGATCTTCTCAATCGGCATCTTCTTTATGTCTCAATCCTCTGCCAACACTCCCGCTGAAATGTCTTCAAAGACTTTTACAGAGAAAGACTTTCACAGAGAAAGGTTAGTATCCCGAGAATTCTTCGATATGTACGATTCTACAATCAAGAGGATTATTTTGTTTCAAGGATGGGAACATCTCTGTGTGGAAAAGCCTGATACTCAAGATCCAGTTCTTTTTGATGAAGTTTGTCAATTTTACAAAACCGTGTCTTTCGACAAAGATATGACTATAAACTTCGCTGTGTACGATCGAAAATTATCCATGTCTGTGAAACAAGCGGCACACTTTCTGAACGTTTCTATAGAAGGGGATTCATTCTGTCCATCTCACAAACTACCAGAGGAAGTTGGTACGTTTAATAGAGAGAGTGCTGAAAAATATTTGTTTGTTGTTAATGAGGGAAAGAGGAAAGTTTATCATCTTTCACCGGACAATCGGTTTGTCACTTTATGGATGAAAGGTTTTCTTGTCCCAAGGAAAGGGGATAGAGAAACTCTTAAAGTTTCTGATGTCTTTATGCTCGATTATCTTGTGAATATGAGGAAAGTGAATCTCATGGGATATATTTTTGAAACCGTCAAGAATGTCAAGAAAGGAGGGATTAAATCCCAGATAATAATGTATCCAGCCATCCTTACAAAATTCATTCTTGAGAGTATGAAGTTTTGTAACATTCCTTTGAAAGGAAAACCTATGGATTTGTGGCCGTCTTTCATTAATAAGAGTACGATGAAAAAGCTGAATGTTTGTTTTGATTCAAATTCAAAACTTTTTGTCAGAGATGTAGAAGCTGAATTGCCTGAAAATCAATCGGCACCTATGCCAGCCAAAGAAAATCAATCCGCCGGTGTTACTCGAAAGTCTGATCCGCAGACTAGTTCAAAGCCGAAGAAGAAGAAGCCGAGGTACAGTAAGGAAGTTGTAGCCAAATGGAGAAAGGACAAGGAACAGAGAAAAGAGGGTGATCCGAAGTTTGGTCTTGATCCTGCTGAGCCTTTTGCAGAAAGAATAAGGGTAGAAGAAACCCTTCAAGCTGAAAAGAAAAAGAAGACTCTTTTGAAAAGAAAGGCTCAGGACTTTGATATTTCTAAAGTCTTGAAAGCAGTTGAAGATGCTAGTGCTCAACTAACTGTGGAAGTGCATCAAGAACCCATCGTACAGAGTTTGCCTGAGAAAGAAAAAGGAAAACAAGTGATAGAAGAAGTGGAAGTAGAAGAAGGAGATTTTCTTTTAGAATTTCTTCAAAGTTCAAAGAAAAGTAGAGAGGAATCGCTTCAAAAGCTGAGCGAAGGTGTTCAACAAACTCCTCATGCCGATCAGGAAAAATCTTCGGACAGGATGTCATCTCGAGAAAAGCAAGATGCTCAATCTTCTCAATCTGATAAAGTAGTTGTCATTAGTGACAGAGTGGAAGAAGAAAGAAAGCAGAAAGAAAAAGTGAAAGGGAAACAGCCAGTTGTTGATTCAAGCAGATCGTATGAACTAACATCGTACGATGATGATACCGATTCAGAGCATACAATCTCTCTCAAGAAGAGTGATTACATTGTTCAAGTTTTGAGAAGGATGGAGAAAACCATTCCTTATTTTCTGAGGCTGGAAGGAAAGATTGATTTTATTACTGAAAATCAGAGAAAGAAGTTTGGATCTGTGAAAGAATTGAGAAAGAAAGTTTTGTCAGTAGAAGCCGATTTAAAAGTTCTTTCAGAAAGCTCAGTTGCTCATAAGAAGGCATGTAATAAGATGACTAAGTGGTCGTACAAAACAGAGAGCTCAATCAATGACCATGAGATTGCTATTGAAGATATAAGAAGGTTATCAAATGAGCTTGCAATTGATTTCAACAAGCTTGATAAAGAAACAATTGAAAGGCTGAACCTTTTATCTTCTCAAAGAGCCGATGTTCCTTCAGTGAAAGACTTGCAAGAAAGAATGAATGTTTTCCAATCTGAGTTCTCGAAGGTTTCATCTTTCAAAGATGAAATGGTTTTACTGAAGAATCAAAATTCCGAGTTGTCCAAGGATAACAAGACTCTGCAAAACAGAATTGATACCCTTGAAGAAGTAATCAGAGTACAGGAGGAGACCATCAGAAATCAAGATCAGATTTTTGCGGATCAACAGGAGCTTCTCAAAACTCAGGGTGAATCAATTTCTGAAGACAAGAAGGAGATCAAGAAGATGAAAGCTGTGCTTCATGAGCTTATAAAGAAGGAGAAGGAAAGAGAAAACAAATGATTGTTGTATTTGTTTCTTTTGGAACTTGTTTGTTTTGTAATAACTCTTATAATCCTTTCTCTTTTATCCATTGTCTTGTATTACTTCACTAACTCTTCCAGACAATTCGAGATTACTCCTTTCTTTTTGTAAATCACAAAGGGGGAGAATATTTACAAAGAAAAGTTTGTTTTACAAAGGGGGAGAATTCATTATAATGTTCTTAAGGAAAATCTATGAATACAATCCTTAGGAAAGTCAATACCTAAGGGGGAGTTAGTTGTATTCAATTTCTTATTCAGAAGAGTTTTCAATAACTCAGGGGGAGATAAGTATTTCTGGGTTCATTTACTTTGTGTGTTTGTGCTTTCCAAAAAGGGGGAGATTGTTAAGTCAAAAGTCTTCTTTTGGCTTTTACATCATGTTTTGGAAATCACAAATATATTCTATGTCATGTTTTGGAAATCTCAAAAGTATTCTATCATATGTTTGTAAATAACAAATTGTCTTTTATCATGTTTATCGTATCGTACGATGTTGATCGTACCGACCAAAACGTATCGTACTGACTCTGTCAAACGAATCGTACTGACTCTGTCAAACGCATCGTACTGACTCTGTCAAATGTATCGTACTGACTCTGTCAATCGTATCGTACTGACTTTGCTATTCAGATGATCATTATTTGTTTTGGTACTTTGTCAAAAACTCTCTCTGCATATGAATCGTACTCATGGTTTACATTTCCATATATCTCTTATTCTAACAAAACGATGTCGTTGAGTTAGTTATTTACTAATCAAAACGATGTCGTGCTTTCTGTTTCAATATGACCGTTGGAGGCAATATGACCGTTGGAACCCGAGGCCTATAAATAGGAGGTCATTTGAAGCTGAGAATACACTGATGAACGAAGAGACTCTGTGAACTACGAAGTTTTTAGAGAGAGACACTGTGACTTCTCTCATCAGCCTTGTGGGTCCGATCATCGTATCGAGGGCTTTCAAGTAATTGAAAGACAGAGGTGCCGATTACCTGCAAAATCGAGGGCTGCCGGGGATAGGCAGACAGACGAGCCGATCATTGTATCGAGGGCTGCCGAGGATAGGCAGACAGACGTGCCGATCATCGTATCGAGGGCTCACCAAGGTGTTGGTGAGACAGACCTCTTATCCTAGGTGAAAGGATAACCCTTCTCTTTGGGTTAAAAGAATTGTATTACTTTTACATTTCCGCTGTTGTATTAGAAAGGGATTTGTATTGTTTCCTTTCTTCTTTACATATTCAATTGTAATTGTTTCAATTACAATCATTCTATTACATATTGTATTGATTGGTTCTATACGCTTTAAGGTAGAATCATTTACATTTGTATTACTCTGATTATTGTGTTCATCTTGAATACAATTGTTTTACATAACAATAGTATTACAATACATCATACCTTTTACATTCAATACAATTGTGGGTGTTTGTGTTTGTATTAGTTTAAGTTCATTTAAACTAATCTCTTTGTTACTAAAACTCAAGGTTTCTTAAACCTACAATTCACCCCCCTCTTGTATTGTTCCATCTAATAGACTTTTATATCGACTATTCGATCCAACACTCCTTACTGGACTCCTCCCCTATAGGGTTTTATCAAAATTAATATAGATACATTCATCTCTTCTTATTAGATGTATGGTGTTAGATTCATTTCCCATCACAAAAATGGATAGGTTGTGAAAGCTCATTTTCATAGTTGGTCACGACTCTTGGAGTCCTGTGGTGAAAGAGGCATATGCCATCATCCATAGGATCCTTTATGATCTCTCTAATGATTAGAAAAATCTTTAGGTGGAATCTGATAACCTTGAAGTTATTACTACCTTATCTAATAAGGAGGAGGATTGAGAATCTTTTTTATTGTTTTTTTCTGAGAAAGGTTTGTTCCTTGACTAAAATATTCACTGAATGAAAATTTTCATTCATAAAATGAGGGGGTAATCTGGATGCTCATCATTTAGCATGATATGGGAAATTATGGGGTGATCATTATTGGGTTGACTCTTTTCCTGACCATATTTTTGGGTCTAGTTTGATTGATTAGTAGTATATTATCTATTTTGTCTAAAAACCCATCTTTTTTATATTTTTAATATTTTTTTTTGTTTTAAATTACTTGATAAAGAATCTAGAAGAACATATAATTTCCTTTTTCTTATCCAAAAAATTAAAAGGCTAACAACATAGAATTTTTTAGGGTTTTTAACTAAAATAATTTCCTTTTGTCCAATTTTATGAAATAATATTTTATTTTAAAATATACTTTCCACACACCATTTGTAAGAACCCGGTCAGAGAACACTATTTTGGTCACTATAGTCTCATCCAAAAAATGGATTTTACCAGGAAAATTTTTAGCAATCATATTGGGATGAAACTATATATATATATATATATATGTTTATATATGATCATTAAAAATTAACTATGTAAACATGATTTAAGAAATTACTCTCTCTTCAAAATTTAAGGAAAATTTAATTTTTTCTTGCCTTAAAATTTTCATGCATCTCTATGATACAAATTTCTAGTTCCAGGTATGTAGAAGAAGACATAAAGAATAGAAACATAAAATTTTTCTCTGGTGATTGATATAACTACATCATTACAAAAAAGGGAGAAATGGTTACAACCTGAAGATATTTATCTGAATAATTAAAGGAAAAAATAAAATTGAAGAAATAACTATTTTGATCAAAATATGTAATTTAAATTTTATTGCCACTATAGATCATTTCTAAAAGGATATGAAGTTTAATCCCTCTATAATGAGTACCAAAAAATTGAATGATTTATGAACCATTGCTCATCAGAATCCAATTTCTAGCAAAGAGTTTTGATGACATCTTTGACTACATAATGATCACCGCTCCTTCATTCCATCGATCCGCAATGGTGTTAGGTTTCATGGAATGAGAGATTCTATCTCAAATAAGTTCTATAAGGGAGAGAGAAACTCTAGATCTCATATGATATATTGTATATTTCATGGGAACCTCCCCTCATATTAATAGTGGGGTTCCAAAATACTTGAAAAAGTTTCCCGACCCTTGGATATTTATTACCCACCATCAATGACATCTTATAACTTCTTTAACAGGTCATAAATATCATTTATATATATATCACTTAATTTTAATATAATAAATATATTACATGATAAATGGGAGTAATTAACTCTAATTTAAATTCTTGAAAATATTAAAAAAATATTTAATTTGAAATTAACAATCTTTCATATAATATTTCACTGTATTTACATTAACACATATAAATAAAATTAAGAAATAAATTTAGTTTCTTTTATTTGAACTCTAAGAATATAAATTTATTTATACCCCCATGTTAATGTATTTACAGACATATCTCAGACCCCATGGTAGGGCCCACAATGTCCTAAACTCATATTCACAAGAATAGAGAATAATTTTGAATAAGCTATTGTGTGTGACCCTTGAGGACGTTATCTCCATTGGAGTGAATACTATTTAGAGAACAAGAGAGGAGTCTAGAAACCCATAAATTCCCTTGATGAGATAAGGAGTATTCATAAAAATAGGAACCTTCCTATGAACACACACCATGTAATATAATCTATCTATATCATGATATCTCATAAAGAAGGATGCACACATGTGTCATCATCATTTCTTGCTTTGTTATTCATTTAACTTACTAGACATACGTACCTTATTCTACCATAGACATGGATTTAGTAAAGGTACTACCATCCTATTCAATTGGGTCCAATATATCTCTTCTTATCAGAAGTGAAATTTTTTATCTTGATTATTCAACTAATGTTGTACTACCAATGATACAACTAACACAAGCTACCTCTCTACAAAATCCTTTCCGTAGTTTTTTACATTCCCCAAAGTATGCGATTAAAGAATATACATTGATAATAATATCAATTCAAAAGGAAATTACATGTTTTTGAAGATTGGAACTACCAATGACATGTAAAACACGTGGTGTTCCTTTTAGAGGAGAAGTCCTCATGATCTCATCTACTTGAGATCACCAAGTGATAACTTCATGAGGAGAAGTCTCAATGATTACCATACCCCAACACATGATATCCATACATCATATATAGCCAGTCAGAATGATTTATCAGGACCATAGTAAAATTATTTAAGATTAATGTCATAGTATCTAGAGGTTCACATTATATCTTAGGAACTAATATAAACTTTTTATGAAACAAATAATCTATGGGAATTATTATTGAAATAGTGGACATAATAATATCAATACTATAATGATAAGTGAACATCATGCATAATGCACTGTAAACATGGTATTGTAATAAAAATGTATTGTATATGTTGGGTATTGGGAACCCGCTATTACAACAAATATATCATCTATTTTTTTATATTTCCATCAATTGAAATATTAAAACATCATTTGTGCATATATACAGACTACCACCTCATGAACCCGAGTAATTAGTTTTACATAACCTCATTTAATGGATGGTTATAACTATGGATTTAATCTGTGTGTATATATATTTATTATTAATGATATAATTATAATTTTAGAAAGATATGATATAATATATTTTTATAACTATATTTATTTTCATGAAGCTACGAATCATTTGTTTTTCAATTTTAACATTTGGTTTAATCAAGGTATACATGAATTACGACCTAAAGAAGGCACTAAGAGCATTCAGGTCTTGTTCGGAGTCTGGAGTTTCAGAAATTGGGATAAAGAACTAGACCAAAAGGTTAGAGTAAACAATGTCGCCCATGCCAGATTGTTAGATTAATAGTGTAGGGGAAAATAGAGGAGCATAAGGAGCTATAAAATTTGTTTGAAACAATGAAAATCTTGGTGTGTGGCCATACAACCCACCTATAATTTTTGATAGTGTGGTTTCATATGATTTGTTCATGGTTTGGGAAATCATGCACCTTAAACGTGCATGGTAACTCCTTCTGTAATGGATGTAGCATGGTTCATGCATGGCATGCCCAAATGTTATGTCCAAACCATGTAACCATTTATATTGATTTGAAAAATGAATTTATCTATCACTTAATTATTAAACCTAATTTCTATTTCCCACTTTATCATTCCAACAAGCATCATGTTTTATCCTCCCTTTGAGTTACAATCTCCCCCCAACCTTGAATCCTTGATATCTTCCACATCCAGCATTAGAATCAATATATGAATGAAGCATTGGATATCTTAATGTATACTCTTCCTTCCACTCACATTATATTCAAGTTTATCTCCATATCCATCATAGTATTTAGGTGCAATATCATTTTTCCTATTTTTAGTGCATTGTTACATTTCTTAGATATCTTCCAACATAATTAGAATATGAGGAATATATCAAGCGAGGAGTGATCTACAACCATGAGGTAGGTGGCCTCATCTATTTTCCCATTAATGTTGATGGTTCGTAGTTATTTCATTATGCTTCACACCAACTTTCACCAAGTGTCTCTTTTTAGTTTATTAATTCATATAAATTTGATCATTTCACCTTAATACATGTCTATTGAACCTAGTTTAGTGGTTTAGAGGTTGGTTACCACACCTATGGACACCTATTTGGTCCGCTACTTTTAATTGTAATTTGTAGCAAATTTCAAAATTTCCATGTACAACTCTTCAGCCTTTAGCTTAAATATAAAATTGAATTTCCCATAAAACATGAATGTTTATAGAACCTAAGGAACCTCTTTGGACTTTCGATCAACATAATTATGTACTTACCAATGTTGGTAATTTCCTTGTTTTACCATGGAACATTTCCAAATAACCTTTTGAGATTAGTAAATTGATGTTCACTGTTGATTGAATTAAATTGGTTGGCTATACAAAGAATTTACTATTCATGATAGTTTCCCTTTCCATAAATGAATTATAATGGTTTAAATGAAATGAATTGATTGGAAGGACATATTCATGGTAGGATATTTTCCTTTAATAAATTAAATTGATCATTTGAAATGAATTTTAAAGGATTGTGAGACCACACATTTTGTTAAGCTTATTTAAATTCTTATTGATAATTATAATGCCTTATTATAATTGAACATGTCTATTGAGGAATATGAGAGGTATTGACTCACATATTACATTATAAATATGATAAATCATTTATATTGGCTGTGGTAATATAGAAAGGGTTCATTTGAGGATGATGGTATCATGATCTATTACACCGGGTGTTGAGCATGATGTCTCACACTATTAACACTAGTCAGTCATTTGGCTTTATGATCCACATACATTTTTAATAGTTGACATGATGGAACACTAACCACATCAATTGTAAACATGTTTTATCCCACTAATTAAGATATGTAGGTCATATAACCTATTTTTTAGATTCTGGGATAATTACAATTGTCACAGATATCTGAGTTAAACCCTGATTCAACCGACACTCGTATTCATAGTATATGGATACTTAAATCCATACGTACTTAGTTCATATCGGTTGATGTAATAGATATAAATATAATATATATTTCTACTATGTATATAGTTACTCCTCAAACTATTATTATAGTCATGAATCAAAGTAGGTAGACCCTCTAGGTGTCTTATAGGAACCTGAGTGGGCGAGTTAGTTATTTTCGCATTGTTTTCCAATTTCTTTATTACTTGCACACTATTTAGTTTTGAGTACCACTTGGATTACACGAAGAAACCATTGGTGATGGAATACTAATATTTATATATCACTCCCTGCTCATGATTTTTTTGGTACCTTGGAGGGTTATCTATCTGTAGGTATTGATAATGGGAAGTTCTCTTCTTTAGGTTGTTTATATGCATACTTATTATTGGAGCTTAGAAGAAAAGGAATGAGCGTGTTCTTGAGAATCTATTAGAGAATTTTTTTTACACATTTTGTATAACATGATTTCATGTTTATTACCTAGTTCCCCTCGTTTAATATCATTAATCCATGAATCGATGTATTAACACTCCCATATAGGCTTTCTATTAAATATTCAGTTGTTCAATTATGTTTATTCTTCCACTTCTCACTTGTTTAGTTATTCTATATGTTCATATATGATTCCACTATTTATGAATTTTTATTGTTATATTTGTTGTTATAATCAAATATTTGGGCATATTCTCCCCACTGTAACATATTTATACCCTCACGGCTAGTCGAAAATATCAATCCTACGAGTAGGTGTTCTTGAGGCCATGTGATCTACCGACTTATGGTACAAGTTAAGTGGATCCTAGTTTAGGACATTAAAAAGGGGTATCAATGGAAATATATTTCCCTTTTCATACTATTTGATTATTATATTGGAGACTCATAGTTAAAGAACTTTTGAAATTACTCTATGTCTGGACGTATCTAGCCCATGTATAAGTGAATAACAAATTACCAAGGATGGAAAATTTCTATTATTGATAATGATTTTTACAGTTGATATTACTTCACCATTGAGTGAATCACTTTCTTATGATGTTATTGATATTTTTTTATTGTAATGAAATTCTCTTTACCATGGCCTAATAATATGAGGGCATTGCATTAAATGCCATATAATAGGCACAATATGACTAATATGACATGAATTTTTCCATTCCATGCTTATTTTCATCATAAACTTTCATATTCCATATTTTAGGTGCCTTTAATATGTATTGGATTTTGATGACACTTCTTGTAATGATTGGAAAAACTAATTGATACTTAACGTTCCTACCTTATCCTAATAGTGTTTTTCTAAATAGGTTAATGTAGACACCTTAAGCAGTCAATTATGGAATGATCAGCCATGAATATTTTTTTATATGGAATGGGACATGTTATGGTGTAAGTTAAGTGGATTCTAGATTTTGGTTCATAAAGAATATGGGCCCTTATGGATCATAAATTGTAATCTATCTATTTAAACTATTTTAAAGTGATTTAAATTTTTTAACAATAAAAAATTAAATGAATATGTATTTTAAAGTACTATAATACATCTTATATATAACTAACGAAAACAAAGACTTAGACCAAAACACAGCCTTAGAAGTAGGAAGTGGGTGGTATCTCTTATGTTCTTATGGATTACTAAGGTCTTTCTCTATCACCTAGTCTTGGCCTAAAGAGAATGTAGAGTGGTATAATCTTTTCATAATAAGGATTTACTCCTATCTTTGTTTTCTATTTGTGATCTCTCCAAATGATTAAATATTTTTTGAGGCATTTATTTAGAATTTCTAGCATTATTCTTCCACGGCATCCTCTGGTCACACATCTTGAAGGTAGGGACAACTATGCTCCTGAGTTGGTAGACCTTGAGCCGCTAGTGACTCATCCAATAGTTCTACATGTGGAACCACTAACTATTAGTGTTATGGGAACTAAAGTTCAATTTTGATATGGATTTCATTGTATGATGCATATTATGAAAAGTATCATTCGACTTGCCTAGAGCATGGAATAGTTGACTCATGAATTTTAGTAGGTGGATACTACCACATTTTTTGGGGATGGTGACCTCACAATGCTGAGTTGTGACTGGAATCTATTCTCTCCATATTCAAGCATCTATCGAAGACTCTAGAGTGGGGGGGGGGTGTAAGTTGATGGTTATATGCTACTTGATTTATCCAAATTGTGGTGGGACATTATCACCCAGGTGGATCTAAATAGAGATATGGTCCGAAGAGATTTTGGGATGATTTTATTTCTTTCCCTAGACTCTGAGGGATGACAACTAGAGAATTTATGGACCTGTGTTAGGGGTTAATGTTTGTTATGGAATACTATGATTGTTTCACAATGTTGTAGTAGTTTTATCAAACTTTAGGTGTTGATGATATTATGACCATCAGGTGATTTGAGGATGGGATGGT
This sequence comes from Viscum album, assembly GCA_963277665.1. Lineage (NCBI taxonomy): Eukaryota > Viridiplantae > Streptophyta > Magnoliopsida > Santalales > Viscaceae > Viscum > Viscum album. Next base: position 717,381,420 of record OY728138.1, on the reverse strand, counting down.
CTATACTATCTAGTAATTGGTCAATATGTTCAGGTTGACTAACATTTCTAAAATCATCTACCAACACCTTATTGCATAATGAAATTTTAGGGAGGATCATGGTGAAAGTTATAGATGATCATCACCTTGATCTACTAGTGGTTATTATTTTGGGATAAAGAGGCCTTTTGAGGCTACTAACATAGGTAGAAATAGTCAAGTTCCTCACATAGATAGTTTTCTTATATGTCATCGATGCCTGAAGCTGAGACACAAAAAGTCTCAGTGCTTATAAGATCTAGTAGAGTGCAGAGTTTGCAGAAGGATGGGGATATCTATCACTTCCACCAAACATTCCCTTCAGATCCTATTGAGCATAGATATACTCCTACTCCTCAATTAAGAGAAGGTCTTTTAGGATCAAGACATACAATAAGATGGAATCACTACAGGCCGATTAGGCTTAGGTGGCAGTTGAGGCAGAGGAATTAAACTTATGATTCTCAGTATTAGAAGAGAGGATCTTCTTAGTGATGTTAGGAAATGACTCGAGGCCATGATACATTGCAGTTACATGCAATCCAACCTATATATGAGGATAGGAGAAGTGAACCTTCTTCTATCTGAGGTACTATTCTAGTAGCCACCAATTTTGTGTCTTATTTATTAGACATGGTCACATCTCACTCTTTCATATCTCAGACTATTATGGGATGTGTGGGACATGATATTGAAACAATCATGTTTTCCTGATGCTATAAACTCTGTTAGGTATCTAATATAATGGTGTTCTATATTGTAAATATTGTCCCCTTGAGATAGGCAGTTACCTCTTCGTGTCCAATATTTTCATCCTCGATAAGATAGGCTTTGATGTCATCATTGGGATGGAATGGTTTGTTCTATATCAAGACCATATTAAATGATATCATTATAGGGTGATGTATAAATAACCATAGGGTGTTAGGAATGTGTATAAGGGAGAATGGGGTGTCAGAACGACATGGACAGGACCACAACAAAAGAGGATTGGAAATGTGACAGATTAGATTGATAGTATTTTTCTGGATGATCAGGGTTTATGACACACTATATTCCCTCTGATAGTGTAGTGATTCAAGTATATCTTTCCTAAAAACATATTTGGCCTACCTCTAGTGAGATAGGTAGAGTTTAAAATGGATCTCATTCCAGGAGCATCACTAGTTACCATTCGTCCTTAAAGGATGACAGCTAAGGAGATTCTGGATCTCAAGAAGCATTTGAATGATCTAGATGATAAAGAATTTATATACCCCTTCTCTTCTCCTAGGGGTTCACCAATTCTTTTTTTTTCAAAAATGTATATGGTAACCTCTTGATCTATAAATATCACCATAATTTAAATCAACTCACAATAATGAACTAGAATCAACTACCAAGAATAAAATACCTCTTTGATCAACTCAGAGGAGTGAAATTGTTATCAAAGATATTTCTATGGTCGGGATATCATTAGGTTCATGTATGTTCTTCAAACATACATTTCATAACTTTCAAGATTAGGTATGGTCTATACGAGTACCTGGTTATGCCGTTTGGGATCACGAACAAACCTATGGTTTTTATGGATCTTATGGATTGGGATTTCAACCCATATATGAATTAATTCACAGTAGTTTTTGTTTAAAATATCTTGGTGTATTAATGGTAATAAACAACCATGAAAACTATCTTGGGATCACCCTAAATACACTGAGAGAGCATCAACTCTAAGATAATATAAATAAATTCCAATTTTGGATCGATAAAGTCCACTTCTTTTGTCACATTATTTCAGAGTTAGTAGTTTTAGTAGGAATAAAGAATGTGATAGATGTAGTTTCTTGGAATTATCCCAAAAAAATTATTGACATCTGGAGTTTCAAGTGGATTTAAAAATATTACATACACTTCCTCTAGGATTTATCTTGTCTTGTAGTGCAACTTACAATCTTAACAATGGTGTGAAATTTGTATAGTCCGAAGCTTGTGAAGTATTACTTTATGAGATGAAGGTTCATTTTACTTTAGTGTTGATACTATTTCATCCATACACAATAAAAATATATATTGTGTACTATGATTCATCATGTATCAGGCTTATAGTTTTTATAATGCATGACTATTAAGTAATTGTGTAAAGACTCTAACCTTATTAGATAGAGATAGTGCCTTAATTAATTACATCATTACTATAAATAAGTGATCTCATGCTGAAGGACCAAATAGATTAGTATCTTTTGAAAAAAAATACAAAAAATATGTTTTACATTAAATATTTAAAGGAAAAACAACATAGAATATTTATTAGAAGAACCCATAAACTCCTAGATTATCCCTACAAGTCATTCATAACACACATCTTCACATCCTAGGGAAAAAAGAAAGGGCTGATCTTAGATGATCAGTAAGGGTAAGGAATATAGTGTAAGATATCATAATATATATAAACAATAAGGAAATACAAACACATGTCATTAAAACAAAATCTTGAGTATAATATGGTAGGAATGAAAGATGATTAAATAATTAAATAAATAATAACATGAGATATAAAAATAACCATGGATATTATAATAGTTTACTAATCACATGGGTTATTAATTACTAATATCATAATGAGGGAATGTATAATTCCGAACATCAAAAACATATCATCAAAACATTTGTTAGATTCCAAACATAAATGGATAAAAAAACTGATCTAGTTAGTCTCATGAGTCCTACTTATGCATAGAGGAGCTATAGCGGCCCCCACCCATCACTTAATAAGTCAAATTAATTCCAAATATGAATGGGGTGAAACAAAATAATCATATAAATTAATATTTAATGTAGTATGTGGAATGTAAATTATATCCCCAATCAAAAAAAAATCATAAACTATCCATTATAATATGGAGAATGGTGTCAAGATAGTACATCCCTAATAAAAATAATCCTAAATCATTCAGTAAAATATGGAATATGATAACCAAAGAGATCAATCTCAATTAATCATAATATTTAACAGAGGGTATTGAAATAGATGAAAGTATTCTAGTAAAATCCTTGAGTAATTATTGAAAGAAATACCTTTTTTACTTTGAAAAAAAGAGTTATTTTGGAAAAACATTTATACTTTTCATAAAATTAAAATTTAAAAATTTATATCCCATAAAAAACAAGTTAAGGAAAAATATATTTGATGCATACATGATTTCCATCAAGTAAAAATACATTTTATGAAATTTTAGAAATGATCCACTTTGGTGTGGTTTAAGGGAAAATATATGTCTTTAAAGTGGAAAAGGAATAATTTTTTTTCATAAATCTAGAAATTAACTAAGAAGGTTTTTTATGATGAAAAGGATGATTTTAGGAAAATAAATCTTTCTTAATAAATATTATGGAATATACATGAAAATGTATATGAAATTGGGAATTTCCCTTCAATCTGGTTTGTTTACCAAGAAGAATTGAAAAGGGAACCTTATAAGACATCTATTTCACAATAAATAAAAATGAATTGATATGGATACATGATTTTGGAACATATAACTATAATTTATAATAATTATATAAAAATAAATAAGAATTACATTAAGGAAAATAGAGATAAAGCATAACTCGAATGAAAAATGGAGGTTCGGGAAGGAACCCTTACCTTATGCTTGAAAGTGTTATTTACTTGATATTAAAATCTTGTATAATGAAAATAGATTATTTAATAAATTAGTTATGAACCAATTGAATTATATTTTATTTTATGAAATTTTATTATATTCATCTATGGCATTTTATACGAGTAATAATATTCGTTTATGTTGTTTGGGAGTCTTCATTTCCTTGATTTTCATGATTTGTTCACAGGTATACATGTATCAAAGATCCTGCAAATTCGGAATAGTTATCTTGAATAGAAGTTTTTTGTTATTAATGAACATACAATATATTTAATATTTTTATATATCATACTGTTTCCATTTACTCAGATTATTTATTAGATATAATGTTACTAACTGTTTATATTATTTTAGCATTTTTATCACCATTATCCAATTCTGTTATATAAATTAATTGGTTGTATATATACTGGTTGAAAAACAGTAAAAGAGTTTTAAGATAATTATTTTAAAATGATATAACCATTATTATGGTTTTATGACAAATCCTTTTAGGAGTTATTTGAAAATAAAAAATCATTATCCATGAAGGTGGTAAATTGACACCACATAGACGGCATTTTCTTTTTCAGAACATAAGGGGAAGAGAAGAGAATTTATGGTGGATATCCCAAAAGAGTTATTAATTTATAGTATATATAAGATTTTATAGTTATCATATCATCTTTGGACATGGGAGGTAATGAAATTATGTGAAAATAAAATAAAATAAAATAAAATTAAAAGAACAAAAGGGAATATTACCTCTTGAAATCGTGTCCTTGAGAACCTCTTTAAGGAACATTAAAATTGTCTTTTGGGTGAAAACAGAAATTCCAGAACATTAGGGAGATGTTATTGAGAGGTATTGTTAATTGATTTTACAAGATTCAAGGCTTTGAATGTGTGACAAGAATATGTGGTGAGGGATGGTATTTATAGTGGAGAGAGAGTTTTTTTGATTATTTTATTCATTAGTTTATTATTTTTGCTCAAAAATATGAATATTTTTGATTTCCAAGACTAAATAATGTAAATAGATAATGATAGTTTGATATTATTATACTTAAATTAGCAATAACTAATGAAATACTGCATTTTACTTATATTTCTACATGCTCTAAATTACTATATTTCATTATTCACAAAAAATCATCTTTTTTTAAAAAATATAAAAAATTCACCATTACCATTTTTAGACATTTAGAATTCAAAAAATAGACCTTAGTATATGAATATAATTTTCTAAATATGAGAAATTTAATTTTTAAATAAAATCATCATTTAGTCAAAAAATAACGATTTTATGAACCTTTAAAAATTTAATTAAGGTCATATAAAATTATCTAATAATCATAAAACCAAAAAATATTAATTTATGAATCTATTTAAAGGAAATAATTTTTTTAAATAATTATTTGAATTATAAAATTTTGAATTAACATTTATGATTCACAAAAATACCGATATATGATTTATCATTTTTAAAACATTTATATTCTTATTCCATGATTTAAATATATTGTTGGTCAGAGTAGGACACTCAATAGGGGGTGAATTTAGTTTCAATAAAATTATTGTTAAAAAGTTTATATAAATGATTCCCCCAATTAAAATAAAACCAGCCAGTTCGAGGTTGTCAGATTATAATATCTTGACTATTCAAATCGTTTCTTAGATGATTGATTAATTCTTAGTTATAATAACATGATATCTTGATACAACTTTTGAAAAAAATATAATATGGAAAAATAGTTATAGCCACTATCCATGAATAATTATCATATTAAAATTTATTTTTTTGAAATATGAGTTAGAACAGAGAAAAACTATATTGAAAGACACATCAGATAAAACAAGTGGTTCAGTCTCAAAGAAAGACTTAGTCTACTCTACTTGGTGATCAAAAAACACCAAGATATATATATATATATATATATATATATATATATATATATATAAAAGCTTTGATCCAAAAACTAGATTGGGGTTAACAATAGCACATGAGACTCTCTAGGTAACAAGACCTCTTCCACTGTTCTACATGGGAAAACTAACATTCAGTTCACACAAGAACTCTTCCACTATTATATGTGGGTGAAACAAGGTGTAAAAAGATATTTGAGAGAGGATATCTTATATCTTCTAGTTCGGTGTAGAAGACAATGTGTTCTTTAATATAGATACCCACACTGCTCAAAGAGTAATAAAATAGTTCACAATAGAGTGAAATGTAATGAGATAACGTTTAGAATGCTATGTGTGTCATGAAATGAAGTTCTGGCTCTTTGAATGCTACATATGCATTGTTCCAGTCCTCTTTTAAATAGATATTGATGTGAGTTAATTGTTCTATTTTTTTGTGGAGTGTGATGTTCCCCTTATCCTTTTAGTTGCTATGCGGATGCTTTCAATATGGATCACAATAAGTTCTTCTTTGTTTACTGCCATTAGGTATTGAAAGTTATTCCATCAGTGCATTCATTCATGTATGAGTGTTATTATATCTGTATGTATGTATTCCACTACTGTGTATATTTTTTCCTGAGCATTATGATATTTTTCTTTTGAGTGCTTGTGTGTTGGAGCCGACAAGATGCCCAATTTCCACACATATTACCTATTACTATCTACTAACATGACTGCAAAAGATCATTAATAATATCAGTGTAATTAACTGACTCAAATATGACTATTAGAAACAACTTTTAATTTTAATTGAAAAAGATAGAAAAATGGTTTAGAATGGAAGGGTGTCACTGTTTTAGTGAGACTGTCGTAGTGCCAGGGTCATGGTAAGGCAATCATGATGAGATAATCACGGTGAGATCTGGAACATGTAGCAAAGTTGTGGTGTCTGGTCTTTTTTGAATTCTGGAACCGGTAGCATTGTTACAGTGTAAGGGAAACAATGTCTTAGAAAATGGTATTTAGTCCTTTGTTAGAATTCCTAATGGTGTCTTGTTATAGTGTTTTGGAAATGGTATCACAAAAACAATGTCAGGTCCTTTGTGAAAATCTGGAACCAGTAGTAGGCTTACAGTGTCACAGACATTGTGAAAATCTCAAATCGGTAAAAAGATTACGGTTTCACAAACTTAACCAAATATCTGTAAGATTTACTAAGAATAAATATTCAAAGAATAGATTAAGATTAAAAATAATCATACTAAAACATAATATAATAATATTAAATATAGTTTACAATATTCAAACATTATTTTTGAGATTCTGAATCATGATCTTGTGAGAGTTTAAAACATGAGGTGTCCAAAAATGTCCAAACATAATTTTTGATAATTAAAACACAAATACACTATAAATATCCCCATTTTTTATGATAAATAATCATGGAATTTATAATTCAAATATTTTATAAATAAAGAGATTACTTATAAATTCATGATATCAAATCATATATGTAAGAAATAGCATAAAGGGTAATTATTTTCCCTTTTTTATTCTCCTTATTATTTCTCCTTCTTAGAGTATCAGTGGTGATATGTTCTCATATTTAAATTTCTTTGTATTATTTTATCCCCCTTTTGGGATTATCAAAATGAGAGGACACAGAGAGAAGGAAAATAACAAGTGATGAAACAACAACCGTCCACATTCTATTAAATACAAGGATAAAGTCCATGAAAATCAAAAAAGAAAATACAATAGATCCCTATTAAAATCAGTATTAAATTATTGGGAGATTCAGTAGACTTGGAATTTTCTTTATCAGATACATCAGATGGAGAAGAAAGAGATGCAAAAGGAGAGGTTGTAGAAGCAGTCAGTAGGGAAGGCAGTTTCACTCCTTTAATGATAAAATGGGAAAGGGTAGGTCCTGTGGAAGACCAAGGAAAGGGTTTCTCAATAATGACAGATCTGATATAACTCCAAACCTAAGAAACAGAAACAGTCATTGGAGAAGAAGAGGTCAAGGTATAAGGATATGTAGCATAATTTAGTACATGACCCAAAGGAGTAGTTGAAGGATTCACAATTATAGTACTCTAATCATGGAGTTAAGTATTCAATAAGTTTATAAAGTCTGTGATGATCTTTCCACTATACTGCATGGACTTCTCAAAGTCATCCTTGTTTTCCAAAAACTTTTTCAGAGTGGGTTTGAATTCCTTGATCTTCTGCAATTGATCTTAAAAATTCTTGGGTGACTGCAGGTAGTTCTAAATTATCTACAAGATACTTTAAGTGATTAGTTAGATCATACATAGAATAAATTCTCTTAAAGTAGAAGTACACTTTCTATGATATTTATTCCTAAGAATAATTGGAAATATTTTAATGGAACCTCACAAAATCAAGTAAATGGTCACTATTATTGATGATAGTAGAGAGAATTTTCTTATCAATACCACTAAACACCAATTGAAGCTCTTCAATGAAAACAGTTCTGATCATGTTACCTTCCATAGGCTGAGATGGTTATCCAGAGAAAGATGAAGTTCTAATAGCTGATTTGAGATACTTAAGCTGATTTAGAACCTTTTATAAATAACATTTATATTCATATATATATTTTTGAGTCCATCAATATGATCTCACATCTCATTGACTATTTTAGTGTTGTTCTCAACCACCTTTTCATACATAGTAATCAAGTTTGGTAGAACCAGAGACACAAACTGTTGAAGAATCTTATAACCAACATCCTCACTAAGATGAGTATTATAGGTTTAACCTATATTCAAAACATTCTATATATCTTCAACCATAGTTTTTAAAGATTTCACTTCATCACTCAAAATCTAGTACTCAAAATTAACTTATTGAATTTCATTAAGCATATTAGGTTGAATCTTCCATATATTTTTCTCTAATAGTAGTGAAACATCAATTTCACTAAGATTTTTTATAGGGGAATGTTGATATTGTAGCTGCTTCTCAAAAGTAGACAAAAAGTTGTCTGCAAAAACATTTAGATCACTCAGAATTACAAATTCAGAATATTCTTGAGAGGATTCTAGAAAAAAAAACTTAAATAATATTATATTCCTTATTAAAAGATACCTCTTTGGCAGAAATTGATTTTAATAGAAACAATGTTGAATGATCTATCACATATAATGAGGAATCTTGGTTATTGTCCACATCAAAATAACTAGGAAACATATACTAAGAATCCATAGAATTTCGGTTAATAGGATTTGGAAGTTGAACACTTTCTAACCAGGGGTATTTCTCTCCATTAACAGGTGCATATATACTTGGACTAAGAGGCACAATCTCTTGACCCATTCAAAAATTTTCCGCTCATTCAGGTTCACCTGTATCTTCTCTAGCTAGCTAAAAGTCCTGTTCCACTCTTTCCTCAGCAGATAAGATTATTCCAGGTTCAACTAATTCTTTAAAATATTTCACAACAGTAGGCTCTTCTTTAATTGAAAAATCTTCCTCAACAAACAACTCTTTATCAATAGAAAGGTATTTCTCAACAACATGTTCTTTCTCTATACTATCACTTCCTTTATAAGAATCTTTTAGAATTTTCACTAGAATCAACATCCCCTTTAAAAAGTGGTGATATCTCCAGAGATACTCTCCCAAAAAATTCACTAACATCATAATCTATTTATTCATCCATATATTCCACAATATATTTATCTTATAATCCAAGATCAGCTACATTTTTAGGTTTGGAAGGATTTTCAACTGGATGGAAATCCTCATACAACCTATCATTATCCTCAAAAAATGTTTTCTTTCATGGACTCTAGATTATTTTCATTCTCTTATAAGTATCTGTAGGAATACAAGAATCACATTCCTCAAGAAATTATTCATTCTGGAAAACCACACCTTTGGAGAGAAGAATAGAAGAAATGACCCTTAAATATAAAAGGGAAGTTTAATTTTATGTAGTTTTAAATATTTCACACAGGTGAAGTATAATATAGTTACACAAGTTTATTTTGTGCCCATTTTTTAGAATATGAATTAAAAATACATCCTGATACTTAAGAGTGGAAAAATCTCATTTCCTTGAGAAGTTGATATGTTGAATGAACTTTAATAACAACCTTGACACACCATCAATCTCAGCACCAATAGGACTTATCTTCTTCTTATTCCAAGTCAACCTTTTAAGATACTCTTCTAGGATATACACATCACTAGGTGGAGGAGGAACTCATTAGAAGTCATCAAAAATCCCTTCATGAGGTATTCCTAGGTAGGAAACCCATAATCATGAATAAAAAGTGCATCCTTGACCATTTAACATAAATAAAAAAACAAAATCATCCTTAGAGGAGAAGGTAAACTGAAAATATTGATAAAACTAAGAAACAATCCTTATGTGGATGGGTATTTTCTCCTTTATTAACCAATCCATCCATCCATGTTCTTTTAGAACTCTTAGATAATGTGACTTTTTAGTCAAGAGATACATTTTATGGATTTCCTTTTCAAGAACGACTTTTTGATCATCAAGACCTAGGTTTAGTGGTTTCTTAGGTATTATAATAGGAGCCTTCTTCTATTTCATATGAGACCTGCATTCCCCAAGAGTTTAAAAGAATGGACGTTTCATTTGGGGAATTCAGCATGGGCTCATGAGGGATGAGGAGGAGGGAAAGCAGTTTGAGAGAGGCAAAGGGTTTTGGTTTTTAGGGAAATGAGCTTTAGGGAAGTGAAGTGATAGGTATTTATCATTTAGGAAGCTCAAATGTCACAAATATAAATATGTAGTAAAAAATAATTAATCACTTTATAAAAAATAAATGTTTAAAAATAAATTATTAATAATATCGTGAGATTGGTATAGGCATTCATAGTGTTAGTATTAATATTTGACTCAACATGGTAAGACAGTAACAAATGATAAAATGAAAAAGACTGCAAGCTGTGAGACAGTAATCCTAAGATAGTAGACTAAGATAGTAATTCTGAGACAATACACTGATATAGTAATAATAAGATAGTAAATTGAGATAGTAAACTTTTCACTCAAGGTATATCATTCCTAATTCATGTATGATGTAATTCATCCTTCCAGAATTTAATGTCTTAGTGAAAATGTCAACAAACTGATGTTATGTTCCAATGAATTATAAAGTAATATCCCCTTTTTTGATAATGATCTTTCAAAAAGTGACGTCTTATATCAATATCATTTTATCTAGAATGATAAAATAGATTCTTTGATATGGTAATAGCACTTATGTAATCATAATTTATAGGGACATGTCTGAATTGATATTCATAGGCTAGTAAGGTGTGTTTCATCTATAAAATCTAAGTAAAACAAACACCATCAACTATGTATTAAGATTAAAAAGTAGATAATGTAATATTTTTCTTTTTACTACACTATGAAACTAGTCACTTTCCCAAAAAGAGAAATTTTCCAGAGGTGATTTTTCTATTTAACTTACAACCACCAAAATTAGCATCTGAATAGGTTAATAAGTCAAATGATTATCCTATAAGATAAAATATTCTAAAGTTGGTAGTATGTTTGAGGTATTTGAAAATCCATTTTAATAGTAAGAAGATGTTATTCTTTAGGATTTTCTTGAAAACGAACACAAATACATACACTAAACATAATATAAGGTCTACTAGCAGTCATGTAGAGAAAACTCCCAATAATTCCTTTGTAAGTGGTTTGATTGAAAGATTTACCATTCTCATCATGATCCAACATACAATTGGTACTCATTAGAGTATCACTACTTTTAGTATTATCTTAACCAAAACATTTTGGAAGATATTTAGTATATTTACTTTGATTTAAAAGGATACCATCCCCATTTTAATAGATTTTAAATCCAATAATAAATTTTATCTCACCCATCAAACTCATTTCAAATTCATTTTGAATCATTTTTAAAAATCAATACATAAGAAAATTTTTAAAGATCCAAAAATAATATCATCAACATAGATTTGAAAAATTAAAAAATCATTATAAATTCATTTCATAATTAGAGTAGGGTCAGATATGGATTTTGTAAGAAGTTTGGAAATAAGAAAACAACTTAGTATATCATACCAAGTTCTTGGATATTTCTTTAATCCATAAAATGATTTTGATAATTTGAAAACATTATTTAGAAAATGTGGTTTTGTAAAACAAGGTGTTATTCAACAAAAACATCCTCAACTAAATACACATTTAGAAATTCACTCTTGACATCCATTTAATATAGTTTTAAATTTAGATGTTCTACATATGCAAGCAAGATTATAATGGCTTCATTTATTGAAATTGGTGAAATGTTTTATTCATATTCAATCTCTTATTATTGACTATTACCTAGCGTAACCAACATGGATTTGTCTCTTACAATGGTACCAGATTCATCTACTTTATTTCTAAACACCCATTTAGTGCCTATGGTCACGATGTCTTTAGGTCTATCCACAAGTTTCAAGAGTTTATTTCTTTAAAACTGATTTTATTCTTCATGCATAACCACCACCCAAGATTCATCATTGATTGCCTCATTGCTGTTTTTAGGCTCATGTTGTGACACGAATGCTTGATGTTCAACCAGATTTCTTAGAGAAGATCTAGTATATATTCTATTGTATAAATATATTACAAAATCATCTATAGAATGGTTCTTATGGGTTCTAATGGATCTTGAAAAAGAATGACTAGTAATTTTAGGTTCTTTAATAGGTTTTGGTTCATTATGGATCGAGTCTAGAAAATTTAAAAAACTAGATTTTTAACATATTCCTCTAAAGGATGGTTAGAAGATTTACCATTGATGTACAGATTTGACATATCATCCTCACGATTTTCTAGTGAAGACTTACATTTACATGGATCTATTTCATCAAATTTGACATGTATATATTCTTTTACACATTTGGTTCTCTTATTGAAAACTCTATAGGCTTTACTAGAGATTGAATATCCATTGAAAATTCTTTCATCACTCTTAGAGGAAAATTTTTCAAGATTATCCTCAGTGTTATGGATATAGAATTTTCAACCAAATTTTTTGAAGTAGTTAATCTTGGGTTTTCTATTATTCCAAATCTCAGAGAGAGTTATTTTAGGATTTGATCTACTTAAGACTCTATTGATTATATAGCATGCTATATTAATAGCATCTGCCCAAAATTAGATAGGTATGTCATTTTCATTAATCATTATTTTAGCTATTTACTGTAAGGTTATATTTCTTCTTTCTAGAAAAATATTTTTTGATGTGTCCAAGGGGTAGAGGAGTTATGACTATATACACATTGTGAGAAAAAATATTCAAACTCTTGGTTTTCAATCAAGTGACCACAGTCACTTATTAGAGATTTAATTCTAAGAACACTATGATTTTCAATAGTCCAAGCATACTTGGTGAAATGATAGAAAGCTTGACTTTTTTGATTCAAGTAGAAGGTCTAAGTGTATCTAGAATAGTCATATGCAATAACATATACATAGTGCTTCCCATTACGACTCGATACTATAGAATCTTCAAAAAATTCATTATGAACCAACTCGAGTGGTTGTGAAGTTGAAACTTATTTCTTTTATTTGAAAGAGATTTTGTAATGTTTACCCTTTTGACAAGGATTACACACTTTGTCATTTGGAAACTCACGTTTGGGTAGATCCTTGACTAATACTTTTATAGTAATCTTTCTAAGGGAATGTATATTGCAGTATTCTAGTCTTCTATTCCAAATCCAAGAATATTTGTTAAATACACTTAAGTACGAAACATTTTGAGAAACTAAAGAATCTATGTTAAAAACAAAAACATTTTCATTTCTAAAATCAAAAAATACTAATTAATTCTTATAATTAAAAACATTTGAAGAATTATTTTCAAATTTAACATAAAAACCATCATAAAAAAATTGTGAAATACTGAACAGATTATATTTTAATCCATCAAAAAAAATTACATTAGAAATTAAAACATAGATAGAGTTATCAATCTGGACAGGGCATATTAGTTTTCCTTTAGCATTGTCACTAAAGGTGGCATGCCCACCAACAATCTTTACTATGTTCTCGAAGAATGAGTAATATCTTGTCATTTGTCTTGAACATCCACAGTCCAAATACTATATGCTTTTACAAGATCTCTTAAATAAAATTTCCTATATAAGGATCATACAAAAAATGATTTTGGTACCCATATTTTCTTGAGTCCAGAAACATTAGTAATAATATCTTTCAGAAGCCATACTTTCTTCATGGGTTTTCTATATTCAGAATGTAAATTATTTACAAAATAGAATTTATTTGGTCTATAAAAACTTCAAATAGTCTAAGATTAGTCATATCTATAATTTGTAAAAAAAATTATAGAACTAGGCATAAAACTAGTTTTTCTATATTTTGATACAAAATGAGTTTTTTTATATTCCTCTTTCTTGTTTGGTATCCTATTCCAGTAGTATACTTAAGATATACTTGTTTACCAATCATTTTAACTAAGAATTATTTTCCATTGGCTAATATTTTTAGATCTTTTTTTAATTTCTCATTTGAAAATATAAATTTGTTGTTTTCATTAAGAAGTTGGGAATTTTTATTCTTTTTTACAGAAATTTCATGTTTAACAGTGGTAGTCTAATTATGATGTTTCTTTAAAGATTTGTCTTTATATTTTAGTTCATTCTAAATGTCTTATAGAATTTTGAAGTATTCAAACATTTCCTTATTTTTCATATTATCAGAATCAACTTCATCTCCAAAATAATAATAATTTTTTACATGTGACTCAGGGGTTACCTTAGATGTATTTTTCAAAAAACACATATTGTCTTTGCCAGCCTTTTCATCATGTGAAGACTCTAAGTCACTTGAGCTATCCTCAAATGCACTCCAAGTTGCCTTCATGTCCTTTTTATACTTTCTATATTTTTCCTCATATCACTTAATACATTTTATCTTGGAAAAAAAACATTTAAATGTCCTCTTCTCTTACATTCATAAAAGTCTATTATAATAAAAGTATCAATTTTCTTCCAATCCTTTTTCCAGTTTCCCTTATTGTCATATTTACTTTTTTAGTTAGGATTACTAAATAATTTCATCCTTTTATAAAACATAAACTAATCAAGCCATGTATGCATCATTCTTAGATGGTTAATATTCATTAATTGTACTATTAGAGTGATTATAGATCCTTTTCTTTTCTTTAGTTTTGGAAGTAGTTGTTTTAAAAGATGATGAATTTCTCTTTGGTTCATCTACTTCTTTCTTGTTGAATTTTAATTCTTCCTCATTCATCATCAACATTCTTATCAGATCCTTGAATGGCGTATTACTAATATCACATGACTCTCAAATTTAGAGAGAGTTCCCTATCAATCTATATATAAATTATTTGAGTATTACCCTAATTTTTTCCTTGACTGTAACATATATTCTCAGAGAGATCATAGTAATCAAGATTTCATTAAATCTGAGATAAATGTCAGAAAAATCCTCATCGAGAATTATTTTAATATTTTAATATTGTATATTATATTTGTAAAGTTTAATTTCCTTAACAATAGAGGTTCCTCCAGGTGAAAAAAAAATCAAAATTTCATGGGCTATTTTACATGCAGAAATTCTGAAAAACTCTTCATCTCCTAACAAATAATATAGGGAATTCATGGAATTGCAATTATAGTTATAGTAAGCCATAGTTGGGTCATCACAATTATTACTTTGAGTAGAATGAAACATATATTAATATATAATTGAAGACCAAATCTCAAAAACCATTCTTTCTAGGTGTGTTTTTATTTTAATTTTCTGTTGTGTATAATTTGTTCTATTAAATAATAGAGGTCTGTTGGTAGCAGAACCTTCCAATATGTTTTCCATGAAAAATTACAAGGTATTTCAACAATAATAAATTTAGAACTAAAATAAATTTATATATATTTAAATCTAAATAAAAATCATATTTGAAATATTTGTTTAAATTTTTTTTTAAAATTTTGAAAACGGTAATTTAAAAATACCCTCTAATACCAAATGTTGGTTAGAGTAAAACACTCAAGAGGGTCGGGGGGGGGGGGGGTGAATTGAGTTGCTATAAAAATTTATGTTAAAAATTTTATATAAAATATTCCCCCAATTAAAATAAATTTGGACAGTTAACCGAGGTAGTAAAATTATAATAGCTTAACTATTCAAATAGTTTCTCAAGAAGATTGATTAATTATCAGTTATAATAATACGAGATATTGATAAAAAAAATTGAATCATCTATAATAATTAAAAATAGTTATAACCACTATCCAAGACTAACTATCAATGTAAAATTTAGTTTTCTATAATATGTGTTAAAATAGAGAAAGTCAAAATTGAAAGTCACAGTGGATAAAACAAGTGGTTCAGTCTCAAGATGAGACTTAGTCTACTCCACATGGTGATATCCGACAACTAAGAAATGTATATAAAAAGTTTTTATCCACACCCTGAATTGGGGTTAACAATAGTACACATGACTATCCATGTCACATGACCTCTTCTTCTATTCTACGTGGGAAAACTAATAGCCAGGTCACATAAGGCCTCTTCTATAGTTATGCGTGGGTGGAACAAGGTGTAAAAATATATTTGAGAGAGGATATCTTGTATCCTATTGTTTAGTGAAAGAGAGAATGTGTTTTTTTAATATAGATACACACACTACTCAAATAGTAATAAAATGGTGCACAACAGAGCGAAATGTAATGAGATAATTTTTAGAAGGATTTATGTGTTGTGAAATATAGCTCTAGACTCATTGGATGCAACAGATGCAATGATCCAATCCTCTTATGATAATAGAGTGTCATAAGTCAAGTATTATGGTTTTTAGTGCAATGGGATGTTCTTATTCTCCTTTGTGTTAATGGATAGTTGATTTCAAGATGGTTCACAATATTTACATATTTATTTACATTCAGTAGGTATTTAATGTTTTTCCTTCGATGCATTCTTGCAAGTATGGGTGTTCTTCTATCGTTTTTCATATAGTCCACTACTGTGTATATTTTTTCTCATGCATCATGATTTTATTTTCTTTCATGTTCTTGTGTTGGAGATGACAAGATGCATGATCTCCACACCTCATCCCTCATACTATCTACTGTCTAGAATACAAAATATCATTAATTATGTTAGTGTCATTAAATGAATCAAATATGACAAATAGAAACAAATATTCAATTTAATTGAAAAAGATAGAAAAATGGTTATGTAGGGAAAAATGTCACAGTTGTGGTAAGATAGTCACAATGTAACGACCCGAAATTTTGAATAAATCTTGTTTCTTAATTTTATGTGTTATTTTATATATTTTTATACTCAACAAAAATGTTTCATTTGATAACATGATTATAATTAAAATGAGACCGTTGGGTTTAGACGGTTATATGAACATTGGTCAATATGATCGCTGGAAACTAAACGTTTTGATTATTGTCTCTAAATACAAGTAATATTGGTTAATTATTATAGAAAGAAGATTCGATGGCCTCACCCAGTAGTCTTGGACTGATCGAAGCCCATCTAACAGAACTTGGGAAGGAGGTAGCACCACTGGGCTTTGCTCTGGACCAAACCAAAGCCGAACTTCATCGTGTGAAGCTAGAACGGAATCGCCTCTACGAGAAGTTCAAACTGATAGAAATTACTACTCGTGTGATGTTAGCCGAGCCTCCCTCAGATTCTCTCACCTTAGCACACCTTACACTTAGGTCATATGCTGGTGTGATAAGGGGCTATGTAATGAGACCGTAACTGCATTGTGTAATCCTCTGTTTTAAATAAAAATTGGTATTTTTTTCTTATGATGAAGTTTATGAATTTTTAAATGACCGAATAAATATAGAATGCATATTTTTGATAAATTTTAGAAAAACTATATTTTAAAAATGTTTATGTAAACCTTAAATAATTAAAAATGTGTAATGATTTTCAAAAAATGGTCTTCTACAATTATGTTCAGTACGAAATTTATAGTCTAATAAGATCAACTTGATTTTTGATGAATAGTAAATTATGAATAGTGATTTTATGATTAGGATTAGTAATGTGTCCAAATGGATTAGTAATCTCACTTAAATAAAGTATTAATATAATCTAGGCACCTTGATTAAGTAATGTGATTCAATAAAATGGTTAAATAACGGTTTCATAAATTATTATTCAAGTATTAGTTTTTTCGAGTGAATAGTGTTTTTTAATTAAAAATTTAATTAAAAATATTTAGAAAAATTATTTTTTATAAAATGGATTTCATTTTTCAACTCAGAGCGTCGATATTATGTTATGGTAATTTTTGGGAATTTTTCTGAAAAAATGAATTTTCGGTGAATAGTGTATTTATTTAAAAATTAAATTAAAAATATTTAAAAAATTATTTTTATAAAATGGAGTTCATTTTTAAAATCAGAGCATTGGTATTTAGTAAAGGTGAAATTTTGGGATTTTTCTGAGAAAGTTGAATTTTCAGTGAATAGTAAAAATACAGTTTTAGGGTTTCGGTATGTTTAATGATATCATAACTATGTCATGATGATTTCATGAGATATTTTAAGGGATGGCCGGCCAAAGGTGATGGATTATTGTATTGGGGGCCCCATGTGGCCTAAATCCATGGGAAGTACCATGGGAGGGCCCATGTTTTTGAGAAAACCACTTTTGAGGTGTCCCTTGGCCATTAATGCCTTGTCCCCTCACTTTCCCTATAACTACCAAGAAATCATCTCATCCTTTCGACTCCCCACTCTCCCCCAACAAAGTTCTGGTCTCATTACCTCCCAAAGAGTCTTCCCAAGGTTCCCCCAAGCCCTCAAGGACCCAACCTTTCAGTTTTAAGAGTTACGTTTTAAGGTAAGGGATCTGACCTCTCTCTTTCATTTCAAGTAATCTCTTTTATGTCATTCCTTTTATGCTCCATGTTCTTATGTTGGAGGATGTTCTTTTATACTCCTCTTACTTCCCTTTTCATTTTCATATAATGAGAGATCCCCTCTTACTCTCATTATTTCGTTTTATGATGTTTTAAGTGGTGCCGTTAGGCTGCAGAAATTTTTGTAACAGATTCTTTCTCCCTTCTCATTTTCAAGATCTATTTTCATGTAAATTATTTGAAGTTCCTTTTTATTATGTTGGGGTAAGATATCTAAATTTATCATACTGATATTTTATGATCATATGACGAGATACCCCATTTTATCTCTTCAATTCAGTATTTTGAAGTTTTAAGTGGCGCTGTTAGGTTGCCGAATTTTTAAGTGGTTCTTCACCCTTCTCGTTTTGATGTTCTACTTTCATGTCAATTCATTCAAGTTCCTTTTTGTTATGTTGGGGTATGATCTCTATATCTATCATACTGTACTCTTATGTTCATATGATGAGAGACCCAATTTTATCTCTTCAATTCAGTATTTTGAAGTTTTAAGTGGCGCCGTTAGGCTGCCGAATTTTTTAGGGGATTCTTTCACCCTTCTCATTATATTCAATGTTCTACTTTCATGTCAAGTCTTTCAAGTTCCATTTTAATTATGTTGGGGAATTATCTCTATATCTATCGTACTGAACTTTTTTTTTTACATGATGAGAGACCTTATTTGATCTTTTCAAATCATTTTTGTTGAAGTTTAAGTAACGCCGCTAGGCTGCCGAACTTTCATAAGAGAAATCTAATTTTTTTCTTCCTTCCATGTTTTTCATTTCAAATGGTTTGTCCTTGAAATTTCATTACCATGATCATGTATTCTTCTTATTCTGTCCATCTACTGTTTTATGGGTCATTTATGAATGTTTGACCCATTTTCCCTCTCTTTTTAATGTCTTCTAAAACCTCGTAACATAGCCGTTATGCTGCAGAATTTCCGTCTCAAAATGTCTCTCTCTTTTTCTAAAGTTCTTTTATATTATTAAGTGAATACTCAAAGCTCTTTATTCTAAAGGGTTATTCACATATATACCAAAATTTTCTATTTTAAATTTTTCAATTTACATACATGAGACCCACCTTCCTTTTCCGTGGGTTTTAAAGTGACGTAAAGATAATGTCTTTAAAGCAGTTTTTAAAAAGTTGTGATTATGAAATAAAACCCATCTATTTTATGCTATATGGGTTATTTATGAAATTTTTGATGATGATATATGTGGCTCACATGATAATAAAGGCAAATTTAAGGGTGCGCCCTGATAGCGCTCCAATGCATTGGGTAATGATGTAACCACTAGAGATTACAATTTTCATGATACCTTGGTGAATAACCTTGGTAATTTTCAAATGACACCTTGGGGATGAACCTTGGTGATATGTTCATGATTTTCTATGTTAAATGATGTATGCACATCTTAAAGTTATGAAAAATGTTATTTTTATTATGATATGCCACATGATTTTTTTATCATGCCTTAAAGTTCTTGTTCATGACATAGTTGATGTATCTAAAGTTCACATGTTAAATGTTTCCCTTGTTTCCCTTACTGGGTCTTCTGCTCACCCTTTCATTTGATGTATGTCCACAGGTTATGAGATGCAGTAATGAACCTAGGATGAACATGAGGAGAAGCCTTTCAATTGTTTAAGAAGAATGTTTTATGTTTTCATGTTTTAAGTTCCTAGTTTCCAAGACACTAAACCTTAAAGATCCTCAGTTTTGTATAATGTAATGAAAGTTTATGTGATAAAAAGGCGGGATGTTATAGTTGGTATCAAAGGATGGTTTAGTTATTTGTGGAAATTAGGATATGAAAACTTTAGGAAGAAGCCTATAGAAAAGTTTATATATAGGAAATATTCCTGGTATTTTGGTGAGTATTGAGTAATGGGTTGCCAAGAAAATACATCCCTGTCTGGATACGAGCTGGTAGAGGTGACTCTGGCACAGATGTACATAGTGGTAAAACCCGAAAACACCGCTTTGAGCTAGACTCAAATGGGAACTGGTACACGACAAGGGGCCTTGCTGCACTCTTGGTTATGACACTCCTGGGGGATATGCTTTGGTAAATTCATAAGCTTAGTATGAACCATTGTTAGAGGAAAAAAGATAAAATAAAATAAAGATTCAAATAAGAATATATGATCATGGATAACCTAGATGAGAACCTAGGGGATCACAAGTTAGGGTATACTTTTCTTCTACAAGTTATCCTTATACGCTTTAAGTTCCTTTTCATGATTATTAGCTAAGTATTTAATCCCCTAATTATACTTTATATTCTTATTTAATGGTGGGAAATGGAAGAACATGTCCCAAAAACCAATGTGATAGGAAATGCGACGATTGCCGGATTAATATGAAAGAGATGATTAGGGGATTAAAAGATGATTATTATTTTGGAAGACGTTCACTATTTTGGGGACCCTATATGACCGAGGTAAATATATTACTATGGTATTTTCATTGAGGAGTATGGTTGACTTATATTTTGAAGAATAGATGAATTTAAGGTGGACTTATAGTAATTTAGGTTACTTATTGGAATGATTAACATATCTTGGGTAAAATAAGCTTAGGTTAGCTACTTTTGTTATAATATATTTGGAGTGGTTGATGTTGTTTGGAGATGAACAATGAAGTTTATTTTGGAAGACTATGTTATCAAATTCTTCTTGTATTTGGGTTTCAATATTAGTTTGGTTTATTTTTAGGAATCTTAAGGACTTTTATTTATGGAATGGTCTATGATGAACTTTGGGTAGTACCATGGAACTTTGAAGATTTAAAAGTAGTTTCCATTCATATGGGATTCTTTTTTTTTGAAGATTTGTTTACCTTACCCTTTCTGTTTTTTGGATAATGTTTAAAGATAGAAGAAATAGATAGTTAAACTTTTGTGGATTATGAAGATGATTCTTGTGTTTTGATGAGACCAAGTAGTTTTTAATGCTCATATCTTGGAGAAAAGATTAGTTTTGGGTAGAAACTTATTAAAGGATGAAACTCTACATGAAGATAGGTATATTTTCTTATGTTTTTGTTTTATGTTGTAAATGAATTCCTCAAAATTATGAAAAGGAACATAAAACAAAAACGTTGTTGGTTTACATTTCCTACTAGGTAATCAAAGACCGTTTACACACATCATAATTTTGGGATTTTCTTATGGTTAACTTTCTCCTAACCATGTTCTCTATCACTCTCCCCCAGAACTTGACCCTTTGTTTTTCATCCATGTCCATGTTTTCCTACATGGAATCCTAGTGTGGGTTAACTTAGGTGACCTTTGTACTTCCCTTTCTTTCTTTTAAAGTAATAATTTTACGGACTCCTTTTCCAATGTGGGACATTCAATGAAATTTCAAAACCCAATTTTAAAAATTGCGAGGATGCAATTTCCTAAGGGGGGAAGAATGTAACGACCCAAACTTTTGAATAAATCTTGTTTCCTAATTTTATGTGTTATTTAATTTATTTTTATACTCAACAAAAATGTTTCATTTGATAACATGATTATAATTAAAATGAGACCATTGGGTTTAGAAGGTTATATGACCATTGGTCAATATGACCGCTGGAAACAAAACGTTTTGATTATTGTCTCTAAATACAAGTAGTCTTGGTTAATTATTATAGAAAGAAGATTCGATGGCCTCACCCAGTAGTCTTGGACCGATCGAAGCCCATCTAACTGAACTTGGGAAGGAGGTAGCACCACTGGGCTTTTCTCTGGACCAAACCCAAGCCGAACTTCATCGTGTGAAGCTAGAACGGAATCTCCTCTGCGAGAAGTTCAAACTGATAGAAATTACTACTCGTGTGATGTTAGCTGAGCCTCCCTTAGATTCTCTCACCATAGCACACCTTACACTTAGGTCATATGCTGGTGTGATAAGGGGCTATGTAAGGAGACCGTAACTGCCTTGTGTAATCCTTTGTTTTAAATAAAAATTGGGATTTCTTCTTATGATGAAGTTTATGAATTTTTAAATGACCGGATAAATATAGTCTGCATATTTTTGATAAATTTTAGAAAAAGGATATTTTAAAAATGTTTATGTAAACCTTAAATAATTAAAAATGTGTAATGATTTTCAAAAAATGGTCTTCTACAATTATGTTCAGGACGAAATTTAGAGTCTAATAAGATCAACTTGATTTTTGATGAATAGTAAATTATGAATAGTGATTTTATGATTAGGATTAGTAATGTGTCCAAATGGATTAGTAATCTCACTTAAAGAAAGTATTAATATAATCTAGGCACCTTGATTAAGTAATGTGATTCAATAAAATGGTTAAATAACGGTTTCATAAATTATTATTCAAGTATTAGATTTTTTGGGTGAATAGTGTTTTTAATTAAAAATTTAATTAAAAATATTTAGAAAATTATTTTTAAAAAATGGATTTCATTTTTGAACTCAGAGCGTCGATATTATGTTATGGTAGTTTTTCGGGATTTTTCTGAAAAAATGAATTTTCGGTGAATAGTGTATTTATTTAAAAATTTAATTAAAAATATTTAAAAAATTATTTTTATAAAATGAAATTCATTTTTGAAATCAGAGCGTTGATATTTAGTAAAGGTGAAATTTTGGGATTTTTCTGAGAAAGTTGAATTTTCAGTGAATAGTAAAAATACAGTTTTAGGGTTTCAATATGTTTAATGATCTCATAACTGTGTCATGATGATGTCATGAGATATTTTGAGGGATGGCCGGCCAAAGGTGATGAATTATTGTATTGGGGGCCCCATGTGGCCTAACTCCATGGGAAGTACCATGGGAGGGCCCATGTTTTTGAGAAAACCACTTTTGAGGTGTCCCTTGGCCATTAATGCCTTGTCCCCTCACTTTCCCTTTAAATACCAAGAAATCCTCTCATCCTTTCGACTCCCCACTCTCCCCCAACAAATTTATGGTGTCATTAACTCCCAAAGAGTCCTCCCAAGGTTCCCCCAAGCCCTCAAGGTCCCAACCTTTGAGTTTTAAGAGTTACATTTTAAGGTAAGGGATCTGACCTCTCTCTTTCATTTCAAGTATTCTCTTTTATGTCATTCATTTTGTGCTCCATGTTCTTATGTTGGAGGATGTTATTTTATACTCCTCTTACTGACCTTTTCATGTTCATATAATGAGAGATCCCCTCTTACTCTCATTATTTCGTTTTATGAAGTTTTAAGTGGTGCCGTTAGGCTGCCGAAATTTTTGTAACAGATTCTTTCTCCCTTCTCATTTTTCAAGATCTATTTTCATGTAAAGTATTTCAAGTTCCTTTTTATTATGTTGGGGTATGATCTCTAAATTTATCATACTGATATTTTATTATCATATGATGAGCGACCCCATTTTATCTCTTCAATTCAGTATTTTGATGTTTTAAGTGGTGCCGTTAGGCTGCCGAATTTTTAAGTGGTTCTTCACCCTTCTCGTTTTGAAGTTATACTTTCATGTCAATTCATTCAAGTTCCTTTTTGTTATGTTGGGGTATGATCTCTATTTCTATCATACTGTACTCTTATGTTCATATGATGAGAGACCCAATTTATCTCTTCAATTCAGTATTTTGAAGTTTTAAGTGGCACCGTCAGGCTGCCAAATTTTTTAGGGGATTCTTTCACCCTTCTCATTCTTTTCAAAGTTCTACTTTCATGTCAAGTCTTTCAAGTTACTTTTTAATTATGTTGGGGAATTATCTCTATATCTATCATACTGAAATCTTATTTTTACATGATGAGAGACCCTATTTGATCTTTTCAAATCATTTTTGTTGAAGTTTAAGTAACGTCGTTAGGCTGCCGAACTTTCATAAGAGAAATCTAATTTTTGTCTTCCTTAGATGTTTTTCATTTCAAATGGTATGTCCTTGAAATTTCATTACCATGATCATGTATCCTTCTTATTCTGCCCATCTACTGTTTTATGAGACATTTATGAATGTTTGACCCATTTTCCCTCTCTTTTTAATGTCTTCTAAAACCTCGTTACATAACCGTTATGCTGCAGAATTTCGGTCTCAAAATGTCTCTCTCTTTTTCTAAAGTTATTTTATATTATTAAGTGAATACTCAAAGCTCTTTCTTCTAAAGGGTTATTCACATATATACCAAAATGTTCTATTTTAAATTTTGGAATTTACATACATGAGACCCACCTTCCTTTTCCGTGGGTTTTAAAGTGACGTAAAGATCATGTCTTTAATGCAGTTTTTAAAACGTTGTGATTATGAAATAAAACCCATCTATTTTATGCTATATGGGTTATTTATGAAATGTTTGATGATGATATATGTGTCTCACATGATAATAAAGGAAAATTTAAGGGTGCACCCAGATAGCGCTCCAATGCATTGGGTAATGATGTAACCACTAGAGATTACAATTTTCACGATACCTTGGTGAATAACTTTGGTAATTTTCAAATGAAACCTTGAGGATGGACCTTGGTGATATGTTCATGATTGTCTATGTTAAATGATGTAGCCACATCTTAATGTTATGAAAAATGTTATTTTTATTATGATATGCCACATGATTATTTTTATCATGCCTTAAAGTTCTTGTTCATGACATAGTTGATGTATCTCAAGTTCACATGTTAAATGTTTCCCTTGTTTCCCTTACTGGGCCTTCTCCTCACCCTTTCATTTGATGTATGTCCCCAGGTTATGAGATGCAGTAATGAACCTAGGATGAACATGAGGAGAAGGCTTTCAAGTGTTTAAGAAGAATGTTTTATGTTTTCATGTTTTAAGTTCCTGGTTTCCAAGACACTAAACCTTAAAGATCCTCAGTTTTGTATAATGTAATGAATGTTTATGTGATAAAAAGGCGTGATGTTATACACAAGGCCACAATCATGGTAAATTAGTCATAGTAAGACAATCACGGTGAGATAATCAAACTGAGATAGTCACGTTGAGATCTATAACCGGTAGCAAAGTTTCGATGTCTTGTCCCTTGTTAATTCTGGAACTGGAAGCATAGATATAGTGTTATGGAAATGGTGTCTCAGATAACGGTGTTTAGACCATTGTCATAATTCTGAACGGTGTCACATTATAGTGTCTTGGAAACAGAATCATAGAAATAGTGTCAGGTATTTTACGAAAACCAGTAACTGATTTCAAGATTATGGTGTCACAGAGTTTTTGAAAATCTAGAACCAGAAGAAAGCTTAAGGTTTCACAGACTAAATATCTATAAGCTATCTTAAGAATAAATATTCATAGAATGGATTATTATTTAACATAATCATATTAAAAAATAATATATCAATATTAAACATAGTTTAAAAGATTAAAACATGATTTGTAAGAATCTAAATCATGATATTGTGAGAGTTTAAAACATGAGGATTTTAACAATCTCAAAACATTATTTTTTTTCATTAAAATACAAGGATTCAAACATATATTATATTTTCATTCATTATATATAAAACAATTTTTTTATAATTTCATAGGAGGTCTTACTATTCTGCTAGACAAATTACTATTCTTAATGGCCACATTACTATTCCTACATTCATATCAATATTTTATGGTGTATCGGAGCTTAAACATGGTGTTGTGTGAAGCATAAACTATAGAATATACTTAATTTTAAAAAAGGCACACCATAAAATTTGGAGGTGATACACTCTCCCCTTTGAAAAAAATTTTGTCCTCAATATTTTTAGAATGTCCCCTCATAAAAATATTTGGGTATGTATTCATTTTAAATTCCTCTAGTTTCCATGTCACCCATTCAATTTATAATTTTTCCAATGTACCTTTACCATCTGAGTTGTACGATTTCCTAACACATGTTCAGTTGTGTCTAGAATTTAAATAGTCTCTTCACAGTAAGATAAATCAGGTTCTGATTCCATTCCTTGATAAGTGAGGACATGTGTTGGGTATAGAATGTACTTCCTTAGCAAAGAGATGTGGAACACATCCTGTATTTAGAATGGATAAGTTCCATCATCAAATGATATTCACAACTCCAAAAATATCCAAGATATTAAAAGGACTGGTGTACTTGGTGAATAGTTTCCCCTTCTTTCTGAATATTATAAAACCCTTCAATGGAGATACTTCTAATAATATATGATCTACCATATGAAATTCAAAATCCTTACTTCGATTATAGGCATAAATATTTTTCCTACTTTGATATTATTTGATATGGGTTTGAATGGTCTTTACCTATTTCATTAATTCCTCCACAATATCTAGGCCTAAAGGATTCCATTCACTTAATTCATCCCTACATGAAGGTGTATGACATTTCTTTAGATACAAAGCATCATATGGTGACATTTTGTAACTTTAATAGAAACTATTATTTTATGAAAAATCTATCAAAGGAAAATACTGATCCCATATACCTTGAAAGTAAAGTGAGCATGATTTCAACAAGTCTTCTAATGTTTTAATGGTCCTTTCAAACTGCCCATTAGTTTGAGGGTGAAAAGCTATACTCAAATACATCTTAGTGTCTAATGATTTCTGAAGACGTTTCTAGAATATTAATGTAAATTATGGATCAAAATCTGACATAATTGAAAAAGGTTCTCTATAAATTATTAAAAAATAATTAATATAGATTTGTGCAAGGATATCTAGTGGAAAATACTTTTTTATAGTGAAGAAATGTAAAGATTTGGTATGTTGAAAAAAATTTACCCAAATTGGATCACTATTTATTGGAATTTTTGACCATATAGTGAAAAAAACATAGTAATTTCTTTTCATTTTCATGTATGATTAGGAAAAGATGGCATGAATCCTCTAGGATGTAGCCTTTTAGACTTTAATTATTGACAGAATAAACATATTGAATCAAAATCAGAAATTTCCCAGTTCATATTATCCCACCATAAATGTTACCTTAAATATATATACATCTTAGTGCTACCAGGTTGTATAGAAAAATTTGAGCTATGTGAATATCCAATAATTCAATTTTTATCTTAGGTATCTAGGGAAAAGAAAACTTCTTCACATATTTCAGAATTCTATCCTCATACAAGAAGTCCTCTAACTTCCCGTCTTCCACAGATTGATTTTCCTTTAATTATTATCATATTTAGACTGAGAAATTTTAATATTTTATAATAAATATGGTTGGGGAAAGAAATGAAAAAGTATTTATGTTTCACCTTTATTGATAATTTCCATATTTATATTTTCTAGATACATCTACACTAGATTTTTATCAATCCTCATTTTATTCAGAACTCCAGAATCCTTCTTACTTAATGTATTTTCTAGGATTTTTACCTTTCCAGGGTGGTAGTGTATGGAAAAATCATAATCCTAGAGTAGCTTAAGATATCACCTTTTCCCCATGTCGAGTTATTTCTATGAGAATATATATTTCAAACTCTTGTTATATGTATGTATATCACATATTTAACCATAGAGATAATTTCTCCATATCTTCAGAGAGATGCTTACAGCTTCTAACTCAAGATCATGAGTAAGATTATTTTGTTCATAATTTTTAATTTTTTTGATGCATATGCAATAACTATATCATTATGTATAAGGACACAAGCAATTCCTTTGTATGATGAATCACTATAAATAAAAATACATCCTTTCTCAATGGTAGATTAAAGTTCATATAATTCAATAATATCATCTTTAATTTTTCAAAACATTATTCACATTCTTTTTTCCTTACAAAATTAACCCCTTTACGAGTAATCTTGGTTAACAGGATCGCTAATTGGGAAAAATTCTGAACGAAATGCTGATAGTAACATGATAAACTGATGTATCTACATACATTATTTATGTTATTTTGTGTAGAAATTTCCTGAAATTTCTTTTTATTTATAGGATCAAATAAGATTCCATATTTATAAAAAATATTTCCAAGAAAATAAACTGTTTGAAGTAAGAATTCACACTTACTAAACATCCTATATAACTCTTTTATTCTAATAGTCTTCTTAAAAATATGAAATTGGTTCTCATAATACTCATATATTTTGGAATAAAAAAAAATATAGTCATTAAATACAATACAAATCATCAAGATTTTCTTTGAACACATTATTAATTAGATCCCTAAAAAAGAGGTTTCATTACTTAGTCCAAATGGCATTATTGTAAACACATAATGTCCATACCTGGTTCAAAATGTTGTATTTGGAATATCTTCCTTCTTCACAAACAATTGATTATATCCATATTAAATATCAATCTTTGAAAAAAATATATTCTCTATGAAGTTGATAAAATAATTCATCAAAACAAGGCAATAGATACTTGTTCTTTATCATACTAGCATTGATCTCCCTATAGTCAATGTACTGCTCCCATGAGCTATCTTTTTTTTCTTAACAAAAATAGTGTTGGATCCTTGTAGGGGAACACAAGGGAGAATAATCCCATTATTACCAAAGTCCTCAATTTTTTCTTCAGATCCATTAATTCCTCAGTGGTGAATCTATAAGAAGTATTTGACATTGGCCTTATTTCAAGGATTAAATCATTGGTAAACTCAAATTCATGCTCTGGGGGGTGTCCAGGTAATTCCATAGGAAAAGAATCTATGTATTTCTATAAAATAGGTAAATTACTTATTGTAATATTTCTTTCCTCATCTATAGATGATATTTTCTCTTCTTCCCCAAGAATTTCATTTCCAAGAGCCACTAGATGTTGATCTAGATATGAATCAGATGATAAATTCTTCCCTCTAAAGATGAAAAATTAAATACCTTCATCATGAATCACAATTTCCTTGTATTTGAAATAAATTCATTCATTATACTTTTAAATCCAATCCATTACAAGGATTATATCAAAATAAACCATAGGTATGATGATAAAATCATCAAATAAAGAATATTTATGTATCATAATAGGAAATCATTGACACATATTTGTTGTAATAAGGTTTCCACTAAGAGTATTTACTAAAAACACTCTTGTTAAGGTGAATTAGAAATATCTAATTTTTAAATAAAAATGGGAAGATATAAAGGAATGTGATGATCTAGAATCAAATAGAGACTTAGCTAAATTTAAGGAGATGATTAAAGTACCCACCACCACATCATTAGAAAATACAACCACAACTGTTGTGATTGTATAAGAATTGACTTTTTCCCCTCTAATTATCTAGGAAAAGTTACCCTGACGTCTAAGATAACATATTTTAGAATGACATAAATCCTTAAATATGAATCATTTCACATTTTTGGCTTCTTTATTTCCTCTACAATCACCAGATTGGTGGCCTTTTTCTCCACACATATTACAAATTCCCATTCCCAATAGGCATTTTCCATTACATTTAAATCCATAGTTATTAGAAGATAGAAATTATATCCTTCCCTTATTCCATTTTTCTTTAGTTCCTTATCAAGAGTACTTAACACCCCTATTATTTTATTTCTCCCATTCAAATTCATATGTCTTGGAAAATTCCTTCTCCATATTGATGGCACATGATACTATATCCTCATATGATGAGAATTTTTGGGAGACTAGTTTCATTCGTAGAGTTGTTTTAATAACATTAATGAGATGGTTAATATTTCTCCTTTGTATTATGTATGTAATCTATTGCATGCCTTGATAACCATGTAAAGTTGTCTTTTATACTTAGAAACATTTTCCTCCACTTTATTTCTTAGAATCAATAATTGACTATTCATATCTTCTCATTGTTCATGAGGGAAATATTTTTCCTATTTTTTTCTTAAAATCATTAAATTCTATATTTTAAATTTATTCCTCCTCCTTTGTGTTTTGAACTTATGACCACCATTGATCCACATATCCTAAGAGATGATAGACTACCAAGATAACCTTTCCTATTTCATTACTTCCCAAAGAAATAAATATCTTCTCTATGGAACTTATCTATTTCTCAGATACAAATGGATTTATAGTCCCATTGAGTAATGAAGGCTGTGTTAATATGAAGCAGTGTAACACTGTTACCCCATGTTGGGGATTAGGATTCTCCCGGGAAGTAAGGTTATTACTCATAACATTAGTCAGTTTTCATAGTATAGTTATAAGTAGGTCAACTCTAGTTTCACTCGCTCTACAACATCATTATTTTAAATTGGATGGAAATACCTACATGGAATACATACATTGATAAAATTTTCATTCCTTCCACTAGGCCCCATTTCTAAACAATGACACACACTAAACTAGGTTATAAATCATAATGCGTAATTTTAAAACAGAAAAACAATTAACATAAATTAAAACTTTATGCATATATAATATCATAATAAAAAACATGGTTTCTTTGAGGACTTGTATACTTTTAAATCATTCATAATTGTTTTTAAAAAAAATTGGGAATTATCCTAATCATATCATTCAGGAGTGTTAAATTAGGTGCACAGTAAGGCCCATTATTGTTTACCAGGTTACACTAATTCAGGCTCGACACATATTTTTAGAGTTGTTACCACTAGATACATCTGGTCCAGAACCACTTAAACTTGTAAAATATAGATAGGGATGTATTTCTAAGAAGAACAACATAATATCTACCTTATTTAAATTCTATGATGTTCTTCCATTCTTATCCTCAAATTATATCTTAAAATTATGTTATAAATTCTATGTTTTCTAAATCAATTTTCCAATGTTTCTACTAAAATTTCTCTAATAGCCACTGTAAAGACCCCAAACCCAGTAGAACAAATCCAGTTACATATCTAATTATATTGGTACTATAAATAAGTGGTCACATCCTAAAGTATATAATGTTTTTAAATCTTGGAAAATCATACCAAAATAAATGTTTTATATTACTACTTGAAAGAAAAAACAACAGAGAAACTCCATTACAAACTACCATAAACAAAGATATTATCTATGTAATTAATTCAGAATACACATCTTCATGTCCTATGAAATAATAAAACATAAGAAAGGGGTGATATCAGATGATCATTAAGGGTAAGAAATATAGTATAATATATCATAAATAAACATAAACAACAAGGAACTAAAAACACATGCCTTTAAAAGAAAATCATGAGCATAATATAATAATAATAAAAGTTTATTAAATAAAACCATAAATAATCACATGAGAAAGAAACTTAACCCTATACATTATTATAGTGAAATATTCAAATGGATTATAAATTAATAATATCATAATTAGGTAATGAATAATTTTAGACATCATAAACATACCATCAAGGATTCAACCAAGACACCATAAATACATGGGTAAAAACCCGTTATACTTTGTCTCATAAAGATTAACAATGAATAAAGGGAAAATAGAAGGGACCTACAATCTTCTAATAATTATAATTCATTCCTCATATGAAAGGGGTGAAGCAAAATCAACATATAAATTCATATTGAAACTTGCATATGAAATGTAAATAATACCACCAATAAAAATAATCATAAAACATTTAATAAAATATGGTAGATGATAACATAATTGATAAATCTCAATTAATCATAAGATTCAATATAAGGTATTGAAATATATGAAAATATTCTAATGAAATAATTGAGGAATTATTGAGAGAAATACCATTTTATTACTTTGAAAAACAAGTGTTCTTTTGGAAAATAATTCATATTTTTCATAAAGTAATGTTATAAAATTTTATATTCTAGAAAATAAAAGGGAATAATAAATTTATTTAAGCCACAAATGATTTTCAACATGTAAAATGTGTTTTTAAGAAACTTTATAAATGATACACTTTGGTTTGGTTAAAGAGAAAATGTAAAAGAGTCTTTAAAGATGAAAATGAATAATTGTTTTCATAAATCTAGAAAGGAAATAAGAAAGTTTTTTATAATAAAATGTGTGATTTAAGATAAATAATGGTTTTTTAAAACATATTATAAAGTATAATTGTAAATGTGTATAAAATTGGGAAGTACCTTTTAATCGGGTTTTCTTATCGGGATGAATCGAAAAGGGAACCTTATAAAACATACATTTACCCATAAAAGAAATTTGAAATGATACAGATACATTATTTTGGGAAAAATACCCAAAATTTGAAAGAATTATATAAAGATAACTAATAATTACATTTGGTTAAAGAGAGAGAAAGTGTAAGGCGAATGAAAAATTGAGGTTTAGGAAGAAACCCTTACCTTATGCTCAAATGTATTATGCACATGAACATAACGTTCTGGATAATGAAATTATATTCATTAATAAATTAATTCATAAAATATTAAAAATTTATTTGATTTATTATAATTTTATTGTGTTCATTTATAGGTTTTTGATGAGTTATAAGATTCAATTCTATCATTATAGAGTGTTTATTTCCTTGATTTTTATGATTGGTTCACTTGTATACATATATAGAAGATCATGTAAATTGGGAATAGTTTTTCATAATTGAAGATAATTGTTATTAATGAACTTATAGGAGAATAGATGATCTTATATATAAGTTTTTTTATTATTATGAGGATGATTTATTAGATAAAATTTTAATGACTACCATTTAGATTATTTTGTATTTTTTATCACTAAAAACTAATTCTCTAATATTAATTAATTTTTTTTATATTCAGGTTTCATAACACTAAATAAGTTTTAATATAAATATTAGAAAAATATTTAACCATTATAATGGATTTATGACCATTATTGTATAATTTATTAGGAAATGAACATTTATCATCCATGAAGGTTGTTAATTGACACCCCATAGATGATATTTTCATTTTTAGAATAAAGGTGGAAGAGAAGACAATTTATAGTGGTTATAACATAAGAAAATAAAATTACACTATATATAAGATAATCAAGTTAGAATTCAGGTTTGTACTGGGGAGTTAATTATATTATTATAAAATAAATGAAAATAAAAGAAAAATAAATAAACAAAAGGTGATTTTACCTCTTGAATTCCATTCATTGAGAACCTTCTTAAGGAATATTGAAAAGGTATTTTGGGTGTTAAAAAAAGGAAAAAAATTTGGGGAGTGGTTTTGGAGATGTATTTTTTAGAAATTGGGCAATATTCAAGGATTTGGAGGGGTGAGGAGAAGATGTGGTGATGTGTGGTACTTATAATCGAGGAGATGGATGTTTTTTGATTATTTTATTCATTAGTTTATTATTTTCCCTCAAGAAAATAAATATTTTTATTACAATGAATAAATAAAGTAAACATGGAAGGGGTTTTTGAGATTATGTTTCTTATATCAGAAATGACTCAATAAATATGCCATTTCATTAATTATGCTACATACCATAAATTACCATATTTCATTATTCACTAAAAATTAAACAATGTTAGATAAATCCAAAAAATCCACCTTAACTATATTTTAACTAGTAGAATTAAATGATGGACTCAATTTTATTAAAATAATTTTCAAAATATGGGAAATATAATTTTAAATAAAACCATCATTTACTCAAAAATATCAATTTTAATATTTTAGCTGATTTAATGAAACTTTAAAAAATTAAATGAGGTCTCATAAAATTATATTATAATTACAAGAGAAAAATATATTAATTTATAAATATATTTAATGAAAATAAATTTTATATTAAACAATTATTTTAATTACGAAATTGTGAATTAACATTTATGTTTCACAAATATATCAATACATAATTTATCTTTTCTAAAAAAATTATTTACATATTACATGATATAAATATATTTTATTTTATTTCATGAGATACTTCAATTTTATGTATACTTTCAAAGGTGAGGTTACAATTCTATTGGATGGATTACTATTCATAATCGTCACATTACTATTCTTATAGTCATGTTAATATTTTATAGTATATAATTGTTTAAACATGGTGTTGTGTGAAACATAAACTATCAAAGATATTAAATTTTCAAATATGCATAGAATAAAATCTTGTGGTTTTACACATTTCATACAAGTATCATCAGTTGAGGGCTCATGATTTTAAATACCCTATGCACGACCTAGTGGTTTCTGCTATAGTTTACACTCTATGCTATTGGAGAAACTATCTACCTGGAGTGCATTTTATGGAATAAAATTTTCAAAAAAGGCTTAGGCTCATATTTATAGAGTGTGATCTGAATCTCAGACATCACAGGTGGGTTTAGTATCTATAGTTATTTTATTTTAATCTTCCCAAAATGCTTGGTAAAAGAAATTATGTGGTTGATGGAATGAACTGAGAGACTCAAAAACATACGGTTCAAAAGGATAGTGGTGAATGAAATATTATGATCTTATTGTCAGAGATTCACATTGTGGTTCAAGAGAACCTTGGTCAGACTATCCTCTCAGACTTACCAGTGACCTATACTCTTCTGGAATGGGTAAGAATGAGGAAGTTATCTGATTATAATGGAATTTTCATAAGGTAAAGTGTTTCATATGATGATACAACCTCAATTTGGGCTATGTATGGGGATGATAACTTATTGTAACATGGGAATGTATAGATCCTAGAAGACATAAGAGATGAGATGATGCAAAAATTCCATGCCTCTGCATGGATGGTTGACCACTAGAATCACCAAAATGTATGAAGATCTATGGTTCCAATATTGGTAGCATGGTACGAATCATGAGATTTCCAGTTTCATCATGTTATGTTCCACCTACCAGATGGTGAAGGTGGAAAAATATCATCTGATAGGGATTCTATAACCATTGCATATTCCTAGGTGGAAATGGGATAATTTTTCTATGGACATCTTGACAGGTTTATCCAGATCACCTCATGTAATTGATATAGTTTGGGTTTTATTTCATCATTTTATGAAGGAATCACACTTATTACCTGTGTGAGATACCTTCTTAGTTGATGAGCTATAAAGGATGTATTCTCAGGAGGTAGCATGTCTTCATGGAGCTCCTCGATCTATCATTTTTGATAGGGATGCTCACTTTAAATTACAATTCTCATAGGGGTTGTATAAGGCCTTGGGTATATAGTTTCTTATATAAAATTCTTATCACCAACATATTGATAAAAAACAGAGAATACAATTCAGGTTCTAGAGGACATGATTTGTGCATGTGTCCCTGACTTTGGGGGGGGGGGGGGGTTTCATGAAAAAAATTCCTTCCCCTCATTGAGTTCAATTATAATAACAAATTTTGGGCTAACATTGACATAGATCCGTATGAAGGATTATATGGTAGGCCTTTCTCTTCACCTACGTTTTGGATTGAGTTATGGGAGGTGTGTATTCTTGGACTACATCTCATACAAAAGACTACAAAGTATGTTCAACTGATCCGAAAGCGCATAATGATAGCTCAGTCTAAACAACTATTGTATGCCAACAAATACCAACAACCTCTATAGTTCAAGGTTGGAGACTGAGTTTTATTGCGTGTATCACCCATTTTGGGTTGTAGATGTATTCATGAGTAGGTTAAGCTCTCACCAAGGATCGTTGGACCCTTCGAGTTTGTGAAACAGATCATACCAGTGGCTTACCTATTGGGACTTCCTCAGAGATATCATTCTATAAATGACGTCTTTAATGTTTCTATGCTTTAATGATATCACCTAGACCCATTAAGTATATTTTATCCTAATGAGGTTGAATTTTATGTTGATGCTTCTTATATGGAGTATCTGATACATGTTGTGAATCAGAGTATGAAAACACTCTGAGCTAGGTCAATTCCTTTGGTAATGGGGTTATGACATCATGGTCGAGTACAAGATGAGTCCTAGGATCATAAAGATGACATATGAGCTCAGTGGAAAAAATTCCTTATTAAAATAACTATTTTCTCTTAGAAGGCCAACTTGGGGAAGCATTTCTTTAAAAAGGGGAGGTTGTAATGATCCATCTTTTCATGAAGGTACAAATCATTTGTTATTGAATTTTATCCTTTATTTTAATCATGGTAAACATGAAATATGGCATAGGGAAGGTCCCAAGAGTGTCTAAGGCTTGTTCAAAGTATATAGTTTTGGAATGTGGGAAAAATATCTAGGCCACACAGTTATATTTAACAGTTTGGGGGAAAAAATGGAGTAATAAAAGCTGCAAGGTTTGTTTAAAATTTTTCGAATTTTGGTGTACTGCTATGAAACAAACATATTGTTTTCAAAATTGTGGGTTTTCATGGCTTGTACACAGTTTAGGAAACCGTGTACCTTAACCATGCATGTTAATTCCTTAAGAAGTGGTTTTAGCAAAGGTTATACATGGTTATTTCAAACTGTGTCTCCCCTTATTTTAAGTTGAAAAGTCTATTTTACCTCACTTAATTCATAAACATCATTTCTATTTCCCTATTCTCATTCCAGCAAGCAACATGTTTTATGCACCCGTTGAGTTCCAATCACTATCAACCTTATATCCTTGATATCTTCAATGTACAACATCTAAATCAAGTTCTAAAGGAAGTGTTGGATAGCTTAAGGTTGTCCCTTACTTCATCTTACATTCTATTCAAGTTTATTTTCATATTCATCCCTCTATTTTGGTGCAATATTGTTTTCCCAATTTTCAGGAAGTTGGACCATTTCTCATATATTTTACAACCAAACTCAAATCTAATGCCTATATCGAGTGAGGAGGCATCTACGACTTTGAGGTAGGTGGTATTGCATTCCGACCCAAGTAATGATGCTTTTTAGCTATGTCAATTTTTTTGCACGCCCTCTTTCACTGAGCACCTACTTGTAGTTAATTCCATTA
This sequence comes from Viscum album, assembly GCA_963277665.1. Classification (NCBI taxonomy): domain Eukaryota; kingdom Viridiplantae; phylum Streptophyta; class Magnoliopsida; order Santalales; family Viscaceae; genus Viscum; species Viscum album. Next base: position 717,344,249 of record OY728138.1, on the reverse strand, counting down.
TATAATATAGATCAATAAACCTTAATAAATTACTATTGAACATTGTTTAGTGGTTTAGAGGTTGGTTACCACACTTATGGACACCCCTTGGTTGTGCCACTTTGAACTGAACCTTATATCTAATTTCCAAATTTCTCATAACTCCTCTTTAGCCTTCGTATTAAACTTAAAATAGAATTTTCTTTGACACATTAATGTTTATTTAACCTAATTCACCTATTTGGTGTTTGGAACACCCCATTTTGGTACTTTCAAATTCGGTAAATTACCTTGTTTGACCATAGAACCTTTAAAAATGACCCCTTTGTCTTAGAAAATTTAAATACCATGTTAAATGAATTGACTGGGTTGGTTTTATAAAGGATTTCCTATTCATGATGGTTTTCCTATACATAAATGAACTAAAATGGTTTAACTAAAATTGATTAATTCTTCATGATGGGTTTTTTCTATTAATAAATATAAGGGGTCATTTGAAATGAATTTTAAAGGGAGGTAAGACCACACATTCTATTATTCTTATTTAAATGCTCACTGATAATTATAATTCCTTATTAGAATTGAACATGGATAATTAGGTACATGAGAGGTATGGACACATGTGTTACATTATAAATAAGATGATTCCATTATATAGGTTGTGGTATGATATTAATGGTTCATTTGGGTATGATGGTATCACAGTCCCTTACATCGGGTGTCGAGCATAACATCTCACACCATTGACATTAGATGGGTGTTGGTATTTATGGACCACACCCCTTTTTCTTTTTTTGACATGATGTAATAATGAAATTATCTACTGTATAGAATGACATATCCCACTAATTATGATATGTAGGGATTGTACCTTGTTTCTTGATCTTATAGGCTCATTAAACGGGTCTTGGTTTCTTGAGTTACGCCTCAGTACATCAAGCACAAGTATTTCAGGTATATAGCCAAATATATTTTCACGTACTTGGTTTATATTGGTGTATATAATTTATATAAATAATATATATATATATATATGTTACTACTATATATATATATTTATTTAATCCTCATACTCTTATTCTGGCCTTGTGCCGAACTAGGTAGACCCGATAGGTGTTCTTTAGAAACATAAGCAGGTTGGTTATTTATTTCAGCATTTTTTTCTTATTCTATTATTACAAGAAGACAATTTATTTATGATCAATACCTGGATTGTAAGTAGACATCATTGGTGGTGGCCTACTGATATTTATATCTCACATCATAATAGGGATGCCTTTGGTACCCAAGAAGATTATGTATCTGTATGTATTGATACAGGGATGCTCCCTGATTTACGTTATTGATATGCTTACATATAATTGGATATTAGGAGTAGAGGACCCCGAATGCTCTCAAGATTCTAGTGGAAACTCATTTTGTTCTTTTTTACCTTTTGTATAGCATGATTATATTTAGGTTCTCCTTTTATCCTTTTTATATATCAGTAATCCATGCATCCATGTGTTGACACTACCATTGTGGCTTTCTATTATTATTCCATTATTTAGTTATATTTATTATTTCACTTCTTACTTTTTTAGTTGTTATATATATTCATATATGCTTATTTTATTTCTGTATTTTTATTTTTGTATACTTTTTAACATTCTCATATTAGGGTTTAGTATCCCCACTATACCACATTTACATCCTCGCTACTAATCGGTAGCCTCTAGCCTATGAGAAGTTGCAATTGAGTCCATGTGACCCATCGGCTAAGAGCATGGGTTAAGTGGATCCTAGGTCAAGATGTTACGATTTTCTTACCTTTCCATCCATTGAAAAATGAAAACATCATTTGTGATTATATGTGGATTACCACACCCATGATTAGATGTGATTTCTTTCTTTCCTTGTTTCCATACGTGGATGGATTTAAAAGTTTATTTAATGTTTAAATATAATATTTATTTCATGATTAAGATTTTGGATATGATGTAATAATTAACTCATCCACGGTCAACCTATCAATGTCATTTTGGACATATAAGGCGAATATCCTCATAATGTTGGATGTGATGTTAATTGATTAGATAATTGAATGTGACATGTATAAAAGTAAAATAAAATGAATAATAAACTTGAAAAGTTTATTAAAATATTAAATAATTAATAATGTTTTATTATTCAAGAATTTAAAGAGCGTACATGATGATTCATACTCGATTTAAGGCATTTCTAGTCTAAATTTACATTATTTGAGAAATAATATATTTTAACCGCATGTTTTATTTTGAGTGGTGTATACACTACCTTATTGATGTATTTTATCATTAATCTCTAAAAATTAATTTTTTATTGATCCATTCAAAATTATTTCTTTAAATTATTCATTATTTCAAAATTTATCAATTCATAAGGTATTTTCATTAAAAACTATTTTAAAAAAAAATTATGTTTCTTTTACGACACTTTTTATTCCTTATACATGTTTTATTTTAAATATTCTCTATAAAATATCTTATTTACTAATAAATGGTTTATAAAATAATTTTTATACTTTTAATTTATTTTAAATGGTTAAAAAAGTATATTTCTATCATTTTCTAAATGATGTACTTTTACAAATGGTGTGATTATGTTTGTATTAACTCATATGTTTGGAATGTAATTTCATTACAATATTAATTTTTAGTGTGTTAAATGTTAAATTAGAAGTTACAGTGTCTATTCTCAAATAAAATTATTTCCCAAATATTTTAGGATTTTTCAATTTTAAATATTCTTCAAATTAAATGGATATTTTTTCTTTTATAGGAAATTTGAAAATACTTTTATATGTCTATTGAAAATGGATATTAAATGGATTTTTGATAGAAAGTGATATATTTAAAATATTTTTTTATGATATGTAACTAAATAATTACAGATGATCGATGGTAATCATGATATAACTTATTTTATGGGTGATCCAAATTAAAATTACATGGAGGGTGAGATCGATATAGCTCCCAATTGCATTGGGTAAAATTCCTTATCTTTTAGGGAATTATGGAGGGAGTTAATCAAGGAGATTTCTATTAAATATTTAACTAGGATATAATTATTTAAAACTGAATTGAACATGGGTTATGATTATAATTTTATAATATTCTAACAAGGTTATCAATTTTCTTGATATGGGGGTTTAAAGGTTTTCTTTGAGAATAGAATGATTTTCTAATGTGTATATTTTTTATTTATGTGATCAATGTTTTAATATTGTAAAAGTAAAAGTTTTATTTTATTTTATATTTTTCACTGGACTAATGGATTTCTTTCTATTATATCCCTTGTTGTGATTTTTCCTTATACTACATTTTAAATATTTTACATCAGGTTTAAGGATGAGTAGGAACAATGACAAATGGAAGTTTAATGTCATGACATTTTTTATGAAAATAAATCATGTTTCATTTTAGAAGTTTTTCACTGTATAAAAAATGGTTACTAAGTGAATGTGTGCAATTTTTAATTGATGGGTATTTTATATAAGAGTTATGACCTAATCCATTAAAAATATAAAATGTAAAGATCCTAAAAATTTGAGAAAGTGAATTATTCCTGAAAATTCAAAATTATATAATGTTTTAAGTTTAATTACTTATATTTGGTTTTTAAAAAAATGTTTAGGTTACTTTACATATTTTGATAATGTTAAGATTAACCCTGAGATATTTTAAATTCTTTTTATGTTGATACTATATAACATTTGAAGACTACTATATTTCTTTTTCAAATATATGTTTGTTTAGTGGTGTTTTACCTAGAGAAAACAAGAATGATGAATTAAGAAGGTATCAAACGGATAATATGTTTCTAAATAAAAAATATGGAATGGATGTAATTATAATTGGAAAGTGTGTTCCATTGATGGATCAATTGAAACAGGCTATACATTGTAGTGGATTCCAGGATAGAGAGAAACCTAATTTAACCTTGAGGAAAATCTCTATATTTGAGAATTTCCTGAAAAAATACCCACTATATTTTATGGGAAACTTGTATCCATTTGTATTCTAAGTATGAATAAATTCATAGGAAAATATTTTCAAATTCATGGGATGTTAATGACCTCAAAAGTTATATGTTGTTATTTACCATTTTGAAGGTGAATCTAATTGACAGTGATATTTGGTTAAGTATATCAGTGGGATGAATGAGTTTTATTCCATGGAATGAGATAGATTTAAAAATTTTTTACTAGAAAAATATTTCACTAAGGTAGATCAAATAATAATGAAGAAAAAATTCATGGAATTAAATCCAAAATAGGAGGATTTTGTTTCCGTGTATATTTTTTGGTTACAATATTGGCTAGGTACAAAAAAAAATTTAATCATGAAATTGATAATAAAATAAATATGTTTTATTTTTTATTGAAACCAATTTAATGAATATTATTGTTCTCATGGTAATTTTAATTTAATGATAAAGTGGTTTGTTATGATGAGAAAGTTGAGATGGAGTTTTTTGAAACTTTTGTTCCTCATGATGAAAAGTGTAAGAAGAATTCAAGGTGGATGGTAATACAGAATGATTCAACTAATAAATATAAAGATAATACCACAACATGTACTAAGTGTGGAAAAAAATTATGGAATGTTTGAAAGACTCAAGAATGTGTTATCGTTGTGGTATGTTTGGTCATATGAATCATGAATGTAAAAATAAGAGACCCAATGAATCCAAGAATAAGGATACATATAGTCAACCAATGGTGAGATGTTTTAATTGAAATGATTTAAGTAATTATTCTAATATGTGTATGAATTTAGTTACTCAGTGTGGAAATAATCATGATTAAAAGAGAAAAATGGGTGGTAAAGTCATTTGATACTACTACGATTAATGTTGGGACATATAATGAAGTGGTGATAGGTACTTTACAAATTGATTTGAATTATTACAATGACTTTTTTTTGAATTGTATATTCATATTGATTTAGTTTTGGAAACTTTTTATATTAAAATGGGTTTATAAACTTTTGAAAAAAATACAAACTTTGGGGAAAACACATAGTGTATGTATTAAAGAGACAAATATTTATAGGTATCTTTATATTATTATCAATGGTATGGGTTTTCCTATAAATCTTGTTAAACAAACCATAATAGAGTTTTATTTTACTAGGGATAGGGATAAATTTTCATTTTATCATGAAAATACAGATTTAAGAGATAAATATTTATATTCAATGATTTAATACATTTGATAACATATCAAGAAGACAAGAAATTAATTAATAGTGGCAGGGAATGTTACCAAGATCAATGTTTTTAAAATAAATTGTTCAAATTAGTGATATTCCATTAATAAATTAAAATAAGGATTTAATTATTCATTATTTTTCTAGAATTATTCTAGAACGAGAAGTTGGGTTCACTGTTGAATTAGTTCTTGATGCTAATCTAATTTCAATACCCAGTTATAAAATTTCTCAAGTAGAAATTTTGAATTTGAAAAACCAATTATGATAATTTCTTAATAAACATTTAATTAATCCTAGAACATCACCATGGGATGATCCAGGTATATTTTTTAAAAATAATGACAGTTCAATGGGGATTTTCATTAATTATAGATCTACAAATAAAATAATTGTTAATAAAAAGTATCTGTTACCTAATATTGATGATATATTTTTTCAACACCAGAGAGTGTCATAGTTTTCAAAGAATGATCTTAGATCTGGTTACCATTAGTTTATGGAAAATGATGAAGATCTTCTAAAGAATGTGTTTCAAACTAGATATAAGAATTATGAGTTTGTGTTTATGACATTTGGGTTGTCTAATGCACTAGTTGCATTCTATAATATTATGAATAGAGTATTCTATGAAAATTGGGATAGGTTTTTGGATTTGTTTATTGATTTTATTTAGGTATTTTCTATAATCCATAAGGATCATGGAAGACACCAAAGGATTTTTTAGAAAACCTTGAAACCAAAAAATGATATATGGGAAGTCTACTAAAGGTGATTTTTGGTTTAAATGTTTTTTATTCATTGTGAATATTGTTTCTAAATATGGCATAATTATTAACCCATTTATAACTAATGTTGTTGAAAAATTTCCAAGACCTAAACATGTCATATAGATTCATAGTTTTCCAAGATTAGAGTGTTACTACCAATAGATTTTGGAACACCCCACTAGTTTATCTATCCAATGATATGATTTAACTCAAAAAGGATTTAAATTAAACTTGATAAAAGAGTGTTATTAATATATTTTTGAACTGATAAAATATTTGTTAATGATCCTTTTTTGGAATTTATCTCTTTAAACAGTGAATTATTCATCTATCATGATACGAATTTGATGGGAATTGGATGTGTTATATTATAAAATGAGATGGTAATTACTATGCTTCAAATTTTTTGAAACCACATGAGATAAACAATCCTACACATTATTTGGAACAAGTTGCTGAGACTGTTTTCATTAAAAATTTATAGAAATCATTTTTATTGATTATAATGTGAAATATATAATGATAATAAAATTTTGAATTATATATTCATTAAAAATATATGAAAAAAAGGAAAATAAGATGACTTAAACTAATAAAGGATCATTATTTCATGATTTCTTATCATCTAGGTAAAGAAAACAAATTTTATGATTCATTGATTCCAAAAGATAATGCATCGTTATACATTATAAATTTTTAACATTATCCTTTGGTAAATTTTTTAATAAATGTGGGAATAGAAACTATTCATGAATGAACATACCATTTTTTATTTTAAGTGTCATTTTAGTCATCATTGTTAGATAGAATTAAGAAATCTTATAAGAAATACTATGATTTGTAAGAAAATCTTGAATTTTTAAAAATGTTAAGTTGCCCAAAATTATTATTGATAGGGAAGGTTATTTGATATTTTAAAAAAAATTTAATTTTTCTAGCTATCCCCTAGTTGAAAAAATAATTTTATGTAAAGATTTCAAATCTCCCTTTTATATTCACCCCATTAGTACTAGGATGCACCAATACATTTGGGAGTATTTTTATTGTGTTTAAATAATGAAAGATATTATAGAGTTTTCTATGAAATTTTTGACTTATTAACAAGTTAATGTTTAATGGAAATTATACAAAGAAATACTTCACCCTTTTCTAGTGCTGATGTGGAAATGGGAGAAATATCTAAATGGATTTCATAGTGGGATGTCCAAAGGAATCATGAGGGAATAATGAAATTTTGGTGATTGTTTACTGATGGAATAAATATAAAACTTTCCTAACTATTTGAGAATGAATGTCTTTAGATAATATTTATATACTATACTAGAAGTATATAGTAAGGTTATATGTAATTCTTCTTTATATTATATATTTCCATGATCTTACAATTATTAATAATTTTTGGAATGACCTTCGAGATTCGTTAGCTACTAAATTAAATTTTAGTATAGATTTTCATCCTTAATCTAATGGATAGTTAGAGTAAATGATTCAGTATTTTTAAGACATGATTCATTATTTTTAAATGGATAACCACGGAATTTTGGATCAACATAATTTAATATTTTTTTCTTATAATAATTTTTTTCATTCTAGTACAGTAAAACCCTAACATTTTGTGAATTTTTGTTTTTTTAATTAATTTAATATTTTTGATATTTTTCATTATTAGTCCAAATAGAATATAGTTTTTTAAATAAAATCACTATGTTTAGATTATGTTATATGCAACTCCAATTTAATATTTCCCCAAACACAACACTGAGGTTATCTTGCACTACACGCAACACAATGTTTGGCTTATGTTACACACAATGCCGATTTCATTCCATAACCTACAATATAATAATGTCATAGTTTTACTAAACTAAATAATATTATTAATATAATTGATAACATATTATTATAGTTGTCACATATCCATTAGTATGAAATTTATGAAGAAAATATTATTTAAACAAGTGAATAAAATGAACACTTTTAGATAGAAATGATTGTACGAAATATTTGACAATAAATAAATTATTTTTTCAAATAAAATTAATATTCTATGTATAAACACAATTTTATATCAATAAATTAATAAAACCACTATTTATGAATTATTTTAATTAAACCCATTTTTTTACAATATTAAAATAAATTTTATGGGAATAAGATAATAATAAATTGAATTTAGAAAAAAAACAATTTTTTTTAAAAAAATTAATTTTACCTTCTTTGAATTGAGAAACCATTTTTAACCTAATTTTTAAAATATTTATAATTTTTATTTAAAAAATTAACCTCATTTTTTAAATTATAATACCAAAATTTACTTTGATTTAATGTTTGGTATTTTTATGGGAAGTTTTATTTTTAATGAATAGCAAAGAACACTAAATTTTAATTCAAAATTGCTTTTTCATCTAATTTATTTAAATGGTTAAATTATATTTCTGATTGGTTTTAATTTTTACCATGATAAAGTTTTAAAAAATTAATCCAGTTTGTGCCATTAGAATAAATTTCACTTTGAAACTATGTATAAAAATATATCAATATTCTGAAAGTTTTTACTTTAAAAACCTACATTGTCATCCCGTCTGTGGGCTTAAATTTATATTTATTCCTACCACTTCTATGTTTGGAATTTGAAAAAATGGATTAAAAATTTGGAATCATCATAATTTATAATTTAAAATAATTTCAATTTATCTTTTGACAAAAAATATTAGTGAACGTGATTAAAATTAATTACAATGATTAAGAGAAAGAATTATCTTATCAAAGGACTAAAACTTAATCATACAGCCCAAAACAACAATGTAAATTGAAAAAAAATGCATTTATAGTTTATATTTATACCATATAACTCATTTCTTCTTATTGGGTCCATTATTGGATCTACTTTACCTAGAAAAAACGTGGATGTAATTCCATTTTCAAAAATTTATTAGAATGCCACACATAATTTAGAATAAAAAGACACTCGTCCCTACCACTTCTTCACACCTATAAAGCCATTTTATCAGACATAATATTCTCAAATAAGATTAAAAAACCCCTCAATTAATGTTATAATCCTTAAATTATTCATAAATCCATCCAATGAATCCCTTTGGTTCAAACCAAAAGAAGTTACACAAAGAAGAGGTAACATCCTTCCTCAAGATCCTTTATTTTATTTTCATTATCCACCACTTAAATACTTACTATTAAATGATTATAAAATAACATAAAAATCCTTAATATACCAATATATTTTAATTCTATCAGTTTTACCTATACTTACACTCACATCGATCTAATGGGTAGGGAACTTACAGTTCTTGTGTACGGTGAACTACCACCTCATGAAACAATGTTTTTTTTCTTTTACCACCTCTCATGTTTGAAAATTACGATGGAAACTATGTTTTTATATTAAAAATAAAAATATTTATTATTTATATATGATTATTTAAATATTATAATTTTTTTTTCATTCTTTCAATTTGTTTTAAGTACCATAACTTCATTAGTGGAATTCTAGACTACCCCCTTCTCAAAGCACTGTGATTCGTTCACACTTTACATGAAATTTATTAAGTTTGAGATTATTAAAATTATATGACATATGTGAAATTATAATTATAAAATAATGATATTATTTATATATATACATATATTTAATTTTTTTCTTTCTTTCAACATGACCAAAAAAAGGAAACAATGTTCATGCGTACATACGACACACCCTCTCTAGGAGTGGTGTATTACATTTCATATTTCTATAACTAATATATTACTATAAATATTTATATAAGAAATATATTTGATATATAAATCATGTTTTTCATTCTAAAAATACGTAAATCATGATCTATGTAATATGATCGTGATTGAAAAGTCAAAATACGTACGATAAACAAAGTAGTTATTACCCGAAATGTTATATTAACATGGAATTGTTAATAAATGGGTAATATAAAGTCAAAATTGAATCATATATGGTGTGATATATATAAATATAGTTGTTTGGTATATTTTTAATTAACATAAATTTATTATACATGGGGTTTTTGTGCTTATAAATAAATTCAAGACTCAAGGTAAGGGAACTTCATCAAACTTTTTATTTCAGTGAGATATATTGCATATTCACCACTCACTTATTTTTTTTGTGGTGTGTATACTACCCTATTAAATTTTATATAATAATTTTATTTATTTAATGATATTAAAATAATTAATTAATTTTATTCTTTCATGTGGATCATGATTCTAATTTACTCAAGTACTAAGGGTTTTCTCAACTCAATTTTACATTCCACGAGACATAAGCCAAGTTCACCACCTATCAGTTATTTGTTGTATGTTTAGTAAACATAGATGTAGTCTATGAATTTTATACTTAAATTTATGTGTATTTACATATCCTTTTTATGATATTTATTTCATTGGGTATATGTTTCAAAAGTTACTAAATTGGTAATGTAATATTGTCTCAATTTTCCTTCTTTGAGTCAAATTCCATGTTATGCACTTGTATTATTTCAATAGGTGTATATATTAACATTTTACGTGTTATATAATGAAAATATTTATTTGAATGATATTTTATGCCTCATTGAAGTTTATTTTTTCATGGGGAATATAATTCAAAGTTATAATGTGGTAATACTTTATTTAAATAATATCATTGGTTATCGGGATTGTTTATGATTGTGATTCTATTTATGAAATATTATAACACATATATCAAGAAAAATGTTAAATTTTATAACCAAATATTTATTCACGACATCATATTTTATTTTTACTATTTTTCAAATCTTTGGTACATAAAAATATTAAGAAATTGTTTTTTAGAATGTCTAAATTTACCTCTCTCTTCGATCATAAATTCACATTATTTCAAAACCATGTTCTCAATAAATGTTATAAAAAATGTTTTACTAATATAATATTATTTTTGAAGGAATTTTTTACCTATTTTTACATTTTTAAAAAATGTTTTTAAATGAAATATTCTTTTGGTTTTTTTAATCAAGGCGCTTTTCTAAAATTTTACGTCATAAAATGAATGTTCTACATTTACAGACTTATCCACCACCATGACAATCATTTACCAAAGCATCCTTTATAAGTTTACTATATTTGATTTATTAATTTTTTTCCAAATATTCTTGACATTAATTTTTTAATGTTTTTTTCAATGAAAATGGGTTATCATTTTTATTTATGTTTATGAATTGTTTTAAATTATTTTCAAAGCTTAATTTATATGTTTTCAATGATATTTTGAAATATGTTTTTAAAAAAAATTCAAAATTATTTTATATGTTTTTAAAGAAAAAGGTTTTCAATGTTTTTTAAGATCCCTTTATATGTTTTCATGTTTATTTTGAAATATATTTTTTTTAAAATGGTCTTATGTTGTAAAAATTATTTTTCAATGAATAAAAAATGTTTTCCTAAAGAAATATTTTTAAGAGATATTTCAAATTTATTTTCCATATAAGATGACATAATTTGAAACAGTTTTTTCTTTAATATGGATATAATATAAGAATTTCATTAATATTATATATTTAATGGTTATGTTTTTATGTAATGAGGTTTATGAAGTCCATTTCTCTTCCATGAGTAATAAGCACTTAAAACTCACTTCTTTTTAATTAGTTATTCTTTGATAAAAATTATTATGAGACCCATATCTTCTCATTAGGTTATAATATGATAAAATATTTATGGAACCCATTTATTATCATAGGAAATTATATGATGATTGTTTATAATCATTTGGAACATGAATTATGTGAAGGATGGGACCTATATCTCCCTCTAATGCAATGGGTAAAGATGGATGACTCATTAGTATAAGAGTTATGAGTGAACCGCATTACATGTTCATAATGTTATCCATGAACATGATTACATGTTCACAATGTTATGTGTGGACCTGGTTGAATGTCTATATGTTTATATAGTGAACCTGATTACATGATCACAATGTTATGAGTGAACCTTATTATATGTTCAAAATTTTATACATGAACAAGATTACATGGTCAAAATGTTATTCATGAACCCAGTTACATGTCCATAAGTTTATGTGTGATCCTGATTACATGTTCACAATGTTATGAGTGGACCATATTACAAGTTCAAAATGTTATTCATGAACCTGACTACATGTTAAAAATGTTATGAATGGAACTGGTTTCATTTCCATAATTTTATGCACGAACCTAAGTACATGTTCACAATGTTATGTGTGAACCTGATTTCATGTTCACAACAATATATGGGAACATGATTTCATGTCCATAAGTTTATTTAGAGGATTAATTTCATATAATGAACTTAATGAGTGAACCTATTTATACTTATACTTATTTATAATGTTATAAAAATATTTTTTCCACAATTCCATGTATTATTCATATGTTATGATTTAATGGCTTATTTTTTGGATTATATTCCAATTAATTTCTTATGAACTGCTAATATTTATGAAATGATTCTGGTTTACCATATCTGATTTGTAGGGAATGATCTTTTAATGATATGATAATGTTATAATACACTTATTTTCTTGTTATATCTATATATCTCCCTTGTTTATCATTTTTGGGCATATAACCTCAAACCTTTCTTATGTTTCCATTCCCTAGGTTATGAAGAATTGTTTTTAAGTAGAAGTACCAAAGTGGGAGATCTGTTTAGAGATAATTAATATCATTTACGAAATTAGAATAATGTGTTCAATGTTTATAAATAAACTAAACTATTACAGTCCCCAGGAAAGTATTTTTTTAATGTGTTGAATATTAAACTTAAATGATGTAATATACATGTATGTTATGACTTGGTCACTATATGTGGTATAAAATGAAAAGTTTTCCGACCATTGGAAACAAGGATGTTAAAAATTTTGTGAGAAACCTAGGAATATTGATATGTCATAGAATATATCAAAGGATAAGCCTAAAGTGTCATAGGATTTAAAAAAAATATTCAAGATTTAGGTACCCTATAAGTAATATTTCATGATTATGTGGTTTTATTCAAAGACCAGTGATGCTCACACTATTATTTCTATTATTAGTCAATAGTAGGAACTAGAAGGAACTTGGTTAACATTGAATGATTCAGATGTGGAAATTATGGGAATTATACAAATTGATGTCTTAAGTGGAAATATCATGAATAAAATTAGGTTGGTGGTATGAGTATTGGACATAACACTAAAGGTAAAGAGACCTCAAAAACCATTTGAAAGGCATGGTATGTTCTTCCAGTACTTTTTACATTAAATATAAGAATCATTATTAGATTGAGGTTAAGGAACATTAAGATATGATACATATTTCGTATTATAGTAAAGGGGTATTAAGAGATAAGATGATGAAGTTTGAGTAATGGTTTAATAATAATATGGGATGGTTGAAGTTTATATGTATAAAAATTCAAGATTTATGTTATATTAATCATGAAGTATATGTTTTCTATTATGTATTTAAAAATAATATATTTAATTTTTTTTATGAGATAGAAAATGGATTTAATGGGAATGTGATATTTTGATTAAGGTAAAGAAACCCTTAATGTGTCCCTAATGTAGATAAAATTGTGTCTATCTTGGATAAAGAGATAATTGATATGGATAAATTAAATTGAATAGTACTAATTAACCTTAGAATGATTATTGTTTTTTTTTGAATAATTGGTCTATACTATAATGGATGAAGTTTACAACTTCTTAAATTTAAATAACATATCCTGTAATATTTAGAATAAGGAATCATGCACATTTTTGAAAAGGATTTATGGTAATTCAGGTTAATACCATATTTCCAGAGAATATACGATGATGGTATTAACATTTTATGAATGTGAAAACCAAGAGATAATTTATGATATTTGGGGGATAAATGTTAAGATGATTTTAGTAAATTTAATTATCTTCTTTCTAATGTTTTATACTTTCATCCTTCAGAAGGGTTTTATGGTTTTCAATTTATAGAATGGTATTTGTGAAACATCAGTTGAGGTTTTAGAGAATAAATTATTATCTCAACATATGTGGATTTATGCATATTTTATAACTTGTGATAAACTTTCATTTGTGATAAATGGTATGAGACAACATTATATTTATGGATCTCATGATCTGGTAATACTTCTCAAAATAAAAATTCACGATCATTTCTTAAAATAAGTTATTAAGTAGAAATTGATCACAAAACAACAAACGGTGACATTTTCCTAAAATCATGTAAGTATATCTCCTCATGGAAATTATTCCACTTTTGGGAAAAGGTCTTTAAATAATTTGTTTTCCTCTTATCATCATTTTTTATGATATCAAGGAAATTTTTCAATCCTATTTTGGTTATTTATTTATGATTGTTAACATTATTTTCACCATGTTCTCTATCACTCTTCATTATAACTTTATAGTTATATTTCTCTTCCATGTCTATGTTTTAACATCCCACCTTTGTTCTCTTATTTGGAAACCTAGTTATGAGTTACTTTGGGTAAGTGTTATTTTTTCAACATTACTTCTTTAAAGAAAGTTTTGGAAATAATTTTTATAATGTGAGTTTCTATAAATAGAAAATTTATGTATTAAATACCCGATGAATTTGAATGGAGAAATTAATTTAAATGTGGGGGGGGGGGGGTAGAATGTAACAACCTCATAAATTGTGAATTATTTTTTTTCAAAATTATTTAATCTTTTGGATATATTTCATTTCACACATCAATGAATATAGTTTTTATAAAAAATCACAATTTGTATATGCAATTATATTTAAAATGTTAATCTTCCACCACACACAACACTTAGTTTAACTTGTGGTACATTCAACACAATTTTGGACTTTTGTTACACGTAATGTTAATTTCCCTCAATAAATTGTTTTATTAAAAATGCATTGTTTTAAAGAAAAACATAATATTAATAAAATTATTATTAAAATATTGTTATTATTGTCACATATATAATAGTATGGAATTTATGAATAAAATATTATTTAAACATGTTAATAAAATGAACCCTTTTATTAAGAAACAAATGAAAAAAAACTATTTAAAAATAAATAAATTTATTTTCTAATAAAACTAGTTTTCTATGTACAGACACCATTTTATCTCAATAAATAATAAAAACCAATATTTATAATTTATTATTTAAATTAAACTTTTTTACACTCATACAACAGATTTGATAGGAATAAGATAAGAATAAATTAAAATTTTTAAATAAAATGAATTATTTTTTGAAAAAGTAATTTTAAAACCTTTTATTAAAAACCCATTTTAAATATAAATTTCGAAACATTTATAATTTTTATTTGAAAAATTTTACTTCATTTTTGAAATCATAATATCAAAATTTACTTTGGGTGAATTTTTGTATTTTTTTGAGAAGTTTCACTTTTTGATGAATAATGATGAACATAGAATTTTAATTCAAAAGGACTTTTTCATATAATTTATTTATAAGGATAAATTATAATTTTGATAAATTTTAACATTTAATTAGATCAATTATATAACAATTAATAAAATATATTAATTTATAATAAATTTTATTGTGAAATTGGATATAAAAACATAGCAAATTTTTGAACGTTTTTACATTAGAAAACCGAATGGTCGTCCTATGTGTGGGATTTAATTAAAATTAATTTTTTCCTAATATGTGAATGGAATTTGGAAAAATGGATTAAATATTTGGATTAATAATAATTTATAATTTATTATATTTCCAAATATTTTTTTTACCAAAATTATTAGTGAAAGTTATTATAATTAATTACAATGATGAATGGAAAAATTAGCCTAACAATAGGCTATTCCATAGCTTTAATGGAAAATATGACCTATAAACTTATCCAAAATACATTATATGTTTATTGTTATAGCATATCGTAAATTTTATCAAATGTTTTTCATTATTTGAGACACTTTACAATGGAAAAAATGTGGGTGGAAATCACTTTTAAAAAATTTGTAATAATGATACTCTGCATCCACTATAAAAAAGACCACACCCCTCGCACTTATTCACACATATAAATCCATTTATCACCCAAAATATTCTCAAATAATCTCCCAAAATATCTACCATATTCCAATAATCCTTCCATTGTGTATAAATCTAACCAAGGATGACCCTTGGTGTAAACCAAAAAGAGTTTCCCAAAGAACAGTTAAAATCCATCCCCAAGTTCTTTAGTTTTATTTTCATTCTCCACCACCTAAATTATTCTTATTCCATGATTATATAATAACCTAAGTATTATAAATATAATTAGTTGATTTTATTATAATGTTTTTACATAAACATACACAAACATCCATTTAATGGGTAACAAACTTACCGTTCCTGTGTACAGTGAACTACCGCCTCATGAAACGATGTTGCTCATTTTTTTACATTACCATGTCTCATGGTTTGAAATTTTATGGAAAATCTATATTTATATTATATATATGATATTTATGATTTATAATTTCTTTTGGAATTATTATACAAAACACACCTTCATGCCTTCCATTTTTTTAAATATAATAACTTCATTTGTAGAAGTATGGACTACTGCCTCTTCAAAGCGATGCGATTTCTTCACACTTTACATGGAATGTATTACAGATGCATTTAGTGATATTATATGATATATGTGCCTTAATAATTTTAATATAATGATATTAGACACACACACACACGTATATTCTATTTACTTTCCTTCTTCTTTGAATATGACCAAAAATGGAAACAATACTCATGCATTTGTACAGAAAACCGTCTCCATGAATGGTGAATTCCATTTCATATTTCAATAATTTATATATTATTATAAATATTTTTATAATGAATATATATGATATATAAATCATTTTTTTACATTTTTTAAATATGAAAATCATGATCTAAGTAAGATGATCATGAATAAAAAGTCAAAACATGTAAAATAAACGAAACAGCTATTACTGGAAACATTACATTAAAATGGAATTATAAATAAAATAAAAATATAAAATTCATAAGAAACTCATATATGGTATTATATATATGAATATGTTTCTTTGGTATATTTATAAGAAAATTATGTTTATTATAAAGGTGGTTTGTATGTATAATAAGAAAATCAAGACTTAAGGTAAGGGAATTTCTTTTTATTTTTTATTTCATTGAGATACATGTTATATTCACTAGTCGCTTCATTTTGTGTGGTGCGTATACTACCCTATGATTTTTATATAATTTTTTTTATTCTTTTAATGATATTAATAATAATTAATTAAAGTTATTTTTTTCATAGGGATTATGATTCTAATGTTACTCAAGTAGTAAGGGATTTTTCATCTCACTTTTATTTTTCATGAGACATAGGACAGGTTCATGATCTATTTCTTATATGTGGTGTATTTACACACCATATATGTTTTATATGATTATTATATTTAAATTTATGTTTATTTACATAAAATTTTGATAATATTTTTTCATGAGGTTTATATTTCAAATGTTACCAAATTTGTAATTTAATTTTTTTCTCAATTTACCTTCTTTGAGAGAGATGCCATGTAATGCACCTATAATTTCTTTATTAGCGGTATATACTACCATTTGAAATTTTAATTCCTGAAATTTATTATTTTATTTTTAATTTAAGATTAATTTAATTTCATTTTCTTATATGGGGATTATAATTCAAAGCTTCCAAGTGGTAAGAGTTTATTGAAACAATCTCATCATTTATCAAGATTTTTTATGATTATGCTTATATTGATGAAATCTTATAATACATATATAAATAACTATCATTAACTTTCTTATCCTCTTGTTATTCATGATATATGATCTTATTGGTACCATTTTACCACTCATTTGGGATAGAATATTATAAAGAATTTGTTTTTAAGAATGTCTGACTTTATCGCTCTCTTCAGTCCAAAATTAGCGTTCGATCAAAACTGTGTTTTCTAAAAATGTTTTAATATTATCATATAATGTTTAAAGAAAATTTTTACCCAGGATTTATATTTTAATTTTTTTAAAAGTAATATTCTTGTTCTTTTCCTCTCAAGGCACTTTTATAATCATTTTAGTTAAAAAAGGAATGTTCGACATGTGCAGAGTTACCCACCATCATTATCGTAATTTCCATAAATATTACTTTGTAAGGTTAAAAGATTTATTTTAAGATTTATTTATAAATATTTTTTAAATTCATTTTTTTATATTGGGTTGTAAAGAAAAATATTTTCAAAAAAATTTTATGTTCAATAAGTGATTTAAATTTTTAAAGCTTCATTTATATGTTTTAATGATATTTTCAAAGAAATATTTTTCAGAATGTTTTCAAAATTATTTTATAAATTTTCTTAGATTTTTCTTTCGAAATGTTTATAAGATTTATTCACAATATTTCATGTTTATTTTCAAAAAATGGTTTTAATATGTTTTTTATGTTTTAAAACCCATTTTTCTAAGAAAAAATAATATTTTCCTCAAGAAATGTTTTTAAAAGATATTGAAAAATTATTTTCCATATAAGATGACATAATTTTTTATAATTTACTCTTTACTAGGGAAATTATTAAATATTTCCATTAATATTTTATATTGAATGGTTATGTTCTGAAGGAATTTTGTTTATGACACCCATTTATCTTCCACTGGATATATGATTTTGAAACCTGATTCTTTTACTAGGTTATGATTTTATAAAATGATAATGAGGCTCATATATTATTCTTTGGTAAAAATATGATGAAACTTTTATGATACACATTTAATTTCATGGGTTATGATTTGATTATTGGTTATAATCTTAAGGAACATGTATTATGTGATGGGTGGGACCAATATCTCCCTTCAAAAAGTTGGGTAATGATGGATGATACATGAGTATATATGTTATGTATGAACCTGGTTACATGTTCACAAAGTTATATGTGAACCAAATTAATTATTACCAATATTATTCATGGACATGGTTTTATTTCTATATGTTTATGTGCAAACCTAATGACATGTTCACAATGTTATTAGTGAACCTTATTATGTGTTCACAATGATATACATAAACATGATTACATGTTCAAAATGTTATACATGGACTTGGTTACATTTTTTAAGTTTATAAATAAACCTGATTAAATGTTCACCATGCTATGAGTGAACCTTATTATGTACTCACAATGTTACGGATGAACCTGATTACATGTTCAGTATGTTATGAATGGAACTGGTTGCATTTCCATAAGTTTTTGTGTGAACCTGATTACATGTTCAAAATATTATGCTTGAACCTGATGTCATGTTCACAACATTATTCATGGTCCTGGTTGAATGTTCATAAGTTTATGCGAAGGCTTTATTTCATGTAATTAAGATAATGAGTGAACTTATTTCTAATTATACAATTTAATAATGTTATAAGATGATGTGTATTCTAAAATACCATTTATTATATATATGTTATGATTTAGTGGATTATATTCCAAATTATATTAGGATTCATGTCTTATGAACTTCTAATCTTTATTCCATGTTTCATGTTAATGATCTTTGATATGAAGGGTATGATCTTATAATGATACGATCATGTTCTAATGCCATCATGATCATGTTGTGCTTACATATATCCTTTGTTTATGCTTACCAAGAATTTTATGTCAACCATTTATTATATTTTATTTCCCTAGGTTATGATGAAATGTTTTTAATAAGGGCTACTAATGGGTAATATCATTATAGAGATGATGCACTTTCACCAAATTAAGTTAATGTGTTCCATGTTTCCAAAGGCGCATAAATATTATGGTCAATATGAATGTATTTTTTTAATATAATGAATATTCATCTAAAATTATGTAATATCCATGTATGATAAGCATGGGTCTCAATAATTATAGATATGGAACAATTTTTGGAATTATATAAAAAGTGATGTCGAACTCTAGATTTTTGGGACCATAGTTGGTAGAAGAGATGACCAAAAAGGTATACATGACTGAAAAAATATTAGGTAAGATCCAGGTATGAAAAAGAGTAATTTACTTTACCAGAGTAAATATCATTAATTTGAGGTATATTACCATTTTTCCTTAAATTTTCTCTATGGAAAAATTTTATACATTTTGTAAAAAAATGGAAAGTCATGTTTGTGATTTATTAGAACCAATGAAATTTTATAGAAAGTTGGACCAGTTTATTACCCTTTTTACATGAATATAAATTTATCTTAGATATATTATGTAATTCATGTTTCATTATTATAAAAATATGGGATAAATGTATCTCATATTTTGAGCCATGAAGTTGTATAGTTAGAAGAGAATCATTCATATGAGGAAATAATAGTTCATATTATTTATAATAGAGAGATGTTTTGGTAGAATAATGTGATTTAACATGTTATGGTTTTTTGTAAAACCATATTATTGAAGAAGAAAAATGAGAATAAGAAAATTCTGAAAAGGAAAAATATCCAACATGATTATACTTAAAAATTATTTTTTTTGTAGAAAACCACTTTTCATTGTGCTTTGTGGATTTGTTTTGAATGTAATTTATCCCACTTATAAAAAATAAAATTTGATAAAATGGAATCAATATTTTGAATCATCAATTCAAAATTTTTAAAGAGGCCACCCTCATTTTTTGTTATTATGAATGGTATCTTTGGTAAAAAGTCAGTTACCATGGTAAGTGTTAAAACATGTTAAAAGGGTTAAACCTAAAATGATAAGGGTAAAAATGGAATACAATATTATCTAAATCCTATTTAATGGTAATATTTATACCCTATCACATTTAATATTATAATACATTTCAATTAAGAGCTATTTTTATTTAGTCAAACATTATTATATTTTAATATTTTGAAACTTTTCAAGTGTGTCCACTCCCTTAATTATAAATGAACACCCCTTTACTCTATTATCCACAAAAAATAGCCTCATGTATCTTTAAATACATATTATAATACTTTACTAGAATTTTCAAAAATTATATGGGTTCTATTTTGATCCAAATACCATCTTAATAATTCATGAAGTATAAACCTTGTAAGGTTGTGTGAAAATTAGGTATAGTTCTTAATAAAGATTCTAATTTATATTTATTAATTTACATACTTCAAACCTATCTTTACCATTATTATATAAAAAAATAACTATCTCAAATATAAATAATTTTTTTTATTTATGGTATAAGTCATTATTCATCTTCTTATCCCTCAAATGGGAAATGAAACCTTCATTTGTGTGTACGTGCAGTCTACCACATCGTAGACTTATGTAATCTATTTTCCATAACCACATCTCATATATTTTTATAATGATATATTTAATTTATATATATATATATATGATATTAATTAAATAATTATTATTCATTAAATATAATATATTGCTTATTTTATGACCTTTCCTTGCATTAAAAAATGATAACATCGTTCATGTGTATGGGAGGACTACTACCTCGCAAACCAATTTAATTCATTATCCATCACAACATTTCATGGTTGATTATAATTTTGTATTTAATTTATATATATGAAATTTATTAAATAATTACCATTATATAATGAAATTATATCATCAATTTTCTTACCATTCTATCTATTGAAAAATTATAATGTTGTTCATGCGTACGTGTGGAGTATCACCTCAATGAAGTGATGAGGCTCATTTTTCATTACTGAATTATATGAATGGTTTTAAAATTGTATATTTTGTATAAATATAATAATTATGTAATTATTAATATTCCAAAGATTAGAGAATAATGAACCCTTTGACCGTGGTCAAATTATCAAATACATTTTCAATATATGAGCAGAGCATCCTCAAAGTGTATGATGCGAACCTTATCAATTATTTAGATGAATAAAACATTGAGTAAAAGTGAAATAATAGGAATAATAAAATCTATAATGGTGATTAAGATAGTATATAATTACTATAATTTTATTTTTTATGAATTTAAAGAGCGTACATGATGAGTGATACTCGAGGTATGAGATTTATAGTCTCAAATTCCTTTCTTGAAGGCTTATTCTATTTGCACCACATGTTTTAGTTTGTGTGTCGTATAAAATAACTTATGGATTTATTTTATCATTATTTTTTCAAAAAATAATGATATTAAATATCATTTTAATTTTATTACCTTCAATTATTTATCATTTAATAATTTATTCAGTCCTAATAAAATTTATTTAATTTTTTTAAACTATTTTATGTTTCTTTTATAACTAATTTTCGTCCATATACATGTTTTTTTAAATTTTTTTTCATGGAAAGAACCCAGTTAATAATAAGTGGTTTGTAAAATAATTTTTATGCTACCTTTGAATTTATTTATAATGTTTAAAAATAAATCATCTTGTCATTTTCTAAACAAGGTACTTTAACCAATGGTTTTAAAAGAATATTTGTTTTATCTTTTATGATATGAATATAATTTCAATACATAATGGGTTTTCATTTCATTTAATATTATTTTAAAATTTTCCATTTTTATATTCCAAAAAAAATTCCCCTTTTAATTTTTGTTGTTTAATTTTAAATATATTTTGAAAGAAAGGGATATTTATCCTTTTATATAAAAATTGAAAATGCATTTGTGTGTTAGTTAAAAAGTGTTTTTCATTGGTTTTATGATGAAATTTGAATGATTAAAATTTATTTCCTCATGATATGGTATTTGATAATTATAGATGATTATGAGTGAGACAGATACAACTTATAAAATGGGTGATGCCGATATAGCTCTCTAATGCATTCGGTAATGTTATTTATCTTCAAAGGAAACAAGTATTGATTTAACCAAGGCGGTTCCTCCTATGGATTTTACTTGGCTCTAGATATTTTTTAAAAATATTAACACATGTTTTGAATATAATTATATAATATTCCTATAAGGTTATCAATTTTATTTATATTGGATTTTAATTTTTGTCATTATGAAAAGAGTAATGTTATAATTTCGATATGTTTTCTTTTTGTGCTTAATGTTTAATTATGATAAAGGTAAACATATTATGGATTTTCATATTTTTCCCTAGACTAAAAAGTTTCTTTATTTTTATAAATTACTGATCTTTTTATAATAATTCCAAAATTTCAATTTCTTTTAAAATAATTTAAGGATGATAAGAAATAAAGAAGAAGTTAAGATGAAAAAAAATTATTTTTTTCCCTGAATTTATTTTTATTTTAAATGTTTTATTTTTGGAAAAAATGTATACTTGGAGGAAGTGTACACATTATAATATATGGGGTTTTCATGTAAGAGTTATGACCTAATTTTATAATACACTTAACAATAATGATACTAAAAATGTAATCATGAGAATTATTTTCTAAATAATAAATATTGTGTAATATTTTAATGGTAGGTACTTATATGCATACATGATTAAAGGCACTAAAATCCCGTCCTAAACTATCAACTTGTATTTCATTAAAAAGTATACATGGGAACATTTTATTTATAAATACAATATACCACTTATAATTTTAAAATATCATATTTGTGATTCAATAATAATATACACATCCCATGTCATGTAATATTATAATAAAAAATGACTATCAAAATAAATTAGTGTAATTTAGGTATGTTGGAAAGCATTCAATGCAAGATCACACTTATAATTTAAAATTTTTAGTTTATTTAAATACAAATGATACATGGAATGGGATTACTCATAGAATTAAAAATTAATTTATCAATTAAACATTCCAGTATAGAAATAAAAGAAAATTATTTTGAATCTTGTGTGGTTTATAGAAAACATTCTCGTTAAAATTTTAAAATAGGAAAACCCACCTGGTTATGATTATATTCAATCAACCCTATGTTGTTTCTTGCCCAAATCCTTAAGAATATGATATGAGAAAGGTGTTTAACTAACAAATAAATTGAATGATAGTGTATTATAGAACATGGAAAGAATGAAATCCACCACTTATGACTTTAGACCAACCTAATACATATAATAAATTTTTCCATGACGCATTAATAACATTGAAGATAAAATTTGGGAAAGAAAAGTATAAAAATAATCTTGGAATACTAATGATTCTCTATCATATCCCATGTGTTTGATGTTTTTATGATCTCAAAAAAACATCATTGTTTTTAATTATTTTTTATGCATTTTCATTTGGTTTTTATCTTATTTAATTCATTATACCATAAATATGTATAGTAAATGTTTTGGGTGAAATTTTTTGTTGTATGAAAACATGGTTATGTAAGGAATTAGGTTACATGAAAATTTAGTTACAAAGATAAATCAACTACATCAATTGGAAGCATGAAGGAATTTACTATATAAATTGGTTACATTTCTAAAATAGATATGTGAAAATCACATACATCAAATAATCATCTATATAATAAATGGATACATAAATTAAATGACTGTAACACCCTAAGATTTTATTAATTTGTTTTTCAAATTAATGTAATATTTTTGATATTTCTCATTTCATGAAATAATCAATATATTATTTATATAAAATCACTATGTTTGGATATCATAATATGAAACACCAATTAAATCTTGTTCCACATTCAAAAATTATATTATACTATAATACACACAACAAAATGATTGAATTGTGTTACACCCAATGTCAATTATATTCGAGAGCCTGCATTATACGCAAAACCATGTTTTACCAAACTATGTTATATTTTTTATATTAGTGTTAAAATATTATTATAGTTATCACCTCGTAATTAGAATTGATTTTATGAATAAAATATTATTTAAACAAGTGAATAAAATGAACCCTTTTATCAATAAATGAAAGTAAGAACTATTTTAAAATAATGAAATTAGTTTTCTAAGAAAACTATTTTCCCATGTAACACCATTTTATCTAAATAAATTAAACAAATCACTATTAATTAATTAATTTAAATAATAATCTATCATCATCATCCTTCCTTTCTCTCTTAGTTAGTTTGTTGCAGTGGTTTCAATGGATATTTGCGAGGTGTTTCCTGATCGGTCATGGTTCTCATGGAGACACGTCCAGTCTTCTATAAGATTCGTGGTAGTTCAAATTTTTTGGCCCCCATTTTATGGGGAAATAGAATCCTAATTTTTATTTGTCGTTACATGGTATTTATAGGTTTTGTGGAAATTATTTTCTCTTTATTTCCTCCTCCTCACCGATCTACTCTGGCTTTCGATTATAGTTCTACTCTTTTAGTCAGTATGGTGAAGTGGTTTACAAGAAAGGTTTAGGATGTGATCATAGAGTGTGATATGGTGTTAAATGAATATTTTAATACATTGAAACTTTCCCATATAAATTCAATAGTTCATGGTTTCACACCTTCTTATTTTGATTGTTCTTGTTAATGGTTTTATGGATGGTCTTTTTGGTGATAACATGTTAATTTTTACTAGTGGGATTCTCTCACCAGAATTAAAGATGTTGATATAACTATGGACAAATAGGTTGTTTGGATAATTAATTCTACGATGTCTATGATGGTTCTATTATGATGGATCCTCATGGTGGTTTTTGACTCTAAGGATGATTTGGTGTTTCTGGCATAGAGTGATGGTTTCAGTGATGATGGAATCAACATCGAATCGATGAAAAATGATGATGTTGATGTCTTGGGTGCCATGAAAGATCGATTATATTAAAGAATAAAGCTCAAAGAGGGTTTCTGAATTTTTAATTTTTTAATTTGAATTTTTATAGTAGTATTTTAGTGTGTTTTCTATAGTTTAGTACAGTTTGAAAGGGTTCCCACTTATCCTCAAAGTGTGTATTTCAAATATTCAATAAATGGATTTTGATAATGAAATATTATAATATTTCTCTCAAGAACACTCATGAATTTTATTATCCTCTAGTTTTTTGGATATCATCATGTATTGGTATAATTTTCTACTCATTGGCACATAATATTATTAAAAAATTATTTCTATAAAGTTCTGACTTTATTCATCTCTTCAGTTAAAAATCTATGTTCTTTCAAAAATGTGTTTTATTAAAATGTTTTTGAAAATGTTTTACTATTACCCTATAATGTTTAAATTAAATTTTTTCCAATGTTTTATGTTTTTACAGTGTAGTTATGAAATGAATATTCTTTTCATTTTCATATAGAGAAACTTTTCTAAAATTCTATGTTAAGAAATGAATGTTCAATATATACATAATTACCCACCATCATGACCATCATTCCCATAAAGGTTCAATTATATGTTTACAAGATTTATTTTTATAAAAAATGGTTTTCCAAATATTCTGTGCATTGATTATTTTTAATGTTTTTTTTCAAAAAAAATAGTTTTCAAAAATTTTATATGTTCCAAAAGTGTTTTAAATAACTTTCAAATCCTCAATTTTATGATTTCAAATATATTTTTAAAAAATGATATTCAAAATGTTTTTGACCTTATTTAATAATTTTTCAAAGAAAAATGTTTTCAATGTGTTTT
Source organism: Viscum album (assembly GCA_963277665.1). Taxonomy (NCBI): domain Eukaryota; kingdom Viridiplantae; phylum Streptophyta; class Magnoliopsida; order Santalales; family Viscaceae; genus Viscum; species Viscum album. The sequence goes on along the minus strand of OY728138.1, from coordinate 717,317,792 downwards.
TAAGATTCCTTTATATGTTTTGAAGTTTATTTTCAAAGGAAATGTTTTTCAAAAGGTTTTATGATTCAAATTGTTTTTAAAAGTCAAAAGAATATTTTCAAAAAAGAATTTAAAATACATTTAAAAATTAATCTCTATATAAGATGACATAATGTTTTATAATTTATTATTCACTAGGTATATGATTCAATAATACCATTAAAAATATTTTTTGAATGGTTTTGTTTTTATGGAATTATGTTTATGAAACCCATTTTCTCCATGAGTTATATACTTTTAAAATCTTTTTATTTTCATGGGTTATGGATTGATAAAATGATTATGATACCCATCTCTTCTTCTAAGGTAATAATATGATAAAATGTTTATGACACCCACTTTATTTCATGGGTTATGATATGGTGTTTTTTATAATCCTGTGGAACATGTATTATGTAATTGGTGGGACCAATATCTACCCTAAATAAATTAAGAAATGATGTATGACTCATGAATATATTTATTATTTTTTAACCTGATTATATGTTCACAAAGTTATATGTGAACCTGGTTACATGTTTATAATACATGTAATGCAAATGGTATTAGCTACATAAGTTTATGTGTGATCTTGATTATATGTTCACAATATTATGAGTAAACCTTATTATGTGTTCAAAATGCTATTCATGGACATGATTACATGTTAACAATGTTATACAGGGACCTGGTTTCATGTCTATAAATTTATGTGTGAACCTGATTACAAGTTCACAATGTTATGAGTGAACCTTATTATGCCTTCACAATGTTATGCATGAACATTATTACAGGTTCAGAATGTTATGCAAAGACCAGGTTGTAGGTCCATAAGTTAATATGTGAACCTGATTACATGTTCACAACATTATGCATGAACCTGATTTCATGTTCATGAAATTATGCATGAACCAAGTTGCATGACTATAAGTTTATATGAGGCCCTTATTTCATGTATTAATCTAAATGAATGGGCCTGTTTCTACATATACAAGTTCAAAATGTTATAAGATGATGTGTATGCCACAAATCTTTGTATTATTATCACGTTATGATTTTATTGATTATGTTTCTGTTTATCTTATGATTCATTTCTTATGAACTACTAATATATATTTCATTATTCATGTTTAATATCTTTTATATACAAGGTATGATCTTATAATTGTATTATATTTTTATTATACCCTTATTCTCATGTTATGCTTGAATATCTCCCTTATGAACCCTTACTAAGTATCTGATATCACCTCTTTCTTATGTTTTCTTTCCCCAAGTTATGAATAATGGTTTCTAAATAATATTTATAAATTGGAAGATCTTTACAAAGATAATGAATATGTTTATACAAATTAAATGAATGTGTCCTATGATTCAAAATGCACTAAAATATTACGGTCCTCAGTCATGTATTTTTTTAATGTGATAAATATTCATCTAAAATGATGTAATTTCCATGAATGTTAATCCTAGGTCACTATAGTTGGTATCAAAGGAATGATTTAGTCAACCATTGGAAAATATGATGATAAAACCTTAGTGAGATCCCTATGAATATTTATTAGGATCTGTCTAGGGATGTATCTAAGGATAATCCTAATGTGTCATAAAATTTATAATTAGGCTTCATGATTAAGGCACCCTATAATTAATATATCATTACTATATGGTTTTATTTTATGATGAGTGTTTATCACACTTTGATTTCTAATCGTAGTTAATAGAAGGAACAAGAAGGAACTGGGTTAACATTGAATGTTATGGATGTGTAATGTATGGGAATTATATAAATCGTCATCCTAAGTGGAAATTTCATGAGGAGAATCCAGAAGGTGGTATGTGTATGGGATATATTGCTAAAGATATGGTGACTAAAAATGATATCTGAAAGGTATGAGTTGTTCTTCTAGTATAGTTTATATTAAACTTAAAAAACATGATTATATTTAGGTTGAGGAACCTTATGTCATGACTCATATTTCATATTCCAAGAAAGGGGTATTAAGGTATAAGACGATGAATCATGATTAATGTTTTGAGAATGATGTTGGATGATTTAAGTATATATGTATAGGTATTTATGAATTATGTTATACGAAACAAGAAGCATATGTTTTCTATTATGGATTTTTGAAAAATATATTGAATGATTATAATGAACTAGAAAAATGATTTAATGGAAAGGTGCTATTTTAAATTTAGGGAAGGTAACCCTTAATTTTTCGGTAAGGATGAGAAAATTTTGTTAAACTTGGATAGAGATATGGTTGATGTGGATAATGAAAACTGAATACTACTGATTAACCAAGAGATTATTATTGATTTATTTTAAAATTGGTCTATTCTATCATGTATGAAGTTTGAAAATTATTTTATTTAAATAATATATCTAGTAATATTTGGAATAAATAAGCATGCATGTTTTCGAAAAGGATTTATAGTAATTAATGTTATTACCATGTTTAAAAATAATACATGATGAGGGAATTCACATGTTTTGAACATGACAACCAAGAGTTACATTATGATATATGGGGGATTGATGTTAAACTAATTTTGGGAAATTTAGTAACCTTCTTTCTAAAGTTTTAGAAATTCATATTTTAGGAGGGTTATAAGGTTAACCATTTATGGAATGGTATATATTAAACATCAGATGAGGTTTTAGAGATTAAATTATTATTTCACCATATGTGGATTTATATGTATTTGATAACATGTTATATCCTTTTTTGTGATATATGGAATGACCTATCAATCTATTTTTGGATATCATGATCTTATAAGGTTTCAAGAAATAAAAATTCACCATGATTTCCTAAAATAAGAGATGAAGTGAACATTTATCAGAAATACTAAAGGGTGATTTTGTCCAAAAATCATGTAAGTATATCTTATCATGGAAATTATTCATCTTTAGGAAAAGGATATTGAAATAAAATGTTGTCCTGTTTTCATAATTTTTGATGATATCAATGACCTTTTTCAATACACTTTGGGTTATGATTTTTTTATTGTTAACATTATCCTAACCATGTTATCTATAAACATATTCCAAAACAAGATAGTTATATTTCTCTTCTATGTCCATGTTTTCAATTTCCACATATGTCCTTATATATATAAAAATATTAGTGAGTTACTTTGGGTAACAATGATGTTTCCTACATTCATTTTTAAAGGATGTTTTAGTATTCATTTTTATAATGTGGGTTTCTATGAAATGAAAGTTAATGTATTAAACCATTATTTACCTAGATTAATTTCAGGGTATAATTTCATTTTAAGGGGGTAGAATGTAACACCTTTATATTTTGTGGATTATTTTTTCGAAATAATTTATTCTTTTATATTTTTTCACTTCACATAAATATTGTTTTTGTATATATTATAAATATGTTTAGATTTTGTTATGTGAAACACCATGTTATTATTGTACCACATGAAACTCTTATATTATCTTGTGGTACATACAACAAAATATTTGGATTGTGTTACATGCAACATTGATTTTCTTCGATAGGATACATTGTACAGAAGACATATTTTTAGGAAACTACATCATATTATTAATATTTTTGTAAAAATATTATTATAGCTTTCACCTAGAAATTATGATTGATGTTATGAATAAAATTTTATTAAAATATGTGAATATAATAAACCCTTTTAGAGATAAATAAAAGTAAGAACAATTTTAAAATAAATAAATTTATTTTCTAAGTAAAATACTTTTCTATGTTCGATGACAATATTTTCTAGATAAATTAAACATAACATTATTTATTAATTTTTTAATTCAATCAAATATTTTTACACTCATCCAAAATATTTTATAGGAATAAGATAAGAAAAAAATTTATTTTTATGAATAATGAAAAATATTTTTCAAAAATCTTATTTTATTACCTTTTTATGGCGAAAAAATTTTAAATACTATTTTTTAATCTTTTATAAATTTTATTGAAAAAAAATTCAGTTTTATAATGTTATATCAATATTTACTTTGGGTAAATTTTTGGTATTTTTATGAGAATTTTTAATTTTTTATGAATAGTGAGGAACACTAAATTTTAAGTTAGAAGAAATTTTTTATCAAATTTATTTATAAGGATAAATAAAATTTTTTTTAGATTTATTGTTAAATTAGATAAATTATAAAAAAAATTAATCCAATTTTCGTAATTTTAATCAATTTCACTTTGAAATTGGACATAAAAACATAGAAAACATGAGAATATTTTTTGTTTATAGACCTGCATTGTCGAACCATCCGTGGGATTAAATTTAAATTAATTTATACCAATGATGTTATTATAATTTATAAAAATGTATTTATTGTTTTTAATAATCAAATTTTATAAATTATAATATGGGTAAACTTTTTTTTGATTAAAAATATTAGCGACAATGATTAAAATTAATTACAGTTGTTAAGTTAAAAGTTTACTTTACAAAGAAATAAACCTTAAACATAATGAAAAAAATACTTATAAACCTGTCGAAAGAAATTTTATGTTAATATTTCAACTATATACCCCTTTTCAATAATTGGGTTCATTATTGTAGCCACCTTACATGGAAAAAACATCAGTGCAATTACCTTTAAAAAAACTATAATAATGCCACCCCTCTTCCACTATAAAAGGAATTCACCCTTCCCTTTTGTTCAAAACTCTCATTACCTATGAATTTTTAAAACTATTATCATATAACATACCAATATATATACCTTAATACTAGAGTCACCCCTTTAGAAAAAAATATCTCCATGGATTTCCTTTGGTGCAAACCAAAAGAAGTTTCCCAATGAAGTGGTAACATACTTCCTCACACTCTATTTTATTTTATTTCCCCACAAAATAAATTATTATTTTTAAATGATTATATAATAACCATAGTATCCTAAATATAATAATATATTTTTATTCTACGTTTTATGCCTATACTTACCCACACTTCTATAGAATGGATAAATTACTTCCCGTTCTTATGTATTGTGAAAAACCACTTCATGAAAAAATATTGTTCATTTTTACATTAATACCTCTCATGGTTGGGAATTATGAGAAAAAATACATTTTATATTATACATATATTATATGTACGATGTATATAATGTTTTTAAATTATTATACAAAACATACCTTCATGCTTTCCATTTTGTTTAAATTTGATTATTTTTTTTGTGGAAGTGTGAACAACTGCCTCCTCAAAGAAATATGATTCGTTCACACTTTACATGGAATGTATTAAATATTTTTTTAGTAAATTTTTTTGATATATGAGACATAATAATATTATTGGAATTACACACACACACAAAGAAACACACACATATACATCATTTACTTTATTTACTTCAATGCGACCAAAAAACAAAAACAACGTACATGGGTACGTATGAACTACCATAACCATTAATGGTGTATTGTCATTTCATATTTCTATATTATATATATATATTAATAAATATTTATATAATGAATATATATTATTGATAAATAATTTTTTACATTCTGAAAATAATTAAATCATGATCTAAGTAAGAGGATCATGAATAACAAGTGAAAACTTTTAGGATAAACAAAGTTGTTATTAACTGAAAGTTTCATTAATAAGAAATTGTTAATAAATGGGTTATATAAGTTAATAAGTGAATAATTTATGGTATGATATATAGGAATATGGTTCTTTGATAGATATACAATAAACTCATATTAATTTTATTGGAGGTTTTCATGTGTTTGAAGAAATTCAAGACATAAAGTAAGAGTTTTCATCTCACTTTATTTTAGATACATGTCGTATTCACCAATAAATTATTATTTTTGGGGTATATACTAAACTATGTCATATTATTTCATTAATTTAATCTATTTAATTATGTTCAATTATTTAGATAGTTTTATTATTTTATGGGAATCAGGATTTCAAAGCTACTTATGTAGTAAATGTTATTTCATCTCACATTTATTTTTCGTGAGACACAAGACATGTTAACCAACTATTTCTTATAAGTGGTGTATTTAATGAAAATATATGTATTATATGATTTGTATTATTAAATTTATGGTTATTTACATATCTGTTTTATTTTATTTATTTCATGAGGGTTTATGTTTCAAAAGTTACCAAATCAGTAATGTAATTTTGTCCCAATTTTCTTTCTTTATGAAAGAAGCATGGTTTTGCACCTATAGTAATTTAAGAGTTGTATATACAAAAATTTTAAATTTTATATAATGAAAATAATTATTTTTAGGATACTTTATGATTTATGTAATTTTATTTTCTTACATGGAGATTATAATTCAAAGTTACCGTGTGGTAATAGTTTATTGAAACAATCTCATCATCTATTGAGATTGTTTATCATTTTGCTTCCATTGAAGAAATATTATGATGAAAATCTACATTATATCATAAATTTTAATCACATCTGGTTATTTATTATATCATCATGTATTATTACCATTTTTTCACTCTATGGTACATAAGATTATTAAAAAAGTGTTTTTGAGAAAGTATGTCTTTACCTATCTCTTTGGTCAGAAATATGTTTTCCTTCAAAACGGTGTTTTTTAATTTTTTTTAAAAATGGTTTACCATTATCCTATTATTTTAAAAGAATTTTTTTACCCATGTTATACCTTTATAAAAAACTATTTTAAAAGGAATGTTATTGTGGTTTTTTGTTCAAGGAACTTTTCTAATCTTTTAATGTGTAAAAGGAATGTTTGACATGTATAGACTTACTCACAATCATGAATTTCATTTCCCTAAATAATACATTGTATGTTCAGAAGAATTTTTTTAAGAATTTTTTTTCTAAATATTCTATTGTTTCATTGTCTTTAATATTTTACCAAGAATTTTTTTCAATGAGAATGGTTTTCAAAAAACATTTATGCTCAAGAAGTGTTCTAAATTATTTTAAAATCTTCATTTATATTTTCTCAAATCTATTTTCAAATAAGTTTTTTCTAAATATTTTCAAAAAAATATTATATGTTTTAAAAGAAAAAGGTTTTCAAATTGTTTTAAGATTACTTAATAATTTTTCATGTTTATTTTCAATGAAAATGGTTTTTAAAAGATTTTAATTTTTTAAAATAATTTTTTAATGAAGAGATAATAATTTTTCAAGAAATGTTTTCAAAATATATTTCAAAATTATGTTCATTATATGATGATAGTATTTTTTATACTTATTTATTTACTAAAGATATTATTCAAGATTACGGTTTATATTCATTCTCGAATGGTTATGTTTTGATGGAATGATATTTATGACACCTGTTTCTCTTCTATTTTCTTTTAAAACCTACTTTTTTCACCTGTAATATTTGATAAAATGATTATCTGACCCATATCTTATCTTTAGGTAATTATATGATGAAACATTTATGATACCCATTTCATTTCATTGGTTATGATATTATTATTGTTTATAATTTTGTGGCACATGTATTATGTGACGATTGGGACATATAACACCCTCCAACATTTTGGGTAACGATGGATGACTCTTGAGTATATGTGTTAAGAGTGAAACTAATTACATGTTCACAAATTTACACATGAACAAAATCACATTTTCAGAATGTTATAAATGGACTTGGTTTCATTTCTATAAGTTTATGCTTGAACAAGATTACATGTTTACAATTTTATGAGTGAAATTTCTTACGTTTTCACATTTTTATACAAGAACCTAATTACATGGTCAAATTTTAATTTATTGACTTGGTTTTATATCCATAAGTTTATGCTTAAACTTGATTACATTTTCATTTTGTTATGAGTGAACCTTATTAACTGTTCACAATATTATGCATGCTCCTGATTACATGTTCACAATTTTATGAATGGACATGGTTTCAATTATATAATACTACGTGTGAACCCGATTACATGTTAAAAATATTAAACGTGAACCCAATTTCATGTTCATAACATTATTCACGGACTTAGTTTTATGTTCATAAGTTTATTTCTTGGAATAATTTCATGTACATAAAATAATTAGTGAAACTGTTTCAAGTTATACATGTTCAAAATGTTATGAGCTGATGTGTACGCCACAATTTCTTATAATCATAATATGTTATGATTTTAGGGATTATGTTCTCAATTATATTATTATTCATGTCTTATTAACTTCTAATATTTATTCTAGGACTCATGTTTATGATTTTCGATATATAGGGTACGATATTCTAATGATATGATCATGTTCGCATGCCCTTATGCTCATGTTATGCCCGTAAACATCTCTTATTTACCTTTATTGAGAATCAAAGATCACCCCTTTCTTATGTTTCTTTTCCCTAGGTTATGAATAATTGATTTTAAATATGATTAATAAAGGTGATTGTATTAATGGAGATGATGGTGATCTTTCCAAAAATTAGAATAATGTATTACATGTTTCCATAGAAAATAAAATATCATGGTTTTTAGGAATTTATTTTTGTAATGTGATGAATATACAGATAAAATTATTTAAAATCCATGTATGTTAAGATTGGGTCACTATAACGATAATGTAAGTTGGCTATGTGAAGTATTACCCTAATGTTTTCTCATGAAAATTCATTAAAAAGGGTTATTATTGATACTTATAGGTTACAAGGTAGAAATAAAGCAATATAATGGGTTTTTCACAATTGGTAGGTAAATTTAAGAATTATCGTTTTAGTTTAACTCCCTCTTAAACACATTTTTACCTTAACCGTAATAATTAATTTTTACCGAATTTACTATTAAAAATTGTTAAAAATTATGTTGAAATTATTATATAATATATATTATTATTATTCAAAAAATGGAATTTATTTTTTCAAAGTTAAATTCACATAAGTGGCATAATTCAATTTAAAATTATACCCACAGACGCGATGAAAAAAGAAGGTTTTCAATAAGAAAATTCACATAAGTATATATGTTATTAATTTCAAAATTCACCATGAAATTGATTAAAATGACCTAAATTATATTTATTATATTATAATTTAACTAATTTTAATTTTAAAATAATTTAATATATAATGTAACTTTGCAAATAATTTAAATGAAATGATAGTTTTCAATGAAAATCTTTATTTTTCACTACTCATATATGTTTTTCAAAAATTATAAACAATTCACCAAAAGATAATGTTTAAATGTAAATTTTAAAAATATTGTTTAATTTTTAAAATAAATTTATGAAAGTTGAAAAAAACATTTTAAATTATGTGCGTAAAGCGTGACTAAACCACCTTTTAGTGAAATGCATTTTTTTAGAAAACAATCCCTTTTTATTCCAAATCATTCTTATTTTATTATTAATAAGTAAATAACTAATAAATTCATTTTATACATTCAAAAAACATATAATTTTTATAATTTAGTTATTAATATTTATATAATCTATCTTGATGATAATATTATGATGGTAATATTTAAATAATATTTTTAATAGAGTATCATGTTTTTTCTAAACTATGGGTTTTTTTCATTGAAAGATATTGAAGAGATCAAATTTATTTAAAAAATATATATTTAAAATTCTTAGGGTGTTATATTATCTTATAATATTGGTTTAGTGTTTCTTATATGGTATCAAATATGATGTCCATGTTTTTAATTCTATGGTTGTTACATTATTCCGACATTAAATAAATTTAATCCATGAAATTAAATATTGATCTCAGTTATCAAGCAGTTGAAATTTAAAAAAATAAACTTATAAGAAACCCACATATTAGAAATGGTTAATAAAACAACCCCTTTATAATAAAGGAAGGGATGTATGAAGGTCATCTAAAATAATACATAATAAGTTTCCAAATATATGAAAATTGGTGGAAAGTGAAGATATGGACATGGAAGATAATACCAATACCCAAGCATTAATAGAGAGTTATAGCGATCATTAATCATAATAAAGTGGGTGATATAGATATTTTAATGATAAAAAAGATATAAATCTATGATGATTTGAAAGACCATTTGATTTATCAGAAATAAAGATACAATGATATTTATTTTTTTGTTTCAAGATACCTTTCACAGAGTCAAGGAATTATGTTACCAATATGATATTAAACAACCTAAAATATATTCTTAATTTTGAAGAGAAAACTTTTTGTATGGATTGTATCTGTTTTTAACTGATTTTCCTTGATTTTTATGTGATCAACGAGATAAGAATGTCTTATTGTGTTTTATATGATGAATTAGTTCAAAAGTTAGTGGATCATAGATAATTTCCTATTGAATTAATAATTCAAGAAATAACTGTTGAATATAATTATTTTCAGGGTTATTTTAGGGGAATTGTTATGGATTCATTAGATGAAATTGGATGTCACGGTTGAAAAATTATGCTATTTAAATCTAATGATGCATTTCTAAATTGTATTTCAAAAATATCATAAGTTGACTGGAGAACTTGTGATGGGATCCTTATGATGGAAATGGGGAGAGAAGTTATTTCTAATCTTATTTAGGTTTGAATAGAAAGAATGATTTTTTTGGAGAACAAGTGAGTTATAATATTTCGATTTTAAATTTTGATAATGGAAAATATTATTGATCAATGTTTAAAAATCCTAATATATAAGGTTCTTGATAAAATCATGAGACTATAAATTAGTACTTTTGGTAATGTCGAATCCGATTTATAAGGTGTCAATTTTTTTTATTGTTTTCCCAATTCTTTAGCCTGAAAGCCAGGAAATTGTTTTTGGGAAAAGAATTTTTTCCTCAAATTATTTCATAGTTCATGGAAGATGAAGAAGAGTTAATGGAATACGACGAAGGTATGAGTAATGAATAAGGAAAATAGAAAAAGGAAAAATTTATGAATAGAAGCGCCATACAGATCGTGAATCATGTTACACAAACTAAATATAAAAAACGGTCCATGGATGGTCTGTAGTTTTTGAGAAGCTAATAGTTCGCTCAATTGGAAAATGGATCTATATCCACAATTTTCCAAAAAACTGTAGTAATATATTGACCTATACCCATAGTTTTCATGAACCGTGGGTATAAGTTACATTTTCTAACCTATAACCATGATTTAGCAGGAAACATAGGTATATGGTACCCGCATAAGTGCGAGAAGCCAAAAAAATGGGTGGAAATGCTGCGGGAACACCTATACCCATGGTTAACATAGATTCGTGGATATAGGTGGGCCTATACCAATAGTTTTTATAAACCATGTGGTATAGCCTTCGATATATAAGCTTATACCCATGGATCTCTAAGAACCATGGGTATAGGATTTAATCCGGAAGTCTATACATATAATTCATAAAAACCATAGGTATAATTGACATATATACCCACAATTTTAGTGAATTGTGGGTATAGGGTCCCTTATGTTTGCGTGCTCAACAAAAATCAGGCAGAAATACTTATTTCCATTTTTTTACCTATACCTATGCTTTATAAATATTTATATAAGATAATATACAAAAGTGAAAATAAATGAACATAGTTTAATGGTAAGTGAATTCAGTTGCAGATTAGTAGTGAGGGTTTGAAACACATGAGAACATTTTAATTTATGCCATGATTTCTAAATATAGATATAATATAAAAACTATATATATATATGAGTATGTTGAAACAGTGCAGTGTTAAGGTTCTGTCTGTTAGTAGAGATGGTCGCGGGTTCAAATCTTGTGGAAATATTTTTTATAATACCAATAAATTAAATTATTTTATTTAAATAAATGTAAATATATATTAATGTGAGTTTAGTGGCTAGAGAGGTAACTTTTAGTGTGTTTCAAAAAGAAGTCACATGATCAAAAATCTCTTATTGATTTTTTTTCTAATATGGACTGGTTAAATTAATATATTTTATTAAATGTATATATATATAAAAATAATTTAAATAGATTGAGTGGGGAGGAACTGGTTATGGGAGTAGCTGGTAGTGGGATCCAAACTCACCTATAGCGTGATTTATTCAAATTTGTTTTTACACCAATAGTTTTAGAAACTACGGGTCTTAGGAATTTTTTTGTATACAAATGGTTTCGAAAACTGTGGGAATAATGATGTGACACAGTATCAAAAAAGCTACACCCATAGTTTTTAGGGCTATTCGCATGGATTTTCACTATGGGTATAAGTCATTTTTTAGTAATGTCATGGAAGGAAGGTTATTTGCAACATGAGGTAGTGATTATGGCTTATGCAAATGATTTTGTTGAGGGATGACATCAGTCACCACAAAGGAGATAAGTGGTGTGGATAACATTAATGTTTTTTGTAATGTTTGTACCACATAGAAGCTTCAAATAAATCATATTAGTATGTTTTTTGATCTATTTGACTATATAAGGACCCCTAATATGATCATTATGTTAGAGATAATTTTATCCCAGAGCATCATCACTATTAGAGGAATTCAGAGAAGTTTAAAGTAGTCTGTGAGGGGGAATTAAATGAAATAAAAGATTTTGTGTTGGAGGATTCTAAAAAAGATGAAGTAGTTCATGGGGATAATTTCTATGAAGGAAAAAATTTCATGAATATAGTTTTCTAAAGGGGTTTGTGGGGTTTTATTGAATGTAATGAAAAAGGGGATGTGAGCATTAGTGTTTTTCGAAGTCATTAACCATCTATAAAGCAGAGGTGGTCTATGGAAGGAAAAGTGGTCTGCAGTTTGAAATGATGTTCATTAAAGGAAAGGAGGTCCATGTAAGGGAAGGATGTACATGGAAGGAATGTTTTACTTTATAATTTAATTTTTCCCATGAATTAATTGTGCTATATAGATAAACCTTGTATGCGGAGGATACAAGTCAGTCTACAAAAGTTGAATACCATATACACACAATAGGTGTTTACACCCACATCATGCTTTGTGATTAAGTTGGTTCATGGAAACTCAACATGTGTTAAAATTCCATGCTTAAAATGATTATCAAGTAATGGTTCTATAAAATATTTCATTGGTATACTAACTAAAATGTGTTTTTCATTGTAAAATCTTGTTTGTACTCAGTTGTAACATAATGGACAGAGAAGAGAAAACATGTGTAGTTTATTTGTGTGGAGAAGAGCCAAACGTGCATCTAAGTTCATATTTGATAAAGGAATAAGAGAAGTAAACTAATACAATCATGTGCTAGTATTGAGTACCGAATAAATATAATAATACACATTATATATAATTTCACATTATTATGTGTCCAAGAAGAAGACTATTTTCCCAATTAAATATTGATTATTATTCAAGGATTATTAATTGTGATGATGTTGTGTTGAGATGATCATTATTGTATTAATAATAAAAAAGAAATTTTGTGATTATTTTATTATTAGAATATGGTGATTCATTGAAGTTATTTTTTCATTAAATAAGAATAAGAGATCAAGATACTGCTATACACTATTATATATATTTTTGTGTCATAGATCAAAGGGAGAAGAGGACATGAATGGAAAAATTGATATCAATTGATCATCATTTAGGGAAGGGAGAATTTAGTTCATTAGTCAAACACATTTATATCATTGTGAATGATATAATAAGAAGATAGTATGGCTATCATGTTTTCTTCTAGGGAGATCCATGGGGAATTTATTGCATGCTCCTGTACATGTAACAATGTGAAGAACAAGGATGTGTAAGAACAAAGAATATCTATGACATTAGATAAAACTGAACAGGTGGAAGAAATTATTGTAGTTACAAAAACTTATCAAAAAGGAGAATAATTTCTTGAGAGGTAGAATAATGAACCATCAATGTGTTATAAAACACATACTATTGGATTTTTTTAAAAGTTATATACAAGTGTTAGGGAATATCTCACTCATTTTAACCACATTCAAAGGATTGTATTCTACTTGTTGTGTGGTCATGATTTTTTATATACCATGTAAATGAATATATAATCTTATTAAGTAGTGAATCTTGTAAAAATATATTGTGTTATATTTAATTATTTCATATACATGCATGCGATAGGGAAAGGGAATAAGTGAATCAAGGTTCTTAAAAGGTCTAAGAGGTATAGGGATAATATGTTGAAATTGGATTAAAAAGTCCCAAATATTGATTTATCCCCCCTCTCAGTGTTAAGAATATCCCAAACTAGTCCTCTCTAATTTCATTATTTTAATATGCTTTGATTGATTTCTACTTCATATATTATTCCAAGAATAGAATATCCAATTGTATTTTTTTGAATGAATCACTAAAATTAACATTAAATAGATCATTATCTAAATAAAATAATGGAAATTCATTCCTCCTGTATCAAGATATTTTCCATGAACAAAACAGTTAGTAAAAGTTATCTAATAACACTGAAATTCCAACTCAATCCATTATATAAATAATTAACCTTAATAATCTACCAAAATATTTTAGAATAATTTTAAAGTCAAAAATATTATAAGGGAGGTCACTAAATCAACATTTTATTACCTAGTAATTATCATGTGGATCTTAAAGTCACATAAAAAATACGTGAATACCATTATGACTATATAAACTTAATGAAAATAGCAATTACCAAAAAAATTAAATCTTAGATTGCTGAATATATTATATAAATCCAATCAAGAAATAATCTCCAATAAAGAAAACATAAAACCTCAAATCACTAACTATTTTAATGTTCAACAATATTATCCCATAAAAATATATTTTTCATTATTATCTCAACATAGATAATATACTAATGGTAATATTCCCTCAATTGTGTTATTTCCAAGAATTTTAACATGTCACTGAATCACTTTTTTTGGTTATTGGTTCAATTCAACATACTCTCTCAAATCCATAAATAAAATGCACTCCAACAATATCCTTATACATTTCATAATTCCTATACCCAGTATATCATTGTAAAATACTCCTATAACATAATTTATGAATCCAAAAATAATAAAATTAATTATTTCACATCATATATAATAATAATATATTATTTACCTTAGTCCCTTAAATTTTTCTATTGTATATTCCCTTGATTATTGGGGTATTCTTTTTCATAGTGCCCCTTATCCCTATAGTTGAAACAATAAAAATAAAAGTTTTATTATTAAACTTTAATTAATACACCTTATGTCCTTTATCTCCACACTTAATGAAAACTATCATTCCATTCAAGAATGTTCCAGGTAATTTCTCTCTATAATTATCACATGTGGGAAAAGAAATATCTCCATTCTTCCCCCCATCCATTTTTCTTTCTCTTATATCATCTTCTCCTATTAATTTATAAAGATACATAGTATTTATATAATTATTTATCTATATTTATAATAAACAATAGTATATCCTAGTATCCTGAGATTTTTTGGAGACTAGTTTCCATTAAAATAATCGGTTAATTTCATCATTTAAATGATCATTCATAATCTTTAGTTTACAAGAATTGATAAAATTCCCATTTCTTTTTCCAGGAGTCATTTATAAACAATGGAATACAATATATTAGATAATGACCTTATGTGTCAAAATTTATAATCCAAAAAATTGTGAAACACTAAATATAAATTGAATAATTTATGTATGGATAATCTTCTAATCACAAACATGGTTTCATTGGACCATTTTCCAAATCATATTTTTTAAATCATTTGAAATGTATTTCAAAGAAAATGTAAATTAACAAAATAATATCCCCTTAGTGTGTCATAATAGGTGTGTAGTAAAGATTCCAATTATTTACAATTTAATGATTTATTGATGCCAAAATTTCCTTTTTCATAGTTATTACGAGTAGGCACATCTGTTCCTTAACCACATCCAATTTTAGTATCCCGATAAGGATGTATTTCTAGGTAAACAACATAATAATAACTTTACCAAAACCTTAGGATATTATAATATAATTAAACTTATCCTTAATGAAATAAATAAAGTTATATTCTCTAACCATGGTTTTCAAAGAAATAGTTCCCATGGGTTTTATTAAAACTCCTATGATACGAAAAATAAATACCCCAAACACAATAATCTAGATCTGGTGACTACTATATTACACTGTGACTGGATACAAAGAATCTAACCTACGAAGATCAAGTAGTTTATTAGTTTTAGTAAAGTAGATAAATAATTTAATATCAATATATTTTAAAACATAAAATAAATAAAGTGTTTTATTTTAGAACACCATTATCCGTCTTAGATTATCCATATATATCAATCACAAAACACTTCCTGAAATCCAAGGGAAAATAAAACATAAGAAATGGGTGAGAAACAATTCTCATTAAGGGTAATAAAAAACCAAATATATCATGAATAAATAATAAAAATAAATATGGAATGTTGAATAACTAATTTAAAATTCATCTAAACAATATGTTTAGAATTACATGGTAGGAATAAAAGATATATAATACAGCCATATAAATAATCAAATGATCTTGAAACTTATCCATGGATATTTTATGTAATAGAATAATCACATGGGCATAATTATATGGTCTCACAATGAAGGAATTCATAATTCAAGACATATAAAACATTATTTCAAAACCTTTCACAAGAAAATTTAAATCTTTGGGTAAAAAGTCATCTAATTTGGCCAGCTCATTTGTCTGATGACACCTATCGATGAATCAAAGGGAAATTTTATTCATATACCCACCCATAAATTAATATATACCATGAATTCCTCATATAAAAGGGTTATACCATAATCAAAATAAAAATTTTATTTTGAAAAACTAAAATATGAAATTTTAATACTCACCCATATTAATAAACAGAATAAAAAACCATTTAGAGTAACATGATTGATGGTAATAAAATTGTATATCTCTAGTGAAACTGATCCAAAAATATATGGATAAATAATAATAATTTTATAAATAAAACCAAGATCTATTAGATTATAAGTACAATAAATTTATGATGTTTTTGATAAATAGAGATAACTTAAAATTTTCATTGAAAATATTTTTGAGGAAAATAACCATTTTAATTTAAAAAAAATTTAAAACTAAAAGTTCCCAAAATATTTTAAACATAATTTCATATTAAAATAAATGTTATAGTATATAAATTAATCATTAAAAATACTTATTTTTTGTGATGGTGGGAAATTATGTTCATTCCAAAAATTTTAAAACAATGATTCCTTTCATATTTTTCGTAAAATCCAAACACATCTTGTTTTGAAAATTATATGAAGGAACCTTACAATATTTGTGTTGTAATAATTAAAAATGAGGAAAAATTTATTTAATAAATCATTTGAATGTGTTTAAAAACATTTCTTAAAACATTTTTATAAAAAAATTATTTTGATGAAAATTTATTTTTCATAAATGAGAGAAATAATATTTTATATTATAAAAAACATTCTCTCAATAATTTGAAATATTAAAGTGTTGAAAAATTATATTATTACTTTACTAAGTTAAAAACTAAATATATTATAATAAAAAATATATTTTTTATGATATAAATATCAAATTAATCCTCCAAGGGAGATATAAAGGAAATGAAATCATGAATAGTGATGAGAATGTGAAATAAAATTGTACAACTTTGGTAACTTTTTATTAATATTCCCCATAAAATAAAAACATTAATTAGTACTTAAAATACCATAAATATAAATATATTCATGATATAACATATTCCAATGGGTATTATATACACTACACAAAGCAATAAGTGTTGAATATGGCGTATGTATCATGAAAATAAAAGTGAGATGAGAAAACCATACCTCATGTTCAACTTTATCAATAGGTGTCAAAAAACCATGTTTAATAAATATTTTCATAATATATATCTATAATATAACCATAATTATATATATCATCCCATCTATTATTTACTTATATTCTTTTATTACCTGATTAATAACAATTATTTGTTAAAATAAATGTTTCTTGTGGCAATTTTATCATTTTTCATGTATGTTTAGGTATGGTAATTTAATTACTTTTACAATTTTCATGTTTAAATTATATACATAATTTTATCCATAATATTAATAATATATATATTATCTATAAATATATTTAGTGTAATCCATAAAAGTTATATATATAATGGAATACATCATTCATAGATACGGTAGGTCGTATATACACATTAATGTCATTTCCTTTTTTATTGATAGATGATACATATGAAAAATAAATATTAATTAACCCTTAAAAAATAATTAATATTTTATATATAGTATTTCTATTAACAAAATATATCCTTATTACCATCCATGTAAAAATAAAATGAAAAACATTTCTCATCGCTATGTAGGGGAGGTAGTCCACATGTACGCATGAGGGATATTATTGTTTATCAATAGATTAGATGTAACAAAGTTATAGTGACATTATATTTCATAAAGTATGGTTAGGTCATAAATAAAAAATATATTTCACTAATTTTACCCTTAATATCTTCCTTGTAAGAATAAGTGAAAAAACAAATCACAATATTTTGCGAGGAGATAATTCTCCATACACAAGAGGGAAACTTTCGTATCACAGACTAAATGGAATGTAATAAGGTATATTTTATATCATAGTTACATAATTATAATAATTTCCTAATTTTCATATTCATATATCAAATCCATCATTATATCCTTCCTTTAAAGGTGGTGATAGAAAATGAATTACATCGGTTTTCTAGGAGATTTTCTGTTGTAAACATAATCAACAGTTTTATTTTCAATTTAATGAAATTGTAGATGTATATAGGTTATTACATTTAAAAAATAATAAATCATTATATGGGAGATGTATTTTTAATTATATTATCAACATTTAATAAGATTTTTTGGAGGTGAAAGAAGAAATAAAATGAAAATTCTTATTCAAGAATGTTACAACTTATATGGAGAAAATTATTTTGGTTTGCACCAAAATCCATTATAGGATGGATTTATGATCAAATAAACTCTTCTATGATGTTTTTAGATGATTATGTAAGGTATTTTGGTAGTTAATGCACGATAAAAATGGTTTTGTATTAGTCAAGAGGAGAGGAGTGGGGTTGACCTTTTATAAGTGGGGGAGAGAAAACCCATGTCATTTTTTAAGAAAAAATATATTTACACACATGTTTTTATCATAAAAAATACTAAAAATGTGACATAAGTGAAACATAGAGGTTATAACATCAAAATATAAACAATAAATGGGTATTGGAAAAGTTATTTGATCATTTTATCTCTTATCTTTTTAGTTGAACCCCTGCTAGAACAGCTTTTAACTTAACCATGATAATTAATATTTATTAATTTTAATATTCATAATAATAAAAAATTATTGTGATTATAAATATGGAATCCAAGTTTCGAAATTCAATTCAAATAATTTTTATAATTCAATTTAAAATTATACTTATTGGAGTGGTGAAAAAGAGATATTTCAAAGAGAAATTTTTTATAAGTATAGAGTGTTTTAATAACAAAATTTAGTATGAAATTGATTCTATTAACCTAAATTGAATTTATTATCATATAATATTAATATTTTTACTTTAAAACAAATTTAAAATATAATTTATCTTTGAAAATAATTTAAATTAAGATGTAGTTTAATAAAAATCAGTATGTTTACTATTCATAAGAAAATCAATCATTTCAAAAAATTCTAAAATAAACACCCAAAGATAATTTTTACATGAATGTCTTAATATTTTAGATTATTTTTTCAAATAAATTTTCTCAATGTAGTAAAAATTATTTTTCAATTATTTGTGAAAAGAAAAACTAAATCACCTTTTTGAAAAATATAGTTTTTTAGAAAACATTTCGCTTTCTATAAAAGGATTCTTATTTTTTTAGTAAACAACAAATGAATTTACTTTATAAATGTTTAAATCATATAATTTTGGTAATTTCTCTTTTTACTTTTCATTCCATCTAACTTAATGGATATTTTATAAAAGGTATGTCTAAATAATAATTTTTTAATAGAGTATCATTTTTTATTTAAACCCATTATTGCTTGAATTGAAAGTTATCAAAGAGATCACGTATAATTAAAAATAAATATATTTTAATGTATTATGGTGTTATAATCTATTCTTATATTAGTGTTTCTTTCATAATCACTATCAAACAAGATGTTTATTTTTTAAAATCATAGGGTGTTAATGTTATAATCATAACCTTCCCTTGATCAAGACCTACACAACTAGCTTATAACTCCCACTATCCATAGAGTGTATATTTTTTACTAGTTGGATATGAGAATGAAACACGTATAGTATAATAGTTGATATGGGGAAACAATTAAGTACCAATACTATAATTATTGTGAGTGAATATATATTCAAAACCAAAAGATCACATAAATTACTATATGAATCTATAACAAAAGAAAATACTATAAAATTTTAAGTCGTATTTATTCTCATCATAAAAGTAGTATCAATAGTTATATATATAAATATGTATTCAACTTTAATTTCAATTATACATAATGTTTGATATGAATTAAAATATGTTTTAGAAAATATATCAAATAAAGGATAAACTAATGAAAAAGATACCAGAATAATGACTATAATGATGTATGTCCTTAGTTTTGTGTAGGCGGTATGTTACTCTACATCATATACATAGCCCAAATCACTATATATAAATTAATATTAAAATTATTATTATAAATATTTCAAAATGTATATATATCCCTATCTAATTCATCATCATCCCTAACTTGATCCCAACCAAGCTTATCTGACACCTCCAATAGACAGTGTCGTTAACTGGACCTACAATGCCTTGCTGAGATGAGGTCACCACCCAACACTCATTGATAAAATATAACATAAAAACCTTTATATATGAATTTATTGGTCATATAAGTGGCATTGAAAAACCGTAAAGGTATATTATATCATTGTGTGGCTAAAGCACCTGTAATGGCAGCACTAAATTGATGATATTTTATACTAAGAGCTAACGATATGATACCACCCTCGATTACTTAGATAGAACCACCAATTATCACCTCCTATGTTCATCAATTCTATCCAACATAAAAAAAAATATGTCATTTTTTCTATAAATAATGTACATACTCTAAAGACTTATTTAGATCTAGTTTTTTTGTGGAAGGATTTCATCACCACTTACGAAGGAGATTAAAGATTAATGACAATTACCTATGATTTCATTGATTATTTCATTCCCATATTAATGAGACTAAAATTTAATTCCCTATCAATACTCATATGTGTATAAAAATATTAAATATATAAATTTGATGGTATAAACCATAATCGATATAGATCTATGCATAAAATCTAGGAATTTCAAATACTTTAACTAACACAAAGTGTAAGGGTATAATTGATCAGTGAAAAGAATTTGAATATAATTTTATGTAAGAACCTGGTATTTCATATACTCTAACATAATCTATTACTACTAATTTGATATCCCACCAATCATGAAGGTGGATAAATAATCTAATTTCTTCTATATGGTGTCAATGATTTTAAAAATTAAGTAGAGACAATTTACCAACTCCACTAATTCATGTGGATTCCCATCACTATTAATGATTTCTAGATGATGGAATATGAAATCCCTCAAAATATATATATTTTTAGGATATCATTGAGTATATCCAGGATCATAAGATTGTAAATTTTTTTAAATCCCCTCAATCACATAAGGGTTAGTTATAAGTTGATATTTTGGGAGATATTTATTATACACTTCATACCTAAAACAATGTTGTAATCTATGTCTGATACTCTAAAATAAGGCATGACATAATCCTATATAAAATCCAAATATTAAATCATGGAAAAAACCTAATGTAGTTGGCGTTGATAGAATTTGGTCACATAAGATGTGGCATTTTGGTATGTTGTGGTTCTATGGTGGCTTCTTGTGTAAAGAATTAGGCCAGAGGTGGGTCCTCCGCAAAGGGTTTCACTATTGATGTGTGTCGACAATGATGGGAGGACCTATTGTGATCCTCAATAGTTACTAACATGTGCTAGAGGGCGATGAGTTTGGTTAGAAAATTACTAGCATGAGGCAGCATCCATTCGTGTGTTGATTGAGCAGCAAGATAGTGATCTGGTTATCCTGGAATGTGGCAGAAGATGTAGTGATGTTGATGATGATAAAAAAATATCATGAGCCATGATTTTTGTAGTGTAGTTCTCGTTGAGGGATTTAAAATAGTAACACCCAAATTTGTAGGGATACCAGATTTAATGTATTTGGGGGTATGAAGTCTACCCTCAGCTCCAGGAACTATGAATCTCTACATGGGGAAATTCTAGCAATGAAACCTTTTATGTTTGGAATCTAGGTGTATTGTATTAAATATACAAGGGAGGAACTTTTCTGGTGGAGTTATCTCATTTGGGAATTTAGGGTATTTTATTATTCTGTATGCTTACCGGGCTTACTAGTTACATAAGGTTCCCCATTAACCCAATTAAAAAAATTGTATTATCCTTAAAAAAATATAAATATAAGGGCTTTTTGATTTTAGAAAGATATTAAACTCTCTTCCCAAGAATAAATAAACCAATGTTTTGAAACTAAGTAACTAAAATTAGGTCTCAACCCATTACCATATCTTATTATTCTATTAACTAAAATAATTTTTATTTTAAAACCCCTTTTATAAATTTCTAAAAATAATTCCATATGGCCAACCTATCACTTTTTCATAATTAATAAATATTTTTAATAACACTAAATAAATATCTACCAAAAATATAAAAATGGTATAAAAATTAAAGTTATCAATTATTGACTCATATTAACCAATTCATTAATAATTAATATATAATAAAAAAATACTTCTCTACTAATAATATTTAAGTTAAATTTAATCGATAATTTCATCCAATAGAAATGTAAACAAACCTGGGTGAGCACAGAAGATGCCACTATATACTACTTGTTCCTACCTATTGGTGTCTATTGTGATGCATAAGACTCATGAATTATTATTCAATAGATTAAAGGAAAATAAATGACCATGAACTACCCACAATAACTCAAGATGTTACCAAAATAAATCTTGAAAACATATTTATGGGTTACTTCCCATGTCTCCAAAAACCTATCTCTTGGATAAAATTATGTATTTTTCCCTAGAACTCATAGTGTTGGCTTTGATACCATTTTCTAATAACTGTGTCTCAAATAAATATATTGTACTTAAATCAAATTTCCACTACACCTCAAGCACACCTCATGGTCACCTGATTCTGGTAAAAACATCAATGGATAAATTATCATTTAGAGGGAGAATATTTTTCCACAAAATATAATTTAAATAATATAATTAGGTCCACACCAATACATAATATGACCTACACAAAAAGATATTGTTAAAATATAATGAAACTGAATAAAAAATATATTGTACATTCATTAATCCATTACTATAATCCAATACATCTACAAAGAAATAAAAAGTGTTATATTGAAGAAAATAGAATATATACAATGTTTGTAATCTAGACATGAAAATAAGGAACCAAAATTAGGGATCCTATAGTATAAAATCCTAATAAGTACACTACATATAGACCTATAACATCCCAAAATAATTTCCCCCAAGAGTAAAACAATTATACCTCCTGGAATGCATAGTAAATTTATGGTTACCCCCTATGCTCGACTACTTTACCTTTACATGGGTCACATACAAAAGTATATGCATAAATATTGTGAGGGTCCTATGTTATGTGTGAGAATAACCTAATTCATAAGTAGAAAACATTACACCCTAAGAACCTATCATAATTTGAAGTTTATACAACAAAAAACAAGGATATATTAATAGGAACACAATAACCAATACACTTTTACTTTTTAAATTAATTTAAAATTTAATGAAAATAAAAAAAATATTGATACTAGGATGTTCCAAACCCATCATACCATCTTTAGTTTGAATATGAAATCTAAAATGAATGATACAGAATAGTTAAGAATTAACACCCATCCAATTCAAGGGGAAATGAAATTTTTTATCCACGAGTTAAGAAAAAAGAGCTACATATATTATTTAGGGATAGGGGAAGGGGTATATGAGTG
Organism: Viscum album; assembly: GCA_963277665.1. Classification (NCBI taxonomy): domain Eukaryota; kingdom Viridiplantae; phylum Streptophyta; class Magnoliopsida; order Santalales; family Viscaceae; genus Viscum; species Viscum album. The sequence goes on along the minus strand of OY728138.1, from coordinate 717,293,745 downwards.
TTATGGAATTATTAACATGTCATAGAAATCATCATATATATCATGAAAATATGTTATTTATTACCATTTATGAAATAATATAATATTGAAATTACAATTATAAACAATAAATTTTAGTAATCAAGAAATGAACTACCTAATAAGTTATGATATCTTATAATAAAAAATATCTATCAAAATTAATTAATAAAATTTAGAAATATTAGATATATTTAAATTCAAGATCACAAAAAAATTATAATTCTTCTATTTTAATTAAATATGAAAATTAAATCAGAAGAATTATATCATTGTATAGAATAATTCATTCCCCATTAATACATTCAAATATAGAAATACAAGATAATCAGTTCATATCATGATAGTTTTTTATAAAACCATTTAATTAAACCTTTATTAAATAAAAACCCACTAGGTTCTATTTATTTTTACTTTGACCTATGTCTTTACTAACCTAAATGTTTAATAATATAAGAGGTGTAAGGGGTTCAACTACTAAATAAATTCAAAAATACCTATTTGGTTCTAATAGAAGTATTTGATCAATCACTAGATACTTTATAACAACTAAGGGTAAATAAAAAATGGGGATGCATGATTAATGGAATTAAAAATGAAATTAATGACAGAAAACTAAATAAATACTTTGATATAAAATAATCTAGTATTCCACCATAATTGTACTAGACAAAACTACAGAAATTGAATGGTTTAACAATATTGAGAATTAAAGAATACATGAATTATATCTATTATCATAACAAAATTATAACTAAAAGAAAATTAGAGGAGAGACATAGATCTAGTTAGCTGAGGATGATCTTCAATTACAATATAGGAAATATTATAATAAAAATTATAAAGGATTAGAGAGGGATAAGAGGGAAAAAAGAGAGATATTAATAGAAAATGTAACACTATTTTAGGAACTTATATTCCTTTATTTATAACCACTTTTTTTCGGTCTTATCAAGGGTTTCTGTTTGAATTTTGGATTTTTTATAGGGGTTAGGCCTATAAAAAGTTGTCACATAGTTATAGGGAACATTTTAGGTTAGCCCAAGAAAATATACACATTGTGATTATATTCCAATGGAAGGAATAAGGTTAAGAACATATTTAGTACTAACCATGTGATCTAACCATTAACGAATGTATCTTTAGACAGTGGGGTGATGCATTGATGGTTCATGGGTTGTCAAACTATGTGGCCAAACATTGATGATCCTTAATTATTATAGATGGGGTCCCTTGGTTGGTGCATTTTTTTCTAATCTATGTGGGAAAACTGTGATATGTGAATTATTTATTCCCAATTTTTATTTTAAAACATGATACCTACCCATTTGGTCGTATTCTTATTCTGTTATAAATGGATCTTGACCAATGTAACTCGTCTTATATATTTTAGTGATTACTTACTCATAGTGATAAATTTTTATGGATCCTTGACTGTTGGATATATATTTTTACTGTTATGTAACCATTTATTATTTTTTTTCATTTTCCAATCAGATCTACCATTCACTTGATTAGAATAATAGATTAGTGTTGTTGATTCTTGGAATATAGTTTTTGTCTTGATCTAATGGGAATTCTTATAGACCCATCCTGGAATAAATATTTTTTCTCAAATAATCATTGGTCAATGTGTTTTATTTTGGAATCATTGAGGAATATGTTTTCTCTCTCTTTCTCCAATTATGGAGATGATGAATTGGAGATTATTTTTCAAGAAATATTATTCCTGGATTCTTTTTGGAGTATTATAGTGGTAAAATTGTCATTGGTTGATCTCATGTGGGTCTTGTTGATATAGATTAAGTTATGTGGTTTCATAATGAAATGACAATCAATTGAAAAATTTAATTCTTTTTTATTTTGGAATGTATTTCTAATTGATTAAGAATTATTAATTTATGATACATGAAATTGAATTTCAAATGGAATTATGTTTCTATGTCTAATGAAATCTATTGAGAATGGTTTGAAAAATAATATGTTATTTCTAGAAATGAACTTGAATCAATATTATTATTAAAATGATTAATTTGATGATATTAAAAGGAATGATATATTTATATGATGAAAATTGATGATTTATGATGAAAATTATAACTAAACCATCTTGATTCTGGGTAGTTTATTATTCGGGATTCACTCATATTTCTCGTTTTCTTTTTGATACAAGGACTCTGTGTCTACATGGAGATGTACTTTATTGAGATAAATAATAATTATTATATTAAACTACAATAGGTTTTAATACCATAGTGATGTGGTAAAATATTATTTATACAATCCAATGGATGATTTATATGATTTACTCATATTTATTTTTATTAAAATGATTTATTCAATCAAAATTTGAAAAAGATGCCGAAGAATTCATACTTTGGTGTTAATTAACTTTTATACCTATTTTTATTATATCCATTGTAATATTTTGAAAATAAAAATTTGATTCAAAATGCGAAAATATTACCATTCAATGTTTTATTTTAAATTGAGAAAGGTAGGTTTAATTATTATCGATTACTTTTAAAATTCATGGTGAGATCCTACCAGTATTTGTTTCTCACTCCCAATGTTTATTGTCACGAGTTGGTATATTTTCTTTTTTTATGTCTAGGAAAAGGGAAAGAACCAATTTAATGTGGTGGGTGTACTTTATTAACTGAACCTTGGGAGTTTATGGTGACCAGTGGAATGCATGGTTTACTTGTTACATGGGGGTTTTGATGACAATGGTTGATGTACCATTATGATAATTGTAATTGTTTACTTGTGCTATTTTCTCTCTCTTGAAGAGTATTTAGAATAATAATTTTTTAATCATTTTATATCCACTGCTTTATCTTTATGAGATATTTTTGTGTAAATATCATCCCCTTTATATTTTCTTAATTCTCAAGTTCTAGTTTCTAACACATATAAATCAAGAATTCCATCAAGACATGTTATAACTAATTCATGTACCATTTAAATAAATTATCAAGGTTCATTCATGATAGAAACTCAAATAGTTGATGATTAGGGAAAAGTATAGAGAAAAACCCAATTTGAGATTAAATTAGGAGGTTAAAAAACCAATACCTCATGTTACCAAAATGAACAAAAGTACCACCAAGTGCCCATCTTAGGTCTATCACCTACTTGACGGTGTTGATCATGGTGTTGTATCTCTATTACTTGCACTGGGTAACCGATGAAATACCGTAGATAGCGTAACTCTCCTTCCATTTTCCTCCATCATTAATCCTATTCCAATTTCTCTACCAATATGAATAATTACTTCAAAAGAGATAAACGATATAAAATTTAAGATAAAATTAACAAAAAATCTAGTTTATTTACACTAGAAAACTATACCCTTAATGGTTCTAAAGAAGATAGGTTAGTGGGATGTTAAAAACTCTTGAAACTATCCGTTAAAGATTCCTGAAACTTTATTTTCTAACTAGATAATGAAATATTTCCTCCTATTAGAAATGAATAAAGAATCATACTGATTTGTCCAGGTAGATCAGTATTATATTTTTTTATAGACACCTTGACATATGTATATAGGTAGAAAATATAATATTTAATATGATATCAGACCTCAATACCATCAAAATTCAACAAAATATGACAGAAACACTTTCAAAGATCATTATAACTAATTGAACCAACTTATTTTACTATGTTTTATACTCCATCAAAAAAATCACTTGATATATTGTTATGAACTCTCAATCCTTATCCATATTTAATATCTTAAGGTAAAATTACTTTTTTATTATCTCTTTAAAATTTCTCCAAATGGTAAATTCATTCAACTAACAATTCAAACCTGAGATGTTAAATATGGATAAGGATTGAGAGTTCATAACACCATATCTTGTGAATTTTTTTATGGAGTATATAAGATAAAAAAATAAGTTGGCTCGATTAGTTCTTAAGATCTATATAAATGGTTTTCTCAACTATTTTTTCTTTTTGATGGTTTTGAGGTCTGATATCATATCAAAGATTATTTTTTCTACCAATAGATATATATTGGGGTGTAAATAATGGGAAAATTTCAATGATCGATATACCAAGATAAATTAGTATGACTTTTTATTCATTTTTTATGATAAATATACATATACAAACCATTGTGATTTTTTCCATGAAATTTTTCAAAATTATAACTTCATTTAACATAGATTTTGTGACAAATTCCCACCACTTATAGAATATTACTTCCATAAAATATTTGATGAATTTAAAATTGATTTTTCTCAGTTTTTTGTATAAAACAAAAAATATGCTCTATTCATTCTAAACACACCTTACACTTCTATAAATCTAAAAAATGAAAGGAAGGTGGGTTTAACATAGTTGAATCACGAGAATGATATAATCCCAAATATTAGAATATATTTACTTACCTTCCATAGGTTTGGATAATTTGAATAACAAATTCAACAATGTAGGATCCACTGAAGGTTTTCCCTATGAAAAATTATTCACTTCTCCCTCTCTATGATTTGTTAGTGTTTTAGTAGGATGAAATGTTGAGGAAAGTATAAAATAAAAAATCAATAAAAATATAATCAAATCAAAATAATATAAAAATATCATAATAATTCCTTCATTTCCTATAAATAATTAATAAATAAGAATGAAAGAAGATAAAAAGTATAAGGGGTAAAAAACAAATAAATTTAAAAATTATGCATGGTTTGGAATAAAATGTGCTGACTATGTGAAATCCACAAGAAGTTTTCTTGAACCAAATTCATATCATTTTTATGGTTTTAGAGGTTGACTATAGTAATCATGAACCCTTATAACATCACCCATTTCCTTTCTAAACCATTGATTTTTGAAAAAATTATGTATTAAACTTCCATAAAATCCATAATAATAGTAATCCAAATAAAAATTCCTTGATAAATATTAATAAAAACTCTTATAGATGTTACATATCCAAAGTACTTATGGTATATTGAGGCTCATAACAAGAAAGATCTATCCATACATCACTTTATACTAACCTCTCATTTTTTTGATTATCTTGTCTCTTATAAAACATTACTCTCCAAATAACAGGACGTTTCTGATTATATTTTTTAATGAACCATAAATTTTAAACCTTCCAAATTATCTAAGAATTTATTTTATAAGTCCCAAAGAACATTAAAAATCACCACGAGATTGTGACAAGAACCCATGGTATACAATATCCATCATTGGGATCTGTTTCACCCTCTAAATTATATAAAACATGTAGATGATTCTTATTATCATCATGTATCCAAACATTTGGTCTTCATGAAAAATAAAAAAATTCAAAATTAAATTTCATTAAAAAATAGAATAAAAATTTAATAAACTATAAATCCAATCGGGCATTAAAACAAAATGAAAATGGGAGGAACATTTCATGCCAATACAGAATAGAATAAAAAATAGACGAGTTAGATTAATTGATACAAATACATCTAGAGATAATAAAAATGTTCAATAACATCACATGGACCATCTCTTTGTATCCTGAGGTCACCAATATATCCTCAAATCATCAAATTTTATAAAATATTTCAAGGAAATCCACTATATAAAAATACTCCATTTATATATTTTGTAACTTACTTAACTAAGTATGTATGTACAAAAACATGTATATATAGTGTCTGAGTTGATTCATGATATCCAAATCAACATAAATTTTACATATAATAATTTAATTAGTTTTGGTATATTTTATTTATCACTCTTTATGGGCTGAGTCTCCCTGAAATTTGGAAAACTTTGACGTGAAATGCATGTCACACTATTAGTAAATTATTAGTATTAATCATCAAGAAACCATGTGATAGGCTTAAATTTTTTTTTAGATCAAAACACATGGTTGGTAAATAATTAGTATAAACAGGTTACTTATCCATGTTCTTTGTTCTATGTTCCATAGTGGGAATCTCACTATTGGTATATGGTTTGGCAAACCATGAAGCCAAACTATGGGAGACACCGATGCCATTAATTTTTTTTAAAATTACCATAACAAACTTAATGATTTAATTATCCTATTTGTGACTCATCCCTATATATAATTAGATATAATAAAAATGTATTTGGTAGTCTCCCTCAGATAACTATCATTCTCCCCATGTGCGATCTCCCTTCATTCGCCATTGACCTTTAACCCTTCCTCCCCCTAATTTTTTTTGTGTCATATATTCAGGTTGGGTTTCTTCTTTCTGTCATATTCTTTTTTCTCTTGTTTTTACCCCCTTAATTTTTTATGGTTTTAACACCTTTAAAATTAATAATACTTTTCTTGATAGATTACTTAATATGAAACAATGAGCTTTAAGTGAACCACGATAAAATATTAAAATATTATTATTTAATGTAATAACTATTTCCAAATGGTTGGATTGGAGGGTATGAATAGTAATAAAAACATGATGAAAAATATGTATAAAGGTTTTATATAATGTATTTATTAATAATAAATAGTATTTTAATTTTTAGTAAAATTATTTTATATTTCTAAAATATGTTTTCTTCAAAAATACTATTTATTGAATTCTTTTAGTAGAAACTATAATTAATTTCCATCTCATGTAGAATTTTTTTTTTCAATATTAATAGAAATATTTTTAATCATCATATCAAAATTAACTTAGGGTAAAATATTGATATTTTTCTAAAATGATTAATTTTTCATTGAGTAGTAAAAAGAATAGAATTTTCAAACACTCGTATTTATGTTCATCCAATCAAGAGATTTAAAAGTCCCATGATATTTTGAATTTGGTCTTAAAGTGATATATTATGTATTTGATTATGAATAATATAGTTAATTTCCTTTTAATAATAAATATTCATGATTTTGATGTAAGATAATATATATTTGAAAAATGAATTTTTCTAAAAATAAATTTTCGTTTCATTTTACAAGTTAATATAAAAAATTATTTCTTTAACTTATTTAAATTGAATCTTAAAAAATGGATACTATATTTTGAAATGAAAGGTTCAATTTTTTAAATAATCCCCTTTTATTTTCATTCATTATAAATAGTAACCATGGTATATATGTTTAACCTTATCAAGGCTAAAATTTATAAAATAAGGTTAAACCCTTGAAATAAGGTCTCAAAAACCAACCCAACATTAGGCTTGATTTAATTGGATGGGATAAATTCAAACATATCCATCCAAAATTCTAAAATTTGTAATCATTGCTCCATTTTACCTTTATAATGACATTTATATTATTTTATGTAAAGAAAATTCCACAATGTCACTACCTTCAATTTGATATATCAAAATTATTAATGTATGGATTAAAAAGGATAAGTTCAATTATAAATGATTATTTTAAATATTAAATAAGTTTTTAGTTCTTGTGTAATAAGTATAAAATCAAGTAAATGATTTTAAATACTCCAAAAGAAATATTATTTTGGTTATTTATAGCATCAATGATGTTTGTATATGAATATAACATATTAGGGATGTGTGAAAGGGTTATATTCTAATTAAATTACTATATTTATGTCATTAAATTCAAATTAAATGAATAGTTTAAAAATGTAAATTAATGATATTTTATGTAAAATAAAATTTTATTAAATTATTTTAAAATCATATAAAAATATTAAAAAGAAAATGTATGATTATAGATGGAATAAAATTTTATCACTTACCCATTTATGATCTAAATTTTACCTTATAAGTTAAATTATAGCTCTTTAATATTGAATTTTTTTACCATGGTTAAGGATAAAAAAGTTACACCATGGTGGTTAAACCAAGAGATAATAGAATGTTTGAAAATTGGACTTTTATAAATTATATAATTCGGTCATATTTATACTTCATCCAATCCCTCTACTGAATATCTATCCATTTGGAATAATTTTTCTTGAGTGTGAAATTATTATTTTTTATATTTTATGAAATTACAATTGTGTCATTTTCCTCCCCTATAATAGGACTCCTCTTATATCTTATATTTACACCACTTTAAGTAAAATATCTCAAAGAAACCCAAAAAAATTATATTCTAAAATTACCTATATAGAAATTAGAGTATCTAATTTTTTTTAAAATCCATTACAAGGGTCATTAATAATGGATCAAAAGGAGGTCTCTTGAAGAAGATTAATCATCTCACCTAACAACTTTCAATTTTTTTCACCAAATATTAATATATGGTATTTATCATAAAATAATAAATTAAATATCTTAAATATTTTTAAAAATATTTTTGATTATGTAGAAACAATTTTTAACCCTCTTTTTTCATCAAATGCGTAGTGAAATTATCACTCATGCATAGGTGTGGACTACCACCTCCAGGTAGAGTTGAAATTTATTTTCATCACCATATTTCATGTGTGGTAGTTATTATGAATTTAATATTTATATATGATATTTATAATTTAATTATTATTTTTTAATTATACTATAATATATACTTTCTTACCTTCCATTCCATTGGAAAAATATTACATCGGTCATGCCTCCGTGTGGACTACCACCTCCACAAAGTGATGTGTTTTATTTTTTGTTTCCTCTTTACATGGATTGTAATTATGATAGTTTTAATTAATATATATGATATATATGATATAATTATTATTATTTAAGGTTTATTGTTATTTAGCAATCTTTTATTTCATCTATATGAATGTGAAAATTGTGTTTTTCCGTACGTACAATTTATCATATCCATGAATGGTGTAAATAATTTTTATATCTCAAACATTTTTAGATGATCATTAATATTTATATAATTAATATATATGATATTTATATAATATTTTTTTCCGAGATGATGTAACCATGATCAAATTACTAGGACCATAGAATTTGATCTGAAACTCTCATGAAAAAATAGTTAACACCCAAAAAATATAATTTTAATATGTAATTATTGATAAATGGGTGTAAAAATATCATAAGTCGATAATATATGATATTATAAGTATATAAATTATTTTTTAATATAAATTTAATAAATTTAAATTTATTATAAAATAAGTTAGAGTGCATTCAAAGCAAGTAGAGCTATAAGTAAGGGGTTTTCATTACAATTTTTTTGTATAGACGTGTTTGATGACATAGACAAATTTATGTTTATGAGGTTTATATACTGATCCATTGAAAATTTATATCAAGAATAATTCTTATATATCTGTTTAAAAGTTATAATTCAAATTAATTCATCCTAGGGGTTTTGATTCAATAGTTATCGAAGAAGAAAGGGTTTATTTTTGTAATAACCCGAGATTTTATAAGATATATTCTTTTTTAACTTCTTTTATATCTTCTGTTGTACGATACACCAAGATTATCTTGTGCTATATGCAACACCGTATTAGCTTGTAGTATATGCAACACTATTCTTGGATCGTGTTACACACAATTTTGATAATAGTTATTCTACACAACATTGAGTATTCATATATATATATATATATTCAATGTATAAATAAAATATGTATGGATTCTGTTATACGAAACAACGAAGGATTCTTGCATAACACGCAACCCTGACTTAGCATGCATTACACGCAATCATGACCTTCCTCGATAGCGTATGTTGTACGCAATACCGGGTTTTACTAAACAACGATATATTATTATAATTATGAACTAGCTGTTATGAATAGTATTAACTAAATTTTAAATTTTATAATATTATTATCCATATTACACATTTTCTAGAACATGGTATAAGAACAAAATAATTTTTTCGGGTAAAATAAGTATTTTTCAAAAAATGTAGTTTTGCCACCTTTTGATGGCGCACCCACTTTAAATATAGTTTTTGACATATTTATAAGTTAAATTTTAAAAAATAAAATTATTCTTTGGAATAAGGATATAAAAGTTTACCTTGGATAAAATTTTCATATTATTCTGATAACTTTCATATTTTAATGAATAGTAAACACGCTATATTTTAATTAAAGACAAATTTTTTCATCGTAATAACTTATGTGGTTAAATTATAATATTGAATGGTTTTAAAGTATAAATAGAATATATTTTTACCATTTAATATAATTTATGTCATTAGCATTGATTTTACTTTGAATTCGTAAGGTAAATCAATTCAATCTTTTGCAATGTTTTAAAGAAAAACTCGTCTTCTTTCGACAACAAGATTAATTTTAATTTAATTTCTACAACTTTTGTGTATTTAATTTGGAAATATGGATTCTATATTTGGAATCAGTTGGTACAAATTATGTTAATAAGCTACTTTTTATTTTTGGGAATTATGAATAGTAACTACGGTAAATTTTATTTACCATAGTTAAAGGTAAATCGGGTAATTTAGGGTGAATATAATATTATAAAATTACCCTAACACATGAAAATATTCTATTGGATGACTAAAACTCGACCCATATCACCTAAGGGTCGGATTATATTCATTTTATAGACTTTTGACTGTGAAAATAATTTAATTATTATTAAAACCAAAGAAAGTGACAACATGTCACTCTCTTAAATATTATAACTATAAGAATTTAATTTTAATGATAAAAATCATAAAACTTCAAACATGAATAGTATCCAGAAATTTAATAAAATTATCTACATCTTGATAATTTATTTAGATTTTTTAGAGATTAAATAATTATCATTAATGGTGATACATTAATGATGCAGAAATTATTTATTAAGAGAAATATCAGTAATATAGTTTTTATTGAAATAATAATACCCATTAAAAGGCCCATAAACCTACCCAAAACTTATATTTAGTGTCTATATATACCATAAGCATCTAAGTACCTAATATATAACCGTTTTGAGTCTTATAAAAGTAATTATGACACTTATATTATTTTATTTTAAATGATGCCAAAGTTGTCACCTTCATAATTTAATAAATATAACAATTTAAATATTGTTATTTTAAGATGATAAATTCGAGTAAAAGTATTATTGTGAAAGTTAATATATATATCTTCATCATAGTATTTTATTTTTAATTTTTATGCAACAAATAAGTATATTAAATAATTATACAAAAATGTTGTAGTAATTATTTTATTAAGAGATAAACCAAATAAATGGTTTTAAAAATAATAAAATAAATATTATATGAACTATTTAATGTGATCCACTAATTTTATAGAGACATATGACATTTTATGAATCTATTAAAGCTTTTATTTCAAACATATCTTTAGTATATATTTTATTTAAATTCAAGTAAACGAATAGTGTAAAAATTGACACTATTGTTATTTTATAAAAATAACATATTATAAAATTGTTTAAAATCACAAAAATATTTAGAAATTATCAATTCAAATTTATATGTTCTATAATGTTATTAAGTAACCAATTATGTAAAATTCACAACAAATAAGCAATTATTTGTTATAATTTAAAATTTAGAATTTTATTACCACAAATAAACTTAAATAGATTATATAAGGATAAATCAAAATGATAAGGTTTAAAATAAGATCCAAACATGTCTAAATTTGATTGGTTGATGATATTACAACCCTATATCATCTAATATTTGAATATGAGTCATTTTTGGAGGTTTTATGTGGGGTTAGATTTATTATAAATTAATATTTTTAAGAATTCCAAAGGTGCCCCTCTCCTCCCTTATAAAAGGGAACCTCCTCCCTCTCTTCCTCACACCACTTTGAGCCTTAAATCTCAGCCAAACCCAAGAAAATTATCTTCTCCACTTCCCTAGAAACATCCTAGAGGTCCTGGTCTACTTCAAAGACCAATCATAGTGCCCTAAGAGGAGGTTTCAAAGAGGTGTATCGAAGAAGAGGTAACTTCTTCTACCAATTCTTTCAAACATCTTTCTTCTTCAACTTCTTCTTATTTAGTTGTTTCATTACAAAGTAATAACATCCGTATCACTAATATACTGATATTTTATTATAAATATGAAACAAACCCATTTCACCTTCTATCCATCCTACGGAAAACAAAATCACTGCGCGTGCGTACGTACGGAATACCGTCTCCACGCCGTGGTGTAATCTATTTTTCCTCCAACACCTTACATGGATGGGTATTATGGTGTAAAGAATAACTATAAATAGTTATTATAACATCATAATTATCCTGATATATTGTATCATCGACTCCAATTCAATTCAATAATTATGGAAACGATATCATCGCTCGTGCGTACGTACGGACTACCGTCCCCACGATGCGATGAGATTTATTCTCAATGATTAACAATTCATGAATGATTATAAAGTATATATAAGAAATAATAATGAAATATATGAAATTATAAAGCTACTCTATTTATGTATATATATATGTATGACATCTACTTAATTCCATTCAACTCAATAAGGAAATGAAAATAGCGTTCATGCGTACATACGGCCTACCGTCTCCATGAACAGTGTATTTCGTTCCATTTATCGATATATTATATTTATGTATATTATGAATATATATTATATATAAATCATGTTTTATATTCTTGAATTAAGTAATCATGATCTATGTAATCTTATGAATAATTACAAGTCAAAACATGGACGACAAATGAAACGATTTTTATCCAAAACACTCTTTAACATGGAATTTACAAAAGAACGGGTAATATAAATTCATAAGTGAACTATATATGATATAATAACAATTTATATGATTCTGTAATAAGTCAATGAAATTAATTTAAATCATTATACAGGAGGTTTGGATACGTACGAAGCATATCGGACCTAAGGTAACGGATAATTTTGCAAATCTCATTTTTATTCGAGATTGCTTATTCGTAAGAATTTACTGGGGTTATTTATATCATCCATGTCCATGTTTTATAAAAGTGTTTTCATGTATATTTAATGTCCTTTTTACCCATTTTTTACTTTTACTACATGGTATGTAAGGAATCTTTTTTTTACCATACGAGGTACTTTTTTATTTTTCCTACAAAAGTACGAGGAGAATGTTATTTTTAACTTATACGTCACGAACGGATTTTTACAATTTTATAAAGCCTTATTTTCATGAAGCTTCCTCCAAAATATTTCATGACTATTTTCAACAAAATCTATTTCTTTTAAAATTGCATGACGTTTTGTGAAAAGAAATTTATTTTGAAGAAGAAACGATATTTTCCTCAAGAATTCATTTCAAGTGTTTTATCAAAACCATTTTTCCATCTAAGATGACATTATTTTATATGTGTATGTTTCAAGTATAATGTCTCTATGATTTATATGGTTTCACTTTTCTTATTATGAAATGATATCCATTTATTTTATATAGATTATGTGATGATGGGATGATGTTTTTGAAACCCATTTCATTCGTTGGGTTATTATGAATGATGTATGTTTATTTTGTGGCACAAGTAAGAATGATTTCATTATGAGATGGGTGGGACCTATATATCCCTCCAATTCATTGGGTAAAGATTTATATCTCATGAGATAGACATGGCTGGAACGGTGAGTTAATCCGGTTCAGTGTTACATGAATGAAATGAGGAGTGAACTCGATTCAGAAAGGGACTTTGTCCACTAAGATGGTCTTGGCAGCAATGCCTTGGATACTGTGGAAATCATAACAAGTGCTGAATGGTTTCCACAATTACATGTTTTATTCCCATTATATTTTATCATGGTTGATGTTCCATTATGATATATGCCTTACGTACTTCCACGATTTATGTCTCTTCTGAAGATTTTGATGTTTAAATTTCATGTTCATGTTTTTGTTTTCAAATGATTATGGATTGTTTTAGGTTCTCTATGTTTTCCCTTAATGAGCATTTGAGCTCACCCTTTTTATTTTTTCTTTTCCCCCAGTATTAAAACAAATATTTTAGGTAAGGAAACAAAAAGGGGAAGATATATATGGGAGATGTTGAAGATCTTTCAACAGGATTAGAATATTATTTTTTCAAGTTTCCAAGGACACTAAACTACTACGGTCCTTGTGTGTATGTTTTCATTATGTATTAAGTATTCCGAAAAATTAATGCAATGTACATGTACGTCAAGCTTTGGGTCTCTACAGTTGGTATCAGAGGAATGGTTTAGATAACCTTTGGAAACTATGATGCAAAAATGTTAGTGAGATCCTTTGAGATATTTCTAAGGTATGTCTTGGGATGTCCCTAAGGTTAAGTATAAGTATAGGTTATAGTCCTAGAATTATGGTAACGATATTAGATTAAACCTAATATGTTAGATATTGAAGTTACTCCCCCCTTTATTATGATTTTTTCCTCTCACACTATTCTTTTTGGGTTTTAGAAAATGGCTGGAAACAAGATGATTCACAATAAGGGAGGATATGATGGACAATGGAATGATATTCTTCATGAGAAACCAAATGAAATGGGATTTTAAAGTCCAAACATCATTATTATGCCGAATCAGCAATCTCATAATATGATCAATAAACTCAAATTTGGTAAGTTTCCTAACTCGGCTAATAAGAGAAAGATGGAGTTTCATGATGATCATAGAGGAAAGAAAGTTCAATTTTCCTCATGTAAATCATATGGGAAGAGGCATCAGGGAGATTGTTTCAAAGGAACTGGAAGATGCTTTGGGTGTGGAAAAGAAGGACCCAAAGCCAGTAAGTGTAAAGGAAAAGGTTTAGTTAACACCATGGACAAGAATAATGGTATTTCTATGACATCAAAAATGATTAGATGTTTTAAATGTGGAATTTATGGGCATTATGCAAACCAATTCCCGAAGGGAAAATCTCATTAAGAGAATCAACATGGTCATACGGGTAGTATTTACATGGATGATGATGAAGAGGCTACGAATGAAATATGAGATGAAATAAATGATGAAGCCCAGCTAGTGGTTTAAGAAGTTAGTGGAATGATTGTATGTTTATAAAGAATAATGTATGGCACTATGGAATAAAGAATCATCTAAGTATTGTTTCACTATTGTTTTTCCTAAAGAATTTGGAGGTATATGTTGAATGGTACCGGTAACCATGGAAGGTTATTAAGATATTTTTGAAAAGTATATGATATGCGAATAATGAAGGGATAATAAGATAATGATATGTTTGATTGTATTCATGAGTTCATGGTTGATATAAGAACTAAGTGATATCATGGTTTGAGTATATATAAATTTTGGGATGTGGAAAGAGTTAACTTTTGACACCATTCATGTTTTCACTAAGGTTAAATGGGTATTAATTTTTAAAAAGAAAACATTATTAAGGTATTCACATGATTGTAATGTGACCAACAAGATATATGGGGGATAAATGATGGTATTCACATGCTTGGTTGATGACATTTCAAGTAATCATTTTCTTTATACTATGAGCTTGTACTGAAGTATTTTAGATAAGCCTAAAGATTGGAATGGATTATGTTGGACATAACTTAGTATTTTTTAAGGATAGAACTTTGTTTGATATTATTGATGGGATGTTATAGTAATGTAGTTTTAGAAAAAAGACAACCTGCAGGATGGGCGACAACCCATCGTGTCGGACAAGGCTGTGGGAATCAAACCCACAACCGAAGTGCGACTGGCCTTTATCGCCTACCAATAGCCTACAGGAAGTCCCTGGTTAGTAGAAACTAGTTTTATTTTATTAAGCGGTATGATATATGAAGTATAAGTTCATTTTTGGAACCATATATGATTAATCTAACCATATGATGGACTTATAACTTTTGCTATCCTTTTGTTTGAAACAGATGGAATGACCCATCATTCTGTCACATGATATTCTAACACATCACGAATAACAAATTCAACTTCATTTCATTAAGGGATGAAGTGGAAATTGTTCAATTCATGAACAATAGTGAGATTGTACCAAAATCATGTAAGTATTTCTTTTAATTCATCAACTTTAGGGAAATGATCTTGAAAACCAAAAATGTTGTCTTAGTGACCTTATATCCGATGAATCAGATGGTACCTTAGATCATCACAAATCTATGCCTTTGTGATTGTTGGATTTTTCATAGCCATGTTCTCTACCACTCTCTATGAGAACATTGTGGTAAGATTTATCTTTTATATCCATATTTTAACCTATATTATCCTATGTGGAAACCCAATGATTAGTTTATTTGGGTAACTGTTACATTTCATACTTTAGTTTATAAAGATAAGTTTTGGTATTCCTTTTTATAATGTGGGTTTCAATTAAAGAAAATTTCAAGTTGAAAACCATTTATAACCCCGACGAATTTCAAGGGAGAAATTCATTTTAAGGGGGGTAGAATGTAACAACCCGAGATTTTATAAGATATATTCTTTTTTAATTTCTTTCATATCTTCTATTGTACTATACACTAAGATTATCTTGTTCTATACACAACACCGTATTAGCTTGCAGTATACGCAACAATATTCTTGGATCGTGTTACAAACAATTTTGATAATAGTTATTCTACACAACATTGAGTATTCATATATATATATTCAATGTATAAATGAAATATGTATGGATTCTGTTATACGAAACAATGAAGGATTCTTTCACAACACGCAACCCTGACTAGGCTTGCATTAAACGCAATCACGACCTTCCTCGACCGCGTGTGCTGTACGCAATACCGGGTTTTACTAAACAACGATATATTATTATAATTATGAACTAGCGGTTATGAATAGTATTAACTAAAATTTGAATTTTATGACATTATTATTCATATAAGACATTTTCTAGAACATAATATAAGAACAAAATAATTTTTTCTGGTAAAATAAGTATTTTTAAAAAAATGCAGTTTTGACGCCTTCTGATGGCTCACCCACATTAAATCTAGTTTTTGACATGTTTATAAGTTAAATTTTAAAAAATAAAATTATTCTTTGGAATCAGGCTATAAAATTTTACCTTGGATAAATTTTTCATATAATTCTGATAACTTTCATATTTTAATGAATAGTAAAAACACGCTATATTTTAATTAAAAACAACTTTTTTCATCGTAATAAAATATGTGGTTAAATTATAATATTGAATGGTTTTAAAGTATAAATAGAATACATTTTTACCATTTAATATAATGTATGTCATTACCATTGATTTTACCTTGAATTCGTAAGTTAAATCAGTTCAATCTTTTGCAATGTTTTAAAGAAAAACCCGTCTTCTTTCGACAACGGGATTAATTTTATTTTAATTTCTGGAACTTTTTCATATTGAATTTGGAAAAATGGATTCCATATTTGGAATAAGTAGGTCCAAATTATGTTAATAAGATACTTTTTCTTTTTGGGAATTATGAATAGTAACTACGGTAAATTTAATTTACCATAGTTAAATGTAAATCGGGTAATTTTGGGTAAATATATTATTATAAAATTACACTAACATATGACAAAATTCTATTGGATGACTAAATGTAGACCCATATCATCTAAGGGTCGGGTTAGATTCATTTTATGTACTTTTAACTATGAAAATAATTTAATTATTATTAAAACCAAAGAAAGTGACAACATGTCACAATCTTAAATCTTATAAGTATAAGAATTTTAATTTAGTGATAAACATCATAACACTTAGAACATGAATAGTATCCAGAAATCTAATAAAATTATATACATCAAGATAATTTATTTATATTTTTTACGGATTAAATAATAATCATTAATGGTGATACATTAATGATGCAGAAATTATTTATTAAGTAAAATAAGTAATATAGTTTTTATTGAAATAATAATACCCATTAAAAGGCCCACAAACCTGACCAAAACTTATTTTTAGTGTATATCTATAACATAATCATCAAATGACCTAATATATAACCGTTTGGAGTCTTATAAAATTGATTATGACACTTATATTATTTTATTTTAAATGATGCCAATGTTGTCACCTTCATAATTTAATAAATATAAAAATTTAACTATTGTGATTATAAGATGATAAATTCGAGTAAAAGTATTATTGGGAAAGGTAACAGATTTATATTCATCATAGAATTTTATTTTTAATTTTTATGCAACAAATAAGTATATTAAATAATTATACAAAAATGTTGTAGTAATTATTTTATTAAGAGATAAACCAAATAAATGGTTTTAAAAATAATAAAATAAATATTATATGAACTATTTAATGTGATACACTAATTTTCTAGATACATATGGCCTTTTATTAATCTATTAAAGCTTTTAGTTCGAACATATCTTCAGTATATATTTTATTTAAATTCAAATAAATAAATAGTGTCAAAATTGACACTATTGTTATTTTATAAAAATAACATATTATAAAATTGTTTAAAAATAAGAAAAATATTTAGAAATTAGAAATTTACATTTATATGGTCTATAATGTTATTAAGTAACTAATTATATAAAATTCACAAAAAATAAGTAATTATTTCTTATAATTTAAAATTTAGAATTTTATTACCACAAATAAACTTAAATAGATTAAATAAGGATAAATCAAAATGATAAGGTTTAAAATAAGATCCCAACATGTCTAAATTTGGTTGTTTTATGAGAATACAACCCTATCTCATCTAATTTTCGAATATGAGTCTTTTTTTGAGGTTTTTAAGTGGGTTAGATTTATTATAAATTAATATTTTTAAGAATCCCAAACGTGCCCCTCTCCTCCCTTAGAAAAGGGAACCTCCTCCCTCTCTTCCTCACACCCCCTTGAGTATTCAAGCTCGGCCAAACCCTGCCAAATTCTCTTCTCCACTTCCCTGGAAATGTCATAGAGGTCCTGGTATACTTCAAAGACCAATCTTAGTGCCCTAAGAGGAGGTTTCAAAGAGGCGTATCGAAGAAGAGGTAATTTCTTCTACCGATTCTTTCAAACTTATTTCTTCTTCAAATTCTTATTATTTAGTTGTTTCATTATAATGTAATAACATCAGTATCACTAATATACTGATATGTTATTATAAATATGAAACAACCCCATTTCAACTTCTATCCATCCTACGGAAAACAAAATCACCGCGCGTGCGGGCGTACGGAATACCGTCTCCACGTCATGGTGTAATATGTTTTTACTCCAACACCTTACATGGATGGGTATTATGGTGTAATGAATAACTATACATAGTTATTATAAAATTATAATTATTCTGATATATTTTATCATCGAATCAAATTCAATTCAATAATTATGGAAACGATATCATCGCTCGTGCGTACGTACGGACTACCGTCTCCACGACGCGATGAGATTCATTCTCAATGATTAACCATTCATGAATGATTATAAAGTATATATAAGCAATAATAATTAAATATATGACATTATAAAGCTACTGTATTTATGTATATATATATATATATTTCATCTACTTAATTCCATTCAACTCAATAAGGAAACGAAAACAGCATTCATGCATACGTACGGCCTACCGTCTCCGTGAACGGTGTATTTCTTTCTATTTATAGATATATTATATATATGTATATTCTGAATATATATTATATATAAATCATGTTTTATATTCTAGAATTAAGTAATCATGTTCTATGTAATCATATGAATAATTACAAGTCAAAACATGGACGACAAATGAAACGATTTTTACCCAAAAATCTCTTTAACATGAAATTTACAAAAGAACGGGTTATATAAAGTCATAAGTGAACTATATATGACATAATAACAATGAATATGATTCTGAAATAAGTCAATGAAATTATTTAAATCATTATACAGGAGGTTTGGATAGGTACGAAGCATATCAGACCTAAGGTAAGTGATAATTTTGTAAATCACATTTTTATCTGAGATTTCTTATTCGAAAGTATTTACTGGGGTTATTTATATCATCCATGTCCATATTTTATAAAAGTGCTTTCATGTATGTTTAAAGTCCTTTTTACCCATTTTTTACTTTTACTACATGCTATGTAAGGAATCTTTTTTTTACCATACGAGGTACTTTTTTATTTTTCCTACAAAAGTACGAGGAGAATGTTATTTTTAACTTATACAGAACGAATGGATTTTTACGGTTTTATAAAGCCTTGTTTTCATGAAGCTTCCTCCAAAAGATTTCATGACTATTTTCAACAAAATCTATTTCTTTTCAAATAGCATGACGTTTTGTGAAAAGAAATTTATTTTGAAGAAGAAAGGATATTTTCCTCAAGAATTCATTTCAAGTGTTTTATCAAAACCATTTTTCCATCTAAGATGACATTATTTTATATATGTATGTTTCAAGTATAATGTCTCTATGATTTATATGGTTTCACTTTTCTTATTATGAAATGATATCCATTTATTTTATATGGATTATGTGATTATGGGATGATGTTTTTGAAACCCATTTCATTCGTTGGGTTATTATGAATTATGTATGTTTATTTTGTGGAACAAGTAAGAATGATTTCTTTATGAGATGGGTGGGACCTATATATCCCTCCAATGTATTGGGTAAATATTTATATATCATGAGATAGACATGGCTGGAATGGTAAGTTAATCAGGTTCAGTGTTACAGGACTGAAACGAGGAGTGAACTCGATTCAGAAAGGGACTTTATCCACTAAGATGGTCTTGGCAGCAATGCCTTGGATACTATGGAAATCATAACAAGTGATGAATGGTTTCCACAATTACATGTTTTATTCCCATTATATATTATCATGGTTGATGTTCCATTATGATATATGCCTTACGTACTTCCACGATTTATGTCTCTGCTGAAGATTTTGATGTTTAAATTTCATGTTCAAGTTTCTTTTTTCAAATGATTATGGATTGTTTTATATTCTCTATGTTTGCCCTTACTGAGCATTTGAGCTCACCCTTTTTATGTTTTGTTTTCCCCCAGGATTAAAAGAAATATTTTAGGTAAGGAAACAAAAAGGGGAAGATATTTATGGGAGATGTTGAAGATCTTTCAACATGATTAGAAGATTATTTCTCCGAGTTTCTAAAGACACTAAACTATCACGGTCCTTGTGTGTCTGTTTTCATTATGTATTAAGTATTCCGCAAAAGTAATGTAATGTCCATGTACGTCAAGCTTTGGGTCTCTACAATTTTTCAATCTCATCATTATTTTTTTTAATAAATTGACATGAATTGGTCACCCAATTCATGTCTGAAGATCTTTATTAAAACCCAAAGTCAAACAGTAGAAACCATGAGGTTTAATGAACTTACACCAGTAGAGAATTATAGAGAAACAAAATAAATGAAGGATAAAATAAGAGGACTCACACCTACAACACCAAAAAAAGGAGGTTGTATTTCTACCTCTTCCAGTACAGTAAAATGACGAGTAGTGGAAGACTGCAACAGTCCGCAGGACAGACTAGCTGGAAAAATTTGGTGCAGCATGTCAAGATAGAATGTGTCTTGTACCTAAAATCAAACAAGAAAAAAACAAAAAGGTCAGGTCGCTCCTGATGGGAACTTCAATGAAGAAAAAGAATTAAAAGAATCAATCCAATGAAAAAACCATGAAAAAGATAGAGAAAAGTAGCACATATCTGGAAGATCTTGTTACATTGAACCTTGAGAAAAATTACTGCCAAGTGATTTCATTAAAATTAATGCTTGGGTCTTTTTAAAATTCCTCAACAACATTTATGAACATCCTCTTTCGGAGATCAAGATAGGTATTCACTGACATCTATCCATTCTTATACTGACCAAAAGAAATGTTGTGTTTCTCTTCGATCCATGAGTTGAGCTCATTTGGTAGCTCAAGCTCTTCGTGTAATTGATATGCATTACTATATGTAGGGTCATCATTCTCATAATATGACTCTTCTGAGACAGAATTAGAAGGGGAAGCTGTAGAATCTGAGGAGGCAATTACATTATCATTAGGATGTGGTTGTGGGGGAAGTGTGTTCTGTACCTTTAAGTTAGCAGTGAGAGAACGTGTAACAATTGTTCTTTCAACTTTATGGACTCCCTGCACTTCCATGTGTTCCTAGAACTTGTCTTGATGAAGCCATAAGAGTCAATTATAGATTTTTTACCCTTTTCCCACTCTATTTAAGGTAGTTATTCTCTAATTGGAATGATTTGTCAAGATCAAATGAAACTTCCAGATTCGATTTCCTAGATTCTTCCTCATTTTGCATAGAATTACCTGCCTCACGAATGGGTACTTCGATATTGGAGGTGTCCTGAATTTACTCCCTAGCAGTATGAAAGGTCTCAGTGTCATTAGGAAGATTAACTATAGAGGTTTCAGAAGGATTAAAAATAAAAGTATTAATATGGAGTTTGGAGGCTTTTTTTACCCAAATCGGTTTGGAGAAAGTAGAAGGTCGAGGAGCATAACAAGTGTTCTCACATTCATTTAAGGAGTGATAAATTCATGATCATTTCTTTTAGAATGATAGAGTATTATTAAAGAAGACATGTTGAATGAACCCATTGTCTTCCTTTAGTATCCATAATCATGAATGTAGTGGTTTAGAGATATCAATTTTAGTGAAAATTCTAGCAATAGAGGGGCGAGTAAGATTAAGGGTAGAAAAATATTACATAATGGGTTGGCCAAAAAGACCTACTTTGTCAAATAACACATTATATTTGTAGAGGAGCAGTTGGAGGTTAGGAAAACCTATCCAGAGAGGAACAATGGGTGTCTCAAAATCTAAATGGATGTCCGGAGACCATTTGTAACACATTGTACTTTATTGATTAATGGAAAATTGTATTCTTGTATTTTATCACTTTATCATCTATGTATTTCACAATAATAATTTTCAATTCATGATTATAGTCTAATGGGGGAGAACTGGTTTATCTACCCATAAGCTTTTTGGTAATCTCAAAAGGGGGAGAATAATTTGGCATTATCCTTATTCACTTTTAACTTTGATATGTCTCTTATATATTTTCTTTTTTCTCTTATGATACCATTAATATTAATTTTAATTTGGAACCATATTTATATATAATGAGAGTCATCAATAATGAGAGATGAAAAGTAGAATGATTTAATTACACATAAAATTATTTTACTAAACAATGCCATGATTTTTGATCATAAAAAAGGGGGATATTATTGGCCCGTAGAAGACTTTTGTCCACCCTATCCAGTATTAATGGTTTTAATAATCACAAATAAAGTCAATTACTATTAATCATGTCTAAAAATTTCAATCAATATTATTTAAGTTTCAATATGTGAAATTATTTTTATCTATGATCACATATAAATTTGATACATTCAATTAATATTTATGTTGTAAGACAGTCTAACAAAAAATATTTTCTAAGTATCACAGACAGACACTAAAAAAGGAAGGAGACACTGATAGTTTAAATGAGTCACCGAAAGCTCAATTGACCTATCGATGCGTGGTGCTACAAAAACATGGTGCTACTGACACATGGTTATTCCGATTCATGGAGATACTGATGCAACAACTCACTAACAATGCAATCGACACCCCGATAGACCGACTATCTCACTGATAGTGCAATTGACCTACTAATGCAAGGACTCACCGTCAGATGTAGATACTAATGCATGGAAGTATTGACTGAATGAAACATCGATAGAATGATTCACCATCAGATGGATATACTATAAAATGACTCACTGATAGATTTTTAGAAATTTATTTTATATAAAATTACTTCTAATGGTCATATTTTGAGTATTTTAATGCACCATATTAATTTAATTCTTTTTTTTTTCAAACATATTAAATGAGGCTATCAGAAATAAGAGGTAATGTATCAAACTAAAACATGAACACTATCAAACTTGAAGAGTATATATACAAATAAAAGTGCATGAAAGACACATGAAAATTTACACATACACAAAAAGATACGAGTAGACCCCCACTGTCACCTTACATAAAAAAATATCACACAAGGAATTATTCATTCTTGTTTACTGTGAACCATAGAATTGTTGTTCATTAATGTTACATAATCATTGTAGCATCCTACTAAACTAAAGTAAAACGAAATCCCACCCTCCAGGAAAACTGAACACAATTCTCCTTGACACTCTTTTTTCAGGGTCTGTTTCTAGATGGGGGCTTGAGCTTCAACTCTTTTACATCAAAGAGTCCAGAGATGAATTGCATAAAATTAAGAGAATTCCTAATAACTTATTATTATAATCAGTTTAGTGTATACTATTTTGCTAAACTATTGAGCAGTGTGTATGTGTATTTACTAAAAACACAAACTATATCCTACACTAAACTAGAAGATGCTAGATATCCTCACACAACAGTTTTCCTAAAATTGTTTATCCCACGTAGAACTGTAGAATTGGTCATGTGTCATCTGATTGTAATTTTTGTTCCCATGTTGAATTTTTGAATAGGTTTTGTGAGACCTGATTGTATTTTTTCCTATGTAGAACTGCGGAATAGGTCCTGTGTGGCCTGGATAGTATTTTTATTGTTGTTTTAACCCTGATCTAGGGTGTGGATCAATATTTTTATTTATATTGATTTATTGGTGGTAGGTGATCACCAAGTGAAGAGGACGAAGTCTCTGATTGCGACTAAACCTCTTGATTTATATACACATTATTTTTCAATTAAGTCTTTATCTGTTTTAACTCATTTGTTAGAAAACTAATTTTTACTTTGACAGTTATTTTTGGATAGTAGTTATAATTGTTTTGACTTATTAGAGTAATTTCAATATTTTTATAAATATCTTATATTGTTATAACTTTGAATTAATAAGTCTTCTGAGAAAGTATTTTAATAGACAAGATATTATAATTTTAGTAGCTTGGTTAATTGGAAAATTTTATTTTATATTGGGGGAATCTTTTAAGTAAACTTTTTAACATAAAATTTTATAGGAACTCAATTAACCCCCTCTTGAGTGTCCTAATCTAACCAAAAATTTACCATCTATAACATTTATATATTAATTTAAATAAATATATAAAATATATATATGATATTCATATCATGTTTTACAATATTTAGACAATTTAACCATTATAAAAGTAAATGTATATAAATTAACGAACTAAAACATCCATGAAAAAATTATTTTTTATAACACAAAAAATTATTTAAAAAATAATCATAAATAAATGGGTGATATAAGACTATAATAAAATAATATATGGTATGATATATATGATTATGGTTCTATAATAGTTTTATAATAGACCTATATTTATTAGACCAATGTTTCAGATATATAAAAAGAAAGTCGAACATGAGTAATGGTTTCTCATATCTGTTTTACTTCTATGATAAATATGCCATATTCATCAATTATTACTTTTTTATTGTATATACTACCCTTTTTGATATTCTATACCATGAATATATTTATATTTATGGTATTTAAATTTTTAATTATTGTTTTTTTTCACGGGGCTTATAATTTAATTGTTACAAAAATGGTAAGGGTTTATTTAACAATCACATAATTATTTAGAATTATTTATATTTAAGTCTCCCTTGAGGAAATTATTTTATATTTATATTATAAAATAATTTTTTTTACCCTCTGGTTATTCAAGAACTTTTAATGTAATTCCATTTTTAAACTCTTAAAGACTTAAAATGATTGATATAATGTTTTTAATAAAATGTTACTTCACATCTGTATTTGATTGAAAATATTTTTTCTCTCAAAACCATGTTATCTAAAAATGATTTCAAAAATGATTTTAACATTATCTGAATAATTTATTTAATAAATTGTTACCCATTTTTTATTTTTTTACCAAATGTTTTTAAATTAATCTTTTTGTCATTTTCCAAAAATTCCATTTGGGTTTTACTAAAAATGTGAAAGAAATATTTGATTTAACATGTAAAACATGAACTGAATTTCTACCATCAAGAACAATCAATTTTTTTCAAGATTATTTAGGATGTTATAAACAATTATTTTTAACGAAAATTATTTTTAGAATATTTTGTGAACTTTTTTTGATAAAAATATTTTCAAAGTAAAAAATGTTATTTTACTCAAAACATGTTTTAATGAAATTTTTATGGAATTTTTATTCTTCAATAACATCAAAAGTTTATTTTAATTAATATAAAATAAGGATATTTTGTATTGATAACATCCCATTGACAACCAACTAGTGTTGACCCTAAACCGGTAACCCGAGTTGACCAAAGACAAGGCCCAGGTGGAATTCCCGATCATCCTGGGTTGACGACTAGTGTTGTAGCATCCACAGATAAACAAATGGAATGATTTCACACAATAAAAAAATTAAGATAAAAAATAAATAGAGGATCCCAATAAATGACTAAAATGTCCAAACTATACATTATTTATATATTATCTAAAAACACAAGGAACTGATAAACAAAACCTAAATAGAAATTGATGACCACAATGTCTCCATGTGACCTCGAGGGTCACTCTTTGGTACCAAAACCAAAAATTATCCAAGGAGAAGAAAACCAAGATTAAAAATATACCAAACAATAAAAATAAAAATAACTATTGGGTTGAGTATTAATACAGAGTAGGAGTGACCGAATAATCTATTCTTAGATCACTTCCTTTAATAAAAGATACAACAATTTCCAGTTTGAAATATTATACATAAAACTTGTATTTTAAAACATTTTCACTTCAAAAAAACATGGAACATTATAGTTTTATCATTAAAATGTAGTATCTTTTCTAGGGTGGAAACATAAAAAATTTAGAGGAGTGTGATGCTATTTTCCATTAAAAATCACAAAACGGAATTGTAAAAGATTTCCAAATATTTTCCATATACCTTTGAAAACCAACACATCACTTTTAACAAATAAGTACACCATATAAGAAACCATCAACAATGATCACATAACAAGGGAAATGGAAAATATCACAAAAGAGTAACCAACCAACAATGAATCTCATTCATTCACCATTAAAAATAATATTCTCAAGGATGTGGAAGAATGTAGGAGATAAAATGAATAATATAGAACATACTTACATAAGAGTAATCTTGAAGGAATTCCCTATCCGATGATATAAAATCACCCACATACTCGATCTCACCAAACCTAGTCTGACTGAGGGGCACTAACCCAAGGTGAATAAAAGCACATGCTATGTTCCACTAGACAATGCTAAATCCTATGCTAGTGCAACAACCATTCAATAAAAATCCACTAGCTATTCCAAGTTCCCATGTCATTAATAAAGTGGTGGTGTTCCAAAAATTCAAAATAAGTATCCAATCACAAGAACATACATTACATAAAACCAACACTCAATATAAGTCACCCCCAAGTCAACCTAAGAAACAATATCTTACCTTTCAACTATTTGATCACAAGTAATTCTCCTAGCATGGACCTCCCACAACATTCAAAAAAATCAAGAAAAGAGAATTATCCAAGGGAAGTTTCTAAGACCTCAAATTTCATAAAATTTCCAAATGGACCTCAAAAACCCTTCAAGAAATCACCCATTTCTAAAAGGTAACCAAAACATTTCCTTCACGTTGTCAACCAATTTACAAAATCCAAACACACACCTCTTTTGAATCCAAAAAACACATGCAAAAACCATTCATAAATTCCAAACCATCAATTTAAATTCCACAAATCAAATTAAAAATCAAAAACATGTTCATAAACCATACTCTACTAGAAAAGGCCAACCAAGAAATTTATCAAACACTTGTTGTGCATAGCTCAACAAACCCATAACATATACCTAAAATTATTTTGGAAAAATGTCTCATTTCCCAACAAAACATTACTCAAAGAATCATGCATCACTAATTAACATATTAGTAAGTTGAAATACAAAGAAACCAAAAATTATAAAATTCAAAGGGAAGTGAAATGGGAAACCTACCTCAAACTCCTGGAACATAAAAAAACCCACCTAAAATAACCACTCAAAGGATCAAATAAGAAAGAACATCCAATAGTAACCATAAAAATACAAAAACACTAATTTAAAAATATTGAAACATGAATCCTATATCAAAAAATAACAAGGAAAAGTACGAACTTGAGAGAAGAAATAAGAAGGAATAGGTATAAGAGTGGAGGAGTTTACCGTGATAAATCACCCTAGAATATTAAATAAATCCCTAGATTCACACCTTGGGAGAGGATAAGAGGCATGGAGAAGAAGTGATGGGATCCACTTGGGTCACACGAACCACGAAGAGAATAATCGAGGCATTTTGGAGATAAAATGTGAAGAGGGTATATGAGGAATTTCACATTTGTAATGACGTGGATGGGTCTCATGGTTTGCGATAACGCAGAGAAACCATGAATCCCTCACTATCCAAAAAGAAAATTTCATATAGTTATCCCTAATGGTTTACCAAACCATGTTAAAAACATGAATACCACACTATCCAATAGGAACTATGTTGTTTGGTTTCCTCGAGAATGGCACCCAATTTCCACTAACTATACACCAGCTATGTGCCACTTTATATCAAGTCCAAAAATCCCCTTTCTCATGAAAAAAATCTGAGGAAATGAAGAAACCAAGATGAGACACACACAAAACAAAAAAATACCTCAAATAAATACATGGACGTGACAATTATCTCCACCATTATGATTTTCCCACAGAAAGACACAACATTACTAGTTGATCGATCAAAGACATGGTTCACATGATCGCACTATAATATTACCCAAACTGAAAAGACCTTTGACTGTAACCAATATGAAACGAACAATCCTACCAATGAAAAACCAATGATCCCAAACCAATTATTGTTAAATGACAGAAAAATCAATCTAAAACATATATAACTTTGCTCAAAACAATATTGTTGGGTTTACTCCAAAATCTGAATGTAAATCTGAGAGGAAGGACTCAGAACCAACAACCCAAACTGAAACTACTCATTGTCAAGCTACATAAGAGACAAAATCGAATTTCCAACACGGGAGGCCAAAATGGACTCCCCACCATTAGAAACCAACTAAAACCAAACAATATAGGAAACCCCACATGGACATAACTGGAAACTCCCCACATTGAACCCTCCTCCCACACACAAACCACAAGGGTGGCCTCGATGAGAGAAAATAAAAACCAAGAGGAAATTAATTCACAATTAATTATCTCCATAAGACACAACCATATCGAAATGAGCACAATCTTAACCAAAATAAGCTCACAAGGTCTAACCACATACAAAAAACCAATTATAGATCCACATTTGAAAATTTACAACTACTAGAATTGAACGAGGATAAGACCACCATGTTTTTTAAAATAAATTGAAACTTACAACGACAAATAAAACGAAAACTAGAACATTTAAATGGGATAATCCAAAAAAGTGGAGATAAGAGTTTTTTCAAGGTTCCCAACACCCTAGGTGATTCCTAACTACACGAAGAGCATCACTCTAGGACCTATTGTTGGATTTATGATGTCTTGAAGAATCTTCTATTCCATGGCCTGGAGTTGATAATCCTCAACCAAAACTCATTCTTTTAGTGTCATGAGTGGCCACACAACTACCTAGGTAGAACTAAAATAACACAACACACCATAAGACTAAAATCACTCCAAAACTCCACTTCCACCAAAAAATGTTATACAAACACATCATTGTCATTCACCCTAAATGAGAGGTAGCAAAAACAAGACCCACAACATGAGAAACCTATACTCAAGATGAAAAAGATTTTAATTTAAAAAAAACTATATTCCATTGAAAATTATTCTCAGGATATCTAAAAAATATACATTTAAATTTTAATGAGATTTCAATACTACAAAACACCATTAAGATAGAAACATTACTAAAAATGAATCATTTAATTGGAAGTGACATTAAACTGTTCCCATAAAAGCACCATACTCCTGAAAATGAGACGAGCATTTTTTCAAAGGGGTGGATCTTAGTCAACATCACTTCTTAAAAAAATCTTGATAGAACCATTTTAGGTGTCCTATGAATCCATAGGTATAGAAGACATTAGATCACTTCGACATGATATATTTTTATGGTCTATCTTGCCAAACTAATGAAACCCCATGATCACCCGCTTAGAAGAAACTAACAAAAGATCTAGAGGAATTTTAATTCTACAACCGGAACCAACAAACTCAAGTTGTTTACCAATATCCTTACTAGAATTACCTTCACCAATTTCAGAGACTAGAAGAAGGTTGACTACCAAAAACACTTATACTAACATAACTTCAATAGAAACTTTTTTCCTCATCACATCAACAAACAATGTCAGACCAAACTCTAAAACCTTTAACTGTTTATAAGGTTGAAGCCCACTCTCAAAAATTTTGGGCCTTCTAGGAATATTCCATAGTGCACTCCAAAATATAAGTAACTTGATACAGAAACCAATACAATAACTCCTACAATGATTTATATACTTTATATATAAAGAATATCTCTGTACCTTCCTCACCTATACTAACATAGAGAAATATAGCCAGATGAATAAATCATTGAACAAATCCTAGGTAAGATCATCCTAATATTTGTTTTGAGAGTCCAATTTCCACAACTTCTAGGTCAGACCATTATGCATGAAGGTGGGGAACTTAATTTTTAACAACTTAGGAAACTCAAGGAAACTAATGTTTCTATCAGTTTTCATTATCCACTCTTCTGCATCAAGAGCATCTGTTTGGCCATAAAATAGTTCAAGATTCAACTTCCAAAATTCATATTGGAATTATATGGTTTGATCAACTGTACTATCTTAAAATGAAGAACCAATTTAATATATACCTTTAATATCCATCAAATAATTTTTTGGGGAGTACACTAAGCAATAAGAAAAGTAAGAGTTCAATAAAATACTAACTCATCAACAAGAATTATCAAACTCAAAACAAAACATAAAAAACATTCCTAAATCACAAGAAAATTTACCAAACACTGAGTAGTTATCAAAATATCACAATATTTCCCTTGAAAACACTTTTGAAAAAGAAATTAAAGTTGGGAAGTTGGACCCTCACCAATGGCATTTTGTAAAGCCTCACACATTTACATTAACATTCCATTCTGGGATCCCATACACTAATTTAGTCAAACATACCCTTCCTTACACACATCCATACATGTAAAATCTCATAATAATACCAAATTTGAAAACATGAATTCTCTATTTTCAAAACAACCACTCAATTTGAGAATTACATTCTCATTATACTTCCTATATTTACTTTTCCATGATCATTTTAAATGACCACCAACTGCTAAATTAAAAAACACTATAAAAATTCACACTTATATTCATTTTATTCCCTTTGTTGAAATAAATATACCTTTAATTCCATTAAATAACCAATAAATATCATTTCAAAACATTCCTAAAAAATTGAAAAATCTCATTTCATCAAGAGTCAATTTATAAAAATCTAATTTCATAAAAATTTCATACTTATTTAAAAAAATTGAAACCCCTTTTTAAAATTCATTTAAAAATCATTTTCCATCTTCCAACAAAAAAACATTACAACTTAAAATCTAGATTTTCCCCATTACTAAACAGGTGTTTTTGAAACAAAGAAAAAAAATTGAGAAGACATGAAACAAATCTCAAGGGGAAACTAATTTCGATGGGTGACATGGAGACATGTTTGGAAGCCGTATTCCAATCACACCACCACTATAGAGAGTCTTATAGGGCCATTTCCCAAGCTACACATGCCATGTGAGGCCCTAAAATCTCACTGAGACCTCTATCCCTAGTCTCTATCTTTCCCAAACACCAAATAAACCACACGAACCAATGAAATAAAATGTAACATGACATCCCATATAAACCCATTGTTTAGTATCGAAAGTGTTGAAAATAGCTTCCTCATACATACACCCTAAGTTCAAACATACCTACTTTATATACATTGATATCCTAAATTAAAAAAAAGCACTCTAAAAGATTCCACCCCATAAAGAACCCATCCAAGCTCTGATACCATTTGGTCATGAACCGACCCATGTTGACCTTATCTAGTAACCTAAGTCGGCCTAAAACAAGGCCCCGATAAGGGTTACTGATTCTCCTAGGTTTACAAATAGTGCAGGGGAATCAACAGAGAATCAAATGGAATGATTTTTTCAAATTAAATAAACTAAAAATATAAAATAAATAGATAATTCTAGTAAATGAGTAAAATTTTCAAACTAATCATCATTTATACATAAACTAAAAATAAAAAAAACCCAACAACAAAACCCAAACTAAACCTGATGACCACAACGTCTCCATATGACCCTGAGGGTCACTCTTCGATACCAAAACCAACCATCTCTCATAGTGATCCATGCTAAGCTAAAACATGATATAAAAATATACAAAAGAAGAACTATACGTGTAAGTATTAAAAATTAGTAGGAATTGATAAATAATATATTCTTAATACACTTTCATTAATAAAAGAAACATACACTTTAGGTTTGAAATATTATATATTAAACTAGTAATTTCTAATATTTTTATTTTTAAAAAACACAAAATCTATTTCCCATTTATAATTTAAATCTATTTTTTATAAGGAGGAAACACATGAATTTTAGAGGATAGGGATGATGTGTTAATTCAAAAAGGGGAGAAGGTAAGTATAAAAAAGTTCAAAAATGTTTTCCACAAACCTTTTAAAACCATCATTTCACTTTTAAAAAAGATGTACACCATACAAATAAACAATAATAATTATCAAATAATAAGGGGAATAAAAATATATATTTCAAGAGTAAACAACTATGGAATCATCTCAATCATCTTATATAGACAATTGTGTTCCGAAGAACATGGGAGAACAAAATATCTCAGTAGTATAATCTAGGACATAGTTACATCTGAATCATTCTAAAGAAATTCCTCACCTTATAAAATCATCTTTCTCACACACTCGATCACAGCCTACCTAATCTAACTGAAGGGGACTATCCCGAAGAGAAGAAAATTCCATAATAAGAGCAACAAGCTTATGCTAAATCCTATTATAGTTTAACAACAATTCCCAAAAAATCCATTTAATATTCCAGTTTTCAGGTCAATAATAAATTTGGGGTTTGATAATGATATCAAAAATGTGAACAATAACATGCACATACATCACATAAAACCAACACACAAAACTAGTCACCCCAAGTCACTCCAAGTAACAATCTATTTAATTTCAACCATTTAATCACAAGGGAGTATTTAAATATGGACTTACAACAACATTAAACATAATCCAAATAATATAATTATCCATTGAGGGTTTTTAAGACCAGTAATTTCATAAAATTTCCAAACGGTCCTCAAAACACCTTTGAGAAATCACCCATTTTCAAAAGGAAACAAACACATTTGCTTCAAATTTAAAAACCATTTTTTAAAGCTAAACACACAAACTCTTTTGAATAAAAAACAACTTGATAAACCAATTCATGAAACCTAAAAAAATCATTTTAAATGCCAAAAAATAAAACTATATAGACAAACTATTCCTTAAAAACCATAATCTACTTGAAAAGGCCAACCAAGAAATTTATAAACAAATAAATAGACCATACTTCAACACAATTAATAGAAAACCTCATTTCTAATAAAAAAGTATTCTAAAAATCATATATGACTAATTAACATATGTGGAAGGTACAAAAATCAAGAAATCGACGACTCATAAATTCAACGGGAAACTATAAAGGGAAAAAAACCTCATATTAATAGTGCTTCAATAATGGACAACTGAAACAACCTCACAAAAGATCAATGAAGAAATAAAATCCAAGAATTAAAATAATCAGAAAACCCCCCTTATATTAACATAGAAAAAAATGAACCCAAGATCCAAGAGACCATGGAAGAAAAATAACTCTAGAGAAAAAAAATAATGAGGAAGATGAAGAATATAAGATAATTTTACCATTATAAATTACCTCAAAATATTGAACAAAACCATATATCCCCACCTTTAGAGAGGATAAGAGGTTTGGATAAGAATGGAGTGTCTCCAATTGGGTTGAACGAACCAGGTGGCATAGAAATAGGGTGTGTTCAGGTTAAAATATGAAGAGGGTAGTAGATGAATTTCAAATTTTTAATGACTTTGAAAGGTCACATGGTTATCCCACATGGTTTATCAATCTGTACGACATTGGTCAATCCAAAAATATCCAAGAGGAACATGATTCCTGGTTATCCCAAATATTTTTAAAAACTTTTTTGCAACCATGCATCACTTGTTATCCAAGAGGAACGAGGCCATAATGTTTCCTATAGATTGGAACATAATTTCCCCTAACCTTGCACCAAAAATTTACCACTTATTATTGGGTCAAGAAATACCACTGCTAACAAAAAGACATTCAAGGAAACTAATAAACCAAGATGATACCAAAAAATAAACAATTTAATACTGCAAATAAAATCACAGATGTGACACATCCTTATTATTTCTATTGATGGTTTATAATTGGTTTGTATTAGGAAGTATAATTTTATAACCATTCACCATATTACTCTTCATGGTTTGTGATTCTATTTATTTATTAGGCTATGTATTAACATTTCATATGTTATTTTTACAATATGAATTTTTATGTTGATTATGTTTTACCCATTTAATATAAGGAATTTATAAAACATATTAAGTTGATGGTAGGACCTAGAATTTCATTGCCCATCGATGCATCGATAGATCTCATGAGACAAAATAGTTGTCCAAATTAAACAGGTTTTTACCCATTGTTTTAAACTATCTTATTGAAGGTCGTGAAAGTATGTTTTTTTATGTCTATAATTATGCCTTCCCTCATTATAATAATAATCATTTATGTCCATGTTATTATTCGATAAGTTATAATATCCATTAAAGAGTTTAAATATCACGTGATTATGTATATGAAATTATTTGATCATTATTTATTCCTACCATATTATAATCAATTTATTGATTAAATGGAATGTATTTAAGTTATTTACCTTTATATATTGAATGTGATTTATTTTTTCATATATTACATTGTATGATTTCCCTTGCTGAGAATCTAATATCACCCCTTTCTTATATTTTATTCCCCCAGGATAATAGGAAGTGTATATTAATTTATATTGTTACACCACAAGCTTCTACGACACAATTCTCTTTGAATAATGCAATAGCATGTGTTGTACGCAACATCGAGTTCTAACACACCACAACCAATCAAACTAGCTTTTATGAATAGTAATACCAAATTTTTGAAATGTATATATATTTTTTTCAAAATGGACTTCATTTTTGGATTCTTAATATCGAAATTAGCCTAGGGTGAATTTTTGGTATTTTTCTGAAAAACTTCATTTTTTGATGAATAGTGAAATCACTAAGTGGTAGTTAAAAAACTAAATTTTTCATAAAACTTAATTTTACCGCTTCTGTGAGTGGAATTTCGAAAATATGAAAGACACAGTTAATATCAAAGAGTAAAATGTGGTTAAATGAGATGAAAATAATTTTTGGTGAATAGTAACTTTTTACTTTAATTTACCATGGTTAAAAGTAAATAGGGTAATTAAGGGTAAAAATGATATTAATATTACCCTAAAACATGTCCTAATTATATTGGACAAGTGTATATCAACCAGAAACAACCTTAGGAATAAAATATTATCATTTAGGTCCACATGGATTAGATTAGGACATTTATTATTATTTAATTCAAAGAAGAGTTAAAAGAGTTAACATCAGAGTTTATTTACTAAAACATTTTTAATATAGGGTTATACATAAGATAAATTCGATTGTAAATATTAATTAGAAATATAAAAAGATTTACTATATAATTATATTTTATTTATAATTTTTAGACAATAAATAATTTAATTTATTTATGATACAATGATGATGCAGTGATTACCATAATAGTGAAAAATTAAAATAATTGATATTATAAATACCCAAATCAACAGAATTTGAGACTTTTTATCAATTACACTAATTTTATAGGTTAATATGACATGTTAGTATTGGCTTAATTAACGTTTTTCGATGTAATAATTCTGTTATGAGTTTCCCAAAAATTTATTATTGAATAGTGTCAAAATTGACATAAATGAGTTATTAAAACAAATATTATATTATTAATTGATATTAAATTAATAAAAATCTAATGATCAGCCAAGAGACATATATAATGATAGGTGTATCATTAATGTACCACTTGGGGGTCGATTGGAGGTATATAGTATGTTTATTAACTATATAATATAAAAATACAAAGTGACATGGTAAGTGTCAAACTAATTAACTAAGAGTTAAAACTAAAAGATAAGGTTAAAATAATGACCCAAACCTGTCTAAATTCTATTGGTTGAGTGGTGTTCGACCCATCCCCACCTTAAACTTTAAATAATACACTTTTTAGCCATTAGAAACGGAATATGAGTTTATTATAAAATAATATTTCTATCTTTTCCAAAGGTTCCCCTCACCCCTCTTATAAAAGGGCACTCCCCCTTCTCATTAATTCACACCTTCAAAGCCTTTTTGTTGGGCCAAACTCTGCCCAAATACTCTCTAAAATTCCCTCAATTAATCCTAGAGTCCTTCCTTTAGTCATAATTCCAACCTATGGAGCCCTTTTGATCAAATCAAAAGGAAGTACCCGAAGAAGAGGTAATGATTTCACCACCCCTTTTCAATTTCCTTTCTTCTTCCACTTCTTCTATCTTTGTTATTACCAAAATAAAATAATAACTCCAGTATATTATATATACTTTTATGTTATTATAAACAAGGTACAACCATATTTTAGTATTCTATCCATCTTTTTTATGACATGTCACCATACGTGCGTACATACGGCTTACCGTCTCGACGTAGTGGTGTAATTGTTATTCAAAACATTATTATTTGGATGGTCATAATAATGATGTGTAATTCATGTAAATAGTAAATATAACATGATAATTATTCTTTATATATTATATACCATAATATTAAATATTATTTTAATATCAAAAGAATGATATTGTCTCTCGTGCATATGTACGGACTACTGTCTCCACGAATGCGATGAGATTCATTCTCCATCGTATCCATTCAAGTATAATTCTCTTTTTATGATTAATAATAGCATAAAAGGACTTGATATCATTATTGATATGATTTATATACAACCAATCCATGACAAACACAGTTTACATAACAAAACATATAAAAGAAAACAAGTAAGTTAACACTCGAAACAACGATAATACTAAGATATTATTAACAAATCAATGTTAAAAGATCATATATGATATCATATTAATGTATATGATTATTGTATAATTTAATAACAATTATTTCAGAATTATACAAGAGGTTACCCTACCCCCAACAAAGGAAATGTACAAGGTAAGGGTTTATTTCACAATCTCTTCATTATCTGAGGTTGTTTATACGTAATAATCTACTGGGATTTATTTATCACCCACATCCATGTTTATTAAAAATGTATTTGAAAACATTTTTACTATTTACAAGAATCTGGGTTAAAGTCATTTATACCCTTGTATGACTTTTTATAACAGGTTTATGCAGGAATCTTTCTATCATTTTTTAAACAAGGTGCTTTTAATTTTTTCGACAGAATTAAGGTAAGAATGTTTTTTAACTTATACGGCGGGTGCGGCTATTTTCCGCCATTATAAAATCGTCAAAGCTTCCCTTACAATATTATAAGAATAATTTAAAAGTAAATGTTTTATTTTATAATTATGTGACTTTTAAATGATTTAAAAAAAAGATATATTCCTCTCAAATAGTTTTTATTTCATCTATGTCAACATCCTTTGATGGGTTTTAATCTTATTTGAAGTTTATTTATTATGATACAAAACTTCCATATATTATTGAAGGTTTTGTGATATGCTTGACTGTGGATGTGTTATTTTTATACCATTCATGGTTTATGGTGAATGTATTGACATTTCATATGCTAGTTTTAATACGAATTTTTATGTTATATTTAAACCTGTTCATATGAGGAATGCATTGGACTTAATAAGTGACGGGTGGAGCCCAATATAGCTCCTTGATGCATCAGTAGGTCTCATGAGACAAACTAGTGTCTTGGAACAAGGCCTTGGAAAAATCGTATTTGTAGTCTTGGCACGAGGCCTTGGCTATGTGGTTGTGATAGTTTGGCATTATGCATTCCATCATTATGAAAGTG
The DNA here is from genome assembly GCA_963277665.1 of Viscum album. Classification (NCBI taxonomy): domain Eukaryota; kingdom Viridiplantae; phylum Streptophyta; class Magnoliopsida; order Santalales; family Viscaceae; genus Viscum; species Viscum album. The sequence goes on along the minus strand of OY728138.1, from coordinate 717,255,695 downwards.
GTTATTGATATTGCATGTGATTATTCGATTAGTATAATATACATGTGAATAAGTAAATGGAATTATTTCATTTTATTTTTTCCATACTATGTTGAATTTTAAGTTTAAAAGGCTTTTGTTTTAGTTATAAATTGCCTTAAATGATTATTATTATTTATGAAAGTTTCCGCTATATTGTTATCCTTACTGGCCATTTAAGCTCACCCCTTTTCTATGTTTTATTTTTCCCAGGATGTGAAGAAGTAATTTATGAATGACCTGTAAGGATAGTATGAGGGGATAAGAGTGTGGAATATGGAGACCATATTGTTGTAGTTTTTATTTTGTGATTTAATGTAAACTTTATGAATGTATCTAGTTATTCCAAGGATACTAAACTAATCGGCCTTTCAAGATTTGATCTTTCTTGTGATCATGCCAATGTTATGTAGTAATGCACCGACTCTGGGTAACTGGGGTTAGGGCATTACAGTTGGTATCAAAGGAAGTTTAGTACAAACCTTGGAAGCAAGATTTAGATAAACTCTGATTAGAGAACGTAGATTTAAGATGGACTTTGAGGATTAGTATAGAATAACTTCCTAGAATATTGGTATTGTAGATATTTTGTGAGTTTTCCGAGAAATACATCCCTGTCTGGATACGAGCAGGTAGAGGCGTCTCTGGCACAAATGTACCTATTGGTAAAACCCGAAAACACCGGTTTGAGCTGGAATCGAACAGGAACTAGTGCATGACAACTAGCCTTGCCGTACTCTTGGTTACGACACTCCTGGGGGGATACCCTTAGGACAACTCTCATTTTCTTTAGAAATCATTATGAATGGTTTATGAGTATATTCTTTCTCAAAGAAAACATTTTTATGATTATGGATCATATCCATAAATAGTTCAATTTATGTTAAGTGTTTTATAAGTATGAAATTATGTATTTTGATTCATAAACCGATCTATTTTATGCCATTATTTAGAAATTATTCCTAGTGGAAGAAATGGAAACCGTATCAATGAATTCACTCCATGTAGGGATTTCCCTCCTGCTCAAGATAATTATAGTGGAGCTGGGGATGCAACTGGTGTTGATCAACTATTCACCATACTGGGACAAATCACCCAGGTTATGAATAATAACATTACCCATATGGAGCACCCTAATCTGCAGCGTGGAGAATCAATGTTAGATCACTTCATGAGGCAACAACCACCAATGTTCAATGGGAGTAAAAATCCCTTAGTAGCTGAGTAATGGATAAGTTCCCTAGAGAAAATATTTCAGGCTTTGGTAAGTAGTGAAAAGGAAAAATTTATCATTGCAGTTTACCACCTCACTGGAGATGCTGATCAATGGTGGTCATTGATTCAAAACAAGAAGGAAGATGATGAAGTATCAAATATGGAATGAAGGGAGTTCAAAGATCTGTTTTTAGAAAAATACTTTCCTCATGAACATCAAGCAGATATGGAAAGGCAATTTCTAAGTCTGAGACAAAAGTAGGATGAGAATGTCGCAAAGTGTGAGGCTAACATTACAAGGATAGAAAGGTATGATGGAGATTATATACATAACCCAAGAAGTAATATTGATCATTTCTTTGATGGGTTAAAACCATTTCTCCATCGAGCATTAGTCTCACAATCCTTCTCGTCGTACGAAGACATTGTTTCATGGACTATCAAGAGAGAGAAAGAATTATCTAAGTCATATGAATTTAAAGAAAAGAAAGAGAAGAAGAGATCTTATGATCTATCTATTAATGGAAATAAAGGGTAGAAAGGAAAAGTTGAATATCCATCCTGTAGTAAATATATGAGGAAACACCCTGGTAGTTGATTAAAAGGAACGAGAGTCTGTTACAAGTGTGGTGAAAAAGGCCACCAAGCTCCTGATTTCAATGGGAAGAAGGAAGCTACCGATTTCCAATTCTATAATTATAGGGATATGGGACATTGTGAAAATGAATTTCCTAAGCGTCATGGGAACTTACCTCAAAAAAGGACAAGGGATCAAGTTCAAGATTATGCTATCACTACTGCTGAGGTAGAAGCTCCAAAAGACGTGGTGGCAGGTAATTTAATGGTTTGCTCATGTTTAGAAAATGAATTATTTGATTCTGGATCATCACATTGTTTCATATCTTCCCAATTTTCTAAAAAAATAGATATTTCCAGTTTTATTTAATAAGGGAGTTGTCAGTTAAAACTCCTAAGGGAAGTATTATTGCAACAATGTTTTGTGAATCAGTCCCCATTAGATCACATAAATGCTCTTTATCCGCTGATCTCATCGTCACACCTATGATTGAGTTTGATATAATCCTCTTTATAGATTGTATTTCAGACCATGATGTGAAGATTTATTTTAATAAGAAGGAGGTTACGATTTTTGATGATGATGATAAGGAACACCTTATCTTTAGAGCAGAATTGTCACCACCTAATTCTTATCTAGATCCACCCCCAGTAGCTCAACTAAATTAAATTATTGGGGAGGAAGAGAATGAAATGACTGTGGGTGAGGAAAGGAATGTTCAAATAGAGGATGTACCTATTGTGAAAGAATATGTAGATGTGTTTCCGGAAGATTTACCTAGACATCCTCCAGAACGAGAAGTTGAATTTTCCATTGATTTAATTCATGGATCAAGGCCTATATCAAATACCCCTTATAGAATGGCCACTGTAGAATTAGTTGAACTAAAGAAACAACTAGAGGAATTGAGTAATAAGGGATTTATTCTCCCCAGTGTTTCTCCATGGGGAGCCCATGTTCTTTTTGTTAAAAAGAAAGATGGATATATGAGGTTATGTATCGACTATAGGGAGATCAATGCTATAACAATAATGAAAAAGTATCCCCTACCTCACATTGATTATTTATTTGACCAACTACATAGAGCTCAATACTTTTCAAAGATTGAGCGTCAATCTGGATACCATCAGTTGTCTTTGAAGAAGGAAGATATTCTAAAGACAACATTTCAAACCAAGTATGGGCATTACGAGTTTACAGTAATTCCTTTTGGATTGACTAATGCACCCTCAGTATTCATGGATCTGATGAATAGAGTTTTCAAGGAATATCTCGATGAATTTGTGGTTGTATTTATTAATGATATCTTGGTATACTCCAAAATCTACAAAGATCATGAAAATCACTTGTTCATTATCCGGAAGACTATGAGAAGACATGAATTATATGGGAAGTTTAGCAAGTGTGAAATCTGGATTCAGGAGATTTCTTTTCTTGGACATATTGTCTCTAAAGATGGAATCTCTGTTGATCCTTCTAAGACCAAGGCAATCCATGAATGGCCTGCACTGATGAGTATAACTGAGGTACATAGTTTTATTGGTTTAGCAGGCTATTATCAACGTTTCGTCTAGAATTTTACCCAGTTGGCTAACCCATTAACAAAGCCCACACGTAAAGGGGTTAAATTTTTTTTTGGAAAAAAGAGTGTGAAGAATGTGTCGAAGAACTAAAGAGAATATTAATCAATGCTCTTATATTGACTCTACCATCGGGGAATAATTGGTTCGTTATTTATAGTGATGCATCGAAGAAAGGACTTGGCTGTGTCCTTATGCAGAATGATAGGCTTGTTGCCTATGCATCACGATAGTTGAAAATTCATGAACAAAACTATCCTACTCATTACCTTGAGTTAGTAGCTGTGATCTTTTCTTTGAAGATATGGAGGCACCACCTCTATGGTAAAAAATGTGAGATTTATACAGATCACAAGAGTTTGATGTATATTTTCTCACAAAAAGAACTCAACATGAGGAAAAGGAGATGGCTTGAATTACTCAAGGATTATGATTGTACGATACACTACTACCCGGGGAAAGTAAACAATGTGGCAGATACTTTGAGCAGAAAAGATCATGGAGTTTTGAATAATATGAGAATTGAAAGGGAACCAATTTTCATGGATCTAGTGAAGATGGACATGGGAATAACCATGGAAGGTGAAACATCAATGATTTTTCAAATGGTTTCCAAACAAACTTTACTAGAAAAGATTAAGAGTTCTCAGACTGATGATGAAGAATTTCAAAAGAAGATTAAAGCTGTGAATGATGAGATATTGAGAGACATTGTGTATGAAGACGGAATTTTGAAATTCGGGTAGAGACTTTGTGTTCCCGATATACCTGATCTAAAAATGGAATTGCTGGATGATGCTCATAGTTCCAATTTCCTTTTTCACCCTAGGAAGACCAAAATGTATAGAGATTTTAAGGAAAATTTTTGGTGGGACAACATGAAGAGGGAGATTGCTGATTTTGTGTCAAGTTGTATGGTTTGCCAACAAGTGAAAGCTGGAAGGAAACAGCCTTGACGAGTCATGCAACCTCTTCCCATACCAGAGTGGAAATGGGACAATATTATGATGGACTTTGTCATGGGGCTACCAAAGACTCCAAGAAGGAATGATGGAATATGGGTCATTGTTGATCGTCTTACCAAGTCACCACATTTTCATGCTATAAGGGAATATTTACCAATTGAACGACTTGTAAGACTATATATTAATGAAGTTGTGAGGCTTCATGGAGTACCCATTATGATTGTTTCAGATTCTGATCCCCGTTTCACTTCAAGATTATGGAAAAGTCTTTAGAAAGACTTGGATACTGAACTTCATTTGAGCACTGCCTACCACCCTCAAATAGATGGATAATCAGAATGAACTATTCAAACCTTAGAAGACATGTTGAGATCCTACTCACTTGACTTTCAGGGTATGTGGGATCAATATTTACCTCTGGTAGAATTTTCCTATAACAATAGCTTCCATTCGAGTATTCAGATGGCACCATATGAAGCGTTATATGGAAAGAGATGTCGAACAACAACCTGTTGGGATGACGTTGGTCAAAGAAAACTTGTAGGACCAGAACTAGTGGAGGAAAAAATGTAAAAGGTGAAGGTAATCCAAAACCATATCAAAGCAACTCAAAGTAGGCAGAAGAACTATGCCGATAATTGAAAAAGGATTTGGAATTTCAAGTCGATGATCATGTTTTCCTGAAGGTATTTCCATGGAAGGGAGTCATATGTTTTGGTAAGAAGGGTAAATTGAGTCCCAGGTACATTGGACCTTTCGAAATTCTAGAACGAATTGGGGTTATAGCTTACTGTTTGGAAATGCTGCCAAGTCTCTCCAAAGTTCACGATGTGTTCCACGTATCACTATTGAGGAAATACATGCCTGACCCAACGCATGTACTCAACTATGAGGAATTATAATTGGAACCCGATCTGTCTTATTGCGAAGAGACCATCATGATTATTGATACGATAGAACAAGTACTGAGAAATCGGACGACTCGTCTGGTAAAAGTCTTGTAGAGAAACCATAAGATGGAAGAGGCAATGTGGGAACCCAAGGAACTTATGATGAAGAACCACCCAAGTCTTTTCATGTGGTAGTATTCTAGAAATTTCTAGGATGAAATTATTTGAAGGAGGGGAGAATGTAACACACCATGCTTCTACGGTACGCTTCTCTTTGAATAATGCAATAGTGTGTGTTGTACGCAACATCGAGTTCTTACACACCACACCAATCAAACTAGCTATTATGAATATTAATACCCACTTTTTGAAATTTATAAATTTTATTTTTCAAAATGGGCTTCATTTTTGGATTTAGAATATCAAAATTATCCTAGGTTAAATTTTTGGTATTTTTCTGAAAAACTTCATTTTTTGATGAATAGTGAAACCACTAAGTGGTAGTTAAAAATCTGAATTTTTCATAAAACATAATTTTAACACTTCTGTGAGTGGACTTTCGAAAATCTGAGATACACGGTTAATATCAAGGAGTAAAATGTGGTTCAATGAGATGAAAATAATTTTTTATAACTAATAACTTTTTACTTTTATTTACCACAGTTAAAAGTAAATAGAGTAATTAAGGGTAAAAATGATATTAATATTACCCTATCACATGTCCAAATTCTGTTGGACAAGTGTATCTCGACCAAAAACAACCTCAGGAATAAAATATTATCATTTAGGTCCACTTGGATTAGATTAGGACATTTATTGTTATTTAATTCAAAGAAGAGTTAAAAGAGTTAAAATCAAAGTTTATTTACTAAATTTTTTTAATATAGGGTTATACAAAAGATAAATTTGATTGTAAATATAAATTAGAAATCTAAACAGATTTCCTAAATAATTATATTTTATTTATAATTTTTGGACAATAAATAATTTAATTTATTTGTTAAACAATGATGATGCAGTAATTACCATAATAGTGAAAAATTAAAATAATTGATATTATAAATACCCAAATAAAAATAATTTGAGACTTTTTATGAATTAAAAAAATTATATAGGTTAATATGACATGTTAGGATTGACTTAATTAACTTTTTTCTAAGTAATCATTCTTTTATAATTTTCACAAAAATCAATTATTGAATAGTGTCAAAATTGACATAAAAGAGTTTTTAAAATAAATATTATATTATTAATAGATATTAAATTAATAAAAATTTAAGGCTCGGCTAAGTGACTTATATCATGATAGGTGTATCATTAATGGACCAATTTGTGCTCACTTGGAGGTATATAGTATGTTTATTAACTATATAATATAAAAATACAAAGTGACATGGTAAGTGTCAAACTAATTAACTAAGAGTTAAAACTAAAAGATAAGTTTAAAATAATGACCCAAACCTATATAAATTATATTTGTTGAGTGGTTTTCAACCCACCCCACCTTAAACTTTAAATAATCCACTTTTGATCCATTAGAAACCGACTATGAATTTATTATAAAATAATATTTCTAGCTTTTTCAAAGGTTCCCCTCACCCCTCTTATAAAAGGGAACTCCCCCTTCTCATTAATTCACACCTTCAAAGCCTTTTGGTTCGGCCAAAATCTTCCCAAATACTCTCTAAACTTCCCTAAATTCATCTTAGAGGCCTTAATTTAGTTATAAATCCAACCTAAGGACCCTTTTGATCAAATCCAATGGAAGAACCCGAAGAAGAGGTAACGATTTCACCACCCCTTTTCGAGTTCCTTTCTTCTTCCACTTCTTCTATCTTTGTTATTACCATTATAAAATAATAACTCCAGTATATTATATATACTTTTATGTTATTATAAACATGGTACAACCATATTTCAGTATTCTATCCATCTTTTGAATGACATGTCACCATATGTGCGTACGTACGGCTTACCGTCTCAACGTCATGGTGTAATTGTTATTCAAAACATTATTATTTGGATGGTTATAATAATGATGTTTAATTCATGTAAATAATAAATATAACATTATAATGATTCTGTATATATGATATAACATCCAATTAAATATTATTTTAATATCAAAAGAATGATATTGTCGCTTGTGCGTACGTACGGACTACCGTCTCCATGAACGCGATGAGATTCATTCTCCATCGTATCCGTTCAAGTATAATTCTCATTTGATGATTAATAATAGTATCAAAGGACTTTATATAATTCTATATATGATTAATATACAACCTATCCATGAAAAACACAGTTTACATAACAAAATATATAAACGAAAACGAGTAAGTTAACACCCGAAACACCGATAATACTAAGATATTATTAACAAATCATTGTTAAAAGATAATATATGATATCATATTAATATATATGATTCTTGTATAATTTAATAACAATTATTTCACCATTATACAGGATGTTAACCTACCCCCAACCAATAAAATTTACAAGGTAAGGGTTTATTTCACAATCAATTCACTATTTGAGGTTGTTTATACGTAATAATCTACTGGGATTTTTTATCATCCACATCCATGTTTCTTAAAAATGTTTTTCAAAACATTTTTACTATTTACAAGAATATGGTTTAAAGTAATTTATACCCTTTTTTGACTTTTTATAAGTGGTTTATAAGGTAATCTTTCTGTCGTTTTCCAAACAAGGTGCTTTTTAACCTTTTCGATAGAATTAAGGTAAGAATGTTTTTTTAACTTATACGGCGGGTGTGGATATTTTCCGCCGTCATAAAATCGTCAAAGCTTCCCGTAAAATATTATATAAATATTTTCAAAGTAAATGTTTTATTTTATAATAATTTCACTTTTAAATGGTTAAAAAAAGAGATATTTCACTCAAATAGTTTTGATTTCATCTATGTCAACATCCTTTGATGGTTTTTAAGATTATTTGAAGTTTATTTATTATGATACAAAACTTCCATATATTATTGAAGGTTTTGTGATTTGTTTGACTGTGGATGTGTTATTTTTATACCACTCATGGTTTATAGTGAATGTATTGAAATTTCATATGCTAGTTTTAATACCAATGTTTATGTTATGTTTAAACCTGTTCATATGAGGAATGCATTGGACTTAATAAGTGAAAGGTGGAGCCCGCTATATCTCCTCGATGCATCGGTAGGTCTTAGGAGAAAAACTAGTGTCTTTGTACAAGGCCTTGGAAAAATCTTATTTGTAGTATTGTCACGAGGCATTGGCTATGTGGTTATGATAGTCTGGCATTATTCATTCCATCATTATAAAAGTGGTTATTGATATTTCATGTGGTTATTCTATTAGTAGAATATCCATATGAATAAGTAAATGGCATTATTTCATTTTATTTTTTCTATACTATGTTTAAGTTAATGTTTAAAAGGATTTTGTTTTAGTTATAAATTGCCTTAAATGTTTATTCTTATTTATGATAGTTTCTGCTATATTTGTATCCTTACTAGGCATTTGAGCTCACCCCTTTTCAATATTTTATTTTTCCCTGGATGTGAATAATTAATTTATGAATGACCTGTAGTGATAGTAAGAGGGGATAAGAGTGTGGACCATGGAGAATATATTATTGTAGTTTCCATTTTATGATGTAATGTAAACTTTATGAATGTATCTAGTTATTCCAAGGCTACTAAACTAATTGGTCTTTTGATATTTGATCTTTCTTGTGACCATGCCAATGTTATGTAATAATGCACCGACTTTGGGTAACTGGGGTCGGGGAGTTACAACTATAATGGGATATGTTAAGTGGAAATATAGAGTTCTCAAATAAAATAACTTTTAATTTTATGTTTTCAATTATAATGTGAATTTTTAGTATATATCTAGTTTACCACTGATACTAAATTATTCAGTCCTTTAGGACTGAATACCTTGTATCTAGTTCTAATGTAATAAATTAACCACCAACATTTGGCTATTAGAGTCTGGTTATTAACATTTTTCAGCATACTTTCTAGCTCTATTCATTCCCCATGATAACATATATACTAAAAGAATATATAACAATAATATTACCCATTTTCATTTAAATATAGAACCCAATATACTAATATAAAAAACATTCATCCTAATCCATTTATATCTTAAATTTTGGACCATATTTATATTTTTTCCTTCTTTATATATCTATACATTAAAATTTTATTTTAATTGGAGACCATAAGGATGAATACTTCAATATTTTGGTAATTGTATTTATATTTAGCTATATACCTCTTATAATTTTCATCATTTTTTATACATTCATCATGGAATATTATTATTCCTTTAATTTAATAGTGTAATATTTTACCTTAAAAATATACCAATAGTCATTTTGATTTGGTATTGTGTGTGCAATAAGATATTCAACTAATTTAAAGAATATTCTTAATATAATGTGGGTAGTTTGGAAATCATCATCCTATACATTAAGTAAAATCATCCTTTATTTACTATGACTCTTTTCATGAAACAAATGTGTACTTTTATTCCCCCTCTTCAAAACCAAATATCTTATCTTATAGCCTCGATAATGAATATTTTCATGCATAATGGTCTTTCATGTATATCTATATAGTTTTATTTGATTCTAAATCATTATAATTAAGATACCAAGGATGATACACAATCCAAACCTATTATTTTTTTAATACATGTTTAAATCTCACTAAAAAATGGTTCATTTTGTATTCCCAACTAAGACCTTGTAATCATAAAAAAATTCTAGATGTTATTGAATGTATAAAAAATAAAATAAAAGTAGATGAATGGAAATAACAGAAAAATTTACATTATTAGGGCATAATATACTACTTTCATGTATGGTAGCAATAATTCAATATTGTTTCTAATAGTTTCATGGAATTAAGGTAAAATTGATCCATACACAAAGTCCAACAAAAATGTATATTTTTAAGAATAGGAAAAACAACCTATAATCTATTTATACATTGAATTATCGTTACATGTGATGTAAATTTCCAGCTCCTCCACCTATGCTGTAATGAAAAATTTTACTTCTACATCTCCATGTAAACCCTATGTGGAAATTTATTTCCACATATCCAACTATACCAAATATAAAATAATGATATCATATTTTTTATTATACCCAAACTATACATGAAATTGCAATCAATAATTTTGTGTTCCATAAGAAAATTATGGATCAAATCAAACAATTCCCCATAAATATCTCAATAAATACTTTTCAACATCAATATTTCGACATCGCGCTATTTACTTATTACGAATCAGATTGTAAAAATATTTATATAATTGTTTTTTAAGAAATACTAGTGGTAACATGAATATCACACACACACACTGACATGAATAATGTTTGAGGCATCATTGGAACATCAAACATTAAGGACTTATGAATGAATTTATGATTTTAGGAGGTATATACATTAGTTAATTCCATAATAATTCTATGTAACCACCCTTATGGTGGATTTATTTGGATTTTCATGACTGAATGCATGAAATCCGAAATTATCCTCTCTACTCAAAATTATCATTGGTAGATAAAATATATTATTAAAATTATATTTATGGGACCTATATGAATGAGTAGTTTCAAAAAAGTTAGAAACCCTTCAAAAAATATATTCTGTTGTTAATTTATGATTATTATGATAGTTCCATGAATTTATTTGGATAGATGATGAAAAATTACACACCATCATTGGAATTAAGAAAATAATAATTTACTATAAAAATATTTTGGATGAATCCATAAATTTTTAAATATAAATTCATATAACCTCCTAATTGACCAACCATGATACAATGGTCTAGAATCATAAGAAGATATTTATGACTTATGTTAGAACATAAAATTTAATGAAACACCAATAAAGCGACAGTTTCCTATCATGTTGTTGAATACACAAGTGTAGAAATATATGATGAAAACCCCTATTTTTTATATAAAGGTTCAAACTTGTAAATGGATATCAATTAATTATATTATCATCATAGTTGTGTTTTGATAAGACCTAATATAAATTTTCCATTTTTTGGACATTCTTCATACAACCAAATTTTTCCTTATTTCATTCAATTTTATTGATGTCATGCATGTACGTCCAAGGAAAATCCATATTTTCAATAAAAATATAGTAATTTTTATTAATGATCTCCCTTTGAGAAGTATATATTTCCATAAAACTAGAAATATGAATAAATAATAGTATATATAAAATGGGATATTCTATTATAGGTTTAATATCACCTATTACAAAATTTAATATATCATTTTTTGGTAAATAAAAAAATTAATGTTTATTACATATAATACATGATTGAGGACCAAAAAAATTTGCTTATATCTTTATCCTATTATTCAAATAAATAATTGATAATATGAATATAAAAAATTAAAATAAAATTTTGTATGAGATAAATGTAAAATTGAATTCAATTTAAAATTAATTTTTTTATAATTACAATTTTTTGTATTAATCAAAAAGGTAAATGATATTTAAAAACTAACACTAAAAATTAATCATTTACAAAGAGGTGTAATAATAATTTAATCCAGATATTAATATAGATCAGTTTTAATTAAAATCTTATAAGAAAATATTACTACATGAACAAAACTCAATTACAAACACTAAACACAAACAAAAAGAAACAAGAATGTGTGTAATCCCATGAAACATCATGCATAAATAATCAATAATAATACAAACCAAAACCTCCTACAATAGAAATAAGTAATGAATAAAAATCCATTGTGAAAAAAAAACAAATGGACATTATGCCTCATCCAAAGAAAATATTCATCCATCTAGTACAAAATGTTCCCGACACATCTTCTCAAGTCCATTAAATACAAAATCATACTAATAATCTAAGAAGATAATAAAAGAATATGATTGTTTTATGAGAGAATATTACACTACCTTCAAGGATGTTCTGGGATCATTATGATTGCTTAAAGAGAGTACATTCCATCCCCAACAATATTGTTTTCATCTCATGATGAATAAAGATTTTTTCACCTCATGGATCATTTTCATTGTGTAAAGAGAAAATATGTCACCACCTGGATCATTCCTGATGTATTAGGAGATTAGATATAGTCATTAGTTTCAGCTAAAATGATTGATTATTGGGGAATATATAGCTTAGATCACTTATATTTCACATGTTTCTTAAGGATAGAAGATACTTCTAAGGGAGTAAAAACTATTGGTGACACTACACCTTTGTTATTGTAGTAAGACATCCACTACTCTATGGAAAATTTTAACCATTATATACTAATAATTTTTTTTAATATAAATTGATTTCAATGAATCACATCATTAAGGATTGTGAAAACAATTAAAAATTTTAATTTTTAATCATAGAATAGGGAATATTTGGATAATATGGATTACGATTTGTCTTAAATGAGTATGAACATATTTAGAAGATGTTTGTAGATATGGATCAAGGCTTAGAGGAATTTTATTTATTAGGTGAATATCTGAATCTTTAGGTTGATCTTTTAAATTTTAGTGTATGTTTCCCCGATCAGATAGATATCACATGGTCAAGGAAAACCTTTTGTGGTTTTAGAGGAAAAAATGAAAATTATTTTTCATATGAGGTGGAGGTTCATGGATGGTTCATGGATAGTTAGAACCATTTGAGGGAACCATTTATAGTGCTGAAATTATTTAGAGTAAGTTATATAGTTGGTATATTTTTTGGTAAATCGTGTGCCCAATCAATGTAAGAAGGTGCAACATATGAATGTGTGGGTTTCATAGATGGTGATATATTTAGATAAGCATTTTGAAAAACCAGGTGTCCAAGCATATTTATTTAAACGTATAAAATTACTATTACCCCCATTTATTTTTAACCCTTTTAATTTTTTTCATCCCATGTGATTGAATTAGATTACTCAAATAATCTCTTCCCTTCTTTCCTACATCAATTTCCCTTGGTGTGGGGTGTTTTTATTAGTGTTACACAATGATTTTATAATATAACATAACTTCATTATTCCAAGTTCATATTACTTGTTTGAATCCTTAAATTTAATAGAATTTTAGCTTAGGGTTTTTCATTATTTCTACCAGAGAATGGTGAAATACATTCAGTTGATGTGGATTTTGTGTATAGTGTATTGAGGTTGTCTCTAGAGAATGTATAGATGTCATTACTTAACATTTATTTGGATGTACTTGACCATAATATTTTTATAGGGGGTTTGATTAAATTATCTAATATTAGTGACGGAACAAGTGTCATGTGACAAGAATTTTATGTAGGAATGCTTCAGGAGCATACCATGTGACATATTCATGTCATTTCTTAAGGTTTCAGTGTTGTAATAATAGTTGATGATATGTTAATAAATCATTCCTTTTTTGAATTGAATTAAATAATTAACTGTATATGTATATATAAAAGCAGTTTTAGGGTGATAAGTGGCACCCAATGTATATAAGATATATGGGTTATTTGGAATCGTGGTTGGATGCAACCCCTATGTAATAATGGTTAGAAAACTATTCTAATTAGGGTTTGAAACCCCTGTATGGATGTTTGTAATGGTTTCATGTTGGGGATGTGACCCCCACCCCTAGGTGTACATTATGAATGGTTATAGGGTAAGATGTAAATCCCAAATGGATGTGATATATGTGTTATTAGGTGTTAAAGTGGGATGAGTCACCCTATATAATAATGGATTTGTTATAGCTCTTGGTAGGGGATGAAAACCTTTGGATTCATGATATATGATGTTTATAGAGTGGTATTACCTAGTTATATTCCATATGATGTTCTAATATAGATTATTCCCTTGGGTATACGTGATATATGGATTCAAGGAGGAAGATTACCCTATATGTATGATATTCTTACACAATTTCTGAGGTAGGAAATGGTTCCTTGGAGAGATATTGTACATAGGTTATAGGGAAGGATATAGCTTCCCTAGGTTGTATTATTTATTCTCAGGGACATATGACACTATCCGAAGTAGATATAGTTGACCTCTTGTGTCACCTTATAACCTAAGGGTTGATAGTGGCACTTCCATATTTGTTAATTTATTCCAAGAAAAAAAACATATTCATACCCTATATTACAACATATATTTGGGATTCTATTTTAGGTGGCCTATTGATTTTTACTCACCCCTTTATCAGATGGACCTTACACATTGGTTCCCTGACAAGACTCATTGTTCCTTTGTTTAGATGTGACATAGTCCTAGATTATGGTTTTACTTGATAAAATCACAATAGAATGGTGTAATTATACACATTGGGAAGTGAATAAATCCTCAAGGGGTTCTCCAGTATGTGTATAATGATGAGGAAAGTTGTCTGAGAGTGGGAGGTAAACTGATAATGTGATTCATGATATGTATATATGTGAACCCTAGAGTGAGTGTGTTGGAATGTGAGTGACCATGTGATATTTGAGATGTTAGTAGATTTTAACCTATGTGAGTCATAGTTTTGAGCTATGTTGAGAATCCTATTGCTTTTGAGATTCATCTTAGGATATTTTTGAAATGAGTGTTATGGTTTACTTACTATACATTTCCCATTATTTACTAATACTTGTTGTGATATATGAGTGTAACCCACAAGAGGAGTTATTTGAGAATTTTGAATTCCTTTAATATGTGTGGGGGATAGATTATTTGAATTTGAGGTTGATACATAGGATATGTTATCATATATGTTGTGTAGGAATAGACATGGAATATAAATCATTGATGTGGAGGCACTTGTGGTGTTTGAGTTGTGATAAGTTTGACATTTATGAGAGTCATGTATAGTCGATTTATTAATCGTGTAGGCCTTAAATGGATATGATTTGATTTTGGATGGAATTATTGAGACGCCTTTGTTCTATTGATATAAAACCAGGATGTTTCTTCTGGCTAGATGATATTGACCTGGGGGTGTTGAATGGTTAGTTGGCTAGGACAATGATCTTAGGTCTGATGATATAAAACTAATGTGATCATGCACCGATCAGTGCTACTAAGTAGTAATGAATTATAAACAAGTTATAAACCCTGTATGCATAATTTAAAGTGAGAAATTGATTTCACAAGGTTCCTTAGATTAATGACTGGTCATGTCTGTATTGAGGAAACATGGATTTGAGAAATCTATGATGTAATTATAGCCTAGGTTTTTATGATAATGGCGGGTGTACCACTAAGATTATATTAGATATATAGGATGAATAAAAGGGTGGTGTTTTTGTTGATTAGAGTTGTTTCCTTGACATGGTATATCAAGATGGGTGATCATGGATTAGTAATAGATATAACCATGTGATGTTTAAAATATATTAGGTTTCGAGCACAGTGAGAAATATAAGGGAATCCATATGGTGGTGAGTGCATCATTGGATTTTGGATGGTGTAATAATCATTTTGGTTATAAATTCAATGGATTTTGGGGGTGTTATTTCCAATGATCTGAGAATAGGTAGAAATGTGTGTTTCATGTGAGTGTTTAGATATAAGTGTGATGGCCATGTATGGTCATTACATTTGGTAATTTGTAGACCACATGTTATTGAGATTTGATGTATTATTTTAGTATAGTGACACTAAGGATAATTCTATATGAGGAGAATTGAATAGGTCTTGGAGGTATAACCATCATATTAGTGGGGTCGTAGATACAATGAGACTGGTCAGTATAAGGTTGATATGATACCTGGATGTTGGTTAACAAGTAAATCCAATTTTTTCTTGTTTCTTGGAAAATACCTAATTTGGTACATGGATGATGTGATGGATGGAGTGTATGTACTGGAATCAAGCATAGGATGGAGTTTGGTGTGATTTGAGAGTGATTCATATCAAGATTGTAATAGTGATTGGGCTGAGAGAGTGATATATGGTGTCGGGTTTTGGTGATCTAACTATGTAATTACACTAATTGGAAGGATTGATTATTTTTAGGGGGTTTAGATTATCTTAAGTTTCCTTTAGTGATTTAGGAATTGAAATTAGGTGATATGATATTGTATTAGTAGGGAAAAACAATAATTTTTTGGATGTTTCATAAAGAGGATATACTCATGGTGTTTCTATTTAAAATTGTTTTTGATGACAAAGAAACATCTTCGATCATGTCAATTAATCAATAAAGATATATTTTCAGTAAGTGATTCCAATGGTGGGGAGAACCATGATTCAGGATTAAACATTATTAGATGAGGTCTACAGTGGGGAGCACCACGAAACTAAGGATGAATTAATTAGGGACACTTGGATTTTTTAGGATAAATGGATGTTAATGTGTTTTTTATTAGTATAGGATATGGTGATAAGAAACTAACTCAGCATTTGATGAACAATGAACCATGGTGATTGGTGTTTTGTAGTAGAATATCATTCATTGTTGGGGATATAACATAGTGAGTTTGTAATGAATTTATGACACAGGTATATTGGGATCAATGGAGAGAGGACCAACCAATCTTCTCAAGTATGAAATGTTTTATAGTAAGAAGTTTTTAATGACCCATGTAATTACAAATTTAAAAGCCTTATGTAATTTTAAATTGTTTTTATAGAGCCTAGGACACTTCAAGAAATGATATTTGAATCAAGATTCTATGAGCTAAAACATATGAAATCCATTTTTTTGATTATGTATCTTGAACTGAAAAATGTTTTTGACTATAAGGTAAATTTTATGAGATTCGAGTTGAATGTTGAATTTATATAGGTGTTTTCTACTCCCTTATGATCACTACATGGTTTGGAAAAAAAGTATAGGTTATCATCACAAAAACTGTGGGTGATTTTTCATATTGGGTGGATGCATACACATTTCACATGGTTAGGGAGAATAGTGTGAGGGAACCATGTGCAGTGAAACTTTTCTAAGAATGTTTCATAGTTTTTTCATTCCTAGATGAACCACATGACCAAGTTGTGCTAAAGGGTATAGATTTAAATAATGTGGGTTGGATGATTTGATTTTTTGGAAACTAGGTAGGTACCTATATTTCTTAAAAATGGTTAATTTACTTTTCCCCCTATTTACGTTTATCCCTTATATCCTTATTTTTCCCCTATCTCACATAGTCAACACTGAGGATCTCAAAGATGCACCCCTTTTACTTTCTCCTTTGATTTAACATATCATGGGGTATTTTTCTTGTTGTATTGAACAATATTATAAGGTGAGTAAAATCTTTTATTCCCCCATATTCTTCTACCCGATTGGCAGAAAATAATTCAATTTCATGTTGGGTTTGGGTTTGGCGTGAATTCTGCAGGAAAATGGTGTAATCGAGTCATGTTAATGGGTATTTTTTATATAGTGTATTGAGGATGTCTCAAGAGAGTGTATTCTAATTGTTTCATTAGTGGAACATTAAAATTTTATTTTTTTCGAGTTTTTTTATTAAATTACTTTAAATTGGAGAGTGACCATGTTTTGTGTGATAGGCTTGTTGTGTGCGAATGTGTTGATAGCATGCTATAATATGTTGGCATGTTACTGCTCATTTTTTTGGAATTATCAATTTAACAGATGACGTTTTAGGAAATTATATATTTTTGAATTACCTAAAAAAATTAATTATAAATGGTTATAATTAATTATTTTGTCTGCGATGGCTTGAGATATGAACTTCGGTGATTATAAAAGATTATACCATGATTTGATTAGCTTAGGTAGTGATGGTTGAGTGTACATAAAGGGAGTAACTTTGTGTGTGAGGTAGTTGGTCCCTGAAAATATATATTATCTTGATTATGTTTTTTATGTTCATATGATATGTTTTCTTTCCACTAATGGGAAATTGAACTCAAATACAGATTAACTATTTTTCAAAATCCTAATGAAATTTTCAATGTCTCAAGGGACTTGATGTACCACTTAACACCGGCTTGATGCCTTGAAAACAGATGATGGAGGTCTAGATAATAAATATGTTTCATAAGATATATGAACCTCATGGGGGTATAAACACAAGAGATGAATGTATAATACCATGATCTAAGTTTAAATAGCCCCATATTTATAGAGAATACCGATAGATTTGTGAATGTTATCCTTAGTATAGATAATATAGGACCTTGAGATACCTTATGGATTGTGGACCAGTTCAATAGAGAGTGGAGAGAGTGTTCATCCCTCACTAGTATGTAAAAATTGTAGATGATATATCATACAAGGTAATTATGTATGGGATGGGTATGTGAGGATATACCTAGGTAGACATGGGAAGGGAGATGAGCTCTATTACATCAATCTCATGTAGTGGATGTGCTTCACCACTAGTATAAATGATTAATCCATAAAGGCATCCTGGGAATGTTTATGGATTTTTCCCCTTATAGGGATGGGATTTGGGCCTAGATCTATGTATCCGAGAGGGGAGACCATTTATAGTCTCAAGACTATGATTTGGCATAGAGGACCATGTCGGGTGCCTCAGTTTCATGTTGTCTATTGAGAAGAGCAGTGTACAAAAGTATGTTTTGTCAATCCCCATTGTCATATTACAACTCAAGGATCAATGGTTATAGCCTATAATAGGTGTGGTAACAATGATGGTTTGTGCACTTGAGTGGCCAACATAGGAGATGTGTGGAGTTTAGGAAAGTGACCAACCCATGTGGCATGATATGAGGTTTTTGAGAGTGGATATACCCCTATGTATGTTTTATTTTTGTGGGTGTGTCTATGAATATGTTATATAAATGTATTTAGGTGGTGTTTTGTGGCCCCAATTGTATGTGATATATGGATTATTATTCCCTAGGATGGGATGAATCACCCCAAGTAATGATGTACAAGTAACTACTATGTGATGGGTATGTGATCCCATTGGTGGATGATTTTGAAGGTATCATGTAGGGGATATGAAAACCCCTCAATGCATTTTATGTGAGGTTTTAGGGTGATATGTGGAACTTTGGTGGATGCTATATGTGAGTTATCGGGATCAAGGTTGTGATTAATTACCTTGGGTAATGAAGACTTGGTAACAGTTCTAGATAGGGAATATAACATTCTTTTTGTAGAGGATGATACCCCCAAGTTTATGATATATGGCGATTCATGGGTGGGATGCCCTGGGTGTATATAATATAAGGATTATAGGGAGATTATTTTCCAAGGTGTATGATATTCTAGTTTAGCCTCCAGGACCAGACATTCCCCTTAAGTAATATTTTAAATAGGTTTTTGTGTATGACCTTTTAACCCAGGGTAACGGTACATCAAATTTTGAGGCTAGATGTGGTTCCCCTAGGAGGTATGCATTATAATCAAGGACATACACCACTGGTTGAATAATCTATATTTAACATTGGGTTCCATCTTAAAACTCAATGTTTGATTGTGATTATCTCATTATACTCCCATGTTATTATTAATATAAAAACGTTTCACATGTTTATTCACTAATTTTTTTGTTATATTAGGGAAACCATTGGTCTTAACATATTGAATTTTACTCACACCCTACAAGATAGTTCCTAGAACATTGGTATCTGAGTAGACCTCATTGATCATAGGTTCTATAAATATAGACGTTTAATATTTAATAGATCAATTGGATTTATAAGATAGAGTTAGGATATGGATGAGATGAGGCCAAGGAATGGTAGTAGACACTCCTTATATATTATTTCTTTTTTATTATGTATATGTAATTGGCCTAGTGGGGGATTATATGGGAAGTATACTTACATAAAAATATTTCATTTGATGCAAAATGGTTCCATTTGTTTGTATCTTCATAAAATGATTGTTTATTAGGGATGTTGTCGGTTATTTTTTCTACATATTTACATTAATATAAGGGTATAGTCTCCCCATGATTACACCTTAAATCCTCACTAATAATTGGAATAATCTATTATGATTAAGGTTATGGGATGACACCACCAAATACACTAATGAGTTGTATCAAGTCAAAGAATAAAATTTATATGGGTAAATTTATATTTCTATGTTCAAATAATTATATATTCCTAATTAATATAGGTTTTATCTCATTTCTTAAATATTTATATATATAAAAAAATCATCATATGAATCATGTAGAAAGGATTATATAGTTTATAGGAATAAATGGATGATATTACATATGTATTTTTTGAAGTATAAATTTTATAAAATAGCCTATAGTATATTCTGAGCTAAATATAGTAGTCCATCAGACATAACCTATATTCTAGGCTCTATATAAAACCCTTTTTTAACTCTACTAATACGTAACATCCAATTTCTAACTAAAACTATTAATATGAATCTTAAAATATGTTTGAAAATGATTTTTTATCCTTATACCGCATCATTTTCAACCAGCCATAATGTTCATTAGAAAAAAATCATAATCTAATAGAAAAAACCCAGTTGTGAAAAATTATATTTGAACTCACACTACAAGACAATTTAGTACATAATAAAATATAATTTAAAGCCTTCCCTCCAAATTAGATAGAGGATATCATGAATGGAATAAAGGTTACCAAGCCCTCAATAATTATAACATGTTATTTTTAAACATCTTATCAATGCTAAACTATATTACATATTTATAAAACAATGTCAACCCAATCCTCCCGAATTTGATTAAACTTCTTCTAAAGGATAAAATTTTGAAACACTGATCTCCTTAACTTTTCAATGAACTTCTTTTCCCATCCTCATACCACCTTTCATGTATTACAAATTATTAAGGCATCATATTATTTTACATCATCAAGAGTTATAGAGAATCCCTCCCAAATAGTAGAAAACAATTTAATATGAATATTATTTAATTTTCAATATTATTTTTGATGTATATCAGCACTTTAATCATTTGATCATTTTTTTATAGTTTGATTCCTTATAAAAAATTTCATAAACTGAGTTTCCCTATACACCCCCATCAATATCAGACTAATTGAGACCCTTTTCTAAGTATACTCTTACCTATATTGAAAACCCACACCCCAATTCAATATTATTCACTATAACAAATCATAAACTATAGTAAAATATTTGTATTTCATCCACAATTCAATATAGTGCAGTTTCAAACCCAGTCTTAACAAAGTGTTATTCTCTCTAGATATCTGTTAAATTTGGATTAAACCTTCATCACTGGATGGATCATACTTTAACACTTCTTAATATAACTTCCTCCCACCTCTTCTATTTTCCATGTGTTATGAATATTTTTTGACCTTAAGGGATAAATACTATTTTTAATTTCTCTCTATTGTGTAATATTTTCATTGATAACTTAATATACCATTTGAAAAATAGATTTTTAAAGGCATGTTTATAAAAAATTGATCCATAACCCCTTATGAACAATGTAATGTACCCAAAAACCGGAACAAAGAACATCATTAACCTTGAACCCTTTCTTCAAATTCATTGAATACACACTCCTAAATTTTCTTCCATGAGAGAATTTATCCTTTATAAGTTTCGTTAATTTTAATGAGAAAATCAATATTATATATAAAAGTATAAATCGGAATAATATTGTGTCAAGAATATGCTACAAGGAGAATGAGAAGTCAATTTTTATAAAATTTGATATGGGAGCCAATATATTACTAAAAAACCATAACCATAATAAAAAATGACTCTATGACAAGTATTCGTCACCTAAACCTTAATTTTGAAAAATGTAAAATGAATAAATTACTCAAATCAGTCACTATATGATCATGATTATCCGTATTTAATCCCATTTGATTATAAAATGCACAACCTATATATTCTGAATGTGATAAGTGGTTACAATTACAACATGTTTTTTAAAAAACATTTTAACGAAATATTTTATATTTTTTTTAATTTTAAATGGATTACTTAAATATGAAATTATAGAAGTTATAAGAAAAACATATTTTATTTCCTCTCACAAGAATAACACTGGTGAAGAAAACATAAAAATAAGATACCAATTAAATATATATATATATTCTAAAAATTATGTTTTCAAATATTATAACAAAAAAATCATTCATTATACCTATATTAAATTTTTATATATAATTTTGAATTTATTGGATATGAAAATATGGAAAAAATAATTTGATATAAATATTAATTATTTTAATCCTCCATTTCAAACAAATAGTTAATTTTACAGCATAAGTATTTACAATTATATTTTCTTATGAAAGACCCATATGTTCCACTTTAATAAACATCTAGGAGGAGTGGGATAAACTTAAAATATGGATGATAAAATATAGTATATAAAAATATAAGATAAACCAATTATATACAAATATATTGGCTTGTTCAATTTTAATTTACCCCAACTATTTTATATTGAAAAGTAATATATTTTATTAAGAGGCAACCAAAATCCAATAAAATATCTATAAAACATTCATAATGAATTATTTATTGATAAAGGAATTAAATAAAAAATTATAATAGTTATTTGATAATTTCTTTAATATTATATGTATATTACTTGGCCGATCTATTTATTTTTAATTTTTTATTTTGTTAAAAAATATATATCAACTAGGATTCCCATGGATAATAAAACAGATAATATTTAAGGGCTCACAAGGTTTATAGGGAGTTCAATAACATTATTTTTAAGAATTAAAAGCTATATATTTATTTAACTGGATTTAAGGGGAACAATATCTAGCCATGATTGATCTTTTATCATAGTGACATAAATTTAAGGTAAATAATGTAGATATAAAATTTAATTATCATCAATAGTTTATTTAAATTATAATTTTATATTTATATTTTATATATTGAATAAAAAACCCTAAATATTTATGTTCCTAATAATTAATTTTTTTGTATTTTTTTTAAAAAAATTAGATATTTTATTTATTTGTTAAATTTATATATAATTCTAAGAGATAAAAGAAGAATACTACTAGTTTATGGATTATTCATTATACCCCAATTGAAAAATATTTTTTAAAAAAAATTATGTGATTTAATTTTGGTTACAAAAGGTTCATTTCCTTGTATATTTGGAAACAAAGGTTGATATATTAGATGAAACATCAATGAAATTTACCCAAAATTATATTTGAGAAACCAGTGTAAAAAAATAGATAGTTCATTGGATTGGTATATGACATCCTAGTTTATTTTAAAACCTATAAGTGAATGAAATATTTTTAGCTCATTAAATACAATAATACTTTCCATTTTTCCATAGAGATAAGTTTTTTTAATGAAATCTTATTTTATTTTCGTAATTTTTTTTTGAATTGCTTCATGTATAAAATTTAATATTTTAGGTTATATTCCATTAAAAATGAAAATATATTATTATATTAATAAGTCATCAATAATAAAATAGTTTTTAATTATAAAATTTGAATGATTTGGGAATTTTAATGACATTTATTCAAATCATGAATTAGTGGATGATGATAATGATTGAATATTCAATCACTCACTAAAGACACTTAAAATGTTCACATGAGAAATAAGGGCAACATAAAGTTACCTCAAATTCTCACCTAGATATTTTAATTTATTTTAGTCTATGATTGATATATCACAATAACACCCTTGGTTACAATCACTCCAAAGGTTGATTTTGTATATTTTATATACAAATGATATAATGGACCATCCCTTACCAAATAGTTAACTTCTTATTTAAAATGGTTTAGAATTGTTTATAGGAGGTTTCAGGGTGGTCAGTAAGAAAAGGGGTATGTTTTGGCTCTCTAGGGTCCAAAAATCATGTGGTGGAGACAATGGTGTAGGCCATTTTAGGGATACAACTATGGAATGTTAGAAATTTTGATGTGTGGTGATCCTAAGGTGTGAAGTACTAATTTTAACTGGAATTATTTTGTGGATATTTTTTGTGTAATCCATGTGTAAAATAGGGATAGATATAGTGGATATTTTAAAGGGTGTGGAATTATGGGGAGTGTTGTGTAACACTTATATATATGAATGTTTTAATTGGTAATATGAAATGGATGATATATAAGATCCCATTTTTACAAGTATTCAATTACTTACGTTTTTTTTAAACCTTCTTGTGTCTGGTTAGTTTTGTTTTCTAACACGGTAACCATGTTTGTGAGTTGGTAGGGTTGGATCTAGGAAGAAGCCTTAGAAGGGGAAACTGTAGTCTGACTACAGAATTAATTCAAATCATGAATTGTAAATTCATATTGTGAATTAATCCTGGTAGACCCTATGAAATCTGTACAAGGAGTTAATGGTTCTATCCAGACACCATAAATTCCATTCATGGCATGAATAGTTCTTGGAAATCAATGAAATTATATTCAAATTCATGAAATGTATTCATGATGTGCAATGAATGTTTTATGTATTTTTAATTAGAGGCATTAGATTTATCTCTGTATGTTAGAATAAAATCATTCGAAAATTTAACCCCTATTTATATCATGAATGTGTCATGCCTTTCATAATATTAATCCCCCATAGTTTAAATTTTTTGATACCATTATTCCTATTAACAT
Organism: Viscum album; assembly: GCA_963277665.1. NCBI lineage: Eukaryota > Viridiplantae > Streptophyta > Magnoliopsida > Santalales > Viscaceae > Viscum > Viscum album. The sequence continues at coordinate 717,230,938 of OY728138.1, read as the reverse complement.
TATTGAAACACTTCCATAGGTGACCTTTATGAATCCTTTTAAAACCAGATGAAAGACCCCTTTAGATGTTAGTGTTCTCGATTATCCTTATCATTTTTATTCGGTTTGTTTTACCATGGCGAAACCCAAATATTGGACTACCAATATGAATTTTATTATGAAATCTCATGTCGATATATTTCTTGATATTCGTTGAAGGGAAGGAAGGGTGAATCTTATCACTTCTTTGGATGATGTATAATTTTCTATGTCTACATTTAATTTGAAGTTGGTGGTCTATAATAACTCCCAAATTTCTTTTTCATCTATAATAGTATGTGAAATAAGTGAGATATTTCATTAACATCATCTTCATGACCAAATTTAATTGGTATTCCACTAATTTAATGATATTTCATTTTTTGAGACCTCTTAAGGACCTTATGTGGACTCATGGCCTAGTGACTGAGACTTATAGCCAATCAAGAGGTGTGCCAACCCTTGTTTAACTGAATTTATTGAGAATTGGATTGATAATATGTAATGGTGTAACATGTGAAATATGATAAATTTAAAATTAATATGATGTAAAATTGGTGATTCATCATGGATAGTAGACTTCAATAATTTAGAATAAATGTCTTTTTTAAAATGTAATTGAATTAATTGACTAATATGACTTGTGATAACATTCATGACCATATTACGAATACCAGAAATGTTTTTTACTATGAAATATAATCCTCTAAATGTATTATAAATACTTTTTAATGGTTGTACTTTATGTTTTCTAACATTAAACCCAAGTGTGTATTTAACTATATTATGAGATGTGATTATAGTGATTTATCCGATGCAGCAGAATCAACCAATTGATATGTGATAGTTACTTTTCTCTTGGAGAGGTGTACTCTAGGACCACAGAAGTATTTATTGCATAGGTCTTGAGAATACTATGACTTGGTTACTCCACCCTTAGAGACATAAAACCTTGGAGGACTTAAGTGGCTATATAAAGGTCTGGGTCTCAGGGATATAGATATTTTTTCCTAGGCGGCATTTTCCACTGGAACACATAAGTGACAATAATGGGGAGATATAAACATGGAGCCCTATTTGGTTACATGAGATATGATACTGGGGTGGCTACCTATATGAGAGAGTTCACCAATGGTTTTGTTGAATTCTCCTATGGTGGATTGATGAACCAATAGAGATAGCTTTCATGGATCTAATGCGTGTTCGACTATATAACATCTAGGCCTCACTGACCGCATATACACCCCACCTTAACATGGAAATCAAACCATGACCAGCGAAGCAAAAACAGTTTTCTTATAGACACATGGTTCCCTACATGGGTCCCACCCACATCACTGAATAGATAATTATAAAATATTTTTATCCCCAAATGCAAAGACTTTCTCTTTCAATGTGGTTTATCCTTATTCACATACACCCTTGGAAATTTCCAGGGATTTCACCCATCCTGATCACTACTCCAAGAAAATCATGGTTAAATATAGTGTTCAAATTAGGTAGTATATAAAAAATAATGTTACAAATTATTTACTTTGGTAGTATCATTCACTAATATAACCCTTTTAGATTCATGGGTTCACCCCCTTTTGAGAATATGTTCCTCGTTGTGGATCCTATATCTCAACTCAGGTATTTACACCACAGTTAAGGATAGGTTACACCACTGATAATAATCTAAAAAATTGTCCCCTACACTTTTACATGGTCATATAGTCCACCAGTTTATCTATAGACAAATGGTCTCCTACCTTGGGCCCACCCACATGCCCAAATGGATCATCAGACAAATGAATGTCCCCACATGACAATACTTATTATTTTGGTGTAATATTTACACACATATAAATACCGTAGGAAAATTATAATGAGGTTACCTATCTAGATCACTAATCAAGGCCAAATACACTTACCTGTAGAGTTCTAATCAGGTATGCTCGTGAAAATAAAGGTGCACCTTGTGGACATGAGTCGTATCATTTAAATTTTTAACCCTCTAACATTTTTGGGTGTTATTTTCAAACCATAGTGTCCATTTATCTATTTAATTTTGAATTATCATTTTATTTTTGTATTCTTCTTGAGTCTTAGGAATTTAAGAATTGATTTTTTAGTTTAGTCTGTATTTCCTCTATTGCATAGTTTTCTGTGCACGATTATGGGAGAAATCATGAAACCTCTTAATATAGCGTCCAATTTTAGTTATTTTTCCTCTTGAACATTTTTGTTTTTATGGGTACTACATGGGTAGATTCAAACATTGCATACCATTAGAGAAACTGTGTGGGTATTTGGGTCACTAATACAAAAATATTTTTTACATCAATTTTTTTCTTTTTAACATTGTTTTTAAGCGATGTTATTGAAAGAGATGTTAAAAATATGATTTTTACATCATTTATATAATTAAAAACGTTATAAATGAGTTTTTATTATTTTTGACATTGTTTTTTAAAAAAACTATGTCAAAAACCTTCTAAAAATGGCGTTAAAAATCAATTTGTAACATCAATTTTTTAAAAAACCGACGATAAAAGTTATTTTTTTTACATAGTTTAACATCAGTTTTTAAATAACTGATGTGAAAGAATTTCCCATCTTGGAGATCATTTCTTAATCATTGATTTGACAGGTCATAGAGCTCAAATAGAGTTACGGATAAATTGTTATGACCATCAAAAATTTGATATTTTTTCGATGAAAGATTGAATGATCCAACTGTAGCTTCATCTTAGAAATAATTTTTGAATCCATAAGAGGATTTGTAGTTTTAAAACGATATAAATAATTATACATCATTATAATAAAATAATAATGATTAAATGGTATAACAATTAAGAAAACTACTCATAAAAAATATAAATCATGGGAAAATAATCACAAATATGTTGATGAGGTCGCCAAAATAAGAAAGAGTGGATTCACGTGGAGGATCAAAGAAGTTGTGCTTGTGGAATGATTATGGTTGAATGAAATGATCATAAAATGGTATATAAATTACAAAAACAAATCATAAAAACCATAAATCATGGATAAATGATTAAATATACCTTGATGAGATAGTGGAAAGAATAAATAATTCATTGACATTGAAGATGAAAAAATTTGAGTTAGGGGAATGATAATGGTTGAAATAAATGATTGTTAAATTAGGATATGTGTATAATAGAAACATATAATTGAAATAATAAGAGAAAACAAATTATTAATGATTTTAGGTTGCAATTAGAAATTTTGATGTCGCGATGTAAAAAAATTGAAATTTCGCATTCGCAGTATATTAAAATTATCTTTCACGTCGCTTTTATGATAACCGTCAGGAAAAGATATTAAAATTTTCAATTATTTTCATGTCGGTTATTATAAAACTGATGTGAAAAATCAAACTTCATCACCTATTCCCATCAGTTATTAAATAATCAACATGAAAAATCAATTTTCATGACTGCTTCACATCCTTTATTTAATAACTGAAGTTAAATTATAATTTTTATGGTGTTTATTAAATAATAGATATTAAAAATTTTTACAAACATGTAACTCATTTCTCAAAAATTAATTTCACATGTCACAAAGCTCAAATGGAGTTACAGAATAAAAGTTATGGCCTTTAAAATTTTTCATTCCCTAAGACTTCATTTAGAGATGATCAACTGCGGAATGCCATAACATTTAATCCGTAACTCCATTTGAGCTCTATGACCAGTGAAATTAATACTTGAGAAATGATCTAAATGTTGGTAAACCTTTTTCATGTCAGTTATTTAATAACTATCATAAAAAATAGATTTATGAATAGTTTATTAATAACTGACGTGAAAAAGTCATCAAAATTGAGTTTTCACGTTGGTCATTAAATAACTGACACGAAAAAGTGATGAAGATTGACTTTTTAATGTCAGTTTTCTAATAACTGATGTAAAAAATAAGTAAAAATTTAAATTACTTTTCATGGAATTTGATTTTTCACATCAGTTATATAATAATTGATGCAGAAAAGTGATGTACATTGATTTTTTACATCGGTTATATAATAACAGATGAGAAAAATTTGATAAAATGGATTTTTCATGTCAGTTCTTATATAACCAACATGAAAATTTAGTGAAAATGTATTTTCACGTCGGTTATATAATAACGACATGAAACAAAAAATTCAGATATTTTTATGTCGGTTCTAAAAAACCAATGTGAAAACGGTGGCATTAAAAATAGTTTTGTATTAGTGTGTGTCTCTAGAAGAGGGAATATGACATGAGAATGGTTAGTCAAAATCATATGATAAGCATGCACATGGTTCAATTTTTTGTATAAACAAACCTTAATGATGGTGTATAGTTTCTTAATCCATGTGGCCATAACATGAGGGTTCCCTATATTTCTAGTAAAGGAAAAATGGTTGGCATACAGTTTCCTAAACCATGTAGTATAACCATGCGTAGTGTCGCGATCCATTAAAAATGGGTTTTGACCATTTACCCTTATTATATTTTAACCCTAAAAAACCATATTGTTCCCCCATTTGGATCATGGAGACCTAGTGAGATCCTACAACCTTCCTCATGCCTCCCACCTCTATCCATGGGTGATTCCAAGTTATTTCTTCTAGATTTTGGGGTTATTTTTCAATATAATATCCTAACCTATTCTTGTGCTTCTTTTTTATTCAATTGTATTCTTGTCTCCCTTACCCATTCATAACTTTGATTCAGGGTCCATTTTTTCTTTGATTTATTATTTGTTTTATTTATTATTAAGGTTCTTCTTGGGTGTTATTTCTTCTTTAGGCCCTCATAAAGTGGTTTCATGTTCCCATTGTTCATGCACTATGGTTTTAGGATGGATTCCATTTGAATTTATCCTCTAAATTTGTGAAGCATGTATTGATTGATATTTTGTCCTCATTTTATTACAAATTAGTGTTATTTTATATTTTCAATAATTATTTTCAATGAAACCAAGTGAATTTCCATTGAATTTAATTTCATAGAGTTGTTTTATTTGGCCTTTCACACTAAGTGTTCAATAAAATGTTGAATTAGAATTTATATGTTATTTTTTATTTTGAAATGTTGTTTTGGTTTAAGAAATGTGTTTATAACTTTTTATGAAATCCTATGTAGTTTTTTGGCCCTCTTATGAATTATTTTTCACTCAAATGGGCTGCGAGGCATAACTGGAAATTTCATAAATGAGTTTTATTTAGAAAACTCAACTTTGTATTTGTCACACACCTTGTTGATTGATAATGGGAATAAGTGGTCCTAGAAATGTTCTATCCATTAAAATTTATGGTTGAAAGGAATGTGGATTATTCTTTATGGATATTCAAGGGTTATTCTTGGATTTGTGATGCATGTGGTCATTGGATCACCCCCATTTTGGATATGACATGTGAAAAATGTATTGATAGCTAATTATATGATAAAGGTTGTTGCACTAGTTTACTATTATGCTTTGGATGGAGTCCCATTAGAAGGTACATGCTCCAATTTCAGGATGATTCCCCTCAGTAAGGCTATGAAGGGTATGAATGAGCATGAGCATTATTTTTTCATCTGGCTTTCCCATAAGATGGATAATGTTTCAATATGTTCTAGATTTTATGTGGGGCTCCTAGGTGTTTCTATGTTCCCCATCACTTATTTTCCTCTCATATATTTTTTAGGTTCCTTATATGGTTTTGTTAATTTGCAATACATTCCCATTCCCCTCATTGGGTTTTCATTCCTACTACTCATAGTTTTTTTCTTTGGTAAAGGTGAATTTTTTTTTTCAAATGCTTTATGGAAAAGGTTTTAGAATAAGAAAATTCCTTCAAAATCCCTCTTATAATTTATGTAAAAATTCATAAACCTCCTCTTTCTTGAAAATATTCTCTTAAATAAATAGGGTAATGTAATAATATTTTCTTGAAAATAGATTAAATGAATAACCAATGTTTACATATGTAGTATTTCAAACAAGTAATAAATGAATATTTCATTTAATGGATAAGGGTAAGGAATAATTTACATGGGAATTCATATTGAGTATTAACACTCATATCTATACCCATAATCCTTTTTTCGCTTTAGGTGTAGGTTCCTTCATGGTTTGGATCTCTATGGAGTGATGTTGGGTTTTTTGATTGCTGAGTGACATGTTGGGTCACATTTAGATTTAGTGTTCATCCATTTCAGTTCTGTCTTACTTCCAATTTTCATTATATTAATAGTTTGGCCCATTTTATTATGTTGGGTTTCATATTTATGTAAAAACTACATTTGATTATTTATATTGGATGAAATAATTCATTCAATTAATCTATGATTCCCTGGTGTTTATCACCACCCTGAGGTAATCTAGAAAACAACTGGATGATGTCATGTGCCATCTTGATAGACCAGTTTGGGGTAAAACAAGATTTGTTTATGAAAAAATGGTATCATATGGAGGATCTTTATAGGACTGAGATTTCTGAGTGCCTATTTTTATTCAGGATATCATGTAAAAGGGAGTGTGGTTTTTAGAACTTTGAGTGTATGTGTAAGTGTGTTTTCGGCTAACCCCATCCCAGCCGAATCATGGGTTACCAAGGGAAGTTGGGTATTGAGTTTTTCCTTTTTAATTTAGATATCATTATTTTTATCAGTATTTATTGAATTTGGTTGATGATATTCTAATTATTTTTCTTTTGAAAAATTTATTATGGGTTGTTTTGTGTTTGGGGAACAAAATAAGAGTTAGATTAGTGGTTTTAGTCAGCTCATTGGGTATATAAAGCCTTATATATCCAGAGGAAATGTTCCTAAAAGACTCTCCATGGTAGTGGTGTGATTTGAATATAGACACCAACCATATGGCCAAGGTACCATTTTTCAATTTTCCCATCTAGATATTTATCTTTGGTCTTCATAATATAAAAATTGATTTGAAAACATTGTTTGAGATTTTAAAACTAGATTTTAAATGGTGTTGTTTTGGTTTTTGGATATGATGGATGAGTTTTCCAATTTATTTAATGAAAGTATTAGAAAATGGATTTCCAATTTAAACTATTTTTTATAAAAAATGGTCTAAAAATGGTTTCATTATTCAATTTCAATTTAAGAAACCTAGTATGAGATATATTAAAGGATGTTTTAAAAAATTAATGAGAAATTGATTTAATTGAGTGGGATTGGATTTTTTGGGGGAATTCTAGGGATTTTAGTGTAATTAAATGGATTGAAGTGTGATGTTGAAAATGGTTTCCAAAGACATGGTTAGTGATATTTTAAAATTTTCATTGTGGATTTTTTTGTGGGTTTTCTCATTGTTTTTTGTGTTTAATTATGATGATTCATCAATTTTGAGATGGTTTTGATTGAGAAATTGGTTTTATTTTTTTAGAGTACCTCCAAAAAATATTCAATTTAAATTTTAGATGTAACTATGAGTGGTTCAATATTAGTGAATCCTCTAGTCGATAAACCTCAAGACTTTCACCGTGATTTTTGGATGTCCAACCACGATTTATTTTATGGTCATGTAGATGCATTTATTTTAGGAGAATATATGAAAAAATTGAAAGTATCTTTGGTTAGCTTGTGTTTTCTAAGTCTCAAAAGGTTATTTTTGCTTCCTTTATGCCCAAATCTCTTAGTTATATGTGGTAAAATAAACCTATTATGACCATGATTCAAGAATATTATAATGGAACTAATTTTTCTTACATTACTATTAAATAATTTTAAAACTAAAAAATATAATATTGTTATAAAACTAGGATCTAGTGGTTTAATTTCTCAAGAAAATTAAGACCAAACATAACATTTAAATAATAAAACATAAATATTTTTTAATTTCTTATTCTCTAGCATCTTAGTTTCCATATTGAACTAATTATAAGTATTTAATTTAGGATATACATCAAATAATCGGATGAGGTAATGTACAATAAAGAGGATAAATAGTAAGATGAATAAATATAACATGGGTGAGCCTAATCATCATCAACATATGATAAGTACAAGATCAATATCGTAATCATGATAGGAAACATTAGATAATGGCATGGAATGTGGACAAGTGTAAAAATGAAACATAAAGTATTATTAGTTAACTACCATGCATATTTCACTTTATCTAATGAGTGAAATAAAATAACCCAATGCATTGGAATGATATGTGATTATTGGTTCACCTATCATATCATAACATTTTCATGCACTATATAATTCTGGGTGCTCCTGTTGCATTATAACATTTACATTATCATGAACTCTACAAAGAACATATATCAATATTGGGCATAAAATAACACATAGATAGGAATGGATTTCATTTAATAAAGCATATATTGATGAATAAAAATTTTGGTTCCAAAAATAATGATGAAATAAAATTTTGGAAAAACGAAACTTCAATCTTGAGTGAATAAGAAACAATCTCATGAGAAGAAAAATATGACATTTTTAGAAATTTAATTTCTTTTGGAAAAATATTTTCATTTTTCATAAAATAATATTGTAAAAATATATATCGTATAAAAAATAAGTTATGTATAAGTAAATAATATTTAAGGAACATTAAAGGAACATCTATACTAACAATGTAGTGAAATAGTAAAAACCCAAGGAAATGGTCTTGGGTTCAAGAATCCCCTTACCTTATGTCTGAGTGAATTATTCATTTTAATATCGTGGATAATAAAATAAAATTCATTAATTTAAAAATAAATGACATATTAAAAATTTATATGATTTATTATAATTTTATTATGTTCATTTATTTCCATTATGAGGAGTTATAAAGTTTAATTTCATCTTTCAGTAGTTTTCATTTTCTAGGTTTTCAGGATCCACTTGTATAAATTAATGGAAGATCATGTAAAATGAGAAGAATTTTCTACAATTGAAATTATAAGTAATTATTTAACGTAAAGAAGTTTAATTTTACTTATATATTATTTTTTCAAATATGAGGATTATTCATTAGATAACATGTTAACGATAATCGTTTAGATTAATTTTGTCTATTTTCAATCATAATGAACTCATTTTGTTTTATTATTTAATATTATGAATATTTGTTATTTTGAAAACATAAAAAGGGTTAAAAAATAAATTAAAAAAAAATCAACTATTATAATGGTTTTATTAACATCCTTGAATGTGGCAGGGGAAAATGAAAACGCATCATCCACGATGGTAGTAAATTGACACACAAGAGATGAAATTTTCATTTTTAGAATAAAAGGAAAAATGGAAGATATTTGAATATGAATTATTATATTAACATAATAATATTACATTAAATAAAAAATATTATAGTTTTCAATCCACTTGTATAAGTGGTGGTGTAAAGATGATAATAAAATCGGTGAAATTGGAATGAAATTAAAAGAAAAAGAAAGAGAAGTTTACCTCTTGAGTTTCTCCTCCTTCAGAACCTCCATAGGGAAAAGGGTTTGGTCTTTTGATTAGACCAAGAGATCCAATAAAAAGTGTAGGGTATTGTTCAAAGAATTGGGTATATATTGGACAATATTAATGATTTTTATGGTGTGAAGAGAAGAGGTGGTGACAGGTGGTTTTTATAGGTAAAGATAGGGGTGTTTTTTCATTGTTTTATTCATTTGTTTATTATTTTTTCTCACGGATATGAATAGTGTAAACCATATTACAAAATATGTTAAAATAATTTAGTGGGAGTTCTATATTATGTTGATTACATTATCAATGACTCATGTAATAGTTTATTTAATCTATATTGAATATATACCATAATTACCTTATTCTACTCTTCACAAAAAATTAAGTATTTAATAAAAATCCCAAAAATATAACCTTAACTATTTTCCAATGTGTAGAATTAAAAAATGGAATCCATTTTTTGAACATAATTTTCTAAATATGATAAATTTAATTTTTAGTTATAATAATCATTTATAGGAAACTACTTATTTAAAAATTATTACATATTTTATAACATTTTAAAAAATATTTTAATGTATCATAAAATTATATTATAATTATAAGAAAACAAAATATTAATTTGAAAATTACATTTATGAAAATTAAATTTTCTTTTAAAAATTATATTAATTATAAAATTGTAATTAAATATTTAGGACTTACAAAAATACCATCACTTAATTTATCTTTTATAAAATATTAATTTACATAAACAATTATTTAATTATATCATATTTTCATTTATAAGATACCAACATTTTATATATAATATCATGTGTGAGGTTACTATTCTATTTTCTAGGTTACAATTCTGAATGGTCATGTAACAATTCCAAGGGTTATGTTACTATTTCATCGGTATCGGTTTCTTAATTACTAGATATTACACTTATTTAATTCATTAATCATTATAATGTTTGTATTGTGTTATCTATGTGATGTTATTTTATTTATAATATATGCAACAATTATAAGAATTTATCTTCTAATGGTTAAATTGATGTTTTTTACATTCTACCCCCTTATCAAATTTCACCATCAAAATTTTGTTTTACAAAATATGGTGAAACAGTAAAGGGTAATTATCCTTCATCACTTCCTCTGGTTCCCATGTTGTGTCTTTTTTACTTATGGTTCTACAATAAAAATTTGACTAGGTGAGTAGTATTTTTGGGTATGAATTAATCTCTACGGTCAAAGATCATCATCGGATTCTCCTCATAAGAGAGATAATTTTCCAACTATACCACCACTGGATTCATTACTTGTTATGGATCTGGTATGTACTTCTTAAAGAGGGATAAATTGAATACATATTGTACTTGAGATAGGGTTGGTGGAATTTCAATTCGATGGGCCACAACTCTGAAATGATCAATAATCTTGAAAGGGATGATGTATCTACGACATAGCTTTCAGTTCTTCACAAATCTCATGATCCTCTTCAATGGAGGTATGCATAGAAATACCACGTCTCAAATCTCAAACTCAAGGTCCCATCGATGATTGTCTTCATAACTCTTCTATTGAATCTTTTCTCCCGTAATCTGATACGGAATGGTTTTCACCTTTTCTAACATTTATTTGAAAATTTTACATCCTAATAGTGTATGTTGACTAACTTCATCCCAGTATTTTAGTGTTCTATATATTTTCCCAAAAAGGGCATCATGTTGAGCCATTTGAATGCACGAGTTGAAACTATTAATGTAAGAGAACTGCACCAGAGGAAGATATTTGTCACATAATCCTTCAAAGTCCATAGAAGATATTATCAAGACGACTTCATGTGTCCGAGAAGTCTCCATAGACTGGAAATCAATTTTCAAATGATTAAATGTGCTGGAGTTTAGCTTAGTGTTTAGATCATGTTGGAGAATCTTCCAAAACATGGTGGTGAATCTCAAATCATGATAAGATAAAATCAATAAAGATACTCTATTAAGCCTTAAAAATTATCTAATGTACATATGTGTATGTTGATCTAGTGATAAGTCCTCTTGAATTGTGATAAAGTGAGATGTATTTTTAATATGATCCAAAACAACCTATATAACATTGTTTTCTCTGGATGTCATTAGAAATTCAGTGACAATGTATATAGTGATTTTTCCCATTTCCACTTTTTTTGGGTAATGGTTTAATCATGACCTTATAGTTTATTATTTCACCCTTCATTTTCTAACATACCAGACAATTTGATGTAAATTTGATGATCTTCTTGTCTATATTTTACATCCAACTTATCTCACAGAGATCTCAAAAAAAATTTGTTCTCGCTTGGTGAATAAAGACGGTAAAACTGTGTACATCAATAAGATTATATTTATTTATCTATGTATTGCATGTTAAACATAGTTATGAACAAAATATTACAACTCCTTCCTCATCAATTTCAAATAATAAATATTTACACTTTCTCATGATTTCACCTTCTTCTCAATTTCCACATCACTTATTTGTGCATAAATTATTTTATCTTTGAGGGATGGTGGAGAAATAATTTGAAGGATGATTGATGATGTTACTTACTTAATTATCCCCATGTCCATTCTCTACAAATCTATGAGGATTGGGTCCTTATCAATTCTCATCATTGATAACGTGCAAGATCTTTTAGTCATAGAGAATTACCACTTTATTATCTAATATACAATGGTAGTGGGATAAGAATTCACAAACCTTGATGATCTCTAACCATTATATTTGGTTCATATTAATCTATTTCTATTTGAATATATATTTTAGGCTCTTATGATATGCATATATTTTACACTTCTCCCTATAGAGATAATTTTGCTGGATTTTCATTGCAAAGATCATAGTTTCCATCTCTATGTCATGTGTGGGATAGTTTTTCTCATGAATTTTCTACTAACATGAGTCATAGGCTATACGTTTCTCATTTTTCATCAGTATATATAAAAATACATTTTTTGAGAAATTTATGTATATAAAGAATATTTCCTCACTTTTTTGATGTGTGAGCAATGGAGAGTTGATAAACCTCTTTTTTAAACCATTAAAGTAGTCTTCACATTCACTGTACCTAACAAACATTTATCCTTTTCAATATAGATTGGTTAGTTGGTTTTATAATAATGAAAATTTCTTAATGAATTTCCAATAATACATTAACGGACCACAAAAGTAAGGATCTTCATTACTTATGTTGTCCTAGACAACTCTTTGATTTTATGTTTCATGGAAGGGTCTATAAATATTTCGTTTTTGATGATAAAATTCCCTAATAATGATACTTCTTCCATTTAGAACTCAAATTTAATGCACTTTTCATAATGTTTCTCCCATCAAAAATCCATTATCATAGTATTCAAATGCTTCCCATGTTCCTCCTTTCATATGGAGTATATCAAAATAACATAAATAAAGAATACCACAAATTTTTCAAGGAAATATCCAAAGACTCTGTTCATTATGTCCGTGAATATTGATTGATTTTTAGTGTGTATAAAAGGAATCACTGTGAAATCATAGTTTCCATACCTAGTTTGAAAGGCATATTTGAGAATATATACCTCCATCGGCTTTAATCGGTGATATCCTGATCTAAGGTCCAACTTATTGTAATACTTGGCCCCATGTAGTTGATCGAACAAGTCATCATTCTGAGAAGTGGATACTTTTTCTTTATCATTAGTTTTTTAGATCATGATAATCAATTCACAAGAACATTGATTCATCCTTCTTCATAATAAAGTGGATTGGAACACCGTATAGAGATGAACTAGGTCATATAAAACCTATTTCTAGATTCTCTTTTAACTTCTTCATTATTTCTTCCAACTCAATTGTGGATATTCTATAAGGTTTCATTGATATAGGCTTAGTTCTAGGAATATGTTCAATTGAGAGATCAACCTACTAGTGTAGAGGAAGACCATGAAATTATCTTGGGAACACATTAGTGCAGCCCCCTATTATTGGAATTTCCTCGAGCATGATTCTCTCATTTGTCTCAATCATTTGAGATATATATGATTGACCATAAGGAAATAATATCCACACATGAGATGATGACTCTAAATAAGTTTCATCATCATCCTTACACTTGTACAGAATTGGAGTATTCTTAATTGTTGATTTTGGTTTTGAATAAAGATAGTCAATGCATGCCCAAAATAGAATCAAACTCTACCAAAAGAAGTAAGATAATATTTTATGGGAGGATCAGTCCAGGAAAATTAACCGAGGAGTATTTATATACATTGGATGAAATAATTTCCACATTTTCAAATCTCAAAAATCAATCAACCACCATATTTTGATATACTATATGAATAGTTCTACTAAACCTGTAAGATATGAAAGAACTCATAGATCTTGAATCAGATAGTACATTTACTATTATTGAATGAATAATAAACATACCATTCATCAAATCATTGTTTGGATCCACCTCAATAGTATTAATAGAATAATCTTCCCCTTCCTTATTTTTCTTTAGGGGGTACTAATGCTGATTACCCTTGGAAACTCTGGGTTTAGTGAACAGGTTTTCATAGTTCTCTTTCTCCCAACAATTAAAGCATTGAACGATGGTTGATTCTCTCCTTTGCTCCAATGCATTTTCTAGATTTCTCATGTCTCTTTAACATTCATGATCTTGGTGGCCTTATCTCCAAACTTATTTTATTTACTAATACATTTTATGTAGTTACCATGATGATTCTTCCCAAATTTATGACATGTGAGTGGTTGATCGTTCTTCCCACATTCATCATTAGATACTCAAGGTTGAAATCCCATCAATCATTTTTTATCACCATAACCATGAGAGAATTCTCTAAAATCCATCTCCAATTTGAGAAAACATCGCACTAAATCATCATAAATCTCAATGTATTTAATTACTAGATCATCAAGGATGTGTGTTTTTAAACCATTAATGAATATACCAATTTTTTTTATCATTGTTGCTATCAAAACCCAAAGAATACTTTTCAAGCCATCTAAAATTTTATATATAGGTCATGAACAATTCTCCTTCCCTTTTATTAAGGTTAATTAATTCTCTCCCTATATTTGAATGAAGCCTTATATGGAAATAATTGTTGAGAAACATTATCTTAGAGTCTTCGCAATCCATATCATCAATTTTGTCTTCCATCTTGGTGTTATTAATTAATTACCAGCATTGATCAGCCACTCCATATATATGATAAATTTAAAGATACAATTTTCCCATCCAATAACAACAGAACATTGAAAAGGTATTCTCCAATGAATTTACCCATTGTTTCATGACTAGTCAATTAGAATATTCACTAATAGCCGGTGGTAGTTTCCACATAAAAGACTTTATGTCTAGTTCCTCCCTATTAGGTGAAGGTAGATGTTCCACAAAGTTCAGGTTATAATTAATAGCCTCAGATAGTTGGGTAAGAATCTCCATTAAAATTTAAACTCTTCCTCCCAAGGGGATGGGGGTGTCGTTCGGGAAATTGCTACATTTTACCTCATATGGGTTGTTAGTCTAGTTTCCCCTAGTTCCCACTATTTTCTAAAAAAAAATTGTTTGAAAAAAAAATTAGTCAACAAGACATTGATAAATAATTTTTTACTTTTTAAAATTAATAAAAAAGTTATTTATTATGAGATCCCCATTTTTAGAAATTTTCTAAAACCATGCTGCTTGGGGGATTACTGATACATAGTCTCACAGTAAGGGTTTTCACTAAGGTTCTGAAATCCTAATTACCAAATTAATTAAACTGTACTATGATACCAACTATATTGACCCTGTTTTTTCATAAATTACTCTTAATTTTTTTAAAAAAAATAAAATATTGTTACAAAACCAGGATTTATATTTTTAGTGTCAAGGGAAAATTTGTACTAAACATAACATTTAAAAAATAAAACATAAAAATTTCATAATCCGTTCTTATGTAGCTAAGTATAAGTTTCCACCTGAGGATATATATCAACTAAAGGGGTAAGATAAAATCCCAGTAATATGATAAACAAGAACATGAATAAATATAACATGAGTGAGAATAATCATCACTATCATAAGATAATTATGGTATCATATTCATAATCATGATAGGAAGCATTTGAAAAATCCATGGAATGTGGAAATTCATAAAAATGAAACATCATGTCTTAGTGGTCAAATACCCTACATATTTCACTTTATATAATGAGATATATAGAAATACCCAATGCATTAGAGTGCTATATAATTTTTTTCAAAACCATCACATCATAACATTTACATGAACACTATAATTTCGGGATCACCCTTCACATCATAACATTTACATTTTCATGCATGCCACATAGAATGTATAAAAATCTTGGACATAAAGCAACCCACGAAAAAGAATATATCTCATTTAATAAATATGAAATTCATGAATTAACATTCGGGTTTCTAAAATAAATATGGAATGATATTCATTATAAAAGAAACATCAATCATGAGTGAAGAAAAAACAATCTCATGAGAAGCAAAAGATATATTTTTGAAAAGAAGAGTTATTTTGGAAAAATATTTACATTTTTTTATAAAATAAGATTGGAAACATGTATATTACATAATATATAAGGGAAAAATAAAGAAATTATATTTAAGGAATATTGAAGGAACACGCCTATTGAAAATTGAGTGGATGGGGGAATACTTAATGAAATTGAGTTGGGTTCGAGAATCCCATTACCTTATGTATGAGTTGCTTCTTCACATTAATATTCAAGATAATAAAACTAAATTTATTAAATTAAAAATTTAAATCCTATTATACATTTATTTTTTCTATTATAACATTATTAAGTTCATTTATGGACATTTTTATGAGTTATAGAGTTTAATTTCATCATTCGAGAGTGTTCGTTTTCATAGTTTTCGTGATTGGTTCACTCGTATACATGTATAGAAGATCATGTAAAATGAGAATAATTGTCTAGAATTAAAATTATAAGTTATTTATGAACATATAAGTGTTTAATTGGAATTATATATTATTATTTTGATATATTATAATTATTAATTAGATAACATATTAATGATAGTCATTTAGATTTATTTTTACAATTTTTGATAAAAATGAACTCGTTTTGTTTTATTATTTTATTATTATTTATATATGTTAGTTTTAGATCATGAAAATGGTTATAAAATAAATTTAATTTTTTTGACCATTATAATGGTTTTATGACAAACCATGAATGTGGGAGAAGAAAATGAAATCGCATCATCCACAGTTGCGATAAATCGAATCAACACGGACGATATTTTCATATTTGGAATGAAAGGAATAGGGATTAAATATGAATATGAATTATTCTATTAACATAATAGAATTATAGTATATAAAATATACTATATTTATCATTCTAAATGGTTAAGTGGAGATTATGAGAGTATAAAAAAGGAAATGAAATTGAAAATAAATTAAAAGAAAAATAAATAATATATTACCTCTAGAATTTCTCCTCCTTGACAACATCCTTCGAGAAAAGGGTTTGGTATTATGATGAGAAAAAAGAGAACTTGGAAGTGAATGGTTTTCTAGGTAAGATTATTGGGAATATATGTAAAATCATTAATGATTGGAATGTGAGAGGAGAAGATGTGGTGAGGGGTGGGTTTTTAGGGGAGGAGAGGGTTGTTTTCTCATTATTTTACTATTTTGGATCAAGAATATAAATAGTTTAAATTTATCAAAAAATATATTAAAATAATGAATGGGAGTTATTTATTATGGTGATTAAATAATAAATTTCTCATGTAATATTGTATTTAACTTATAATGTATATATATATATATATCATAAATTATCGTATTTTATTGTTGACAAAAATTCATGTATTTTAGAAATATCACAACATTTCACCCTAACCATTTTTGGATGGGTATAATTAAAAAATAAATTCCATTTTATGAAAATAATTTTATAAATATGATGAATTTAATATTTAATTAAAATAATCATTTAGTTTGAAAATACTATTTTAAAATTATAACTGATTTTATAACATTTTAAAAAATTAATTATGGTCTCATAAAATTATATTAAAATATTAAGATATCAAAATATTAATTTATGAATACAACTTATGAACATAATGTTTTGTTTAAATCTTTATATTTATTATAAAATTGTATACAAATATTTACGACTTACAAAAATATCTACACTTATTTTATCATTTCTAAAAAATATTTACTTATATTATGGTATAATTGTATCATATTTTCAATTATAAGATTCCAAAATATTATTTATAATTTCTGAGGTCATGTTACTATTCTAAGGGTCAAGTTACTATTTCATATGTATTAGTTATTTAATTACAATAAATACCTCTTATTTCATTAATTCTCTATTTATAATGTTTTCACTGTGTTCACTATGTGATTTTATGTTATTTATACTATATGGAATAATTATAATAATGGATTTTCCAATGAAAAAATTCATGGTTGTAATAAAAAACTCTCATGGGGATTATTCAATGCATATTTTATCTGATAGTACTTCTCTAAGGATGTGAATTTGGAAAGGGTGAAAGAGATGTGCTTCCTTCAACAAGGTGATGGATCAGTGTTGAAATGAATTCATTGTTTTTTGGATCTAGTTCACTATCTTCTAGAGTTTGTTCAAAATTATTATCTAAAATTCTCGAATATTGAGAATGAGATTCATCATGATCTTCAATTGAGGGTGTTAGAAGTTAGCACAACCCCTTTTGATGATATGGTGAGGAAAAAGGTTTATGTTGAGGTCATGTTATTGGGGATTCTCAAGGTACCCAATCTCCTTTAGTCAAAGTAATAGGTTAATCTAATTGTATTAAATAGATAAGAAATACACCCAAATTTGATTATATTGGAGGCGAGATTAAGGGGCTTTTTGGTATTTTGTCAACTTCTTATAGGCATAAGACCCCGGAATGTCATCATTGTGTCAAGAAGGGTAACAAGTAGCCATATTGTTCATAAGAAACAAAGAAATACTATACCTAAGTATGGATGGTTCACTTAAAAAGGTTTTCCTAGGGTGTTTCAAAGAAGATAAGTGGAGAAAATTCGATCCCTTTAAAATTCCCACATCATATTAGTAGGAGTCAGGTGCTAATATGGGTTCAGTCTAATATTTCTTTTTACATAAATTCTCATTTCAATATAATGGTTTCATCTCAAGAGTCCACCCTTTTTTGGAATAAAAGAGGATATTATTTATCTTTTGGTAATTTTTGTTTTAATGGAAACACCATTTTATTAAATTAAGAATTTCTTCATCATTGATTGAATGTGTGTTTTGTGGGTTTTTTTGTTATCTTATTGTTTCTTTTGGTTGTTGTGTGTGGTTCTTCAGGTTTTGAGGTTTAGTTTTTTATGTGTTGTGTTTGTTGGGTATCCTGATAGAACCCAAATATTATTGGTAGTCCACCCTATACTCTGAGGTCCATTAATTGTAAACCCATGTTTCTACCTTATCATTTCTACTCCTTTGACCTGGGAAGGTGCCCTGTGGTTATTACTTATCTTCATCGGTCTTCTAACTTTGAGGTTTTCTTCTACTTTGATGAAAGATGGGATCTCGGAAGAGGCTCCATAGGTTTGATGATGGTATGATGCTAGGATTATGACTAGGGTTCTTTATCATTATTTTATAATTTGGTTGATTTCAATGGTTTTTTTATGTTTGAATTAATGACTTTTCTAGGAAGATCTCAAGGTGTTCTTTATCATTAAGATTTAACACATGTGAGTGTGTGAACCTCTATCCTTTTCCAAATCAATTGAATACTTTGAGGATTTTAGGGGTATAAATAGTAATAGTGGAGGGAATTGGAAGACCTTATTATTAATTTATCACTTTTTTGATTTTATCTTTTTATATTTTTCTTTCATCTTATGTCTTGGGTGTTTCAGATTGAATTTCTGATTTTTGGGAATATTTTTCACTATTTTATGGAATTTATGTAGGGTTAAGGGGGAAATTATGGTACATCTGAATATTGAGTCACTTTTTAGTTAATTTTACTCTTTAATGTTTATGTTTTCATAGGTATCGCATGGTTATATTTAAAATTTTCATATCCCCGGAGTAACTATGCGGGTATTTCGGTGTCTATGGATACATGCGCTTAACTTGAGATTGATTAGGCAAAATCGTACAAGAAGTGGACATATGGTTCATCAATATTTGATAGAAAAAAAAATGGCACATAGTTTCTAATACTATGTGTATAAACCATGCAGGTGCCATGTGATTTCAGTAAGGGACACACAATTAGCAAATGGTTTCCAAAATTGTCTAGCCTAACTCTGTGTATTGCCCATATCCATTAAAAATGGATTTTGAATATTTTTCCCCTATGATTATTTAACCCGAAAACACCCCATTCTTCCCCCATCTTGATCATTAATCTTATTGGAGATCCTCTCATCTTCCTCATTCCTTCCACATCATATTAAGGGTTATTCCAAGATATTTTTTCAATATTTTGTGGCTATTTGTCCGAGTAATCTTCTCTTCTATTCTTTCATTCCATTCATATTATATTTTTTCTTGTTTCTATTAATCCTTAGTTCCTTGTGTCATGTTTTCATGTTTTCTTTATATATGTAATTCCCCAACCCCAATTACCCAGAGTCGGTGCATTATTACATAGTATTGTCATGATCACAAGGAAATCATGTCTCAAAAGACTGATCAATTTAGTATTATTGGAATCAAGATTCATACATAAGTTCAACTTTACAACTTGAAAAGTAATATAACACTAATTTATTCCACTAAATAAATCCAAGCCTCCTAGATTATACTTACTAGTCACTCATAACTAACTTCTTTATATCCTGGGAAAATGAAACATAAGAAAGGGGTGAGCTCAAACACTCAGTAAGGGTAAGCAATACAACAGAATATAACATAAATATTAAGCATGGTGAATAATTGAAAACACAAGCATTTAAAAATAATAAACATGAACAATTTTATGGCATGGATATGAGATATGTAAATAATTCCATAATAAAACATAATAATTTTTATTCTACTAGTCGAATGACCACATGAACCATCAATATTATTTTCATAACGATGGAATGTATAATGCCAGACATTCAGAAACATTTTGTTAATGCCTCGACCAAGACGTCTAAAAATGATTAATGCCTCATACAAAACCATATATCAAATTTGGAAAGGCCTAATCCATTTCCATGTATAGTTGTCTCATGAGACCTACCAATTCATTGAGGATCTATAGTAGGCTTGACTCGTCACTTACTAATTTCAATACATTCCCCATATGAAAAGTTTGAAATATAACATAAACATTATTATTAATAACAGCATACAAAATTTCAATATATTAAAAATAAACCATGAATGGTATAAAAATAACACATCCACATTCAATCATATCACAAAACATTCAATAAAATATGTAAGATTTGTATCATAATGAATCAACTTCAAACAAGTATAAAATAAGTTAATGGATGTTGACATAGATGAAATCTATAACATTTTTAGAGAAATATATCTTTCTTTTTTTGAAATCATTTAAAGTTACATAATTATAAAATAAAATATTTATTTTAAAAATATTTATATAAGCTTGTAAGGGAATCTTCAACGATGTTATAATAGTAGAGAAAAACCCCACCTACCATATAAGTTAAAAAAAGACATTCTTACGTTAATTTTGTTGAAAAGGTCGTAAAGTACCTTGTTTGGAAAATAACTGAAAGATTATTTTAAAAACATATAAGTTCAAATAAGGGTATAAATGACTTTAACCCATTGTCTAGTAAATAGTAATATTTTTTTTAAATTCATTTTTAAGAAACATGGGTGTGGATGATAATGAGGTCCCAATAGATACTTTTGTAAAAACAACCTCAGATAATAAAGAGATTGTAGAATTGACCCTTAACTTGTACTTTTCCAGGGTCGAGGGTACATTGAACTCCTATATCATAGTTAAATAATTGTTATCAAATTATAAAAGAACTATATACATAATTATGATATCATATAAGATCTTCTTATAATGCTTTGTTAATAATATTTTAGTATTATCGCCATTTCGGGTATTAACTGATTCGTTTTCATTTATATTCCTTTTTACGTGAGTCATGTATATAATGGACGGGATGTATATTATTCATACCCATAATGATATCAAATCTTTAAACATTATTTTTAATCATCAAATGAAAATTATTCCTGAATTGTTATGATGGGGAATAAATCTCATCGCGTTCGTGGAGACGGTAATCCTTACGTACGCATGAGCGACAATATCATTATTTTGATATTAAAACAGTTTTTAAATAGATGATATATCATATATAAATAATAATTAACAAGTTATATTTATTATTTAAAACATTTAAAAAAAATTATTATACCCATCTAAAAATAATGTATTGAAGAACAACTACACCATGACGTGGAGATGGTAAGCCGTACGGACGCATGTATTGTGACTTTGTCATTATTATGATCAATAGAATAATGATTATGGTTTTAAAATTTTTATAATAACATCATAGTATATAGAAGATATTAGATTTATTATATTAGAATGGAAACAACAAAGAAAGAGTAAGTGGAAGAAGAAAATAACTTGAAAGAGGTGATAAAATATTTACCTCTTCTTTGGGTTATTCCTTTAGATTTGATCAAAGAAGCTCCTTTGGTTTTCTTTATTACTAAAATAAGGCCTCTAAAATGAGTTTAGTATATTTGGGATGATAGTTGGTCAGGTTTTGGCCCATCCAAATTGCTTTGAAGGTGTGAATTTGGGATAATGGGAAGTGCCCTTTTATAAGAGGGGTGAGGGGCACCTTAGAAAATGATTGAAATATTAAATTATAATAAATTCATTATCAGTTTCTAATGGCTCCCAAATTAATTATTTAATGTATATGGTGTGTAAGGGTCACAAAATTCTCATCCAATAGGTTTTAGACTGGTTTGGGTCACTATATTAACCTTATCTTTTAAAATTTAACTATTAGTTAAATAGTTTGACATTTACCATGTCTCTTAGTAGTTTTATATTATATGGTTAATAAACATACTATAATCTTCCAAGATAACCCCAAGTGGTTCTTTAATGATACTCCTATAATTATATAAGTCTTTAAGATGAACCTTATATTTTTAAGATTATTTTATCATCCAAAAAGTTTGTATTTTTTTTTATGAATTCATTTGTGTCAATTTTGACATTATTTAATTATTGATTTTTTATAAAGTACTAAAAACATTATTACTTAAAAATAAATTCATATTTTCAATCCCAACATGTCACATTATCCTATAAAATTAGTTTAATTAATCAAAAAATTTAAATTTCATTTATTTGGATATTTATTATATCAATTATATTAATATTTCATTATTAAGGTAATTATTGCGTCATCATTGTTCCATTAATAAATTAAATTGTATATTGTCTAAAAATTATAAATAAAATTTCATTTTGGAGGAAATATTTTTATGTTTCTAATTAATATTTATAGTCGAATTTATCTTATGTATAACCTTATATTATAAATGTTTAGTTAATAAACATTTAATTTAACACTTTTAACTCTTCTTTGAATTAAATAATAATAATTTTCCTAATCTAATCCATGTGGACATAAAGGATCATATTTTATTCCTATGTTTTTTGGTCGAATTACACTTATATAATAGATTTAGGACAAGTGTTAGTGTAATAATAATATCATTTTTACCCTTAATTACCCTATTTACTCTTAACCGTGGTAAATAAAAGTAAAAGGTTACCATTCACCAAAATTTATTTTCATCCTGTTGAACCACATATTTCTTACTGATATCAACAATGTCTCTTTTTTTGAAATTCCACTCACAAAAGTGGTAAAATTAAGTTTTATTCAAATTTACAAATTCTCCTAGGAGGTGGGTAAAAGATGGTGAAAAGTTCAATAGAATTTTATATATCCAATATTGTTACAAAATGAATAAAATTAATTGAATTGAATATATATAGGTATTATGTATCTATTTTGGCCTAAAATATATTAAAATAAAATAAATAATTATTTAAAAAATTTAGTTTTAAACAATAACGCAGTGTTTCATACTATAAATCAAAAATTGAATTTTTTAAGAAAAATAGAAAAAATTCACCCCATGCTAATTTTGATATTCCAAAATCCAAAATGAAGTCCATTTTAAAAAATAAAATTTACAAAATTTCAAAAAGTGGGTATTACTATTCATAACATCTAGTTTGATTGGTTGTGGTGTGTTTGAACTTGAAGTTGCGTACAACACAAGCTACTGAATTATTCAAAGGGAAAATTACCCTGGAAACTTGTGGTGTTACATTCTCGCCTCCTTCAAATAGTTTCATCCTCAAAAATTCCAGAATATTACTACATAAAAAGATTTAGGGGTTCTTCATCATAAGTTCTTCGGGCTCCCACATTTCCTCTTCAATTATATGGTTTCTTCATAGAACATTTACCAGATGAGTCATCTGGTTTCTCAACACTTGTTCTCTGGTAGCAAGAATATTGACAGGTTCTTCACAATAAGAATGATTGGGTTCCAGTTCTAATTCCTCATAGATGTGTAAATGCGTTGAGTCTGGCATGTATTTTTTCAACAGTGATATGTGGAACACATCACGTACTTTGAAGAGACTTTGCGACATTAACAAATGGTAAGCAGAAACCCCAATTCACTATAGAATTTTAAAAGTTCTAATGTACCTGGGACATAATTTACTCTTATTACTAAATCGTATAATTACCTTCCATGGAGATACTTTCAAGAAAATATGATCTCCTACCTGAAATTCCTAATCCTTCCTTTTGTTACCAACATAGCTCTTCTGCCTACTTTGATTTGATTTGATGTAGGTTTTGGATTACCTTCACCTTTTCCACCATTTCCTCAACATGTTCCAGGCCTATGAGTTTTATTTCACCGAAATCATCCCAACAGGTTGGTGTGCGACATCTCTTTCCATATAATTCTTTATATGGTTCCATATGAATACTTTAATGGAAGCTATTGTTATAGAAAAAGTCTACCATAGGTAAATATTGTTCCCACATACCTTGAAAGTAAACTGATCATGATCTCAACATGTCTTCTAAGGTTTGAATATTCTGTTCTGATTGTCCCTCAGTTTGATGGTGGTAGGAAGTGCTCAAATGAAGTTTAGTAATGAGCTATTTCTGATTACTTTTCTAGAATCATGATGTAAAATGGATATTATGATCAGAAACAATCGATAGGGGTACTCCATGAAGTCTTACAACATCATTAATATACAGTCTTTTGAGAAATTGAATTGGTAAATATTCTCTTATAGAAAGAAAATGTCCTGACTTAGTAAGACGATCAACAATGAATCATATTACATCATTCCTTCTAGGAGTATTTAGTAGTCCCATGACAAAGTCCATTGTAATATTATCCCATTTCCACTCAGGTATGGGAAGAGGTTTCATGACTCCTACAGGATGTTTCCTTCTATCTTTCAGTTGTTGATAAAACATACATCCTGACAAAAAATCCGCAATCTCCCTCTTCATGTTGTCCCACCAAAAAAATTCCTTCAATTATCCATACATCTTAGTACTACAAGTTTGTATTGATAAATTGGGGCCGTGAGGATCATCTAACAATTCCCTTTTCAGATCATGTATATCGGGAACAAAACCTATCTTCCCAAATTTTAGAATCTCATCTTCATATATGAAGTCACTCAATATCCAATCATTCACATCATTAATCTTCTTTTGAATCACCTCATCATCGGTCTAAGAACCCTTTATCCTTTCTAGTAAATATGGTTTCAAACCCATTTGAAAAAGCATTGATGTTTCACTATCAAGGGTTATTCCCAAATCCATCTTTACTAGATCCATGTATATATGATCCTTTTTAACTCTCATATTATTCAAAAATCCATGATACTTCCCACTCAAAGCATCTTCCACCTTATTTTCCTTCCCCAGGTAGAAGTGTATTGTGAAATCATAACCCTTGAGTAGTTAAAGACATCGACTTTTCCTCATGTTGATTTCTTTTTGTGAGAAAATATACATTAATCTCTTGTGATCAGTATAAATCTCACATTTTTCACCATAGAGATAATGTATCCATATCTTCAATGAAATGATTACAACAACTAACTCAAGATCATGAGTAGGATATTTTTTCTCATGAATTTTTAGCTACTGTGATTCATAGGCAATAACTCTATCATTCTGCATAAGGACACAAACAAGTCCTATATTTGGAGCATCAATATAAATAAAAAAAACATCATTCCCAGATGGTAGAGTCGATATAGGATAATTGACTAATCTACTAGTCAGTTCATCAAAAACATTCATCACAGTCTTTTTTCCAAACAAATTTAACCCCTTTACTTGTGAGTTTTGTTAATGGGTTAGCCAACCGGGAAAACTTCTTGAAGAAACATCGATAATAACCTTATAAACCAACAAAATGATGTACCTAAGTTATACTTGTCGGTGTTGTCCATTATTTTATTGCCTTGGTCTTTGTAGTATCAACAAATATTCCATCCTGAACGACAATATGGCCATGAAAAGAAATCACATGAAGCAAGAATTAACACTTTCAAAATTTCCCATATAATTCATTTATTCTAAGAGTCTTTAGAATAATTTGCAAGTTATTTTCATGATCTTCATAGCTTTTGGGTTAAACCAAGATATTATAAATAAATACCACAACAATTTCATCAAGATATTCCTTGAAAACACCATTCATTAGATCCCTAAAAATAGAGGGTGTATTATTCAGCCCAAAAGTCATTACTGTAAACTCGTAATGACCATACCTGGTTCGAAATTCTATTTTCAGAATGTTTTCCTTATTCAAAAACAACTAATGGTATCCAGATCAAAGGTCAATCTTTAAAAAATATTGAGCTCTATGAATTTGGTAACTCACCAACCCCAGTTACCCAGAACTGGTGCATTATTTTAATACATTAGCATGATTAAAAGGAGTCACCTTCCGAAGGACCGATTAGTTTAGGAGTCTTGAAAAATATATTACATACATTAACTTTACATTATAATTTCAAACATAAAACATAGAATTGATAGTTATTTGAGAACTCCATTATTCCCTTTAGCTTAACCTTGCATATTAACCATAATACAATTATTGGAATCCTGGGAAAAATAATATATAATAAAGGGGGGAGCTAAGATGCCGAGTAAGGGTATATAATTTAGCGGGAGCTATAAACTCATAAGGCAAGATGTGTGAGAAAAAAAACAGCGTTTTTAAACAAAAACATTTACATAATATGGAAAAAGTAAATCAAACATTACCATATAAACATGCACATGGATATTTTACTAGTCGAATAATCACATGTAATAACTAATTTCATAATGAGGGAATGCCTAACACCGGAAATAATTACCACATAGTCAAGGCCTCGTGCCAAGAATACAAATAATTTTTTTTCAAGGCCTTGTGACATGACACTAGTTTATCTCATGAGACCTACTGATGCATGTAGGAGCTATAGTGGGCTCCACCCATCACTTACTATGTCCACTGCATTCCTCATATGAAAAAGTTGAAACATAAAATAGACATTCGTATTAAAACTAGCATATGAAATGTCAATACATTAAACAAAAAACTTGAATGGTATAAAAATATAATATCCATAGTCAAACATATAATAACTCATTCAATATAATATGGAGGATTTTATTATAATAAATCCACCCCAATCAAAAATAATATCCAGTAAAGGATGCTGACATAATTGGAAATGATGAGTAGAACTTTTTGAGAGAAATATCCTTTTTGTAAAATCATTTAAATGTGACACATTTATAAAGGAAGTAACTTAAAAGATATTTTTGAATCAAAGTTTCCCATAAATATTTGAAACTTTTGAAATGAATTATCATTTCAAAACATTCATGTCCATATAAATAAATCCTTAAAATTATTTTGAAAACTTGGACATTAATTAAAAAGATTTAGAAAGAAAAATCCTTAAAACATTTAAATTTCTGATCTATATAAAGAGTACCTTTCAAAAATCTTTAAATTTTAATTTTTAAAACATTTTTATGAAAAATGGACATGGATGATAAAAATTTCTCAGTAAATACTTACACATAAACAATCTCAGATAATAATGAGATTGAGGAATTAACCATTAACTTTCACTTTCCTTTAGTCGAGGGTATGTTTAACCTCCTCTATGAAGATTTTAGTATGTTATTAAATTATACCAAAACCATATTAATATTTATGATATCATACATGATTCATTTATGACTTTATACTACCCATTTAATAATAATTCCTATGTAAAATTAACATTTCAGGTAATAATTGCTTTTTTTATCGTACGTGTTTTTACTTGTTACTCTTGATTGTATCAATTAGATAAAGATTTAAATACTTCCATAATTTAAGACATGATTTATATATCATATATTTTTAGAATATAAATATGTATAATAGACATATATATGAATTTAAAAACACCGTTTATGGAGACGGTAGTCAGTACGTACCCATAAACACTGTTTCTGTTTTCATATCGTATTGAACGAAACTAAGTGAATAAGATATTTGTAAGTACATATATATATATATATAACTCTAGTAGCATTATTATTTCATATATTAAATAATTATTAGTAAAATATATTTTTATAATCGTCATTGAATGGTGAACGGGGAAATGAATCTAATCACGTCGTGGAGACGGTAATTCGTACGTACGCATGAGAAACATTATCATTTCCTTAAAAATGTATAATTGGATGGTATATTAATTTTACAAAGACATTATTATTTTATTTACATTATTTATATACATATTACTGATCATTATATCCATCCAAATAACAATGTTGAATAACAAATTACACCACGACGTGGAGACGGTAAGCTGTATGTGCGCACACATGGTGACATTATCATTAATAAGATGGACAGAATAATGAATATGGTTATACCATATTTATAATTACATAATAGTATATATAATATTCTGTAGTTATTGTTTTATAATTTAAACAAAAAGGAAATAATAAGTGAAAGAAGAAAAGAACTTGAAAGAGGGTGGTGAAATCATTACCTCTTCTTCGAGTTATTCCTTTTGATTTGATCAAAATGGCTCCATAGGTTGTCTTTATGACCAAAGGAAGTCCTATAGGATTAATTTAAGATAGTTGGGAGGATATTTTGTCATGTTTTGGCCAAGAAAAAAGGCTTTCAATGTGTGAATTAGAGAGAAGGGTGAGTTCCCTATTATAAGAGGGGTGAGGGGAACCTTAAGAAAATATAGAAATGTTACTTTATAATAAAATAATTTTCAGTTTATAATGGATCCAAAATGGATTATTTAAAAGATAAGGTAGGTAGGGGTCGTAAACCACTCTACCAATAGGTTTTATATAGTTTTGGGTCACTATATTAACCTTATCTTTTAGATTTAACTTTTAGTTTAATAGTTTAACATTTTCCATGTCTCTTTGTATTTTTATATTATATTGGTAATAAAATTACTATATAAGTCCAAAAATACCCCATGTAGTTCATTAATGATACAAATATAATTAGATAAATCCTTTGGCCGAACCTTAGATTTTTAGGAATAAAATACCAATTAATAATATAATATTTGTTTTAAAAGCTCTTTTATGTCAATTTTGACACTATTTGGTACTTTATTTTTCTAAATTCATAACATAAGTATTAATTCAAAAAAAAATCATTTAACCAAACCTAACATGTCATATTAACCAAGAAAATTAGTTTAATTCATGAAAATAATAAAAATACATTTATTTGGATATTTATAATATCAAGTATTTTAATATTTCATTAATTAGGTAATTACTGCATCATCATTGTGTCATAAATAAATTAAATTATTTAACATCAGAAAAATATAAATAAAATACCATTATGTAGGAAATATTTTTATCTTTCTAATGAGTATTTATAGTCGAACATATGACTTATATAAACCCATGTAAAAATTGATTCACTAAAAGATATATGTTTATGTCATTTTTGCATTTACTTTATGTTAATTATAATAAAGTGTCATTATCATTCATAAGTGGCTCCATGGGATCCCAAAATAGACCCAAGAATGCCCATGGTCGGCCATGACTCATCCAATAATTTTAGGACAAGATTTAAGGTAATTTAGTATTATTGTAATATTCTTTTTACCTTGAATTACCCTATTTACCTTTAACCGCGGTAAATAAAAGTCAAACGTTTCTATTCACGAATTTTTTTTCATCTTATTGAACCAAATTTTACTAAATGATATTAATTTTTTCTCTTTGATTTTTGAAATTCAACCATAGAAGTGGTAAAATTATGTCTTATGCAAATTTGCAAATGCTCCTTGGAGGTGGGTAAAAGATGGTAAAAAGTTCAATAAATTTTTTAAATATCTAAACTTATTATAAAATGACTCCAATTAATAATATTTAACTTATATAGGTATTTTGTATCTATTTTTCCCTAAAATTAATTTAAATAAACAAAATATTTATTTAAATAAAAAGTCGGTTTTAACAAATAACTCAGTGTTTTTCACTATTCATCAAAAATTTAAAGTTTTTAGAAAATACCAAAATTTCACCAGAAGCTAATATTGATAATCTGAATTCAAAAATTAATTATATTTTACCAAATTCAAAACATATAAGTTTCATTTATTAATTAAAAATTAATTCTCGTTGCCAAAACAAAAAAGGGCGTTTTTAAGAAATAATAACTAACAAAAGATTGATACTTGTTTATGTTCAATTTCAAAGTGAAATTATTTCCAATGAATCACATTTCATTAAATGGTAAAAATATAATTTATTTTTACTTCCAAACTATTAAAATTTATAATTTAACACTGAAATTTATTTTTATAAAAAATTTGTTTTCAGTTTAAATATAGTATTTTCACTATTCACCCAAATATGAAAGTTATCAGAAAAACACCAAAAATTTATTATAACTAAATTCTTATGTCTTGATTCTAAATTATAAGTTAATTTTGTAAAATTTAATATATAAAAGTTTCAAATATTGGATTTAAAAATTGTTCACCATTAAAAGGCGGTAAAATTGAAATTTTTTTAAAAACATACTTCTTTTATCTAAAAAAATATTTTGTTACATTATGTCTAAGAAACTCATAATATAGATTCTAAAATTATTAGGATTATATAAAGTTCAAAATTTAGTCAATACATTTCATAACCTCTTTTGAACGACTAGTTTGGTATGTCGTGGTGCACTTGAACTCAGTGTTGTGTGTAGTGCATGTTATTGAATTAATTTGAATAAATAATGTATTATGAAATCATAGTGTGTTACATTCTTACCTCCATTAATAAATTGCATCATCACAATTTTAAATTGTTCTTCGAAAATAAAAGGTTGAAAATAGATTATACCTTTGTGGGAAAACCCACATCGGAAATTGAGTTAATAAAATTTAGTCTTAATAAGAGAAAAAATTTATATATATATATATATTTGACAAGTGGAATTTCATCCTCCAACTAATTCCTACCACAAACTCATCTTTTACTCCAAAAGATTTCAAAAAAAATTCTATTTATCCTTATCATATAGGGTTCTAAAAATAATGAATTTATAACTCATTTGTCATACTATTTAAAAAAACTAAATTTTAAAAACTAGTAAATCACGTAGTCTAGTAATAGGTTATTCACCCTTATCGCTCTTCGGTTGCAGGTTCAAGTCTCACTGCCTTTCCGGACGCAACTAGTTGTCACCCGACCTCTGGTTTGTCTGTTTTATAACAATCCAAAAATAATCTTAACAATAGTATCCAATCTCAAACATAATCCATTCCAACCTTTAGACTTATCCAAAATACTTCTATCCAAACTCTCAGTCCAAAATTTATAAGGTAGTTAAACACAATGAAGATCTTTTTTGTCAAGTAATAACATGTGAACGTCTTCATCATGTATTCTATTAAAACACTACAACATATTGAATTAACATAAAACCTTATTGATTACATTCATGCTCCCTTATTCCTTATAGAATACTGGTTATACTCCTTCTTTCCAAAATTGTTGTAAACTGCAACAAAGATGGAATGTACAAATGATTAATTAGTTTCAAGGTAGTCAAGAATATCCAATATAATTTATCCAAATCATTCCTCTCTTATTATAAAATTATTACCTCAGTATGAAGACCATATTGATTTTTTTCATTCCTTCAACCATGTATTGTCCAAAAAATTTAACACACCATTGACTCACCTTTCTTGGTTCCATACAATCTCATGTCCTTAATGAAATAGTACTACAGTACAATCCTTATATACTGTATAATTCTTATAACAGGTATATCATTAATACAATGCTCAAATGAAAAAATACTTTAATAACAACATAATAACTCATAATCATTCCTCTTTATCGTTGGTAGTATCATAACTTGATTATTATCCAATAGCAACATTTGGGGTATATTCTGATGATTTGGAAATTGATTCGCGTAGTGTCCCAACTCCTTGTAGATGAAGCATTGTACATTTGAATCCTTTTTCTTACCTTTGTAATCATGTACTTGGTGTCCTTTTTCTCAACACTTATAACAAACTCTTATTCACTTCATGAATTTACCAAGGTGATTCTTTCCACAGTTATCACATATGGAAAAATCCCTCTTTCCCTTATTCCCTTTATCCATCATTCTTTCTAACGTTATTTTCTTCTCCAGATTCCCTTCAAAGACATATGACTCAGAGAATTCATTACATATCTTATTAACCCATGATACCATTTCTTCAAATGATGATAATACGTGGGAGATTGTTTCTTTTCTAATTTATTTCTTAATACAATGAAAGATATAATCCCTCTTACTATTTAGATCATACGTATTACTAGATGTCTCATTCCTTCTACTAGGCACCATTTCTAAATAATGGCATAAAATAGGTTAGTTTATTAATCACAATGCATAATTCCAAACTTGTAAGATACCTAACGTAAATTGAAAATATCATTCATATAATCTATAATCATAAAATTTACTCTTTGAGGAATTATTTACTCCTAAATCCCTCATATTGGATTGTAATGAAAATGTGAAGTATCCTAAGCATATCCCCCAGGAGTGTCATAACCAAGAGTACACCAAGTCCTGTTTTCGTGCACCAATTCCCGTTTGAATCCATATTAAAGTAGTGTTTTTGGGTTTTACCCCTAGGTACATCTTTTCTAGAGCTGCCTCTACCTGCTCGTATCCAGACAAGGATATATTTCTTGGAAAACTCATAGAATCTCTATAGTACCAAAATTCTAGGAAGTTATTCTATACTAATCCTCAAAGTCTATATTAGGGTAATGTTATCTAATTTGAGTTTAACTAAATATATTTCTAAGGTTGTTGTTAAACTTCGTCTCATAGAACTATAATTCCCCGACACCAGTTATATAGAGCTGGTACATTATTATAATACATTGGCATGATTAGAAGGAATCAAGTCCTGAAGGACTGACCGGTTTAGCAGTCTTGGAAAATATATTACATACATTAACATTACATTACAATTTGAAACATAAAACATAGCATTAATAGTTATTTGAAAATTTCATTATTTCTTTTAGCTTAACCCAGCATATCAATCATAATACACTTCTTGGAATCCTGTGAAAAATAAAACATAAGAATGGGGTAATCTCAGATGCCCAGTAAGGGTAAATAATTTAGCAGAAGCTATAAACTTTTAAGAAAATATGTGTGACAAAAACAATAGAATTTTTAAAAATAAAATTGAACATAATATATAAAAATAAATCAGATATTACCATATAAACTTGCATATGGATATTCTACTAGTTGAATAATCACATGTAATAACTAATTTCGTAATGAGGGAATGCCTAACACCGGACATCATTACCACATAGTCAAGGCCTTGTGCCAAGACTAAAAATAAAATTTTTTTCAAGCCATTGTGCCAGGACACTAGTTTGTCTGATGAGACCTATCGATGCATTGAGGAGCTATATCGGGCTCCACCAGTCACTTACTATGTCCATTTCATTCCTCATATGAAAAAATTGAAACATAACATAAACATTCATATTAAAACTAGTATACTAAATGTCAATACATTAACCATAAAACAAGAATGGTATAAAAATAGAACATCCACAGTCAAACATATCATAACTCATTCAATATAATTTGGATGATTGTATTATAATAAATCAACCCCAATCAAAAATAATATCCTGTAAAGGATGCAGATATAGTAGAAAATGATGAGTAAAACTTTTTGAGGGAAATATATTTTTTGTAAAATCATTAAAAAGTAACACATTTATAAAGGAATTAATTTAAAGGAGATTTGTAAATTAAATTGTCCCATACCACTTTGAAAATTTTGAAAATAATTGTAATTTCAAAACATTCATGTCCATATAAATAAATTCTTTAAATTATTATAAAAACATGTACTTTAATTAAAAAGATTTAGAAAGATAATTCTTTAAAACATTTAAAATTATGATCTAGATAAATAGTACCTTTCAAAAATCCTTAAAATATTCATTTTGAAATCATTTTTATGAAAAATGAACATGGATGATAAAAATTTCCCAGTAAATACTTACACATAAATAATCTCGTATAATAATGACATTGGGGAATTAACCCTTAGGTTGCACTTTCCTTTAGTCGAGGTTACATTTAACCTTCATTATGAATATTATGTTATATTCTTAAATTATAGCAAAACCATATTAATATTTATGATATCATACATGATTCATTTATGACTTTATACTATCCATTTAATAATAATTTCCTTGTTAAATTAACATTTCAGGTAATAATCGCTTTCTTTATCTTCCGTGTTTTAACTAGTTAATATTGATTGTATCACTTAGATCAATAATTAAAATAACTCCAGAATATAAAACATGATTTATATATCATATATATTTATAATATAAATATGTATAGTCGACATATATATGAAATGAAAAACACCGTTTATGGAGACAGTAGTCCATGCATATGCATAAATGCTATTTCGGTTTTCATATCATATTGAACGGAACTAAGTGAATAAGATATATGTAAGTACACAGAGAGACATACAAAAACACATATATATCTATATCTCCAATAGAATAATTATGTTATATATTACATACTTATTATTAATATATATTTTTATAATTTTCGGTGAATGGTGAACGTCGAAATGAATCTCATCGCATCGTGGAGACGATAATCCGTACGTATGCACGAGTGACAATATCATTTCCTTAAAAGTGTGGAATTGGAAGGTATATTATTTTTACAGATATATTTTCATTTTGTTTTCATTATTTATATACATATTACTCATCATTATATCCATCCAAAAAACACAGTGTTGAATAAAAAATTACACCACGGTGTGGAGATGGTAAGCTGTACGCACGCACGCATGGTGACATTATCATTCATAAGATGGATAGAATAATGAATATGGTTGTACCATATTTATAATTAAATCACATTATATAGAAGATAGTGGAGATATTGTTTTACAATGGAAACAACAAGGAATGGATAAGTGAAAGAAAAAAATAACTTGAAAGAGGGTGGGGAAATCATTACCTCCTCTTCGGGTTCTTCCTTTTGATTTGATAAAAAGGGATCCTTAGGAAGGATTTATGACCAAAGGAAGGCTTCTAGGATGAAGGTAGGATAGTTGGGAAGATATTTGGTTAGGGTTTTTCTGATCCAAATGGCTTTCAATTTGTGAATTACAGTGAAGGGGAGTGCCCTTTTATAAGAGGGCTGTAGGGCATATTAGGAAAAGCTAGAAATAATATTTTATAACAAAATAATTTCCGGTTTCAAATGGATCAAAAATGGATTATTTAAGCAATAAGGTGGGGATGGGTCTAAAACCACTCAACCAATAAGTTTCAGACAGGTTGGGGTTACTATATTAACCTTATCTTTTAGATTTAACTCTTAGTTAAATAGTTTGACATTTACCATGTTTCTTTGTA
Source organism: Viscum album (assembly GCA_963277665.1). Lineage (NCBI taxonomy): Eukaryota > Viridiplantae > Streptophyta > Magnoliopsida > Santalales > Viscaceae > Viscum > Viscum album. Next base: position 717,195,390 of record OY728138.1, on the reverse strand, counting down.
TTTTTATATTATATGGTTAATAAAATTACTATATACTACCAAACTCACCCCAAGTTGGTTATTAATGATACAACTAGCATTATATTAGTCTTTTGGCTTAAACCTAGATTTTTAGGAATATAATACCAATTAATAATATAATATTTGTTTTAAAAACTCTTTTATGTGAATTTTGAAACTATTTGGTATTTTGTTTTTTCAAAATTCATATCTACATTATTACTTCAAAAAAAATTCATCTGAAGAACCCTAACATGTGATATTAATCTATAAAATTAGTTGAATTTATAAAAATTATCAAACTATATTTATTTGGATATTTATAAAATCATTTAATTTAATATTTCATTAATTAGGTAATTACTACATCATAATTGTGTCATAAATAAATAAATTTATTTAATTTCAAAATAATATAAATTAAAAACAATTATGTAGAAAATATATTTATCTTTATAATGAATATTTATAGTAAAAATTATGACTTATATAACCCCATGTAAAAATTGATTTACTAACAGATATATGTTTATGTCATTTTTGCCTTTACATTATGTTAATAAAAATAAAGTGTCATTATCATTCATAAGTGGCTCCATGGGGTCCCAAAATAGACCCCAGGATTCCCATGGTTGGACATGACTCATCCAATAATATTAGGAAAAGTGTTAAGGTAATTTTGTATTATTATAATATTCTTTTTACCTTGAATTACCCTATTTACATTTAACCGCGGTAAATAAAATTCAAATGTTAATATTCACCAGAAAACTATTTTCATCTTATTAAACAAAATTTTACTTATTGATATTAATCGTGTCTCTTGGATTTTTGAATTTCAACTCACAGAAGTGGTAAAATACTGTTTTATACACATTTGCAAATGCTCCTAGAAGGTGGATAAAAGACGATAAAAAGTTCAATAAAATTTTTATATATATAAAACTATTATAAAATGACTCCAATTAATTATATTGTTCTTATATAGGTATTATTTATCTATTTTTACCTAAAATAAATTTAAATAAAATAAATAATTATTTAAATAAAAAGTCGGTTTTACCCAATAACTTAGTGTTTTTCACTATTCATCAAAAATTGAATGTTTTTAGAAAAATACCAAAATTTCACCCTAAGATAATATTGATAATATGAATTAATAAAATAAGTCTATTTTACAAAATTCCATACATAGAAGTTTCATTTATTAATTTAAAATTAATTCCCGCTGTCAAAACTAAAAATGATGTTTTTAAGAAATAATAACTAACAAAAGATTGATACTTGTTTATGTTCAATTTCACTGTGAAATTATTTCCAATGAATAAAATTGGATTAAATGGTAAAAATATAATCTATTTATACTTCAAAACCATTAAAATTTATAATTTATCACTAAAAATTATTTTGATTAAAAAATTCATTTTTAGTTAAAATATATTATTTTCACTATTCACCCAAATATGAATGTTATCAGAAAAACACCCAAAATTTATTAAAACTAAATTATTATGTCTCGATTCTAAATAAGAAGTATATTTTGTAAAATTGAATATATAAAAGTTTCAAAAATTGTATTTAAAAAGGGTTTTCCATTAAAAGGCGGTAAAGTTTCCTTTTTTTAAAAAAATACTTCTTTTTTCTAAAAAAAGAATTTGTCTTTTTAATTATGTCTAAAGATCTCATAATATGAATTCTAAAATTATAAGGATTATATAGAGTTCAAAATTTAGTTAATACTGTTCATAACCTCTTTTGAACGATTAGTTTGGTAAGTCATGGTGCGCTTGAACTCAGTGTTGTCTGTAGTGAAAGTTATTGAATTATTTTAAAGAAATAACGTACTATGAAATCTTGGGGTGTTACAAAGTTGGTCAAATAAATCATTAATGTGAGGTATGGGATAATATTTCTTTATTATTATAGCATTTATCTCCTAGTAGGTAATGCACAACCTCATAGATCCATCTGTCTTCTTAACAAAAAGGGAAGGGGCTTCCCATGGAAAAACCACAGGGCGAATAAATCCCTTATTACTCAATTACTCTAGTTGTTTCTTTAGTTCCACTAATTCCATAGTGGCCATTCTATAAGGGATCTTTGATATGGGTCTTGAACCGGGAATTAAATCAATGGAAAACTCAATTTATCATTCTGGAGGATGTTCATGTATTTCTTATGGAAACACATCAATATATTCTTGAAAAATAGGTACATACTCTATTTGAATACTCCTTTCCTCACCCATAGTTATTTCGTTCTCTTCCTCCCCAATAATTCAATTTAGTTGACCTAATGGTGGGGGATCTAGATAACAATTAGGTGGTGATCTTTCTTCTCTAAATATAATGTACTTCCTATCATCATCGAAAATTGTAACCTATTTATTATTACAATAAATTTTCACATCATGGTACGAATGCTAATCCATTCCAAGGATTATATAAAATTCAATCATAGGTTTGATGATGAGATCAGCAGATAGAGAACATTTATATGCCCTAATAAGAACTAATTCACAAAACATTGTTGCATTGATACTTCCATTAAGATTTTTGACTTAAAACTCCCCTTTTAAATCAAATTGTAAATATCTAATTTTATTAGAAAACTAGGAAGATATGAAGCAATGGGATGATCCAGAATCAAATAACGCATTGTCTAAACTTGAGGAAATCATTAAATTACTGGTCACCACGTCTTTCGGAGCTTCAACCTCAGCAGTAGTGATCACATAATCATGGCATTGATCCCTTGTACTTTTCTGAGGTAATCTTCCCTGACACTTAGGAAATTCATTTTCAAAATTTCTCATCTCCCTACAATTGTAGCATTGAACATTTATAGATTCCTTATTTCCCTTATAATCACCAGCAAGATGTCCTTTTTATCCACATTTGTAGAACACTTATTTTTCTTTTAAACAGGAACCAGGGATATTTTTTTACAATTATTACAGGGTGGAGAATTCTCAATGTAAAGTTGAGATGCCTTAGAAATATTCTATCCAACTGGAAGAAAAAGACACCTAGCCATGATCAAGGGTTGGTTTATATTATTAAGGAGGTGGATTTGTTGGAGAGGTGCTTGGAACATGTTTGGGATGACTATTTATTTCTTGAATTAGGGGTAAAAAAGAACCATTTTACTGATAGTCTGCTAAGACAGGAAATATTGGGCAGAGAGGATGCTAGAGTCATATGGCTTCGGGAGGGAGATCAAAATTCTGGGTATTTTCATGCCTGTATCAGGGAACATCATTGAGTTCAGCAACCCAATATTTTTATAGAATATTGTTCTTTTACCAGTGATCATGATGAGGTTGGGGTGATGGTTAATAGGGATCTCAAATCACGATTGGTTGAACCCATCCTTGGTATGTTAGGAGGGTATCTGAGAGGAGATGAAGAGATTTTTGAGGTCATACCAAGATGTGTCTCGGAGGATGTTGATGAGGGCCTAAGGAGGTTTCTAGATGAGGAGTAAGCTCATGAGGTAGTGTGGTCATTGAATCTGGATAGTGCTCTGGGGATGGATGGGTTCCCTGGATCTTTTTACAGAGTAATGCGTGATGTGGTCAAAGGGGAGGTGGTGAGAGCTGTTCAGGATTTTTTCTGAGGTGGGAACTTGCTTCATATTGCTTGTGCTACCAAGGTGGTTTATATTCCTAAAGTGAATTCTCCCAAGTCTATTGATCAGTACCAGCCTATTAGTATGTGCAATTTACCTTATAAGATCCTAGCCATCATTCTTAATAAAAGACTGGCTACTCACATGGACTCTTGGATGGCTCTGGAGCAGCATGGGTTCATTAAAGGGAGGTTAATTCTAGGTGCTATAGGAGTGGTTCAAGAAATGGTTAGTGGAATTAACAAAAATACCATTGGGGGAAATCTAGTGGTTATTCTTGACATGAGTGAGTTTTATGACAGGGTGGAATGGTGCTTTTTTCTCAGAGTCTTGACTTGCATGGGATTCTCTAGGTGGACTAGTGACCTTCTTTTCCATTGTTTCAGCTCTTCATGGATTGCTACTTCTTTTAGGAGTAAACAGTTTGATTTTTTCAAGGCTTGTCGTGGACTGAGACAAGGTGATCCTCTGTCCCCCACTATGTTCATTCTCTCTCAAAATATTTTCAGCTGATTTATTAATCAAAGGATCAGTTTGGGTAAAGTACTTCCTTATCGGAATAGGAATGCAACAAGGGGTATCTCTCACTTAATGTTTGGTGATGACACTATTGTTTTTATCAATGGTAGTAAACGTTCTGTCCCAGGGATGATCAGTATTGTTGGGAAGTACTGTAAATGGAGGGGACATGTGGTGAATAAATAGAAGAGTTCTTTTTACATTACCAGGAAGCTATCTAATTCAAGGGTTTGGGATGTGGGGGCTGTTTTGAATATGGAGAGGGGATCCTTTCCCATGGAGTATCTTGGGGCCCCAGTGAGTCCCTCAACTCTTAGGGTTCTTCATTTTGATAAACTCATAGGAAAGATTTCTGGGAGAATTTTGATATGGAAAAATATATTTCTATACTATGGTGGTCGTATCACCATAGTGAATAATGTATTGGTCTCAATTACCATGAATATCCTTTCTACTCTGAAGATGCCTAAAATTGTGATTGTTAAGTTGGACATGATTATGGTGTCATTTATTTGGGATGGGAAGATGGAAGGAAAACATCATTGGGCTTCGGGGAGACGTTTGGGAAGACATATCTCTAAAGGGGGTATTAACCTGAGGAGTGTTTTCTCAACAGTGAAGGGGCAGCATGCAAAGCTTGCATGGGAGGCTTTGGAAGGTCGGTCTCTTTGTAGAATGAATATGCAATACATATATGTGCAGAATTTTTGTGATCAGAGATCTAGTACTTCCATGATTTGGAAGTTGATTCAGCCTTTGATGACGATTTTTCATCATCATTCTCGGTGGTCAGTGGGAACATGGAATATTAATTTTTGGAAGCATGATTGGGGGATTGGTAGTTTGTTTTTTCAAGTCTGTCTTATTCCGAGCATGACCTTTAGTGAGGCTAGTGGCTATCCCAGCTTTCTTCAGGCTGTTTTGGATGAGAATCAGTTTAATATTTTAAGCAATATTGTAACTAGTGATGATTCTAATAAACTTGTTTTTACAGGTTCATGTTTGGGAATTTTTTCTATTAAAAATTTCACTCATGTGATAAGGGTCACCACAATTGATGATCCCTGGGGAGTTACTTTATGGTGTAAAGGGATACCATCTAAATTTAACTTTCTTTTGTGGCGTGTTCGGAACAGATCTTTACCCTACTAATGAAAATTTGCAACATATGGGTATTAATATGGTGTCCAGGTGCTGGTGTTGCAAGTCACCCCACACTGAATCAATGTGACATATTTTTTACGGGAGTGAATGGGATAGATGTATTTGGATGTTTTTTGGAATTTTATTTGGTAGGGATGAGTCTGGTGAGGTGCAAGATGAATTATTTAATATCTGGTTTAGGGGCACAGACACTCATGGAAATGAGAGGAAGGCCAGGATGGTTTTTCTGGTGGCTAGTTGCTGGATTATCTAGAAAGCTCAGAATGCGATGCAGCATAATCAAGGCAGGGCTTACAATTTTAGTATTTTATTCAGAATGAATAATACTATTTTTGATTTGCTTTATCTATGTCCAGAATCCAAAGCATTACCTTCTATGAGTATGCTCTTTCTACATTTTGTACGCGACCATTCGACTGGTTTTCCCAAGTAGGGAACATGGGTTCGATGGCAGGAACCACGACATGGATTAAAGCTTAATACTGATGGGTCTCTTATCATGGGGGCGATGTGAGGGGGTGGATTTCTGTGGGATATGCTGGGTTCGGTTATAGCTAGTTTTACATCTGAATATGGAGAAGGGGATGTGCTGCATGTGGAGGCTAGGGAAATGGCTTCTAGTTTGGAGATCTGTAATCAGCAGAATATAATGTTGTGGATATTGGAGACCGACTCTTTGGTCTTGTGTAATGCGTTGACAGGAATGAGAAATGCTCCTTGGAACATTTCTTATACTATCATAAGATTCATATATTTAATGGGCAGTCATGTGGAGGTTGCCCATACTTGGAGGGAGGGGAATATGGTTACAGATTTTCTGGCTTCTATGTCTTCTTCTAACAAAGTTATTTTTCTTTATTTTCCTTGGGATCTTTCTTGAAGGAGGGGATGAGGTTTATAGTCAATGATGCCCTTGGTCTACATTATTTTAAAACTCTTTGATGTTTATTTTTTGGGGTTTCCTTGTACGGGGTATTTTTGAAATCAATAAAAATGTTAATTTTCAGTCAATTCTTTCCTTCTTCCATGTTTCCTTATTTCCACTCCCAGAGTGTTCATAAGATCATTTTATCTTGTTCTTTTCTTTAATGTAATAAGACGTAGAGAATTAATTTTTTGTCTTGATATCAAATGAGAAAATATCTTCATACGATGAGATGGATTACGATACTAATTCTCGGTGGAGAAATGGTTTTAACCCATCAAAGAAATGGTCAATCTTACTTCTTGTATTACGTATATAATCTACAACATGCCTTTCTATTCTTGTAAAGTTAGCCTCAAACATTGGTACATTATCATCATCTTTTTTCCTCAGACTCAGAAATTTCCTTTCCATATCTTCTCAATGGTCACGAGGAAAGTATTTTTCTATGAAGAGTTCTTTAAACTCCCACCATTCTATACTAGACACTTCTTCATCTTACTTTCTGTTTTGAATCAATAACCACCATTAATCAGCATCTCCAGTGAGGTAATAAACTGCCATGATAACATTTTCCCTTTCACTACTCCCCAAATCATGATATATTTTCTCTATGGAATTTATCCATTTCTCAGCTACAAATGCATTTGTACTCCCATTGAATATTGGTGGTTGTTGCCTCATGAAACGGTCTAACGTTGATCCTCCACATTGTGGATCAGGGTGCTCCATATGGGTAAGGTTATTATTCATAACCTGAGTGAGTTGTCCCAGTATAGTGATAAGCTGATCAACACCAGTTGTATCACTAGACCCACTATAATTATATTGAGTTGGAGGGAAATCCCTACTCGGAGTACTTGCACTGATACAGTTTCCTTTCCTTCTACTAGGCACCATTTCTAAACAATGGTATACACTAGATTAGTTTATGAATCACAATACATAATTACAAACTTATATCATACTAAACATAAATTGAATAGTATATGGACATAATCTATAATCATAAAAAAATTTCTTTGATGAGATATATACTCATAAATCCTTCAAAATGGTTTGTAAAGAAAATGTGGATTATCCTAAGCATATCCCCAGGAGTGTCATAACCAAGAGTGCAGCAAGGCCCATTGTAGTGCACCAGTTCCCGTTCGAGTCTAGCTCAAAGTGGTGTTTTTTGGTTTTACCCCTAGGTACATATGTGCCAGAGCTGCCTCTACCTTCTCATATCCAAACAGGGATGTATTGCTTTGAAAACACTCAAAATATCTACATTTCCAAAATTATAGGATATTCTTTTATACTAATCCTCAAAGTCTATCTTAGGATAATTTTCTCTAATAAGAGTTTATCTAAATATATTTTCCATGGTTTGTACTAAAATTCCTCCAATACCAACTATAATGAACAGACCCCAGTTACCCAGATTTGGTGCATTGTTATATTCCATTGGCATAATCACAAGGAAATCATGTCCAGAAAGATGGATCAGTTTAGTATTATTGGAAAAAATATTCATACATAAGTTCAACGTTACAACTTGAAAATAAATACAACAGTAATTTATTCCATTTGAAACATCCAATCCTCCAAGATTATGCATACAAGTCACTAATAACTAACTTATTCATATCCTAGGTAAATAAAACATACGAAATGGGTGATCTCAAATGCTTAGTAAGGTTAATAAATACAGTGGAAGATAACATAAATATTAAGCATGATGAATAATTGAAAACAAATGCCTTTACAAATAATAAACATGAAAACTGTTATGGAAGAAATATGAGCAGTGTAAATAATTCCATAATAAAACATAATCAAGGGTATTCTACTCCTCAAATAATCACATGAACTTTCGATATTATTTTCATAATAAGGGAATGTATAATGCTGGAAATTTTGAAACATTTTGTCAAGGCCTCATCCAAGACATCTAAAAATGATTAAGGCCTTAGCGAAAACCGTATATCAAATTGGGAAAGGCCAAAACCAATTCCACATCTAGTTGTCTCATGATACCTACCAATTCATCGAGGAGCTATTTCGGGCTCCACCCCTCACTTATGAAGTCCAATACCTTCCTCATATGAAATTTTTGAAGTATAACATAAACATTCCTATTAAAACCAGTATATGAAATGTCAATAATTTAACCCTTAACCAAGAATGGTATAAAAATAACACATCCACAATAAAACATATCACAAAACCTTTATTACAATATGGAATATTTTTATCATAATGAATCTACATCAAACTAGTATAAAATCCATCAAAGGATGTTGACATAGATGAAATCAAAAACATTTGAGATAAAAATCTCTTTTTTTAAATAATTTAAAGTTACATAATTATAAATGAAAACATTTATTTTGAAAATATTATTATAATAATGTAAGGGAATCTTTGAAGATGTTATAATGGTGTAGAATAACCACACCTGCCGTATAAGTTAAAAAATTACATTCTTATATTAATGTTGTCGAGAAGGACGTAAAGTACCTTTTCTAGAAAATGACTGAAATATTCCTTTCAAAACATATAAGTTCAAATAAGGGTATAAATGAATTTAACCCATTGTCTAGTAAATTGTAATTTTTTTGAAATACATTTTTAAGAAACATGGAAGTGAATGATAATGATGTCCTAGTAGATACTTAGCCAAAAACAACCTCGGATAATAAAAAGATTATAGAATTAACCATTACCTTGTACTTTTCTATGGTTGAGGGTATGTTGAACTCCTGTATAATAGTTAAATCATTGTTATTAAATTAGACAAGAACCATATACATAATTATGATATCCTATATGATCTTCCAATAATTCATTGTTAATAATATTTTAGTATTATCGTCATTTCCGGTGTTAGCTGATTCATTTTACTTTTTATTCTTTGGTATGTGAGTCAAGTTTTTCATGGATGGGATGTATATTATTCATATCTAGAATTTTATAAAATCTTTAAACAATATTTTTAATCATCAAATGAAAATTAGTCTTGAATGGTTATGATGGGGAATGAATCTCATCACGTTCGTGGAGACGGTAATCCGTACGTACGCACGAGTGACAATATCATTCTTTTGATATTAAAATAGTATATAAATAAATGGTATATCATATATAAAGAATCATTAAAATGTTATATTTATTATTTATATCAATTATACATCATTATTATACACATCTAAAAATAAAGTATTAATAGAAACTACACCATGTTGTGGAGACAGTAAGCCGAATGTACACATGTATGGTGACTTTTTCATTCATATGATGGATAGAATAATGAATATGGTTGTACCATATTTATAATAACATAAAAATTTATTTAATATATTGGAGTTATTATCTTATAATGGAAACAACAAATAAAGAGGAAGTGGAAGAAGAAATAAACATGAAAGAGGTGATGAAATATTTATCCCTTCTTTGGGTTATTACTTTTGATTTGATCAAAAGGTCTCATTACGTAGGATTTATGACTAAAGTAAGGCCTCTAGGATGAAGGTAGGATAGTATGGAAGATATAGGGCAGGTTTTGGCTCAGCCAAATGTCTTTAAAGGTGTGAATTTGAGAGAAGGGGAAGTTCCCTTTTGTAAGAGGGGTGATGGGAACCGTAGGAATAGATTGAAATATTATTTTATAATAAATTAATTTTCAGTTTATAATGGCTCCAAAATGAATTATTTAAATTATAAGGTGGGTATGGGTATAAATAAACTCATCTAATAGGTTTTAGATATGTTTGGGTCACTATATTAACCTTTTCTTTTAGATTTAACTCTTAGTTAAATTGTTTGATATTTACCATGTCTCTTTGTATTTTTATATTATATGGTTAATAAACTGACTATAAACGTTCAAGATAATTTAATTTGTTCTTTAATGATACACATATCATTATATAATTATTTTTGATGATTATTATATTTTTATAATTATTATATAAACCAATAATATTGTATTTCTTTTAAAAACTCATTTATGTCAATTTTGACATTATTTAATAATTGATTTTTGTTAAAGTCCTAAAAACTTTATTACTTAGAAATAAATTCATATGTTGAATCTTAACATGTCATATTAACCATGAAAATTAGTGTAATTAATCATAAATCTTAAAATACATGTATTTGGATATTTATAATATCAATTATTTTAATATTTCATTATTAAGGTATTTAATGAGTCTTCATTATATCATAAATAAATTAAAATATTTAATGCCTAAAAATACTAAATAAAATATCATTATGTATGAAATTTTTTATATTTTTAATTAATATTTGTAGTCATATTTATCACATGAATAACTCTATATTATAAATTGTTATGTTATTAAACATTGAATTTAATAAATTTATCTCTTCTTTGAATTAAATAATAATAAATGTACAAATCTAATTCAAGGGGACCTAAAGGATTAAATTTTATTCCTAAGGTTTTTTTTGTCGAATTAAACATATCCAATAGAATTATGATATGTGTTTGGGTAAGAATAATATCATTTTTTACTCTTAATTACCCTATTTAATTTTAACTATGTTAAATAAAAGTAACAAGTTATTATTCACCGATAATTATTTTCAACTTATTTAACCACATTTTTCTTACTGATATCAACTGTGTCTCCCGGATTTTTGAAATTTTACTCACAAAAGCGGTTAAAAAAATTTATTTGAATTTTCAAATTCTCCTAGGAGGTGGGTAAAAGACGGTGAAAAGTTCAATAAAATTTATATATCTACTATTATTACAAAATGACTCCAATTAATTAAATAGATCATATATATGTATTATGTATCTTTTTTTACCTAAAATTAATTTAAAAAAATAATTAATTATTTAAAAAAAGTATGTTTTAAACAGTAATGTAGTGTTTTTCACTATCCATAAAAAATTTAAAGATTTCAGAAAAATACCAAAAATTCACCCTAAGAAAATTTTGATATTCCGAATTCGAAAATGAAGTCTATTGTGAAAAATAAATTTTTTAAAATTTTATAATGTGGGTATTAATATTCATAACATCTAGTTTGATTGGTTGGGGTGTGTTTGAACTTGAAATTGCATACAACAAAATCTACTGTATTATTCAAAGGGAGACGTACCATGGAAACTTGGGTTGTTACATTATCCCCTCATTCATATGATTTTTTCCTCCAAATTTCTTGAACATTACTTTCAAAAAAGATTTTGGTGGTTCTTCATCATAAGTTCCTAGGGTTCCCATGTTACCTCTTCCATTTCATGGTTTCTCCATAGAACTATTACTAGACGAGTCGTCCAGTTTCTCAGAAGTTGTTCGCTGGTATCAAGAATCTTGAAAGGTTCTTCGCAATAAGAAAGATCAGGTTCTAGTTCCAATTCTTCATAGGCGAGTACATTCATTGAGTCCGACATGTATTTTCTCAACAGTGATACATGGAACACATCATGATCATTGGAGAGACTTGGTGGCATTTCCAAATGGTAAGCTACAACCCCTATTCGTTCTAGAATTTCGAAATGTCCGATGTACCTGGGACTCAATTTAACCTTCTTTACAAATCTTATAATTCCAGTACATGAAGATACCTTCAATAAAACTTGATCTATTACATGAAATTATAAATCCTTATTTTATTTATCAGCATAACTCTTCTACCTACTTTGAGCTGATTTGATGTGGGTTTGGATTACCTTCACCTTTTTCATCGTTTCCTCAACATGTTCTGGGCATACGAGTTTTCTTTCACTAAAATCATCCCAATAGGTTGGTGTGTGACATCTCTTTCCATATAACGCTTCATATGGTGCCATCTGAATGCTTGAATAGAAGCTACTATTATAGGAAAATTTTACCATAGGTAAATATTGATCCCACATAACCTGAAATTCAAGTGAGCATGATCTCAACATGTCATCTAAGGTTTTAATAGTCCGTTCTGATTTTCCATCAGTTTGAGGGTGGTAGGCAGTGCTCAATGAAAGATTAGTATTTAGGGATTTCTAATGAATTTCCCAGAATCTTGATGTAAAATGGGGATAATGATCAGAATCCATTAATAGGTGTACTCCATGAAGTCTTACAACTTCCTTAATATATAGTATTTCTAGACATTCAAGTGGTAAATCTTCTCGTATTGAATGAAAATATTTTGAATTGTTAAGATGATCAACAATGACCCATATTGCATCATTCCTTCTAGTAGTCTTTGGTATTCCCAATACAAAGACCATTGTAATATTATCCCATTTCCACTCAGTTATGGGAAGAGGTTTCATGACTCCTCTAGGATGTTGTCTTCGAACTTTCACTTGTTGACAAACCATACATCTTGACAGAAAATAAAAAATATACATCTTCATGTTGTCTCACCAAAAATGTTACTTCAAATCTCTATACATCTTAGTGATACTAGGGTGTATAGAAAAATTGGACCTACAAGCATCATCTAACAATTACCTTTTCAGATCAGGTACATTTGAACACAACGTCTCTACCCAAATTTAAAAATCTCATATTCATATATGAAGTCACTCAATCTCCCATCATTCACAACATTAATCTTCTTTTGAAACTCCTCATCATCGGTCTGGGAACTCTTTATCCTTTCTAGTAAATATGGTTTGGAAATCATTTGAAAAATCATTGATGTTTCACCTTCCATGGTTATTCTCATATCCATCTTTACTAGATCCATGTACATAGAATCTTTTTCAACTCTCATCTTGTTTAAAACTCCTTGATCCTTTCTACTGAAATCATATGTCATCTTATTTACCTTCCACGGGTGGTAGTGTACAGTGAAATCATAATCCTTAAGTATTTAAATCCATTTCCTTTGCCTCATGTTGTGTTCTTTTTGTGAGAAAATATTCTTTAGAATCTTGTGATTAGTATAAATCACACATTTTCATCATAGAGATAATATCTTCATATTGTCAAAGAATAGATTATAGATGCTAACTCAAGATAATGAGTAGGGTAGTTCTGCTCATGAATTATTAATTTTTGTGTTTCATAGGAAATAACTGTATTATTATGCATAAAAACACAACCAAGTCCTTTCTTTGAAGCATCACTATAAATAACAAACTCATCATTCCCCTATGGTAGAGTCAATATAGGCGAATTGACTAATCTTATCTTCAATTCATAAAAACATTATTCACACTCTTTTGTCCAAAAAAATTTCACCCCTTTACCTGTTAGCTTTGTTAATGGGTTAGTCAACCAGGAAAAATTCTAGATGAAACATCTATAATTACTTGCTAAACCAATAAAACTGTGTACCTCAGTTATACTCGTCAGTGCTGGACATTCTTGGATTGCCTTGGTCTTTAAAGGATTAACAGAGATTCCATCCTTAGAGACAATATGACCAAGAAAAGAAATCTCCTGAAGCTATAATTCACACTTTCCAAATTTCCTATATAATTCATTTCATCTAAGAGTATTTAGAATAATGATCATGTGATTTTCATGATCTTCATAGATTTTGGATTATACCAAAATATCACCAATAAATAACACTACAACGTCATCAAGATATACCTTCAAAACACAATTCATTAGATCCATGAAGATAGAGGGTGAATTAATCATCCCAAAATGCATTACTGTAAACTCGTAATGCCCATACCTGGTTCGAAATGTTGTTTTTAGAATGTATTCCTTCTTCACACACAACTGATGGTAACCAGATCAAAGGTCAATCTTTAAAAAATATTGAGCTCCGTTATGTTGGTTGAAGAATTCATCAATTTAAGGTAGTGGATACTTGTTCTTTATCATTATAGCATTGATCTCCCTATAGTGAATGCACAACCTCATAGATCCATCCTTCTTCTTAACAAAAAGGAAAGGGGCTCCTCATAGAGATACACTAGGGTGAATAAATCCATTATTACTCAATTCCTCTAGTATTTTCTTTAGTTCCACTAATTCCACAGTGGAAATTCTATAAGGGGTCTTAGATATTATCCTTGAACCAAGAATTAAATCAATGGAAAACTTAATTTCTCATTCTGGAGGATGTCCAGGTAAATCTTCTAAAAACACATCAAAATATTATTGCACAATAGGTACATCCTCTATTTGAATATTCCCTTCCTCACCCAAAATTATGTCATTCTCTTCCTCCCCAATAATTGAATTTAGTTGATCTACTGGGGGTGGATCTAGATAAGAATCAAGTGTTGATGTTTCTGCAATAAAAATAAGGTACTCCTTATCATCATCGAAATTTTTAACCTTCTTCTTCAGATAATAAATTTTTGCATCATGGTCCGAAATCCAATCCATTTCTAGTATTATATCAAATTAAATCATGTGTATAACGATTAGATCAGTGAATAAAGAACATTTATATGCCCTAATGGGAACTAATTCCCAAAATTTTGTTACAATGATAATTCCCTTAGGAGTTTTTAGTAACAAATCCCTTTTTAAATCAAATTGGAAATATCTAATTTTCATAGAAAACTGGGAAGATATAAATCAATGTGATGATCTAGAATCAAATAATGCATTGGATAATCTTGAGGAAACCATTAAATTACTTGCCACCACATATTTTGGAGCTTCAGCCTCAGCAATAGTGATCACAAAAGCTAGGCTTTGATCCCTTTTCCTTTTCTAAGGTAAGTTTCTCTAACTCTTAGGACATTCATTTTCATAATGTTCCATCTCCCTGTAATTATATCATTGAACATTGGTAGCTTCTTTATTTCCCTTAGAATCACCAGAAAAGATGGAATTTCTGTCCACATTTGTAGCATACTTCTTTTCCTTTTAGACAGGCACCAGGGTGCTTCATTCTCCAATTACCATAGGGTGGAAATTCAATTCTTCCCTTCTTCCCTATTTCCTTATTTTCTTTTCCCAGAGTGTTCAACAGATCTCTTTTTCTCTTACTTTTCTTTAAAGTTGTAAGACTTGAAGAATTCCTTTTCTTTCTTGATAGAACATGAGACAATATCTCTATACGATGAGAAGGATTGTGATACTAATTCTTTATAGAGAAACAAACAATCTTATTTCTTAGATTGCATATATAATCTATAGCATTCCTTGCTAATATTGTAAAGTTATCCTCATAATTTGCAACATTCTCATCCTACTTTTGCCTCAGAATCAGAAATTGCCTTTCCATATCTGCCTGATGGTCACGAGGAAAGTATTTTTCAAAGAAGAGTTCTTTAAACTCCATCCATTCCATACTGGACACTTCTTCATCTTCATTTGTGTTTTAAATCAATGAACACCATTGATCAGAATCTTTAGTGAGGTGATAAACTACAATGAAAACTTTTTCCTTTTCGCTACACCCTAAAGCATGAAATATTTTCTCTAAGGCATTCATCCATTGATCAGCTAATAATTGATTTGTAATCCCATTGAATATTGGTTGTAGTTGCCTCATGAAAAGGTATAACATTGAACCTTCACATTGTGGATCAGGGTTCTCTATACAGCTAAGGTTATTATTCCTAGCCAAAGTGAGTTGTCCCAGTATGGTGATAAGATGACCGTCAGCAGTTGTATCACCAGCCCCACTATAATTATCTTGAGTAGGAGGGAAATCCCTACATGGAGTACATGTGTTGATATGGTTTCCATTCCTTCCACTAGGCGTAATTCTAAACAATTCAATGCACTAGATTAGATTATGAATCGCAATACATAATTCCAAAAATATAACATACATAACATAAATTGAAAAATTTATGGATATAATCTATAATCATAAAAAAATGTTTTCTTTGTGGAGGTATATACTCATAAATGTTTCATAATTTTGTAATGAAAATTTGTATTATCCTAAGAATATCCCCTAGGAGTGTCATAACCAAGAGTGAAGCAAAGCACATTGTTGTGCACCATTTCCTGTTCGAGTCTCACTCAAAGCGGTGTTTTTGGGTTTTACCGCTAGGTACATCTGTGCTAGAGGCGACTCTACCTGCTCGTATCCTGAAAGGGATGTATTTCTTGGAAAAATCACAAAATCTATAAATTACCAAAATTCTAGGATATTATTCTATACTAATCCTCAAATTCTATCTTAGGATAATGTGTTATAATCATATTTTATCTAAATCTAGTTTCCAAGGTTTGTAAAAAAACATTATCTGATACCAATTGTAATTCCCCAACCCCAATTACCGAGAGTCGGTGCATTATGACATAGAATTTTCATGATCAGAAGAAAATCATGTCCCGAAATACCGATTAGTTTAGTATTATTGGAAATAAGATTCATACATAATTTAAGCATTACAACTTGAAAAGAAATAAAACAATAATTTATTCAATTAGAAACATCCAAGCCTCCTAGATTATTCCTACAAGTCACTCATAAATAACTCTTCATATCCTGGGAAAATGAAACATTAGAAAGGGGTGAGCTCAAACACTTAGTAAAGGTAAGAAATATAGTGAAAGATAACATAAATATTAAGCATGGTGAATAATTGAAAACACATTCCTTAAATAATAAAAATGAACACTTTTATGGGAAGAATATGAGGTGAGTAAATAATTCCATAATAAAACATATTCATGGGTATTCTACTAGTCGAGTGACCACATGAACCATTAATATTATTTTTATACTGAGGGAATGTATAATACAAGACATTCTAAAACATTTTGTCATGGCCTTGGCTAAGACCTCTAAAAATGGTTAAGGCCTCATCCAAAATCATATATCAAATTGGGAAAGTCCTTGACCAATTCCACTTCTAGTTGTCTAATGATACCTACCAATTCATCGATGATCTATAGAGGCCTCCACCCGTCACTTACTAAGTCTAATACATTCCTCATATGAAAATGTTGAAATACAACATAAACATTCGTATTAAAACCAGCATACAAAATGTCAATACTTTAACCATAAACCCTGAATGGTATAAAAATAACACATCCATAGTCAAACATATCACAAAAATTTCAATGCAATATGGAATATTTGTATCATAATGAATCGACATCAAACTAATATAAAATCCATCAAAGGATGTTGACATAGATGAAATCAAAAACATTTGGGGGAAATATATTTTTCTTTTTTTTAATAAATTAAACATTCATAACTATAAAAGAAAACATTTATTTTGAAAATATTCTTGTAATATTGTAAGGTAAGCTTCAACGATTTTATAACAGTGGAGAATAACCACACCCACCATATAAGTTAAAAAAAATACATTCTTACGTTAATTTTGTCGAAAAGGTCATAAAGTACCTTGTTTGGAAAAAGACTGAAAGATTCCTTTCAAAACATATAAGTTAAAATAATTGTATAAATGAATTTCATGCATTATCTATTATGTAGTAATTTTTTTAAATAAATATTTATGAAACATGGATGTGGATGACAATGAAGTCCCAGTAGATACCTACGTAAAACCAACATTGGATAACAAAGAGATTGTAGAAATAACCCTTACCTTGTACTTTTTTTGTGGTTGAGGGTATGCTAAACTCTTGTATATTAGTTAAATCATTTTTGTTAAATTATAAAAGAACCATATACATAATTATGACATCATATATGATCTTCTAATAATTATTTGTTAATAATATTTTAGTACTATCGTCATTTCGGGTGTTAACTGATTCATTTTCCATTATATTCTTTTTTATGTGAGTCATGTTTTTCATGGATGGGATGTATATTATTCATATCTAGAATCATATAAACACTTTAAACATTATTTTTAATCATCAAATTAAAATTAGTCTTAAATGGTTACTATGGGGAATGAATTTCATCACATTCGTGGAGACGGTAATCTGTACGTACGCACGAGTGACAATATCAATCTTTTGATATTAAAATAGTGTGTAAATATATTTTATATCATATATAAAGAATAATTAACAAGCTATATTTATTATTTACATCAATTATACATCATTATGATACCCATATAAAAATAATGTATTAAATAACAACTACACCACGACGTGGAGACGGTAAGTTGTACATACGCATGTATGGTGACTTTGTCATTCATATGATGGATAGAATAATGAATATGGTTATAAAATTTTTATAATAACATAACAGTATATATAATATATTGGATTTATTATAATATAATGGAAATAATAAAGAATGAGGAAGTGGAAGAAGAGAATCACTTCAAAGATGTGATGAAATATTTACCTCTAATTTGGGTTCTTCCTTTAGATTTGATCAAAATGGCTCCTTAGGTTAGATTTATGACTAAAGGAATGCATCCAGGATAAAGGTAGGACAATTAGGAGGATATTTGGTCATGTTTTGGCCAATCAGAATGGCTTTGAATATGTGAATTTTAGATATTGGGATGTTCCCTTTTATAAGAGGGCTGAGGGGAACCTTAGGAAAAAATTGAAATATTATGTTATAATAAAATAATATTTGGTTTCTAATGTCTCCAAAATTAATTATTGAAATATTAAGGTGGTTATGTGTCTAAAAACTCTCAATAAATAGGTTTTAGACTAGTTTCGGTCACTATATTAACCTTATCTTTTAGATTTAACTCTTAGTTAAATAGTTTTACATTTATTATGTCCCTTTGTATTTATATATTATATGGTTAATAAACACACTATAAACAACCAATAAAACCCCAAGTGGTTCATTAATGAAAAACATATCATTATATAAGTCTCTTGGCCGACCCATATATTTTTATAGTTATTATATCAACCAATAATATTGTCTTTATTTTAAAAACTCATTTATGTAAATTTTGACATTATTTAATAATTGATTTTTGATAATGTCCTCACAACTTTATTACTTCGAACTACATCCATATGTTCAATAATAACATGTCATATTAACCTATAAAATTAGTGTATTTCATCAAAAATATTAAATTACCTTTATTTGGATATTTAGTATATCAATTATTTTTAATTTTTTATTATTAAGGTAATTACAGTGTCATCATTGTGTCATAAATAAATTAAATTATTTAATGTCTAAAAATTATATATAAAATTTAATTATGTAGGAAATATTTTTATCTTTTAATTAATAATTGTAGTCTAATTTATCTTATGTCTAAACCTGTATTATAAATGCTTTGGTTATTAAACTTTTAATTTAACACCTTTAACTCTTCTTTGAATTATATAATAATAAATGTCTCAATCTAATCCAAGTGGTCCTAAAGGATCATATTTTTTTCAGAAGGTTTTTTTTTGGTCTAATTAAACTTATCCAATAGAATTAGGTCTTGTGTTAGGGTAAAAATAATATCATTTTTAATCTTAATTACCATATTTACTTTTAACTGTGGTAAATAAAAGTAAAAAGTTACTATTTACCAAAAACTATTTTCATCTTATTGAACCACATTTTCCTTACTAATATCAACTGTGTCTCTTGGATTTTTGAAATTTTACTCATAGAAGTGGTAAAATTATGTTTTATGGGAATTTACAAATTCTCCTAGGAGGAAGGTAAACGACGAGAAAAAGTTCAATAAAATTATATATATATATAATATTATTACAAAATGACTCCAATTAATTACATTGAACATATATAAATATTATGTATCTATTTTGACCTAAAATAAATTTAAATAAAATTGTTAATTATTTAAAAAAGTCAGTTTTAAACAATAACACAATGTTTTTAACAGTTCATCAAAAAATTGAATGTTTTCAACAAAATACCAAAAATTCATCCTAAGATAATTTCGATATTCTGAATTCATAAATGAAGTCCATTTTAAAAAATAAAATTTATAAAATTTTAAAAAGTGGGTATTACTATTCATAATGGCCAGTTTGATTGGTTGTGGTGTGTTTGAACTCGAAGTTGTGTACAACATAAGCTACATTATTATCCAAAGGGAAACATGCCATGGAAACTCGGGGTGTTACAATTTATTTTTGGGGTTTTGACTTGTGAGGTTTTTTCATGGGGTTTCATTCCTCTTTAAACCATTGTAGAGTTGTTTCGAGTTTCTATAGTTTAATAATTGGGGGTTTGAGGTACCTTTCCCTTTGCATTTGGCATTAAAATTTAAGAAAAATGATTACAAGTTGTTTTTACATTTTTTAATAGTAATTTGTTGTATATATTTTTTAGAATAATTATTTAGAGTGAAACCAAGTGAATTAACATTGAATTTTACTTTATGGAGTTGTTTTATATGGATTTTCACACAAAATATTCAAAAAAATGATCAACTGCCCTTTATAAATGATCTGTGATTTCTAAATAGTGTTCTATATTTTAAATTGTGTTTAAAAGATTTAATGAAAATACTGTGGTGTGTTTTTACCTCTATAAAATGGTTGTACACTCATAAGATATGTGAGGCCTAGTTGTCACTTTTTTAAATGTATTTTCATTGGAAAAATCCCTTTGGTATTTTTAACATGTCTTATTGATTTATAAAGGGAATTAAAGGTTCTTATAAAGGGAATTCGCTTAGAAATTGATGGGTTAAAGGAAAGGTGATTATTTATTAGAGTGATTTGGGTTTTATTATTGGTTGTTTGATGCATACTGTCTTTATAGAATCCCCATATTAGACATTACTTTGGAACATAGAACAATTTCAAGATTATCTGAGAACATTCCATGCCCTAATTTAGGATTATTATCTATTCAGTGACCCCTTAGAATTGAAACATTCTTCTTTGGGGATGATGTCTCTCAGTTATGCCAATATGGGTACAACTAAGTTTGATGGATATGAGATTACATCTGGAATGCCAAAAGGATGGATCTGGTTTTAGTTTATTCTAGATTTTCCTTTATAATCTTAGGTATTCCCATGTTTCCCAAAACATATTTATCCATGTGAGACAATTTTGGGGCCACAATGGGGTTGTTTATATGTATAATACATTTATATTACGATCACTATGATGTCATTTCTCCCACTCTTGTTGTGTGTCTATAGTAAAGGTGATTTTTTGGATTTCCAATGTTTAATGAAAAATGTTTTGAAAAATGAAAATTGATTCATACTCCCACTTCTCCTTTCTTATAGAATTCATGTAACTCCCCTTTCTTGAAATTTTTTTCTTAAATAAATTGTGTAGTGGAATATGATTTGTTTTCAAATGTAATGAATGAAAAAAACTATTTTTACATATATTTTATTTCAAACTAGTGGTAAATGAATCTTTCATTTAAAAAAATAAATAAGGAATAATTTACCTGGACATGCCTACAATGTTTTAATACTAAAAAATATACCTCTATTATTATTTTTGGATTCAGGTGTTGTGTCCTTCTTTGTTTTAATCACCATGAAGCGATGTTGATTTTTGGGAATGGTGAGTGACATGTCTATTCACATATACATTTAAAGGTAATTAGGTTCGATTGTGTTTAATGTCCAATTTTTGTTAGTTTCTTTGTTTGGTCCTTTTTATTATTTCAGGCTATTTGTTTAGTTTTTCACTCCATCTATTTTTTATTAGATAAAATAATCCCCTATATAACTATAGGATCCCTTTATGCCTTTCTCTATTCTAGGGTGATCGGGAACATGCCTTAAAGATGTTGTGTGTAAGATCGAGTGACATATTCAGAGTTGAATAGAGTTTCTTTGTTAAAGGATAAACCTTAATGTAAACCTGTAGCTAGAGGGTTAGTTGGTTTATATGATATTTTGTATTATTTTATTAATAAATACTTTTTTTATCATATTATTCCATATACAAACTATATTTTTTCGAAATCATGGTTGTTGGGCTACTTCTTTGAGTTCACACCCTGTTCCAGCCTCCATTTAGTACCTAGAATGACTTCATGGATATAAGTATGGACATTGGAATTGACCTTGTAATTTATGATATTCTTTATTGTATGAGTTAGATCTTAGTTATGGGAAATGCATGGGGTTTGAGACAATATATTTTGAAGTCTCTTATCGAGCATTCTTAGTCTTTTATTGTTTCACATTCAATGCTTTATTTAGTTAGATTCATCATGACATTACATTATTTATATTATTATTTATATGGTTTAGATTTTCCATTACTTTTCTCGTTTGAATGTTTCATTATTTATATAATTTGAAAATTTAATACACTCTATACCAAGGGTTATCATCTCCCTATTATATTCCATACATCATCTCTGCTAGTTGGAAACCTCTGGCATATGGGTTGGAATGCCTGAGGTCTAGTAACCATCCTGACTTGGTGATGCGAGGGATAACTAGGATGGAATTATTAAAATGTTATATCAAAGGGTGTTTATTTCTTATCTATTCACTATTTTAGAAATATATATATGAGACTAGGATGTGTCTAGACATAGTAATGAACTTGTGCAAGGGAATAGCTAACCCATGTGTGAGGGAAAATCCATTTGCCCAGAGATGTGATTTCTATTCATTATTCATTCTTGTGACTGTTTTGATGTTACTTCACATTGAGTGATTCACATGTTGAGTGATTTTAATGACTATTGATATTTTATTCATGGGCCAGTATGAAATGATAAGATAATTTATATATCATAGTAGACATGTAGAACATATGTTAACATGTGTTGATCATACTATGAAAATTTTATTACATGTTATATATCAAACTATAAACAATGAAATGTAAATAACTATTATTTTTAGTAGAAATAATTGATAGAAACTATAATGTTATACCAATTCACTTGTTATACACATTATAGAGAAACATAGAGTAGTTTTTCTCTATTTTCTCACCTTTTGAGGTAAATATTATTATGTAACTTATGTTATATGGATTTTTTTCCCTTGTAGATAAAATGACTCTATTCCATCATTGATTTTAGTGTAAGGAGATAGGTAATCAATACACTCCTAACTCCACTGATATGGATCTTCCTTCAGATCCATGGAACATGGAGGATGAGTAGCATTATGAAATATTCTTGTTATTCTTGAAATCCATATAGATGGATAGTAGTCACACAATACCTTTGATGTATGATCTGAATAGAGATTTCTAGATGAAGTATATGACCACATTTAGTGGGGAGGGAATACCCCAAGCAGTTGAGTTCTAGTTCAATTTAATATATAAGATCATTAATCACCATTTGAAAATTTTTGGTATAATGGTGATGCTTTCTACCAATAATTTAGGAGGATCAACCAAGAATTAGTTGGAAATTATGAAGAATGGTATTCAGTAAGAAGGGATAACCATGTGAGACTTCAGGGTGAAGTCCAAGAGCTAATTCTATCTAGACACATTTATGGATAATAGGGATAAAAAGATCATTAACATGGTGTAGGATAGTATGTTATTTATGGACTCCAAGGGATTATTCAATGACCTAAAACATATTTCCATATATTTTGAAGCTAATGAGGTAGTAAGGAAATGTGACCCCGGGATTGGATTCACCATGAGTAAGCTTTCTAGTGAAGTTATTTCTCTTAAGAAACTTTATAGATGTTATGAATTAGGATATCCTCATAGATGGGAACATAAGGGAGGTCCTGAGTAGCATAAATAAAGTTTTAGAATGGTTCTCATGGATATCTTCTTTTGATTATAAAAAGAAACTCAATTACAATTTTTTTGGTAGTAGAAGATATAGAATATACGGTAGGGGGAAATCATCTCATGATCTTAATATGTTAGTGTTCTTTCAATGTGATAGGGTTGGCCACAAGAACCCTAATTGTCTTTAAAAAACTATTAATTTTCAATATTATGTCAGGATGGGACACATTGTGAGGTTTTTTAGGAGGATTCGACAAAAAAATAGTGGAAGAGGATCACGATAAGAACCAATTTTTTTGAAGTACTCAACTTACCATCAAGAGATTGGTAGCTGGACTTCCATAAGAATTTAATCTCAGGTAGGTTAAATGGTACCCCAATGAAGGAGGAAAAATATTATTTATGTTTTCCAACATAGGGTATTCAGACTAGAGTACATTCTAGAAGGAGGAGTTTTGTACATGATATAAAAACTACCCTGACTAGTCTGAATGTACGAACTTCTACCGTCAGATGTACAATTCTTGTGTAATCTACCCTTACACACATTATTTTTCTAATATTGGATAATCAAATTAATTTTTATCTACAAAATTTATAAATGGTTTGGGTTTGTTTTTAAATCACATGGATGGATCTATGACCATTGAAACCCTATTGGAGGTGCATTATTAGGGTATTTGGTGCTTCATGAAGTGTTCTCTTAAAATTAGTGGCTACCATTCCTTTTCAGATTATTTATACTAGAAATGAAAGGATTAAATTTGATTCTTAGTAAGTATTTGATAGTTCTATATAAGGATCATATTGACTGATATAGGAGGAGAGTTACCTTATTATCTCTTGAATGGGACAACTGGTACCACTAAGATGAATATGATATTTATGTTGGCCATGCAAGATCAATTTAGTTAAAATTAGTCGGCTCATATATCAGATGGTAGGAATTGTTTGCGATGACCATGAGTCGCAACTATGCCTTTTCCCATGATATCAGATTTTTTTATGTAATATTTCTTGAATTTTTATCTATATTATCACACAATAGGGAGATAAAAATTATAGTTGGATTGGTGTTGGAATCTGAGCCACTTATGATCCTCCCTTTTGGAATTTCACTGGAAAAGATTCTTGAGTGGAATGTTCAATAGGATGATCTGGAAGAAAATGGATTCATAAGACCTAGTAATTTACCATGGGGTTCTCTTATTCATATTTATAAGATGTTTTATAGAAATTTATGATTATGCGAGGATTATCAGAGGATGAACCAGAAGATGTTCAAGAACTGGTATCCCCTTCTACACATCAATGATAACTTCGATCACCAAAGAGGTGCTCAAATTTTCTCTAAAATTGAATTGATTTTTGGGTACTATCAATTGAGGGTGAGTACATACAACATACCCTAGAATAATTTTAGATGTAGGAATGGATTGTATGAGCTTATGGTGATTCCACTTGGTCTTAAAAATGAACGAATGATATTCAAGGGCATGATGAACTAGATCATTCATCCATTCCTGGATCCATTTTTCATGGTTTTCATTCAGAAACATCTTAGTATATTTCCATTTTGTAAACAATAATTCCCAATATATTAATATTATTTTTATTACATTGATAGTGCATTGAATTTATGGAAATTTATCTAAATTAAACATCTGGATTGATAGTGTTCAATTCTAGGGTCATGTTATCTCATATTCTATAAGGTCAATAGACATATAGATGTTTTAAATAATGGTTTCATTGTAATGAACAATGAATGTATTTGATGTATGGATGTTTATGGGTCTAGTAGGATATTATAAATATTTCATACACTATTTCTTTCATTTAAAAGTGTTGATTTCTAGGCTGATCAAGAAAGGGGAGACATTTGTTAGTCATATGTTTCAAAGAGAGATTTGTACGAAGTAAAGAGAAGAATGAACTCAACATCAATCCTCACCTTACCTATTATAAGTAAGGATTAAAATATGTACATTAATTTATTTAGAGTGTCACTATGACAAAATATTCAAGAAGAAGGACTGAGTGTTTTCATTTGGATCTATATTTTTTAGATCATATTATAGTAATTACCCTACTCATGATCTAGATTTAGTTTTCATTGTACACAGTGAATGACTTTGGATCCACAATATATTGGGTGAAAGGTTGGGGTTGTACATTGACCATAAGAGTCTTAAGTATATGTTTTTAGAGTGAGTCCTGAACAATTAGCAAATATATTGGGTCACGTATCACTAATATATTGACTTTCATAAAGCTTACACACTTGGAAAAAGATACTTTATTTCTGATGATTTATACCAGAAGATGAAAAAAGTGGTATTGAGGGATTCTTGTGATGAGTGATGGTTGATGGAACTATTTTTGGGAATGCATCTAGTTGTAAAAGAGTCCCATGGATTATTAGCTATTTATTATACTTCTATTATACCTATGCTTCAAGAATTGATCAAAATAGACAAGTTATTTGATCATTAGGGATTATATCTGAGGGGCATATTATATAGTGGGATCCACCACCAGGATAGATTCTGGATAGCTCCATTGTTCTTCTTATCCATGGTTGTGTATGGGTTCATAGGAGATTACACAAGTAGATGATGTGGGAGTTTTAGGATTAAAATTCATAGGTACAATAAGGAATAAAAAATATGTATCATGATCTCCATAGAAGGTACCAGTGGATAAGTATGTAAAAGTATATAACAGTCATTGTGGTGAGATGTTTCACCAATCAGTAAGTGTGGCTGAGAATTAGAGGCTGGTTGGGTTTTGTATCCTCTTTCCATTTTGGAATGGAAGTGGGATGATATCATAATAGTTATAGTGATATTATTAGCAAATAAACCTTGTAATATTGATGTAGTATTGGTGTTCATGGATGAGCTTCTTAAGTTATCCCACTTCTTACCTATCAGGGATATCATAAATATTGATCATCTTTGTATTATTTATATGCATGTGGTATTTTGACTACATGATGATATGGGGAGTATAATTTCCAATGAAGATCTATATTTTTCATTACATTTCTAGCAAGGTATTCAGAATACTCTAATATCGTTGGTCTATCGGAGAATATCCTATCATCCTTATATATATGGTCAATATGAGTGAATGATTAAAATTCTGTAGGATGTGTTTCAAGCCTGTGTTTACAGATTTTTTTGTTCCTTAATAATATCATCTATAACCTAAAAGGTTCATATATAATAACAACTTCCATTAATTGATATAAGTGGAACCTTTAAAGTCCTTGTATGGAGGGCTATTCAATTAGAATCATTCATTGTTATTAGTAGGTGAGTCAGTATTCATTAGTCCTAGTCTAATGCACGAGACATCTGAGTAGGTATAGTAGATCACAATGAATTTTGTGATTATAAAGATCTAGTAGAAGTCAAGCATTTTCTAACAGAGATTAAAACTATAGTTTGAGGTTATTCATCTTGTTTTTTTGGTTTTCACGTAGGCATGGGAAACTCTATATCATGTAGAAAGGAAAGATAGCACATGGGCCCATTTGGCTAGTTGAGATAATGAAATTTTTTGGTCTAGTAGATCACTTCTTGACCATTTCACAATGCAATAATTTCATGCATGATGTGTTCCATGTGTCAAAAATTTTGACATATCATCTGAAACCATATTATATGATATGCATTGATGATGTCGAGCATGATGTTGATTCCAACATTAAAGAGAATATGACATGTATCATGGATAATAGTGATAATAATATATGATTAAGAACCATACCACATGTGTGAGTGTAGTGGTATCATGGTAATGTGTAATATAATTCCTAGGAGAGGGAGTCCTATATATGAGCATAGTGTCTAGACCATTTATTTGATACTCACTGGGATGTTGAAGTTCATAGATCTGGTAAAAACAGTTATATTGTGTGTAGGTTGTAATATACTATCTTTTCTAGAAACACCCCTCTTTTTTTGAATAAACCTTCATGTGTATGGTTAGTTTTGTTTTGGTCCTTGGTAACCAAGTCATTGAGCTAGCTGGGTTGGATTTGGGAGGACACATCAAAAGGGGGATCTAAATTATGGGTGCAGAATTAATTCCCAATTTGAATTAATATCGGTAAACCCCCATAAAATCCATTTATGTCGAGAATGGTTATAAGGATACCCTATGAATTCCATTTATTCCATGAATGGTTCTGGGTAGTTAATGACATGTGACCTCACACTATTATATGTACTTACAACATAAAATTTAATTTTAATAGGTTTTAAAATGAGGAATAAGATTTATCATCATATTTGGGAACAATATAATTCAAAACATGAATCCCTAATTCATCTCAAGATTATGCCACACCCAACCTTATTTTAAACATACATAGATTAGAATTTATAAAAAATTTCCCCATCTTCCCTTAATTTCATCCTTTACACGTGTGACCTTTAGGAATCCACTTATATACATTTTTCTTTTCATTATTTTTTATTTATCTTTCCTAGGGATAAAACCTAATTTAGACTTGAAATCTAGATCTGAATCAAAAATAACATTTTGATCGAATAATAAATCTTCATGAAAGAGAATAATGGAGGAATTTGATCACTAGATTGGATATTGAAGAATTCTATATGACCACTCCGATTTTGAGGTGTCTGGTCTATAATAAATCCTAAGACTATGTTTCATATCATATTGTTTGTGAAATAAGTGTGACCACACTATAAAATTTTGAATGTGACCTAATTAATTTAGTAATCCACTGATATGATGATATTTTATTTTTGAGTCCTCCAAAGGACCCTGTTTGGTCACATGGTGCTTTTAATTATATGAAATTTTGGGGAATTGGGTTGATAATGTAAAATATAATAACATGTGAAATATGATAAATGGAAACTTAGGATGATGTGAAATGATTTATTCATCATGGAAAGTATAATTCTCTAATTGATAATAAATGTATTATGCAATGATAACTGGATGAACTGGCAAATATGAGTTGTGATAACATGCCTTACTTGATTGTTGCATGCCATTGGTGATTTATCATATATAGGAGAATTCACAAAATGTATGTGATATATATCTTTCTTATTGTACATGATGTTTTTGTTCATGATGCCTGAGGGAATATTTCACAATCCCAGGAGACATGATTATGGGGATTCATCATTGGCTAGAGATTCTACCATTCAATATGAGATAGTTTATTTTCCTTGGATATGGGTTCCCTAAGAACATGTAAGTAGATCCCACATTAGTATTGAGTCTATTAAGACTTGATTACTTATCCCATGGTAACATGACTCTGGTAATTTATAAGTGGATCTAGAAAGGGCCATGAACAAATGAGATAGATACTTTTCCTTTGGAGATGAGAACCATGGGAAAAAAGTGGCTCCATCATGGCAATATATGCATCGATCCCAGTTTAGTTACTTGATACATGATACGAGTGATTCTTCATATATAAGAGAATATTCCAACCATATTGGTGATCATTTATATACATTATGGATCCACAACTTTAAAGAATGATCTAATATGGAGATAAAGTAGGTTTAGCTAACCCTAGGTGTTAAATTGAAGATGAAGGTTTCTTGGTTATCTACTTTTTTGTATTAATTTATTATATAATACCTATATTTATTATATTATTTCTTGCATTATATATATTCTGGTTGAATTTTTAAGACATTATCAGTGTTGGACTTTAAATTTTACTCACACCTTATTCAATATCCCCTTTAATAACTGGGTGGAATTCATGGATGCTAGTATGGATAAGGGAAAATGACCTTATACATAGTTTTGTGATTTGGTGGATGGGTTGGATCTTAGTGGCCGGACCAACATGGGGTTCATGACTAGGTATTTTTCAGTCTTTTCATTAGTCTACATAGTTTTTTATTATATTATATCTAATTTTTCATTTTGTTACATTCATCATGAAACCAAATTAAATATTTTATATATGGAGGTTTTCGTTATATATTTTTACTTAATGGATGGATATTTGATTACTTATATGATTTATAAAGTTATTTTAATCTATTAAATAGGGTATAGTCTCCTTTTTATATTCATAAATTTCTTGGTTCATGTTGGGAGTATCTATAATATGGGGAAATAATCCTAGGGTTGATTAACAGACTGAATCAGTCTCATGAGAGATAACTAGGATGGGAAAATTACATTATACCTTAGAAAATCACCCTTTATTTTGTTTTACCATAATTATTATTAGATTAATATTTGTTTAGTTATATTATTTGTCAAGTTATTTTAATTTATTATAGAGGTAATAGTCTCCCCACTATATTCTTAACATCCTTGATGCTATTTAGAAGCCTCTGGAATACATGGAAACAATCCTGATGTTGAGTAATTGACTAAATCGGTCACATGAGAGAGAACAATGATGTGGAAATTACATATTACCTTATAAAATCACCCATTATATTGTAGTCATCACATCATGTTTATAAGGTTACTAAGGCATGATTGAGTTCTTATTGAAATATTGGAAATGATTAGAGTATTTGCTCCATTTCATGTAGTTTCTTCAAAGGGAGACATGGTATTCACTTGGAGATAAAAACAAAATATTATATTCTATGGTTAAGAAATGTGGTCATTTTTTTGAATTCCATGAAATGTTGAGGATACTTTTACTCAGTTTGTGAAACATCATGGATAATCTATTGTAGTTGTTTGAGGTTTGAGACGGGGTGTAATCTTTTGCGGTGCAAGTGGTGGTGTGAGGAGGAAATCTTGGTCTGAACAGGGAGGGGGAGATATTGTGGTACTAGACATCTTTTTTTTA
Organism: Viscum album; assembly: GCA_963277665.1. NCBI lineage: Eukaryota > Viridiplantae > Streptophyta > Magnoliopsida > Santalales > Viscaceae > Viscum > Viscum album. The sequence goes on along the minus strand of OY728138.1, from coordinate 717,164,855 downwards.
ATATGGACAAAATAACCACTATGAAATGAATATATATATTTAGTAATGTATTATATTTTTTAATCTATTTTTGGAAGAGGATATTATGAACATTTTAAGGTCTCTATTCCATTATAATGGACCATAATATTTCTTCTATAAATACTATATGTGTTTTCTCTACACTAAATTTTATTTAATTCCCTCAAACATGAACTAAACTCAATGATTACATGGTGCCTCCCATCTGTCTCTCTTGAGTCTTTAAATCCCATTATTCATGGGGATTGATATACTTCAATCCAGGGTTCCCTTATCTTCCTCCTTCTAAATTTTCTCTTGATCTCATTCTCCCCATTGGTTATACTATTTCATTTTATTATATTTTTCGTTGGTATTTGTGTTTATTTTTATATGTAATTATTTTGGATATATATTGAGGTGTTTTCCACATATTTTGAAGTTGTTTGATCCTTAGTTCTTCTATTCCTTTCTAGTGTTCTTTTAAGATTCAATCAAGGTAGGGGATTCAACAATTATACCTTTTATTTATTCATTGATGTGGAATTACCATCTTTTTTAATTTAAGTGAGTGGTAATAATTAAACTAATAAATATATTTATAAACAAATAAATAATATTAAAGGGATGGTTGAATCCAATGTGTTTTATATAATTCTATGAAATTGATTATGGTTGATGGTTGTTTGATGTTACTAGTATGGGAACATTATTTTATACTTTATAAATTGTTGAATCAACTTTCATAAAATGTTAAATAATTAAATATAGTAATATGTCAGCTGTATTGAATATTAAACTGAGGAGATTATTCTTATATAACATGTGTTAAATAAATATGGTGTCATGTTTTAAAAAGTGAAATTGAGGAATTGTTATGTTGCTGAAAATAGATGTTTTTTGTTATCTTATTGTTTTTTATGTTGTTTTGATTAGTGTGGGTTTCATAATATTTATAATGGATATTTGTCTTTGTTTGTAGTGGGGTAATATGGTCTTTGATATCGTGGAGGAATGTGGGATACTATATTCTTTGTAAATTGTGGTACGTTTGGTTACATAGAAAGTAAGTGATTTTGTGGTTGTTGTGGAGGCTATGGGAATTTGATGTGATGCTGGATGAGAGGTTCTGTGTGTGCATATCATAGATTATTTTATATGTTTCGAGTGGCATGGAATATGGTTAGTAATAATGAATATCAAAATAGGTATGTGTCATATTTTTATAAAAAGATTTTATTCATGAACTATTTTTGGACTAAAATTAAAGGGTAATGGCTTGGATAAACATGGTCTATGGATAATGAATGGTTTTAAATTAAATATTGAATAGAATAGAATAATGAATTTAATGTTCATGTTAAATTGATAAAATTTTAATTGGAAATGGTATGTTATAATTTAGAAATTAAAAACTTTATTATGGCTGGTTTGTCTATAAATGTGTTCTTGGTTTTTCTTATAGAGATGAACACAAATTCTAGTGAATGGTAGTGATAAGGTAGTGGTTGTTATGTGTACGGAAATGTGGTTTTGGTATGAAACCTTAGGTTATTTTTGTGTGTTGATGTATATGATATATTTTTCTTATGATTTCACACTCAACCAGAGTGAGATAACCATACTTATTCTCAAATGTTTTGGGTTTTGGGTTTGGGGTGTCTTCCATAACATCATGGTTACTAGAGGAACATATGGCTAATTAGTCCTTATTCAAAAATCTACCTTATAGGTGTAGTATCTGTTTTTAGGGATCTAAGTTATTATTTATAGGTTTTAATGGTCATAAATTAGAGTGAAACGAATGTGATAATTATTTATCAATTATGAGATATTGATGTGGTGGGGCATATGATACCTGGAGAAGGTTGTGCGTTATAGGAGAAGGGAATAAAGAGTTTTCCCTCAATATTCATATTACCCTACAATGATGGTGATGTGATGTGTAGTTATAATGTTATGATAATTGGTTGTGGTATGTGGTGATGATGTGTTATGTGAACATGGTGATGATGTGTTTTATTGTATGTTGTAATGATGAAGGGGTTATTGTTGTGATGAAATGTGTGGCAGTGTGATTGTATGTAAGGGATGGGAGCACCGAAGCATATGTTGTTGGGGTGATAGACTTGAAAACTTTTAGGGAAGTGTTTATGGGGAACATTCTATCCAAGATTATATTATATTATATTATTATAATAGGATGTTATATTGGGTGAGAGATCCTTGGTGAGGTTGGGTGATAATTGACGTGGCATATGTATGTGTTGGGTTTTCTAATTATTCCTTGAGGAATTATTATGCTTCATCAAAATTTTAATGAGAGGTATTGAGGAGGGTCGTACTGAGTATATAAAAATGCCCAGACATGTATACATATGTCTATTTTCTAGGCTTCCATGAGGGATTCAATGATTCAGTTGGAAATTATGAGCTCATGGAGTAGAGATTTGGTTTGAGTCACTACCTTAAGAGTTTCATTTTGGAATTTTATTTTAGAGACTTTACTTTATATTAAATTACATGCCTTATGGGATATATATTATATTTTAAATTTATGGTGTTGATTGGTGGTCTTATTTTTATATCACGAGGAATTATGAGGATAATTTCTCCCACTTTTATGTTTTTTACCCTCGGTTCATGTCACCAACTTGTGCCCTGCTTGAGATGAGTTTCATGGATAACACTTGTCTTCACTATATGAAAAAGTGGGGATCTTGGGGGGAATGAAAAGGTGTTATCTAAAATATATATTGGAGTAATATATATATTGGAGTTAAAAATTGGTGATAATTAAATGATATTAACATGGAAATAATGTCAGTCAAACCTAGAGTGTGTTGTTAAAAGAGTGACCATCTAGGATAAAAAAAATTGGCCCCCCAAGTGATTTGATGCAAGGACACCAATATTACCAAACATCCAATGTGATATGATACTAATTATTTGGTGGATACCTATGAGAGGTACATGGATTATTCTTTCTTACACACATATCTAAAATGGTATGAGTTATGAAAGATAAAATGAATTTAATAAAATGCCCCATAATAAATTGCATGATACACTACCACAAAAGAGGGAAAGGGAAGAAATTCCTTTTATCAGTGATAGCTAAAAGTGATGTTCAATGTTCTATTTATCAATGCTAAAAAAAGTTATAATAAAGGTGTACCATTTATCAGTGCTTTTCTTAGTGGTGATAAAGGGTACATGTAGCACTGCTATTATTAGCATTGATAAACATTTTTAATAAAAATTATTATTAATTTACATATTATTATTATATTTATATTAAAAAATTATTATTATATTTATACATTAAATAAAAACCAAATGTTTATAATTAATATATATATTTTTAATAATTCAATAATATATATATATAATGTTTTAATTAAAAAAATTATTTCTAAGATTATTGTTATATATATAATTAAATAATTATAAGATTTAGATAAATTTCATTAAATAATAAATATCTTTATTATCTTTATTATCTTTATTATAGATTTATTAGATTTATATTTATTTGATTAATTTGATTAATTAATGAGATTTATTAGAATTTTATTATTAATCCATTATATTCATTATATTTTTTATATTTAATATATTTAATATATGTATATAAATATATAATTCTTTTTAATATATATATATATATATATATATTTATAATTTAAATTATTGAATATATATGTGATTTTCAAGGAATTTGGTCAATGAATATATTGATCATGCGTATATGTTACTAATCATGCATGAATGTTCATTTATACATTACATCACGTTTTCCATTGATGTGGTATATCAATTAATTCATAATGTTACCCATATGAACTAATTTGTAAAAAAAATGAACATATAAAATTATATTAAATTTATTTAAATAATAAATATATTTTATAATATTTTTAATGATATATATAAATACTTCTCAAATACATTTGTAATTATAATTATCACTATATATATATAATTATAAAATTATACATATATTATTATAATTTTATTAATATATATATATATTAACAATTATATACAAATATTTTTAAATATATACTATTTATATTTATATTTATTAGTATATATATATATATAAATATTTATCCTATATATCAATTGAAATTAATACATAATAATATAAATAAATTATAAAAGTTATACCATTATGAGTTCTAAAAAAGTGCTGATAAAAGATGTCTCTATCACCACTATAATTTTAGCACTCATAAATAGGACTTTTATCAGTGATATAATTTTAGCATTGATAAAGACATCTTTTATGATTTCTTTTTTAGCACTGATAAAAGCTGTTTTTATCTGTGCTAAAAAAGAGCTAATAAAGGTACGTTTTATCTGCAGTTTTTATTTTAGCGCTGATAAAACATACTTTTATCAGTGATTTTAACTAGTGATGATTAAGTTTTATATAGGTTTTTTAAAAGAACCCTAACAGGATCCTCCTCCCTTGCACCCATTCAAGAATTCGCGGAAGTGGACCCATGCACCGTCGAGGCCTCCTCCGCCACGACCCCTCCTCCACCTCCTCCTCTGCCACCACTACCACCATTGCCTCCTCTTCTATGGTCACCAACTCATCCTCCTCCACCGCTACCATTGCCTCCTCCTCGTCCTCCTCCTCCACAACCGGTGCCTCCTCCTCCTCCTCTTTTCCACTGTTTCTACTTCCTCCTCCATCTAGATTCTTCCGTAAGTTCTCATTATTCTGCATTCTCCAAATATCCATGGTACTTCCCTCTCTTGGAATCATAGTCCAAGTCTATTGGCTATATTTCTTTGGTCTGTGTTTTTGATTTTGATGTAATTTTGTTGGATCTAGTAAACATAACATGTCTTGTGATCATATAATGATGTTTTCTTATGTTATTCTCCATTTTTGAAAACCGTTGTGAGGAATGTGGCTTCCCTCTAATCTCCAATTCACTTTTAACATAATGACTTTTTTTTATTATATATTTTCATTTAAATTTTTGTGAACAACATTTATGATTCTTGAAGTAAATCTATTCATATATGGTTTTGTAAAAAATGGTTTGTATTTAGAAAACCCTCTTATTATAGAATTTTTTTGTTATTTTTTAAAAATTATAGTTTTCTTTTGACACATGTAAAGTATTTAATGAAATTATTTTAATGAGGATTTTTTTGTTTATTTGTAATGGTATTTTTTAAATATGGTTGGTGTGAGTTAATGGGTTGGTATTGACTGTAAAATAAGGGGAGTAATCCATTAGGTTACTAAGATATTTATCACCCTGTGATGACTTGGTGGATCAACAAGGGATCTCACATGAGTATGTAAATTTCAACAAAGTATGCATGGTTTTTGGGTGGATACATAAATATGGATAATCCTAATAACTGAACTAAATTTTTTTTTATATACAAAGGTTTTCCTTGGATATTATTTATGATATTGGGATAATCAATTTAAATGATTTCAAATGGTTTTATATAAAACTTTATATCATTTGTCCCATGTGTATAATGTTTGTATGTATCTATAAACTTATACTATGTTCAGTATTAAACCCTTTCTTTAGAAATATTTCTTATTTGAAGTTATCATCTATCAAGACACATATAAGGGGAAGGTATTTTAGTTCTTTAGTAATTCTTCATGACCCCATTGAGTGGGAATTGGTGTCATGTTTGTGAAAATATTTCATATGTGATTGATCAATATGGAAAAAGGATCAGAAGGTGTGTGGGGAATTATTTATAAGAAACTTTTCTAGTTGTATATGGTTTTGTTTAAGTGTGTGGTAGTTTCACGTGGAGGGGGCATTAGGGTTATGGGAAGTGTAGACAGTTTCAAGCTCCGAAAGTAGGATTATTTTCAAAGAAGAGATCAGATGACTAGAAGAATGAATTTTATGCATGTGTGTCATGAGTTAACTATAGTGAGAAATAATAAAGGATGGGAAATATTAGTTGTCTGATGTACTACTAAAAATTTGTGGAAGATGGTGCAATATCTAGTGGTCATAATAGATTTTCAAGTTTCAATGGGTTTTCACATGAAGGCCATTGTACTTCAAGGTAACATTCACATTGAATTGGGTTTCTTATAAAATTATTTATACTTTGTTTGGACTACAAAAAAATTGATCATAAACTAGTTTACTCATTATAAAATTATTTATAAACAAGTTGAGTTATTTATCTAATTGTTTATAAATTGTTTGGTTTGTTTATACAATTGTTGAAAAAATAGTTGGGTTTCTTTTATAAAGGTGTTTTCATTTTAGAGATTTGATGGATTTTTTATGGAAATTATTTGGTGTGTGTTTGGAAATGATATGGGCCGTTTTGGAAATTGTGAGATATTTGGGTGTGAGTTTGTTTGAAACTAAAGGGCCTGTTTGGAACTTTCAAAAGATTTGTATGTTTTACATTCCAAGCAAGTAATTTTTGTCTATGATTCACATCCCAAGATACTTGATGGAACTCTTGTTATTGAACCTCGTGATGGAATAACACAACCGACCTAAATATAATTACTAAAAAAACCTCATTCTAATGAAAAATATATAGTTAATATTTAAACACACCACCACATCATCATTTCCATCATCATCTCCACATCATTCAACCCCCCAATCTTATCATTTACACAATACACATCACCTGTAACTACATGATTAATGAAACCAAACCTATTAAGATTCAATGAGGTTTGTATGATACTTCTTATAAATTTTTCCATGGGTTATGAAGTCATCAAATTAGTTTTAATCACCTATTAGTTTCTAATGTCTACTTCACACACTAGGTTCAAAAAACAATACTACCATAAAAATGAGGAAATCCTTAGCTATTACTACTATTATGTCTAATATATAAAAGATTTATCATTTATGATACTACCAGGACCCACCCCCATATGAACTTTAGTGGAGTTGTGAATATATTAGTGTCTAACCCCCCCATCCAATATTTAAATGGACACGAGTCACTTATTATTGGAAATATAATGATACATCCCAGGTTGTTATCATAACCAACATATGACATGACTTTCTGCAAACCTAAGAAGCATTAATGATCCCTATGGGATAGAAATTATCCCATAAGAAAAGGATACAATTAATGTGGAATATTTTAACCCTCAATTAGAGTAAATTAAAAATTATATTTGTCCTGGAAAAAAGACATTCCCCATTCATAAGTTTAACATCTAAAAAAATAGTTGATATGAAAAAAATAAATAAACTGGAAGCAGATATCATAGATGGAAAATAAAATCACACTATTGACAAATAAATTTTTTTAACCATACATGTCCCATTAAAAAATCTCATTGGACCTTTTTTGGATAGGTATAACATATGTGTTCTCATTTTATGTTTTCTTTTCATTTGTAAATCTCCTTCGATGCACACTTCTCCTCCGCCTCAAACGCACCTCCACTGTGCACTGAACGACACCTTCACGGTGAGTATTCTTAACTTATTCATTGGTTTCCTCTTATTTTCATGTTATTACTGTTGGATATTGATGGTTATGTTGTGAATTTTATGGGATAAATAACCCACTGAAAATCATGGTTTTTGGTAGTCCTTTTATGTGTACTAAATGAATTGCATGTTGGTTGGTTCTTGATGAACATTTTTATATAGAAATAGGTAATTTACGTATACATGGATAGTTAATTAATTCCTCACGGTGATAAAAATTTTGTGATAACCCATCAATTAAAAAGAAAAATTGAATAAGGGATGATTTTTAAAATATAAAATTGTGTCTATTTGGTATGTATAGTGTTGTGATTATGAGCATGATTGTGTGTTTGTATGGTGTTGCGGTTGTTGAAATTATTGGTAAGACATTTTTTTCCATGTTGTAGTTCCTCCAATATTGAATATCAATCCCAACCTTGCACATTTCAATGGCAGCACCACTTTGTTACTAGTGCAACTACACTAAATCTTAGAAAACCACTTAACTATAGGCATCCAGGGGACACTTTATGGGAACCCTAGTTAAAATAACCATAACAACACATGTAATGAATCCTACCACCTGCAAGCACTCTATGTAAAATCATAATATCTATTAGTTTTGTACCGTAGTTATTGACTCGATACATTATGTTTCTAGAGAAACACTAACAAAAGTATTTACAACAATACAAATATATCACATGTGGGATGCAAAAAAATTCTATTGAAAGGGATTTGCATAGATAGTTCCAATGAACAGGTGTTTGGAAAGATGAGCGTGATAGACTTTTTCCTATGTAATTCATGGAGAGGTAAGTGTATTTTTTACCATATCTAGTTCCATCAATTATAGATGGATGGTGACCCTATTTGAAGATATTTTGTGTAATTATTCTGTTAAATATTATTATAACTGAATCGTATAGGATTAATATGAATTAATAATGGATTAATGTCAATCGACTGTCAAAATTGAATGAAGATAGAGTGAAGTATTTTATCAAGTTTGAAAAAGATCATGTATATGAACCTTCTTAAGTCCTTTGTTTGTGTTTACACTGTTTTTATTGAAGATAGATTAGTCTAGATAAGTTGAAAGAAAACTTGATCTGTCATGAAATAGATCTAAGTTATACATGTTGGAATAAACACATGGGAAAAAATGAATGTAGGTAGTGTTTGGGATAACACTGAGTTTTATGGACCATATGATATGATTACAAGAATGAAAAATGAAGAAGACTGTATGTAGGATGCGATTACCGATGGGAATGATGAAAAATATCATATTGAGGAAATTAAAAGTACAGTTGAATATAAACATTGTAATTTCCCAAAATTGTTTGAGAAGCTAAATAGTTGTGAATAGAAGACATTGTATGTTGGTCGCACTAAATATACTACATTGTCATCTATACTAATGTTGTATAATCTGAAAGAATAAAATGAGTGGAGTGGCACCAGTTTTACTGAACTACTTTCTCTCCTAAATGACATGCTCCCAAAAGATAGTGAGTTCCTGAGCGAAACATAAGATGCCAAACGAATGATATGCTCAATGTAAATGTACTTTGAAAGAATACACGCATGCCCGAATGATTGTATACTATTTCAAAATGACCAAAAATCACATAACGAATGGCCAAATTATGGTTCTTCTCGATACAAAATAGATGAATCCAGTCCTTTGAATGTTGTATGGTACTTTAAAATCATTCCAAGGCTTAGTTGCCTATATAGAAGTGAGGGGATTACATGACAATTGACATGGCATGCAGATAAAATATTTAAAGATGGGAAATTACGCCACCCCAAAAACTCTCTTCAGTGGAAGATAATTGATCTTGATTATCTTGAATTTGTAAATGATCTAAAAAACCTTCTTCTTTCATTATCTACATATGGAGTGAATGCTTTTGGATTTTAAAGTAACAGTAAAAGTATATGGATTTTTATGTTGATAAATTATAACTTACCACCATGGTTAGAAATGAAACTAAAATACATCATTTTATATATGCTTATATCAATTCCAAAACAACTGAGTAAGGATATAGATGTTTATTTGGAACCATTGATCGAGGAATTGAAATTATTGTCAGATTCAGGTGTTACGTTTAATGATACTTTCAAAAATGATTATTTTACTTTGAAAGCCATATTTTACGAAATGATAAATGGATTTCCTTCTTATGTAAAATTTTTAGGATATAGCATTAAAGAAACTCAAGGCTGTCCCATTTTCAAATAGGGCACACAATCAATTAGGTTGAAACATTCATAAAAAACTATGTCTCTAGGACATCGCAGATTTCTACCCAAATGGCATAAGTACTGATCATGGATGAAATCATTCGATAGATGTTTCTAAGAATAAACATCACCATCTCCACTAATAGGTGATCAATTGTTTGAAATGTAAAATATGTGTACACTACGTTTGGTAAACTTTTTTTTAAAAACCTTATGAAAAAATGTCAGAAAAAGAGATCAGTTTTTTTGAATTACCATACTAGAATTATCCATATATCAGATATTTTTTTTTGATTTTATGCATGGTGAAAAAATGTATGTGATAGTTTCATGAGCATGTTTCTAAATTCACCTTGAAAAAAAAATAATGTAATTATTCCAGGTTGGACATGGATGATATGGTAATAAGAGAAGTGTTGGTACCCTTGAAGTGTGAAAAATTAACATTTCATCGCCCCGCAGCTTACACTCCTTCCAGACGGGAGATATATCAGTTTTTTAAAGTCTTGAATGATGTAAAGGTTTTAGAGGTATATTAAAAAAATATCAATAACATCATGTCAGTGAGTGATTTAATGTTAAATAGTATTAAATAACATTAAGTCCATGTTTTGATACAATATCTAATTTCTACAGCTTTACATTTCATGTTTCCCAAGAATTACCACTATAAATTAATGAAGCTCTATTTAGTATTCAATGCTACATGAAAAAATGTTATAGCCCTGATGAAATTTGAAAATATATAAAGAGAAATTTCTTTCAAATTATGTAAATTTGAAATGTTCTTCCTTCCAAAAATCATTGACATGATGATTCATTTGATGGTTCATATGGTGAGAGATATTTGACTATGTGGTCTTATACATTATAAATAGATGTACCCTATTGAACGGTATATGATTATTTTGAAAGGTTTTCTCAAAAATTGAAGTCATCCTGAGGGTTGTATAGCGGAGTGATATATTGTTGAGGAAGCTGTTGAATTATATACCGAATACCTATCCTGTGTGGAAAGCATTGACCTACATAATTCTCATTACACTGGGAGACTTGAGGGTGAAGGAATTTCTTGAAGTGGGGTTGTCACAATCAATATTACATATCTGGAGCAGGACCACCATTACTTTTTCATAATAGGTTCAATTTTGAACCATATGTTCAATTGAAAAAAAATAATTATTATGCATTTAAATATATCATGGGATTAAAAATGGATATCAAATACACATAATTGATAGTTTATAAGATGGTTTCAAGACCATATTTTTATGAAGTTAGATGAAAATATATACTCAATTTCATAACGACTTCTATGTCTAACAGGAGGAATAAGTTTGTAGGTATTATCTTAAAATTATTATGTAGTTAATGATAATACATTCTATACTAATGGACATGATGAAGACAACACAATGATAAATAGTGGGGTTACACTTGTGGATAAATCGATTCATGTTTTAAGTGCTAAGGACTGAAATCAAATTTATGAGAATATGTCACACATTGGCATCATCAAAAAAATATGGGAGCTGGATTATATGAAATTTCAAGTGCCGATTTTTCAATGCAAGTGGGTTGATAACATAAGTGATGTTAAAATAAATGAATTGGGATTTGTGAAAGTTGATTTTAGTAAGGACGGGGAGAAAGGTGAACCATTTATAATGTCTTCACATGTAGTACAAGTATTTTATGTTCTAGATACCACAAACTGAAACTAGTCAATTAGTATATTATAGACCAAAACAACTAATGGTTCAGTTGAAAATTCCACAGAGGATGACCCATTCATTGGTACTTCACAATCATTTCCCAGTGGTCCTAATGTAAACTGTGTTTTGTATGTCAGAGGAGACCACAATGAATGTATTTACATAGTGGATAGAGGGGTCAAATCTCTTTAACCTTCCGAAAAGGAGAGTTCAATAATAAGTCTATTGTTTTATTGTAATATAAATTGTTTTACTTTATTTTATTATATGTTTCCTTCTTATTTTATTTAATCTAAAAAAATGTTAAACCACTACTGCAGATAATAAATTATTTACCTACTGATGCATCCAATACTGAGGCAGAACAGGTCTATCAACCTGCTACTGCTGGTCCCAGTGAAGTTGAACAACAGGTCTCACAACCTGTTTTTGCTGGTCCTAGTGTTGAGGTATAATAGGTTTCTCAACCTATTAATGCTGGTCCCAGTGATGATGCTAGTGCTCCATAGGAACATAATGATGATTCTGAAACTAAAGAAATGGTATGAAATGATTCCCCAGAAGTGAAAAAAACAAGATCATCATAGATTACCAGTTTAACTAAAATCCTTAAGGCAGATGAAAAAGGAATCAAGTTTGATGTGGGATGGAATAAGTGAGGTCAGCATGTGAACCCCATCAAATCCATGTATAGTAGCCACATTGGAATCGTCACTTGAAAACACATGCCGATTGATATGTAGTCGTGGAAACATGTTGTCATTGGGATTAAGACACTAATGTGGGGGAGATATTATAGTAACATTATGATAACATTTCTTTAATTTTTTAAAATAAAATAAAATACCAAAATGATGTCTTACTCTTCATAATCCCTTGGAGAGTGCATTTATAGTACATTCCTCACACAAGGAATATGTATTAAGTGTTTTAGGATGGATTCATAGAGTCTTACATGTAATTTTAATGAAATATAATCTTAATGAAACTAAATGGAAAATCAAGCCACACCCACCACCTCTTTAGGAAAACTTGATATCCCAAGGAGCATGGGGTGAATTTAACAGGCATCATGTGGAGCATACTTTTCATGTACATTATGTCAGGTAATTAGTTTTTTGATGTTTCTTGTATTAATCACTTTGATTGATAGTTTTTTTATTTATGAAACAAAAATTGAGTGCTGAAAATAAGGAATGCGTAGACAAACCAGCGTACCCCTACCATAAAGCAAGGATGGGGCACACTTTACTTGAGAAAAAATGGTACATATTTTAAATCTACCAAAATACTTTTATGTGACATAAAATAACACCATAACCACGTTCTTCTATTTATATGAATATTGATGAATCAAAATCAAAACCCACTTCCATCCCACTCCATCTTCAATGGAAGGTGGCTCATGTAAATAAAGAGGGGATACTAATAGATGGAAGAAAACAAAAATTGTGGTAAACATGTGTATGTTTGACATAATATAAATTTGTTTTTATTTAAATCTCTATTACCTAGAAATTATTACTTATTTTATTATATTTTATATATAAAATATTCACAAGAATCTAAAACACCCACACTAGATGCAGAAACACTTTCCGTAGCCTTGATACAGCCAGAATAGCATAGCTGCATCAGGGGTGCAGGTTTTAGGGTGACACCGTGAACAAATGTTTAGAAAGAAAAACAAGAAAAGGATCAAACCAAGGAAATGAAAAAGATTATCGAAACATTATAAATGTATGAAGAATAAATAAAATACTAGAGATATCTAATAAAAAGTTGGATGGGGGGGGGAGACAAGAAACAACTCAAGAACAACCCATGTGTAAAGATCCTAACCCACCCTACAATAGTTTTGAAGCCATCCATTACCCTAAAAAACCTAAATTATCAAAGATAATCGATGTTCTAATAATTTTTTATATGAAATATAAATCACATAGGCACTAATACCTTCCCTGAACTAATATTTTATAGGTTTAAAATTATTTTGATTTATATCTATCAACTCCCACCTACCGCCTTATAGCAAGGGCAACAATTTTCAATATGTAGAACAACATGATACACAACAGACCAAATCCAACAAGTCATGTCAGATTGTCGATTAATGTATCTCATGATACGAGAACAGAGCTACCTATTCCCAATGACAATGAAGACATTCATATGGTCGATCAAGCTGTTGGAACATTCATCACATGGCCGTTAATTCTTATAATAAACATATCGACAAGGAGGAATTCATTTTTAATTTATTTTTCACAATGAAACATTAAAATTTAATGAAATTTTTTGAATCGATTAATGTTATCATAGAATGATAAAAGTTTGGGGAGAAATTAAATATCGGCTCAAAACTACCTTAAGGATCAGCCAACTGATCGAAACGATCTATAGAGAGCACCTTCACCCCATCGGTTCTTCATAAAAATTTAATATCATTGTAGGAAAATGTGGATATGAAGTTTATAGAAAAAAATACTGATAAAAATGATTTTTAAAAAAATATTTATGGGGGTAAGAATCATATTAAATTATTGATGACAATGTATGCGAAATCCTGAAGTATAAATGTCTAGGAACCTTAGTTTTATATATATACATGAGGTATGTTTATATGATTTGATTTTACCAAAGTTAATGTACTTTGATAATTGTATATAAATACATTTTATATTTTTCAACGGCTTATATATGACAAAAAATTTAATGTATTTCCATATGAACAAAAATTTATTGAGAATCTATGATAAACCTTTCTTATGTTTCATTTCCTTAGGTTTTGAAAAATGGTTTTTGAAATAATTTGTCTTTCTAGTAGAGAATAACTTATTGAGAGACTCTTATGAACTATTTCTTTATGTTTCCATGTTTCCAAAATCACTAGACCAAAATAATTATAGAATGAATCATTTCTATTCTATATTTTGGTCATCTATGATGTTGTTTTTATTGATGTAGTGTGTTGGAATAATATTAGTTGTGCATCAATCACAAATTTCATAACAAAACTAAGGATTCTTCAATAATGTTGGTTAACTACCACTTTCATAGAATCTAATATTAACTTTCGATCTGGGGTCTCCATGATGCACTCATGCCACACCATCTCTATGATATCATCATTCAGTTTTCACTTTTCCTTCTCTTACTGAACCCATTTACTAGGTAAATGTGTATAGGAAGAGAAGGAAAAGTGAACAGTGAATGATGATATCATAGAGATGGTGTCCTATGTGAGAATCCCAGGGACGCCCAATAGAATGTTCAGATCATATTCTATGTTAAGTGGTAGTTAACCAATAGTAGTAAAGTGCAAAAAGAATAATTAAATTTGTTATTAACTTATATATGGAACAAATAAACCCATTTGAATGATGTAAAGTAATGTTAAAATATAATATATCTATTTTAACAAAAAATTATATAATGAAACATTGATTTGATTTTCATTTTTCCTTGCAGGTTTTGTTTATTTTAGAAGATTTCTATCCACGTGACATGCCATTATAAGAAGATAAAAGATGATGTGTCTACACAATCACAGAGGTAATCTTGTTGTTTTTATAGTAAAATAATTGTCCATATAATCAATACATTTTTTTATATTTATTTTTAATTTATTTCATTTATGTAAGGATTATTAACCAACTCATATGTGATATCAATGTATGAAATGTTTAGGTCATTATTGTTTGTATCAGAGTAACTGACCAATTCAAAAACAAGAAAACACATTTAAATGTTTTGTTACTTTAGGGATATGATCCATAAGTCATTTTAAATGTTTTGCAATCAACACCAACTCAATGTGACACACGATGCGACCAATATGACTCAAAGTGTCTCTTTATATTTAAAATTGACATTATTTTTAGTAAAAAGAACAAGTGACATACTGAAAACTGAGAAAACACTTTCTGATTGCTTTTATAATTTTGGGATATGATATATAAGTCATTTTTAAACTATTGGAATTGACAACATGTCAATTAAACATACAATGTAATTTCAATGACTCAATGTGCCTCTTTTTATTTGAAATTTACATTCGCTTTAGAGAAAACACAAATAGCATACTGAAAACCGAGAAAACGCGTTCAGATTGTTTTAATACTTTAGGAAAACGATACATGTGTCATTTGTGATGATCAAAAATAAAACACACCTAAATCTGACGAATTATGTTACTAATATTGCTAAATGTGTTTGTTATCTATTTGATATTGAAATTTTATTTCAAAAAAAGTCACTCATTGAAATCCAAGAAAACCTACTGCAATTGCCTTTATAATTTCGAATAATGATTCATAATTTCATTCTGACATGTATGAATGGGTGTCATATCAAACCAATGCATGATGTTACTGGTATGACTTAAAATGTGTATTTCCAGTTTGAAATGACGATATAGTAAAAAAACAACTGACATACTATGAAATGATAGTACACATTCAGATTGTTTTGATAATTTAGGACATTGATACAAAAGTAATTTGTGACATGTAGGAATCCACAACACTTAAATTAAATGAACAATGTGACTGGTATGACTCAAAGTGTATCTATTTATTTAAAATTTAAATAAATTTTAGAAAAAATTGACATTCTACAAACTGATCAAAAACCTTCATATTGTTTTGATACTTTTTTAAAATGATCCATGAGTAATTTTTGACATTTACGATTGAACCTAACCTCAATATGATGCACGGTGTATCCAATATGGCTAAAAGTGTCTGCTATCAGTTTAAAATTGGCATTTTAGCTCAAAACCGGTCACTCACAAAAAAACCCAGAAAACACACTCCAATTTTCTTCATAATTTTGGATAATGATTCATAAGTTCATTGTGACATGTATGAAGAAGTATCATATCAATCCAATACACGATGCGACAGGTGTGAATCAAAATTCATGTTTCCAGTTTGAAATGACATTATAGTAAAAAAACACAACTAACATACTACAAACTGGGAAAAAACATTTGAACTGTTTTATAATTTGGTAAAATGATCCATAAGTCATTTGTGACATGTAGAAGTCGAACACACCACAATTCAATGCACAATTCGACTGGTATGACTCAAAGTGTATCTTTTTATTTAAAATTGACATTAATTTTAGAAAAAACACAAGTGACATACTAAAAATTGAGAAAATGTGTTCATATTGTTTTGAAACATTCAGAAAATGATTCCTGAGTCATTATTTGACATCCAATAATCAACTGAACCACAATCTAATGCATGGTGTGATCGGTATGGCTAAAAGTGTATGTTATCAGTTTAAAATAGACATTTTAGATCAAAAAAAGTCACTCACTGAAAACCAAGATAACCCGCTCCAATATTCTTCATAATTTTGGATAAATATTCATAAGTTATTTATGATGTGTATAAAGTAGTCTCATATCAATCCAATACATGATGTGACCAATATGACTCAAAATGCGTGTTTCTAGTTTGAAATTACATTTTAGTAAAAAAACAGAACTGACATACTAAAAAATTAGCAAACACAATCAGATTATTTTGATACATTATTAAAATGATTCATAATTCATTTTTTATTTGTAGGAATTGAATGCACCTCAATTCAATTCATAATGATACTAGTATGACTCAATGTGTCAATTTTTATTTAAAATTGACAATAATTATAGAGATAAAACCATGTGACATACTCAAAACTGAGAAAACATATTCGTATTATATTGATATGTTAATAAAATGATCCATAAGTAATTTTTGATGTATACGAATCAACCCCACCTCAATCTAACACAAGGTGTGACTGGTATGGATAAAAGTGTCTATTATCAGTTTAAAATTGATATTTTAGCTCAAAACGTGTCACTCACTGAAAACCAAGAAATCGTACTCCAATTGTGTTCATAATATAGGATAACAATTTATACGTTCTTTGTGATATGCCTAAAGTGGTCTCATATCTATCCAACACACGATGAAACCGGTATGACTCAAAATGCGTGTTTTCGGTTTGAAATGACATTATAGTAAAAAACACAACTAGCATACTAAAAACTGAGCAAAAATTTAGAATTGTTTTGAAACATTAATACAATGATCCATAAGTCATTTTTGACATGTAGAAATCTGCGACACCTCAATTCAATGCACAATGAAACTGGTATGACTCAAAGTGTGTCTTTTTATTGAAAATTAACATTAATTATTGAAAAAAAACACAAGTGACCTAATTAAAACTGAGGAAACGAATTTGAATTGTTTTTATACATTAGGAAAAATATCCATGTGTCATTTTTGACTTGTACGAATCAAATACACCTCAATTTGACGCATAATGTGACCGATATGGCAAAAAGTGTCTGTAATCGGTTTACAAATGACATTTTAGATCAAAACGTGTCACTCACTAAAAACCCAGAAAAACCACTCAAATCGTCTTCATAATATAGTATAATGATTCATATGTTATTTTTGATGTGTATGAAGCAGTCTCATATTAAACAAATAAACGATGCCACTAGTATGACTCAAAATGCATGTTTCCAGTTTGAAATGACATTTTAGTAAAAAAACAAAAATGGCATACTACAAATTGAGAAAACACAATTGTATTGTTTAAATAATTTTTTCAAACAATCCATTAGTCATTTCTAATAAGTAGGAATCCACCTCACTTTTATTAAATGCACAAAGCGACTAGAATGAATCAAAATTGTCTCTTTTTATTTAAAATTGACATTAATTTAAAAAACACACAAGTGACATACTATAAACCAAGAAATCACATTATGATTGTTTTCATATATTAGGAAAATGATCCATCTATTATTTGTGATGTGTAAGAATTAACCACACCTCAATTCGATGCATGGTGAGACCGGAATGGCTAAATGTGTGTGGTATGAGTTTAAAATTTACATTTTAGCTCATTAGGTGTCACTCATTGAAAACCAAGAAAACCCACTCCAATTGCCTTCAGAATTTAGGATAACTATTTATAAGTTCTTTGTGACATGTATGAAGAAGTATCATATAAAACTAACGCATGATGTGATCTTTATGACTCAAATTGTATGTTTCCAGTTTGAAATGAAAATTTAGTAAAAAAGCACAACTAACATACTACAAATAGAGCAATCAAATTCATATTGTTTTTTTACTTTAGTAAAATGATCCATTAGTCCTTTGTGAAATTTAGGAATCCACTGCACCTTAATTCAATGCAATGTGAAACTGGTATGACTCAAAGTGTCTCCTTTTATTTAATTTTGACATTAATTTTTTGATAAAAACACAAGTGACATACATCAAACTGAGAAAACACATTATTATTGTTTTGATACATTAAGAAAACAATCCATCAGTCATTTGATACATTTTGGAATCAATATCTCCTCATTGTAACAAACGATGTGACCAATATAAATCCAAATGTGTCATTTAAATTTGAAACTAATTTCAGTAAAAGAACTGGTGAAATACTCAGAACTAAGGAAACCCATTCATATTTTTTAATATTCTAAAAAAACAATATATGACTCATTTGTAAAGTGTAGGAATCAACCCCACCTCAATATGATGCACGATGTGACCAATATAACTCCAAATAGGCTTTTTTATATTAAAAATTGACATTTTATTAATGTATTCTTTCATATTAATGTTTAATTTATTTCATTACTGTACTACTAACATAATACTTGTTTTCTTATATAGGTGGAATTTTTTTCCTATGCTCAGATTCATTGTTTGTAAACTAATACCATGGAGAATAATTTTTGATAGGGGATCAATGATTCCAAATAATGAAACATGATTTTTTAACTGTTTTATGGATAATTTTAATTTTAATTATATAAAACATTCTTTGAAATGTATAAAGTATTGTATTTTATTTCATTCATGATGTCAAGGAAATGTATATAGCATTTTTTTCCAAAAATCTTGTGTGTGCTGTTTCATTCTTTTGTAATTTGTTGTGTGTGCAGGTGTGTAGGTGTTGGGTGTGATGTTAAATAAACATCACATCACAAAAAACTAGGCATTTATCAATGATATTTTGAGCACTGATAAAGGGGGGACCTTTATCAGGTTTTTTAGTGCAGATAAAGGTCCACCTTTATCAATGCCTTTTAAGCGCTATTAATGGGGTCCCCACTTTATCTTTTCCTTGATTAATAAAACTTTTCTAGCATTGTTAATAGTGGTTTCTAGAAATTTTAAAAGCCTTATTTTTAGTATTTATACTAGGATTATTGGTTTAATATATTTCTTATAGACGTAAAACCTGTCCACCAACCCTATGTGGTTTATATATTAATGGTTTAATAGGATGACCTTGTAGATTATTGTAGTGTTAACCCAACTATGTTGGATGAGTCATAAAGGAGTAAATTGCATGAGTTACAATGATAGTGTTTAGTGAATATGGGTGAAGTATGTTGGATTTGGAGATGTAGTTTGGTCTGGAGATTTTAGAGATTATCTTCAGCTTGATCAAGGTTAGGAATGAGTTATGGGTTCAATTAGAAGTTATTTAGATGAGAATATCTACATGCCAATGGTCGATTTTATTTATTAGAGAGGGAAAGGAGGTAGAGATTTCATGGGATGATTTTTAAGTCCAAATTTTTAATGAGTTCTTATAATTAATGATCATTGTAGTGAAGTAATTGGAGTATTCCACACTTAATTAAAGAATCTTATTAATGTAGAGAATCATGATTTAATTTAGGGATCTTTTCTCGTTTTAC
Source organism: Viscum album (assembly GCA_963277665.1). NCBI lineage: Eukaryota > Viridiplantae > Streptophyta > Magnoliopsida > Santalales > Viscaceae > Viscum > Viscum album. The sequence goes on along the minus strand of OY728138.1, from coordinate 717,144,660 downwards.
TCAGGCCCCTTTCTAGATGATGTGGCCAAATATAGATATTTTGAGGAGGTGTTCAATACATTTATTTTTATATTATTACCCCATTTATGTTGCCTATGTATCTAGAGATATAAAAGAAGGAATATGTGATCAGGAGGCTTCATTATCAATTGAGGTCATCTATAGAGGGGATTTATCAAAGATCCTTGAGGACTACGCTATTGTTGGGGGATCCTAGATATCATGCAGTCACAGTTTTGACCAGTATAGAGTCAAACACTATAGTTCTTTTATTATTTCCCAAGGTAAGGTAGATCATGTATATTTTTTTGGTATCCATTATTGGTTTATTCATCTATAAAGAACACGGTCACCATCACTTCCATTTCATAAACATTCTCCATGGCCATCCCGGTTAAGTATGGTGGATCCCATTTTAGAGTTCATTGATATTCCATTAAATATCATAAAAACCCCAACTCCTTTCAGGGGACTCATGATATTTATGTTCCATGAGTTTCTATATTAGTTCATGGTATCTCTAATAAATAAAATTTTTATTTAATCAAAATTATACGAGGGTCATGATATAGTTGTAGGAATATTTTATAAATCCTTCAACACCATCATCTTGATGATAAGTTTGCTATGGGAAATTTTTGGATGTGTGAGGTGATTTTACTGAAAATTTAGTGTTTTTATAGGGATTATTGAGTGATCCTTAAAATATATGTCCATCCAATTCTAAGGAAACACCCAGAAATCTTGTATACATCAATTGTTTCCTTGGTCTCGTGTGACATTATCATAGGTTCTTGTCCAATATCTCTCATATTTAATAACCATTGACATCATTGACTAGGAAGAACCCAATATTCATATGGACTTATTAGTCTTAGGTATAGTTTGATTATTTTATGGAGAATCTAATTTGTGTTCCAATTATTTGGATTCAAAAGGAGAGATTTATGTTTTAGGTTTTCTATAACGCTTCTAAGATCAGTTTAGGTTGTTTCTGTATATATTTTACAGTAGTGATATTATATGGGTTGATATATTTATGTATTCATGATCATAACTATTCCACCCATGATGTTGAGTTGGCAGTCGTGATGTTTTATTTAATGTTTTGGAAAAGAATGATTTTTGGTCTCAAAATATCACAAGATATTGACGTATATAAACTATTAGAGGGATTTTCTAGTGTAACACCATAATATCTTCGAATAAATCTATGTTTGATAGTATATTCGACATGCAACAACGAACATAAATGAAATGTGATATATTTAACTGTTATAACCTAGCTATTAAATTGGAAGGTATGAATAGTATTAGCTACATTATGAAACAAATACACACACACAAAAATATGTGTATATATATATATATCATACAATATATAAATTATTTTTAAATATTTAGTAAATAATCAATCATGTTTTTAGTAATCTAATTTTATTCTTCAAAAATAAGTTTTCTCCAACAATGATTTTTATTGATTTTAATGAAAAAATATTACAATTATTATTTAGAAATTTTACAAAAATATATTTGATAAAATTAAAATACTTTTTAAAATCATAATACCAAAGTTTTCTTCGGGTGAAATTTTAGGATTTTTCAGAAAATATTTTCTTCCAGTCAATAGGGAAAACTACTTATTTTTGTAAAAATATCATTTCCTTTCAATAAATTAAACAATTTAAATGTCCCATTATAGTATTAATATGATTTAAATAAAAAAATTTATTATATATATTTATTTAATCCAAAAAATTTATTTATAGTCAACTTCATAATTGATTTTAGTATAAGTTAGTTTTTGGGTTTAAAAATATGTTTCTATTAAAATCTGTTTTAAATTGCATAATGTTTTTGAATTTTAATTAATTAAGATAATAAATATCGAGGAATGTTTTAAATAATATTTATAAATTATAAATTCATAATTATGAATTTAAATTCATACAATAATTATTATTGGTTAAATATTTAATATAAAATCATATTTTCCTTGAAAAATACACTTCTTTAAAACCCACTTTTTTGTTCTTCCTGTGAGTTGGAATATAAATTAATTTATGAAAATTAATTTAATTCAATTTTTTAAAATGAATTAAATATTTTGAATAAACATAATTTATAATTTTTAATAAGGAATACATATTTTTTATCATAATAAATAGTGAAAAGAGTAAAAATAAATTACAGCAGTAAAGGTGAAAATGGTTTTATTGGGAGTTAAAATAAGAAGATAAGGGTGAAAACGATATAAAAACATGTATATAAACAATTATATGGTCATATTTAGACCTTATAATTTCTAAAGATGAATAACAATCCATTTTTGAGCCCTATGGAAAGTGGACAACATGGGTACACCTTTTTATTTAAAAAAATTACAAGTGAGCCACTCGCTTCACATATAAAAGGAATCAAAATCTCATTTATTATTAACACATTAAAACCATTTAAATTTATCCAATATCTGACCAAATAACATACTAACATCAATCCACTCATCCAAGAAGCCTTGGATTGGTTCAAAATCAATTTGAAAAATACTTTAGGTATAATCCAAATGATGTGGTCCTAAAAGAGGTAAAATTCCTAACTATGTGTTTTTGTGTTATTTCTTCTTCAAAATACTTTAAATATTCTTAAAATATGGTAATGTGATAAAATCTGGTATCAAATATATAATTATATTTTATTAAATATATTTCATAATTAAATTCAAGATCCTCTTCCATAAAACTAGATACTAAATCAGCTTTCATGTGTACGGTGGACTACCGCCTCAGGATCATATGCCATTCATTTTTAATCATTTCCTATAATATAGTATTGTATAGATATATTTAAAGTATATATATGGAATTTTAAAAATATTTATACTTATGGAATTATGATATCACATATACCTTTTATATCTTTCCATTCTATTGGGGATACTATAACATCGCTCGTGTGTACTGCGGACTACCACCTCACAAAGCGACGTGATTCATTTTTCACTAATTCTTTACATTGATGGTAATAAAGATAATTACAATGAATATATGAGATATGAATGTAATAATAATTATATTAATTATATATTATTATTATTAAAGGATAATATAAAATTTTATTTTCTTACATTGAAAAATGTTAACGTTGTTTATATACTTGTGAACTACTACCCCATGAAGCAATGTGATTATTTTTTCATAACCACATAATAATGATGATATATATAAATGTGTCTATTTAATTAAAAAATTAGGTATTTATTATTTTATGATTATTTTTTAAAGTTAAAATAAAACATACATTAAAATCATAATGGTCATTGAAAAAAAGAAACGTTACCCTTGCATAGATACAACCTACCATCTCCATGATCGTAACATAGTTCATTTTTTATGAAAATCATGATTGGGTTTAAAAGTATAATTGATGAATTAATATTATAATTATTTCATGACAATTATTATGTATATGTTGATATAAAAACCTCTTTGATAATGATAAATACATCGAATCCGTTTTAAACATCAAGATAAACATCATCAAAACACCCGATGCAGATTTAATTGATTAAATATTTAAATATGTAATTAAGAAGAAAAATAAATAAATGATTTAGGTATAAATTATTAACCCCATAGAGTTTTATTAATAAATTAATTTATTGATTTATGATTATTATAAAGGATTTAAATGGCGTACAAGGAGAGTTTAGAATTAAGGTAATTGATTTCAATCTCGCATTTTTAATTCAGTGAGACACAAAACATATTCACAACCAATTTATTTTATATGGTTTATATGTTGAGCATGAAAGTATTTTATCATTATTCTAATAAAAATTATGGGGATTAACATATATATTTTATGATCTCAAATTTTTTAGGTTTAGAGTTCAAAAGTTACCAAAGCGGTAAGGGATTCCGATCTTAATTTTTCTTCTGTGGGACATATGTTATATTATTCACATATTTTATTTTATATTGTTATTTAATGTTATTCTTTCCTTGGGTTTACGATAGTAATGTTTCCGAAGTGGAATTCGATATTTGTCCCAATTATCCTTCATTAAGACATATGTCATGTCATGTAGCTATATTATTTAATGGGGTTTATATAAAAACCCTTTGAAATTTAATATAATTAATTTATTAATTATTATAATATTTTAAATTTCATTTAATTTTATTCCTTTATGGGGACTACAGTTCAATTTTTTCTATGTGGTAAAGATTTTATGTTAGGATCTTATTATTTATTGGGATTATTTATGATTATGTTTCTTATGATAAAATTGTGTGATTCATATCTTAAGACACTCATGAATTTTATTCTTCTATTTTTATTTCATGAGAACACATGGTTTCCCTTCATTTTTCTCTATTTATGTACTGAACAGTTCAAAAGGGATTTCTATGAAAAATCATCTCTATTTATCTCTTTAGTAAAAAATATGGTTTCTTATAAAACCATATTTTCTAAAAATGTTTTTGTTATTTTCTTAAATACCAAAAAATATTTATTAATATATGTTTTACCCTTTTTATTATTTAAAATTTTTTATGAATGTAATCTTCATGTCATCTTCCAAAAAACTCATTTTTGGATTTTACAAAAAAATGTTCATTGAATATTTATAATAATGTGTACGACTTGAACATAATTTTATACTATATTGAACATTATTTTACTTTATGATTACATAAAAAATTATCAATTTTATTTTGAAATAAAATAATTTTCAAAATGGAAATGATATTTTTCTCTTGATATTTTTTAAATTATATTTAATGATTCATTTAAATGTTTTCAAGGTGGTGTTCAAAGAAAATTATTTTTAAAATTTTTTATGTTTTAAAATGTGTTTTCATAATTGAAAGGATATTTTTCTCATCAATGTATTTAAATTGTTTTTAAAGAATCTATTATATATTTCAAAGGTTTATTTAAAATTAAATTATTTAGTAATTATTTTATGAATATTTAGTTTTCAAAAATTGATGTTTCAGAATGGAAATGTAATTTTTTAAAAAATTATTTTATTATCTTTTATTGTTATTAAAATTCATAAATTTCAATAACCCTTTTTTGTAAATTATGATCCAATGGGGACATTTTATAATGATACAATCCTCATTCTTTCTCTAGATGATTTTATATTGTTTCAAATATAATATTATGGTATCCATTTCTTTTCCATGGGTTAATCATGTTTCAAAGATATTTTCATGGAACCTATTTCTTTTTTATAGGTTAATGATGTTCTGAAAAGAATAATTTTTTTAATGAGTTTTATGATAAACATAAATCTCTATATACCATATTGATGTTGTGGTTATAGTACATTATATGCACAATGTCTATAGCATCACAGGATCAAATAATAATCTGAATAGTACTGTTGAGACAGTGGGTCATTGGGCGTTAGGCGTACCTCCCAGAATGCCAATGGATGCTGACTTGATCGAGGGTGTAAACTATTATAGTGGGAAGACTATACCCCCTAAGAATAAATAATATTCTTGTCTAGGTAATAATATATAACATACAATTGAATAATTAAGGCTCAGCAGACTTGAACAAAATCAGACAATGGTGGAAGTATAATAAATATACAATAGAATAATTAAATAACAGACAGAAGAAGAAAAATTAAATGAAAATGCATGCATGCATTCTAAACACACAACTTTTAGAACTAACAAAAGAGATTATGCATATAAAAATAGGTCGTATATGTTAATATGAAAAAGATGGTCACCCATGGATGACCTTGGTCGCCAAATAAATATAACAAAACAATACGCTGATACAGGAAATATAAAAATAAACTAATATAGAATGATTCAGCTAAAGAAATACCTCAAGGTGTTATTCCAGTCTCCATGAAAAACAACTAATAAGACCCAGATCTTGATGTTGATACTTTACCTATACATAATGATATAAAACCTACATGCATCCCAAAGGGCTCATGTAGGGTGTGAGAATGTGTCCCAGTAAGATACCAACCAATGTTATATACCTAAAAAGAGTCTTTAATCATGGATGAATGATGAAAAGAAGTAAATAATAATGAAGTAATAGATAAACAAGGTTTCCCTAGTGTTCAACAACCAGCATAAAACAATCAGATTCCTCGACCAACACCGGGATCTCAAAATAAGATAAGGTCCTTAAACCATGGACTATGGTACCTCTAATGTCATACAGTCTAGGTGATCCATCAAGTTACATCAAAATAAATAACCCAATACTACATGCCTCTAGACAACTCTTGTCTCAAAAAATACACCAACTTCCCAATAGAACAACGAAATAAATATTAACCAGTCCCTCGAACCCCCGATTGAAATCTCATGCCATCCTAGGGCCCAAAATCTAGTGGCACAATAATATATATACTCAAATAAAAGTCATCATCATCTCTCAGTATGACATCCTAAGAAATGTAAATATATTTTCTCCGAAGTCAATTGAGACCCATGACCTTAATACAATGAGCCTCTTCCCCCAAAAGATAGCCTCATCTCTATCAACCTAAGGCTCTTCACCATCCACGTGGATTTAATTAGCAATCACCACATACCAAAATCACCTAATCCAAAAATAAAGGGGACCTATACCCACATGAGTGGTCCAAACCATCTCATCATAGAGTAAAACTATGTACACATGAATCAATTAAGTTCTTTAACCATTACATGTGAGTGATAATCACCAAATAAATACCTAAGACACATCAAGTGGAGACTCATTCCACTGTGACCATGTCTCTAAAAATTGATGGTCGATCTATCCAATATCATGGGTCATTCCAAACATGGTAGCCTCACCACCTCAATCGGACATCCATGACATCCAACTGATGGTCAACACCACCCATGTATCTGGGAAAAAACTAACCAGTGATCATCATCACTCAATCCTGATAAAACAATTCCACCTCAAATATCATATTCCTTGACTTTCATGACCCCTTGGGTCTCAACATTATATAACACTATATTATATAAAAATAATTTACTTTCAAGTAACATGAAATCCAATGAAATTAAATTTCACATCTCAAATTTACTACAAATATTTTATTCAATTTAACATGATTTAATTTCATCATATAAATAAACATGAAAATTTATTATAGAGGTCTTTATTACATTAAATTTGAACAACAAAAATAATTAAATTAAAAAAATTAATTTTTTTTGGCACCCCCGATAAAACCACCCTAAGGATAAATGACCTCTAACCTAGACTTCATTGGATAAAAAAAGGGTTCGCCACACCCAAAATAATCCAATTCAGTCACATGATCATTTTGATATGAAACGAAAAATAGAAATATGAATATATCAAAAAAGAAAGTGCATGCTAAAATCTACACCATCAAAAATTCCATGAAAAAACGGTATGATACACACCACCTACCTTAGACTCGTAGATATATGCATGACTGATATAAAGATATAATTAGAATCATATTGGAGTATATATGAGTTTCAATCAAATTAAATTTTTTTTGGAGAAACAACTCTAAAAGAATTAGTTCTCTATGGGGCGAAAGATAAATAAATAAGTGGATAGGGTAATGTTATCCTTACCGACACAGTTCTATATCCTTCGATAGATCAAATATCGAACGACCTATGAAGAAGAGTAATCAAAATCTATGGGATGAAAGAAGAGGGCTTGCCACTCTACTATTCACAGCCAAGAAGGCATAAATAATGAGAAATAAGAGAAAAATAAATGAAAAGAAAAAATAAAAAAACACACTGTGTTGGATACATGGTTTACCCACACTGTTTTCCAAACGTTCTCAACCGTGCGTGCTACAGTACGATGGTAATTCCTATGTTGTAGTACCCATGAATCCATCCACATCGTTTTCTTAAACTATGTTTAAACCATTCGTAATCCTCTGAAATATTAGTAGACACTCAAAGATGATTGGCCAACTCACTCACATGATTTACAAAAACCATACAAAGGTTAAAAAATGGTTCAAATGGTTAAATAGAAGGGGCATCATGGTTTAATCCAAACAGTTCACCCTGGCTAGCTATTAGAAAATAGGCTATTTATCTTCTAATGCTACAAAAAACTATTCCATACACCAGATCCATTGGCTAAATCTTGAAAATCATGTTAGAACACGACTTAAATATAATTTAACTATCAAAATTGAGTTCTGATCAATGATATAGAAAATAACATAACTGTTAATTGAAAATTTCAAAAAGGGAGCAATTTTAATCACGATTCAAAAAACCCGTCTAGGATGTTACAATTGCCCAATCATAACATAGCTCATCCCTAAACATTAAAAAGAAAAGTGTAGATGGTACCAATCATACTCATCCAATTAAAGTAAACATGTACCACCCCATTCTCAAGGATATTTGACAATTACATTAATGTGGGGGGGGGGATCCCCAACCTTTTAATTTTCAAACCCAATCTCTACTGACCCATAATTCCAATCAAGAAATAGTCTAAAACAAATTTCCCTATCCCAAGGCCCTGTCATGATGAATCTTTACTCCTTACCTCATCAGCTGCGACCATGTCATACTAGACACCCACTCACATCCCACACCTCATCGGTTCCCTCCTCGAGCCCATGTCACACATGAAACTATGAGGTTTTGCATCACCATATATGCTTAAATAAGTCCATGTGCCTCTCACCAAAATCAAGAAACACATTTCTTCGGTGACCAGATTTTTCACACCTCATGTAACCACATCCCTTGATGTTAAACATAAAAAAACATGGTTCCTCAATCCTCATATATATATATAATGAATCTGTTATGATTCCAAACTACTAAACCACATCTGTTTATTCCATTTTCAAATTCTATTCACATCATTTACTAAAAGAGGCATTATTTAATAGTCCATTCCAAAATAAAACAAAATCACTAGGCTACGCTCACAACGTAACTCTATATTTCATCAGCTTACCAACCTTCTCATCCCCTAGTAGCTCCCCATCATGAATATAGAAAGAAACATGACTTCCTAAATATTTAAATGCCTACGATTCTACTCCCACCACATGACACTGACCCCACTGACGAGTCTCATTATCTCTTTCCTGGCCTTCATGTATAGTTAAACCACAGCTAGCATCACATGGTACTGATCCTAAACCCATCTCAAAAGCCTAAATATACCTCTGAACCTGACCACTGGTTGAAAAAAAGGCCTTTTTGAGAACCTCTTGATATACATGACTTGTTCATATTCTTAACACTCCATTGGAGGTCACTCACACTAAATCTGAACATGTCCTGGCTACCCATTTGGGACGAAAAGTGTAGAAAACACACTCTAATGTGGTCTAGATGAGTCCTTGTCATAGACACCCAATAATAAATCATCTCATCTCCACTACCTTTCATTAAAATTTCCACCATAGAAATAAATTAAACCACTACTCGTCTTGAGAGATACATCTCTGTCAAGTTACCCTCGACTATGAGCTCATGGTTCACTAACTCAAATAATGAGATCAATTTAAATATGATTACTTGAACTGAAATGGAATTCTAAAAATGATTCTCAGTGTTACTCACCCAAGATGTTTCATCACTCACCATTCCTAGTGTGAAGTGATAGAACTTAGTGAACATTGATGCATAGTCCATGACAGACATTTAAACCTACTAAAATATTAGGTACTCATGTTCTCTATCATACTTCAGTGTATTCAAACAATATGATCGAATAATCCGTCCTCAAAATAATTCCAGAAAAAAACTCATGTTTTCCAACCTAAACATGCACGTTTCACCAAACCTTTGATGGTCCTATGATAATTTACATTTCTAGTTTGACCCTCCACCCTAGATGCATTTCGAGATTCTAAAGAATCATATGCATGCTCTCATTCCAATTCATTGTATCTTATAGACCACCCTCACCCTATAAAAGAGGTGGGTGTTGCGAATGGAATTACCATGTATGTTAAGCCATAGGGGGATCTACTCCCTAGGCACCCTAGTTGATGCCTCAGAGAACCTACTCAAGGTTTTCATAGAGCTTATCATCAAGACACATCCCAATTTCTATAAGATCTCGCGGCTACCTTGCCATTATTAGAACCTATGTCTATCCTTGAGCATGTACATATGGATAATTCTTTTCCAAAACCTTAAGGGTATTAACCAACTCTTTCTATACAAGTACCATATCCTCTCCTGCCTGAAACTCAATCTAATATTTGAAGGTTAAAACCCATTGAATACAATCAAATGTCCAGAAAACCCATATCATATATATTCAAAATGAAGATAGGGAAAGTACTATAAATTTTTTAATGAATCCCTACTGTAACTCTTCCCTTTTACAACCATGACACATGGAATCCCAACCTCATAGGCTCATTACCCACCGTCAATAGAGCCAAGTATCAATAGAATCATCCACCCTTTCCCGATTTGACAACCATTGTTGCCTCAAATCGATGACAGAGTCTCCCAAGTCTGGTTATCAAAACCTCTCCATTAAATGATACTTTCCCTCTACTATAAAAACCATGACTGTTTTCCACATCACATGTTATATCTATATATAATATGGTATAATTATTTTCCACATATCAAATAAATTTAAAACATGGTATTTCACACTTTTACAAGGAATATCACATCATGAAACATTAATTTCATAACTAAACATCCAATCATGTTCTTATAATAAAAAGAAACAAGAAACTACCCCTTTATCTTACCAGGGGAAGGGTCCAGGTTATCATCTCTTGCATTACCATGTCAAGGTCTTTATATGATATGATAAAAAATAATATCACAACTCATGTGAACGAAATACGGTGAAAATTATATAAAATATAAAATCATCAACATTATAACAAAAATTCCAACCACTAGTAACTTGGTCTATACCTCATACCTAGGGCTACAGGAACCCAAGAACAAGCTATAAACCTCGTTCTGATACAACTTATTTTCTAGTCAATCATAACCCAAATAGTAAGAGTAGTAAAAATAAAAAGTAAATTATGATCAAATTGACATTCAACCATACACTACTACTAAAACCTAGTCAATAACTACTATGATACAACTTTTATCGTCTATGACCCAAATTTCCACCCAAACAATTCCTCTAGATCAGTTGGACACTCTTCCTTAGGTGAATCTCCATGACTGACAATGGATGTTGACTATTAGTGAGGGTTTAAACATGTATAGTGTGTAGGTGATACCATATTGGTCCATGTAATAATATATAATATAAAGTGGAATGAATAATATTCAACTAAATCAAACCTGAAAAATCCATGGAAGAAGGACAATCAATATACAAACATTACATCTTTACAAACACACAACTTGTATCACTAATAGAATAGAGTTTTCCTATCAAAAGTGTCCATAAATTTCAATATACAAAAGAGGGTCTCCCATGGATGACCACAATATATACATAAATATAAAAAATAGCATTTTGATACAAGACATAACAAAAGGAAACTAAAACTGAAATCTCCAACTAAGGTATGACCTCAATGTCCTATACCAATCATTACGCCAAAAAACTACTAAGACCCATCATTTAGGGAAGATAATTTACCTTAACATAAATACATAAAATCTACAAACATAACGAAGGTCCCATGTAAGGTGTGATAATGTGTCACAATAAGATACCACCCAAAGGATCATACCTAACATGAGCCTTTAAGAATGCATGAAAGATGATCAAATGTAAAGCAGTATGATGAAATTATTAGACAAGGTTTCTCTAGTGCTAAAAATCCACCAGAAAAACATCACCTACCTTGAAAAATACTAGTATATTTCAATTAGAGAAGTTCCTTGGAACGTTGAACGAGTTACCTCTAATGTCAAATAGTCTAGGTGAACCATCATGTTCAACCTCAAATCAAATAACTCAGCACCACTTTCTAACTAAAACACCATGTCTTAAATAAATGACTCACATCCCAAAGGCATGCCCAAACAAATCGTAATATGTCCCTTGGAACCCTTATAGAAAACACATGTTATTCAATTGTATGACGTCTAGAAGAACAATGATATCTATCCCCAAATAAAATTCACCTTCGTCTCTCAACACGACATCTTCAGAAATAGTGGTATCTATTATCCCAAGTCAATCCAGGCCCATGACCACAATATAGAGAGCCTCAACCCAAAATCGATAGACTCATCACTATTATCTTAAGGATCCTAACCTTCCTTGTGGATTACTATGAAAGTCACCCCTAAACCAAATTCACCTAATCTACAGCTACTTATGGCCTCTACCCCCTCGAGTGGTCAAAACCACTTCACACTAGAGTCAACCTGTATGAACATGACTAAATTCAAAGCTTTGATAATCATGGGTGATAGGTAATCAAAAAATAAATACCTAATACTGATCAACCATCACATCATTCCTCAATAATCATATCACACAAATATGTTTGTTGAGACATCCAATATCACAAGCCAAGTGCAACTTGGTGTCCTCGCCACCTCAATCTGACATCCAAGATGTCCAACAGATGGTCTACACCACCCATGTATCTGGTTCATGCCAGACCAATGATCATAATCACTCAATCTTGATGGCATTGACACATCAAATATCTCAATCCAACACTATCCTGACCCCTTATATCTCAGCAGTACATTACAAGCTATTACATTTAAATAATTCAATTTAATAAAAAAGTAATTCAATGAAATTGAATTGAACATCTAAAATTATATATAAAAAATCCTTCAATTTAACATGATTTAATTTCATCAAATAACCAAAAATTAAAATTTAGTCTATAGGTCTTTAATGCCTCATATTTGAATACCAAAAAAATTAATTAATAAAATAATTTAAAAGGATTTGGCACCCAGCCAAACCACCCCATGGAGAAATGACCTCTAACCCATCCTCTCTTGTGAAAAAAGGGTAGGGCATGCCCATATGCATCTCATATAGTCAAAAATTTATTATTGTATGAAGAAATAGGTACAAATGGTTCTCTCTATTAAAATACCCAAATGCATGACAAAAGTTTCACACCCAAAAAGTATGTGAAAACAGAAATTAGAATATATACTAGGTGCCTTGGACAAGTTGGCGTAGGCATATCTGATATCAAGATCCAAATATTTTATTTCCCATTCAATTCCCTAAAAATAAGGAGAAATTACTACAATAGATTTATCCCTCTCTGAGGAAGTAGGGAAATGAAGAAGTTGATAGGGTTAGGTTAGCCTTACTAACATGGTTTTATAGCCTCTGAAGGATCAAAGAATGGAATACCAATGAATAATATGGAACAAAATCCATGGGAGGATAGAAGAGGGCTCTCAATGATGTTTTGTGGGGCCAAGAATGGAGAAATAAGGAGAAATAATAGAAAAATAAAGATAAATGGAAACTAAAAAAACACCCTATACAGTCCACTTGGTTTACTCGCATGGTTTTTCAAACCGTACAAAAACCAGGTGTGCTATAGTGAAAGAGTACTGCCTTAGTTGTAGGGCTTGTGTGACCTTCCACAGAGTTTTCAGTAACCATGGTAAAACTATGCAGAAGCCTCTACAATGTATACAGACACTCAGGCATGGTCGTGCACCTCTTTTACACAGTTTACATAGATAATGTGGCAGTTCAAAAAATGTTTGACATGGTTAAATAGAAGGGTCCTCACGGTTTATCCTAAACTGTGTGCCCTGAACTATTATTCCAAAACATGCTATTTGGTCCCCAACACTCCCAAAACCTCTTTAATACACCAAAGGCTTCAATTAAAGATTTAGACTCATGAAAAAATGATTATATATAGCCTATTAGATTCTCAAAATTGAGTTCTGATCAATGATATAGAAAATATAAAAACCACTATTTTAGAAATTCAAAAAGGAAATAATCTTCAACCCAATTAAAAAAACTAGGACATTATAAGGCGCAACTAGATAGCAACCGTTGAGCCCGATATAGCTTATACGATGGATGTTTATAGGTAAGGTTCCATTGAATTGGGTAATGATTAGGACAATTTGATAATTTTATTATAATTTATTCATATAGTTATTCCAATTATAAGGATTTTATAAGGGTTCCAGGATTATGATGTTCCAAGATAACCACACAGTTTATCTATTCATTCCATGGGTTTATAATGTTTCATTTGATCAATATTGATATCAAATGAATCATGATTATTGATTATTATGAATCTATAATTTCTTAAATCATTATGCCAGGTTTAATGATTAATGATTCATGTATTTATGGGTATTATTTCTTTTATGGTTCACTGATGAACTCAGATTATGTCATCGTACCCTCATGATTTCGTATACTCATTAATGACGTTCAATTGTTAATGCTAAAGTTTATCATTAATAAAAACTAGAGCTCATCCTTATTATGTTTCATTTTCCCTAGTTTATTAAGATTGATGTTGTATTAAATATGTTTATAATGACTTCATATTGATGGAGATGTTGAATAAATTTGAAATAAGAAATGTCCAGTTATGTGGGAGATATGGTCATTCATATACATGGGTATTGTTTATATAAGAGTTTTTCCAAATTATCTAAAATTTTAGACTTAAAAGGTCCTTGAGAATATCAATGATCCAATATTTAATTTTGATATTTTATGTTTTGGGTGGTGAAAATTGGGTAACCATTATTGGGATCAAATATAAAAACGTAATGTTTATTATTACATCAACAGATCCAGGAGTGTGGGTTCCAGACTATTATAGTTTTTCTTAGTGGAAAATGAAGTGACTTGATCCATGAGAACTCTCACATGTGAAAATTAGTTGAAGTAATAATCCCCACACATGGTCTTCCTAAGGAATGGTATACCACTGAGGATAGGGGTGTGTCATCCCCAAGAGGTATTTCCACCTTTGGAGTTCCTTGATATGTATCAATTATATCCAAATGAATATAATTCCAAACTATTAAAGATGGAATTAGAGGAAAGGATTAGATAACTTTGGAGATTATTATTCTTTAATGTGAGGTTATATTAAGTATTATTGATAACATTATAGGTCTATAAGATTATGTATGATCATATGTTCAATGTATTATACATCCCTTTTTAGGTTTTACATAATAGGATCATAAATTTATTTATGATGTTTTAGGAGACATTTTAATAGGATGAATTATGTTTAAATCTATGATTTAACGTGAATATGAATTTAAATTTTATGGAAATAATATTTAAGGTATTGATAACGTTTATGGTTTATATGATCTTGGATATTGATAACACAAATTTTATCATATTGATTAGCTAGGGATTGAAATATGGTTTGGTGAATAAGAGATTAATGTTACTTCATAATAATATAGCCATATTTTTTTACTTAAAATCTGGAAGGTATAAGATGACATTCATGGTCAAAACTCTCTTTAAGATTGGATTTATATTGAAATGATTTACTTTTATCTATGGGTATTATTATTCAATTTTTGAGATTAATTTATTATCTCATCATATGAATGTATTATTATTTTGGGAATAATCTTAAATGTTCAACCATTTTGGGTTTGGATAATTTATAAATATTAGAGTAATATATCTTTATAACTTTTATGGTTATATGGTCCTTTAATAGTTGATTTTAAGTGCTTTAGGAATGAAAAATTCATATTGAATTCTCATCGTTTGGAGAAAAAGATGAGATTGTGGTTAAAATTAACCAACAGATGAAATTATTATAATAATTTAAGTATATTACCTTATTCTTCTAGTCTATATAGAAAAATAATTCCTCATCTCAATGAAATAGATCTAGAATCCAAAAAATTCTTATTACAATCATTTCTGATGACATCAATGATCCTTTTCACCCAAATTTGGTTAAGGGTTTTGTGGTTGTTACCTTTCTATTGATCACTCACTTTCATATAATCAATTATCACTATCACTTAATATCATTATTTTGGAATTATTATTTTATTTCATATCCAAAACTTCACATCTTACCTATACTCTCTTATTTAGAACCTCCTTGTCTCAAACGATCCTTCTATAGAATTAATTTTTTCAACATTCCCCATGAAAATGATGAATATGTACTCCTATTATCTCCCTTAATTGATTTGGTCATGAATCAAGAAATAATTTAATGAACCCATGAAAAATTTTAGATGAATAGTCTGCATTCATTCTAATACTATGTAATAGACCAATCCTTGGATTGATATACCCTTTGGATAAATCATGGTTGTTCCCCCCAAAAGGATTGTTCTATCCATTAAAAGGTTTATTTTCCACCAATCCTATGAATGATATGGTTTTCCCTCCACACATTTACCTTGAAATACATTGGGATGTTTTCCTGTATGTGGACTCTCTTATATGGACCCCAAACACTAATGTTCATTTCAACACAAGAGACTTATATAATCTCAAATGTTAAGGAAGAAAAGTACCCCTCCTTGGATTCCTAAATTAAAATCCCCTTTCATTTAACTTGTAAGATTTATGATCTTATGGAATGTTTGGAGAGGCAAGCTTTCAACCAATGATCAACTACAAAGGGATGGGTTTCATCTAGCATCGACATTCCCTCTCTTTTGGAGGGTTGTGGAAAGTTCCACCAATATATTTGTTAACATTTCCTTTGTTTCCATATTATAGTATTACATACAGAGAATTTTTATATACTCTCTCAATATAGAGAATTAGGTTGGGGATATACTGACCTATCTAACCTCAGTTTCCCACAGTGACCAGGTTGACAATCTTTTACTTCTATAATGAAAAACTGGACATCAAGGAATGTTATCATTTTTTGAGAACAATACTTTTTATTTATATGCATGGATAATGACCATGCATCAGGATATACTTGTTTCCTCCTATATAAAAATAGGTTCTAATAAATAATTTTTTATGATCATTCTGTTCTATATATTCTCGGAGTTAATTTCAGGGAAATAAGACACATTGTTATGAAATACATTCACTGGATTCCCCTAATCAATCTATGGATAAATGTAAAAGTCAATGTTGCTTCTTCTGGAATGACTAGTCCCTTAGGGTGTGGTGGTGTCTTTCACACCCATATTGTATTCCTCAAGGGGTTTTTCTCTCATTATATTGGCATTAGTATGACTTATGAGTCATAATTATAGTACAACATTCAAAATATCAAATTTGTTGTTTGTCAGGAATGGAAATTTCATTAGGTCAAATATGACTCCATGTTGGTTGTTGAAACCTTGAAGACAGGAAGCAGGTTTTTACCTTGGAAGGTGATACCCTATAGGTTAAATGGATTTCCAGCATCAGACATATTCATTTGAAAGTCTCACAAACATATAGCAAGGCTAATAAGGTTGAAAATATCTTGTCAAAGATGGAAGTTATAGAGACGAGATTGATTTGGTATTTAATAATCTTGTTGTTTTGATTTCCCATGTTAATGAAGATATGTGAGGTTTGAACCACTATTTTAATTTTAAATATCCTTATAATTCTTGATCTATTGTATTTATTTTAATAAAATTTACGGCATTTTCTAGGTCCTGAAATTTTTACAGTGTAAATATATATATAAACACACACACACACAAGCACATATATAAATTTCCCACTTAATATAAACTATTGATAAATGGTTAGTAAATAATCGATCAACTTTTTCGTAATGTATGTTTCTTCATCAAATTGTTTTCCTTAAAAAATGAATTTTATTGCATTTCATGAAGAAAAAATATATTTAATTTTTATAAATTTTAGTAAATTTATTTGATAAAATTAAATTAATCTTTTAAAGTACTATAAAAAATTTTGTTTTGGTGAATTTTTGGGATTTTTCAGAAAATATTTATTTTTTAATGAATAGTGAAAAATACAAATTTTTTTTTAAAATGGAATTTCTTTTTAATAAATTAAGATATTTAAAATAACTATTAAATTATGAATATTATTTAACATAATATAAGTTTGATTTATTAATATTTAATCTACCAATATTATTTTCAATCAAATCAAAATTTGATTTCAGAATAAGTTTGTTTTGGGGTTTAAATTCAAGATTTCTCTAAAAACTATATAAAAATGTATAATTTTTCACCGTTTTATTTAATTATGATAATAAATAATGTATAATGTTTCAATTAAAATTTATATATTATAAATAGATAATTATTATTTTATATTCATAAAATAATTATGATCGGTAATATAGTTAATATAAAATCATCTTTTACTTGGAAAATAATCTTCTTGGAAACCCGCCTTTTCATCATGGATGCATGTTTAATTTTGAATTTTATTTATACACATGTAAAAATTGAACATGGTATAATGGATTTAATATTTTTAATTATAATAATTAATCTTGTATAATAAGGTCAAATGATTTTTTGACCATAATTAATAGTTAAATTATTAAAAATAAATTACTACAATTAAGATTAAAACAAGTTTATCAAGTTTAGATGTAAAAACGTTAAGGTAAAAAATGACCTAAAATCTCATCTAAAAATATTTTTGGGCCATATTTATACCATATAATTTACATTTATAGATTACAATGTATTTTTTATATCTTTTTAATGTTCAAACATTGGTACACAATTTTCATTTTAAAAATTACTTGTGTTCCACTAACCTTACATATAAATGAACACCCCATCGCCTCTCTTTTTCACAGATTAAAACCATTTTTTCCCAATTCATGGGAAAAAAATCCCAAATTACATAACCTCATCATATAATAATTGGTTTTTTCAGAAATATTGTTTATTAATACTTTAATTATAATCTAAAAGAGGTGGTCTAATAAGAGGTAAAATTCCTATCTGTTTTTATTTTATTTCGTTTTCCACGTCCATATAACCTTATTCAATTAAAATCATATGATAAAAACATTATATAAAATATAATTAATTTTATTATAAATCTTTAATAAACTAAATCGATCTCCTCTTTTATCAAATGACATAAAAATGAGCATTTAGGTGTATGACGGACTATCATCTCACGAACTGACATCATTTGTTTTCCATAATCACCCGTCATATATTGTTGTAAAGATGGATTTATAGTGTATATATATATATATATGAATATATGATATTTTTAATATATATATAATTATGAGGTTATGATACAACGTATAAATTTTTAATTCCCATTCTGTGGGGGATACGATAATATCAGAAATGTGTTTTAAGGACTACTGTCTCATAAAGTAATGTGATTCGTTTTACCTAAGTTTCTAAAAATAAGGTAATAAGGATAAGTTTTATTAATATATGTTATATAAATTACATAATAATGATATTATTGACATATTTATCATTATATAAATAAAATATATCATTTTCCTTCTTACTCTGAAAAATGATAACGTCGTTCATGTATGTGTGGACTAATGCCTCCATGAAATGATGTGATTATTTTTTTATAACCATGCCATAAGAATGATATGTATATGTATATTAAAAATAAATAACATGGTATTTATTATATTTTTATCATTATATAAAGATAAAATAATATATACTTTCGTTTCATGAAGAAAATTGAAAAATGGAAACGTTACTCATTCTTATGTAAGACCAACTGTCTCCATGATTGAAACGTAGTTAATTTTTCTTGAAAATTTTTCATGGTTGGTTTTAAATGTACAATTGATTAATAAATATGATATGTATTTCATTATCATTATTCTATATATTTTCAAATAATCAACTATTTGAAAACATTTGACACACTGAATCCATTTTAAAACAAAAATTCTAACATCCTCAAGACAATTTACATGGACTTACTAGATTAATTTTGTAATTATACCGTTGAAGAGAAATAAAATAAATGATAATAGTATAATTAAAAAGACCAGGAAATTTTTTTATAAAAAATAAAATTTATGCAAGATATTTTTATAGGATTTAAAGGACATTCAATAAAATTCCAGTCTCACGGTAGGGCATTTCCCTCTCACTTTTTAATTCTATGCGACACAATACATATTACCCAAATATTTTTTTTTGTGGTGAATACACTACACATGAATTTATTTCATGTTTATTCTACTTAAAATTATTGGTTTTTTACATATCAATTTTACGAACGCTCATTTATGAGGTTTATATTTCAAAAGTTACCAAAGTGGTAAGGGATTCTTGTCTCAATTTTTCTTCATTTGTATATATGTTATGTTATGTTGATATATTCTTTTATGAGGTGAATATAAATCCCCCATTTCATGATATATCAAAAATAAAATTATTTTAATGAAATTACATGTTTTATTTAATTTTATTATTTCATGTGGATTATGATTTCCATGTTTCCGAAGTGGTAAGTGATTTTTCTCTCAATTTTCCTTCCTTGAAACATGTGTTATGTTGTGAACATATTTTATTTTTTGAGGGGTATATAAAGAACCTTATAAATTCTATATTATTAATATATTTATTCTTAAGATATATTAAGTTTCATTTAATGTTATTCCATCATGGGTGTAGGGTCCTGGAAACTCCCTAAAGGGAAGGTAAATACTCACACAATTTTGATGAAGGAATAAGACACAAGTTGAATTTAAAATTTGAGAAGAACATAGAAGAAATAAAATTTGGAAAATGACTAAAGTGGTACCCTTACCAATTTCGTAGAATGGTATGCAGATGGTATTTCCCATGAACCAAATGGTACGCGAACTTCCTGAGAAACTTTGGCCTGTGAACTACGGCACCAAAAACTATGTTGTTAGAGAAAATGGGACGGAGAGGTACACCCCAAAACATTGTCCCCACAAAATCAGTTTGTGGACAAGCTGATGATGGTGGTGTCCCATGAACTGCACTATTCACTGGATCGAGGTGGTGCTTTCCACCACCACGAACCTCTGCCTTGTAAATCTCTATCGACAGAGCCATCCATAGGCCTGGTGATTTCATCACGTGCCTCTGCAAATGGTTCCTCTTTACCCAAAGATAAAACTTCCCCATCACAATTAAAAATGGGCCACAAGGGGAACTAAAAGAAGTGTATTTTTTTTAGAGCATGGATTTTATGGATGGAAGACTTTGAATGAAAACAATCGACAAAGTATGGTACCCTAACAAATTATGAGCATGTATAATCCCTCGACAAACCATAGAAATAAGGAAGCATAATAACATGGGAAAACCAAAAACCTAATTGGAAAGCCATAACTCATACTTCCTTCACAGATGATCTTGCTACAAACAATTGGACCAATTCCCCTATCCAATCTGGCGTACCACACAACATGTTTCTATTCATACAAAACTCTACCCAACATAGCGTTCAACTACATGGATGGAATCTAGCACTGCATACCACCACAATATATAGACAGAACCTCAAGACGCATACCATTTATGTACATGTTAAACACCCAGGTCTGTGTAACCCTTTGGTACACAGATGACTTCTCTACCCACATAACAGTATTCTATGTGTAGGGATCCCCATCCTGTGTGAAGAAAATTTACACGGAGTGAGGTTCCTTCGAGTGTTCCAGCTTCAGATTCTGATCATATCCTTCCATACCCATCACTCCCTCAATGAAACCTCTCCAAATCAATCCAATTGAATCAGGAAAATCCTCTTCCAAATCCACAAGAATCAGATGGTAAAACAACCTGGTGTTGAAAATTTCCAGATTAAGTTTACACACCCAGGGTAAGAGGAGTCATGTAGGTAATCCCTACAGTGGTGCGAACCCCCAAAATTTCCATAACTCTACATTCCAATGGTAAAATGAGGTCAAACTGTGGGATACTGATGTGAAACTGCCTATTATAAAGATCAAGGTAAATCACTAGACCTTCCATTCAATGAGTGATAGTGACAAGTCCAAGGTATCAAGAATCATTTTCACTTTAATAAGGAAAAATTAGTCTCACCTTTCATAGAACTTGTTTTAGGGAACCCTTCCTGAGGTATGTCTCTAACATTTTCTTATGATTTGGTTCTATTTCTCCTCTTAGTATCGTCCCAAGACATGTCTTGATGGAATTACAAACATGACTATCCTATATATCAACACGTGTTAGGAAATTGTCACATTCAAATCCTTTCTCTCTCTATCATTGAGCCATCACCCCAACCTATTCTGTCATCTTCCTCCTTTTTGAACAATAGAGAAGGGAGGTTTTTTATTTATCCATATCTACCACATCATATTGTTTCTCACACCAAACATGACTCTCGAGGGAATAGAGGTTGATGATGATCTCATTATCCATAGCATTTCCAGATGAACAATGAGAACTCATATTCGTTCTCTAACTAGGAAACATAAGATGCATGTTGGATGGCCTGAGCTAAAATGGGAAGCTCCCATGTGAAATCCCCAATCATATACCATCTCTAAATGAACTACGAGAATATTTATTCCATCTCTAACTAGGATAAAAATGACACTGTACTAATTCATGAGCTAAAGGGACATTATCCTTAAAAATCAGTTCCAATAAAATTCCCCCTAACTCAATAAGAAAATCTCTTTAGGTATTAGAACTGATGTGACTCTTCTAGAAAGGAATAATCTAATATGTAAGTCCCAAACATATCCCCAGAAGTGGGAAGTTTCCACATGTAATCCCCACCCAACCAAACTATGAGGAATTTTATTCCTAACCAAATGGGATATGTAAGAAACCTTCCTGAGGTCCAAACCCGACACCCAAGTCACCATAATGTTCATTAAGACATACCCTTGGTAGGGCCATATTCACCCAAAGACAATATCTCTTCGGGATATTACAGACCGCCTCGGAATAAGACCCACATAGAAATCTTGACTAGTATCCTTTAATCTAGATGTCCTAGCTACATGATGTTAAACATCACAGATGGGTCCTTATCACACAACCCTAAAAGGTGATGTAACCGGTTAAGCTGCACCGAACTACATGGGTTCTATTTCTTCTCATGAGGATACTTAAGAAGCCCATATTATGGGTCCAAAACTGGCATCTAAACTATTCTCATTTCCCCTGGATGATGATAAACTCTATATCGCCTCATCATATGGCTAAACTAGCACTGTCTCAGTAAATATTGACCCATGCATATATATGGTTAATCTTTCTACACAAATATAACTCGTAGACACATTCTTGGGAAAGAACCAAGGATTCAAGAACATATGAAAATTTCATAAATATATAAGAGAGTCCCTAAGTATGCATTAATTACCCTCCAAAAGGGTGTGATGATCCAGTCCTCTCATTCTCTCGACCAATGGAGTCCTTAAGTATTGTTGTACAAATCATCATCCAATGAGTTCCAGCCTTTGAATGAAGGTACACGAATCATGGATACAAGGTTTGTTGAGTGTTTTTGGCTCCATGAATAGACCCATTGGAGACTATCTAAGGACATCATAAACAATGTGATACCCATCATAATAACATAAAATTGGTTAGTATTTGTTGGGACGTTTTTTCTACCATGGTACGATGTGAATCGAGTCAAAAAATGGTGAACCAAATGTGAAACTTTATATAAAAATAGGATATTAGTTTTTATTTGTTGGACCATTTTGTTTTCTCTCACACACACACCTTGGGATAAAATAAAAATGTTGGACTGAGATGAAAATCTATATGAAAATATAAATTTTTTTGTTATTCTTCAGAACATTTTGTTCGCCCCCACACACACACCTTGGGACGAAACAAAAATGGTGAACTCTATATAAATCATTTACCAAGGTGGAATAACTATCTCACCACAAGAACATTTCATTCAAAATAGATGAGGGCCATGCAAGATTTTCAATATCATATGTGATCATGAGATGCTACATTGATGGTATTTTTTTGGTATTTATATGTCATCTATATATATAGAAGGCATTTTATATAGCTCTCTTCGATCCAAATGGAATCTTGAAAAGTTTCTTAGACCTGCGTGTCAACGCCCACCCAGGTAACTAGATCCCTAATGGATAGGACTTTGTCGTATAACCAGTGTCTTTAAAACTAGGTTTCAAACACATCGATTAAAGAGTACAACCAAAACAATATACTCCCCATGGTGGAGGTTGAAAGGCAGGTCCTCTAATCGAGGAAAAGCCCCCTAGCTGCCTCTTCATTCGTGGATGACATCCTAGCAAAAGACAGCCCTGTAGGTCATCTCTAACCGCTTTAGGAGCCTGTCCCTATAGCACAACAACAAGTACCTCCCTTATTATAGAGAGTAAAATGAATTCAATGCTAATTAATTCATCCCAGCTACGAAGGAAGCTAGCATGAGGGCTCCGGTCGGAGGACTCTGCCACCAGTGACGTACAACAAAATATCCTCTCTATGAAGAGGATCTCATGCTGATGGAATATTATAATTTCCAATAGACATGGGCCCTTTAGGTTTCCCCCCTAGGGTAGAAAATTCACAATCGGGAGTAGTATATCACTCTGGTTCTTGAGGTGGAGATCCACTACACAAACGCAGTGACATACAATGGGAAGACATACAACTATGCCTCTTATTATCAAGAAATCCATAAAAATAAGATGAAAAACCTATGAGAATACATATATTATAACTAAATATTATGAATACCACCATGGATACATGGTGGCACATCATGAGTCAGGTAAAATTCTTACCAATGCTCATCGGTCCCACCACGCAGACAGAGCGACAAATTATAAGCAGATGGAAATCTATTCCAATCCCAAAGAAGTCTACAAAAAAAAAATAGAACAGAAACTAGATATAACAAGGCAAACATCCCTAGTGATTCACACCAATCCTTTCATTCATATAGGGAAGAAAACCATGGTCAGTCATATAACACTACTTATGCATATGATTATCACCAATCAAATATAGTGGCAAAAAAATATGATTAGAGTCAAATTCTAGTGGATACACACAAATCCCATTAGCTGAATATTGTGGCTACCTATGAAGACAGTCGACGGAAGACACATTCCTCTATCCCGACATAGGAGAACCACCAGTACCCACTAGTAACACCTGGACTATCTGAGTAGGCAAAAAATCCAGTTATGACATCATAATTGGCATTAACACTCATTCCAACAAAATAATTATCTCAACCCATCATGGAAATAAGGAGGATTAGACACCGATTCTAGATAATATCTTCTAGAAATGTCAATATGTCATTATGTCAGTAGAAAATAAGAGGATTTGGGCCCACAAAATAGTCAATTAAGGTGGGGTGATTCATCCACAAAATCACATAGTCACCCTGAAGTAGACCCACATCCCATCTCTAGTCTAGGAGAGTCAACGACCACATTCCATGATTCAAGGATAACCCAAACTGGAAAAATTCCCTTTTCAAATGGGGGACACCAATCCAATATGGTGTTTGCTACAGGGAAGACATATATCCTTCCTATAATTCAAGATATCCATCAATGTATCTTGGATGTATCATAGGATCCAACCGACAAGGACCCATATATGAAGGCCATTACCGATAATATGTGGAACCATTTTCCTACAAAATATCGCAAAAAAAAATGAAATGTACGAAAGGCATCCAAAAAATGAATAGTATATTCATGATTATGCTCTACTGGAAGTTGTAATTCTTGATTCCATCGAACATCTATCAATAGAGGCTGAAGAACCTATCATTCCATTACCAAAGTATGTAAGTTCCACTAGCTGTTGCGAAGGTCCTCCCCGTAATTCTACTACCAGTAGATCTGAAGGTCCTCTATAATGCACTAACAAGGGATTATTCTGTGGGGTAGAAATTATCGATCACAAGAGCCTATATCCTAATGAGTGTCATAGTATCCATCCCGTTTACCATAGGATCAAAAAAATTCCTACCATTTTTTCATCCAACCTAATAGTAATCCCCAAGGGATATTGTGAAGACATGTTTCTCTATATAGTTGGACATCAGGTTGTTATGGGTTTTCTCTCCCTAATGATAGTCTCTATGAAGGACCTCCCCACATTGACATTAATCGACTAGAAGGTCCTCCTCTCATTACAAAAAATCCTAAAGTCCCTCCCTAGAATGTACACAACATATACTCTCTCTACATCCAAATCTATGATTGTAGTCCTCTCTAATATAAAAATCATTATAAAGGCCCTCCCCTTAATGAAGAAAAGTACCAAGAAGGTCCTCCCCTATTTTAAGTCCTCCCTAAAGTTCCTCCCTAGAGTATACACTATATAATTCCCCTCAAAATCTAGATTTTAAGTTGTGATGGTAGTCTTCAACATCATGGAACCAACAGAAAATGTCCTCCCCACAGTCAAAATTCACATCAGCAAGAAGATCCTCCCCTCATCGGTTCAAATGAGAGAAATCTTTCATATGATGTGGTGGTTTGAAAAATTGATAAGACATGATAGAAACTCTCTTCATGAAAATAAATATCTTTTCTCATCTAGAGGATATCCTAGGGCCATTATCATCTTCGGAGACACTCCCATACCATTCACATGGTAATAAGTCACTCGGTATCCCTGCTTATTGGAACAAAATTATTAAGAAGTAGTCAAACCATATAGATAAAAAATAATATTCCCTAGAAGAAAAAAATACATTTCTTGTGAGAATACAACTAGGTATGGATGATATACCAGTGATTTAATGGCCCACAAACACTTCTTAGTTCAACATACTAGGAGATTTGTAATAATAATTTATGCATAATATTGACCTCAATATATAATAAAATCTCTGCCAGTTAAGAGAAAAGTTGTTTCCCTATGATGGGTATGAAGACCATGCTAATTTCCTAGGAGAGCTTCTCCATCAAATAAACATAGAATTCCCTCCATCTATATGGAATCCACAATCTTAAAGGGGAATGAAAGACCTTTAACATGCCTTCCTCATGCGATGAACAAGTTGTGCGACTTTATCAGCATTGCCCCATCTAGTGTTCAAATCCATTGATGGGGAAATCATGAATATCTAAACTTAAAATAACATACTATATTAAAGATCCCACTAGAAGTGACTTCCTAATATGTCATCATACCTAGAAAACATTCAAATAAAGTTCCTAAATAGGAAAGTTGGGATGCTTGACAAGAACCAACCATTAGTAGGTATCAGAAATATCAGAACCGATGAGTGAAGGAAATAAATAATCTCATTAGCTTGGATATTAAAAATATCAAGTAGGACTTCCATATAATGAAATACAATAAAATATAACTGATCATTTCATCAAAATCATGTAATATATGTGAAAACCTGACACCACATCGGAATCACACTTGCATCAGAATGTGTGAATTCAAGAATGAAGAAATAGCCACAACAACCACTATAATATGGGGTTAAGTCTAACCCATAGGGGTGGTGGAATTTTTAAAAAAAATCCCCTCAATAGACTTGAATATTCGGGTTCATACATGTCAATAGAGAAATGTGATCCACTGTGTCCCAAAGGGTTGGGGGAATATTTACCTCAAATTACCACCCAACAGACATCTATATTCTCTATTCTAGAAAGAATAATGGATAGATGGATCACCCATTCCATCCAATCATGTGAATCACATCCCCTATAATAGAGGCGTATTATAAGGTCATATTAGGTCTCCCTTCGAGTCACTATTCATGAAGAAACCCAAAGACTATCAGAGAAGGGTCGAAGAATATCCAACAAATGATGCAAGAAGATCTCCAACCATTTAACACCTGCTATGCCACCCCCTATGTGGTATGAATCATTGAAAATCATAGAAATCATCTCTACATACCTTGATAAAAATTATAAATATAATTAGGAAACCTGAGAAGAGGGTTCCCTCCCAGAGATGTTCTACACCATTCCTGGAGGTGTGCACACTCGAAACCAAAGCGTTGTCATAAATTTGGGCTCCCCCTTAATTAATAAGACATTAACTCTTGTGTTAATCCCTAACAAGGAAAATAATAAGGGAATGTTCTACAACCCACCTCCTCCTCCCCAAGAAGATGATTCCCCCACACATGAGGAGAGATTCTCTCTAAAGGAGGAAGAAATGAAAGAGATAAGTCGAATCAAGGCTGATATTCTCTGAGAAAGATTTCATATTGAGCATGATTCTTAGGTGGAGTGTAAACACACACTTCTGTAATATGTAACTCTACCTCACGGGCTCATCCCGAATGATGATGAAAGGATGGAAAGATCATTCAAGGCAGTTTCGAGACCATCATTCTACCTGAATCCAATCCTAGAAAGATATCATTATTTCCCTCTATTGGGGAAGCAACTAAAATTGAATCAAGATAATAAAAAATGGATTCCCCTAGATGGTATATGACTCAAGTCCCAATAGCACCAGAAGATCAAATCATGCCCCCTAATACACCCTCTCATGATTATTCCCAATAGAACATTCATCAATGGCTCTTGAATACCATTGAGTTTTTGAAAACTCAAATAGAAAAAATGGAGGTGTGAATCACTCCAAGATGACTAGAATTGAAACATTAATTCTATTGGTTGATAAAAATCCTACCGCATCAAAAATTTGGGAACTCTATGTTCCTAGTGTTCAATGGATCATGTGACCCTAAGAAACACCTGATACAATACTCATCATATTGACATCCCATGATGGTAACCACAGAGTAGTAAGAAGTCGTGAAACTCAAATGTTTTATACAAAATCTGTAAGGATCAGCATTTTTGTGGTATACCAGTTTTCCAGGTAACTCAATAACATGATGGGAGGATCTCTAGTGCCAGTTCCTATTTCAGTTCATCTCGATGTTTACAAAAACAAAAGTTAGTATACTCATGAACTAAAAATAGTGAGTGAATGATATATTTTCCGAATTCATTTCTAGATGGAAGGGTCTAACTTACTCCTTGATCTAACCACTCCCCTAATATGGGATGTTTTCCATGTGCATTGACAACCTCTATGATTAGCTACAAACACCATTGATTCTGGGAAAATATACAGGTGGGTTTTGAGACTTCTCTTCCATCTCTCAAAAGATAGATGATTCTTTACAACTAAAAAATATCATGTCCTGGGAAGCCCCATATACCGTAGTGAAAAGAGTATGGGAGATGAAGTGGATTCCATCACACGTAATCCACCCCCTTCACTAGCTCATGCTCCAAGGCCCCCACTAAATTGTGCAGGGCCCTAAGGATGTTAGTAGTCACCCCTTCCTAGAAAATAAAAGTGGAGGGGGGAAAAATAAATCAATTTGAGGAATGATGAAATAATGTGTATTCATTTTGATATGACAATGTTCATGGTTAATTTGTATCTACCATGAATTTAAACTTGTTTTGGATTTAGGAGACATGGAAGGCTGATATAGTCGGTATTAACGCCCTGTTATATTGTTATCTCTTCCACCAGATATTGTGGGAAAACATTCAGAAATGAATTTTTTCATGGAATTCTTACAAAAGATTATAGTTTTATAACAAGTCATGCGAGGTCTACCTCTAGAACAAGTGGTGTATGTTTCGACCATTGATCCATATGAAGAGGGGGAGTGGAAAAAGGTTGTCAACAAAAATTATTAAAAGATTGATAGATGGATGAATCATAAAACAATAAAATGATCCCACAGTATCCTTGAGACATAGTTGAAGAAAAACAATTGTTCGTTCAATATATCTTAATGAAACACAACTTATATCCTTATCCCCACCACAATCCATAATCCTATCACCCAACAAGTAGTCTAATTAGACAGTTGGAAGGAATGCACATTGAGCTGAACATGCACCAAATACAATGTTTTCTTGGACATTATAATATTTTATGCCATCAAATATGAATACATGAGAACCACCCCACCCCATGGAACAACCAAAGGTTGATGATGTGGAAAATTCAACTTTAGAAGAGGAGTTTATTTTTTGCATCATCAAAGTCATCTAGTTAATGGATCTATTCTCCAATAATGAATATGGTTATCAATTATAATTCCCCACACCAAATTTGGTGCCTAGATGAATAATCCAAATAGGGTGAGGACTTCAATAAAGACAAAACAATGGTAGAAATAAATATTATGGCCACACCCACACTCAAACCACCAGGGTTGCAAAAATACACAGAAGGACCCTCAAGTAGATCCAACATGACCAACAAAATTATAATGCACCCAAAATAAGCCACTCTATCCAATACTTCTAAAATATTTATTAGAGGAATAAAATATTATTAATTTCCTTTATTAGGTGAGTATACATACCTCACCCTATCCATAATGTAAGAAACCTCCTCCAGATTAAACCCTATGGGTCGACCAATCGTCATAAAATACTCAAGACCCTAAAGCTCCTATGAAAGAACATCCCCAATATGATAGGTATCATACATTAGATCAGAAACATGATATTATGATATAGTTATCATTAGAAAAAGATAATCTATCAATAATGGATGCACTAAATCTATCAATAGATCTCAGGGAAGCAGTTATCGAAGCATTGTTAAGTCCCTAAATGTTCAAAATCGAGGGAGCAAATGCTGAAGTCCACCAGATAGAGACTAATACTAGAGAATACCACATATTTATCTCCTTCTCAAATAAAGATGAAGACTCCATCATGCAAGGAATCATCAAACCCTTTTGTTTGTTTTTCAT
Source organism: Viscum album (assembly GCA_963277665.1). Taxonomy (NCBI): domain Eukaryota; kingdom Viridiplantae; phylum Streptophyta; class Magnoliopsida; order Santalales; family Viscaceae; genus Viscum; species Viscum album. The sequence continues at coordinate 717,114,075 of OY728138.1, read as the reverse complement.
GATAAATAGTGTCAATATTCAAAAAATGTTCATCAACAATGGCTTTGGAGTTAATATCATCCCAGAATAGACACTACAATAAAAGGGATATGATGAAGATAGACTAACACCCAACACCACAAAAATACTGGGGTATTATAAAAATGAGAAAAATCTGTTGGGGAAGATAAATCTCAAAACCTAGGTTGGTGACCTAGTGGCCGACATAGCATTTATGGTGGTCTGAAAAAATAAGGCCTTCAATGTCGTTCTAGGAAGGTCCGGGCTGTATCAACATATTTAAATTCCCTAATCATACCATCAATTCATCAAATATATCATCAATGAAAAAAATTGAATGTCATGCGCTGATAAATCCCCATTTGAATCTTATGAATCACAATAAATTGATGCAGTATTCTATGAGAATGAAGGGATGTCGTCTTTAGTCAAAGGCATAGATTGGGTCGCTACCCCAAATGGCCTAGAAATAGCCTATAATGACCCTCTCAGGTAGCTCGGATAATAATCTTTACTCCCCATAAATTAGTTATAGTGCATGAGTACAAAATCGTACACTGATTCATCCATCTTTATGATCTTATTCATGGCTACTGAACTTGATAGTTTGGAAAATTGAACTGGCACCCGGAATGATTGTGAATTCTCTAACAAAAATTTCCACAACCCATCCATAGGGATCAAAAAAATTTAGGCCCTTTTGAACAAGGAAGAAGAAGATATATATTACCCAAAAGAAATAGAGGATTCTCATATTCCCCTCTTGCCATCCCCTCTAAAAACTTCCCCACAGTCAGCCTAGAGAGAAAAAACTATTTCAGCCTCTAAATACCAAAATTGTGATTCCATTCCAAATTCAGAAGATATCATCATGATAATTTTCTCCCTATTGAAAGAGGAAATGGATGATGAGGGGGTTGCAGAATAAGAATAAGAATAATATTTTAGGGATTCCCCTACCACTATCGACAAAGGTGTCTCTATTACCATTGATAAACTCGAGTAAATAAATTTGGTTACTAAAGAGGACCCACAAACCACTTTTATTAGTGTGTATATGTCTTCAAAATAACAAGAGATATTCACCTCTTTCCTAAATAAGAATCAATATGTTTTCACCTATAAATTTACAGAAATTACAAGCCTTGATCCTGAGGTGGCCACTCACCACCTATGTCTTCCATAAGACCATTGTGGTTACAAGCATGCCACAAAAAGGACTCACCAGATGCATAACACCAAGATTGATGCAGAAGTTGATAAGATCATTAGAGAAAAATTCACTCAGGAGGTCCAATATCCCCTTGGTATGGAAAATATAGTCCATGTTAAAAAGAATAATAGGAAGATCAGGGTCCATATTGACTTTAGGTACCTCAACCAGCACTGCCTGAAAGATGATTTCCCCATCCCAATCATAGTGTTTTTGATTGATGCAACTACTGGATATGATGATCTCTCATTCATGAAAGGTTATTAAAGATATAACCAAATCCAAATGTCCCAATAAGATGATGATGTAACCACTTTTAGAGCCCCCTAGGGAGTATCTTGCTACAAGGTAATTCCCTTTAGTTATAAAAATGTCCACACCACATACCAGTGTTCCATGAAACGCATCTTTAAACCCTTCTTGGGAAATTAATTGAATATTATGTGGATGATTTTGTGATTAATTCAAGACAAAGCTCATACCACCTACCAGATCATGAAACTATTTTCAGTAAATTATGAAAATATAATTTCAAAATGAAATCCTTGAAATGTTATTTTGGTGTCACCGTAGTGAAATTACTCGACTTTTTTTATCCTCCATCGGGGAATCAAAGACGACCCCGAGAAGTTAAATGTTATCCTTGGCATGTCACCACCTATCAACCTTACTAAGATGAGAGGAATCCAAAGGATATTTGAACAACATCTTTTTCTTCAAAGACAACATTGTAGGGAAATACATTACCTACACCAGGTTGATGAGAAAAGGGTTTACATATAAATGGAATGATTATTGTCATGAAGAATTAGACAATATCAAGAAATATATTTTAATTCCACCAGTGATCATGCCACCTATTGATGTAAGACCACTCATTATGTATGTAACTACCTTAGAGTGATCCCTATGCACCTTCCTTACACAAAATAATGATGTCAGAATAGAGAATACACTCAATTTTATTATCCTAACCATGATTTATGCTGAGAATCGATATTAAAATATTGAGAAGAGTTATCTGGACTTGATCTTTGCAGTTTACAAGAAGAGAAATTATCTTATGCACCAAAAGTACCACTTAGTCTCTCATACAAACCTGTTCATGTATATTCTCATCCATCCAATGTTAATTGGATACCTATCACATTGGGAATTCATCATGTAGTATTTTGATATATTGGTCATTCCCTAGAAGGTTTTCAAAGGTCAGGTGTTGCAGAAATCCTGGGAGAAAACTCCTAAAAAATGTGAATCTATTCTATATTGAATTACCTGATGAAGTGGTGTTCTCTATTAAAGAGGATCCCCAATTATGGGAGATGTGTTTTGACAGCACGTCCAGAAGCCCAATAGGGTGAATGATGGAAGACATCAGTCTCAAAAATAATGGGAAGGGAGTCATAATCATATATCAAGAAAAGTTCATCCTGCCTTATTCCTTCATACAGTCATAAGGATTCCCAAACAATGAAGAATAATAACATGCCCTCATTACATGCATAGAGCTAGTACTCCAAGTACAGGAAGAACACCTAAAGGTAAAAGGAGACTCAGACTTATTCATCAAGCAATTCAATGGTGACTATGCTATCAAGAAAGTGGATATGATCCATTTGATGATAAATGACTAAGAATTTATGGAAGAATTTCTATCAGTTCCAACACTAAATTATGTACCTGAATTGAAAATTGTGTCGGCTGATACATTAGTGAATGCAACCACAACTTTGGCCAATCTTGATTGGAATGAAATAATCATCTATATTTCCCACCACCAGATGATTTGACTATATATTCAGGCCAAGATGGATGAAATCAATGACATCTGTCCCAATATTGAACCATATAGTCGTACCATCAGCTGGATCGCCCCCATTTTGGATTTTGTTCAAAAGGGAGAACTCCCACTAGAACAGGATTGAAGGGAATAAATCCAAAGATGAGCAGTCTATTTCATGTTGTACGATGGTATGTATCAATGAAAGGTTAGCTAGAAGTGAGTCCTTGATGAGTCCTAACCTGGTGAAATATTGGAGAATAGACCACTAAAGTCATGAAAGAAGTTGATGGAAGACCATGAGGGGCACACCAATCACCATCTAAACTCCCTCATCAAATTTGAAGTCTTAGGTACTATTGGTCCAACATGATGAATGATTGTGCTGATTTCACCAAAAAGTATAATTCTTATCAATTCCATGCTAATTTCATCAATCTTAACCTATAGTTTCTTGAAACACCTATTTGCTCATGTCCATTCTCTATAAGTGTAATGGACGTCGTGGGACTATATCCTCATTCCACAGCCATAAAATTCATATTTTTTCACATAGAAACCGACATATTTTTAAAATGGGTTTTAGATTTACCCCTTAAAGTAGTCGAAGAAAAAACCATTTTCAACTTTTTATATCCAATATCATTACTAGGGTTGGTGTCCCTCACATGATAATGACATAAAACAACACCAATTTATACTCTGTTGAATTGGACAAACTCTACTATGAGTATGGAATCAAATCCAACCGTTCATCCTGCTAGCATGAAACGACCAATGAATAGATAAAGTATTTCAACAAGACCCTATCAAACATTCTCCAAATTTTTTTAGAAAAGGATAAGAAATAATGGACATACAATATCTTCTGTTCTCATTGTTCTAACCAGACCACAACCTACGCCACTACTCAAGAAACCCCATACTCGTTAGTATGTCGGGCATAGGTAGTTATACCCATTTAAATTCAACTTCCATCTCTCTACATCATTTTCCATGATCAACTATATGTAGATGAGAGATCCCAAAAATGTTTTGACGAGATGGAGAAGTTGGATGAGAAAAGATTGTAAAATTTTCACCATCTGAAATTCTACCAAAATCAGATTGCACTATCCTTCAATAAAATTGTTCACCTCCATTATTTCCTCAAAGTATAAATCGTGTAGGTCCTTATAATCCTGATGATACCCAAGAAAAATCCCCCAATGTTGGATCCAAAATGGGAAAGACCACATTTTATACAAAAAATTTACACTAATGGATCATATTCTAGGATTTCAATTGATGTAAATCTCAACACAACTCCCACTAATGTAAGAATTAGGAAAAATATTTCATGTAGGAAAAGCACAAAAATTCTCCCTAATCAGATGACGTTAAACTATACAATGGAATGTCCCTATTAAATAATGTAAAATTATTGGTTAGAACATTCAGGATGCATGAAAATAAATTGCATGATGAAGTCATTGATGCTATATGATGTTAAACTTCTTATCATCTTCTTCCATGTGCCACGACATTAAAATTATTAGCATCTCCGTCCATGCCGCATGAAATTAAACTGGTTAGAATATTCATCCAAGCATCAAAATGTTAAACTACATAGCATCTTATTTCATAATACTCAATTATAAATTTCCTAACATACTCATCCACATTTAATGATGTTAAACTACTTAGAATCTTCATCCATGCGGTACAATGTTAAGATGCTTAGCATCTTAGTCCATATTGCATGATGTTAAAGTACTTAGAATTTTCTTCCATGCCACATGAAATAAAACTACATAGCATATTAATCCATGCTGGATGATGTTAAAATACACAACATCTTCATCCTTACCACATGACAATAAAATGTATGGCCCTAAAAATGTTCTCACTAGAGATAACATTGCTTCTAACACAAGTCACCTACCATGCCTCACAATAGTACTACATATGGCATGATTTTCATCTACTAATGGGGTACATAGTGACAGCAGGATTTTCATCCTGGTCTACCTACCATAAAAAATGACCTCCTTCCCTATGCATGAGTTAGAATGGTATAGAGATCATATTGTCTTATAACTACATATGGCATGATTCCCATCTATCGATGATATATATAGAGACACCTTGATCATAGATCATGGTCCAGCCACCACATGGTATCAAAATTCCTCTATTGTACTGTTAGTATCCTCTACATCATGAAAGGATACCCTAACTATTCTTTGTTTTTCATACTAAGCATAGCTCATGTGAGCTTAGGAATAGTGGTAAGGGTTTCCCTCTGGACTAAAAGAGGATATATGTAACACACCGACACTTGTTATCTAGAGTCTGTGCATTATTACATAATATTGGCATGATCACAAGGGATCAAATCCTGAAAGACCGATCAGTTTAGTATCCTTGGAAGCAAGATACATACATATGTTCAAAATTACAACTTGAAAACAAATACAACACTAATTTATTCCATTAGAAACATCCAAGCCTCTAAGATTATGCCTGAATGTCACTCATAACTAACTTCCGGATATCCTTGGAAAATGAAACATAAGAAAGGGGTGATCTCAAATTCTCATTAAGGGTATGAAATACATCATAAGATAATATAAACATTAGGCATGGTGAATAATTGAAAACACATGCCTTTACAAATAATAAAAATGAACACTTTATGGTATAAATATGAGCTGAGTAAAAAATGCTATAATAAAACATAGTTATGCGTATTCTAAAAGTTGAATAAACACATGAACCATCAATATTATGTTCATAATGAGGGAATGTATAATGCCAGATATTCTGAAACATCTTGTCGGGGCCTCATCCAAGATGTCTAAAAAAGATTTAGGCCACGTCCAAATCCATATATCTAATTGGGATGGGCCTCGGAGAATTCCACGTCTAATTGTCTCATGAGACCTACTAATGCATTGAGAAGCTATAGCGGGCTCCACCCATCACTTACTAAGTCCAATACATTCCACATATGAAAATTTTGAAACATAACATAAACATTTTTATTAAAACTACCATACGAAATATCAATACATTAACCGTAAACAATGAATGGTATGAAAATAACACATCCACAGTCAAACATATCATAACTCATTCAATAAAATTTGGAAGACTGTATTATAACAAATCTTTTTTCAAACAAGTTTAAAATCCATCAAAGTATGTGGACATAGATGAAATCAAAACTACTTGAGAGAAGTATATCATTCTATTTTGAAATCATTTAAAAGTAAGATAATTATAAAAGAAAAACATTTATTTTGAAAATATTCTTATATGATTTTAAGGGAAGCTTCGATGATGTTATAATGGTGGAAAATAGCCACACCTGCTATATAAGTTAAAAAAACATTCTTACCTTAATTTTTCCAAAAAGGTCATAAAGTACCTTGTTTGGAAAACAAATGAAAGATTTCATTCAAACCATTTTATAAAAATTCAAACAAGGGTATAAATGAATTTAACCCATAGTGTAGTAAATAGTAATTTTTTTTGAAATACACATTTATTAAAAAATTATGTGGATGATAAATAGGTCCCAGTAGATACTTATATAAAAACAACCTTGGATAATAAAGAGATTGTGAAATTAACCCTTAAATAGTGTCTAACTTGACCTGTTTGTTCTTTAATCCTATGAATAATAAAATAAAGTTAATTTCAAATTTCTTCAGAACCTTTTTCAAATTTATTATTCCTTTTATATCACTTATTAGTACATTATAAACATTATGAAATCATTTATGTGAATAACGGTTGTTTTGTTGATATTTGGTACTTGAGTCAAAAGTATGTGTCTTATAATTCCACGTTGTCCATGTGGTCAAAATTAATTTATATACAGAATTATATTTATTATTTAGATATCATATATATCTTATATATCCAGTATATATATGTATTTATAATAGTACATAACATTTGAAGATAAGAAATGAAATGTGTCGTTCATGGAGACAGCAAGCCGTACATACGCATGGATGTTACATTAATTTATATTTTGTATTTTAATATAATGTGTATTTAATGATACATAGGTATATTATAACTAAACTAAAATATCATATATAATTTTTTAACTCTATCTTTTATACATTCCACGTATGGCATGAATGAGTCATATCACTTTAAATGGGCGGTAGTCCGCACTTTCTCAAATGAAATTATCACATTTACTCGTTATGGAAACCATAAAGGTATGATAAAAATGGAAAATACAGAATAATAGAAACAATATATATATATATATAGTTCCATATTAATGGACACCACAAGAGGTGGTATGAGATTATTGAACAATCATCGTTTCGTGAAGTAGTAGTTCACCGTCCACAGAAACAATATGTTTTTTCCAATTAGATGGAGGTGTGTGAAATTTCAGCTTTAATACTTCTCATAAAAACAACCTAGTATATTGAGGATACTTGTTTCGTTATAAAATAAAGTAATAAAAGAGTTTATGGGGGTTGGAGAAGTAAAATAATAGAAAATAATTTAAGAGAAACGGTTACCTTTAATTCAGGTAACTCTCTTGGGTTTGAACCAAAAGGACTTCTGGAAGTGCCTTCTACCTAAGGTAAGGATTATAAGAGGAGTAGAGGGATCTTGAGATATTATTTGTGTAGGTTTTGTATGATCCAAGGTGCTTGAGAGGTGTGAGTAATGGATTAGAAGTGAGATATCATTATAAGGGGGAGGATGGGCTCTTTTGGAAATTGTGAAACTATTATTTTATTATAAAATGATTTACCATTTTTAAAGACCCTAAACTTTTTAAAGTTGAATAAAAGATCACCCATGTTCAAAAAAAATCATCCCCTAAGAATTGGATAGGTTTTGGACATTATTTTAATTTTTATAATATTATTTATTTAAATCATTTATTAATGGGACAAATACTGCATCATTTTTATGTCATAAATAATTTTACTTATTTGATGTCTAAAAGGAATAAAATAATACCATGATGTAGGAAATAGTTTTAGATTTACAATAAATATTTATATTCAAAAGGATAACTTATATAACCCCATGTCAAAATTAATTTAATAAAAGATATTTGTTTGTCATTTTTGTCTTTACTTTTAATTAATTAATATAAAGTGTCATTATCACTACCAAATGCCTCAATGGGGTCAAAAAAATTGACCAAAGGATGTACATGGTCAGACATGACTCATCAAATAAGGTTAGGACAAGTGTTAAGATAATTTTGTATTGTTATAACATTCTTTTTACCTTGAATTACCTTATTTACCTTTAACCGCGCTAAATAAAAGTCAAAAGTTACTATTCACCCAAAAAATATTTTCATCTTATTGAACCATATTTTAAATACTAATAGAAACCATATATATTGGATTTTTGAAATTCAATTCATAGAAGCGGTAAAATTCCATTTAAATGAAAAAGTCAGTTTTTTAACTATGACTTAGTGGTTTCACTATTCATCAAAAATTGATGTTTTTCAGAAAAGTACTTAAAATTAAGCCAAATATAAAATTGATATTCCGAATTAAAAAATTATTTCTATTTTACAAAATTAAAAACACATATGTTTCATTAATTAATTTAAAAATTAATTCCCATTGTTAAAACAAATAGCATGTTTTTAAGAAACAAAATATATCTAAATATTAACACTTTTTTATGCCCAATTTTAAAGTGAAATTTCATAAAATGACAAGAATTGGATTAAATGGAAAAAAAATAATCTAATTAAAATTTAAACCCATTTGAAATGATAATCCAACCATATAAATAAGTTAGATTAAAAGGCAATTTTCAATTAAAATACAGTATTTTTGACTATTTATAAAAAAATGAATTTTATCAGAAAAATAACAAAAATTTACCCAAAGTATATTTTTATGTACATATTATAAAGAAAAAATATATTTTTTTGATATAGAACACATAAAATTTACTAAAACAAGATTTAATGAGGGTACTCCATTAAAAGGCGGTAAAACTGCAATTATTTTGAAAAATACTTCTTTTATCAAAAAGAATTTAATTTTTCGTTATATTATGTCTAAGAAACACAAAATATGAAAGTTAAAATTATATGAGATATATATAAAATTCAAAATGTGGTTATTACTATTAATAACCGCTTCTTAAACGGCTAGTCTGATTGGTCATGGTGCGCTTGAACTCAGTATTGCATACATTGCACACTATTGTATTATTTAAGGAGAAACTTACTATGGAGGATCGGGGTGTTACAATATATGTACTCTATAGGACCATTACAAAAATGGTTTAAAATTACTCCTCCCTATTTATAAGACAAACCAATATAGGAGTTAGCTTTAGAACTATGTGTGACTTGATTCCTGACCCTACAAGATACTTAGTAATTCTCAAATCTACCATCCTGATATACCCTCCATCAAAAAAGGAAAATATAAAACTTCCCCTATGTATGGATCCAATTGGAATAAAGAGTTTCATGAAATATATGTGTCTCAATTCCTGCTCTTCCAGGATACATTGTGATGCATGGATTATTCATCCTGGTCCATCCACCACCCCAAAAAATCCTCATTTCCCTATATAAGGGTCAGACCTATGAATTTAGTTTCTTTATAGAGCCACAAATAGGTTCATTCCTTCACTTGGAGGATACTTAAGTAGCACCTAGATTTTAAAACTAAGGCATGTCTGTAACAATGTATTGAATTAAATTTTCCCATCCTTCTTCATGACCCCGTTATGTGGTAGAGTAATTCCTTTTTATCCCTTGTCTCTCACACTGAGTACTGCTCATGTGAGGCTATGAGTTATGTTATAGGATTCCTCATAGTCATACCAACTCACTACGGTCTAATGTACTTATCACAAGATGTAAAACCACAGGTTACCCCATGAACATTGTGTGTCTTGATTCATGTACTTGTTGGATACATATTGATGCCCGAATCTTACATCCTAGTCCAACCATCACCTAAAAAATCATTGTTCCATGGAATTGGATCAAACATATGAATGGAATTTTCTTATATGTACTACACAAGGATTGATTCTTATCCTTGCAGGATACATAGTAATGCCAAGGTACCACATACATGGGTCTAACCATGCAAAACTGGGAAATTCAAATGCCCTAAGTCCCACATGAGAATTCAATACTAGTAAAGAGACACCAAACCTTGTTTCCTACATCAAGGGATTGATAAAGGATTATGATATCTCTCATAAATGTATCAGATATATATGAGGTAATTCATTATTCTTGGCTAATCACAGTATGTACATTCCCTATGTAGCTAGACATATCCTTTTCTTCCATCAAAATCCATAACGTGGGATGTTTAGGGTCCCCATAAACATCCGCAGCCGTCAAAAATGGATGTTCAGTGGCTTGTGGGAACCTTTTTTTTGAATATTAACATAATGCCTCGGTATCTCTACATATGATTCCCACACAAATGGTCTATCAACCAAGTGAAAATTCATCCTCATGGGAAGCTTTTCTTAATTTCGTATGCCTAATGACTTCCAAGACCCACATCATTCATCCGAATTTGAGGCTCCTTGAGAAATAGTTTACACTTTATCCCCCTCCTCATATCTAGGACATTCTAGAATATCATGATTTGATTATCCTATACATAGCCATGATTCCTATTATTATTTTTCTTTGAAAAATTACACTAAACTATACCACCAACGTCCTTCCCACATGATTCAAAATTGAGCGGACAGTTGATGTCTATATCGATCATGAAAGGTCAACCACGTCCTTACCCATGATGTTACATTTCATGGACCAATAGTGTTCTCACCCGAGGAGACACTGCATCCGGCATCGGTCACCTAATATACCATATTTGAAGACTATTACAGAATAGATTATAACCCTCCTAGGATACATCGATATTCCCATACATTCATCATGGAAAAACAACCCATATGTAAGGAAAATAAAATACCTTCCACCTAGTGAATGTCCTAGATATGTAGAGCGGGAATTCTATAATGTATTATACATTGTTTGAATCCCAATCTAAGGAATATATAGTGACATATGGATCCAATGACCCAGATGCCACCACAGAACACTATAAGCATCCCCTCCTCTGCATGAGAGAAAAGTATAAGACAAGGACTCCAAAAAAATTCCTATTTTCATGAAATGTTGAGAATAACCAAGTGTTATTTATTTCATTTATGTCCACCTACGTCCTTTCCACATGATGTTAAATTGTACAGAAGAATTCATAATAACATGATGTTAATACGATCGATGGAACATCCTAACTTCACAATAATAAAATCTATGATAACGAGTCCTCAGTTTATAGTGATAAAATGGACACCATCGCTCCTGAGTATAAAATGATCCATTCAATTGATCATTCCATCATCAAGTTGTGATGTGAAATCCTTGTCATCCCTTATTTCTCAAACCAAGCATAGCTCATGCGGGCTTATGAACCTCGGAAGGGAGTTCATCATGACATTATGGTATGCTAATCCATGATTTTGGTCCTAGAAGCACGAACATAAAAGGCATGTTATGCTCATTTTTCACTCTATATTGGGAAACCTATGGTCTAAATCATATGCTATTAAACTGCACGGTATCCAAATTATAGAAAAAATTTCCATCTCCCTAATTATGGATCAGACCTAGGTAGGGTGTCCAATATCTATGTGCCAGGATCTTGAAACCTAGGCCCATACCCACTTAGTTAACCAAAATGACTCACCATATATACGAGTTAGATCTATATAGGGGAGTTCCAAATTTTATCGGTAAATCATGACTCAAATGTTTATAATGTATCGGGGAACACTCGTTCCATGTATCAAACTCCTTGTTCCAAGTGATCTTGGATATTTGTAATCATTCATTGCCATTGAAAATGGAGGTTTAGTGTCTGTGGAAACCCTTGTTTGACTGTACACGCAATTCCATAGAGACTCTGCATATGTTTCCCAAAAAATTTTCTTTCAACCATGAGAAAATTTGTCCTCAGGGGAGGCTTTTCCAACTTATATACACCAAATTACTTCTTAGCCCCATGCAATTCCTTCTAATACAGGAACCCTAGAAACCATGGTTTACACTTTCTTTCCAACTCACATCTTGGACATGTTAAATCATCATAGCACGAAGATCTTACAAATACATGAGGCTTCTAAACCAATATACTAACTGTATGCCATTAAAATTATATGATACTCAATACACGGTATTCCTCCTTAGGCTAGGTCACATTAAAGTAAATTTACCCTCAATTTCCTACACACAAAATAAATTCACAAATGATTGTTCAGAAATTCCCCACCTCATTGGTGAATCGACATCCAAAACTAAAATTTCCCTTCCATATGTGTGAATCAGATCTGTATAAGAAACGTGCCTTAAAATAAATACATATGACTCGATTCCTGTCATCAATGGATACGTAGTGACATCTTAATATCATATTTTGGGTCAATCAATGAAATATAATTGTCTTATCCCACCCTATGCCAGGGTTAGACCTGTGTAAGGACCCAACCACCATGGATTGGACAAAAATTAATCAACTTAATCTAAGATTCCCCTTTCTTGATTAGGCACCCCATGTTCAGAAACCATACTCTGTGTTCATAAAGGTATGAGTGCCCAAAATCCTCTATGGCCATAAATAATTGATGGCCAGTTTCCTAAAGACACCTTTACAAGACTATGTGCATAATTCTCCAGCGGCTCTACATATATTTCCCAAAAATGGGCCTGTTATCCAAGGGTTAATTGTTCCTCAGGATCAGCTTTTCATAAATTTGTACACCCTTATGGAATTAATAACCCGCCTCACTCCATGGATTTGGAAACCCCCTATATTATGGTTTACATTTACCCCTATTCAATTTCTAATGATAAAGGACATTTATGGTCAAACTAATGTGGAAAAGATGAATTATTTACCCTCCTATAGTTAGAGAGAAATGATTTCCTAATAAAAATCTCAAAAGTCAGGGTTGTATGACATTAAACTACACCATGAGATAACCCTCCTTAATATACATCAAATTCATGTGGGAGTGTTTTCTCTTCCAAATCCTGTAAAAGTATCCCTATTACATTCATACATTATTCGCATAATAGGCCACCCACTTTGTCCCTCCCTATAAAACAAATTCAAAATTCAATACAAATTTCTTGGCCATTTGAAATTCACAGGCAGTGTCCTATGGAAACCATTGTTTGACTATTCACACAATGCCCCGATGTCTATGTTTTTGTTTCACTAAAAATGACCTGTCATCCAAGGGAATATTCATCCTTGAGAGAGTTGTTTCCTACATATATATTCCCTATGGATTCCATGCCCTATAACATGTCCAATATCCAAAAATCACTAAATCAGGTTCAAGAAAAATCATTTAACCACATTTGAATGTTTTATGGGCATCCACTATCCATGAGTCCTAAATTGGGTCCCTTTCCTTGAAAATCATGGTCAAAGCTATTTGACCTAAAACACTAGTAATGATAGTCCATTATTCAAGACTATAAACTACCAATAAAAAAGAGTCACGAGACTCATATGGATGAAAACCCACAAAGGGAATATGAGAACAAAATTCAAGTACCCACTCTCTGTAACTATACTACATATATTTTAGGAAAAACGTCGAGTAATAAAAAAATCAGAAAAGTTAAAAAGTAGGTTGTAGTGAAGACCTGCAAAGGGAATCCTAAGGTAATGTATTGTTATACCCTCTAATCCTGTGCAAAATTGGGTTTAGGAAAAATTTAGCGTAATAATTAAAGAGAAAAAATGATTTTCAGGATCTTAATGTGACCCTAGAAATAGTCAATCTACACTTGTTAAGTCCCTTGGATCAGGAAAAAAATTAGAGACTAATTTGATCATTTCACTCATCCTAGATTTTGAATAAAATTGAAAACCAGTTGAAATTACTGTTTTAAATATAGTTGATCATGATGGATTCATGTTGTAGGAATATGTAAAGCATAATCACTGGAGAGAGAAATATTTTTTCTCTATTAGAAAAACATTTTGAGGGATTCCACAACCATAATCCTCTCTATTTGGGTAGAATGTGACCGTTACAAAAGAAATTCAGAGGACTCACAGAATTGTATCAATGCCAGATTAAACTCTTCAATGGCTTGGTGAATATTTATCAAAGTCATGGTCTCCACCTTCACACATTCCCGTAATTCCCCTTCCTCATGTGCTGACTCAAGCCTAGACTATTCCCCTTCCCCTACTACCTTTTGTCCCTCATAAACAACATTTGCAATGTGGTCTTGTTCCTATTTGAGCCACTCTACTTTTTTACTCCACTATTATAGTTCCTGATCAATTTTTTCTACCATGGACATTTTTTATGAGTTCTTTGTATAGTCTCATGACTGCTTCATCTTGATTAGTATCTTTAGTCATAAAAATATGTCTGGACACAACAAGATGAGCCATATAATCTATATCAGGAAGATGGTACTCAAACTCTCTATCATTCTCCCTGGCCATGAACACCAACCTCTCTATGTTATAAATATTTTGGTTATCAAATCCTACAATCTCAATGAAAATAAACTAGAAATGTATCTTTGGAAGCTTCATCAGCATATCTGAAAGTGGTGTTTGAGAAATCAATTTCTAGATGTTCTTCTAGGCCCATTGAAATCTAGGTTAAAGACCAACCAAGACCTCTCGATCAGTCTCAGAATTACTTGCAGATGATGAAATATATTTTGAAAAGAATTTCACAAAGGATGGACCTGATTTAATGGCCGAAGCACGATCAGATCTCTCAACATCCACACCCATGATAATTGCAATAGAGGGAAGGATCTAAGTCTCTACATCAATCTCCAGTTCCTAAAGTTGTGATCCTAATGTTATAAATGAAGAAATTAAACACCCTTTTCCCTAAAAAGGGGGACAATAAGGGGAGGATGTGGGAGGAATGGAAATATAACATCAACCTACTAACGCATCAATTCCTTTAACTTCCATTGTGGAATCACTACTCAGTAAATATGATATTGCATCCTCAATAAGAAGTTGAGTCCTAGGGCAATTTAATGTCATTATTTGATTGGGTCCATGATCAATTGGACAATTTACCTCTAGAAGATCACTTATAGGAAGCATTCTCTTTGGAAAAATCTGCCTAGAAAAAAACATGATGGTGAATCTTGAGAATTAGGGATCTGAGATCATTGTCACTACCGTGATTGGAAAAAAGGAATGATGGCTTAGTAAAAATTTTCAAGAGCTGGTAGAGAAGCGTCCCATGTGGGTGTGACTTCAGGTTGAGTAGGATTAAAAATCTAAACTTTAGTATCAACCGCTGAAGGAATTCCCCCTACAAGGGTAGGGAGCATCCATTTTTGGGTGGTCGACTCCTCAAAACCTATATCCACATTGATAGCCTGAGAAAATTAGGGCACTTCACCCAATTTAGCAACTAATATCAAAGTCGTACCATTATTCTCTATAGAAGTGAGATCAATCATGTGAAGTAGTGATTTCATCCTCTAAATTCTCCTCCCCAATCGGGGAATAGGATTTTTTATTTAGGGAAGGAACATCCAGAGGGATCAGAATACCCATATTCTCCACAACTGGTCTAATCTCTCCACCCTGTTCAACCATGTCTGCTGGTGGCCATTCTTCTACCATAGAAGGAACATGAGTTGAGGATTATTGTGAAACTACCTACTAATAACTCATTGGATTTTCATCAAAATATTCACGTGATAAATGGTTAAGAAAATAATTGTTTTTTGTCTAACATCAAGAAAATAAGACATAATAATTACTTGTAATCCCCATTATGATGCATTTTAACTGTTGGGATGTTTGTCAACATTTCTTGGTATTCCATGGGGATGGATCCCTAATAGGAATATAAATTAGATTTGGAAGAGGGAATTCCACATAAGAATTTTCAACAACTTTATCCATATGTTTGGCATCACCGAGAGAACCTTCCCTAGAAATTACAACATCCTACAATACATGATCTCTAGATGTAGTTACCTTGGGGGTGTATACTAGAGAAAGAAGCATCTCTCAAGACTCCTCAGGTCATTTTTGATGTAAAATAGGAGAGTTCAAAATCTTCAAAACTAAGAAAATTAAACTTTACGTAAATAGAATGAATTCTCCTTCAATATTAATTGACTTCGAGAGTACGACTATCCTTGCCTCCCAATCAGACTACTAAATCCTCTCTTTGTAAGAATGGAGACTCATTTTCATATTTCATGGGAATGAAACTACCTCATCGAGTTGTTCTTCGGTAAAAATGTATATGTGGGAAATAAATTCCACAAAACCCATAAGATCAAATCACCATCCTTAAAGTAGTTTCCAAATGTATTCATTAGAATTGTTCTCCCTTAAGTCATCTCAGACAATCCAAGTGCTCGGAAACACAGATGTAATGGGGATGGATAGTGTTGGAGGATCTTGCTAAGGATACAAAGTAGGTTTCATTACTCCCAATTACTTCCTAGGCGCCTCTTCATCCCTGAGAACTACAGGAGATGAACAATTATGAGAATACAAGTGCGAGTGAGGAGCTTCCCTCACTCTAGTCATAGTATGAAAATTAGTAAACTTGTCACCCTCTGATGATTTATCATCATCTTCACCCTCTTCATCATTCTCTGATATTATCATGGAAAGCATGTGATGAGAGAATTTATAATAATTATTCTTGGCATGGATCAAGGTTTCAAGGTCCTAAACATAACAGTTTACCCTCTCAGTCTCATCATCATAAGAAATTTCAGTCGGTTCTAACACACGACAACATTTTGTGAGGAAAACCACTTTATCATAGAGGATGTAAACAAGCCATGAGAGGACTAATCATGATAATATTGGAAATTCTTCAAAATATCCAACTACTTCCAGGTCACTAAAAGATTAGCCTCAAATGGGATGGGTGGTTTGTCCTCAGTGGAATCCTTGAATGCTTTTGAGGTCACACCCTAAGGTATCAAGACATTACTTGGTGGAGAGCTAAGATAATTCTGAAGAACATTCCATGGTCAGGAATTACCAGCCACTTCCTTCTATTCCCCCTTTGTAATGACCCAAGTATTTATAAATGGAAATTTTTTTCTTATAAATATATCATGAAATCACAAAAAAATGAACTACAAAGTGTTGTGTGACCTTTAAACATAATTTTGTCACTTCTGTTTTTGGAATTTAGAAAATATAACATACACAGTTGTGATTAGTTAGTTCTTTGGAGTCTGATAAGAAAAAAATAATTTTTGTTGAATGGTAACCTACACCTATGAATAGTAACACACCCTTATGAATAGTGATATATCGTAATGAATAGTAACCGTACCTATTATATTATAAATATAATAATCAAGTGAAAGTATGATGTACATATATTTTAGAATAAGTAAATGAATGTTTTAAAATTGGATCTTTAATAATAAATTATGATTTTAATTAAATATTAAATTAATCATATTTAGAAATTTTTTTGGGAAAATGGGCTTCATTCATGGATTCTACATGGTGAAAATTGGTTATGTTGAATTTTTTTTATTTTTATAAAATACACGAATTTTGGATGAATTGTAAAATCCAATAATTCACAATAAATGCTAACTCCTAAATTTCTATATCATGATTAAGTCATGGATGATGAAAATGACCTTTGATTAAAACTAATATGAATTTATTAATATTATATTTCAATTAATACTCACTATTTATTTTCTTGTGAAAAAATAATAAACTAATGATTATAATATTATGAATACCCTCCTCTCATCCACTATAAAAACCACCCCCATTTCCTCTTATCTTTGCTACTCTCAAGCCTCATTCCTTGAAAATATTCAACCCAAGTCTCTTCCCAAACTCCTCCCCCACGTCCAAAGTCCACAAGTATCTTCCAAATACCATAAAGTTACCACTTAAGAGGATCTCTATGGTGGTAGACTCAAGATGTAAATTCCTCTGTGAAACTCTTTCATTTCATTTAAGTTCTTTTCTTTTCTTGTTACTTTCGTTACCCCCCTTCTAAGAAATGGTATGATAACTCTAGTAATAGACATGTACTATAATTTTATTATGATAATTGTGTAATTCATTATCTTTTCTACTTTCTCCACATTTTATTTGAATGAAATGAAAACATCATTTGAGATGTGTTTATTTAGTACATTCAAGGACAACAGTTTATAAGTTTCTATTATCATCTTTAATTCTGGTCATGAAATCATTTTTTATAGTTGACTCATTTTATTATATATGTAATATATCATTTTTATGATTTTTAAACCATTTTTACAAATGTTATTATGTTATAAATAAAAACATGTTTGTTGTAAGGAAAACACACAGATTAACCAAAACGGTTATCAATAACATTTTATATAATAACTCATCTTAAATAAAAATAAATCAATGAATTTTTATTTACATGACACCATTTTAATGTTAAATAATAAAATATAACTTCAATTTGGGTCAAACCCAATAATTATACATGTTTATCAGAACATGAACCAATCATTAAAACCAATGAATCAAATGAACAGAAATAGTGAAATTGAACCTTATAACCAAACAAAATTTTATAGAATGAACTAAAAAGGGTTACACTAAATAAATTAATTATATAATAGGTTCTATAATAATTAATTAATAAATCTAATTTTTTTATTCAGGTCTTCAATTACAGGTGGAGAACACCACCAGACTTAAGGTAAGGGATCCACTCCATTTCACTCTTAATCAAGATGTCCTCTATGATATGAGATTTTATGCGTAATCCATAATTATTGAGTATGATTACATACCTAACCAATATTTACCTCATAATCTATAAGTGATTATAAATCCCTTTTTTAACTCATTAATCCCTCTTAGGTACACCCGACACCAGGCCAATAAACCGTATCAAATTCTACCTGAACCTTTTTTATTCTTTTGGGTTTCCCAATCATTATTTATATTAAAATGGATTTATCTTATATATCTATGTACATATTATAATTTATTTTTATTTTTAAAAAATTTATTTATGAAGTCCCTTTTATTACTCTCTTTTGGGGATATACATTTTTTTAAAAGAATCCCTCCATAGAACTTTTGGATAAACAATCTTGTTTTAAGGGAACTTTCTGAAATTGTGCCCAGTTTCTAGTGCAGTATATCCTCTATTTTAAGCTAGAATTATCTTTATAAAATCAGTACTTTTATTATTAAAATTTTTTTGGTTTCATTATGGTTTTATATAAAATATTTTCCCCTTTTATATTTTAA
This sequence comes from Viscum album, assembly GCA_963277665.1. Taxonomy (NCBI): domain Eukaryota; kingdom Viridiplantae; phylum Streptophyta; class Magnoliopsida; order Santalales; family Viscaceae; genus Viscum; species Viscum album. The sequence continues at coordinate 717,094,772 of OY728138.1, read as the reverse complement.
AATATCTATAGTATTTTTCTTAAGACCACACCAAATGTTTAATGTTGATGTTTATCAAATACAATTATAATATGTTGTATATCCTATTTGACATCACATAACATGTTATATGACTATTTTAACCTATGAACATACATTTATGTTCTAGTCCCTTTCTTTCATCGACACTTTCAGGATACGCTCACTGGTTATTTTTTATGTCATGATTGTGGTACCCAATTCGTTACATGGGTACCCTTATTTTTATGTATGGTGGATTATGTATGACTATTTATGTGGTGATAATATTCATGAAAATGTTGATATGGGTTCATCTAGATTGAAATACAATAAATTTGGTATAATTAAGTATCACGATATGTGATGTTAAAGGGGATTGGTGGTTATCCTTGACCTGAACTACAATGGGAAACGAGATTGGCGGTTAGCCTTGATTCACACTACTATAGGAAATGGGATTGGCAGTTATCCCTAACCCATACTAAAGACATGTTTTATATTTCATCAAAATTTATATGATTCCCTGTTTATATGATCCCATTTTATTATGTTATGATTTCATATGTTCCATGCTTTTGAAATCATTATGACATGCTTCCTAACTCATGTGGTTAAGATTTATTGTTATATTCATTATTTTATTGGGATTCTTTGCTCATCTGGTTGTTCATTTGTTCACCAGGTTACCCTATGTAGATGTAAGGGATCAAAGGAAGTTAGGTTATTTTATGGAGATTAAATAATGAAGTGTTTTTAGCCCCATTTTTTTATATTTTATGATCCTAGTCTTCCAAGAAACTGGACTTAACGATCCTTTCCTTGTATTCTGATGTATAATTATGCTTTAAAAAATGAAATGTTATGTGATAAAGGCTAGGGTCACTATACTAGGTATCAGAGGTTGGTGTAGTTATTTTTTGAGATTAGGAATAGAGCACCATACTAAAAACCTTAAGGATGATACTATGTATAAGGAGACACCCCTATGTTTTTGATAAATATAGAGTAAGTGGGTTTTTTCAAGAAAATACATCCATATATGGATACAAATAGGTAGTGGTGGCTTTGGCATAGATTTACCTAGGATTCAAAACTCTGACAAAGGAGTTTCGGGCTTGACCTTGGCCAGCCTGGTACACGAAAATAGGCTTTTCTACTCTTTTGGTATTAACATTTCCGAGGGATATGATTTGGTAAATTCATGAGAATAGTATAAAGCATTATTAAGTAAAACCCCATAAAATTATAAGTTATGAAATATATCAAAGATAACCGTGATTTAAACCTAAGGAATCACATGTTAGGATATACCTCTCCATTTAAATTTTATCCTTTTATGTTCAATAGTTTCCTTTTTGTGTAAAATAACTAAGTATTCAAGCCCTCTAATTATATGTTATTTTTTATAGTTAATGGCGGGAAATATAATATCACATTACAAAAATAAATGTGATAGTAAATGTAAGGATTTACCTAATTATATGCCTGGTATAAAGTGAATTGGTTCACAAAACTTCATGAAAATACTTGCTCAGCTGGCTCATGTTATGAATAATAACATGAATCATGAAGAACACCCTCCTCCTATAAGGAAATAGAAATTTTCCATTTAATCCTTCATACAGCAAAGGCCTCCCATATTTAGCAGGTCTTTTGATCCCCTCCTCATGGAAAAATGGATTAACTCTATTGAAAATGACATTCTCCATCCTCCGGTGTTCTGAATAAGAAAAAGTTGTTTGGGCGATCTATCTATTAGATGGGGAAGATGATCCGTGGTGGAAAAATATCAAGAATACATTTTCCAAAGAAGAAATTGATTACATGGGTTGGGAGGAATTAAAGAGGATGTTTTTCAATAATTATTTTCCTCGAACCCTCTGTCTCAAACTGAAAAGAGAGTTCCTCGGACTCATGTAGAATGAATATGAGTCCATCGGGCCGTATGAAGAAAAATATAAAAAGATTGCAAGGTATGCATATTTATTTGTCATGAACACTTAAAGCAAGGTGGATCTCTTATTTAGAAGACTAAATCGAAGTCTACAAAAAGTGTTAGTGATTTGAAACATTGAATGTTATGAGGAGATTTTATGTTGTGCCCTCAATGTTGAAGTGGATATTGGAGACTCTGAGTGGTCTCGTTGGCCTAGCGAAACAAAGTGGAAAATGGAGAACAACATGGCTGGTTCAAAAAAAAATCCCATGATGGAATGAAGCCTGGCTTTTCCCCTTGTAAAATTTGTGGGAGGAAGCATCCAAGAAACTTTATGAAGTGAACTAATAATTTCTTCCAATGTAAAATGTTTGGGCATCTAGATAAAAACGTCCACTGGGATATGAAGAATCATAGTAATGTGGAAGAAGAATGGATGTTTCAGATCAACACACATCCAGTAGTTCAGTGTAAAAACTACAAAGACAATGGGAATTATGAAAAAAAATTCCCAAAGCAAAGGGTTTTCGGAGGAAATCAACAAGAACCTCTATGGAAACAAAGAAGGGATTATTATATCACCACTTCTGAGTTGGAGCTATAAAATGAGGTGGTGACAGGTAAACTAGTTATTCATTCAAGAATAGAGATTGTTCTACTTGTTTCTGGTTCTACACATTATTTCATATCTTGCATTTTTAGTAGAACTATTCAAACACCACCTCACAATTAGACGGAAAATTTCTCTGTGAGAATTGATAATGTATAAATTGTTGAGTCCATGATTTATAACTCCTATCCGGTTAACAATTATGGGTTTAACCTCCCAGTAAATATTTTATAATTCTTTTAGTGGAGTTCAACACTATCTTGACCATGAATTGAATATACTTATACAAAGACAAAATCAATTATCGGAAAAGGGAGATTACTCTTCACATCCTAAATCATCCTCCAATTATTTACAAGTTTATGCGAGAATATGAATCTCATTTAGAACCATCATCTCAAGTGTGGATATTATTTCATTATGAGAAAAAATATATAGCTCAAATGATTGAGACAAAGGAGAGAATCATGCATGATGTCATTCCTATATTGATGGATTACACTTATGTATTCCCGAAAGAGTTTCTTGGGATTCCTCATGATTTTTAGGTTGATTTCACAATTGAAATTATCCCTGTATCTCTGCCCATATAAAATACACCTTATATAATGTCCACTGTAGTGATGTAAGAGCAGACGAACTAGTTACAGAAGAATCTGGAGAAGGGATTTTATGCCCGAGTGCTTCACCTTGGGGTGCGCCAGTCCTCTTATTCAAAGAGAAGGATGGATCAATGCGCCTCTACATTGATTATCATGAGCTCAATAAAATCATGATAAATAAAAAGTATCCACTTCCACGGATGGTGAATTGGTTGATCATATTTGTTGTGGTTTTTGTTTCTTTAAGGCGGTCCTTCGGTTGTGATATCATTAACTAAAGGTGAGGAAAGAAGATATTTTCAAGACATCCTTTTGAATGAGGTATAGACGCTATGAGTTTATAGTTATTCCCTTTAGACTCACAAATGAACCATAAATTTTCATGGACATAATGAATATAGAATTTATAGATTACCTATACTTATTTGTAGTAGTATTTATTAATTATATTCTGATATACTCCAAGAGAAAGGAGGAACACGAGGAGCATTTGAGTACTATGTTAAGGACTTTGTGAAGGGGGAATTTGTATGAAAATTAAAGTAAATATGAGTTCTAGAGGGAGGAAGTAACATTATCGAGACATGTTATTACCATCAAAGGGATATATATGGACCCTTCCAAGAAAAATCCAATTAAAAATTTCCCCATGCAAACATCTATAATATATATCCGAAGCTTTTTGGGTCTATCTGGGTATTATCGATTATTTGTGAATAACTATTCATGATTTCCAAACCCAATGACCATGTTAACAAGAAAGGGAGTAATGTTTTTCTGGACTCATGAATGTTAAAACTATTTCAAGGAGTTGAAAAGAGGCTTATCACTGTACCAGTACCCACACTATGAATAAGTAAATAACTCTTTGTGTTGTACAGTGAATCTTAGAAGAAATTATAAGTCTATGAGATAATGAAAAGTGATAAAGTGATAGCCTATGCATTAAGGAATCTGAAATTCCTTGAGAAAAACTATCCCCCACATGATCTGGAGTTGGAGGATCTTATCTTTTCATTGAATATCTAGTAGCATTATCTCTATTGGGAAAAGTGTAAGATATAAAATATCCAAAATATTATAAAATATATATTCACATAGAAAGTGCTAAATATGTGCAAAAAAATATGGGTAGATCTCATCTTGAATTATGACTTCTCAATCCACTACCATCCTAGTAAGGAAAAAAAGGTTTCATATGCTCAAAGTAGAAAGGATCCTGCATCTTTATTAATGATGAGAATTGAAAATGATCTGATCCTCTTAGTTTTGAAAATGATGGTCATGGGAATAATTAATGGAGGAACAACATAAATCCTTTCTCAAATTATTTCTCAAACAACCTTCATGGAGAAAATATAAGATTCTCAATGAAAAGATGTGGAAATTATGAAAAGGGAGGAACCTATCAGAAATGGGAAATCCTCAGAGTTTAAGATTGATGAGGAAGGAGTTGTAAGATTTGGGTCATGATTATGTGTACCATCTGATCTAGAGATAAAGAATGATATTTTGAATGATGTACATGGATCTACCTTTTTTATCCACCCAGGGAGCCCAAAGATGTATCGTGATCTCTGAGAAAACTTTTGGTGGGACAATACGAAAAGGGATATTGCTAAATATACATCAATGTGCATGGCATGGAAACAAGTGAATGCTTAAAGGTAAAATTCTATGGGGATGATGAAACCACTACCCATAACCACATTGATGTGGGAGAACATTTCCATGGACATTGCCACTAGACATCTAAGGAAATCCAGGGGAAATAAGGCTATATGGGTTATTTTGGATTGTTTTACAATGACAACTCACTTTATCACGATTCGAGAGGACTTCTCATTGGATCAACTTGCAAGGATATTTGTCAATGAATTAGTAAGTCTACATGGAGTATGACAATATATTGTAGCTAATCGTGATCCAAGAATCACCTCAATGTTCTGTAAAAGTCTCCAGCATGACATAAGTAGTGAATTGAACCTCATTATGGCTTATCATACCCAAATTGATGGCCAATATGAGTGAACTATTCAGATAATGGAAGAAATGTTGACAGCCTGTTCCATGGACTTCTATGGAGGATGAGGAAAACATCTTCCACTGGTTGAATTATGCTTCAACAATAGTATCCACTCAAGCATATGAATGGCAGCATATGAATCCCTTTATAGGAAACGGTGCAGAACATTGACATGTTGGGATAAAGTTGGTGAGCGTATGCTGCTAGGACCTCAAATGGCCAAAGAAATGGTGGAAAAGCTGAAAACCATTTAACATGATATCAAGGGAGCCCAAAGTCTATAGAAGAGTTATGCAGATAATCATCGATGATACATTGAGTTCAAAATTGGAGAAATGATATTTCTATGCATATCTCCATTGAAGAAGGTAATTAGGTTTGAATATAAAGGGATGTTAGGTCCTAGGTACATTATCCCCTTAGAAATTCTTAAACGTGTTGGGGTTGGGCCTATCGTATAGCACATCCACCTACCATGGACAAAGTACATGGTGTCTTTCATGTATCCCTCTTATTGAAGTACATACCACACCCTTCACATATTCTCTATTCAGAGGTAGTACAGTTGGAGGATGATCTTTCCTACTAGGAAACAACTAGTGAAGATCTTGTATTGTAGAGAGAATGTTTTTCATTACGAAACTACTCACCTGGTCAAGGTACTACAGAAAAACAATGAGTATGAAGTGGAAACATGGGAACAGGAGGAATCAATGATGGAAAAGTACCCGCACCAATTTATGGCCAATAATATAAAACAAAATGTCGAGGGTGAAATTTCTTAAGGGGGAAGAATGTAACGACCCAATTTTTTATAAATGGAAATACATTTCTTATAAATATGTAATGAAATCACAACATATTGAACTACTAAGTGATATGTGTCCTTTAAACATAATTTTTTCACTTCTGTGTTTTGAATTTTGAAAATCTAACAAACATAGTTGTGATCAATTAGTTATTTGGTGTCTGATAAGAAAAAAGAAATTTTTGGTGAATTATAACCAAACCATATGAATAGTAACATACTTTTTGAACATTGATTTACCCTAATGAATAGTAACATTACCTATTATAGTATAAAAATAATATTCAAGTGAAAGTATGAAGTACTTATAGTTTAGAATATGTAAATGACTATTTTAAAACTGGTTTTTATTTATACATTATGATTTTAGTTAAATATTAAATTAAACATATTTAAAAAATTTATTTTTGAAAAATGGAGTTCATTTTTGGATTCTACACGTTTGATAATGGTTAGGGTGAATTTTTGGAATTTTTCTAAAATTCATGAATTTTTTATGAATAGTAAAATTTGATAATTCAGGATAAATGCTAAAACCTGAATTTCTGCATCATTCTCAAGTCATGGATGATGTAAATGAACATTTTTTAGAAATCACAAGCATTTATTACTACTCTATGTCAAGTAATACTCACTATTTCTCATATTATGGAAAAAATAAACTAATGATTATAATATTATGAAAACCCTCCTCTCCTCCACTAGAACCCCCACCCCCCCCCCCGCCTCAGTCCCTCTTTTCTTCACTACTCTCAATCCTTGTTCCTTACCAATATTCTTCCAAAATCACTCCCCAATCTCCTACCCTAAGTAGAAAGTACCCTATTCTATTCAAAATACCAAAACCACTTCCCTTAAGAGGTTCTCAAAGGAGGTAGACTCCAGAGGTAAATTCCTCTTCCCAACTCTTTCATTTCTTTTATGTTCTTTTCTTTTCATGTTTATTTCCACACCTCCCTTCACCCAAATGGTATGATAACTCCAGTAACATAGTTTTACTAGAATTATATTATGCTAATGGGATACTTCATTATCTTCTCTCCTTTACTCACCTTTTATTTGAACAAAATGAAAACATTGTTTGAGATGTGTTAATTTAGCACATTTAAGGACAACAATTTATATGTTTATATTATCATCATTAATTTTTGTCATCAAACCATTTGTGTTTTTGTTGAACCAGATTATTATATCTGTAATATATCCTTTTTATTATTATGGAATCATTTTTTAAAAATGGTTTTAAGTTATATTACAAAACATGTTTGTTGAAATCAAACCCCACCGATTAACCAAAACGGATATCACTAAGATTTTATATAATAATTAATGTTCAATCCCAATAACTGAATGATTTTTTATAACCATTTAACCTTTTTAATGTTAAATAATAAAATATAACTTCAATTATAGTAAACCAACTTCATTATAATTGTTTATCCAAAATTGGACCGATCATTAAAACCAAAGAAGAAAACAGACCTAAAAATTAAATTGAACCTTATAACAAATCAAAATGGTCTTGAATGAACAAAAAGGGTTACACTAAATCAATTAAATATTGAAGTGGTATTGTAATTATTAATTAATTAACCTAATATTTTTATTCAGGTCATTCATAAAAAGTGGATAACAACACCAGATTTATGGTAAGGGATCCTCTCCATTTCAGTCCTAGTCAAGATGTCCTCTATGCTATGTAATTTTATGTGTAAGCCCTAATTATGAGTTATGACTAAAAACCTCCTCCATACTTCCCTAATTATGTATAATTTATGATAAACCCCTTTTATCTCTCATCATTCCATCTTAGGTACACTCGACAACATGCCGATAAACTATAACGAATTCTACCCGAACCTTATTTGATATTTCGGATTTCCTTATATTTAATTATATCAAAATGGATTTATCTAATATATTTATTTAAATATTATAAATGATTTTTTGTTTTATGGAATTAATTTATGAAGACCTTTTTATCCCTCTATTTTTGGGTAATATATATTTTTAAAAGATTCCCTCCTTAGAACTTTCCAATAAGCATAACTATTTTAAGGGAACTTTATAAAATTTTATCGAATTTAAAGTTCATTGTGTCCTCTGTTTTAAGAAAAAATTATCTTTATAAAATAAATATTTTTTATAAGAACCTTGTCGGTTCAATTTAGGTTTTATATAAAATATTTTCCAATTTTTATTTTTTAAATCTCTATATTATTTTCCTAAAACCTGCACAATGTATTTCAATGAAATTGTTTCTAAAATACATTTCATATATTGTTTTACTTCTATTTGACATCACTTACCTTGTTATATGATTATTTTACCTAATTAAAATCCATGTATGTTCAAATCCCTTTCTTTCATAGAAACTTTCATGATACACCAATTGGTTATACTTTATGTCATGATTATGGTACCGAATTCTTTCCATGGGTAGACTTATGTTTATGTATGGTTCATTATGTATGATTATTTATGTGGTAATAATATTCATGAAAATGTTGATATTGGTGTTCCCACATAGAGCTCCAATGCATTGGGTAAATTTATTTCTCATGAGATGTGATTTGAAACCAGATTGGCGATTATCCTTGACACGTACTACAATGGGAAACGGGATTGGTGGTTATCCTTGATCCGTACTACTATGGGAAATTGTATTGACTATTATCCATGGACATAAAGGAATGTTTTATATTTATTCAACATTTATATGGTTTCATTTTTATATGATCCCATTTTTATATTTTATGATTTTATATCTTCCATGCTTTTGATATTATTATTCCATGCCTCCTAATTCACGTTCTTAAGATTTATACTTATGTTAATTTCCTTACTGGGCTTCATAGCTCATCTATTTGTTCATGTATTCCCAAATTTACCATATGAAAATGTAAGGGCTCAAAGTAAATTAGGATAATTTTATTGAGGTTAAATAAATAAATTTTATCCCTATTTATTATATTTTATGAACATAGTATTCCAAGAAACTGGGCTTAAAAACCTAGACTTGTACTGTGATGAATAATTATGCTTAAAATCATGAAATATTATCTGAATAAGGCTAGGGTCACTATACCCTTCCCCATCGCCTTATAAGTCTTGGGAGTTATAAAAGTGGGAACTAGATCTTCTAGGTGGTCGTATTGATAAAATTGATCTCATGCCTCATAATAACCTATTGTATGAAAGGGTATGAAACCTTCAAAATTTAAAATCATGACAATTTAATGAGTATCATCCTGAGTTAATATTATAAACCATAATCAGGATATCATAATATGTTTTTCCTAATGTGCATTGTTGAGAGAATATGGAAACAACATCTGGACACAGTTAAAATTGACATCCAAATCTACAAGTTTCATATCCTTTGTAGATAATTTATGTATCAATACAGGAAAAAAATACCCTCTCTCAAATAAAATAGGTAGACTCAGTCGAAAAATTCATCTGAATCAGTAATCACAATGGTACCAGTAGAGGAAGCATAAGACCGATAGATGAAGCGTTCATAACAGTTGATTAGAACCATCAACTCTCACTCATTATTTTTATTCTTTTATTTCTTCTTATCCTAGGTGGCCCAATCTGATGACATAACCCATCTATTGTTTTGAAGGTACGGTTGAAGAACAACATATGGAAATGGTAAGGGATTGATAAATGTGTGGAATCATATGGGGGCTTTGATCTAGCACTAGAGGATTTGGAAGGTCCCATTCATCCAATGAGGTGGACTCCCTTTCTATCTTGGCATAGTAAGTGGTAGATTTCTAACATGAACACAATGGATAGGTTGATGCATTTTTTGGTGGCCAGTTGAGCTACTATAAAAATTGTTTTGATGCTCAAACTACTTGAGTCTCGCAATGGTAAATTCCATCCTCTCAAAAACATGGCATAGAATTTCGCCATGTAAAACTGGCAGTCCACGTTAGGGATGATTTCCCATCCCCATTCACAGAACTGTTCCTCCTCCAAAACATGCAAGTAGGTCTATTCTTGCAATCAAATTTCCTTGTATGGACATGACCTAGGTCTATACACATCGGGATATTGACTAATTTTCATAGAAAATAAATTTATCCACTTTGATAAAAAATGGCTTTCTATAGGAAGGGTAGGAATTTTTCAAAAGATTCTTTGCTTTAGTAATGAGAATTTTAGCCAAAAGAGGAGTTCTCTCCTCCTGGTCCCAGGTGTATGTTTGAGGTAAAAACTCATCAAACATTTCACCAACAAAATAAACCCCCAAAATCAGCTAAACATCCCAAAAACTAATGATGACCTCCCCATGGGCTAAATGAATGTTATTGGTATTCAGAATTCATATACTTTGAAGTTGAGAAATATGGGTGCTAGTTTTATGAGCGTAGTTCTAGGATACCCAGATATCCTCATTAGACCCCATGTCCTATAATTCCACATGGAATTCATTAAAACTCTGATAAACCCAGAATGGCTATCCCCAATCCAAGATAAGAACCCTCCAGATTGTAGATCCCATTTAGAGATCCCCCCTCTATCTTGTTTGATTCATTATAATTTTACAATAGTTGTGTAATCCCAAATGACTAATTTTGAGGATATAGTGTGGTTCCATTTCATTATCTACATCCACATATATCCATTTGAAACAAATATGGAATCTTATCTCGAAGAAGTCATGATCTCCCTTGTGGAATGAATATTCGTTCGATAATACTCTTGAGAAGTATCAAGGTGAATGGTAAAGACTCTCCGGTCAACCGGTGGAAAGGGAATATTGTCTTGAAGGCCAAAGATGTAAAGAGGAAACTGGATAGATAACGGATAGGCCAAGAGATCTATAGAAAGTAGGTCTATGAGAATACTTTATCGAGGAAAAATTTAGGAATGGAGGTTGTATTAAGTGTTCTTAACAATGGATGCCCTCCAAGTTTCTTCCATTGATATAAGTGGAAGATTTATCTCTATTCTACATTAAAAATACCATTCAAAGGTTAAGTCTAAAAAATCTACGGGAAAAGAGACAAAATATTGGAAAATGAATAAAAAAATTCTAGAAAACAATGTCTCACAAACTAAACCCCAGACACCGTTTGTGGAAGGCATTATCCATGAACTGGTAGTTTGTTACGCCATGAGGTGTTGGCTTATGGGAAATTTTCCAATGAACCAAGAAGTTCACGGGGTAAGATAAATGTGAAAGAAACTCACTACACGGATGTCCAATTTTATCATGGAAGAATAAATTTTAATTTGTGAGAATAAAATTAAATTCACGATGGAGATGAACCTCATAGGGAACTCACTACAAGGAAGCCTAAACTCAATAATCATAGAATCAAAGTTTAGTTCCCAGATTTAAAATTTACTTCACAGATGATGGTGAAAATAAAGAGTTTTCAGATCATGGAATATAAAGAACAGTTCAAGGTCAATGGAATTTATGAATGAATTGTTACATAGAAGCAAGGAATGCTGAGTGAACTATGTAGAGCACTTTTTTCCGAGAATTCTGGTAAGTTAAAAATGACATAAGATCTATATATATAGACATAGTCACCCCAAAGAGTCCAACTTTCTATCGAAAACTAGTACAACATAGGACAACATTCTATATTGGAATAACCTCTTCTTGATCCCGATCAGAACCCATTTTGTTGGGGTGGATTAGTTGTGTGTTGAAAACTACTCAAAGGGATGAGAAATACGCCCAAAAAATTGGTGGTGGAAAAATATTTTGGTCTGATTGAATATTTGAGAATAATATTGACTAAATCATTTGGAAAAGGAAAAAATTGGTTTGTGTATTTATTTTTGAGAATCGTACGTGGATAATATTTCCCAAAAACTGAATTGTATGCAGTCATACCACAAATTTCTAGCCCACTAACAACGACCCTTCCATCCTGTCATTAGAGAAAAAATGATGGAGAGGTACACCTCCCCACACCTTCCCCAGAAACTCAGTTTGGGGATATGGTGAGGTTGGCAGCATCCTGCAAACTACGTCGTTCATGGTAACGAGGTGGTGATTTACACCGCTTCGAACCACAGCCCCGTAAATCTCTGTTGACTGAGTCATCTTCAGGTCAAAAAATTTCTTCATTGGCCTCTGCAAATGGTTCCACATGAACCAAAGATACAACTTCCCCAAAACTCTATTTAAGGTACTACAAGGGGAACTGAAGGAAGATTTATTTTTGGGGGAGCTTGGATTTAACAAATGAAATATTTCAAAGGAAAATGATCGACAATGTATGAAACTATGGACGATTTCCAATAGCTATAAACCCATTCTGAACCATAAAATAATAAAGAATAATAATATTGAAAATTCATGAACATATTTTCAGAACCATGAACCATAATCCGTTCATCAATGAACTTCATGCAAACTTTAGGACCAATTCCCCTTCTCCATTCTGGTGTCCCTCACAATGTATCACTATGTGGATGAAACCATACCCCACATTTCATTCTACTACACGGATGGACTCTAGCACTACATACCACCATGGTATGCAGACACAACATTAGGTCACGTACCATTATAGTATGGGGCCACACCCAGGTCCGCGTACCACTTCTGTATGAGGAAGGCCTCTCTACCAGCATAATAGTATGATAGGCAAAGGGATCCCCATCCCTTATAAAGAAAAAGTACAAATAATGGGTGTCCTTCATGAATTCCACCTCCCAGTTCTGATCATTTCATTCCATACCCATTACACCCTCCATGATCCCTCCACAAACCAGTCAAATGGAATCAGGCCAATGCCTCTTCAAAAACCACTAGACTCGAATGGTGAAACCACATTTATAGAAACATGTTCTATTGAGTTTACCTACCCATGGTAAGAGGAGTTTTTAGGTAATATTCATAATGGTGCGGACCCTTGGAATATCTGTATGTCTATATTCCCATGGTAACAGAAGGTCTAACCTTGGTATACTAACGTTAACCTCCTAATTATAGGGATCAAGGGAAATCATTATCTTTTCCGTTCAATGAGGGATTATGACACATAAAATGGATCATTCCTGAATTTCTTTTTGATTAGGAGCAATACTTCTCCCTTTTCACAAAAATCATTTTACGGAACCACACCTGATGTAAGTCCCTAATATTTTAATAGGGGGAGGGACACTTGTTTCTCTAAGTATTGGCCTAGGACATGTCCAGATATATTTTAAAATGTGAATATCCTAGATATCAACATGGGTGAAGAAATTATCTCTTTCAACTCCCCTAACTCTATAATTGGTCCATCAACCTGGACTCTTCTGTCACCGTCCTCCTTTTCCATCAACGAAGAAGGGAAGGTGTGTAATTTTTAGATCTACCACTTTATCTTGTTTCTCACACTGAGAATGACTCACGTCTTCTTAATGGTTGATAATGATCACAACATCCATATAATCTCTGAATGAACTAAGATTACTATAATTCATACTCTACCCAGGATACGTAGGACCCTTGTATTAAGGCATAAGCTCAACTGTGTAGCTCCCATACACAATACCCAATCATATACCATCTCTAAAAGAACTAATATAAAGATGATTCATGCCCTATCTATGATACGTAGGAAGCCTACCTAAGGCCTAATCTCAAGGGACATTCTACTTAAAAGTTAGTCCCAATAAGAGACCCCTAACTCATTAAGGAATCATATTTATGTATAATCCATATCATGACTCTTCCAAAAAATCCTCCTCTATAATGTAAGTCCCAACCATATCCCCTCAATTATTAAGCTTCAACACATAAGCCTCACCAAACCATACTACAATGGAATTGATTAATAAAAAACTAGGATATGTTGGAAGCCTTCATAAGGTATAAAACTGACACCCGTGTCACCCCAATGTTTACCAAGGTATACCCCCACTAATGCCATATTCACCTAGGATACCATGTCACTTCTATATATCCCAGTCCACCTTAGTGTAACCCCTGCATCAAATCTGGACTAGACTTTGTTCACCTAGACATCCTAGATACATGAAGTTAAACTATATGCATGGGTCCTTTTCAAATGACCCTAAAAGGGGATGTGTCTAGTTAATTGGCACCGAACTATGTGGGATCTGATCCCTCTCATGATGATACATCAGAAGTCTATATTATGGGTCCTAACCTGGAATCAAAATCATTCTCAACCCCCCTATATGATGATAAACTCCATAGCGCCATAACATATTTCATAAACTAGAATTGTCTCAGTAATTCTAAACCCATGCAAATATATGATTAATCTTTCAACCAAGGGGTAACCCATACATATAATATTGGAAAATAACCAAGGATGCATGAACATATGTAAATATCATAAATCTATTAGAGATTATTTAATTATGAAATAATCCCATCCAAAAGGGTGTGACGAGACCGACCTCCCATTCTCTCGAGTAATAGAGCCCTTAAGATTCATTGGCTAAGTCTTAATACAATGAAAACTTGCCTTTGGAAGGAAGGTCCCTAAATACAAGATACAGGGGTCATTGGGTGTTTCTAGATCCACAAATAAACCCTTTGGAGATCATTTGAGGAAATATCACCCGATTTGAAACCCTTCATCATAATAGACAATTAGTGTCTATCCATCGAGACATTTTGTTTTCCCTCATATGATGTGAATTAGGTCAAAAAAATAGGGATTAAAATTCAAAGTAACTAAACTGGTTAATATTTTATGTTACAATATCATTGTATATCTTTATTTTTTGAGATTATATTTTCAATGATAAAATACTATTATCAATCTCTCATGAAATTAATAACTATTGTTATAATATAGTTATGTCATGAGAAAACATATTATCCATTTTTTTTCTTTCTTTATGTACTCAATAGTTAAAAATAAAGTTTTTATGTAAAATAATAATTATTTATCTATTTGTTCAAAAAACAATTACTTTGAAAACTATGTTTTCAAGAAATCTGTTAAATTTTTAACATTATTCAAATTATTTTTTAATGAAGTTTTTACGCGTTTTTGTTTCAATAAAATTGAACGGAATCATCAAATCATTTTTTTGAAAAAAATTAATTTTTATATTACTGAAAATATTCAATTAATATTTATTTTAACATATAATATACGAACATAATTTCTCAAAATCATGACCGTTTTCTTCTATGAAGCTTCATTTATATGTTTTCAAGGTTATTTTTAAAAAGATTTTTTAATTTTTTTTTCTAAATTGAAAGGATATTTTCCCATTGAAAGGTTTTAAATGATTTAAAATCATACTTTATATGTTTTCATGGATATTTTCCATGAATTTTTTTTTTAAATATTTTATGTTTTTATTTTTTTTTAAAAATGGAATGGATATTGTCATCGTTAAAAGTTTTAAATGATTTTGAAATCATATTATATATTTTTATTAGGTTGTTTTCAATGTAAATATTATTATAATATTTTGTAAATTTTTTTAAGTTATTGTTTTATAAAATGAGAAGATTATTTTCCCCAAAAATTCTATAATTATATTTTAATGGTATTCCAATTTATCATCTTAAACTACCATTATTAGTAAATATGATACAGTGGATATATTTTATAATGATATGATCCTCATTCTTTCTCTAGAAGGATAAATATTGTTTGAAGATATTGTTATGGAACCTATTTATTTTACATGGGTTAATCGTGTTTCAAGGATATTATCATAGAACCCATTTATTTTATAGTGTTAAATCATGTTGTAAAATTAATAATGTTTGTGTTATGATTTTTATGGAAAAACTCTTGCTCATTGTGCCTTATTCATGTGGTTGTTTTTAGATATTATATATGACAAGTATGACCAGATAGTGCCAGGTGATCCCGATATATATTATATAATGCATGTGACCAGATATCACTCCAATGAATTGGGGGAAAAAATTTATTTGGAGATTTATATTGGATGTTGTCCATATTGAAATTCCAATTGTAAAGGTTCTGTAAGGGTTATCTTATGATGATATTCTAAGACACAAAAATTGTTTATCTATGGCATCTATTGGATTATAATGTGTCCATTGACCCAGATTGATATCCCATGGCTTAGGATTATTAATTTTTATGAATCAATAATTTTATAAATTGTTATTCCCTATTTCATCATTGATGATTTAGGTATTGATGGGTATGTGTTCTTTTTGATTCCCTCACACACAATCATTATGTCATCCTACATTTATGAAATTATTATTCTCAATGATGATTTTTAATTGTCAATTCTTATGTTTACCCTTACTATAATTTTTCTCTCACCCTTCTAATGTTTTATTTTCTCCACGCAATCAATATTGATATTAAATAAATTATGTATTGATGGATTTTGTATGGATTCTAATGATGAGTTAATGTTAAATAAGTAAAATAAGGTTAAGGGGGATAAATGAAAATTTAAAGAAATAATTATTGTTTTTGTAAGGGTTTTTTATAATTCAAAAAAACATTAAACATTAAATGTCATAGAAAATGTAAGTGATAAAATATTTATATTTGATATTGTATTTTTTGGATGATGAAAATTGGGGCACCTTCATCGGTTTAAAATCTAGAAATGTAATGTGTATGTTTCCAGCACAGGATCTAGGAGTGGTTGTTTAAGAATTTTTTAGGTGGTATAATAGGAAAAGGTAGTGATATAACCCATGAAAATTATATGAATGGACATCAGAATATTCATGACACTTTGTTGAAGGGTTCATAAGGAAAGGGTTGACACTGGTGATGGGGATGTGTCCCACCTACACATTTTTGCCACCCATGGAGTACCCTAATTGGTATCAGTTATAACCCATTGGAAATAATTCTATATTATAATAGTTGATATTATAGGAAAGGATTAAATAAATCTGGAGATTAGGATGAACTTCTGTGATGTTATATTAAGTGTTATGGATTCTATCATAGGTTTACAAGAGTAAGGATTATCATAATTTTAATGTCTCAGATACCCCTTTTATGTTTTAAGAGATGAGATATTAGTGTGATTTCTGATATTTTAGTAGAAAATTTTGAAGGTTTAAGTATTTTTAAAGCTCTGTTTTGACATGAATTATGAATTAATTTTTTTGAAATAATATTTAACCTATTGATAACCTTTAGGGTTTATATGATCTTGAATATTTAGAATGTATGTTTTATCATATGGATGACCATCAGATTGAAAAGTGATTTAGTAAACAAGTGATTATTATTACTTCAAAATAATGCTTCTTTATTTTTGGGATTGGAATATAAAATTTATGAGATAAAAATTACATTTACAATAATATTTAATTTTGAGGTTATTTAGAAATTATTTAGTTTGAATTTATGGTATTACTATTGAATTTTGTAAATTACTATATTATTTGATCATATGAATGTTTAGTCATTTTTTTTAATTATCTTACCACGTGATAACCATTTTTTTCTATTAATGTATAATGATATTTGGAATATATTTTTAGCCCTTTTATAGTTATATGCTCATTTAAAAGTTTCATTTAGTTCTTTAGGCATGGTAAATTATTCTTGAATAATCATCATTTTGAAAAAATAATTAGATTATGGTTGAAATTGAAAAAATAATGAGATTATAGTCATAAAGTAAGAATATTTCACTATTATATTATTCTAGGAGGAAACAAAATTCCTAAACACTAGGAAAAGGTTGTTGGAACATTTTTTTCCAATTACCGTCATTTCTGATAATATCAATGACCTTCTTCGATACTCTTTTGTTTATAGTTTTGTGGTTGTTAACCTTCTCTTGATAATCCACCTATTATTATTAATAATATTTGTCACCTCATATCATTATTTTTCTGTTATTATTTTCTAACATGCCTAAATCTTCACATCCCACCTACGATCTCCTATTTTAAAAACTAATATGTTTTATTTCAGTTAACTAGTGTTTGTTATTTTCTCTATTATCGAGATAATGTTTTATTAATAGTTTTTTCGAAGTGGGTTTATAAAAAAGCTATATCTAAATGTTAAAATATTGATTAATGATATAAATTTAATGTTTCTATCACATAATTAATTAAGTGGTGGTATGCAACACAATGATATTTTAGAAAAGAAATATACGTTCGATAACATATTTGAAACACAAGATCTAGATTAAACAACCAAAGATATATATTTTCATTATAACATAGACTTTAAATTAGTGGGTATGAATATTATTAATTAATTTATGATATATATATATATCCTAACTAATATAAATTTTTTATAAAGGATTAGTAAAAAATATATTAATTTTTTAGTAAAGTAATCTTATTCATCAAAAATATGTTTACTTAAAAAAATGTTTTTTATTGATTATCCTGGAAAAATATTATAATTATTTTCAATGAATTATAGAAAATATATTTCGTAAAATTAATTTCATTTTTCAAATTATCATATCAAAATTGACTTTGGGTGAAATTTTCTACTTTTTTGGAAAATAAAGATTTTCAGTTTATACTAAAAAACACCAATTTTTTTATACAAAGGTCATCTATTTTCAATTAATTACGGAATTTAAAATCCCATTGTATTTTCAGAATGATTTATAGAAATATATTTTTCTTTAGTTATATTTAATCATATTAATTTATTTTTAATCAAATTTATATTGGATTTTAGTATACTTTTTTTAGGTTTAAAAATAAGAATTTTTTAGAAAGTGTTTAAAACTTAATAATATTTCCCCATTTTAGTTAATTATGAGAATAACTAATCATGAAATTTTTAAAGGAAATTTATAGATTATAAATCAAGAAATTTTAATTTATGTTCACAAAATATTTATTAATATTAATATAGTTAATATATAATCATATTTCATTGAAAAATACACTTCTTGAAAACCAACCTTTTCATCGCGTCTACATGTTCCATTTTAAATAAAATTTTCAAAATTTAATGAATTTAATTAGGTAAAAAGGATTAAATATTTTTAATAATAAAAATAAATTTTATCTATCAAGATAAACATAATTTTTTTCCAACAAACAATAGTCAAAATAGTTAAAATAAATTTTCACAGTTAAGTTGAAAATGTGTTTAGCGACGTGTTATACTAAAAAAAGCGTCAAAATAACCTAAAAACTAGTCTGAAAACTATTTTAAGGTAATATTTATAACTAATAATTTAAAATACTCATGAATATTTCATTTTTCAAACATGTGTCATGTGAATAATATAGGTACACCATTTTCTTATAAAAAATACAAGTAAGCCACTCAACTCACTTATAAAAGGCCACCCTTGTCTAGTGATCTCCACACATTAAACTTATTTTTTCATGACATACCTACCCAAATAAAATTCAAACTTCAAAAAAAAATCCATCCTTGAATTTTTTTTAAGTTATAAATTCATTTTATGAATTAATTAGTTATAATCCTAATGTAGTGCTCTGAGAAGAGGTTAAAAACATAGCTATGTGTTATTGTTTTGTTTGTTCTTCAGCAAATTTAAAATATTATTAATATATTATCATATTATAAAAATTATATTCTATATACTTATATATAATTATATATAAGTAATAACATAAATATGTATCCTATTCTATCAAATAGGATACAAAATCATCATTCATGTATATGACGTACAACCACCTCACGAATCGATATCATTAATTTTCCATCATCACCTCTAATGTATTATTATAATGATGGATTTAAAGAATATATATATATAGGATATTTATATAATATTTATACTTATAGAGTTATGATATGAAATTATTTTTTTAATTTCTATTCTATGGGGGATACAGCAACATCACACATTTGTACAGCAGACTACCACCTCAAGAAGCGATGTGATTCATCTTTCACTAATGTTATGGAAGGTAATAAGGATGATTTTAATTAATATATGTGATATTAAAGATTTAATAATTATATTCATGGAAAAATTATCAGTATTAAAAGGTTATATGTTATTTTATTTCTTACTCTCAAAAATGACAACATCGTTCGTGTACGTGTGGACTACCGCCTCAATGAACCAGTGTGATTATTTTTTCATCACGACATCAAAATAATTATATATATAATTATATTTAAAGGAAAAAGATTGTTTTTATTATACTATTATAATTATTCAAATTTAAAATAATACATACCATTTTATATAATGATCATTTAAAAATGATAATATTACTCATGCATACCTATGACTGACCGTCTTCATGATCTTAATGTAGTTCATTTTAAAGAAGAAAAAATTATTATTGATTTTAAAAGTATAATTAAAAAATAAATATGATAACTATTTAATCATTATTATTCTTTTGATGTTAAAATTATGAAAACCTTTACCATGGTCAACACACCTAAGTCGGTTTCAAACTACAAACCGAACATCCAGAAAACACCCGATACTGAATTTACAGAATAAATATTTAAATATGTAATTAGAAAGAAATAAATTCAATGACTTAATTATAATGTATTGAACATAAATAAATTTCTTAATAAATATGAAAATTTAACTAAGAATATTATATTTGAGTTAAAGGACATATAAGAATATTATAGGCTCGATGAAAGAGATTTTCTTCTCACTTTTTTACTTCTATAAGACACATTCCACATTCACCACTTACTTATTTTATGTGATTTATACAATTATAATTAATATATTTTATTATGATTATCCCAAAAAATTGGGGAATTACCATTCCTTTTTATGATCTCTCTTTCATGGGGATTATGGTTCAAAAGTTACCAAACAAAAAGTATTTTGGTATCAATTTGTCTTCATTGGGACATACATTTTATTATGAACCTATCACATTTTTTTATTTTATATCCATCCTAATATCAAGTTATATCATTAATATCTTTATTTTATTTTATTATGTGTTTTATTTAATTTAATTATTTCATGGGGTTTACAATTCAAAAGATTCCAAAGTGTTAAGATATTTTTGCATCAATTTTCTTTTATTTGGACATATATTATGTTATTTATCAACATAAATTTATGAGGTTTATATATAAACCATTTGATATGTAATTTCAGGAATTTTTTAATCTAATTAAAGTTTTAGTTATTTTTAATATCATTCCTTCATGAGGTATAAAATTCAATGTTACAAAAGTGGTAATGATTTTTTGTTATAATTTCATCGTTTATCAAGATAGTTTATGATTATGTTTTTGATAATAAAATATTATGATAAATATCTCAAGAAACATATAAATTTTATTCTATTATTTTTATATCATTAGAATGAATTTTTACATCTTTATGTACTCAATAGTTCAAAATAATGTTTTAATAAAAAACATATTTATTTTTCTATTCAGTCAAACAACAATTTTCATTGAAAACCATGTTTCGAGAAATGTTTTCAAAAATTATTTTAACATTATTAAAATTATTTATTAATGAAATTTTTCCCATTGTTTGAATTTTTAATTTTTTATGAATGGAATCTTCATTTCATTTTTGAAACAATTCTTATTTGTATTATATTGAATATGTGAAAGGAATCATTATTTTAACATCTACTACATGAACTGAAATTCTTGACCTCATGAATATTATTTTAATTTAATATTCTTTTATATTTTTTCATGGTTATTTTTAAATAAAATGATTCTCAATTTTTTTGGTTCAAAATTTTTTTTCTAAATGAAATTTTATTTTTCACATCAAATGGTATAAATTTTTTTTAATTATTTTTATATGTTTTTGAGGTTATATTTAAAGAAAATTATTTTAAAATGTTTTATAATTTAAAAAAATGTTTTCAAAATTTAAATTATAATTTACTCAGAAAGGTATTGAAATTATTTTTAATTTTTTCATTATATTTTCTTGAGTTTTTTATAATAAATGGATTTTCATAATATTTTTTGAATTTTTTGTGTTATAAAAGTTATTTTTAAAATGAAAAGGTGATTTTACACAAAAATGTATTTAATTATATTTTAACGATATTCCAATTCATTGATGTCAACAGACCTTATTTTTACTTATTAATGAATGGAGAGATTTTGTAATTATACTATTCACATTCATCCTCTTGGTTGATAAAGAGTTTTACAATGAGATTGGTATAGAACCCATTTCATTTCCAAATTTTAATCACGCATAGAAGAGGTTGTCATAGAAACTGTTTTTCTTTTCATGTTTTCATCATGTTATTAAAGGTATAAATGTTTTTTATGAGTTTTATGACATAATAAATGATCAATGTACCCTATTTAAATTATGATTATTAGAAATTATATATGATGGTTGCACGCAGATAAAGTCAAGTAGGACCGATATAGTTTGAATGATGGATCCACCTAGATATCACTCCAATGAATTGGATAATGAATATTATCTTTGAATAATTATACTGTTGGTCATATGATTATTCAAATTGTAATGGTTCTCTAAGGTTCTACGATATTGATGTTACAAGATACTAACATAAGTTATTTATGTTTTCTAGGGGTTCATAATGTTTCCTTTGAACAAGATTGATATCACATGGATCATTATTATTGATTCAAATCACTCTATCTAGTATTAATGCTTGAAACCATGATTCAAGATTGATGATTTGGGTAATAACGGGTATGAGTTATTTTATTATTTTCTCAGGCACTTTGATTATGTCTTCGTACCCTAATGAACTTATTATTCTCATTGATGGCTTTCAATTGTTAATGATTATGTCTACCCTTAATGGGAATTTTATTTAACCCTTATTTTTTTTCCTTTAAACAAGGTTATCAAGAATGATGTTGATTGAATTATGTTTAGAAAAATTTCTTATTGATGATAATAACAACATAATGTGAAATATATAAAGATGGGTTAAGTGGGAGAAAGGATCATTTTAAAACATGGGTATTATTTATGTAATAATATTCCATAATTATATAAAACTATAAACCTATATAGTCCTTAATAATTTTATTGAACCAATATTTATTTTTGATATTCTATTTTCTTAATGGAAATAATTTGGGTCCCCTTCATCAGTTTCAAAGAAGAAATTATTATTTTGATGGTTTTAGTACAAGATTATATAGTGCTTTTTTGGAGATATTGTAGTCCATTTTGGTGGAAGGATTTCTTACAAGAATAAGTCAAAGATATCTCCTACACCCCCAGAGAAAGGTAATGGATTGGATAATTCATTGAGATTGAATTAAAGGGTAGATGTTTTTTGATATTTTTGGTGTTCATAGAGAGTGATGGGGGATATTTTGATGTTACATCATTTTGTGGAGGAGGATAGTCTTTAATATTAACTATTTCAAATAATGGTGTAATATTCCTTATGTCACTTGGTGGAGAAGTCTAAGGGGGTGACTTAGGATAGAGGTGATGTGAGAGAATGTATTTTATGGTGAAAATCTTAGGGTATGGTTAGAGGATGTTCGACACTATATATTTTTTTGGGAAATATTGTTGGATTTGTTGGATATCTACATAGTTTTTCTTCATGATTTTCATATCTCATCCATGGAAAAGCATCTAGGAATATTCTATAGGTATTATTTTATGAGGAATATTTTATGTTGGTCAATGATGACATAGTCTGTATCATATTTCAATGCATGTTGTTTGGTGTTTAAGTAAGTGAAGGTGGAGAGTCATCTACATAGTGGTTTACCATAGCCAATGGATTATCTGAGGGTATGTGGGAGAAAATTTCAATGTATTTTTTTCACTATTATCTCACTAAATCAATTTTTTAGTTGGGTATTGTTAATAATGACATATTATATCTTTTCAATAAAAGAACCAAGGGTTGTGGAAGTATTGGCATGGTGGTATGTGGATAAGACAGTGATGATTCGTGAGGTACAATGGCCAATCATCTCTGATAGAGGCTATCATTTTACCACATCAATATTAGTAGTTAATAAATTATTTTTCTTTAATATTTCTATTAACACAATGTACTATCTATAAAATAATAGTTAGATTTATCATACCACTCAGATGTTTGGCAATATATTATATTCATGTGTTTGTTATTTGGTGAATCATGGGTGACCAATATTTCCTTGGTTTTGTTTTATTATAATAATATCTACCAAAAATATGTAGGAATGAATATATTTGAGGATTATATGGGTGGACATAAAGATATCTATTTATTTGGATTGATGTAGAGAGTTAGTAGTCCATGGGCTTGATATGGTGTAGAGTATGATCGAGATGGTGCAGATGATTTTTGAGTAGATGATGGTGGTGAAGGACCATAAAAAGTCCATATTAAATAGATAAGTATGTCAAAGGAGTTCTAGGTTTTAAAACAAGTATATGTGACAATTTATTCTCTTTATGAGTAATATATGTTTGGCTAGGAAATAATATTTCTCCTCAATGTATCAATATTTTAGAGGTATTGGGTTATAAATTCATGGTGGAAAATAGGTTAGATATTCCCCTATAGTTGGATTGGATCCATGATTTTTTTGTATTTTATAGCTTCATTGATATATTCAGGATTAGTTTAATTCCATAAAATGGGGAGATTTTTATATTGAGGAACATTCATGGAGAAATTAGTCAATATTTTGAATTATTGAAAAAAGATTCTACATAAGTGAGTTACTTATTTGGTTTACATTTAACAGTGGGATGATGGTTTAGAAGAATTTATGTGGGAACATGAGTCCCATATGCACAGTCAATATCTTGAGATATTTTTATCCTTATTTTTGGATCGGTTTTTAGATATTTATTAATTATGATTTTTTATTTTTTGTGTTGAAATTTTTTATCATTGATATTGCCTCTATTTGGGATGTATCACCCAAGGAGTGATTGGGTTATTGGATATCATTTGATTCAAGATTAGTTTTTATTTTCAAGGATGAGAATTATTTCAGAGGAATCTAATTTAAATTCTTTATGATTTTAAAATCATTAATTTCCACTTTTTGAGGATTTGAAAGAGTTCAGATGATTTTTTAGGGTTCTCCAGAAGAAAAGAATAAATGTTTTTTCTCTCTGGGGTATAAAAATATAATGGTGGATTCTATGAGATAGACATTATTGGGGATATAGTCATAATGATTTTTCAGTTTTTATTCATGGTGAACCTATAGTATGAAATACCCATATTCAAGGGTGTGATTTCTAAAAAAAATGGAGTAATACCTCTAAAGAAGAGGGGGAGGTGTATCTCATGATTTGAAGGCAATGAGATCATGTCGATTTTTTGGTGACCCTTACATATGTGTGATACATAATCAGTGAAATCATATATATCATACCATAGAATATCACCCATCACATGATAGATCATCATGATGCAGTTATGAAGGCTCTTCGGTTTAGTTGGGTTTTACTAAGACTGTCAGATGCAACTGGATAAGTATCTCCATGTGAGGGTTGATATTTACAATGATTCATGGGGGTTACTTGGGGGTCGACATGGAATATAACCCACCATGGTTTGGAAAATTTCCCACCTTGTGAATTATAAAAAAATTTAGGATGCTATTTTCTCGGTAGTGAAATATATTAGATTATCTTTATCTATTTCCTGATGTTCAAAACGGGGAGTAATGTGATTTAGTGTAAGTCTTAGTGTGAGGAAGAAAACAACATCTAAAATTGTGGGGGGGGGGGATGTGTTGTGGTGTTACTCAAATTTTTTTAGGATGGTAAAAAAATACATAATAAAAGGGAAGATATATCATTATTGGGGCTTGGTGTTTTGGATTTAGTTATGGATGAGGTCATCATAGTTGTTTTGGAGGATGAGACACCGTAGTGAAGGACCATCATATTTCCACTATAAATAAATGGATGGGTATTCTCTGGATAAATTTTTATTATATTACCTTTAATGTTGGACGACCATTGGCCTTCCCTGCATTCACCCAACTACATCTCTTGAGGATTTAAACTTTTTTATTTATCGGTATTGATATCTCTTAATCCAAGGTTCCCCTATCCCCCTCCTCCTCTATTTCCTCCTTATCATTTTCTCTCCAGATGTAATAGAAGTGTCATTTTTTATTCTTTTGGTAAAAATTAATTCTTAGTTTGAGGATGGTTCATTTAAGTAAGACACCAATGTGGTTTCCATAAAGTTTGAAAACTCTTAATTATTAGTTTTTATTATTATTTTATGGTGTTTCTCGAAGCTATATTCAATATAATGGAATCAATACTTCTACCTTTTATTTATATTAAAATTTAAAATTACAAATATGTTTTTTCATTGGGTGAGGGGTAGTTATTTACCTAATAAAGACAATAAAAGGGATAAAATTAAATTTTAGGGAAGAGATGAATCTCACAAGTTTTATATGATTATATGAAATTTCTTATGGTTGATGGATTTTTTATTTTTCCAATATGTGAAACTTTCTTACTTCTGAATAAATTGTTCAATTTAATTTCATAAAATATTAGTTAAAAAATATTGAAATTAATTTTTAATATAGAATATATAACAAAGGTGATTATTCTCATGCATTTGGTGTTAAATAAATATGATGTAATATTTAAAAAGGGTAGTTTTATAAGTCTTAAATTGTACAAATTTTCCAATTTTTATTATTTTTATGTCCTTTATCTTATTTTGGTTAGTTTGGGTTTGATAATAGTTGTGAGGGATGGTTTTACATGGTTATCATGAGGAAACATGGTTGTTTATGTGGAAAGGTTGGATGAGTTTCAATGTTGTTTGGAAATGGTTGTATATATCGTTAAGTGGGAAGGAGATGGGTTTAAGATAGTTATGGTGGTGTTTGGCATGTTTTGTGATGTGATTTATGAGATTGATGGTAGTGCATTTTGGGTATTGTGTTATAGGTGTACATTGGTATTGAAAATGATTGTCAATAATTAATATTGAAATGGGTATGTGTAATATCTTAGTATGAGTTTGATGTTCAGGAATAGTTTTTGTATAAAATGAAGGGTAATGAGTAGTATAGACATGGATAATTGTTAGGTAATAGTTTGATATTAAATATGTGATTCTACCATATTTGTGTGAGGACACTAAGAGTGGTGATGGGGTGCATCAAAGATCAAATTATTTTATGAATTCTTCTAAAAAATAAACCATTTAATTTTATTATAGTTTCAATCCACTCAATGACAACTTTTAACCTCACCTCAAGTATAGTTAGTATATAGAGTGAGATCATAAAATTATATTTAAATGGTAAATTACAAAGAACAACACCTTCAAATATTTTCCATTCCCCCAATATGGGTTCATTAAAAACTTATTTATGATTATAAAAGGATTGGTCGAAACTAGTTCTGCACACCAGTAATCATTGTTCATATTGACCCTAGTTCTATCCCCAATGTAAAACTCTTCTTTCATACATGTTTATACCTCTCCACTACCTTTATCTTCCCTTATTCTATCAAAAAATGCTATTCCCCTGAGCCTTGATCCTCTTTAAAAACGAGTGATACCCCTAGCTTCTATATATTTTTTAATCATTGTTGATCAAGTATTAAAATTCCTTCTTCTTTTGATTGTCATCTTCCACATGTAATTTGGATCACCTTTGCCAATATAAATCTTATTCATGAACATCAAAATATCCCAAAAAATAATGATGTTCTCAAAATGACTTGTAATCTTGAAATACATGGATATACTCAAATATCAATATTCCATTACATTTTATGGAAATATTCCTTAGTATAATTCTATATGATAAGACTTAATATGGTATATTGTGTCTAATTATCCTTAATATGGTGTGCTCTTTTTGATTAACCTCCATCCAATAATCCTTAGATAGATAAACCTTATCATGATTCACCTTATTCATTTGGTGTTCCATCAATTCAGTACTTCTCTATCTGGTAGATATCTATCCAAATCTCATTAATATGATTATCCTCTTATTCATCCATATACAATCATTGTTGGAAACTCACACTATACTGCCTAAAAAACCTATACTATTTCCCTCTCTAATAATAGTAGAAATAAAACCCCTTAAAGAGGTTTCACAAATTTATATAGTAATTCTTCATCTGGAAATTAAGAAAGAACCATGAGATTATATTTTAATTTCCTAATAATATTATGTTTTATTTGACCTCCTTCAATGTCTCTAAAAATTTAGATTCACATTCATTACATAAATTTCTTCAAATATTAGCATCAATTATCTTCTTCAAACATCTTTAAATATCATCTAGATTAATGAGAATTGAAATAATAACTTAGCATCATCATAATTAATGACTTTATAAAGTTTTATAATGATCATCGAACTTATTTCAATTATAAAAAATCTCATATTTCTTCATCTTGTAATATTTACATGATTCCCTATGTTCTAAAGTTATACAAAACATTTCTGTTTGAAATTTTTATTTTATTAGCTCTATTTGGTGAACATAGGTTGTCTCTAATAGGTTCTCTTAATATGTTTACTTAATATTATAGACTCATCTATATTTAAAATAAAACCTCTTCATTTATTATAATTCATGTTTCTATGTATATGGTATAACTTCATTGTTTCATCTTTATTTGGATTTCAACTTTCTAATGATCCCTAAAAAATCAATTTGTGAAAACTTCTACAAAAGATCATCTTGTAGAAGTGGTTTTCTATCCAGAAAATTCACATACCTTCCTCTATCTAATCATTAATTGTATTATCAGTCTACATTATATATAATAATTCCATTAAACTTAGATCAGTAACTTAATAATGGTTTGATAACTCAAAATTTTTAAAATGAAACTTCAACACAACATGTCTTGAACATTGCACAACTACACCTCCATCTGATAAAATCAATAGGAAAAACTCATGTTTGTACAAATTTAACCATTTCACAAACACATCTATAATCATGAATAGTTTTCATGATGTTTTTTACAATGAATACAAAAAAAGAATCATCTAACTTATAATATTTGTATAAATTGAAAACACCTCTTCTCAAAATCTTCCCTATGTAAATTATTTTACAAATACATACTGGCATTTTTGAAATTAATGAAACCAATACTCTTTAGTGTAATAATTTTTAATTGAATGGAATAATGAATGTAATTCATTTAGTAAAATGGTAAATCATGATGGGAAATACAATTGATAAAATATGAAAAATTATAAATGTTTATGTGACTAGTTTTTGTGTAAAACTAAGACTAGTTTTTGTTATAGAGATTATCAATTTATAGTGAATGGTATTTATGATGTTGTGGTTGGATGGGTATGGTATTTTATTTAGTTTAAACCCTTATATAGGGACTATATGTGTCAATATATATTATATATTTTTCCTATGAATTTTTTAGTACACCATGTGAGTCAGATAACAATACTGATGACCAAATGTTTTGGGTTTCATGGGTTTTAAACAGAATCTTGGCTAACAAAGGAATGTATGTCTAACTACTCCCCCTTCCCAACTCTCTCTTCAAAGCATAATATCAGTTGTTATGGAATGAAGCTATGATTCTAGAAATGAGATCTATAGAAGTTAGAGTTCCCATAGTGTGATGATGATGTGATGATGATGGAATATCATCATGATGGTGGATATAATACATATAGGGGTTACAAATTGTTGAATGAGGGTCTGAGGTTGGTTTCATTAATGTATACGATATCCTACTATGATGAGGACATAAAGTGAAATTATGATTCAATGATAAGTGGTTGACTTATGTGGTGATGACATGATATGTGATATGTAGTGATAATTTGGAATGTGTTATGTGGTAATGATTATTTGGCTATGGTTGTGATTTGAGGTGGGTATATATGGATTTATGGAAGGTATAAAATAATGAATATGCATGTTTTTGTGTTGGGAGAGTGAAAAACTAGTATGGAAATAGTGTTAGGGTACCTCCATGCTATATATTTTAATATAATTTTATTATACCTGATGCACTATTGGGTTAGTGATCCATGGTGAGGATGAGTGATGGTTGACTTGATATTGTTTCATGTTGGTTTTCTTATTTTTTTCAATGATATTGGTATGATTATTCTTCATTTGAATGATAGTTCATGAGTAGTACCATTCTAAGTACAAATTTATTATCACACACACACAAAGATATATATGTATATGTATATATATTATAGGCCTCCATGAGGGTTTCAATGATATATCTAGATATGAATAACTCATATCTTGGGGTTGTGGTTATATTCAATGCATTATCAGTTTCCTTTTGGTATTTTATTTTGTGAATTTTTCTTTTTAATAAATTAAAATAATTATGGGGTATTAGTTTTATTTTTATAATATGGAATTGATTGATGATCACATTTCTAAATTCTATGTATTTTTTATTTTAGTTTCCTCTATTTAAGTACTTCATACCCTTTACATTATTGACCATCCTATGGATTACTGGAGGTCAGTTTAAGGGTCAATGTTGTATTCAGGATATGCCTAGGTGAGGTTCCCAGTGAGCCTGAGATGTGACATGATATTAAATACAATAACCAGTCAATCATTCATAATTAGGGATTGATTAATTATAGATAATAAATCTAATTAAATAATAATTAGTTGAAGAACATTTATTTAATTTAAGGATTTAATTTTTCAGGGATGTTTGATTCATCCTCTTAATCCCATCTATGGATTTAATCAAACCATTCAATGATAAAATAAAAATTATATTTTAAATATATTTTAGGGAGAGAAGATATAATATGGTTATTTTTATTCTATAATTTAAAACACCTTCTATATTCTTCAGTTTGAACTATGATTTTTGGTATAAATCTATATATTGAGATCTATGATCAACAACATTCCATTAAAATATACCTTACCATTTATTACACTTGAATACCTTTTATACTATGTCACTAATGGATTTTTTTATAAGCATTCAATCACTTTTTCATATCACCGCATGATTGATAGGTTATTATTATATTGTAATTTAAGGTTTATTGTACCCATTCAACTATCTCCTTGATTATAACATTGAAAAAGTTCATTCATGTAATCATGAATGAATACCTATCCCATAATCATTTGACTCTAATTTTTGCTTCCTCATGACTTAATATTAGGGACACGTATCCCACGATCCATATACATGACATAAAATTTCTTATTAATGATGAACCAATCATAATCAGTGACATCTTTCACTACCAATTACTTCCTCTTATCATATTTATCAGTATCCATTTTATCCAATATTAATGAAATAGATTATCCCCATATCATAGTTTATGATTATATCCATTTTTGATGTCTAAAAGATGACTACAAATATTTTATTATAATATCATATAATCAATTTTGATTCAATAATTCGATATTTATTGATATATTCTAATATATCAATATATTTATCATGATTTTTACAAGATGTTGATTTCTTACTACACATGATGACGTTTATTTATTGTTTGGCCAATAGAAGTGGGTTTTAAAAAATTCAATCATATTTTATGATCATATTGAGTTTTTTTCCAATATGAAGAAAAATGTACCTTAAAGAAGAAAATTAATATCATTGAATTTTCCTTGTACAATATTATATGATTTACTGTAAGATGATTCATGGTTATATTTGTCATATCTAAGGATGAATCCTACCCTTGTTCCACATAACTGTTATTTAATTATATATGAGAGATTTATTATTATTACCCAATTGACGAAAGTTATTTTATGATCAACTCTATTGAACTATATAGTTATCCTTTGTGTTTCAAATTTTAGAAATCACGGTCACTTCTAATTGTACAATGGATACAAATAATGATGGGGCATTGTCAATAATAACCTCTATAATATTTTATAAATTCCCTCTACAACCGTTATTATTAACTTTTAATGAAACAAAACAATATTCTAATCACATATTATATGCTTTTAGTTAAAATCTATCCAAAATTAAAATCAATCCATAAAAATTAGCTTTATCACACAATGAAATGGTATTTATAAATTCAAATGTAAATTTCAACATAATATGTCATAGAAATATTCTTAAATATTAATAAAGGAATTTAGTATTAGTGATTTTAATTAATATTGTTTTATTATATATCACTTTTAATAAGGTAATTTGTAATGATAAAAACTTACATAGAAAATGGAATTTTAGGAAATATCATCTAAATAAAATAATATGTTAGTTAATAGAACCACATTGACAATATGAATGTTATATTCATGTTTTTTAATGAATATATATTATTTATTAATTGTTGATAAGTTTCATTTGATAAAAAATTACAATGTGATACTCTTTTCCACCTAATAAATTTATGCCCCAGGATCAAAACAATCTTATAAAAGACCCTGTTTTTTTATAATAATGTATGTGTTAGAAATATAGATGTAATATTTCTGGTGAAATGTTTTTAGAATCAGTGAGTTAAAAATATTAAAAGTGTATATTCTATAAAAAATAGTTAAATACAAGGCTGGTTGATAAATTTTTTTAAAGATAATTAATGTGAAAAAATATATCACAAAATGATTCAAAACATAATTGGTTCATTGATACATATGGGTATTTCATCTTTAAACATGTCATTATTGGGATATAATATGTTTTTTGAAAACCTAGGAAAGATAATTTTTTGATTTTGGAATAATTTATATAAACCAACACTATAAATGTTTTGATGAAACCATCATTTTAGAATCCTAAAATTATTTTAATAGATAGAAAAATGTTTAATGTAATAAAGTATAGTAAAATAATTATGTCTCTCTATGTTTAAAATAATGATTTAGGATTTCATACATGAAAATTGTACAAAACATACTTCTATTGAAAAGGATATATATATCCCTCACATAAATCTTATGAAGGGAGGATGGTTTTTTTTTGGAAAAATTATTCCTATGTTATGAAAACAATAATCCTGTATAGGGGTGAATCTATAAAAGTGAAGAATAAAACTCACCATAAAAGATTATTACTAAGAAATAAATATGAATCTAGGGAATAATTTTATTTACTTGATATTTATGGATTATGAACTATTAATAAAAATGAGCTATATATTTTTATAAGGGATATAGAGTTAGAAATTTTATAGAATAAAATCACCAAATTTATTGTAAAAGAAAATATTGATGATATTGGAGAGATTGATTTTTGTTGAATTTGTGTTTACGAAGAAAAAAAATAGTGTAAAGGGATACTATAGAGGATATTATAAAATTTTCAGTTATATTGACCATGATAATAATTATACGATATATTTCTCTGACATTTATTAGATTTGAAAGGAACTATGATAGAGTTTCACTGATGATGAATTCATGAGATGACTTAAGAAGAAGATAGTTATCTTGATAGTGATGTTAATTTCTAATTTTTAAAAATAATCATCAAAAGAGGTATTTATGGATATTATAATTGGTTGTTTTTTGGATGTTAGGGGTGGTAAAAGATTGGTTTGTTTAGGTTTTGACTAAAACAAAAAAAAACATAAAATTGTTGTTCAATTTAACAAATCTAAATTTTTACCATTTAATAGTGGTATGGATTAAATTTAAGAAGTTATAAAACATTAATTCATGGTTTGGTTTAGATCGGATTAAATGTTAACTAAATATTTATGAAAACATTTCAGATATAGATCCATGATATTTTATAGTGATTGGAAAATAATTTTAATGATATCTATATATAATCTAGCTGGGTTTCTCTAATTTCATAAGTCTTTTTCCTACTGTGATTTGTTTGAATGGGGTTATAGGAAAAAGAAATAATATATCTATATATATATATAATAGTGATATATTTATTGATATTTTTTATTTCATGTGTTTTATTTTTTTCAAAATGAAATTGTCTCCGCTTGAGAGATATCTCAAGATTATTGTTTAGTTAGTTGGATGTTGTGTCTTTCTTGGAGGTTTTGATTCTAAAGGATGAGAATTATTTGAGAGGTATTTAATGTAATAAATTATCCCTTATCAGGATATTATTTTGTGATTACCTAGGATTTGTATGTGTTATGTGGTGGGTTGAGGGTGGTCTAGATGAAATTGGAAAAATCTTAGCTCTCTAATGTCAAAAAAACATATATTTATGTTTTTGGTGCAATCTATTTCAGGAAAACAACCATGGGGGAAAACCCTTATGATGTGTATCATGGGATATGGAACACCATTTTTAATGGTTTTTTTCTATGGGAATTTATTTTAATCCATTTGTAAATCAAGTATATGTGTAACACATTTTTTTAAATCCAAGGAATTGTGAGGAGTCTACAGTGACCATTATATATAGGTGTTTCATAATTTATGATATCATATGTGTTATACTTTTTTATATCACCCTTCATAACGAGAATTATTATTGTATGATGATGAAGTATCTTCAATGTGGATATGTTCTTAGGGGAATGTTATGAATGTAATGAGTTTCTCCTCCACACTATGTTGGTTCTTCAGAGGGAGCTATGGTGTTTTCTTGGGGATCAACAGATCATCACCGAAGCCATGGCCAGGAAAGTTGTTTTTTGGTTGATTCCATGAAATTTTTATAAGGCTTATACCTAGATAGTTAAATGTATTGACTGATCTATAGTTGTTTGGTGTGTTTATAAATAGGTAGTCATATGATACGGTGAATGTCATAGTGTGAGTAAGAAATCTATATCTGAAATGGTGATGGTGAACCACACCATGGTGATAGTAGTATTGGTTTTTAATATGATAAAAATTACCTATAAATGGGGGATATATGAAATTTTGGAGGACTATCATTTTGTATCTAGTTCTACAAAAGACTATCATAGTTGTTTTTAAGGTCACCACATCATGACGATGGATTATATGGTTTCTTCTACAAAAAGGGTTCGATTTTTCTATGGATTGATTTTTAATTTATTCCACCAAACCCTGTATAACCCTAAAACATCCTTGGAACCATAAATATGAATATATATAGGTTTTAAACCTCTTTATTCATGGATATTGATCTCTCTTAAACCAAGGTTCCCATATCCTTCTTTTTTTACTATTTGGTCTTGATCACTTTCTACCATATGCCTACAACAATGATGTTTCTTATGGTTATGGTAATTATTTGAGTGTGGTGTGATGATAGTTCATATTAGTTAGGTATTGAGTTGGTAAAAATTTATTTTTATGATGATTGATACTTAGGTTTCAATTCCTATTTGGATTTCCGCAAAGCATCAATCGAGGTAGGTGATTTAAAACTTCTCCCATTTATTTATGTGAAAGTGTATAATTCCATTAATATTTATCATTTGGTGGATATTAGGGATTATTATAATAAAGATAAAGAAATTAATTTAATGAAATTAAATAAATTGTAGAATATAATGTGTATTAAAGGATACTATGAAATTTATTATGCTTCATGGTTTTTTGAATTTTCTTGTATATGAACCTTATTTGTTGTTATGGAAATTATTAGAATGCCTTTAATAAAAGGTTAATTACATAAATATGAAAATGAATTGGATTTTTTAAATCTATAATTGAGATTAGTTTTTCTTATGAAATAGGTGTTAAATAAATATGATTTCAAGTTTTAAAAAGGGAATTTATAGAAGTGTTGTGTTGTTAAAATTGGTTTATGTTTGTTATTAGCATGTTGTTTATGTTATTGTGTTGGTATGGTTTTGTTAGTTTTTGTGTTGGATGGTTTTCCATGTTTGTCATGGGAAAATATGGTTGTTTATGTAGAAGTGGTTCATAACCTATTATTGTTTTTAGAATTGGTGGTAAGGATGGTAGTATGGGAATGAGATGGTTTTTTAGTTTTGGGAGAGGTTGTTAATATGTGTTGTGATGTGGGTTGTGCAATTATTGGTTTTTCAATACTAGGAATATGTTTTAGGTTCTCAATGGTTTATAATGTTGTTTGGAATAATTAATATGGTAATAATTAATTTTTTAGTTTATTAATATATTTTATTTCATGAAAAATTATTGATTTTTTTGCTAATGGATGGGTTAAATGTGTTTGATATCTAAGTAATGGGTTGACATTAAATATAGAAATAAATATCATAATTAATTTAAATTTTTAGTGAAATTTTAAATCCATACAGGTAAATAATACGGTTAACTAGAGAAAATTTTGAATGTTTTTTTGGTTGGCTTGTGAATAAAAGTTGTCTTGGTTGGTGTTATAGATACTAAAGTGGTTAATAAGAAATTATAATGATAATGTGGTGGTTTTAATGGGTATGAAAGTGATAATTTGGTTTTAAACATTAGGTTTGGATTGTGAGTGGGTATATATATATATATGAAATTTTATTTTTTATTTATTTTGCACCCCCCCTAAATCAAATAACCTTACTAGTGTCTATGTGTTTTAGGTTAAAGGTGGTTTACTTAACATCTTGGTAGATGAGGGAGTGGATGGATAGAAACTCCCTATTCCACTCCCTTCTTCCCAAATTATCTATCAGTTGTGATGGCCTTATGTTATGATGTATAGGTTATTAAGTCCACATGTTAGGGTTCCCCTAATGTGATAGTTATGTAGTGATAGTGGGATATTTATGTGGTGATGAATGAGATTAATGGTAGGGGTTGTGTATGGTAGGAGGGGGGATGTTTATATCCTTCAGGTTCAAGATACCCTACTGTAATGAATATATGATATGCTATTACGATGCATTGATAATTGTTTTTGGTATATGGTGGTGATGTGGTATGAGGTAAGTAGAGATGATGTGGTATGATGTATGAAGTAATTATGATGTGGTTATGGTTTTTATGAGAGGTGTGGCTATGTGATTGTATATAAGGTATGGGAGAACCAAGATGTATGTTGTTTGGGTGTGGGAGTGAAATACCAATGAGTAAGTTATTGTGTGGAACCTTCTTGTTATATGATTTTATATTAATTTACTATACATGGATGTGATATTGGGTGATATATCATGTGTGGGGTTGGATGATAGTTGAACAATATTGTGTTTGTGTATGTTATATTGTTTTCTCACTATAGCATTGGTATGCCTCTTCCTCATTTTCATAAGAGGTCCTGAGGAGGACCCTACTGAGTATAAATGTATGCTAAACCCTATATATGAATATGTTTTAGGCCTATTTGATGGATTCCGTGATCCATATAGACATTAAAAGATCATGATTTGGAGTTGTGGTTAGAGTCACTACATTAAGAGTTTCCATTCGGTATTTTATATTGCATGCTTCCTCTACAAAAAAATTATATTAATTATGGGAAATAATTTAATTTATTATGGTGTTTATTGGTAGTTTTATTTATATATTTCAAGGATTTATGATGTTAATGTACACCATTTATATATTTTATACCATCTGTGATAGCCATCAACCTGTGTCTTATAAGAGGTGGACATCAGGGTCCATTCACATCTTCACTATAGGCCTAGGTGGGGTTCTCGGTGGGGGATGGTCATGAAATGAGATGAATTTTCCTCATTAATTGATCCATCACAATCAGAGATTGGTTACTTACCTAAAAAATCTCATTCACATAAAAATATAGAAAAATAACTTTTAGTAAAAATACTGATTTATTATTGTAATCATGTGTTTTGTATCCTATTGATCACCACTATGAATATAATGAAACCAAGTCATGATAAAATGAAAAATCAAATTTACAAACATATAAGGGAGTGAATTTTTTTATCTTTTAGTATTCCATTTTAATAAATCCTTATCTATTCTTCACTATCCAATAGGTTTATGGATCTAATTTTTAGTATCAATACTTGTGATTATCCTATATTAGTTAAAATATAATCTACCTTTTTTCTATATAACTTAACTATATTTTATACCTTTACACTATTGAATTTTTTTTGAATTATTATCTTACAACATGAATTACAATCTATCAATATGTTATAATGGAATAATTACGGTACCCATCTCAAATCTACCCGATTCAGACATTGGAAAAGACCATGCATGTAATAGTGATTCAACTCATACCACATAATCATTTTATACTTGCTATTATTTATCTTAGCTTCTATATTAGGGAAATATATCCCATTATCTTTATCAACGACTTTAATTGTTTTTTGTATTTACATTGATTCTTTTATAATCATTTCCCAATATATCATGTAATATTAATAATACACCAATCATAATCAATGAATTAGTTCACTAACAACAACATCATCATATCAAATTTCTTAACGCCCACTTTATCTGAAATAATTTCCATGAATTTTACCTATATCATATTTTATGATTACAACCTAGGTAAATGTTTAATAAATAACCATAATTTATTTATTATATAATCACTGAATCAATTATGATATTATCAAATTTTATCTCTGGATATATTTCGATATTTCCTCAAATCAATGATTAATTTATATGTTATAGTTTTTTTAATACTATATCCTTTTTTTCATTCTTGTTTGGCCAATAAATGATTCTTTTACCAAATTCAGTCTACTACTATGCCCATCTTGATTTTTTTTTCAAATGTGAAAACCAATAACCCTTTTATTAGATAATTGTGTGTGTTCTATTTTCCATTTCCAATATTAAATTATTGACATTGAAAAAGTTATGGTCTCATTTGTCATAATATATGTTGATTCCAACCCATAGTCATTATTACTCTTCTTTTATTATGTGGGGAAGATTTAATATTACTAAAAAATTTACTTGAGTAGTTTCATGATTGAATCTACTGAAATGAATAGTTTTTTATTCTTTAAAATAATTAACATGACCATCACTTACAATTTTTCAAGGATTCAGTATAATCAATAATTCCTTAAACACAATTTTATGAAATCACGTTGAAATGATTAATATCCTATTGCAATGAAAAACTCATTCATTGAAGTATCTATTATATGTATTTAGTTAATAATTAAACATTAAAATAATACCATGGTTATATTTTTAAACAATTAGAGGGTATTTCTCAATTAAATCATCAATTTCAATCCAAAATGACACACAATTAGAAAAAAAATCTCTTTTATGATAGTTTGTTTAAGTTTTTAACATCAGTTATTTAGGCAACTTAGTAAATAAAAATTTTACATATATTATTAATAAAATATTACTTTTAAAAAAATATATAACATAGCTTATTTATATAAGGACACGGCCTTAAACATTGCTTCGTATTGAATTAATTGAATAATTTACATTGAGGATCTTTTCAGGTTTAGATTTTTAGAGAGTTAGGACATAACTATTACATTTCAAAATATTAAGAAGTAGAAACTTCTACTCAGTTTCCATATTTTTTTACAAAACATAACCTATTAATAAAAAGAGTCATGTCTAGTTCCATGTTTTAGACGACATGACTTTTCCGTGATCTCATCCTTGACCCTATTCCACATTATGTCCTGTGAAAAACATTTCAAAAACATAGGATGAGCATAAAAAGCTCAGTAAGGGATACACAAATAAGGAAAACTGTTAGATTTTCAAAACAACAAATAAACTATGAATACTATATCATAAGTAATACTTTTCACCTTTTTAATAAGTAAATACTCTTACTATATAAATGATCATTACTTACCCTTTTGTAACCAAAATATTACCATATGACCCATATAAAGAACACATAACATATAAAGGTAACTTGGGATATAAACATACTTAAATGGAATAATCATACGGTCGACTTCCACACATATCACTAAATGGAATAGCCATACGGCCGACATCTATACCCAATGCATTGGAGGTTATAACGTAACCAACCATCTTGGTATTCACGGCACCACCCATAATTTGGTTTATCACGTAACCACCCATCAAATGTCCAAGTACCAACAAAAATCATAACACATACAAAAAATATAAAGGAACGAAAACATTTCAACATTTCAATTACAATATATCACTTAAATATATTGACATAACAAATCCATTTTCAAAACATTTTCAATACCAAAATACATAAAAGATTATATGGTATTTAATTTCATTTAAAAACATTATGGCTTGTTGAGGAAGCCAAAGTTCAAATAATAGTCACGGCGGCGGAAGGGTCGTTGTCACCGTATACGTAAAGAAAATTTCCTTTTTTTTGTTTAGTAAAACGCTTCATATTAAAAGATTCCCTTTCAATAAAATCAAAATAAAAAGGGGTTTATACACCGTATAAAATAAAGGCATGTATAAATCTAAAAATGCCTCAATGAAAGGAGATTGAGACGAAGTCCCTTACCTCGTGTCCAACTTGACCCGTTCATTCTTTAATCTCCTGAATAATAAACTAAAGTTAATTTCTACTTGCTTAAGAACCTTTTTCAAGTTTATTATTCCTTTTATATCACTTATTACCATGTTATAATCATTATGTAATCATTTAAGTTAATAACGTTCATTTTGTCGATATTTGGTACCTGAGTCAAAAATGGACTTCTTATAATTACATGTTGTTCACGTGGTAAAAGGTTCATTATATCCAGAATGATATTCATAATTTCGGTATCATATATATCATATATATCCAGCTTGTACATGTATATATAATAGAATATAACATTCAGAGATAAGAAATGAAATGCACCGTTCATAGAGACGGTAAGCCGTACGTACGCATGAATGCTAATTTCATTTCTATTTCTTATTTTAATAGAAATAAAAAATAATGATACATAGGTATATTATAATTACAATATAATATAATATATAATATCATTAAATCCATCCTTTATACATCCCACATAAGGCATTAACGAATCACATCACTTTGAGGGGGCGGTAGTTCGCACTTCCTCAAATGAGATTATCGTATTTACCCACTATGGAATGCATAAAGGTGTCAAATAAATGGGAATTATAGAAGAATAATGAAATAATAAACATAATATATATCATATATAAATATAGTTCCATCATAATGGACACCATGAGAGGCGGTAAGATGTAATTGAACGATCATTGTTTCGTGGGGTGTAAGTTTGGCATCTAGAGAAACATTATGTTCTTCATCCATTAGATGGAGGTGTGCGTAAGTGTAGTTTTAATACTTATCATAAAAACATTATAGTATATTGATGATACTGATGTTGTTACTAAATAAAGGAAATAAAAAGATTTTAGGGGTTGGAGAAGAAAAATAAAAGAAAACAATTTAAGAGAAACCCTTACCTTTAATTTGGGTAACTCACTTTGGTTTGAACCAAAGGACTTCTTGAAGTGCCTTATTCCTAAGGTAATAATTATAAGAGGAGGAGAGGGATGTAGGGAGCCTAATTGTGCAGTGTTTGGACGATCCAAATGTCTTTATATGTGTAAGGAATTGCATATAAGTGGTCTCTTTTTATAAGGGAGAGGAGGGGCTCTTTAGGAATGAGTGAAAATATTATTTTATAATATAATTATATTTGGTTTATAATGGTCCAAAAATTATTATGGTCAAAGATAATATGACTAATAATCGAAATAAAATCATCCAATCTGAATTGGAAATGTTTTGGATAATATTTTAATCATTATAATCTTATTTATTTAAATCATTTATTAATGCGGTAAATACTACATCATGATTGTGTCACAAGTAATATAATTTATTTTATGTCTAAATATTATAAAAAACTACCATGATGTAAGAAATATTTTTATCTTTCCAATGAATATTTATATTAAAAATATAACTTGTATAACCTCATGTAAAAATTAATTTACTAAAAGATATTTTTTATTTCATTTTGGCCTTTACTTTATGTTAATGAAAATAAAGTGTCATAATCACTTTTAAGTGGCTCCATGGGGTCCCCAAATCGACCCAAGGATGCCCATCATCGGATAAGACTCAACCAATAGGATTAGGAAACCTGTTAGGGTAAATAAATATTATTGTTTTACCATTATTTACCTGATTTACCATTTAACCATGGTAAATAAAATATTTACTAAGGTAAATATTTAAAATGCCTAAAAATAAAAGTTACCTATTTACAAAATTTGAACCTCATGATTCCAAATATGGAATCCATTTCTCCAAATTCAAAACACAGAAGTGGAAAAAATTAATTTAAAATTATTTCCCGCTGTCAAAACAAATGGCGTTTGTTTAAGAAATATTAACTATCAAAAGATTGACAGCTGATTATATACAATTTAAATGTAAAATTGCTTCTAATTACCAACATTAGATTAAATGGTAAAAATATAATATATTTAAACATTAAAACCAATTAAAAGGATAATATAACCATATAAATAAATTTGATTAAAACATAGTTTTGAATTAAAATACAATATTTTCAATATTCCTTAAAAAATGAACTTTATCAGAAAAATACCAAAAAATTACCCAAAGTAAATTTTTATGTCCAAATTCCAAATAAGGATTTTATTTGATCAATTAGAAAGTATTAAAATGACTAAAACTACATTTAAAAAGGATTCTCCATTAAAAGGCCGTAAATCGGCCTTTTTAATGTAAATAATGCTTAAAATTTGATTCATTCTTATATTAATCCTATAACTTTTATTGGATAAATATAAATACATGTATAATCATATTATAGTTAGTGTTGTTCATTTCTTCCAATACAACGGCAAGGAGATAAATAAAATTTAAAATAATAATATTATATTATTAGTGTGCAATGTAAGATTCCAATGAGACCCGTTGTTGCGTATCAGGTACACTATTGAACATAGCAACCCCTTTAAGATAAAATTAATATTTAATTCACAAATATTAATAAACAGGAAATTATCTTATTCTTCCTTTACCTGGGATGTTACATACTTCCCCCCTTTTGGAAATTGCATCCTTGCAATTTTTATCCACTTATCGAAATAAGTGGGGGTACTTATCCCTTATAGCATTTTCAGATTTCAATGTTGCCTCTTCAACCATATGGTTTTTCTAAAAAACCTTTACCTGGTGAATTACCTTATTTCGCAACACTTTCTCTCTACTGTCCAAAATATGGACTGGTTGTTCTTCATAAGAGAGATTCTCTTCCAACTGAACTACCTCTGGGCTCAAAACATGAGATGAATATGGAATATACTTTCTCAACATCGAAACATGAAAAACATTGTGTACCTGGGATAAACTTGGAAGTAAAGCTACTCTGTATGCAATTGATCCAAATTTCTCTAGAATTTCATAAGGTCCAATGATCCTTGGACTCAACTTTCCCTTCCTACCAAAATGCATCACACTTTTCCATGGAGAAACTTTGAGTAAGACATGATCACCTACCTTAAAAGAAAGATCCTTCCTCCGGTTATCTGCATAACTTTTATATCTACTATGAGCTGTTCTCATGTGATTCTGAATCAACTGAACTTTCAATGCCATATCCTCTACCAATTCTGGTCCCATCAGATTTCTTTCACCTACTTCATCCCAAAAAGATGGAGTTTGACAAAACTTTGCATATAATGCCTCAAATGGAGCCATCTGTATACTAGAATGAAAACTGTTATTATAAGAAAACACAACCAAATAAAGATGTTGGTCCCAACTTCCCTTGTAGTCCATCAAGAAAGCACGTAACATATTCTTTAAGGTCTGAATTTTTCGTTATGACTGCCCATCTAATTGAGGATGAAAATTTGTACTAAAATTTAATTCAGTACCCAATGACTTCTGAAGGCCTTTCCAAAAGTTAGAAGTAAACCTAGGATCACGATCAGATACAATAGAGAGGGTAAATCCAAGAAATCTGACTATCTCTTTAACATACAACCGAGCAAGTTGATCGCGAGACAATGTATTTCTAATAGGAAGGAAATGAGCAGATTTCGTCAATTAGTAAACTATAACCCAGATTGCATTATTACCTCGATAAGTCTTTGGTAATCCCAAAACAATGTATATGGATATATTTTCCCATTTCCACTCTAGCACCGGTAGAGGCTGAAGCATTCCTTTTGGTAACTGTCACTCTGCTTTAACCTGCTGACAAGTCAAACTCTTCACAGTAAAATCAGCAATATCCCTTTTAATTCCATCCCACCAGTAATACTCTCAAAGATCTCTGTACATCTTAGTACTACCAGGATGAACTAAAAACGGAGAACTATGAGCTTCACAATACAACTGATTCATCAACTGTGAATCACAAGGCACAAATAATATCTTTCCAAACCTCAAGACACAATCATTATCAATGTTAAATTCAGGAAACATACCCTTCTGAACAAACTCTACCTTTTTCTACAACTCACTGGCTTCCTTCTGTGCTTTCATTATTCTGTCTGATAGAGATGATCTCACTGACACCTGAAACAAAATAGAAGAATTTCATGCACCAAAAACTTCTATGCCAAATTTCATCAATTAGAAAACCAAAGTATCTTGTTCCAAACGTAGCATGGCTAATGAGACATTATTTTTCCGGCTCAAAGCATTGGCCACTTTATTTGCTTTTCCTGGATGGTAATGGATCATGCAATCATAATCTCTGATTAATTCCAACTGTCTCCTCTGTCTCATGTTCAGTTCTTTCTGAGTGAATATATACTTCAATCTT
Organism: Viscum album; assembly: GCA_963277665.1. Classification (NCBI taxonomy): domain Eukaryota; kingdom Viridiplantae; phylum Streptophyta; class Magnoliopsida; order Santalales; family Viscaceae; genus Viscum; species Viscum album. Next base: position 717,050,379 of record OY728138.1, on the reverse strand, counting down.
TTGTCATCAGTATATATTTCACACTTCACTCCATACAAAAGATGCCTCCAAATTTTTAATGGAAAAACAACAATAGATAAATGCAAATCTTATGTAGGGTAATTTAACTCATGTGGTTTCAACTAACATAATGCATAAACAATTACCTGATCATTCTGCATTAAGACACAACCCAGTCCTTTCAACAAAGCATCACTGTAGATAACAAACTCAAAATTTCTAGAATTAATTGCCAAAACTGGAGCATTCACCAATATTCTTTTTAATTCCTGAAAACAATCATCAAATTATTTTGTCCATATGAACTTAACACCTTTTCGAGTAAACTTGGTCATTGGACTAGATAATCGTGAAATGTTTTCAACAAACCTCCGGTAATAACCTGCCAAGCCAAGAAAACTACGAATCTCGGTTATATTTGTGGGTCTTGGCCATTCATCAACAACTTTGTTTTTTAAAGGATCAACAGTTATGCCATTTTTTGAAATAATGTGACCAAGAAAAGAAATGTTTTGTAACCAAAACTCACACTTGCTGAATTTTCCATAAAGTTTCTTTTCTCTTAAGGTTTTCAAGGCAACCCTTAAATGACTTTCATGTTCCTCATTACTTTTTGAATAATCCAAAATATCATCAATGAACACAACCACAATCTTATCCAAGAACACACGGAAAATTCTATTCTTAAGATCCATGAATATAGCAGGTGCATTGGTTAACCCAAAAGGCTTAACTACAAATTCATAATGGCCATATCTAGTACGAAATGCGGTCTTCAAAACATCTTCTTCCTTTAATTTCAAATGATGGTACCCCGACCTCAAATCAATCTTCGAAAAATACTGAGCTCCCTGGAGTTGATCAAACAAATCATCTATATGAGGCAAATGATACTTATTCTTAACAGTGATGTTATTCAATGCTCTATAATCAATGAAAAGTCTCATTGAACCATCATTCTTTTTAACAAACAAGATAGGAGCACCCCATGGTGATGTGCTAGGTCGAATGAAACCATTATCTAATAACTCCTGAAATTTCTTCTTTAACTCCAAAAGTTCAATTTGAGCCATTCTATAAGGGGGTTTTGAAATTGGCTTAGCATCAGGAACTAAGTCAAAAGTAAATTCAACTTCCTGATTATGTATAATACCAGGAAACTCATTAGGAAAAACAGCAAGGTACTCATTTACCACTGGCACATCCTTAATCTGAATAGTTCCTTTGTTTCCAACAATATGTTCAAGTTAACATTCATTTCCATCTTTTACCAATTTTTCAACTTCCTGATATGTTATCAAAAGCAAGGGTTCATTTTTGTACACAAACTGAAAATAATTCTAAAAAGAAACCTCTTTAGCTCTTCAGTAAATCTTAGCATGAAAATAGAAATCCAATCCATGCCCAAAATAACATCAAACACTACTAGAGGCAAAACAATAAGGTCTGTAAGTAGATTCTTTCCACACACAAGGATAAGAATGTTCTTATGTTTTCTTTTTGTTTCTACATTTCCTCCAGGTGTTTTTACCATAAGTTTAGTATTCATATCATGAGATGGAATTCCAAATTTACTAGAAAACTTCTCAGAAATGAAAGAGTGAGTAGAACCTGAATCAAACAACACATTGGCATAATCTGAATAAACAAACAGTGTACCTGACAGTACTTAAGTTGACGGACCAACTTCTTCTAAAGTAGTTGCAAAGGATTCCACCACCCATTTCTGCTTGTAGTCTGTCTGCTTTCCCTTAGTTGAGTTCTTATATGGACACTCATTTTCATAATGACACATTTAATTACACTTAAAACATCTTACCGATGGCTTTTTATTGCCTACTTGTTTATCTTCCTTACAGTTACGAGCAATATGACCAGAATTACCACATCGGAAGCACTTTCCAATCATTGATAAACATTCTTCAGGATGCTTTTTACCAAACTTTTCATAAGATGGATATTTAGTTTTTTTTTTACCTCGAGGCTTCTTTGATGAATTATTTCCCTTTTCCAACAAACCAGACCTCTTATTCTGTTGTTTGTCAAAGAACACTTTTTCATCGTCAAACTCCATTTCCACCTTCTCCGCACATCAAAAAAAAATTTCATAATTTTTGAACTCATGAGAGGCTAATGCTCTTCGAAATCATGGATTTAGTCCTGAGTAAAATCTATTTATCTTACGATCAAGATCTCAGATGAAATTTAGTGCATACCTTGCCAGTCGAGTGAACTTTGCTTCATAAGTGGCCATTGAGTCATCCTCCTGCCTCAATTCCAGGAATTTTTTTTCCATTCTAAGACGAACCACCTTAGGAAAATATTTCTCAAGAAACATACCTTTGAATTCATCCCAATCCAGAGCATCGATCTCTTCACTATCCCTGATATTTTTCACCATCAACCACCACTGATCAGCTTCACCTTCAAAATAGTAAACAACAAGACTAACCTTTTGATGTTCTGAACTACCCATGACATCGAAAATCATTTCCAGTGCTTTAATCCACCCTTCAGCTAGCACCGGATCAGATGATCCTATGAATGATGGGGGATGTTGCCTCATGAAATTCTCCACTACTGACATGTTCTTATGTAGTTGATCAGGCTGATCTTTTGCATGAATACAACCACCATTTATAGCCTGATTCAACTGTGCCATCACTGCAACAAACTGTTCAGTTCCGATTCTGACCATCTCAGGTTGCTGATTTGGAAGGTTTTCTTCCTCCTAATGTCATCCCAACATAGATTCCTTATTTCCTCTACGGAGAACCATTCTAAACATAGAAATATCTTAGGAGAAGCAACATGGTAATCTTTAAATGCTATATCATTTCATTCATACTATAAGTTAATTTATAATTTAACAATTTTCTAACTCCTAAAGTTGTCTAAACCTCCTTATGATACCAACAATAAGGACCCAGCCTTAAACATTGCTTTGTATTGAATTATTTGAGTAATTCACATTGAGGATCTTTTCAGGTTTAGAGTTTTAGAGAGTTAGGACATAACTATTACATTTCAAAATATTACAAAGTACACACTTCTACTCAGTTTCCATATTTTTTTTACAAAACATGAACTCTAAAAAAAAGAGTCATGTCTAGTTCCATGTTTTAGACAGCATGACTTTTCCATGATCCCATCCTTGACCCTATTCCACATTATGTCATGTGAAAAACATTTCAAAAACTTGGGATGAGCATAAAAATCTAAGTAAGGGATACACAAATAAGGAAAACTGTTAAATTTTCAAAACAAAAAATAAACCATGAATACTATATCATAAGTAATACTTTTCACCTATTTGAAGAAGTAAATAATCTTACTATATAAAAGATCATTAGTTACCCTTTTGTAACCAAAACATTATCAGAATACCCATATAATGAACACATAACATATAAAGGTAACTTGGGACATAAACATACATAAATGGATTAACCATACGGTCGACTTCCACACATATCACTAAATGGAATAGCCATACGGCTAACTTCCATACCCAATGCATTGGAGGTTATAACATAACCACCCATCTTTGTATTCACCGCACCACCCGTCATTTGGTTTATCACGTAACCACCTGTCAAATGTCCAAATGCCAACAAAAATCATAACACATACAACAAATATAAAGGAAAGAAAACATTTCAACATTTCAATCACAATATATCACTTAAATATATTGACATAACAAATCCATTTTAAAAACAATTTTCAATACCAAAATACATAAAATAGTATATGGTATTTAATTTCTTTTAAAAACATTATGGCCTGTTGAGGAAGCCAAAGATCAAATAATACTCGCAGTAGCGGAAAGGTCATTGTCACCACGTACGTAAAAAAACATTCCTTTTTGTCCTTTACTAAAACTATTCTTATAAAAATATTCCCTTTGAATAAAATGAAAATTCAAATGGGTTTATACACCATATAAAATAAAGGAGTGTATAAATCTAAAAATGCCTCAATGGAAGGAGATTGAGACGAAGTCCCTTACCTCGTGTCTTACTTGACCGATTCGTTCTTTATTCTCCTGAATAATAAACTAATGTTAATTTATAATTGCTTAAGAACCTTTTTCAAGTTTATTATTCATTGTATATAACTTATTACCATGTTATAGTCATTATGTAATCATTTAAGTTAATAACGTTCATTTTGTCGATATTTGGTACTTGAGTCAAAAATGGACTTCTTATAATTACATGTTGTTCACGTGGTAAAACTTTCATTATATCCAGAATGATATTCATGATTTGGGTCTCGTATATATCATATATATCCAGCATGTACAGGTATATATAATAGAATACAACATTCATAGGTAAGAAAAGAAATGCACCGTTCATGGAGACGGTAAGCCGTACGTATGCATGAACAGTACTTTCATTTCTATTTGTTATTTTAATAGAAATAAAACATAATTATACATAGGTATATTATATTTACAGTATAATATAATATATAATATCATTAACTCCATCCTTTATACTTCCCACATAAGGCATTAACGAATCACATCACTTTGAGGGGGCGAGAGTCCGCGCTTCCTCAAATGAGATTATCATATTTACCCACTATGGAAACCATAAAGGTGTGAAATAAATGGGAATTACGGAAGAATAAGGAAATAATAAACATAATATATATCATATATATATACAGTTCCATCATAATGGCCACCATTAGAGGCGGTAAGATTAAATTGAACAATCATCATTTCGTGAGGTGTTAGTTTCCATCTACAGAAACATTATGTTATTCATCCATTATATGGAGGTGTGTGTAAGTGTAGCTAGAATACTTATCATACCAACATCCTAGTATATTTAGGATACTGGTTTTGTTACAAAATAAATTAAATAAAAAGAGTTTAGGGGTTGGAGAAGAAAAATAAAAGAAAACAATTTAAGGGAAACTGTTAGCTTTAATTTGGGTAACTCACTTTGGTTTGAACCGAAGGACTTCTTGAAGTGCCTTATTACTAAGGTAAGGATTCTAGGAGGAGGATAGGGATTTAGGGAGCCTAATGGTGCAGAATTTGGACGAGCCAAATGGATTGAGAGGTGTGAGGAATTGCATAGAAGTGATCTTTTTTTATAAGGGAGAGGAGGGGCTCTTTAGGAAAGAGTGAAAATATTATTTTATAATATAATTATTTTCGGTTTATAATGGTCCAAAAATCATTATGGTTGAAGATAAGATGACTCATAATCGAAATAAAATCATCCAATCATAATTGGACATGTTTTGGATAATATTTTAATCATTATAATCTTATTTAATAAAATCATTTATTAATGAGGTAAATACTGCATCTTGATTGTGTCATAAATAATTTAATTTATTTGATGTATAAAAATTATAAAAAAATACCATGATGTAATAAATCTTTTTATATTTACAATTAATATTTATAGTTGAAAATATAAGTTGTATAACCCCATGTAAAAATTAATTTACTAAAAGATATTTGTTTATTTCATTTTGGCATTTACTTTAAGTTAATGCAAATAAATTGTCATAATCACTTTTAAGTGGCTCCATGGGGTCCGCAAATCGACCCAAGGATGCCCATGGTCGGATATGACTCAACCAATAGTATTAGGACACCTGTTAGGGTAAATAAATATTGTTATTGTTACCCTTATTTTCCTGATTTACCATTTAACCATGGTAAATAAAATATTTACTGAGGTAAATATTTAAAATGCATAAAAATAAAAGAGACCTATTTACACAATTTGAAACTCCTGATTCCAAATATGGAATCAATTTATCCAAATTCAAAAAACAGAAGTGGTAGAAATTAATTGAAAATTAATTCCCATTGTCAAAACAAAAGGCGAGTTTTTAAGAAATATTAACTATCAAAAGATTGACAGCTGAATATATACAATTTAAATGTGAAATTGCTTCTAATGACCAAAATTAGATTAAATGGTAAAAATATAATCTATTTAAACTTTAAAACTAATTAAAAGGATAATCTATCCATATAAATAAATTATATTAAAACATAGTTTTGAATTAAAATACAATATTTTCACTATTCCTTAAAAAATGAACTTTATCAGAAAAATACCAAAAAATTACGCAAAGTAAATTTTTATGTCCCCATTATAAAGAAAGATTTTATTTAGTCAATTAGAATGTATTAAAGTGACCAAAACTATATTTAAAAAGGGTTCTCCCTTAAAAGGCGGTAAATCGGCCTTTTAATGTAAATTATGCTTAAAATTAGATTAATTCATATATTAAGCCTCTCAATTTTATTGGATAAATATAAATAAATTTATAATCATATTATAGTTAGTTTTTTTCATTTCTTCCAATACAACGGCTAGGAGTTCACTACCATTTAAAATAATAATATTATGTTATTAGTGTGCAACGTAAGATTCCAAAGAAACTCGTTGTTGCGTATCAGGTATGCTATCGAACATAGAAACCCCTTTAAGCTAAAATTAATATTTAATTCACAAATATTAATAAATATGAAAATATATTATTCTTCCTTTACCTGGGATGTTACAATTTAAACATTGAAATGAAAAATTAGTTTTAATGTCATTTATTTTAATAATCGACTTGAAAAATCAATTTTCTAGGTAGGGTTTTAAATAATTGATATAAAAAATTATGAGTTAACATGAAACCCTACATGGTTATTTTAGAGAATCAATAAAAAAATCATCATTTATTATGATAAAATAATTATTCTTTAATTCCAAAACTAAAAAATGGTTGTTAAATTATATATTGATAATAATCAAGAAATGTTAATAATGATGTTTTATAAAATAGATGAGTATGACATATATTGTTTAAATTATTTTACTTATATTAAAGTATTTTATATAGGTCATGATGTTCCAAAAAATTTCTTCATCATTATATAAGTCGTATACATTTTTTCTCTCATGGATTCCACCATCTCCATATTCTAAATGGACACTCAATCATGATTTTGAATTTATAAACGGTAAATTGATGGAAAAAATGGGAGAAATGATGTGGTCATTATATATTTGAATATGGGGGTGGAAATTGAATATTGAGATGGAAATAGAATAAAGTGTATAAAATTTTGATATTTTGATATTTTTTAACAAAACAATGCTCACGCGATGTGATTAAATTTGATTTACATTTTAGGTGGGATGAATTTGCAGTAAGTAATGTTAAATTGGTTCATGTTATGCAAAATGAATTGAACATAAATTTGATGATTTTATTTTTAATGACCCATATTTAATTAATCAATGTTATTTTTTTATAAAATATTATTAATACCAATTTTTAAAGTAACTAGTGTTAAAAAACCATATTTATTGTCGGCTGTTCTAAAAAACCAACGAAAATAATTTTATAAAAAATATTATTTATATCTGTTATGTTAATAATAGAAATTATAAGTATAATTGTTGTGTATATAACATTGATTATTAAATTATGAAGGTAAACAATATTATTAACATCAATTATTAAATAACCAAAGTTAAAGCATTGATATTATAATTATTTTTTCTTTTAGTTTCAAGTGAAAAATAATAAATATTAATCAAAGAATTTAATGTTTTGGATTTTTTTAAAAATATTGTTTACTATATATCTCATTGGAAAGGATAACTTTTAATCGTTCAAAGTCAAATTGATTAATGAATTTTTGGAAGTATCCTCTAAATAAAATAAGATGCTGTTGATGAACCTATGTTGACCATACTAAATTGAAAACAATGTTTTATAATCTATATAGATTATTTTAGTAATGGTAACAATAATTAATTGATAAAAATTAATTGTTTCATGTTCTATTCCTCACCACAATGAATGAATTTTGATCAATATAATCATATAAATGAACTATTTTTTTTATAATAATTTTAGTGCAATTTTTTTATGTAATATATATGTAGTGAAATGTATAAAATTAAAGTAAATTAAAAATGTGTAAACTCTATAATGATTTGTTGTTTTTAAAATATCCATACTTAGTGATAAGAGATATATCCTAATTGGCCATAACTGTAGGTTATAGCCATGGTCAAGGACACATATGTGTACTATCATCATAGGTTATATTCATGGAAAATTCCCCTGATGATAGAAACACTATTTCCACAATCAAGGTTGTGGTAATAGGTTCTTAAAATGTGGACCTCTATTTCCATGTGTCCCATGACTAAGTCAGTAGGGTCTAAAAAATAAGTTCATAAATGGTTTTGAACTCGCATAACTTCTATGAAGACAAAGGAATCTTACGACTCCACTAAAACCTATTATATAAACATTAAATATATATATATACATATATATATATATATATGTTTGTGTGTGTGAAATAATTTATAAATTTATATTATTATTTATATTATTTTAAACTTAATAATAAAATTAATTCCACACAATACCCAATCACAATGAGGAAACATACCAATGGATATAGATCCCTCAATAAAATAAAATGTTAGTTAATGAACCTATGTTGACCCGGATAGTGTGAAATAAAGATATAGATATTCTTAAGGAATGATCACATGTTTATGTTGATAAAAAGTAACCATGTGATATTATACATCTCCCAAAAACTGGTTCCTCATGATCAAAATAATCTTACCAATAGAATAGTGTTTTTTATGGTAATGTTTGTATTAAAAATTTCGATGTAATATATTTATAGTGAAGCATATTAAATATCAATGAATCAAAAATGTTTCAAGTGTATATTTTATTAAAAAGTGTTAAATACCAGAAAATGGTGTTTAATAGAATTATTGAAAGATTTTGACTAGAAATTAAATTATCACATTTAAGGATAAAAATGTTGTAGATTTCATAATACATATAGGAATTTTAACTTCAACAATGATATTGGAAGACCATAATATGTTTTTTGATAACCAAATAAAGATATATTTTAAAATTTAGGAATAATCTATAGAAACCAACATTGGACACATTTTGATGAAACCATTATTATATAGTCCTAAACTAATGTTCAAAAGAGAAAAATGTTTAATATAATAAAGAATATGAAAATAGTTGCATATAATTATTATAGTCACATGTTTCATTATAATCCCAGGTCCCATTAAGATTTGTTTGGATTTAGAGGATAAATTGTTTATAAAAATTAATAAAAATAAAAATAAAAATGTGTTAATATATGATAATGAAATTAAAATTAAATCACCATTTAAAAATGGTGTTATTTAAACCAGTACCTATATTTTAAAAAATAAATCTATATATTTCTCACATCACTCAAATAAAGGGAGGATGATTTTTTTCTTGGAAAATTATTCATACATCAAGTTGATAAAAACCCTGTATTGTGGTGTATATGAAAGAGAAGACTGAAAATTGCCATGATGGACTATCACTATAGAATAAATGGGATATCAAAGAGTTATTTTATTTATTTGATAATAATGGATAATGAACTGTTGATGAAAAAGATCAAAATGTTTCATTGAGGGCCCTGGGGTTTAAAATAATAGATAATGGGATCACTAAAATGAAAGAAGATATGGATAAGAATTATAAAATAGTGATAGACTTTGAGGAATTTGTAATAAAACTGATTTTATATGAAATATATTCTTTGAATAAATTTAATTTCATTGATATCTTTTGTTACAAAAAACACTGAATTTTAACAAACCATTTTATACTGTTAATATTATTATTCAAAAATGTCTGTTATAAATTATCTATTAAACTTCTCGATATGAATAGGAATAAAAAAAATTTCAAAATTAATTATAATGGTTTTAAATTAATATATAATATTGTTAAATGAACATAACTTCTTTTATAGGATTCATATGTTTCAAAAAAACTCTTTTCCATAAAAAATGTGTTTTCACCTATTTTTGTGAAAAAATAATAATTGTATTTTTTACACTTCTAGAAAGTTTTTTTAAAAGATAAACTAATTTTTTAAAATCTAAATTTTAAAATTATCTTTAATTGAATATTAGAAAATTTTCTACAAATTTAATACGATAAATAGTTAAAAAGCTATTTTTTAAAATGGGCTATTAATTTATTGAATTTACATTCTATATTTTATTTTTTGATGGTTTCAAATATAAAAATATTTCAATGGTATATTTTTAATCGAATTATGGTCTTTGGAATCAATTTTATATTATGTTTTGATATTAGAACGTTCTATACTTATGAAAAATTTTTCTTTGGAAAACTATATTTTCATCACATTTGTGGGTTTAATTTTAAATTTAAAATTTTCACTTCTATAAATGGAATTTATAAAAAATAGAATTGATATTTGGAATTATAATACTTAATATTATATAATAATTTAAAATTATTTTTTAGTAAAAATGAATAATACCAAAGTAAAAAAAATTTATTTATCGTTGTTACGGTTAAAATGAGTTTACTAGGGTTAAACAAAGAAGGTAAAAAGTAAAATTACCCATAAACTTTTCCAAAATCCTATTTGATTGAATATTTAAACCACATATCATCTATGATTTTATAATAATCCATTTTAATACATTTTGTTGTTTAAAATTTTTTAACACCATTTTCTTTTAAAAAATTCAAAGTGTGACCTTTCCCCGACATATAAAAGGGAAACTCATTTACTCTCCTATAAATACTTCCAAAACCCATTTTTCAGATATTACCATCCCAATAAGTTCCATTATTCCCTACCAACATATTTTATTCGATATTGTTTTAGTTTCCTAAAATTGATAGACCACTAATAGGGAGAATGGGTGGTGAATCAATGATTTACATTATATAAATTATTTATTTTTAATTCAACTTCCTAAACTTGTTAAGAATCTGAATACACTTATTGATATATCAAAGTCTCACATTGTATTTAGAAATCATAATATATAGAAAAATATGCATTATTTTCATTGTTTAGTAAAAATTAATTCTTCTTACCATGTTGGTTATTCCCCCAATAGGGATTCTCGACCACAATCTTATAATCAATCACATTGGTTTATGCAGAAATTTGTTATACACTACATTAGTCTTTCCTCTAGTTGATCCTAGTTATACCCCATCAATAAAAATCTTTATTTATAGCTAGTTATACCCCCAACTATCTTCTTTTCGTTGAATGGTTATACACCTCATCCGGGAACCACTTTAGAAACTGGTTATACCCCCAAATACAAAATCATTATTCTATTCAGTCTTGATATCATATAGGTTGATCTCATAATTTTCTTATATTATATTGTTAAATAATACTTTATCATGTACCTATTCAAAATCCATTTCAAATTATTTTTATTTCTCAAATATATTTGATCACCTACACTTGTTTAGTTACCTCAGTGTAACACAGATTGGGAAATTCTTCCTTATATCTGATGAATTCGCAATCTCAATGAATTAGTAAAAGTGATTCCAAAAAACTTCTTCAAGAATTTTTCATGAATTAATAATCATTCACAAGTTCAAATTAGACACTTATTAAATTCTTAACATAATCTTAACAAATTAACTTCATGCAAGCATGGTGTATTGCGTGGTGCATATTTTAATCTCTAGCTCTTGGTATATACATTTAGTGAATATTTTATGTGTTATATCAATGTTTCAGGTTATACTAATATTTTTAAACAAACCATTTAAAACTTCATTAAATTTTCATCTAACACCTATACATCTTTCACAAGTGTTATGTAGGCTGCGTGACATGTAAGGGATTCGTGCATGACATGTTGCTAGCCTCCTTTACCTGACCAAGAAGATATCCCATAAATGTATGTCCCCTAATTCACATGACCAGGTAATGTTCGCAAGATTTATCTCATTAGAAACATTATCCTTGTAAAATCTATGTAAGGCCTGTAGGTTCTCCTTCATCCTTCGTGTGAAGTGATCACATGATTTTTCACTGCCTTTGTGTTTCTAAATAACAAGATATGAGGTGTTTTTATGGGTTCTTCTCAACTTCATTTAAATAATAAAGTATAGATTCATTGGATTAACATTGAATGTAATTACTTTTGTTCATGGGTTACATCACATTACAAGAGTTTTCTATGGAATCACTTTTGTGTTATCAGAAGACTTAAAGGCATCTCCTTCACATAACAATAGTGATTCTCATAATCTATTTCACTTGATTGAATCATATAAGGATCTATTACATCATGTGAATATATCATGTGAAATTACATGTTTTAATATATTCTCCAATTCACTCAATATTTCAGAAACTCTTACTCTTGACTGAGCCTCACTTTGTATTGGTGAGTTTACACAACCTTTATCAAATTATAAAGTGAGTTAAGAAATCATTCAAACTTCTAAGGATATCAGGATCTCATTGAATGTATATTATTCTAGATTCTTAAACATAATGTGATGAAAAGGTGATCATGAGATCACATGATCGATTTTCATAATCAAACAACACCTTAGTGATTGGAATGATAATTTTTTTTAATATGAAACCATTATGGATAGTATTTTGAAAAATATATGATACTCCCAAATATTCATGATAATGTAAAAGTACAAGATTGCACATTCAAATGAAAAATTATAAAATATTTTTCATGAAACAAAATCATACACTTCCACTTAATTGTCATTTGTTTTTGCGTTAGATTCTAATGATGTCACTATTCATTGAATAATCCACATGTGTGCAAGACAATGTTAATTTCATGGAATTAATTCACTCATCAAATCGGATTAACACATGGATATTTCTATTTTTCTCAATAACATGTAGAAATATTTCAATAACTGATGGTTAAAGATGATGTCCATATATGAGGGTTAGTTGAATACACGATCTTTCGGATTGAACATTTGGTTAATATTTAACTAATAAAATACCAAGTGTTCAATGAAAATTTTTAATGAAGAAGGTACTCTATAGTTCTTATCAATATACCCCTTCATGATTTTATCACATATTAATTCCAATTTATAAGGAAAATCATTTACATTGGTTGGAATATTTGAGTGTGGGATCCACACACAACCACATTTCATGTCTGTGTTACTACCCATTAAACACAACACTCTTCTACCTTAGTGGTTTTCTGCATAGCCTATATACTATCATTATACATAGATGTGATCCTATGAGATTAAATATATACCACACTTACCAATTCCATCATGGAAGTTTTCTTGGGCTAGCTCCCTTGTGCATGGATGACCTCCTGGTTCCACAATTTATTGGTTGAGTCTTGGTCTTATCTAGCATGGTGGTTGGACCAAATATTTTCAAAACACCATTATACATTAAATTTATTCTCTGTATATAATATATTCTCAATACACAATACTTATTCAAAATGTCTTTATATGTAAACATGATTTATAAAAAATGTAAGTATATTATACATGAGATTCTATTAAATTCCTCTTGTAATACACCTCAGGTATGTCTAACATCAATTATTTTTCCTCCATTCATAAAAAAAATTTATTCATTGTCTTTGATTTTTGTATTATTTGTTAATTTTAAAAAACTATTTTTTCACAATAATTTTAATATTAAGATCATTTTAACCAATTATAACAATAAATATGTAAAATTTATAGAACATGAAATCCAATTTCATCAAATGAATCCATAAAATTTTTCCAAGAATAACCACTTCATCCAAACACACCTAAATCATATTTAGACATTATTCAATAGAATTTTAAAACTTTTTTTCAATAATCTACCACTTTTCATTTTTTTAAATCTCTCTTCATATATTTAAATTTCAAATATGTATTTTCAAACATTTTCTTCTTTATTACCAATAAAATTAAAAGGTTAAGTTATGGATTATCATTTATTTTTTATATTGAAAGTCATGATCATATCCCCTATATAAAAATTTATTATTCACCTATAAGAGAGGGATGATCTCACATTGTTATCTTAGGAACAATCCTTTAGTAAATCAACTCAAAGTTGATATAGGCAAACCCTATGTTTAAAATAAGGGAGATGAAACCATGATTTTCCCTATTGACTATAGATTACCATGCATGCTAAATCATGAATAAAATTATAAATATTTTTTTATGGGTTGAATATAATCATATTTATCATAGAACTACTAAATCTAGCACAAAATTCAGGAAAAACTTCAAAAAGATCAAGTTAAAAATATATACCTTCCCCATTGTCTCATTACTTTATAAACTAGCAGTTCCCTTAATTGATAGGATTAATACGATTATGAATGAAGAATCAATGATTGATTCACATACTATAGTGATCGAAGATTCTCATATATTTATATTTCATCTTTTTAGATGAATATTCATTACAATACATAAAAACAAACTTGAGGACCATAATAGTTTAGTTCCTTTTAAGACGTAGAAAACAATATTATAAATTCATTAAGGATATTTAATGTAACTAATAATGATCATCCCCTTTTTTACTACTACATAAATAATTATTAATAACTGAGGGAAAGAAATCATAAAAAAGGATGATCTTATATTCTTAGTAAGGCGAAAAAATGGATATACATAAGCATAACATGAGTACAAGGTTATGCGAATATGAAAATAACACTTCAAAAGATACCATGTATATCAAATATCAATAAAATTGGCCATCAAATAAGGATTTGTAGTTCTAAATACATGAATAAAGAGGGAATTAATGAACATGATCCCTAGGAGCATAACATTTTCATATGGATTAGATTTGTATCATACACATTAGCTTATAACATTGTGGACATGTGTAAATAGAAATAGTATAACTTATTAAATTAAGGAGAAGAAATCATAACCTCACAAAAATGTATGTACATGTTACCATGTCAACATATAACAGCAAGGAAATGAAAGACATGTCCAATAATAACATCATAGTAATCAAGGTTCATTCCCTAGAGTACCATAACAGACAATGTCCCTTAATAAACCAAGTTCACTCCCCATTCTAGCCCTGTCTTACTGAACAAATTTCACTCCCCATTCCATCCCCTGTTTTTTAATCTAATTAACTACTTGTTCTAGTCCCATCTATCTCATGAGATATAAATCTTTAGCTAAGGAATTTTCGGGAGGTATAGGCCCCACATTTTGTTTATTCTTACATAACCACCACAATCAGTTATAATTCTACCACCAAATATGTTTATAAAGTAACCACCATCATAAAATGAAAACCATACATATTTATGCCACAATATCATAAAATATTCATCATATAAAAACTCATAAAATGAAAAGATTAATACAATTTCTTCATATCATAACCTGTGGAAAATAAACAGGCTTAATAATAATTTCACCATTTCATTATAATATAACCCATGAAAAGAAGTGGTTTAATAGGATTTATATCATGGTATAAAACATATAAGAAAATAAATTTTCATAAATAAATTTTTAATATAAATATAAGCCTGTAATAAAAGGAATAAAAGTCGAGTCCTTGGTTAATATCCCCATTAAAGATTGAATCATTCAAAAGGATTTCATATTAGATGGAGAAGGATTTTGGATAATAACATAGAATATTTATTAGAAAAAATATATTTTATTTTAAAATAAAATTTGGAAATATAAAACATTTTCAATATCCTTTTATTGGAAAATAAAATTTAAAACTTATAAGGATAGTTTTGAAATATCCTTTAAACATTTTATTGAGGAAAATATCCATTAAAATATTAAAAATATTTTTTAAAACATACAAAATTTGGAAAAAACATTTTATTTGAGAATAGGATTGAAAAATTATAATTTATTAGTAAAATAAATTATTGATCAATATGTTGGAAATTTTTTTTATGTCATAAATTATAAAATGGATAATCCATTTACATTTTCAAAAAAATCCAAAAAGGCATTGTTTAAACAATTATATTAATATTCTTTTAAAAAATTTCTTAAAAAATATAATATTTATAAAAAATAATTTTATAAATAATATTAGAATAATGATAAATTTTTTGATTTTTTTTATAAAACATGGTTTTGGATGAAAACAGATTTCTAATCAAATTGGGAAATAATGTCAAGTTTTTCTTTTTTATCCTCTTCTCCAAAGAGTAGAAAAAATTGTTATATTAATTAAAAATTTCATGAATTAATGGAGGTGAATAAAATTCTTGAGATTATTGAGAGATGTTTGATATGAATTTATCATTGTAAACATAATCATAAACTATCTTGATAAATAGTGACATTGTAATATTAAGTAATTATCTCTTTGGTATCATTGAATCATAATCCCCATAAATTAATAACATAAGATGAACTTAAAAATATAATTAGGATAAATTAATTCTTGATTTTTCAAGTCAAAGGGGTTTTATATAAATCTCTTAAAATCATATTGGTTCATTACAAAATATATTCCTAAAATAATGAAAATTGAGACAAAATCCCATACATCTTTGACAACTCTTGAACCGTAAACCCCAAGAATGAGATATCATAAAATAGATATAAAAAATCTAAAAAATATTCATGATATTGATCATAAAATACATTAATTGGTCTTGTATACACAAAATTAGAAGAATAGGTGGCAATATGAATTGTGTCGCACTGAAGTAAATAATGAGACAGATATCACATACCTTAAGTCTTGACATTCTTCATACTCATTTAAACCTCCTTTATAATAAATATAGGCTTATAATTAATTTATTATATAACCATAAATATAGATATATATATATCCTACCATATATGATTTAATTAAGTCCTTTTATTTCCATTTTATTTACAATTCTATGTTAAAGTCATGTTTTGGTTAATAACTGCTTTGTTTTCCATTTATGATTTTATTTTATATTTTCCGTCATCTTAATTTTATCAGGTTGAAATAAATTATAGAATAATAATAATTAAATAATTCTCATAGTTATTCACCAAATAATCTTTTAATAAGGGTCATTAAATATGGTTTTAAAAAATTAAGATTTTTATGATCATGGAGATAGTAGGTCGTATGTTAGCGTGAGTAATGATTCCATTTTAGAATGATAATTATGGAAAGGAAGTAAGTAATATAAAATATTTCCATAATTATAATAATATCATTAAAAATTATAATTTCTTTAGAAATTGCTATTTATGTAAAACATGTGGTGTGGTGATGGAAAGAGAGTCACCTCGCTTTCTGAAGGTGGTAGTCTACATGTACACGAGCATCGTTATCATGTTTCATTGAGTGAAATTGTAAGAAATAAAATGATATATATTATCTTATTATAATGATAAATATGGCATGAATATAATAATTATTTCATTTATATCACAAATTATCATTTGCATTACCATTATCATCTTCCATGTAAAGAGTGAATGAATAACATTGCTTTGCATAGTGGTCGTCTGCCTTACATGTGAGCAACTTGATCCTATTCTCAAAAAATGGAAATAATAATGGTATTAGTGATATATTAATTAAATAATATTAATAATAATATAAATATCATATATATAAAAAATGAATCCATCATTATTTCCAACCGTTAGAGGTGGCAATGGAAAAATGAAAGACATCGATTCATGAGGCGATTTCCCGCCATACACACAAATGATGATTTTGTAATCAATTTTACAGAAGTAAAGAATTTTATAGGTCATGAAATATTTATAAAAACATCCAATTATATTTAATATAATTTTTTTTATGTCATCATGTTTTAAAAATATTTTCAGTAGTTGGATAAAGAAAGAGTATAATGACACTAATTGAAGTACATCACCTCTTCTTATGGTATCCTCCTTATGTTTACACTAAATCAATACTACGATGGAGTTTTTTAAATAATAATGATTTTTTTATGATAGGAGGGTTGTTTTTTAGAGATTTGTTAAGGTATTAGCTGAACCATAGAGGTGTGGAGGTGCGAAGAAGATAGAAAAGTGGGTGGCTTTTTATAAGTGGGGGATATGATGTAATAGGTATTATTCAAAAGAAATAACTGATCACAAATTATTCATTTTTACAAAGGGCCCTAATTTTTCCATTATATATAATTATAGTTATTATGGTTTAAATTTTTCAATGTAATATTTTTTATATAATTGTATATGTAATTATCAACCTTATTTTTTTAATTTAACAGCCAGTAAAACCTATTTTTACCTTAACTGTTGTAATTAATTTTTACTCCACTCAGTATTAATTTTGATCAAAAATTTATTTTAAGTTATTTTAAATTATAAATTATTATTATTCCAAATATATAATCCATTTTACCCAATTCGATTAACAAAATTGAAAATTTTTTATTTGAAATTAATCCTGCAGACGTGATAAGAAAGTAAGTTTTTAACATGAAAAACAATAAATTTTTGAAATTTTTTTATATCAAAATTTCATATTTAATTGATTAAAATGAAATAAATATGATTAACTGACAAAAAAATTAACCAAATTTACATTTATATAAATTTAAAATATAATTTAACATCATAAATTATAATAACAAAAAAATAATTTTTTAATTAAAAATGTTGTATTTTTCACTATTCATTAAAAAAGAAATCATTTTGAGATATATGAAAAATTGACCCTAAGATAAATTTTATATTAATATTTCAAAAATTATGTTTATTTTTTAAAAAAAATTATATTAAAATATTAAAAACCTATTTTAAAATAAGTACCCTAAAGGCTACAATGATGTTTTTTAGAAAAATGGAATTTAAAGAACGAAATTGGGCTTATTCATATATCTTACCTAGAAAATAAATAATTTTTATTTTAAATATTTTATTAAATATATAATATATATAAATTTTAATAAAATCACTATCCAAAATTTATTAATTTAATTTATTGAATAAAAATGCATTTTTGTGTAAAAAATAACTTTTTTATAAAAAAAATTCCTTTATTTTTCAATAGATTTAATTTTTAATAATAATTAATTAGTCCCAAATAATTCATTATATATACATGTGAGAACCATATATTTTCGTAATTTAGTTTTTCCTATTCATACCCACCATTTAAATGGGTTGGTGATCACTATCATATTAAATAATAATATTTTAATAGTATGTCATGTTTCGTTATAACATGGTGTTGTGTGTCAAGATAGATAAATTTGTCATTTTTTATAAAACAATACAATATCAGAGTTGCATGTGATGATATATAAAAAGAGTATTTGTTCCAGAAAAAATTAAAACTTACTGTTATATTTTAAGAAAGATTGACATATTGCTATGTGATACTCACAATATCTAAAAGATTAAATTAATTTGGAAAATATATTTCACAAAATCACCGTGTGTTATATTACACCCCTATTAAAATGAATTTCACCCTTAAAATCAATCATGTATATAAAATATTTAACATTTCAAAATTACTTCATAGAATCCAAATTTTTTCAATTGAATAATAAATTTTCTTTTAAAATGGAAAGCTAAAAACATTACAGATACAGAAATTAATTCATAAATAGGTTTTCAACATATGATAACATAGGTGGGATGTTATGATTTGGACCTGAATAAATGCTTATGTAATTTTAGAGAGTAATAAAGATCACAAATTTCTATAATGTGGGTGATCCAATGAAATTTAGAAACCCCAAAACCATAAACCAAATATGAATGAAAAAGTACATTGATATCATCAAAAATATGGATAACTAGGAATTTTTTCTTCCAAGTTCCTTGTTCTAAAGGTGTAGAATTTCCATGAGAAGATATACATACTTGATTTCATTGTATTTCATAAGAACAATCTCACACATGGGTTGTGCCTTGATAAATTTTCACTTCATCTCTCACTCCAATAAATGAAGATGAATTTTTTATTCTTGAAGCACTAATAGATCATAAAATACATAAATAATATGATTAGTTATCCATATTGTTTTTGGTTACCATAACCCCAAAATGGTTAGCACATATTTTGCATAAATACTCAAATGGTGAAATAATATATTAATCTCTAAAGTCTCGGGAAAATTTTAAATTAAACCACTTGAGAAATTGTAAGACATATAACCATTAAAAAATATTAAATTCCAAAATATTAGAAATAAAGTTCCTAAATTTCTTGAATTAACATATAATTAATCATTAATGCAACATGAAACTCTTCATAATTTTCACATACCTATCATTTGAGTACCTTTATAATGTATTCTCTCAAAACCAGAATTTCCATAAAACCTAAATGAAAATATGAATTCTTTCTCAATCATTGAATAGAGTCACTGATTACGGAATTTATTCCAAAGGTCCAATAATGTAGTAAAATCCATCAATGATGACATAAAC
The DNA here is from genome assembly GCA_963277665.1 of Viscum album. Taxonomy (NCBI): domain Eukaryota; kingdom Viridiplantae; phylum Streptophyta; class Magnoliopsida; order Santalales; family Viscaceae; genus Viscum; species Viscum album. The sequence goes on along the minus strand of OY728138.1, from coordinate 717,030,111 downwards.
TATTTTTTCAACAAATCTTTTATCAGTTATAAGGTTATAAATACTATCCAATTTACATTATCTATACCTATAATCTCTTTATCCAATGTACACACCATTTTATCAACATTAAAAACATATTAAGGGGAACATTCCCATAATCAAAATATCACCTTTCCATTAAATCACTTTTCCAATTAGCATCATTCAAAATATTTTTTCAATTCCTTAAAAATCATTTAATGAATAAGAAGAGGTGGAATTATTGCTATGGCGGTTACTGTAGCTGCGGAAGGACACTATCGTGGGGGGAAGGGTATTGTAACAGCTGTAGGGTACTGAAGCAGTTCTGTTGCAGCATTTGTACTGTAGTATTACTATTCATAGAATAGGCCTTGGGCCAAAAAATTGTTACTACGGGCCATGTAATGGGATAAATTCCCAATGGGCCTTCAGGATATGTAATGGGTCTCCCTATACCCAGTTAAATAGGTCTATGATTTGCTTTAATAATAAATGAGGCTTCAGCCCCAGCCTTTAAAAAAATAATACTTATAAATTTCATGATTCATATAACCTAATCTTTTAATTCCATACATATCTATATATTATTCAACCCACATTCATCTCAAATAATTAACTATGATTCATCATCTTATTACTTATTATCTATTTTATTTCATATGTTATTTATAGTCTCTTCATCATCCGAGAGATAACCATTACTCATAAAAAAATTTAATTTTATTTATGATATTTCCCCTTAAAGAATTTGTATTCATAATTTCCATACATTCCAGAATTAAAACATTCAATAGTGAATGATATCTTAGGAAGAGCAATATTTTCATCTATTGAGTTAACTGAACAATTTATTTTCCCTTTAGAATTACATTATTTTCGTCTATCCATTCCACACTCAATAAATTTTACTATTCCATCAACAAATTAAATTGAGTGATTCATTCAAATTTTCTACACATGTTAAATTTAATATTCTTTCTCCCAAGTTTTCCATCACTTAAATTCTTATAAAACACTTTCTTTATCATCTTTGGTGGGTCTGAGAGTGGGTGAAGGTACGTGTTGGTAATCGTGTTTCATGAAAACTAATTAGGGATAATCACAACATCAATTAATCTAGTTAACATCTCATTTGGGTACTCATCATTAAATAAACCATCACATAGAATTTTAGTTTTTTTCTTTCAAGTTCCATACATTAAATGAGACCCTAAATCAAAGTTTGGGAAGTAATAATCATAATCGAAAATCACATAATATGAAAAATCATTTAAGAGTAAGAAATATAGAGACCTTCTAAATCTATGAAACCTTCGGTGTTTCATGGGTCATTCTTTGTCATAATCTATTGAAATACATCATGATGGTTTGTAAAGAGTTTGTGAATTTCTAAATCATATCCCCTATGAGTGTCAAACTATGTGTGAAGAAAGGTCCATTTTCATGAAATAGTTACCTTTAGAGTATAGATCAATACATTGTTTTTAGGACATTTACCCATTGGTACATATGTGGTAGATCCACTTGCACTATCAGTGTATAGATTGAAAATTAATTTCATTGAAATGACTCACTCTACCCTTTACCAAAAATCTAGGAAATTTTCCTATACATTAACTCATCCTTAGACATATAATTAGAGATATACCTATACATACCCTTATTAATATAACTAGGGATCTCAGTAAAGTTTTCTCATCCTATTTTCCAATGGTAAACTATACATTTCCTTAGATACCAAATTTAATGACCTAGGATTCTCATACACGGATAGAAAAAAATAATTTGTTTAAAATTAACTTAATTAAACAAAAAATCACAAGGGACATAATATTTTTGTTCATTTATAAACATAAAACAAAATCATATAAATTATTGAATGATATTCAATATATCCCATAGAGACCTCTCCTATTGTGTTACATCTTAAAAAACATTATTCATAACATGGGGAAATGTATCATTAAAAAAGTTAAGCTCATATGCTTAGTAAGAGTAAAAAAGGGAGATATATAAGAATAATATGAACCTAAGGGTATGATAACATGAGCATAACATTTGAAAACCATACCCTTTATATCGAAGATAAAAAACTAATTCATGGACTAAAAACTGGATGTTTAGAAGACATGGATCATAATGTAATAAAAGAGCATGATCCATGAGGTCGTAACACTGGTATATTAAATAGTCTTTTGGAATACACATTATCTTATAATATTTTATACATTTGTAAATAGAAATAACTTCAGTCATTAATTTATGGATATGAAATTATGTCATCATAGAAACTTATAAAAATGAAATTTGGTCCATGCATAACATCATAGTCTTTATGGATCCTTCCAATAACTTAATAAAAGAAAAAGTGCCTTAATGAATTAGGTTCCCCCTATCCATCAATGTCCTATTGAATTAGGTTCACTCCACATTCCATCCTTGGCTTACTGAACCATGTTCACACTCCATAACAGTCCTGTCTATCTCATGGGATATAAATATATTTATAATGTATTATAGTGAAATATATATCCCAACCATATCTCGTTATAACATAACCACCATCCATGGTTATAACATAACCACCATCCTTAGTTATAATTTAACAACCATCATATAATGAAAATCAATCTTTTTTGTGATACATGACTATAAAAAATTCATCATATCATAACCAATGGAATAGAAAGGGTATCATAGACATATCACCATATCATAACCGGTGGAAAAGATACAAGTATCATAATCATTTGATCATTTAATTATGGAATAATACATGTATAGAATCATGTTTCAAAAGTTTTTTATCATGCTATAATGCATGGAGGACAAAAAAGTTTCATAAATATCTATTCATGATAAACATAAACCATTATAAGAATGAAAAATAATGGTATCCTTTGTTTATATCCCAATTAAAGAATAAATTATATCCATGAATGTCATCTTAGAGGGATAATTATTTTGAAATATAACTTGGAAAATTTCATAAGGAAATATTTTATAAAAAAATAACTTTTTATGACATAAAAGATTTTCAATATTATTTTAATTGAAAATAACCTTGAAAACATAAAATGAAATATTAGAAAAATAAATTAAAATATTTCTTGAAGAAAATATTCTTTCTTCATTGAAATAAATTAAAAAATTAACATTTTGAAAACCCTATTTATTTTAAAATAAAATTTAAAAATTATAGAAAAAGATTTGATGAAATGATTAGTTATAATGAGAAAATATTGTTCATTCCATACATGTTAAAATATAGATTTCTATCACATTTTTAGTAAAATTTGAATGATAATTATATGGAAAATTACATGATGATTCTTTTCAAAACCTTTTTTAAAAAGTTAAATATATGTAAATGTTTCTTTTATAAATCATATTAGAATAATAAAACATTTTTTAAAACATTTTTATAAAACATGGTTTTTGATGAAAATGGATTTCCAACCGAATCGATATCTAACGTCGAATTTTGTTAAAAAAATTATTATCTTGTGTACAATAGAGAGAAAAACTGGTATTTTTTGTAATGTATGAGATTTCACCATGTATTATTTAAAATATTATAAGGAATTATTTTGAGACCAGGTACTGAGATGCCGTCCAATTTTGAAGGCCGATGTTCCAAGATTAAACGTTTGAAAAATATTAATATTTAAATAGCATGCACGAGCTATTTTTCTGAATGAGTGGAATGACATCCAAATGGGTGTTCAGATCATAAGTATGAGTATAGTGTCGCATTTAGAGTATCATTTTTACCCTATAAGGGGAATAACCTCAAACGGTACAGGATTAATGTGAAATTTAGTTTCCAGACGTTAAATGAATAAAATAATTGTTAATTTAATTTATTTTGATGTCACATCAATGCGGTGACATTTCCTTTAAATTGGGCCATATCAGGAATTTAGGGTTATCACAATAACCCTAAAAATTACTCTGACATGTGATGAGGAACCCTCCTGATCAACATTGATGATGAATCGAGCATATTGTGGATCATCGCACCGAGGAAATCATAAGATTTCATTAACAACATAAACATAACCATTCTTCACCATTGATTTATCCAATATATAAGTAGTCCATTGATTTATTATTATCCATTACATTCTTAATCTAAGATGAATTTAGATCAATTCATTGAAAAATAACTGACACATGCGTCATCAGTAGGATTAAATTAGATTGAATTATTTTCTCTTCATTCATCCTTCTAATGAAAATTAACCAAGGATGGTACAAACAAAGGAAGATGTTAATACTTTGGAAGTTCCTTATGATTTTCTCTCCCACATTCTTCATTAATTTTCCATTGGACCCTTGTGGCCATAGTTCTTCTTCATGGGTGGTTCTGAATGTGATCAGACCTAAAAATTGGAGATAATCGGAGAACGAAGGCTAGATATGTGTAGATGGAATCTTAAAGAACCTAGAACTAGAATTGTTATGTTTTTCAGACACCGAAGGTGGTCCGGTGCCCCCATGTAAGGGGCAAATGATGTTGGTCTAGTGTGGCGGTTCGATGAGGCAAGATGAGTAGGTGGTGTGTAGTAGCATAGATCAGCGACATGCAGTGGCATGGACCAAAAGCAGGAGGTGGTAGCCAGACACAATAGCCAGAGGTGGCTAAATCTGGTGACTAGAGGTAGATACATCCATGGGGATAGAGTGACATTGTCACAGGGGATGCAGAGGCTGGAGGAAATTTAGCGGGTGAAGCCACCTGCTGTGGTGATCGGGGGGCACAGTGAGGTCACGGGATGTAGCGAGGCCACTGAGTGTGATGTAGGATAGTGGATAAAGATAGATGAAAAAGAAAAAAAAGAATCCAATAGGGTGAGACTAGGAATCCAAGCAGACTAGAGTGAGCTAGGAAGACCGAATCAAGCCAGGCGGGTTGGGACAGGCCAGACGGGCTGGGCAGGCGAAGCGGGCTGGGTCAGGCCAGGAAAACTGGGCCAGGTAGAACAAGAAATCCCAGGTCAGTCCATGACCCAGTTAAACCCCCTTATGAATCTTCAAACCCACATATCGTTCAAGATTGATATCCAATTGACAAGACGTATATGGTTTTGGGACTCATTTGATGAGATGATCCTTTTGAGACCTAAGGTAGATTTTATCATGGAAATAATTCCAGTGATAGGGGTCATTTACATGGGCTATACCTAGGGTCAAGGGACATAGTGGGTGTTACTACTACTACTCACCATGCACCCTTATTTTCTATTTAAATTGATTCCTTCATCCACCATTTCTTGGAATAGTTTTGTTTTGGATCATTCACTTTATCATTTCCCTAGTGTTTTTTCGGTATCATTTCCTACTCATAGTAGTATGATCCCTTTAACAAGACTTCTATGATATAGTTTTTGGAATCATCCATGTAGCTCAGAGCAGATCCTCTATTAATTATATGTTCCCTAAGAAGAATCTTTATTATTGATGTGACCAACTTCAACAGGCATCAATCTTCTACTTAGTTGGTTAATTCAGATTGATTTGTTGGTATCATCCCATGACCTTGGCTTTCATCCACCTAAGATGTACCATATCTCTCTTTAGACCATTCCGAGTGTCTCACTCTCATGATGGTTTCCAACCAACATTTATTCTTGGATAGATTTCATAAGTACTATCTTGCTTAGAAGTTTGTTCTTCCAGATGTGTGATGTATGGAATCTTCATCCTAAATCCCTACTATTGGTATGTAGTCATTATGACTTACCCTAGGAAATGTGGTATGGTTTAAGAATATCTAGATAAACTTGTTATATTATGTAGACATATACTTGGGTATAGTTGGAAATATCATTCCCTTGTGTAGTGCTTTGTGGTTTCAGTGTGTCCTACTGAGTATAATTATACTCACCCATTCATTGTCTTTTTATGCATACATTGTGTCTTGTGCATATGAGAAACCTTTTGATAGATTCTAGGGTAAACTAGGTCCAGACGAAGCCTTGTGAGATCAGACAGACCGTGGTGTTCCTACGGCTTCACACAGTATCCCAAGTACCTTGCCTTCAGATAGGGTTTTCTATGGATGAGTTTCAAGAACAAATTTAGAGACATTCTTTTTTGGGGGATTCTATTCTGGCCCTATTTAATTTCAATCACTTTCACTATTTTACTCTATTTGTGGGTTATAGTAGTTTTTATGAATTATTTACTTTTAGTTTTTAACTTTCACAATTTCTAGCTTGGATAAGTGTGCGTGTGTACAGGTACATTAGGCTAATGCCTACCATTAGTGTGATATTCCTACTTGGTGCTAGTCACTATCCCATGTTCTGTTGGATGTGGGCTTGGGTAAGTCATGAAAAGGGTCCCTCTTGAATGGGTCATGAAAGAGTGGTATCAGAGATGGTTGGTTCTACATTTGAACTGAGAGTATATAAGATTTGTTTGGGGAAACATTGTTAAGTGTTTTGAGCTCATCTTTTAGGCTAGGGGATCTATTGTTGGTGTAGCGACTAATGTATCCATACACCAAGAGTCGGATAACCTTATTTTTGAATTATTACTTGGGAAAAATGGTTTTAGGGAGAAAAATCGTACATGAATTGGTTGCGTCGAAATTTACCCTACTGGTAAAAGTAGTCGATGTAGTACATGTAGGGGTCAAATCCACAAGGACCGAAGAAGTAACCTTGAGATGCTATGATTTTGTGGAGGATGGGCTGTGAAGTGGCCAACATTAGTTTTGATTTTGGATGGTTTTAAAGAACACTAAGAAACCTTATTGAATTCAATTAACTGAAAATGGGTTGTTCTTAGTATTATGCTTGGGGTGGATTGAATAAATTTTACTTTTTTAGAAATTAATGGTTTATTAATTATTGATGAATCCATTCTTCAAAAATAACACTACCTTCATCATTTCCTAGTTTGGTGCTTACTAAACACAATTACTAATCCTCTATACACTTAGAGAACCAAATTCATGATCTCTCCAAGGTATATGGTCATTTAGTACTTGAATTTAGTTTTCTCAAACATAGTGAAGATGAAGAGTATAAATAACTGAAAAATGGAAGTCTTAAATTAATTATCCAATTAACAACAACTCGTTCATAAAATAACATTCAATCCAGACATTGAATCCTCTTATGATCAACCCATTAAAGGTTTATCCCTCTATTGATGGTATACTCTCAATGGTGGGTGGAAGATGGATAATAAGAATTGGAATGAAGAAATTAAAACCACGGAAATAACAAGCACTCCTCCGTGTGTGTGAATGAAATTAACACCTATGTGTAAACTATTTCCCAACAACATAGAGATATCACTGTGCATTGTGATAATAAAGATTTAATAAAATAAATGTAAAATATATAAGATAAATAATTTGATTATGAACATAATAATACAAAAAAGAAACTTACATGGAAATGGAAAACATTACAAAGGAAATTTGGGAGCATAACCTAATAATGAAACAAGTAACACAGGATGATAAGAAAAATATGAGATACATATTCCATTCACCACCAGATCCTTATATTTTCATATTAGGATCCTTAGTTACACCCCCACCAATCAATTCACATCCTACAATTAATAGAGTCAAAAGGAGGGTGAATAATCAAAGGGAAAATTAAGTTACAAAGTTGACCACAAAACCGGCCAGATTCATCCACCATTTTTATGTGTGCATTTTTCATCAAAGAAGGCTGAATCCATAGGGGTCATAGAAAAAAAATATGCTCATAAATATTTACACTATTATCTATATATATTTCAGGAAATTTGGCGTAGACATTTGGATGTTATGGTCGAAATGGTGGGAAGACTTTATGTGCATTTATGTCAGGCCCACCATTTAAATCTCAACTTCAGATCCCTTTATCATCATGAAATATTCAGAATTAGTTCCAGACATAATTTAATAAAATGATCCTCATGGAGTTATATTTCTACTGTAAAATTTCAATATTCTTTGGGCTTGGTTTGTGGGCCCCACATTTGATTGATGGGCCTTAGGCCCATTATGCTTTTTCCAGCAAATTTCTGCATTCTGGAACAAAAATATCCATTTTCATCTAGTATTCATCAATAGGACCTAAAAGATTAAATATTAAAACTAAAGTGACGAATCTTATACCAAAATATCAAATTAAAATGATGAAAATAGTATTTTTCACAAGCAATTTATTGAGTGGGACCAAAATGACATTTTTAGCATGAATTGCCCAATGATGGGAAATGAAGTTCAATTTCTGAATTGGACTAAAAATTGATGTTTATACACTTTAAAACATATTAATATTAAGATATTAAAAATGAATATTATCCAATTTCAATGACTAATCACACCCCCAACTTGAGTTTTTCTAGTCCCAAGCAAAATATAATACAAATATGAAATTCGAATCTCCTTTTCCAAAAACATTTTAATACACATTGCTCACCCAAAGACCTCATACCAAAAATTAATTATGAAACCCATAAAAATCAATTAAAACATGCTAGTTTCATAAGTATATCCCAAGCCCAAACCCATTCATTTGTTCAAATTCATCTCCATATTTCTTCCAATTTCAATTATGAATGATAAAGTGTTGTGCATCACAAAAAATATGAGGCCCATATTATTGTTCAAGGGGAAAAAATATAAGTGCTAGGTGGGAATCCAATTAAAAGTTAATATGAGTATCCTTTTTTTGAATTTTATTATTATTTTCTTTTTTTAACCACAATTGATATGAGAAGACTATCTCTGAGAAAGAAAACTATGGAGTGATGATCCCTAAGTACCAGATGCCACACATATTGTCAATTCCATGCTCTACAATAGTGATATAAAGCCTAACTCTAGGCAATACAACTATGGAGTCATGATCCCCAAGTTCCAGATTCCACACATTTGGACAAAACATTTATCTATATGGTCCTAATTTTTTTCCATTTTCATTTTCATTTTTTTGGATACTCAAATTAAAATAAAAGTGACCCCAGAACCCTATGATATAATGAAAGGGACCCAAGACCATAAATTTACACCCAAGATCCCATAAAAATGCATTGTAGAATTTTTTTTAAGAGGATGAAAATACAAAATTTGAAAAATCATATCGGAAAACTGCACTTTCCAAAAACTATGCTAATGAACATAAACATGCATTAAAATTAGAATCAAGGCATGAAAAATTATTTGATATCCAATTTCAGAGTTTTCAATGTGTGTTATCATGTTCAAGGTTAATGGAATTTTTTGTTTCCATGCATGTTCTCATTAAAAAATCATTTTTTATTTCATCTCCCCAAACCTAGAATAGAATTATCCTTAGTTTTTAAAGAAAATAAATGTTAGAAGGGGGTAGGAGAGGAGTTCAAAGAGGAAATTGAAAATGATAAACATGGAACAAATTCACCTGGTTTTTGATGCTGAAGTTCATGATGCTTCATATTACTCCTTTGATCTCTTGGGGGATGTAGGTACCTCCTTGATCGAATATGTATCACCCAAAATAGTCCCTAAACTATACAAAGAAGAAAAAACCAGACAAAACAAACAACACAATAATTTATTTAAAACCATGTATACACATTTTTATGGTTTTCCTTGTTATTTTTTAATTTTAAATATCAAACTGATGATACATTGTCTTCTTTATATTTTCTGGGTAAGGTATTACTCAGGGATCAGACCGCATGACACGGATGAATATGGAGCTCCCCTTTCATATCCATCCTTACTCATAAAATAATAACAAGTCAAAAGTCTATGGTAATTTATTATATGAAAAAGAAAATGATTCAAAATGATTGGAAACATGAAAACCATGGGTTGCCTCCCATGCATCACTTTTGTTTAATGTTGTAATCTCTACTTGAACCCCCCAACATATCCAATTCCGACTTTCAAAATTTTAATGAACCCATATTTATCCACTTCAAATTGATTGATATTGATTGTTTTCTTTGATTTATTGTCTTGTAAAAACCCATGTTCAATAAGGGGTGTAAAAATTCAAGGAATTTCAGTAATGGTTGACCAGGTTTCTTCTACAGTCTTTCCTAAAATTTCCAGGGTTAACCCCCCTATTTGGGTTTCATGAGATGAATGAATGACTAATTCAAGGTCATGGTTATCACCTATGATGGGATTCCTGAGTGGGGAAGTAAGGACATTTATTTTGAGTTGAGGTTGGATATGACATTAAAACATAGATAAAAAATTAGAATCAAAATAAATTTCATTTTCAAAATTTCCCAACATAATTGGTTCCCTTTGAATTGAAGATTCAACCAAAAATTTTTCTAGATGAGTTTTATGAATGGGTATGGATTTTATGTTTGTGATTTCTCCTAATGGTTCGGTGATTGGCGTTTCTAAAAAATAATTATTGGATAAATATTCTGGGCATTCAATCCATAAAGAAAAATTTCCCTCTTCTGAATTCATGAAATCAATTTCATCCTGATTTAAACACTCATTAACAATTCCCTCATGTTATTTAGCTTGACTTTCAATATTAACTGAACAATTTTCTTCATTATCCAACTCTTTTTTCCAAAATTTTAAAGTGGGTTCTTTACGATATTCAAATGAGTTATGTGGGTAAGAATATTCTTCTATAAGTGATGTGGAAAGGACATCCTGAGTGGGAATGGGTTCTTCATAAGTATCAATGCTTTGTATTTATAATCTCAGTGATGAAACTTCTGAACTCATTTTAATCATTTTTTCACACAAATTTTCATGATTTTTTTTTCAGAATTACGATTGATAGATGTTTGGACATCAATAAATTCATTAAGTTTTATCTCTTCAACCATCCTAAAGAGGTATGGAAATTGATCCTTTAAATAATCAGCATCCCATTGATTATACGTCTCATCTGGTGTGGTGTTTTCAATTATGGTTTGGTAAACGAAATTCCCTATGTGAGGTGTTTCACAATATTGATTTCTGACTTGATTATAGAATTGGTTTATGAAGGGGTATTTTGGAGGATAATCTATTGGAGTTGGTTGAAAAATGGTTTTGGGATTTTGTTGGACACACAGAAACAGAAAGGGGAAAAGAGAAGAGAAATATGGGTGAGAATAGAGAATTTGGGGTGAGAAAAGAAGACGTGGGTGTAAGGTACTTACTTGGGTCCCTGGAAACGGTGCCAAAATTTGGTTGCGCCCATATTTACCCTACTAGTAAAAGCGGTCGATGTAGTACATTTAGGGGTCAAATCCACAGGGACCGAAGAAGTAACCTTGAGACAAAATGATATTATGGAGGATGGGCTGTGAAGTGGCCAACTTTGGTTTTGATTTTGGATGGTTCTAAAGGACAATAAGAAAACTAAGTGAATTCAATTCAATGAAAATGGGTTGATATTACGATTATGCATGGGGTGGATTGAATGAATTTTACTTCTTTAGACAATTTTTGTTTTATTAATTCATGATGAATCCATTCTTCAAAAATAACACTAACTTCATCATTTTATGGTTTGGTGATTACTAAACACAATTAATAATACCCTATACACATAGAGAACCAAATTTGTGATCTCTACAAGGTATATGGTCATTTAGTACTTGAATTTAGCTTGCTCAAGCACAGTGAAGATGAAGAGTAGAAATAACTGAATAACGGAAGTCTTAAATTAATTATCCATTAACCAAAATTCGTTCATAAAATAACATTTAATCTATCATTTTCATCCTCCTACGATCAAACCATTAAAGGGTTATCCCTCTAATGATGGTATACTCTCAATGGTGGGCGTAATATGGCTAATAAGAATTTGATTGAAGAAATTAAAACTGTTGAAAAAACAAGCACTCCTCCATGTGTGTGAATGAAATTCACAAAAACATAAAGATATAACTATGATTTTTGATAATAAAGTTTTAATAAAAGAAATAGAAAATATATAAGAGAGAGAAGTTGATTATGAACATAAGAATAAAAAAATAAACTTACATAGAAATGGAAAACATTACAAAGGAAATTTGGAAGCATAACCTAGCAATGAATCAAGAAACATAGGATGATAAGAAAAATATGAGATGCCTATTCCATTCACCACCAGACCCCCAATAATTAAGAGAGTTAAAAGGAGGGTGAAGAATCAAAAGGAAATTGACGTTACAAAGTTGACCGCAAAACAATCCAGATTCGTCCACCGTTTTGACGTGTGTATTTGTCATCAAAGAAGGCCGGATATGGAAAGGTCGTAGAAGAGATATATGATCTTCCATCTGTCCTATAGTATCTGTAAAAATTTCTTGAACTCTATCCCAACCGTTTGGATGTTATGGTCGAAATGGTGGGACGACTTAATGTGCATTTATGCCAGGCCCACCATTTATATCCCAACTTCAGATACATTTATCATCATGAAAACTTCAGAATTATCTCTATCCACACTTGAATAAAATGATCAACATAGTTTTATTTTTCTACTTTAAATTTTTTATCTTCGTTGGGATTGGTTTGTGGGCCCCAAGTTTTTTTGATGGGTCATAGGCCCATTATGCTTTTTCCAGGAAAATTCTGTATTCAGGCACAAAAATCTCCATCTTCCCTTGGTATTCATCAATCGGACCTAAAAGATAAAATATTCCAAATAAAGTGATGAATTAGATTAAAAAATATCAAATTAAAATGATGAAAAAAGTATTTTTCACAAGAAATTTATTGAGTGGACCCAAAATGACATTTTAAGCATGAATTGTCCAATAATGGGAAATGAAGTTCAATTTATGAATTGGACTAAAATTGATGTTTATTCACTTTGAAACATATTAATATTAAGATATTAACAATTAATATTAAACACTTTAAGTGACTAATAATGAATCTTATAAGAATTGATTGTGATTTAAATTTCCTTATTGATTATGCTATCTAGAAATGATCATTGGACATGGTACATCTAGTTTCTTGATAGGATTCCTCCACAACACATACCATTTAGTATTGAACAACATGATAATGAGGATAACCCCCTCAGTGATGTGGCTTCAGTATTGGTACCATTTTCCCAAATGTTACTTCCAAGTGGTGCACCACCTATACCACCACTTTTAGAGGAACTAGGGTTACCTACAGTGTAACACCCCAAACTTCCATGGAACGCTTCTCTTTCAATAATACAATAGCTTGCATTTTACGCAAGTTCGATATTCTAACACACTACGACCAATAAAAGTAGCCTTTATGAATAGTAACAACTAATTTTTGAATTATATAAATTTTATATTTCAAAATAGACTTCATTTTTTGATTTGGAATATCAAAATTAGCATTGTTTGAATTTTTTGTATTTTTCTAAGAACATCCAATTTTCAATGAATAGTAAAAAAATACTTAAAAACAACATTTTTAATCAAAAAAATTTATAGTGATAAATTATAATATTTAGTGGTTTTAAAGTATAATTAGAATATAATTTTTTCATTTTATTCAATGTTGGTCATTAGAATTAATTTCACATTGAAATTGGACATAAACAATTGTCAATCTTTTGATTGATATGGTTTCTTAAAAACACGCTATTTGTTTTGAGAACGGGAATTAATTATAAAATTAATTAATGAAACTTATATGTTTGTAATTTTGAAAAATAGAAATAATTTTTGAATTCGGAATATCAATTATATCTTAGGGTGAATTTTTGTTATTTTTTGTAAAACTTCAATTTTTGATGAATAGTGAAACCACTAAGTGGTAGTTTAAAAAATTGTTTTTTTGTTTAAAGGAAATTTTGCCTTTTCTGTGAATTTAATTTCAAAAATACTACATACATGGTTGTAATTAGGAAGTAAAATGTTGTTCAATGGGATGAAAATAATTTTTTGTGAATAGTAACTTTTGAGTTTTAATAACCACGATTAGAGGTAATTACAGTAATTTAAGGTAAAAAAATGTTATAATAATATGAAATTACCTTGAAAAATGTCCTAATAATATTTTATGACTCATATCCGACCAATAAAATCCATTGGTCAATTTTTGTTACCCCATGGAGCCACTTGGGTAAGATAATGACATTAATACCTTTTATTTAAAGTAAAAATAAAAATGTCACAAACATATATTATTTTACTAAAACAATTTTTACAAGGGGTTATACAAGTTATATTTTCAACTATAAATATATATTGTAAATTTAAAAATATTTCATACATCATGGTAATTGTTTTATAATTTTTAGGCATTAAATAAATAAATTTATTTATCACACCATGATGATGCAGCGATTACCTCATTAATGAACGATTTAAATAAAATGAAAAGATAAGGTAACATCTAAGACTTACACTTGTCTAAAGCCTATATAATGGGTGGATTTAGAACCCTTATCACCTTTTCCAAGAAATATATCATTTTGGGACCTTTAAAATCCAAAAAGAAATTCATAATAATGTAATATTTCATGACTTTCCAAGAGTGTCCCTCCTATCCTCTTATAAAAGGCCCCCACCTCTACCACCTAATTCACACCTTCAAAGCCATTTGGATCGGCCAACATCTACCAAAATAATCCTTCAACTTCCCTATCTTACTACTAGAGTCATCACTTTGGGTAGAAGTCTTCCCAAGGAAGCCTTTGGCTCAAATCAAAAAAGTTACCTGATTTTAAGGTAATGTCTTCTCTTATGTTCTTTTGTTTTATTTTGATTCTCCAAAACATTAAACTCTTTTTATTAATTTATTTTGTAACAAAACATTATATTCAATATTATATGATGTTGTTATGGGAAATATTTTTTTTACACTTACACACACCTTCGTCTAATGGTTAATGAACATATTGTTTCTGTGGGTGGAGAATTACTGCCTCACGAAACGATGATTGTTCAATCTTCTTTGAACACCTCTCATGGTGGCCATTATGAGGAAAATATTTAAATATATGATATATATTATGTTTATTTTTTTCTTTATGATTCTTTGTTTTTCATTTATGGCATACCTTTATGATTTCTATTATGGGTAAACGCGATAATTTCATTTTAGGAAGTGCGGACTACTGCCCCCTCAAAGTGATTTGAATCGTTAATGAAATATGTGGGACGTATAAAGGATGGTGTTAATGATATTATATATGATATTATACTGGAATTATAATATACCATTATATCATTAATATTTTATTCCATTAAATATGAAATAGAAATGAATGTAGTGTTCATGCGTACGTACGACTTACCGTCTCCATGAATGGTGCATTTCATTTCTTACATCTACATGTTATGTAATATTATACATGAATTTATCTACTGGATATGTATGATATATAAGATGTATACATCATTAATATAATTCTGGAGATAGTGGATATTCTACCACATAAACAACTTGAAATTATAAGAAGTTTATTGTTAACTCAAGTACCAAATATTGACAAAACGACCGTTATTAAATTAAATGACTACATAATTTTCATAACATGGTAATAAGTGATATAAAAAGGATAATTAACTTGAAAAAGGTTCTTAATCAAGTAGAGATTAACTCTAGTTTATTATTCAATGGATTAAATAACGATCGAGTCAAGTCAGACATGAGGTAAGGGACTTCGTCTCAATCTCCTTTCATTGAGGAATATTTTGTTTTATACACAACATTCCTTTATGCTTAGTATAATTCTCATTTTTCTTACAAACCATTATGAAAGGTTTATGAGTATATACTTCCTCAAATTTTTTTTATGATTATGGATTATATCCATAAACTGTTCAATTTATGTTAAGTGTTTTACAAGTATGGAATTATGTATTTTGATTCATGAACTGATCTAGTTTATGCCATTGTTTAGAAATGGTGCCTAGTGGAAAGAATGGAAACTGTATCAGTGAAAACACTCCATGTAGGGATTTCCCTCCTTCTTAAGATAATTATAATGGAGCTGGTGATACAACTGGTGTTGATCAGCTTATCACCATACTGGGACAACTCACTCAGGTTATGAATAATAACCTTACTCCTATGGAGCACCCTAATCCACAATGTGGATGATCAATGTTATATCCTTTCATGAGGCAGAAACCACCAACATTCTATGGGAGTACAAATCCATTAGTAGCTGAGCAATGGATAAGTTCTCAATAGAAAATATTTCAGGCACTAGGGAGTAGTGAAAGGGAAAAAAATTCCATGGCAGTTTATCGCCTCACTATAGATGCTGATCAATGGTGGTCATTGATAAAAAACACGAAGGAAGATGATGAGGTATCAAATATAGAATTGAGGGAGTTCAAATAGATTTTCTTAGAAAAATACTTTCATCGTGACCATCGAAAAGATATGGAAAGTCAATTTTTGAGTTTGAGACAAAAGGAGGATGAGAATTTCACAAAATATGAGGCTATCTTTACAAGGTTAGCGAGGCATGCATCAAATTATATACATAACCCAAGATGTAAGATTTATTGTTTCTTCGATGGGTTTAAATCGTTTCTCCATCGAGCCTTAGTCTCACATTATTTCTTGTCGTACGAAGATATTGTCTCATGTGCTATCAAGAGAAAAAAGGAATTATCTAAATCTTATGACAATAAAGTAAAGCAAGAGAAGAAGATAACAGTGTAACAACAGACAAATAAAGGAAAAAATGGAAAGAAGGATTTTCCATTATGTGATAATTGTTGGAAGAATCACCCAGGTACTTGCCTAAAAGGAATGGGAGTTTGTTATAAATGTGGATAAAAAGGTTACTAGGCTCGTCATTGCAAGAGAAAGAAAGAGGCTATCAATGTTGAATGCTACAATTGTAGGGAAATGGGGAATTATGAAAATGAATTTACTAAGCATCAGAGAAACATACCTCAGAAAAGGTCAAGAGATCAAGGCCAATCTTATACTGTTACTATAGTTGAAGTGGAATAATTAATGTATTGGTGCTTTTGGACTCAAGGATTATATTCTAGTTATAAGAATAATGTGATATATATATATATATGGATTGTACTAAAGTACTTGTTGTTTTCATTAAGGTTTTAAAATGATGAAGGTAATTATATTTTTAATATGTGACAATAGGAGAAACTTTACTTTGTTTGGGGAATCTTATGTTACAATTGATTTTTGAATGTAGAGACCTTTTAGAGAAAGTCGGGATAGAGGTATTTTGGATAACTATAAAGGTTGTAATGGATTATGTTGAACTTTGGATAGTATTTTTTAAGGTAAAAACATTTCTAAAGATTATTTTTGGAATATTATAATACTATAGTTTTAGGAAAAGGACAACCTGCAGGTTGGGGGATAACCCGTCACATCAGACAAAGCTGCAGGAATCCACCTACAACCATAGTGTAACAGGCCTTTATTACCTACCTCTAGCCTAAAAAAAGTCCCTGGTTATTAAAAAAAAGTTTTGCTAATCTAAATGGTATGTGTAAATATTTGGAAACTTGTACAATTAGGATAAATATAATATTTTTTATTTCTATTAACTTTTTTAGGGAAAGATGAGTTTGTGGTAGAAATTAGTTGAAGGTTAAAACTCTACTTGTAAAGTATATATATATATATACCTCTCTTATTCTATGAATAAATTAATTCTTAAACATTAGGAAAAAGATATTAAAAAATGTGTTATCCTAATACCTTATGTTTTGTTGAACTGATGATATTTTAAATCACCATAGATTGAAGGCTTTGAGGTCCTCAATTTTACACTTGTTTGTGATTGATGACCTCAATCAGTCCCAAAAATTATTTACATTTTCCCTCTAATTATTTATCTATAATTTCCACCAATGTTATCCTAAATGAGATCAAAATTTGGTAGTGACTTTTTCATTTCCCTTTCCCTCTTATTAAGGCTAAATTTTATTAACCATATTTCTGATGTGGGTTTTCCACAAAGGTATTTTCTACATTAAACCATTTATTTTCGAAGAAAAATTTCAAATTGCTTGGACAAAATTTATTGAAGGAGTGTATAATGTGACACCCCAAACTTCCACGATATGCTTCTCTTTCAATAATTTAATAGCTTGCAGTTTACGCATGTTCGAGATTCTAACACACCGCGACCAATCAAAGTAGCTGTTATGAATAGTAATACCCACTTTTTGAATTATATAAATTTTATATTTCAAAATGGACTTCATTTTTGGATTTGGAATATCTAAATTATCCTAAGTTGAATTTATGGTATTTTTTTGAGAACATCAAATTTTTGATGAATAGTGAAAAATACTTAAAAACAACATTTTTAATCAAAATTATTTATAGTGATAAGTTATAATATTGAGTGGTTTTAATGTATAGTTAGAATATAATTTTACCATTTTATCCCATGGTGGCCATTAGAATTAATTTCACTTTGAAATTGGACATAAACAATTGTCAATCTTTTGATTGATACTGTTTCTTAAAGACAGGCTATTTGTTTTAAAAATGGGAATTAATTATAAAATTAAATAATGAAACTTATATGTTTGAAATTTTATTAAATAGACACCATTTTTTAATTCAGAATATCAATTAAATCTTAGGGTTAATTGTGGTATTTTCTGAAAAACTTCAATTTTTGATGAATTGTGAAACCATTCAGTGGTAGTTAAAAAAACTGATTTTTTGATTAAATGAAATTTTACAGCTCTATGAATTTAATTTCAAAAATACGACATACATGGTTTTAATTAGGATGTAAAATGTGGTTTAATGGGATGAAAATAATTTTTGGTGAATAGTAACTTTTGAGTTTTATTAACCGCGATTAGAGGTAATTAGAGTAATTTATGGTAGAAATAATGTTATAATAATATGAAATTACCTTGACACATGTCCTACTCTTATTTGATGACTCATTTCCGACCAATACAATCCATGGGTCATTTTTTTCAACCCCATGGAGCCACTTGGGTAAGACAATGACATTAATACCTTTTATTTAAAGTAAAAATAAAAATTTCACAAACATGTATTGTTTTACTAAAACAATTTTTACAAGGGGTTATACAAGTTATTTTTTTGACTATAAATATCCATTGGAAATCTAAAAATATTTCCTACATCATGGTAATTGTTTTATAATTTTTAGGCATTATACAAATAAATTTATTTATCACACCATGATGATGCAGCGATTACCTTCATTAATGAACGATTTAAATAAAATGAAAAGATAAGGTAAAATCTAAGACATAACTTGTTCAAAGCCTATTTTATGGGTGGATTGCGAGTCCTTATCACCTTATCCTAGAAATATATCATTGTGTGACCTTTAAAATCCGAAATGAACTTCAAAATAATGTAACATTTCATGACTTTCCAAGAGTGCCCCTCCTCTCCTCTTATAAAAGGCCCCCACATCTACCACATTATTCACACCTTCAAAGACATTTGTATCGGCCAAACTCTACCAAAATACTCTCTCAACATCCCTATATTACTCCTAGAAGCTTCACTTTGGGCAGAAGTCTTCCCAAGGAAGCCTTTGGCTCAAATCAAAAAAAGTTAACCGATTTTAAGGTAATGTCTTCTCTTATGTTCTTTTGTTTTTTTTCTTCTCCAACCCCTTAAGCTCTTTTTATTCCTTTATTTTGTAACAAAACCAGTATATTAAATATACTAGGATATTTTTATGATACGTATTTTATTTACACTTACACACATCTTCGTCTAATGGTTAAAGAACATATTGTTTCTATGGGTGGCGAATTACTGCCTCACGAAACGATGATTGTTCAATCTTCTTTTAAAACCTCCCATGGTTGCCATTATGATGACAATATTTATATATATTATATATATTATGTTTATTTTTTATTTATGATTCTGTATTTTTCATTTATGGCATACCTTTATGATTTCCATTATGGGTAAACGCGATAATTTCATTTTAGGAAGTGCGGACTACCGCCCCCTCAAAGTGATTTGAATCGTTAATGCCATATGTGGGATGTATAAAGGATTGAGTTAATTATATTATATATGATATTATTCTGGAATTATAATATTCCTTTATATAATTATTATTTCATTCCATTAAATACGAAATAGAAATGAAAGTAGCGTTCATGCGTACATACGGCTTACCGTCTCCATGAACGGTGCATTTCATTTCTTACCTCTAAATGTTATGTAATATTATAAATGAATGTATCAACTAGATATATATGATATATATGATATCTACATAATGAATATAATTCTGGAGATAATGGATAATCTACCACATAAACAACATGCAATTATAAGAAGTTTATTGTTGATTCAAGTACCAAAGATCGACAAAATGACCGTTATTAACGTAAATGACTAAAAAAATTTCATAACATGGTAATAAGTGATATAAAAGGTATAATGAACTTGAAAAAGGTTCATAAGAAAGTATATAATAACTCTAGTTTATTATTTAGGAGATTAAAGAATGATCTAGTCCAGTCAGACATGAGGTAAGGGACTTCATCTCAATCTCCTTTCATTGAGGCATATTTTGTTTCATACAAAACATTCTTTTATACGATGTATAAACCCCATTTAATTTTACTTTTATTCAAAAGGAATCTTTTTATACAAAAAATATTTACTAAATGACAAAAGAAATGTTTTGTCTTACGTATTAGGCGACAACGACTTCTCCGCCACCATGACCATTATTTGAGTTTAGGCTTCCTCTACAAATCATAACTTTTTTTAAATGAATAATAAATACCAAGTTTTACTTTTATTTTATTTTGGTATTGAAAATCGTTTTGATAATGTTTTGATTATATTATTTTGTTTTATTGATTTCTTGTGATTGAAATGTGGAAATGTTATGTTTCCTTTATTAATGTTTTATGTGATACGATTATGTTATGGTTCTTGGGAATTGTTTATGATATGCTTAATCCTTTTCATATAAGGAATGCATTGGACTTAATAAGTGACGGATGGAGCCCGCTATAGCTCTTTGATGCATCGGTTGGTCTCATGAGTCAAACTAGTGTCTTGGCATGAGGCCTTCACAAAATCTTATTTGTTGTCTTGGCATGAGGCCTAGGCTACATGGTTATGATAGTCCGGCATTATGCATTAAATCATTATGAAAGTGGATATTGATATTGAATTTGATTATTCAACTAGTAGAATATCCATGTGAATAATTAAACAGCATTATTTCATTTCAATTTTTTCATATTATGCTGAATTTCAAGTTTAAAAGGCTTTTGTTTTAGTTATACGTTGCCTTAAAGGTTTATGTTGATTTTAAAAGTTTCCGCTATATTGTTATCTTTACTGAGCATCTGAGCTCACCCATTTCTATGTTTTATTTTTCCTAGGATGTGAAGAAATACTTTATGACTGACCTACAGGGATAGTCTGAAGGGGATATGAGTGTAGACTATGGAGACTATGTTATTGTAGTTTTTCACTTTATGATATAATGTAACATTTATGAATGTATCTAGTGTTTCCAAGGCTACTAAACTAATCGGCCTTTCGAGACTTGATATTTTGTGATCATGCCAACGTAATAATGCACCGACTCTGGGTAACTGGGGTCGAGGAGTTACATACAGTACCTTTGTAAGGGAATGTAGGATGAATATGCTCCATGAATTTTAAAAATTTAGATCCCTCGGGTTTGGAGGAGAGTCAGACCCTCATGCTTCTGAGGATTTTCTTTTGGTGGTTACGCAAGTTTTCCATCTAGTTATTACACCGAAAAATATGATGGTAGTACAGGAATTGAGCCTTGTATAGGGCTAAGCAGGGTGATGGTGGAGTTTGGCTATGAAAAATCATGATAAGGTGACACTCTCATGGAAAGATTTTGATAAACTCTTCATAGAGAATTTATCAACAATTATAATGAGAGTTGTTCATATAAAATATATTCTTCTACTCTAGTCGAGAAGTATGAAATTAAATAATTATTCAACGAGGTTTACCAACCTTTCCAGGTAGTTAACGGATATGAAGAGAGATATGTAATTCCATGCTCAAACATTCTAGTGGGATTTGATTAGAGGCATTTTATTAATTATTATACCTATGAGCATTCGTACATATAGTTGTGTTCATGAGCAGTCCTTGGTGGTGGAGAGCTTCCTATATGATCATAGACAACTGGAGACAGTCAGTAGAGTAAAAGCATGTGCAAAGACCACAGCAGCAGGGTGATAATGTCAGTCGTAGGGATCTGAACAAAGGAGATGTTTTAGGAGGAGGTCTTAAGACATATGATCTATAGATTAGGGTTTAAAAGGTGAATCTAGTTGGCCTAGAGAGAGGAAGTTCTACTCAAGTGATGGTAGGGGATATCTCCCTCAAGATTGTCCAACCTACCTTGATGATTATATGGTGATAGTGGATGGACCACTGAGGCAGAGATAGAGGCAGGAGAAATAAGATACACATGGAGAAGGATATAGTAGGGGAGTCGGGGGAGAAGCGGTAGGTGGTCAAAATTTCTACTTGTTACCACCACCACCTTCATTTGGTCTATACCAAACTCAGGGAGCTGGAGGACTGGGGCAGGGACAACTGCATGCAGTCAAGGCATATGACCTAAGGACATAATGGATGATTCAAGGTATGATATATATCTTTTTTAAAGTATCTAATGTAATGATAGACATTGATTCTAGTCATTCATTCCTCCCCACATACCATGTATGAGAAAAAGATATTATGGTTGAATCATTAAATCGACCCATGTGCTTAGAGATACTTATGAGAGGAGACTCGATGATCACACATCTAGCCCGGCTATGTGACCTTAACCTTGGAGGTGAGAGTTTCAGTTTTAACCTCTTGGTGGTAGTTTTGAGGAATTATGTTACCATTATTGGTATGTATTGGTTATCTACAGTCCATTCCCAAATTGGATTTGTTAGGTTAAATGTGCAGTGTCTCTGTCGTTATGGAACTACGTTTCCATTTGATGGTGAAAATGAAACCTAGGAAATACAGGATGAACTCATGTATAGAAGTAATCAGTCGATCACTAGGGACTTTGCTAGCCTAAACCTCGGTTCAGCGGCTATTATGAGTTTCTAGTTCCTAGTAGTTGTGGCAGAGTACGAGGATGTCTACCCCAAAGTTGTTTCAGAATTACATCCCTGTTGGGAGATCAACTTCAGTATCGAATTTCACTCTGAGATGACATTGATATCCTCACCATCATATCTTATGGATACCATTTCACTTCTCTTGATATGTATATAGTTGAATGATTTTAAGAGGAAGGGATTAGTGAGACCTAGTGTTTCACCTAAGGAATCCCCAATGTTGTTTCCAAAAATGCTGACAGTAGCATGAGGTTGTGTGTGGATTACTAACACTTGAACTAGGTGACCTTAAAGAATAAGTATCAATTACCAAGGATCGATGATTGTTTCGATCAACTTTGAGGGGCATGGTGGTTCCCGATGGTTGACATTAAACTAGGTTATCACTAGCTGTGAGTATGGGATGAGGATATACCAAAGACAACTTTTTGATGCCACTACAGTCATTATAAGTACATGGTGATTCCCTTTTGCAAGAGGAATTCCCCAGCAGTGTTCATGTGAATCATGAACTAGATCTTCCAGCCCTACTTAGATAGGTTAATGGTGGTCATTATCAATGATATCCTTTTTTACTCAGCATCTGAGGAAGATATGTGAGACACTTAAGGTTGGTTCTGGATGTACTCTGAGGTCACTAGATTTATGGGAAACTATCAAAGTCCATGTTCTAGATTCCAGTGGTCCACTTTCTAGGACATGTTATCTCAATGGATGGTGTGGAAGTGTGCCTGGAAAAGGTGGATGAATTGTCAGAAACGGATCCACCTAGGTGTGTGATGGAGGTGCATAGATTCTTTGGGATAGTGAATATTATCAGAGATATTTACTGAATTTATCTACGATATCAACACATATGATATATTTGACTCAAAATGGGAATCCTTTCGTGTGGATGGATTAGTATCAAAAGGCTTTCCAAAAGTTGAGGTGGAGTTTGATGAGCAGCCAAATCATGTGATTTAGGAAGGAGGGTGTCAAGTACGTAGTGTTCGGAGATGCATCAGGAACCAGGCTTATTTCTGTTCTAATGTAGAGGAAAGAAATGATTGTCTATGGTTTTCACCAATTGAGACCACATGGGTAAAACTATATGACCCAGGATCTTGAGTTTGTAGTGGTAGTCTTCATGTTTAACATGTGATGACACTGCCTAATGAGCGAGCATTTTATCATCTACTCTAATAAAAAGTGTTTCCAGTATATATTCTATCATAATTATATGAACTTGATATAGAGGCGGTGGCTATAGTTCCTCATGTATTATGATATTGAGATTATTTATACTCCTGGTAAAGGGAATGTTGTGGCAGATACACTCATAAGGAGATCGAGTTCACAGTTAGTGGATGAGGTGTCAGAGAGGTTGGCCTCATTATAGTTATCCATTGTGAATAGAGATGGGGGATCATACATCCAGTCGATGGTTGTTAACCCAACACTCTTATAGAGAGTCAGGGAGGCATAGCCTATGGATACCGACTATGAGACTCTACGTTCTCAGTTATCCATAGTAAATGCTCCTGATAGATATTCAATAGGTGAGGAGCATGTCATTATTTTCAGAAAACACATAGTTATACCCATGGTGTTATGCTCGGAGGTTTTTAGGGGGTCCTAAAAATCCCCTTTGGCGGTACATCAAGGTGTGGGAAATATGTACCATGACCTCTAACGTCAATTTTATAGGAAAAGAATGAAGCAAGGAGTTGTACAGTTTGTTTCTCGGTGCCTCACATATCAGCAAGTAAAGGTTGAACACTAGAATCCTATGAGTTTGGATCAGCCCCTTAATGTGGAAGAGTTAAAGTGGGATGAGATTTCGATATACTTCATGATGGGTTTACCATGCACATCTTAGGGACATCATACCATATGGGTGATAGTTCACAAACTCACCAAATCAACTAAATTCATACCTATCTGGGAGTAGTGTTCAGTGTAGTTCTTGGGGGGCCTCTATATACATGATATAGTTCAGATTCATGGAGTAACATCGATGATTTTTTTAGATCATGATTCTCATTTAACATCATGGTCATGGATGGGATTATAGGAGGCATTTTGGACTCAATTACGTTGGAGCACAACATATCAACCCCAGTCAAATGGCTACACATAGAGGACCATTCAGGTTCCAGAGGACATTATATGTGAAAAAATCTTGGACATTAGTCGTAGTTCAGAGGATCACCCACCACTGGTGTAGTTTGCTGACAACAACAACTACCACTCCACCATTAGTATGTCATCATTTGAGGCTCTGTACATGCAACCTTGTAGTTCACCATTTTTCTGGACTGAACAAAGAGAGATAAAACTCATGGTCTTGGAGTTGTTGAGATATACATCTAAGAATTTTATGATCATCCAAGAGAAGATGAATACTACATATTGATCACAGAAGCTATACGTCGATAGAAGATGGAGACCCTTGGAGACTGAGGAGGGAGACCATGTGTTATTTTGGTTCTCACCTCAACGTTTGTTATGGAGACTTTTTCGAGGTTTCATGTTATCATCGAGGTTAATTGGCCATTTTTGGATACTGTGTAGAGTTGGATTGGTGGCGTACCACCCATATTTACCCCCACAGTTTCATCGACTACACAATGACATCCATGTGTCATAGCTGGGGAGGTACGTTCATGACCCATCATACATTATCGAGTGGGGAGAGAAGTACATCAAGGATGGAAAGAATATTTCTAAGTACCTGGTGGAAATTGAGGATATCAAGGAGAGAATCCTTTATGGGTGAAAAATTCTTTTAGAGCATGTCTGGTGGAAGCACAGGGATCTCTAGGAGAGAACATGGGAGTTAGAGGCTGAGATTCGTTCACAGTACCCACATCTTTTTGAAAAAACTTTTTTTTGGATTTTGGGGATATCAATACCTAAGTTGGGATAATGCAATGTCCTATAATTTTCTATTTATTATTTTAAATATTATATGCAATTATTTCAAAACCATCTTCTTAGAAGGTGTGGGATTCCGAGATCCAGTGTTCCCAGAATAAATATTTGAAAAGTATTAATATTTAAATAGCACATGTGAGATGTTCTCATGAAAATGTGAAATAACTTCCAAACAGTTTTTCAAATTAGAAATACAAGGGCATCATTGTGTTCAGAGTAGCAGATTTACCCAAGGAGGGGCCTAACATCTGCCATGGTAGGATTGTTGTAAATGTTAGTTTTCAAACATTTAATGAATAAAATAAATTCATAATTTATTTTATTTTGACGTTATTACTGTGAAGAAATGTTTCCTTTTAATTGATCCGTATTGGGAAATTTAGGGTAATCACCGTAACCATGAAATTCCTTTGAGACATGGCAAAGTACCCTCTCAACGAATGATGATGATGGATATAACAGATCCGGGATTGTTGCCCCAACTGTTGGAGTTTGTGTCCTAAACCAATTAATTTATAATTTATTCATGAATAAAAGACTTATCACATCATGATTGTTCTTCTGCATGACAATGCATGTGATAATGTCCTAAGGATATTTGTTGCATTAAAGGTTCATAGCGGATCCCTTCTATGATGAGAACCTGGAAGAGCCATAACACTGTCCTTGAATATATGTTCTCTGGCCAGACGATATTATTTGAGGGACAAAAATAATATAGGCCATTATGGGTGGGGACTCATAAAACATTGAGGCACCATCTCATGGTGTGTGCCCTTGGTAATATCTAGGAGTATATTATGAGAACGAGACCCGCCAGTATGAAATCCCCATTTCATACTGTCATTGGATGTTCCTATCTGCAGACGTGTATATTGATCCTTAGACTTTAAGATTATTATTAATGGGTATTACAACTCACACACTTAGATGTATTGACAAAAACTGTGACGACACACTGTTCGTAGCGAGGTAGGATATGTTGGGTGCGTTACGAGTAATACTACATTAATAGATAATGCGAGAAAGGCTTTTTACCTTCTGTTCCATAATAGAAGTAGATATCTCAGGACCTTTGATGGAATTGATACTCCCTAAATAAAGCCATGGCCATGGTAAAGTATGGGAGAGTTCAATTCTAGAAAGTCAAAGAATGAATAATCGAGCACATGGGTTGATGGAACTAGCATACAACCCACTTGATTAGAGATATTGAGGCAATGGGATTATATTACATGGTAAACATTCGTATGAGGTGACACGTCATTGCGACGTTAACTTCTTTCTATATGGGTGACTTGGTATTTTGCTAGATGCTAACCTTGGACTTTAGGTAGGCTCTGCCTAATGCCACTGAGAAAGAGGCCTAGAGGGTCACACACTAAGTGTGTCCATGTATCTCAGTTAAATATTAATTTACAAGTTAAATAAATATTATTCCTGACTGTGGTTTAATAATTATTTAAGGATTCCTGATTGCATTTATTCCGACACTAGTTATTTGAGGGAATATATTGTAGACTAAATAATAGTTATTAGCAAGTGATGGAGTTATATTTATTTGAGAAATTAATTGCCATTACTCAAGGTCTAATAAATGTGGTGGAGGAAATAAATAAAAGTGAAAAATAAAAGTACACGCCATGTATATTTAATATACCCATCGTGTAGTTTTATGGAAAACAAGTACACGCCATGAATTAATGCTTACACGACGTGTGTTTATTCAAGTCGGGATTTTGAGGAAATAATATCATTATTGTGATATTTATTATAATCAGCATTGGTGCATGTAAAGAAAATAATCTTTGACATGTGTGTTTTCAATAAGAGTTAATGAAATAAATAAAATGTGTAACATGTTTATTTATTGTAATTACACCATAACCTCAAACCTAATTATAAATATCCTCTCAACCCTAACACTTTTTTCACAAGAAAATCATTGTGCACAAAAATTTTGGAGAATTATTTCAAGGCTGAAAGAACTCCTTCCTCCAAGAACGCTCTCAAGACCGAGAGATCAAGACGATCGAAGGTGAACATCACAATCAAAGGTTCTTCCACGATAGCACCCAGAGATACCTTCAGTGACATTTGGATATATGTGGCATATGTGTGGATCACTACTAGAGAAATCCTACACTTGGATTCTACGATGCAACGACGAATCATAGGATCGTGACTAGAGATATCAACGAAGAACGAATTCCACCAATGTAATTCTTGTGAATTAATTAAATTAATTATAACCAATATATGATGATCCTATCATTATGGATCCAGGATTCCCCCTCTTTTTCTTTCGTTCTTTGTTATATTTCTAAGATCCGGCATTTTATATCGTGACAGATCTCGTTTTAATGTTGTTTAACGCTAAAATAAATGTTTGGCAAACCCACCAACGTGCTTCCGCTGCACCCAGAACCTACAAGTGGTATCAGAGGAGTCATATCATTGATTATAATTATTTAGTTTTTTTGTTGATGTTTTATGCATTTAATAATTTAGTTTTTTCAATTCAAATTTAATCGTTCTGGAAAATGGATCTCGAGATCTTTTCCTCCTCCCTCATTTCTCATTCACCTCACAGAAATGAAATTTTTCTTTTAATTTTGATTAAAATAAAATAGAGGAACTCATCCAGAGGAACCAAATGTTTCTAGCCATACAACACCAGAATACATGGCGTGTATTTGGAAGTTCACGATGTTTAGTCTAGGTTCAATACATTCACTAATCCACAAAATCAGGTCGTGTATTGGAGTATACCTATGTCATTTATGACACCATGTGTTGACCAGGAACAAATGGCCCACAGTTTCTTAATTACACGTTGTGTGGTCCAACTGAACATGGCGTGTAGTCCCTTCAGGTTCGGGATGGATGGTGTACCCCGTACACGGCTTTCCTGGCTGGAAACCGTGTAATGTGGAAATTACACAGCGTGTGTCCCACTGTACATGTCATGTACTCCGTAAATTTCCAAAGTACATTAACAAGCCGTGTCCTCGAGCGTGTACTTCGGATGGATGGTGAAGAAAAGTACACACCGTGTAGTCAGAACTAGATGTCGTGTACTCACCCAAATTACACAGATTTATTAAAATTTATTATTATATTATAAAAACCTTTGATATGTGTACCATAGTGCAGGCGTAAAGCTATGGCACAACATGTGATAGGTTATATATATATATATGTGTGTTTAATTTTACATCTATGTAATAAATGAGAATTCAACGGGTTGCCTCCAAGGTACATGTTATGTACAAGGATAATTTTAAATAAATTTATTTTTTGAAAATTTTGTTGGATGATAATCTAAAGGAAGTTCAGAAAAGGGTTTAAGATAAAATGATTGATTTTTTAATGATAATTAATTTATTCAAGTGTGATTTATCTTAAACAAGAACGATTAAAGAATTTACTTCATGTTTTATTTATTCGTAAATATCATTTCATGTATGGATGATCATGAGCAAGACCAAGACCTTTATATGTGAATGGTTTCTTTTAATTTATTTATTTAAATTAAATTTGTTGGTCTACGAGCCATATCCTCATTAATATATAGGGAATGCTCTCCCAAGGATTCTTTTATGTCAAAACCCCTTTTTACCCCTCACCTGTTTGTGAGTTAAATGCATATGTAATGGATGGAGCTCTCACGCTAGTAGAGGCGGCTCAAGTCAGGAGCCAAGGTGAAACCAATCCAAGGAGATACAAAGGTGGACAGGTGGAAAGCTGTAAACACGAACCCACAAGGTTCAAGGTGTTTCTCCCCTAGGTCTTGGGTTAGTTTATCAACCGCTAGATAAACTAACCAAAATAACAAGCTCATGATCATACCATTTATTTTATTTATGTCAGTTTCATGATTTATTTATTTTCGGTGTATGGTCACGATCACACAATTAATGAATTAAACAAGCATGCAAGATGTATCTAAAATAAAATAGGCTTATGCATAAATATTATCTTAGAAATGTTTAATCACTTAAGTATATCCCACTTAATATTAAAAATCATGTAATCAAAGATAATAAATTGGAAATTTATGTATAAGTATAAAATCCCTCAATGAAATATTAATTCGGTATAGCCTTCCATAATCTTGGTTAGAATCAAACCATAGTTCAAAGTGCTTGACCAACCCTAGTTGGAGTGAATTCAATTATCGGGGAATTATAATTCATGGTTTTGGGTTGAATTGACTTGGTTCGCATCAAGGGTTTACTTCCACAGTAGGACTTGGTGTGACCAAGAGGCAAAGGTTGAGGAAATCCAAAATAAAGGTATTTCAGGATTGGGGAGTCCACTCAGTGGATCAAGGATCTACGAGTTAATGCAGTTGGCATTTGGAATGAATACCTATAACCCTTCAAGTTGATTGAAAAATTCTAGTTGAGGTAATGAGAAGGGAAATATGGATCCTTGCCACTAAAATATTCAGGCAACAGAATATTCTGAAGTCAATGGTGAGGGATATTGAATTTTGATAAAATAGTGGGAGACTAATAAGTATTAATTTATTTATTTGTCTCAATTTTTTTATAAATTACTAAACCTTTGCTCATCTTAATTTTTAGAAACAAAATGAAAATGACTTCAAACATATCATTTTGAACCATACTCGAGAATGAAAACCTTATCACCAGCACCAATTTTCATGAGTGGTAGAGGAGTTTACGTGTCATCCTTTGCCATGAAAGGAAATTGTATGTGCTAGAAGAGCCTATACTAGTTGCGTCTGGGAAAGAGGTCAGTGATGAGGAATTATCTCTCTATATGAAACACATTGATGAAGCCAAAAATTTCCATTGTTTCATGCTATCATCAATGTCCAATGAGCTCTTGAAGCTACATGAAAAGATGGACGCCTATAGCATGATTTATCACCTTAAGGATCTTAAACAAGAAAAGGAAATACATGAGAGGTATGAGATCTCCAATGCTTTGTTTACAACTACGATCGGAGAGTCTGCGCTAGCTGGGCCTCATGTAGTCAAGCTTATTACCTACATTGAATGCCCAGATATCTTAGGGATTAAATTACCGGATGATTTGTGTACATATCGCATCCTTTCATCACTGCCCAAGACCTTCTCTAGCTTCATTGTCAATTATAACATGAGGGGAAATGATAAGAGTCTATCAGAGCTTCTGACCTTGATTCACCAGGTAGACAAGGACACAGTGCGTGACAAACCCACAATCCTTTTGGTGTACAAGAAAAGGAAGGACAAGGAAAAGGGGACAAAGACTTATAAATGGTTTGAAGCCCTTGAGCACCATCCCTCCAAGAAGGGGAAGATCCTAAGGCCAGGCAAGGAATGGGAGGCGGTGTGTTTTGCA
The DNA here is from genome assembly GCA_963277665.1 of Viscum album. Classification (NCBI taxonomy): domain Eukaryota; kingdom Viridiplantae; phylum Streptophyta; class Magnoliopsida; order Santalales; family Viscaceae; genus Viscum; species Viscum album. Next base: position 716,998,836 of record OY728138.1, on the reverse strand, counting down.
TGTTGCAAGCATGGACACTAGAAGAGAAACTGCACCCAAAAGTGTGGGGACACTAAAGGTGCGTTCGTTATTGAGTATAATCTATCTATTTTTACAAATTGGGTATTAGATACAACTTGTGGGGCTCACATCTGTATTCAAATGAAGGAACCAAGTAGATTTATAAATATTACCAGAGGATAGGTGGATATTCGAGCTTCCAATGGCACAAGGATGGCTGTGTTGGCTATTGGCGATTACCATATCTCACAACTGACCGGGATGATTTTGGTTTTACGTAATAGTTATTATGTGCCTAGTGTTACCAAGAACACAGTTTCTGTATCTTGTTTGGATATGGATGGATTTGTTTTCAAATTTAGAAATAAGGGTTGTCTCTTTTATAAGAGAAACATGTATTATGGTATGGAACATTTAAATAATGGTATTTATGTATTAAATTATGATAACCAATTGTTGGCAATCGATAAGAAAACAAACTCACATGACCCATACATCACCCAGTTGTGGCATCACCATCTTGGTCATGTGAACGAGAAACACTTGAAAAAGCTCTTCCAAGATGTATATTTAGACTCTATTGAGGTAAAACCACTTGATAGATGTCACACTAGTTTACAAGGTAAAATGACCAAGCGACCTTTTGGTGGACAGGGTGAAATGGCCATAGAGCTTCTAGGATTGGTACACATGGATGTGTGTAGACCATTTCCAATAGAATCTAGAGGTGGATATTCTTACTTCATTATGTTTACTGATGGTTTGAGTAGATATGGAAATGTCTAACTAATGAGGTATAAGTCAGAGGCCTTAGAGAAATTTAAGGAATTCATGAATGAAGTAGAGAATCAGCTTGGTAAGAAGATAAAGAAACTTCAATCGGATCGAGGTGGAGAATATCTGAACCAAGAGTTCATCGATCTTCTAGGGGATTCTGGGATTCAATCTCATCTCACTCCTATTTATACACCATAGTGGAATGGTGTTAGTGAAAGGAGGAACCACACCTTGTTGGACATGGTGAGGTCGATGATGAGTCATGCAGATCTTCCATTATCCTTTTGGGGATATGCATTACAAACTGCAGAATTCACATTAAAACATGTACCAACTAAGGTGGAAAATGGAATTCCCTTCGAGATATGGAATGGAAAGAAACACATTTTGTCTCACACACGTTTATGGGGATGTGAGAAATTTGTTAAGGCCTCCTCAGGCACCAAACAAGCACCTCGGGGAATGAGGTGTATATTTATAGGATATCCCAAGGAAAGGATAGGATATTACCTATATAACCCTTCAGACAAGAAATTTATTATCACCAGAAAATCCAACTTTCTTGAGAGGGAGAACATCCTCATGAAGGATAGGGGGAGCAAGATTGACTTCGATGAAGTTGATTCTCAAGATACACAAGAGTTGGTACAGGAACAATTTCCATAGGTCCTCGTGGAAGAGGTTCCCGAAACACAAGTACTGCATAGGAGCTCGAGAGAGGTATGGGAACCAGAGAGATTTGGTTTCCTAGTCCCCGAGGACGGTGAATCATTATTGTTGTACAATGATGAACCTCTATCCTACAAAGAAGTAGTAGAAAGCTCAGAAGTTGCAAGATGGCTAGAAGATATAAATTCTGATATGGATTCCATGTATTAGAACCAATTCTGGGTTCTGGTTGATGAGCCAGTTGATGTAATGCCTGTTGGATGCAAATGGGTATTCAAGAGAAAGATGGACATGGAAGGTCAAGTTAGCACCTATAAAGAAAGTGGTTGGAGTTGGTGGACTAGAACCAAATACTTTGTACTTTATTCATTAATAAAAGCCTTATCACATCTTGATTGTTCTTCTGCATGACAATTCATGTGATAATGTCTTAAGGATAGCTGTTGCATTAAAGAGTCATAGCAGATCCCTATTATGATGAGAACCCGGAAGTTCCATAACACTATCCTTGAATATAATTTCTATGGCCGGATGATATTATTTGAGGGACACAAATAATACAGGCCTTTAGGGGTGAGGACTCATATAACTTTGAGGCACCATCTCATGCTGTGTGCCCTTGGTAATATCCAGGAGGATATTATGAGAACGAGACCCGCCAATTAAAAATTGACATTTCATAGTGTAATTGGATGTTCTTATCTATGGACGTGTGTGTTGATCCTTATAATTTAAGATTATTATTAATTGGTATTAAAAATTTCGTACATAGATGTATTGACGAAAACTGTGAAGACACACTGTTCACAGTGAGGTAGGATACGTTGGGTGCATCACGAGTAATACTACATTAATAGATAATGTGAGAAAGGATTTGTCCCTTCTGTTCCATACTGTAAGTAGATATCTCAGGCCCTTTGATGGAATTGATACAGCCTAAATAAATCCATGTCCATGGAAATGTATGGGCAAGTTCAATTCCGGAATGTCAAAGAAAGAATAATCGAGCACATGGGTTGATGGCACTAGCATGCAACCCACTTTATTAGAGATATCAAGGCAAAGTGATTGTATTACACGGTAAGCATTTGTATGAGGTGACACATCACTACGGTGTTAACTTCTTTCTCTATGGGTGCCTTGGCGTGTTACAAGATACTAACCTTGGACTTTAGGCAGGCTCTTCCTAATGTCACTGAGAAAGAGGCCTAGAGGGTCACACACTAAGTGTGTCCATGTATCTCAATTAAATATTAATTTAACAAGTTAAATAAATATTATTCTCGAATGTGGTTTAATAAATATTTAAGGATGCCTGATTGCATCAATTTCGACACTATTAATTTGAGAGAATATATTGTGGATGAAAGAATATTTATTAGCGAGTGATGCAGTTATATTTATTTAAGAAATAAATAGCCATTAATCAAGGCCTAATACATGTGGTGGAGGAAATAAAGAAAAGTGGAAAATAAAAGTACAAGCTGTGTATATTTAATATATATGCCATGTAGTTTTATGAAAAACAAGTACACGCCGTGTATTAATGATTACACAGCGTGTGGTTTTTCAAGTCTGGATTTTGAGGAAATAATATCACTATTGTGATATTTATTATAATCAATGTTGGCACATGTCAAGGAATTAATCATTCGACATAGGGGTTTTCAATAAGAGTTAATGAAATAAATAAAACACGTAACGTGTTTATTTATTTTCATAACTCTATAACCTCAAACCCGATTATAAATATCCTCATAACCCCAAAACTTTTCCACAAGAAAATCATTGTGCACAACAATTCTGGAGAATTCATTCATGGACGAAAGAACTCCTTCCTCCAAGAACACTCTCAAGGCCGAGAGACCAAGGCGATCAAAGGCGGACATCACAAGTGAAGGTTCTTCCATTATAGCACCCGAGGATCCCTTTGGTGACATCTAGAGATACATGGCACACATGTGGATCACTGCTAGGGGAATCTTATACTTGGATTCTACGATGCAATGACAGATCATAGGATCGTGACCAGAGACATAAATGAAGAAAGAATTCCACCAAGGAAATTCTTGTGAATTAATTAAATTAATTATAACCAGTATTTGATGATCTAATCTCTATGGTTTCGGTATTCCCTATTTTGTTTTTCATTCTTCATTCTATTTCGAAGATCCAGTGTTTTATTTCGTTATATATCTCAGTTTGAACATTGTTTAACACTAAAATTGAAGTTGGTCAAACCCACCAACGCGCTTTCGCTGCGCCCGGAACCTTCAATGTTATGTCGATGTAGCAATGTATCCTTTTAATTGATCCCTGTTGGGAAATTTAGGGTAATCACCATAACCATAAAATTCCTCTGAGACGTGGCAAGGAACCCTTTCAACGAATGATGATGATGGATATATCAAATCAGGGATCGTTTCCCCAATGAATTTGGAGGATCTCATCAATTGTTAAAACACCATCATTCTATGTCAATGATTGATACAAACTCTCTGTAAGATGTTGTTTTATGATTTTCCATCCAGTTCATAATCTAGGATGAATGCAGATCAGTTCAATAAATAATAATTGATACGTTCTTCTTCGGTAGGATTAAATTGGATGGAATTGTTTTCTCTTAATTAATCTTCCCGATGAGAATGAATTGAGTTCGAAATGATCAATGTTTGTGGTTCATTCCTTGGTTGTTCCTTGTGATTTTCTCTCCCTCATTCTTCGCATATTTAGTGTTGGACCCTCATGGACATGGAACAGTTTTGTAGGTGGTTTTGAATGTGACCAGACCACCATATTAGAGGAAAATGATGAACAAAGGCAGGATATGTGTAGATTGGGTCATGAGGAACCCATATATACCACCGTTTTGGTTTTTGGTCACTAGATGTAATGGTCCATGGAAGTGATCATCGGCATGGGTCCAGTGAGGGGGTCTAGTGTGGTTAGGTGGCAGCATGGATCCATAGCGTGCAGTAGTGTGAATCCGTAGTTGGTGGTGGCAGCTCAAGGCAGTGGTCAGAGGAGGCTAGAGGCAGCAACCGAAGGCATCTGGAGTCCTGGGGATGGAGTGGAAAATCCGCATGGGAGATGCAATGGATACGAAGCTCAGTATAGATGTAAAGGTAAGAGCCCCCTGGTTAAGGGGTTGTGGGGAATGATGAGACCATGAGGTGCAGTAGGGAGACCGCATGGAATGTGGGCCAGTAGAGAAGGCCGGACATAGAGGGCCGGAGTGGGCCAGTAGGTTGTGCCCAAGCAGCAAGGCCGACCAGCGGGTAGGTAGGATGATGCGGGCTAGGCTGGTTGGACTAGGCCAGGTGAGCCAGAATCGTCCAAGGCGGAATGAACCAAAGTATTCTAGTCTAGGAAAACTAGCCTAGGCTGAACGATTTGTACCTAGGTCAGTCCACAGACTAGTAAACCCCCAATTTGAATCTTTAAATCCACATATCTTTTGAAACATATGTCTACAGAATTGGGACCCTTATGATGACATGGTCCTTTTGAGTCCTCTTGTAGGTTTTACCTTGGACATAATTCCAATTATATGGTCTATTTACTTGGGAGTACCCAAGTTCAAGGGAAACTGAGGGTGCGACTACTACTACTCACTATGAACCCTCTTTTTCTATTTTGGTTGATTTTCTCATCCACCATATCTTGGATGATTTTTGTTTTGTTTATTTACCTTTATTGTTTCCCTCATGTTTTTTGGTATCTTTTTCTACTCACAAGAGTATGATCCCTTCTACATGACATCTAGGATAGAGTTTTTGGAATCCCTTGAGAGGCCCAAAGTGGATCCATTATTTCTTCTTCATGTCTTAGGTAGAGTATTTGGAATTGACATGACCAACTTCACCAGGAATCGATCCACTACATAATGGGTTAATCTAAATTGACTTGTTGGTATCACCCCAAAACCTTGGTTGTCATCCTTCACTAATGTATCTTATCTCTCTTAAGATCATTTAGTGTATATTTATCTCTCATGATAGTTTCTAATGAATGATACTTCTCAGATAGACATCATTAGTGCTATCTGATTAAAGAGTGTGTTCTCCCTGATGTGTGCTTCATTGAATATTAGAACTAAATTTCTAGTGTTGGTATACAATGGTTATGTATTGAACTTATCTATGTGTTATGGTTTGATTGTATCTAGATATTCTTGTTATATGTAGTAAACATATACTTGTATATAGACGACTGTATCTTTACCTTGTGTATTATATTGTGGTTTTTTGGTTTTCTATTGACTATTGTTATACTCACCACTACACTGGCTTTTCACTCATGCATCGTGTCTTGTTTAGATAAGCAACCTTTTGAAAGAGTCTATGGAGGATAAGGACAATAAGGATCCTTGTTAGTTCAAAAAGACCATGGTGTTCTGATGACTTTAGACAGTATCCCTAATACCTTTCATTTTGTAGTATTTTCTATAGAGTAGTTTCATAAACTTGATTACAGACATTCTTTTTGGTGGACCTATATTCGGGCCTAGTTTACTTTCCATCAATTTCACTATTGTCCTATAGTTGTGGGTTATAGTGGTTTTCATGCATTTTTTACTAAGTATTTTTAAATTTCATAATTTTTGGTTTAGATTTGTTTGTATGCATACAAGTACTTCCAGATAATTCCTACAATTTTTTTTTACATGCCTACTCGATGCTAGTCACCATCCCCTTGCCTATTGGAGGTGGGATTGGGGAAATCACGGTATGATCCCCTCTTAGATGGTCCAAGAAATTATTACATGAAAATATCATTAATAAACATACATGAATAAAATTAATGGGATTCTTGAGAGATGGATCATAATATTTTATCATTTGATACATAATCATAAACAATCATAATAAACGATGAGATGGTAATATAAACTTGTTACCATATTGGTAACTTTGAATAATAATCTCAAAAAAAGAATACCATAAAATAGAACAAAAAATATCATGAGGATAAATATATAAAATATATTTCATGTAAAATTTTATATATATACACCTCATGGAATAATTTAGTTGTATAACATAACACACATATCAATGAATTCAAATTGAGACAAACCCCCTTATCGCTTTGGTAATTATTGAACCCAAAACCCCATGAAAGGGATATCCAAAAATGGATATTAAAATACAAATAATATTAATGATGATAATAATAAAATAAATTCATGGTCTGTATATACACTACATACAAAATTGGTGGTGAATATGGCATGTGCCTCACTAAATTAAAATAGTGAGACACAAATCCCTTACCTTATTCCATTAATTCCTTCACACTCATTCGAACCTCATATATAATAAATATAAATTAATTATAAATTTATTAATGAACAATTATTATATATATTATACCATATATTATTTACTCATGTCATTTTATTACCCATTTACTAATAATTCTATGATAAATTCATGTTTCAGGTAATAACAACTTTGTTCTTCATATATGTATTTGATTTATTATTTTCAATCCTCTTATATTGATTAGGGTTACATCCATTCAAAAATAATAGTCATCAATTAATTATCATATTTATACATAAAATATACTTTTAATAAAAATATTATATATGGTTATAAAAAATGTAGTACATTGCGATCATTGAGACGGTAGGTCCTATATACGGATGAGTAAAGTTTCCCTTTTTCAAATATAATTATGGAAATGAGGTATATAATATATCATATTTACAGAATTATAATAATATAATAAAAAAATTATTTCTTTAATCATTTTATACATATCATACATGTGGTGTGGTGATGGAAATATAGTCACATCACTTTGTGAAGGATGTAGTCCACACATACACGAACAACTTTATCATCATTCATTGACTAAAATGGAAAGAAAGAAAATTATATATAATTTCATTTGATAATGAAAAATATGTCATTAATATCATTTTTATGTCATTTATATCACATATAATCATTAACACTACCCTTATAACTTTCCATGTTATGTGTGAACAAATCACATCACTCTGTAAGACGATAGTCCGTAGTACACACATGAGACGTTATCATATTCCAAAAAAAATGAAAATCATAATTGAATGTTTGATATAAGAATTACATAATCATAATAATTTCATTAATATCATATAGAAACAATCAATCCATCATTATGTTCCACCGTTTTAGGTGGAAAAGGAAAGATTGATGATATCGGTTTTTGAGGCGGTTATCTATCATACACATGAATGATGATTCATCAGCCATTTTATGGAAGTAGGGAAGTTTTAAGGTTGTCAAATTGTTATAAAAATATAACATTTTTTGGAATATTATTCATTTATTATATAACAACATATTAAGAAATATTATGGATGTGGAGAAGGAAATAATATAAAGACTCTATTTGAAGAATATTACCTCTTCTTTGGTTATCCACCTTAGGCTTTAATGAAATACTTACTAAGATATATTTATGCCCAAAATATGAATTATAGGATGATATTAGGGAACATGGGAAGTTATATGGATGATATTTTCCAAAAAAAGGATTTATGTTGTGAAGAATATTAGAAAGTTGGTGTCCTGTTATAAGTGGGAGAGATGAAACATTTAATATTTTTGAAAATAAATAAGAACTCCTAAGTATTTTATTTATCTAAATGGTAAAAATTTAGAATTTATATAATAATATAGGTTTAATGGTTTAAATATTTTCATAAAATAATTTTTAGATAATTTTATTGGTTATTGTTACCCTTATCTCTTTAGTTAACCACTGGTAAACCGATTTTTACGATAACTATAATAATTAATTTATACTTCATTCAATATTAATTATGGGAAAAATTTTATATTACCATATTTGAAATAATAAATTATTTTGATTCTAAATATTTAATCCATTTTTTCATATTCCATTCATTAAATTATAAAAATTTAATTTAAAATTAATCCCATCGACGTGATGAGAAAGAATGTTTTTTAAGGGAAAAATTTCAGAAGATTGAAATATTTTTATATCAAAATTATATATGAAAATAACTCAACAAACATAAATTTTATTAATATATATAAAATTTTAGAAAATTTAAATTAAAACAAATTCAATATATAATTTATCATTATAAATAATTTAAATGAAAATGTATATTTCAATTTGAATTCTCTATTTCTCAATATTGAATAAAAATGTTACTTTTTATAAGAATCCCAAAGATTCACCCTATTGTAATTTTTATATTTTTATTTCAAAAATGAATTTTATTTTAAAAAAAATATTTAAAATTATAAAGGATAAAATTTAAAATAGTTTCACCAAGGTTGAATTTTTTTTAGAAAAATACAAGTTTGTTTATAAAATTTATTTAATTATTATATATTTTCTAGAAAATGCATAATAAGAATATTAAATTTTTGATTGAATATATAATCTATAAATTAAATTAAAATAATTAACAAAAAATTATAATTATAATTTATTATGATAAAACCTGTTTTTGGGTAAAAAATTGTTTTTTAGAAAATGATTTCCTTTATTTTAAAATATCATTATTTTCATTTCTAATTAATTAGTCCCAAAATAATTAATTATATATAAAAGTTTGAACCATAAAATTTCATAATTTATTTATTTTTATTCATACCCTATAATTAATTATAAATGTGGTAAAAATAATATTAAATTATAATATTTCAATAGTATACCATATTTCATGTAGACGTAGTGTTGTGTGTAACATAAAATTAATTCATTATTGTGTGTATTACAAGACAAACTCTGTATTTCATGTGACTCATGAAAATATCAGTATTTATGTATATCAAAATATATTATTAGTTTTATGTGTATGAAAAACTAAACTTAGTTTTTTTTCAGGTTATGAAAAATATAAGAAATATTAAATTAATTTTTTTAAAAAATATTTCACAAAATATCAGAGTGTTATATTCTACCCCCCCCCCCCCTTAAAATAAATTTATCCAATATAATTAATCCTTATAATCAAATTTTGAACATTATAAAAATTCATCATATAAAAGCACATCATCCAAATGAATAATAAACTTCATTGAAAATGAATATTGGAAACATAATGGTTACTCAAAGTAACTCATAACTTGGAACCACATAAGAGAACATAAGTGGGAAGTAAATATTAGGACATGGAAGAAATGTGTAAGTAATTATAAAGAGTGATAAAGACTATTGATCAAAAGAAAGTGGATGATATGGAGAAAGTTAACAACCAAAAGAACATAAATAAGAGATGCCTGAAAAGGCCATTAATATCCTAAAAATAATTATAACAAAAAAAAATTATTCCAAGATCCTTTTCATAAAGTTAAATAATTTTCTGGAGAAAATATACATACATTATTTAATTACATTTAATAAGAAAAAATATCACCCTTGGGTTGTGTCTTTATCAACATACACTTCATTTGTTACTCTGTAAATGAAGTTGATTTTTTTATTCTTGATGAATTAATAGATTATAAGATCCATAAATAGAATGAAAATTCCTTCCATTTTTCATTAGTTATCATAAAAAAATGGTTAACATGAGTTATGCAAAAATCTATATATGATGAAATAATATAATAATATCTAAATCCTCAGAAAAAGTTCAAATTAAAGATTTTCATAAATGGTTATCCTTAGGACCGTTTCAAAAGAATAAAACCCAAAACATTAGAAATGTAAAAAATATATTTCCAGAATGAACTTATCATTAATCCTCATAAAATCATGAAATTGTTCTTAATTTTCACATACCAAAAATGTGAATACCATAATATTGTATTGTCATGAAACCATAATTACTAGAGAACCTCAATGAAATCATGCATTTTTTCCATTATTTTAATAAAAACACTCATTATTAATTTTTTTCAAAGATTAAGAAATGTTATAAACTCTATTAATGATATCATAAACCACATTATCAAAAAAATCCTTTATCAGTTCTCAGTTCATCAACATAATCCAAATTACTTTATCTATATTCATCATGTATTTATTCAAAATAAACACTATTTTAACAATATAAAAAACATGTTATGGTTTAACTTAAAATAATAAAAATATCACATATCTATTAAATCACTTTTCTAGTCCATCAATATCATTCAAAATATTCATTAAAATCCTTAACAACAAAATTATTCTATACAATAGTAATATATTTCATGATTAATATAACATAATCATTGAATTATAATACATAAATACCCCATTCACCCAACTTCATTCTCATACCATTAACTAGGCTTTATCATCTTATCCCTCAATACCTCTTATCTTTCATATATCATTTTTAGTCCCTTAGTTTTCATAAATAAACCCCTTTCTTGTATAACCTCTCTTTCTTCATGGGATTTACCCTTAGGAAATGTATTTCAATAATTCCCGTACAATAAAAATTTAAAGCATTTAGTAGTCAATGATATTGTAGGGAGACCAATATTACAATCCATTATGTTAACTAAAATTTTCATTATATATTTGCAGTTATTAGTTTTTTTCCTCCCTTTCCTCTGTCAAAACATCTCCCTGTTCCACTAAGACATTCACACAGGTGTCTCTTTCAACATTATAAATATATAGTAAAATGAATCATCTGCCATCTATGGTTACCATTGTAAGGACCCATGTTTTCTTATGAGGTATAAATCCATTTTTTTAAGATTTAATATTTAAATATGTCCTAATGTGAATTCCATTTGTGTTCATTGAGGTATCAGGGGTGTCAGGGGATTTTCTGATGCACATAACCCATGTTTTGGGGTGAAAATAGTTAGGAACATGGTTAGTGTAAACTGTACAGGTCAGAAGGTATGGCCTGATAAACCATGCGAGGCATGGGGATAGAGTTTTAGGAGTCTACACGGTTAGGCCAAACCATGCTATTTGGGCCACATGGACATTTGTTCATGTCTTCAACTTTGAATGTGGGGTTTTCATTTTTTGTTTTATGTATAGTCAAAAAGTACACCTAAACCATGGATCCCTATTATGTTAGGAAAGAAATGAATAATTTTGAACATAAATTAAAGATAATTAAAACCTAAACTTCCATTTTGACTGTATTCAGGGAAGAGGCACATTTTGAGAGATTCCTTGAGAAACTATCATTTCATTTCAAGTATTCTCTCTATGCAATATCCAATTCCAGCATGGATCATCTCATTGGATAAACATTAGTGAGTAATTGATTTTTCTAGGCAATATTCATTGTTATTACAATCACAAAATCTTTTTTAGGTTCAGGATAATTTTCCCCAATTTCTTGTTCTTCATCCATTCTTAATTTTTCTCCCAATCCATGCCGAATCAGGAGTTGATACTAGACAAGCACTCTACAAATGATCTATAGGTGGTGGTGTATAATTTTCTCATTGTTTTTGGAACGTAATTGAAAAATATGGAATTGTGTCACCCACCAGACACTCCAGCACAATCCCAAAATTATTCATTATAATTGAATTAAATATATTGGGACTTCTTATGAAATTCTTTATGTACCCATGAGATGTGTTGATGGTTGTTTCCACAAACATGGCCCTCTATGGGGTGTTCTATTTATCAATGACTCATGGTGAAACACCCATGGGTTGTGATTTAGTATTTCCTTAAAAAAGTAGTCTCAAATGTGTTTAAATGAGATTTAATTTCTTAGTTAGAAGATTTATTATCTCCTTACCTTATATTAACATAAAATTTCATTGTTGAACTACTTGAATTAATTAAATGTTATTGGTTAAATGAGTGGGAATACTAATTGGTTTACATGAAAATGAATTGTGAAAAATGTGTTGGTATAATCATGTAATGTAATGGTGATGGAATTTATTAATGATTGAAATGAGAAGTATTTTAAATTTTAGTGGATTCTTGTGTTGGTATACCAAGGGTCCTTATTCCATTTAGATGCCTTGGATGTAACATCATGGATAATGTTGTGTTAATGGTTGCAATGGACATTGTATTATCTTTGGGTCTTGATTCCATGGGATTCCTTGGTCCTTGATACACCTTGGATTTATTTTTTTTGGATCGTAATTGACATTGTCAGTAGACATGCTCCTTTAACCCCATCTTAAGTCAAAATTTTGATTCCATAAAATGTTCTCTCAGATTCATTGAGGATTCCATGGAAATATACACCTTGGATCTGGCCCTTCTAGGTATGAAATTTTATTTATGGAACTGATGTGGGAAATATGGAATGCATAGTTGAACAGCTTGAGAATAGTGACTCCAAAACTTCACTATACGAAAAGGCTATATATGACACTATATATATGGATGTATGGTGAGGTTGTGTTGGTTATTTCTTTTTCTATTATATTTTCCTAGTTTGGATATTTACACTTGTTTTGTAGGGAACATTAAGAGGTGACTTAGTATCAATTTCTTAGTTATGAATATTCCATGGAAACAGTATATTTATTTATAACCTATATACTTACATGCACACTACTTAGATTATAATATTTCACACCCTTGAATTAGATAGATCATGTGGTGGTTACCTACTTGGATTGTATCTCACAACCTACTTGGGCCACCATTGGGTACATGAATAGACTGTTTGGATTCATGGAGGGAATTGGGAAAGTTCCCATAGATTGACGATTGAATTTTTTCCATGCATATATGCAGGGGGTCATAGAACTGTGTTGAGGGTCTAGATGCTATTTAGGGATAAAACGTTTTGCCTTTTTAGTATTTTGGGACATATAATGTATTGTACTATTGTTTACCTATTTTTTCTGTTTTTTAAACTCGTTAAATGTTCATTATTATATATGAGATACTTATATAATTTTTTATATATTACTTTCTTTCTTATATATATATATATATATTTTATAGTCATTTATATATTTTTCTCCATGAATTATATTGTATTTTCACTTTGATACACTCTGGTGATAAGGTAATAGTCTACCTACAGACACACCTTGGACCTCACTACTAGAAGGCTGCATCTAGAAATTAAGGATATTTTCTTGAGGACATGTGGCCCATCAAGATAATGGGACTATTGAGTGGAATCTGGGTCCTTGACATTACAAAGTAGTATCACATATTTTCTCTAGTTCTTATTACTATTCTGTGACAATATACATCAATAAGAAGGTATTGATGTTTGAAAATGAGCAGTGTTGGGGCGTACCTAACCCATATACGAGAAAAATCCAAATTTCCTCTAATAATTTTTTTTCAATATTTTGACTTTTACAGTTATTTTGATTCCACGATTGGGTGACACAATTAAATTATGATGTCATTATTGATGTGATTATGGGTTTTATTTTATTGATAACAAATTATATGAGGGTATTTCATCTCATTTATCATTTTAGGAACATGTTAGATATCATGTGTCATGTATTATACTATTCCATCTAGGATGCATTACTTGTTTCATGTCGTTGTGATAGGTGTTGTGATAGCTATACCTATTGCTGTGATAATATTTATAAAAGGTGTTATGGTGTGAATATGGTGGAAAAAATGATTTGGTTCATTAATAGTATGGGTCCTCATAGATCTGAATTCAGAGAACCATTGTGTTTAATAATTAAAATTTATTTTTGATATAATGGAAATAAATATTAAATGTATTTAAATTGAAATGTGATTTTGGAACAGAGAATGAACTTATACCCAGATTTTGAGTGGGAAAGAGGTAGTTTATCTAGTGGGTTTTGGTGACTATTATTTTAAAAATTCTAATCATGACGAGTAGGTTATTTGGTATGACATGGTTTTACGAGGGTTTTGACCTATATTATGCTTTCAAGATGTGAACATTGATAATGTTATTTTCCGTGGTTTGATTTTTCAATTATAGAGGTATTCTAGAATGAATACCTCTATTCATGCATTATGAGTGTGGAGATGACCAAGCTCTCAAGGCGGTATTTAATGGGCTACCTATAGATCCTCCTCTAGTTCCACCTACAACACCAAATTTTGTTCAAGACATAGGTGTTGAAGAACAGTTATGTGGGGGATTCTATCACTTCATTGATACATTTTTGGATCACTATATCCTACCTTATATATGGATGCGATAACATGGGTGTTCTATCTTCAACATCCTTCCACTTTCTTGGGGGATGGTGGTCCATGGGCTATTGAACTTTTTCTTGAGACTACACTAGTTATTTTTAAGTCTCCTTGAGATGTCTCTTGAGAAGAGGGTATGTTCATGGAAATATATGCTATGCGGGGAAGAAAATATTTGGTGAGATGTTCTAAACTATGGTGAAAGGATAGGAGATATGGTTTTATATGATTTACAAACTAGGTTCAATGAATATTTTTACCCTTATAATGTGCATCCAAAGTAGGCTAGTGAGTTTATGCATCTGTAGTATGGAGCGTTGATGATTATGGAGTACTCAGCACACATTACATAGTTGCAGTTTTTTGTATTGATATACCTTATTGATGATCTATCAATATTAGTATTTTTTGAGGAAGTTCTTAAATATAATATATGATATTTGGTCAAAGTGTTTATATTGATCTCTATTATTGAAATTTTGAATTAGGTACTGATTACATAGTGGATCTTGATTGAAGATGGGGGAATATAGTTGAGAGGTATAATCTCTTGACCCACTAGATCAACAAAGATTGGAAGGAATAAATATTTGAGGATGTCGTGAGATGATTACCATTCAGTCTATGAGTACCAGTATCTTGTTTCTCAATCATCAATGTTGTAGATAGTTCCACATGAATAATCAGTGTGACCCTGACCCATTTGAGATTCATTATTGCGGAATGATGGGTCAAATAAATCATTTGTATAGGACGTTCCCACCAACTATGAATGGTAGAGGTTCAGCTCCAACACTAGAATCCAGAGCATGTTTCTCAACTCTATGTCAGGCAGGGAGATAGAGTAGTGTTGGTCAATCATCCTAAGGTAGTGGTGGTCATGGCCAAGGAAACAAGGAACTAGTTACACCAAGACATTAGATTGGGCCTTCTCCAGGAAGTGAGTTTGTGTCATATGGTCATGGATTAGGGAATATCTTTTATGTACATACTATGCCCATAGAGTAGGGAGCCACATTACCTTTGATGAAAGGTAAAATCTTAATAACCTGTACTATTTTATCTTCTCTTTTTTAATACAGGTTCATCACCTACTGTTATATATGCGCTTATGGTGAAAATACTTGTGGTCTTTATACTATCTTCTATGAACATTATGATGATAGAAACACCACTATGAATCATAAAAAAATTGTTTATTCCAAAGTAGGATGTTCCCCCTTTCAGTTTGTGGGTGTCACTTAGTCTAGAATCATTATGTCCCCAAGATGACAGGGTTTGACAATAAACTTCAGATGGACTGGCTGGTATATTATCCAGATTATGTTGATTTATATCATTGTAGGTTGACATTCATATCACCACAGGTTTCAGTTAATAATCACAACAATGAATGGGATGTCCAAGAGAGAAGATATGGATTACAACGTCATGGTATGGGTTTGATGAGGGTCAATATTTCAAATTTGTTTTTAAATGATCAAGGATCACATCAAGAAATCATTCTTCTAGTGGTTTATCATTTCAAGTAATTTTTCCCATACCACTTTTGTGGTTTACATCCTAGGAGAGTGGTAGATTTATCCATATAGATAGTTTTAGGAAATGGACCTATATCAATTCCTCTTTATTGGATGGAAATAATAGAGTAGCAAAAGATCAAGAGGCAACTATAGGATTTGTAGGAAAACGGTTTTATTCAACCTAGTACTTCTCCATGGGGTTCAATGATCCAGTTTGTAAAAATGGAGGATGGAACCATTAGGATTTTTGTGAATTATATAAATTTAACGTACTGATAGTTAAGAACCGGAATCCTTTTCCACTGATAAATGTCTTATTTGATTGGCTTTTAGGAGGTCAAAAGTTATAAAAATGAGTTTATTTCTACATATCACTAGGTACTTATTCGACCTACATTAATACCATATACAACTTTTCATAGCAGTTATAGTCTATACGAGTATTTGGTTATATCTTTCAGTCTTACAAAAAAGACAACAGTTTTCATGGAACTGATGACTGAGTGTTCTATCATTTTCTAGATTCATTTGTAGTGGTATTAATAGATGATATTTTGGTGTATTCTCACAATCAAAAAAACCATGAAAAATTCCTTGTGATAATTTTGGATACACTAATAGATAATCTGTTATATACTATGATCATAATGTGCCATTTCTATATGGATTGGATTAATATCCTAGGTAACATTATTTTAGATACATGATTATCAATTGACCCAGAGAAGGGGAAAGATGTAGTTTCCTTCGATCATACCAATAATGTTTTTTAAATACAATGTTTCTTATGGAAATATTGATATTACATGTGTTTTATATAAGAATTATCACACACAGAAACACCAATTATTGGATTGACTAAGAAGGGTGTGATGTTATTAAGGGAAGATACTAGTGAAACAACTTTTCAGGAGTTGAAAGAGATATTTAATTTAGCACCGGTCCTCCTACTACCCAAGAAGGATAAGAGTTACATTGTGTATTATGAAACACCTGGAATCAGTCTTGGAGATGCATTTTTTTGGGGGGGTAGAGTTGTGGAATAGAGATATTTGTTGATATAGCCACAAGAGTGGAATTTCCCAATGCTCTATCTTGAGTTAGTTGCATTCATTCATTCTTTGTGTCGTTGGAGACAATATTTGAAAGGAGAGTTGTTGTTTTTGTACATGGACCTCAAAATCCTCAATTACATATTTACATAGTGTGATATGAATCTAAGGAATTGATGGGGGATTGAGTACTTATAGTCTTTAAATTTCAATATTTCCTACATGCCTGGTAAAAGTAATGCATTGGTCGATTCACAAAGAAAGAGGACATAGATACATGTAGTTCAGCTAACCAGTAGTGTGTGGATGATTAAGAATTTGTTATATAAGATATACTTGGAGGAGGAGGATAGTTAGGGGTAGACATTTTTATAATACTGATCTAAGACCACTACCCTCCCGGATAGATTGAGGATGAGAAAACTATCAGAAATAGAATACCTTGTTCAATGGTAGAGTATTAAAGGGGATGAACCACCTACTAGTTGGACGGTATGTGAGTATGAGATCGTACAAATTCATGTTCAAATTTTGGTTCTAGTATAAATACACACAGAGTTGATGCGGGAGTTCCAAGCCTCATATTGGGAAGAGAACCATGTTGTCACCAAGATATACCATGACTTGCACAGTCAGTCGTAGTAGCTGGGTGTAAAAAAAGAGGTACCTGGTTTTCTTACAAGATTCTCCACCTATCAGTACATAGTGGAAGAACATTAGTGAGAAGATAGAATTTCTCAATAGTTACATAATCTTAAGTGGAAATTGTATGATATCATAATGGATTTTGTGATATGTTTTCTAAAGCCACCATGAGGTAATAATTTTATATGGTTTTTTGTTGATAGGATCATGAAGGTTTCTCATTTCCAAACTATTAAGTAGACCTTTTGTGTTGATGATCATGGGAGGTTTTATATCTTAGAGATAATATGACTCTATGAGGTCCCACACACTATTATTTCAGATAGGGATTCTCATTTTATTACTCGTTTCTAGTCGATTTTACTAATGGTACAAGGTATATAGGTTATTATGAGCAAAAAATAACTCCTTCATAATAAGGTCCAGTCATAGTTTACAATATAGGTGCTTGAAAACATACTGTGATCATGGTTCTTGGATTTTGGGGGCTCCTAGTAGAGGCATATACCCAAGGGTGAGTTCTCCAACAATAACAACTATCAGATGGTGATACATATCACATATTACGAGGCTTTGTATGGTAGGCCATGCTGATCACCCATGTGATGGTTAAAGGCTGGAAAGGTATCTTTACTAGGACCATGTCTCAGGTAGGAAAATTCTGAGTAGATTTAGATGATTTATAAGGGGATGAATACTGCAATTTATTGATAGAAATCAAATAAAGATCATTGCTGGTGTAATCTAGAGTTTAAGTATAGGGATTATATTTTTTATGTGTTTCACCAAGGTTGGGACACATGAGAATCAAGAGACAGAGTAACATTTCACCGCAATATGTTTTCTCATTAATGATTTTGGATAGAGTTAGTCAGATTTACTATTATTTTCATTTACCATAGTGGTATTGATCTATGAACAACATATTCCATGTATCTAAATTACACTACTATCAATCTAACCCATATCATGCTTTTCATCATGAGGAGGTTGAGTTATAGATAGAATTATCCATTTGTAGAATCATATTTGTATTATTAACAAAATCATGAAGGTTATCAAGGGGTATTCAGTTCCTCTAGTATGGGTTCTTTGGTATCCGAACCTTTAATAGCATGATACATTTTAGTGGGAGGTTGATGTACATGTTGAGTGGCCAGAGTTATTCTCAGAACAATCTTGACCACCAATTAGAGGGAAATTTGGGGAGTAATTAATTTAAGGGGGAATAATGTAAGATCATGGGTTTTTATATGAGGTATGAATCCCTTATTTTTAAATTTTACTATTAATGTATGAACTAGTTTTAATTACATTTTAGGTCGTGGAGGTATAAGTGGTGTCCAAGGATTTTTCGGAGCCAAAACCACAAGTTTTTTTTGGAGAAAATGGCCTTGCTCAGGGTTAGTATAAACCATGTAGGGTAGGCCTTATCATCATAAAAACTATGCAAAGAGAGGGAATACAGTATGTGGAGGCCACACGGATCATCAAAACCATGCTATTGGGGCCACATATCAATTTCGCCAAGTCTATAATTTTGACTGTGGGTTTTTTCAAGGTTTTCACATGGTCATCCAAACCATGTGATGTAACCTTGTGCATTCCAATTTAATATATAATATCATGCATGGTATGTGTGGTTTTTAATACCATGAAACTAAACCATTAAGCCCATTTATTTTTTTGAAATTTAATATTTTTTACATAAATTAAATCTAATTTAAACCTAAACTCTCATTTCCATCACACACACTACATAAGCACAATTTGAGATCTTCCAAGTGTGACCATCCTTGTATATGATTTATTATCTCTTATAAATATTTGATTCAGGTTCTGATCATCTCATTGGATCCATATAGGTGAGTACTCGTTTCCTTTTTAGTCATTCATCATTATTATTCCAATCGATGATGCTTTTTTGGTGTCTGCTAATTTTACCTTATTACAGGTTATTATTTAGTTTCAAATTCTTCTCCTAATCTATGTTGAATCATTAGCTGATATGGGAGGATCAATATGCAGTAAAGATATGGAATATGGTATATACATTTACCTCTGGTTTTGGTGCTTTATAGAACTATCTTCTATTGTGCTTCCTAATAAATTTTTTATCTGACGCAGTAATTATGTTGAACAGTTTAATTAAATGGATTCAAACCTATTAGGGAATCCATTATAAACCCTTGATATGTGTTGGTGGTTGTTCCCTCATCCAAGGAAACCCATGGGGTGGGCTCTTTTCCTATGTCTCATGTTGAGCCACCCATGCGGTGTGATTTAGTTTTTCCATATTGATTGAAGTTCAATTGTGTTTAAATGATACTAAATTGATTAGTTAGGATATATTTTTCCTTCATGAAATATTATAATAAATTATTCCAATAATGAATTAGTTTAATGTATTAAATGTAATTGATTGAATTATTGGGAATAATCATTGGTTTCCATGAATGTGAATTGTGGAAATCTAGTGGGTATATTCGTGCTATGAAATGGTGTTGGAATTGATTGAAGAATTCAATGATATGTATTTGAAATGTTATATGATTCCTAGGTTAGCATAATAAGGGACTTGATTATATTTAGATGCATTGTATGTTACTCCTTTTATAATTATGTAGTATTGGATGCCTAGGATAGAGTATTCTCCTTGGGTCATTTTTATGTGGGAATCCTTGGGAATTGATACCCCATGGATCAGGTTTTTTTGGGAAATCAATAGAAATTATCAGTAAACATACTCAATGTACCCCATATAAAGACTAACTAATTTTCAATAAATTTTATCCAAGGACACTATGAGGAAGCCTTGGCCTTCTACACCATAGATCTGGACCATAATTTTATGACACATTGATTATTATGGCATAACCATGAAAAATATGGTATTATTTTTTAAAAGGATTAGCCTCGGTGACTGTGAAAAATTACTATATGAAAATTCCATTTATTAATTGATATTTATGAATGTAATATGAGTCCCTTTTGGTTATTTATATTTCTATTAAAGTTTCTTTTTTATGATCTTGAAACTTGTTTTGTTGGAAGTCTTGAGAGGCAACAAAGCATCAATTTCTTAGTAATGAATATACCAGGGACACTTTAAATTTATTCACAACTTACCTAATTTCTTTCATATTTGTTATATTTTTATATTTTAAATCCAATAATTATATGGATATATGGGTGGTTACCTACTGGGATTGTATCTCACACCTTGTTCGACCTGTCATTGGGTACCTTATGTGACAATTTGGATTCATTAAGGAATAAAGAAAGCATCAATAGTTCGATGCTAGATTTTATTTCATGCTTAGGATAATGGGATAGAGAGACAAGGATGAGGCTAGTGATGCTATTCTAGAATATCAGTTTTGGAATTTTTGTTATTTTAGGATATGTTGGGTAAGGTACTGTAGCTTACCTGTTTTGGATCATTTTTAGACCCATGACAAGTTCATTATTTTATATAATATACTTCTGTAATTGTTTATAAATTTCTATGTTGTTTATGTATCTATTTGTAGATTTTTATGACTTACACTACATGTATGATATTTTAATTACACTATGATACACTCTGATGGGGATGTAATAGTCTCCCCAATAACTTACCTAGTCCCTCGCTTCTAGTCGACATCCTCTGATGTTCTAGGATATATACTTGAGGCCATAAGTCCAACTAGGATCAGGTAAATTTTTAGGGAAATATGGATCAAATATGTTTCAAAATTCACCCAAAATCTCAATAAAACACTTTCCTTCTCTTCTTTGGATAGTATGAGAGTTGGTTAAGTTACCAATTGTTAATCTTGTTCTCTAAAAACGCGTTTGGAAATATCACAACATCCATTTCTCTATTAATTATCCAATTTTTATTATCATCAGAAAATTATCCATAATATTCAATATTAGTCAATTTCCTTTCAGTTAATACCTTTTACTAGGACTAGAAAGTATATTTATAAAAACAATAATCAAAATGAAAAATTACATAGTCTGAAAAATAATTTAGAGGCTAAATTAATACACTATATTTTTAATCTATGAAATCGTAGTTAAATCAATAGTCATTAATAGTCATTATATATTGAAAACCTTCATTATGTTTCATAATTATTGTTTGAATTCTTAGCACATATCCATTGGGAGTTTCAAATGAGTTGTGTTGCAGGGACCATTGTCTTGCACTACCTCCCGATCAAGTCTAACTCAATATGACATTTTCAACACTATTACCCCTAGGTAAATATATTCCATAGACAAATAAAATTGCAATATACCTGAACATATGGATTTTATTATAAACTACTCACTCTATCCTTTACCAAAATTTCAGAACATTTTTCTATAATTTATCTCATCCTTTGACTAATCTACAAAGAATTTCCAAGACATATCCTTAGAAATATCCGTTGGGATATCACTAATTTTTTTATCGTTCATATTTCTGAATGTTAACTAAAAAATTCCTATTACACCAAATAATATGAATTAGGATTATCATACATGGATGTTACATGTTTTTAAATAAATATTTATTATATTACAGAAACACGTGCCGGAAGACCATAATAGTTTACTATCTTTGAAAACATGGAAAAATATTCTTAATTCATGAATTATCTTAAATATATCCCATAATTATATTTCACTTGATAACTCCTAGTTAAATACATTTTCATAAATTTCTGAAAGGAAACATAAAAATGGTATAGCTTAATTTCTTTGTAAGGGTAAATAAAGGAGAAACATAAGCATAACATGATTATCACTGTATGAGAACATGAGTATAACATTTGAAAACAATATCATGCATTTATGAGATAAAACATTCATTAATCGAATAAGGATTTGAATTTCAAAATACATAAATCATATGGTAATCAATGAACCTGATCCCTGAGAGAATAAAATTGGAATAAGATATAAATTTTTGGCATAGAAAATTTTTTATAACATTGGTAACATGTGTACATAGAAGCAGGTTCAATAATTAAGTTGAGTACGTAAAATCATACCCTCATATAAACATATAGGCATTAAACCAAGTCCACCCATAACATTATGGTAATTAAAGAAAATTTCACTTAAAATATCACAGTATTCAAGTTTTACTCCCAAGAATATCATAGTGTTCAAAGTCCCTTACCAAACCAGGTTCACTCCACTTTCCTTCCATATCTTATTGAATCGTGTCCACTTCCTATTCTATCCTTGTTTTACTAAACTAGGTTCACTCCCCATTCCAATCATATCTATATCAAGAGATATAATTCGCTACCCAGTGTATTGGAGGTATATATTCGTCCCAACACTCATTGGTTATAACATAACCACCATCCTAGGTAATAACATAACCACTATAATTGGTTATAACATAACCACCATCATAAAATGAATATCATGAATATGTGTGATAGTATATCATAAAAAATTTCCATATAAGAAGTCAGAAAATGAAAATGGTATCATAAACATTTCATCGTGTCATAATATGTGTAAATGAGACAAGTTTCAAAATAATTTCATCATATAATAAACCTTGAAAATAGGATGGTTTAAAAAAAGTTGTATAATAGAAAAACTAAGGAGGATAAATGGATTTCATAAATATATTTTCATCATAAACCCAAACAATTCAAATAAATAATAAGAATAGTTTTGTTGGTTCAAATACATGGTAAATCTTAAATTATATCAAAGTATGTCATCTTGGATAGAGAATGATTTTGAATGTTCACATGGAACATTTCCTAAGGAAAATATAATTTCATTAAAAATAACATTCTAATACATAAAAAATTTTCAAACTTTTTTTAATTAAAAATAACATTGTAATTTTATAATGAAAGACTTGAAAAATCATTTAAAACATTTCTAGATGAAAATATAATTTCATATTTAAAAAACACCTTTTAAAATATAAAACATTATTAAAACATTTTTATTTTAAATTAACCTTGAAAAATATTAAAGGATGATTTGATGAATTTATTTTTCATGATGGTAGAATTTTTTTTTCAAGCCATACACATTAAAAAAAATTCCTTTCACATTTTTAGTAAAATCCAAAAAAGTATTGTTTAGAAACCGACATGAATAATCCTTTCATAATATTTTGTAAAAAATAAAACATTGAATTTTTTTTTAAATTTTATATTTGAATAAAAAAATTGTATAATATTTTTTAAAATATGGTTTTGGAAGAAAATTGATTTCCACCCAAATAGAGAAATAAATATAGGTTTTCTTAATTTTTTAAATATATTTTGAAAAAACAGTGGAAAATGCTAATATTTCATGAAAAGTTCCTGAATAAAATTAGGAGTATAAAACCACTATATTCATTAGATATTGTTCATAATATTCTATCATTATAAATATAATAAAAAACAATTCAAATAAAGGATGATATTGAAATATAAAGTCATTACCAATTTGGTAACATTGAATCAGAAGCTCCATGATGGGACAACATAAAATGTAACCTAAAATATCATGAGAATAAAAAATTTCATTATATTATATGTAAAATGGCATGTGTGTACACTTTGTTAAAGAATTTATGTGCATAACACAATGTATGTCTCAAAGAAAGTAAATTTGAGACAAAAATCCCTTAACGCATAAGTAACTCTTGATTATAAACCCCATGAAACCGATATCATCAAATAGATATAAAATTATAAATAATATTCTTGAAAATAGTCAAAAAATGATTTCATGTGTAATATATACACCAAATTAATGAAATAGGTAATTTGATAGATAAATTCATTACCTTAAGTCTTGAATTTTTTCAATATTGTTAAAAACTCATGTATAATTAGTATAAATTTATTACATACCCATAACTATATATATCATACCATATATAATTTTATTACGTCATTTTATTACACAATTAATTACAATTTTATGTTAAAGTCATGTTTCTGGAAATAACTGCTTTGTTTTTCATATATGTTTTGATTATTTATTTTGATATTTCTTACTTTTATCTATGATACATCACTTAAATAATAAAAATAATTATAAAATTATAAAATTTTCATTTAAAATATACTTTTAATACCAATCATGAAATTTTTGTTTAAAAAAAGATGTATGTTATTATCATGGAGATGGAAGGTCGTACGTATGCATTAGTAACTTTTCTTTTTTTCAATGATTATTATGGAAAGGTGGTATGTAATATATTAACATTACAGAATAATCCTAATATGATTAAAAAAATATTATTTCTTAAAATATAATTATACATGTCATACAGGTGGTGTGTTGATTGAAAGAGAGTCACATTTCTTCGGGAAGGTTGTGGTCCACACACACACGAGCATCATTATCATCATTCATCAAGTGAAAAGGTAATAAAGAAAATGATATATTTTATATTCTCATAATGATAATGATATCATGAATATCTTAATTGTTTCAAGTATATCATAGAAACCATTAACATTACCCTTATCACATTAAATGTAAATTATGAATGAATCACAACGCTTTGTGAGGCAGTAGTTAACTTTACACATGAATGAAGTTATCATATTACCAAAATATTAAAATAATAATTTTATGTGGGATATTATACTTACATATGAATAATAATATAATAAATACCATATATAAATAATTAATCCACAATTATGTCAAATTGTTATATGTGGTAATGGAAAAATGAATGACATCTGTTTGTGATGCGGTAGTCCATTGTACACACAAATAATGATTTCATAACCCATTTGATAAAAGTGGATAAGGTTCTAGTTCTTGAAATTATTATTGAAACATAGCATTATATAAAATATAAGTATGTAATTATATTAGAGTGGTTTAAAACTAATTTAATGAGTGGGGAAAATAAATAATATAAAGATGATCATTGAAGATCATTACATCTTCTTCGGGGATCCACCTTAGGTTTTCAATAAAGACTTCCTAGGATAGATTTTTTTACAAAATAAGGCCTATATAATTTGAGGAGGAATTTTGAGATGTTTTTTGGGTAGGTCTTGTCTGAACAAAATAGGTTTTACACTATGAGTGTGAGAGGAGAGGGGTGAACTCTTTATAAGTGAGGGAGAAGAAACACTTGGTATTTTTGAAAAAAATAAGTGCTCCCATATTTTTCATAAGTCATAAGTCAAAAAAATTCATTATATAAACATAGAGGTTTAATGGTAAAATAAGTATATAAAATAGTTTTAAAAAAGTTTATTGGTCATTTTTAACCTTATCATTTTAGTTTAACCCCTGGTGAACCCATATTCACCTCCACCACGGTAATTATTATTTACAACATTCATTATTCATTTTCATAAAAATTTTATTTAAATTTAATAGAAATTATAAATAATTTTAATTAAAATTATAGAATCAAGTTTTGTAAATTTTAGTCTCATACTCAGAAATATTTAATTAAAAATTAACTATGTGGATGAGATGGGAAATAATGTTTTTAATGAGAAAAAATTTCAAAGGTTTGAAATTTTTTATATCAAATTCAATATGAAATTGATTTCAATATAAAATATGGATTAATTGGAATAAAATATAAATAAAATATCCTTTAAATCAAATTCAATGATACAATTTAACATTATAAATAATTTAAATTTAATTCTTTTTTTCAATTAAAATTTAGTATTTTTCACTCTTTATAATAAATTAGACTTTTCAAAAAAATATAAAAAAATTAATCCAAGGATAATTTTGATATTATCATTTAAAAATGAAGTTTTTTAATATATTATTTTAAATTTCTAAAAAATAATTTTAAAATAAGTATGTAATATTTGAACAATCTTCTTTTCTGTAAAATAAAATTCTAATCATAAAATTCTATTTATTCTTTTACATTGTATAGAAAATAAAAAACAGAAATGTTAAATATCTTATTTAATATATAATATATATATTCTATTAAAATTATTAACCTAAAGTTATTAGTTTAATTTATTGAGGTATAATTAATTTGTGTGTATAATAATAGTTTTTGAGAAAATGAATTCTTTTAATTTAAATGGTTTATATTTTAATTTTTAATAAATTAGGAACTAAAATTTTAATTTTACATACATGTGTAAGACGAATTTTAATAATTTAGTTAATCCAATTAATAATCTCCCTTTTAAATGGCTAGGTGATAACATTCAAAGTTAATAATAATATTTTAATTTTATCCCATGTTTCGTTTAAACTTGGTGTTGTTTGTAACACAAGATAAATTGAGTATTGTGTGTAAAAAAATCCAAACTCATTATTGTGTGGGAACTAAGATAAACTCATTATTTATATTTTACAAAATATGGACTTAGAGTTATTTATAATTTTAGATAAGCTCTGTTTTTTATTTTATGAACAATTACAAAAAGATTAAATTAATTTGAAATAAAATCACTAAAATATTGGGGTGTTACACATATGTCATATTCTAATTTTGTTAAGATATTCCGAAGTTCCACCATCACTATTTATTGTAGATTTAACATATTCATATCACCAATTCTCTCTCTAATGGGAAGCATCCATTTCATTTAATTCTATTCATGTCAGCACAAAAGACTATATGTATATAAGTGAATAAAGAGTGAACTTCTAGTTTTTTCAGAATAACAATCAAGACAATAGATTCCTATAAAACCAAGTCATTATTTTCTCCTAATATCAACATAGGAATATTTATTTGGAAAAATATTCCTTTTGCGTATCATATTCCTGAATATCTTTCTCTTCCCTTGCATGATTACTTTATCTGAAATACCTTTTTCAAATGTGATATTTTAATTATAAGAGATTTTTGTTACTGCAATTTTGTTTTAAACTAATTCCATTAGTTAGGTAGAATCTCTATGAAGCTATGTGAATCATGTAATCATTTTCACACCTTTAACACAAGTCACTATTTTTTGTGTTGAATATATTTTTACACCACAATTTTTAAATCACATTCCTTCTTTTTGATTTATAATGTTTTTATTATTTCTATAATTAGAATTACAATTTATTTTTATTTGGAAAAAAAATTTGGAATCATTTTTTTTATTTTCTATCTTCTCATAATTTCCCAAAAAATTACACCTATTTGTTTCATCAAATACATACCTTTTAAAACTTAGGAATTTCTCATGGAGGTCTTTTCATACAATTTTTGTCTCTACAGCACATAAAATTACATATTCAAAAAACATCTTTTAATATTTCACATCTACTTTATCTAGGTAGTTTGGATGAATCTTTGGTCACAACATTCTTTCTCTATGAATATATTCTCATTTTATCATCATGAGTCCCCCTTGATTCTTGTTTTTTTCACAGTAATTAAATTTTATCCTTGAAATAGTAGGAATTGTTCCCTTATCTTTGAAAACACCAATAAAAACCATTGAAACTAGATTTTTCACTTTGATATATGTTTTTTAAATATATATTTTATATAAACATATTCAATCTGAGACTTTTTTTTCAAATTAGTAAAAAAATTTATTGACTTATTTTTCTCTCCCCTTGATTTAGGAAATAATCTCCCATTATTCATCTTGGAGGTAGTTTGTATAATATCCTTCTTATTTTTTTACATCTCAATACTGAATTTTAACCCTATATTACTTCCTACATTTCTTTGGGTTTTAGTCTTATTTTCACGTCATCAAATTATTTTTGTATGATAGGTAGATACTAGAACTCATACTAACATCAAAAAATTATATTTTAGTACCAATAGTAATATTTAATCCATTCACATATCTGTTTTGTAGAGAGATTAGTTTTCTTTGAGTTATTCTTCTCTGGTTTTGGTCTTCTATTATCTTCATATTTTATCCCCCTAAATGAATAACCTATGTTATTTTCATTAATTATCATCTTATAAAAACATTTAAAAGATTTATACTAAAAATTCCAGAAACACTAACAATAACCTATGAATCTCATTATCTTCTTTTATGGTATAGTTTATCTAGATTTCAAAAATTATGAAACATTGTATTTTTGAGTTGAACCGCCACTCTTTTGGAAATTTATTATAGAACATCTCTAAATATTTCATTTTACATAAATTATTTATTTTTGGGATTGTGAACATTCTTTAATATCTATAAATTCCCAGAGTATATTATAAAACATGTAATAACACTTGAAATAACATTATTACAAATGATAGTTTCGGTTTTATGGGATACATTATTCATGGCGGATGAATCCATTTCATTATAAGATGATATCATGATTTTGATTGAGTCATATATGTCAATAAAAACTCATGTGGTAGAATCACTCTTACTAGAATAACATGAAGTTTCAGCTTGTAGTGACACATGATCTTTCGATCTCAACACCAAGTCAAAAAGATTCATGTTGAGGGTCTTCTTCTCATCCTCAACAGATCTCATCTTTTCTTACCAATCCTCCGTGAACATATTTATTTGTTTTTCAAACATGTTTCTATATTTTTTCTAATAATATTAAGTCTGCTTTAACCTTTTATATTTATCATATACTTAAGTAAATTTGATAACTATAAAACCATTTTCTAGTTTGTCAAATTCATGGAAAGATTATATAAATACATTCTTAAAAAATACTATCTCAAAAAAAACTTCCATGAAATCCAAAAATAGCTTCAACATATCATTCATTTTAAAGAGAAATTGTTTCTTTATTTTATTTCATATGATTTTTGGGAGTGTAACATATGTCAACCCTTTTATTAAATTTTTTTATAAGTTTTAAACTCCTTTTAAAACTATACATTTTCATCCTAAAAACCCATAACAGCTAACAAAAGAAATTTTACCAATTATATGGGGATATTCTTCATATTTTATCCAAATATATAATTAATGTCACTAATTTATCAATCGTCATCACAGTATTTATCAAAATAACCACACTCAAAAGAATTATTGAATCATGAATCATTTTTATTTCTTTCAGTTAGTGTTGTCTTTATGTTTACTATTGGATTATTATTCAGCTTCCATTCCAATATCTCCTTTATATTATTTTGAGTTTTGTTATAAATTTAAATTTTAGTTAGATCACTCATTACCTAATAAAATTACCCTATATAGTGTTTTACGGTTGATTAGATGAATCATATCCTATGATACAACTTATATCACTCTAGGATAGATTGAACACTAATGGGAGCGAATCACTAGTTTACTTTCTACAAGATAATTCTTTTTAATTAAATGTAGTGGACTTGTTATGTATCTTGATTGACTCAGTGATATCATAAATCATCACTTCATATTCAAAAATAATAAGATAGAGAATAATACATTATATTTAATTGGATTGGTACAAATACTATCTCTTTTCTATGATGGTTATTCTCCCAAATATGAAATCTACACAAATATATTTTCATCAATTTTTAATTTCTTGGTATAATTGGTTATAAACCCAATTATTCAATCCTCCAATTGATCCTAGTTATACCCCTATAAATCAAACACTATTTCCTTGGTCGGTTATACCCCCAACCATTATTTTCTCCTTGAATAGTTATAAACCCCATCCTCGAGCCTCTTTAGTAGATGGATAAACCCTAGAACCATAATATCCATCCATTTGTATTTCTTGATTCATTATAGGATGATACCTTAATATTTCTCCAATAACTTATTGTATGAAACATGATCAGGTACCTATTTATGTTCCTTCACGACATGCTAGTCTTGATCAAATATATATGATCACCTTTACATGATCATTTTCTACTGTGAAATAATGGTTGGGAAATTCTTACTTATATATGAATAATTCTGAATCTCAATGAATTTTTGAAATTTATTAACAAAATTACTTTAATAAATATGTATACAACAAAAATCTTAGTCAATGACAACCCAGACTCTTCTTGAATTCCCAATATCATCTAAAGAATATACTTCATGCTTTCATGATGAATTCATGGTGAATATTATAAACCCTAGAAAATATTATATATATTTATTGATTATTGGGTATTCCATCTCACGGTTTTGGGTTATATAATTATATTTCAAGAACACATTTAATATTCTTCCTTACATTTCCTTCCAACCACTTGGTTATTATCAAAAATATTACATAGGATTTCATGAATACATGGGTTTCCTAAATTAATTATCTTATAACTCCATCACATGATCAAATGGAGATCACATGACTATATTCCAAACCCATTACATTAATATATAAGGTTCACGTGATATTATACCTTCAATCACTCTACCTCTGCAAAATCAAAGTAAAGATTTTAGGTTCTCTACCTTCATTTTCATGAAGAGATCGCATGATGTCTCACTACATTGATGTATGTACTTCATGTGATATGAGTTCTTACACATGAGTTCTTCTCCATTTCCTTAACATAATGAAAATTTTCTATATAGTATGATCGTCAAGTTATACTAGTTGTGTACATGGGTTCCATTATGTGATAATAGTTGTCTATGGAATAAACTTCATGAGATCAGAAGACATGAACAATTATCCTTTGAAAAACCATAGTGTTTCATGTAATCTCATTCTCATTTTTTAATCACACAATAATATATTCCATTACATGAATGGATGATGTGGGTATCTCTGTTTTAGGAGCATATATCACTCCCTCAATATTTTATAATTTCTTACTGTTGACCGAGTCTCAACTTATATAGGTGAGTTTACACCACCTATATCTAATTTTAAGGTGATTAGATGAGTAATTAAAAATAATAATGATGTTGAGATATCATTTAGTACTAAGGATTTCATATTACTTGAGATTATTAAATTTTTACATGGTTTTTCAATAGAGTGATTGTTTCCCTGGATCATGCGGCACCTTTGTGATTCATGTGACATTTATTTCATCATGTGTTTCCATTATAAAAATATAATAAAAATACATGAAACCCCCATAATATTCACATGAAAATATATATACAATATGGAACATTCATGTGGAAAAAATATTTTAATTTTCATGCTACAAAATCATATAATGTCTCTTGATTGTAATTTGTTTTTGTAACCACTTCTCCTTATGTCACTATTCTTTGAATAATAAAAATTCATGAATTAGAAGGCATAATTTATAAGATTCAGTTAAATAATCC
Organism: Viscum album; assembly: GCA_963277665.1. Taxonomy (NCBI): domain Eukaryota; kingdom Viridiplantae; phylum Streptophyta; class Magnoliopsida; order Santalales; family Viscaceae; genus Viscum; species Viscum album. Next base: position 716,967,000 of record OY728138.1, on the reverse strand, counting down.
AATTTTATTCATCACTATATGTTCAAGATTGTATTGAGCTAGCATGGATAGCCTCCAATGGTTAGAGTTTGTAGATGATGTCTATAGATAAGGGTTAATTATATATGTGATGGATGGGATTTATTGTACAACACAGATTTAATTGAACGGATGTGCATCATTTTATAAATATTTTTAATGATAGAGAAATAGGACAATACTTCTCAACATTATAAATGAAAATTACCCGATTAATTCACTTCTCTTTATAAGGAAATACATTTCCTTCGGTCAATAGATGTGAGTATAGGGTCTAGTACCATCCACCTTGTCTTATCGTGCTCCTGCCCCTATGGGACAGAATAGTTCTACCTTTGTCGGTTTATATATATACTTACCTTATTTCTTATATATGTGTATTATCTTGTGGCCATATACATGTCCCATCATTACCTTTGCCTCTATACAAGCTGACCTGGGCTAGCACCCTTGGGAATTGTCACCTCGTTCTCCCAAAATGCATTGGGTGAGACTTGGCTTAAGCTGGATCATGTGGTTGGACATAATTTTTTGATAATTAAACCATAAATTAAATATATTTTAAGTATATAATATATTCTCAATCCAAAATATCTTTCTCTTTAAATATGATTCATGTAAAATGAAAATGTATTTTAAATTGGATTCTAGGGATTTCCTCTTATAATACTATACATTAATTGAATAATTGAATTCCCTTTCTTCTTATCATGAAAATTCATATTGTAATGGTATTAATTTTTTTAAAATTTATAATATATTTAAAATAAATTTTTCACATTTCTTGGACAATTTAGATCTATTCAATCAATAAAATTATTTAGACATGAAAATTGCAAGAGCATGACATCCAATTCCATCATGTGATTCCATAACAATTCTCCAAGCATCAAAACTTCATTAAAATTAATCAAACACGTTTTAAATCATCATTTAAAACATATTAAACACATAGGTTTAATAAAGTTTTTATGAATCATTATTAATAAGGATTTAGCTGTAAACCAAAAGGCGTTCATCGATGAAGAGGTATAGCGCTTAACCAGGAAATTTGAATTTATTTGTTTCAATAACTTATTAAAATATTTTTCAAACATGATGGATTAATAAAATCATTATATACCACATATTGAGATTATATTAAGTCAGTTTCATTACCTACATCTATCTCCTCCTGTATCAAGTGGGAAACATAACTGTCAATCATTTGTACAATAGACTGCCGCCTCACGAACTGATGTAATTCCTTTTCCATCACCACCTCTCATATATCGCGATATATAGGGATATAATTTTTATATATGATATTAATTACATTATTAAAATTTTACATTTATATTATCCTATATATTAGATTACCTTCCAATTTGTTGGGAAATGATAACATCGCTTGTGTGTACGTGTGGACTATAACCTCCTCCAAGAGATGTTATACATTTTTCATTTTATTTTTAATTTAATTTTAATAAGGATATATTTAATGTATATATATTATATTTATGATGAAAATTTATTTTTAAAGGTTAATTTATATTTACCTTTCTTTTGTTCCATCTTTTGTAAAAATGGAAACATTGTTCATGTGTACGTACAACCTACTGTCTCCATGAAAAATATAAATAATTTTTACCTCTAAATTTTTTGAATTAGTATAAATAAATATATAATTAATATATATTATATTAATATCATATTTAATATTATAGATATTATGACACCATAATCAATGTTAATGAAGCAAAAATACTAAACCAAACACGCATGTAAAATAAAGGTTTTATTATAGAAAAACTACATTAAACCAGAAAATAATAATTAAGATGTAATAAAATTGGTATATATATTATATATGTCTTGATATATATTTGTATGGTTCTTTAATATATTTACAATCAACCAATATTTGATATATAGTAGTTTCAGACAAGTATGAATAAAGTTTATATTTGATGAAATTGTTTTTCATCTCACTTTTAATTCTCTGAGACACATGCCATATTCACAAATGGTTAATTTTTAGTTGTGTATATACATCTCATGAATATATTTTATGATGTTTTTTATGAATTTTATGGGGATTTACATATCTATATATGGTCATTTTTGCATTGGTATTTATGATTCAAAGGGTATCAAAGTGGTTAGGGTTTGATGTTACAAACTCATTGTTTATTAGGGTTGTTTATGATTATGCTTAAAATGATGAGATATTATGGTATATGTTTCTGATAATTTTCCTCCATGGTGAACCTCAAAATTCTGTGTGAGTGGGATTCTTTTCCAGGATGGTCACATAGTTTCCCCACATTCTTAATTTCTGAAGGTAGGAAACATCTGTCACCTCTTTAGGGATTTTTCCTCGTTGATCAAAATTGGATGATGGGATATTAGTTTCTCATTATTTTGATTCCTCTTAAATTTTTTCCCTAGTGAGGGTATACCTGAAATATTAGGATATTGTTTATGAAACTCTTCCTTGTTATATATCTTTATTGATGTCAGTTGATTACACTACATCTATTAGGACATTCCAAGGGGTCCTGAAAGGGAAATGACCTTCAGTTAGGAGGATAGTCATGTTTGTAATCACTGGAATGTATGGGAACTGAAACCCTAGTACACCTGGACTTTCCATTATAAGAGGTCTTCCTGAGGTCACAAAATCTTGATTCATCCAACTTCATATTCCGGGAATTTTATGCCAAAGGCATGTCTCTGAGGTTTTCATAGTCTACCCATGTTTGACATGGGGTATGTAGTTAGTTTAATGTATAGCAGATATGGATTAGGCTGATCGGAATGCTTATTAAAGTTGATCAAATGGGTACATACTTAGTAGGGATCACCTATAATGTTTACTGGATGGTTGGGTCATAACACCCAATAAGGATAGACTTCAGAGGGTTTGTCCCACAAAGGCCACAGTTTCACACCATGAAGGATGGTTTGGACACCACAAAGGGTGGATCAAAGGATGGTGCGTCACAACAAAGGGGACAACAAGGTTTACCAATGTCTAGGATTGAACCTCATAGAGGCTTCTTATATACCCTTTTTATGACATAGGGACTAAAACCCATGTAGTTCGAGAGGGAGAGTCATGGTATCAGGGTGTACATAATGAAAAAAATCCTGGAAGCATGTTTGGGCTTATGCATGGGTAGTGGCCTGGGTGGTGGAAAGAGGAATGATATGAATAGGGATAACACATGGTTACCTATATATATTGATGGCATGATTTCACCAGGATGTGGAGGCCTGATTAAAATCAAGATGGATATGGATGAAGTTTCAAAGGTTAATTGAATTGGGATGGAACCACAAGTCAGTGAAAAGGTGAAGATATTTGACTTTAAACACATGGAGGTTTCGTACATATCCTAGTGGTGTGGAATCAAATTATATGTAGTTCTACAATGGGGAGATGAGTCACCTAAGGAGGTGTCTCTTGAGAATGGACACATGGGTGGGGACCCAAAGGAAATGAAATCAATGAGTTAAGGCATGATCTTTTTGAGACATAATGGCTCGAGGGGGAGACAAATATTAGGAGTGGGTGATAGGCTTGAACCTTGGAGAGGATTCGTACATACCTTGACCAAAAAGAGAAAATATGAAAGTCCCCATAGTTCAGTATTGGGGCCTAGAATTGTGGTATAAACAATGGACAACAACCCAAAGACAAGTTGGGGCTTATGTGTGGTTAGCAGCTCATCACAAGTGGAAAACTCTTTGTTAGAGGGGTATGCATTTAGTGTGGGACTTATGGATTGAGACAGACTAGTAACTAGTATGACACCACTAAGTTGTGGACCAAGGATGTGGGACCCATAAAATGGGACACCAAATTTACTAATTTTTGGGGTTGATCCATGGGGAGGCTTCATACATATGATGTATTGGAGGAAAGGATCCAAAAAAAAATAGTTCAAAAGCATACAATTTAACATCATGTGGGATGAAATGGGAATACATTTCAATATATTTCAGGATGAGAGTGAACCGATGTGAAGTTATTGGGACAGATGGGTGATGGGATTTAACCTCAGGGAGGCTTCCTATGTATCTCCATGGTAGAGAATCGAAGTCCACATAGTTTGGTATAGAGGAGAGTGGGGTTTACATGCTAAGGTGGTCCAAAGAGGATTTCATGGTCGATGCATACTCTATGACCATGTGAGTCATGCTCGATGTGAGAAACAAGATGTACCAATAGATTTGGTGATGGCATCATGAAAGGTGCATCAACGAATAGTATATTGGGGCTTATTCAAGGCCAGGAACCCAATGGTAGGAGGATTGGGAAGCTACAAGAGGGTATCTAGATATACGAGGAGGATATGAACATCGTACAAGGTGAACCCTACCATGGTGTGTCGGGGATTATACAAAGGCTTTCCAAGGAACACATGGAGAAAAATTCTAGAGGGAAAGAGACAGTAGGTGTGAACCAGTGCCTATCCCCTCTTTGATCCACTCAATCCTTTCACATATGTGGAAATCATAGTTCAACATCATGTGTTTAGGACATGGGGTTTCTTAGCATTTTAACATCCTTCTTCTTAGATGATGAGGACTTTCTTCTCACCCATAGGACTTACATAACTTGTACCAACACACACTTGGAGAATGAAAGGCATAAGAAAAGCCCGAAATTGGGGGTTTTAGAGTGATCCATTGAGTGGTACACATTATAATGGATATTCCCAGAAGAAATACCCATTAGAGTTCTTATATAAAGAAGCACAAGGTTGGGAATTGCAACATGGATCACCACTTGGGGGACCTTGAAATCAATTCATACAATCCTGGACGGCTGCACGGGAGATGGGTTAGCAAAGCAGGAGACCTTGCAAAGAGGGGATTCATGAAGGTTTGGAGCTTTTCGAAGAGGATGGCCTTCGTGATGCTATGGTGCTTCGTGAAGAGGATTGTATTGGTGAAGGAAAGGGTCTTTTTGAAGCACTGATGTTTCAGAAAGGGACCTTTTCAATAGATCAGAGCTTCTCCTTAGAAATGGAATCATTATTTAGAGATGGATTCATGAAGGATTAATGTTGTGATAAGCCTCCGGCACTCTAATAGGGCTCCCTCCTTTTCTAAGGGAATTACCACCATAAGCGAGGGCCATGATAAACAAAAGTAGGTGTGTCTCACAGAGGCCAAGTACCTTTGGTGATCCATTTATTGAATTTGCAATGGTATTTGAGAAATATGGGGTTGGAAGGAAAAAGGGTATAGTGCCAGTTGTTTGAAGGGGGGTGAGCCTTGAATATATAGGTAATGAAGGTCAGTGGGGGTTTTAGAACTCATTTTAGATAAAATTGGGGCGCAGTGAAGAGGAGGTGATGCTGTAAAAACAAATAGGCAACATTGGACTCAGTCAAAATTATAGAAGGTCTATTAGAGTAATGATCAAAGAGGTGGACACGGAAAAAAATTGACACCATAGAGAGGTAGGTCTCTATCAAACATCGTCAAACACACTAAGGGTCCGTCAATTCACATAGGGTATCACTATAGAATCAATCGAGAATCAGGACACACATAGAATGTGATGATGCAAAGGCCTTAGGATTTGTTAGACTCACAGAGGGCCATTCATGGACGCTCATGATCACAGAGGCGAGATGTCCCTTTAATGTACTTCAGAAACTCGGCCATTAGGGATAGTTTTGAGGTATTTTAAGGCTATTTGAGTGTATATTTACAATTAAATAACTGCGACTTTGTTCGTACCTCATGTGGCATGAATTTTAGTGCAAAAATTCCCCTCCCTCAGAATGAGAACCAATGGAAATGTGGGATGTATTCTAAGGGTATGTCACCAAAAACCTAGAATGATCGCAAAATGGTGGATAATGAAGTTGGATAACAAAGTGAAATTGTGAATTGGAATCATGAAGAAGAACCGATAGAAAGGTGAAGAGAAGCATGGGAGATGGTTTTTGCAAATCCCAAGCCTACCGCGCCTATAAATATGTGAACAAGGGTATTCTGTCTATACATGGATATCTATGAAATATTTCTCCATTTTTCTATATAAATGACAAAGTCCTCCCACCAAACATGACTACATGAACCATGTTCTTTGGTATGGTTCTCTGTAAATTCTTTTTTAGCGAACCTGTGTATCACAATCTCCTGTTTCCTTTAAGATATAGGCTGAAATCAAGGTTTCTTCACTAGGGGATGTATATTTTTGAACCATCCTTGAATAGGGTCTCTTTGAAAAATCTCTACGAATGAAATTCACAACCTAACCAAAATATTTTCTAAGTCTTGTCTTGAAGAATGCTTAAGTGGTTGGTCGAGAGGTCAATTTTGACGATACTCGAAGGGACACCATGGGGAACAACATTAAAATTGGGGAATATATATATATCACTTATGGTCATCAATCATTGTTGTAGATGTTGAAAAAGTCTCAAAAGGAATATCCATTGTGAACACACTTTCCACTGTAAAACATCGGCTTGTAGGATGATGTCTTCATCCCAAAAGTAAGTAGAGATAAACTAGCTTACTAGTTTAGAATCACACAAGATCAATATCAATAGTATAGGGTTTTTTATAGACATGATAGAATGTATAATACTCATATCACAGTGTACTACCTCCACAACCATGTCATCCACATCGATTACAAGGCATTGGAGAAGGAGACATTTCCACCACTATACACAACCATTATCAATGACGGGATCATGATTCTAGGAAAGGAAATTCTAAAATACTGGGATATGTGATAGGGTGGAAACTTAACTGATGAGTGGGATTATTACTACTGGGTGTCCACATCCTGTGTAGAGTTTGATACTATGATGAAGTTGTTAGGCATATACGAAGCAGCTTAAGATTTCAAATTTGGCAATTCTCAACTGAAGGAGTTCACATCATAACTACTTTGTCAGTGGTTACCAGATACCAACACATTCCACTGACACCATGGTAAGATTGGTATCAACCTCTTGTAACATCATCAAATTTCATGAATCTTGATCATGGAAGGGATGTATGATGAGTTCCTTCCATGAATGTTTGGGAGGATGTAGAAAATATCCCACCTTTGGAAAAGGAATTTCTAAATTTTCTACCTCGAATGGATTATGATAAGAAGAACACTTGAGATGTCCAAATTTAACAGTGGTTCAAATAATTTCTGAACATCCTATCAGAGGAAACAACACTACCAACAAGGCCCCCCACATGACCGATAATATCTTATAGGGGAAAAGAGGGTTCATACTGGTATATCCTAGAGGATTTCTTGTGGAATCTATGGGGTTGCAGTTTCATGACTAATTATCGGCCAATAGTCAGGCTGGAGACAATCATCTTGGTATTGATCTGTGGATGGATTCTACCGATCATAGATTCTAACATAGGATTATGAGTGAGAACATTTATTATGGTGGAACAACTGGTTGGTTGAGAATGTTTCAACCTTGGAATACTGGTGCTGGTGAAGTTATATCATTTACATTGGTACATTAGTGAGAGAAAAAGGTCATTGCGGGTATGCAATCCATTCAATTCCTTGTATAATTTGATCGAATAATAAATGGGAGGCTATGAATTTCTCAACACCCTCGTTCCACCAGGGATACACTCTCAACCAGAAATTTTGAATATCGTAGTGAGCACCCCACTGAAACTAGACAATATAGCGGTGTTGGATAATCTGTAGTGGGCATAAAAATTCCTCTTCTACCTATTTTATCTACTGACTAAAGCATATAATTATGATGTAACATATACAATTGAGAAATTATTGTACCTATTATCCTATTACAGTGGTCTGCTGGTGGAATGGGTATATTGAGAACAAATATGTGAGTCATACACTCCACACCAGTTTATGATACAGTTCTAATGCATGCAGAGGCTGACCACACAGGTGTTTCTAGGGGTGTGTCACGAGAACCACCCATAAATGATGAGGAAACTGTGGATGATGTTTACATTAGAGTATGGGAAGATGTGAAATGAGTTGACACCACTCACAACCATATTCAAATTGCTTCACAGATACATGTTGAGTTGCGAATCTGGTTACATGGGTGAGATACTAAAGCAACAAACCAGACGGTAAAGAAAATAAGTGGTCCTGATGCCTCATAATTGGATAGTGACAATTGGGGGTTGTCACAAGGGTTGGTCCAATGTGCTCCGGGGTGATGAGGCTATAGTAGTTCGGGTAGCGGGTCACAAGCCTTCTATGATGAAAAGTAAAAGGAAGGAGGAATCGAATCCAGGACTAGCGGCTCCAAATGGAAGTACCCAAGAGAGAGAGGAATCATGAATTAGATTATGTGAGAGGTTAACTCTTCCACCAGGGAAGCAGGTGATCCTATTAGTGATTCCCCCGATGGTAATTATTCAGAGGCCTAGAATCATTGGCAATTCTGCAAATGTTACACCAGTACAGATGATCAATGGGAAAACCTAAAAAATCATAAAATAGAGTTGGGGGAACTAGGTATTGTGAAGAAAAGAATAAATAGGGCTTAATATAAGGTGATAAAATTTTTATGGGAGATGGATACACCGATATAATCCAAGGGAACCCTACGACCTTTGAAAGAGCGGGTGAGGGTGGTGTTGATCATGGTGACCCCCTAATGGAGTTGTTGGCTCAACTGGAAGAATTATTTCCCCTACGTAACAAATCATATTGTTCTTGGGGTGAATATATGATGTGGAAGACATCTATAAAGGAAATATGGAAGCAACATCAAAGAGGGAATCTCTATAAGAAGGAAAAATAATGGCTTAAGAGGGGACTTATCTAATCAAGTCTCCTGCAACTCTTAAAGCAAGATCTAACTCATATTCATTATTTCATTTCCCTTCATACATTATTTTGGCCTCTCAAGTAACACTGATCTATGCAATAGTATCATGAACCAAGATCTCTCACTGATGGGAATGAAGGAAAGAGGATAGGTGTAGAGAATCACACTTTAGGACCCATAACTAGTGAGATGATAGTTGCACAATCCAGTAGTGTTGGGGAAGATAGGTTTTTCTCTTTCGTTCCATCAGTGTCAAAAATCATATAAGAACAACCACACTCTAGCATCCCAGAAATGACAGGCCCATGCTAGGATCATGTGGTTGACTAGTGTAAGTCTCATGCTTTAGAGATGCACCTATTTCTAGATTGATTAAACGAGGTAACAAGACTCATACACCAATTTTTCTGGATGGAATTCATGATCCTCATGTGAATGGATGGATGACGTGATGATCTTGTCCTAAGAGGGAAACTGGTCTATATAGAGCTAAGTACTCGAGATGACCAGGACATAGTTTCTTATGGGAAATCGATGGTAATTATGAATACCGTGATTGGGACATATTATGGAGTTGTCTAGGAAGACATCATCAAAGTTGAATCAATAAATTAATACCAACCTGGAGATGATCCTACTATTTTTCTCTTAGAGGAATATCCTAAGTACGAGCCCACTGGTCTAGAGGTGCAGTATGAGACAAATTTGGCTGAAGAGGATAGAAAGGTTGTCCCTCGCCGGTCATGGAAACTGATAAAATGCTTCATCAAAAACACCCTAAAATCAGATAGTATAGGAAATATTGAAAAATTAATCCACGATTTCATGACCTATGTGATGGATTAGTGTATTTTTGAGGCCCTCATATGCTTATTCTAGATTACCTTGATAAAATGGTGAGGGAGACTAGCTAGAATTTAGATGCTGCCTGATGCCGATAGAATTTCCAAAATACTCAGAAACATGAAGAGGTAGAGCGGGCACTCCCACACCTCAAATAATATATTTGAGAGCACTTAAAATATATTCATGAGTAGACATGATAGGTCAAACATCTAGAGGCTGTACTGGAGGAAGTCGAGGATCAGTTGACATGAGTGAAGTGTCATGTGGTGAAACTTTGATCTGAGAGCGACCATAGTCATATTAAAGTAGACTAACATAACCTTATAGTCACTAGTAAGGAAGTGTATATCAAGAATAGGGAAGTAATCCTAGAAGGTAGGCACCGTAAAATAGTGGAACTAGGGTGCTTCCTTATGGAAGAAAATCATTAGGGGTATTTTTTTCAATAACTTACAAACACAAATTTATGCCCTCTTGTTTATTTTGGTTTCCATAATTGAGTCTAATTACCTAATTTTATTACTACATATTATTCATATATTTGAAACAACCAGTGATCAATCCCTAATCATACATGGGTCCTGCCTGGTATGAGAAACAATGGATGACCACATAATTATTCACCTTGAATATGAGAGCACCTACCAATCACCAGACACCTAGGGTTTGAATGGACACTCATAGTTTTCATGAGGAAATTGGTGGTTATGATTATATAATAGAGGTCCAAAAAGATATAAATTTTCTTTTCCCAACATGATCTAATGCACGAGCGGGATAACCCTAGGGGCATTGGAATCAATTCAAAGAGGGGGAATGGAAATTTTTAATTGTTATAAAAAAAATTTGTAATGCATTGAGGGTGGAACAAAATTAGAGGATAACTACTGACCATGTTCATAACACATTATCCATATTTTTTTATCCTGATATTTGTATAAACAACAAGGTAAAACCATTTACCTATTCAAAACATGGGGCTAGAACATGATGTTTAGTCTGATATCTTATAGAATGTTACCACAAAACAGTATTAGAGCCCTAAGATCGATCATCTATATCATCTGTGGGCCTTACAATTTAGAATAGGATGATGATCTAAAATAGTGGGCATTCAAATATTGGAACTGGAGTGATGTTTTGTTTCAATGGAGTCCAACACTCTTGAAACTACACTGAAATGATTAAATCACATTGGGTGGGTGTGTCGATCTGAATCAATATCATGCCTATTTCCAAAAAGATCCACTCTAGAAAGGGCCTAAAATACCATTTAGCTTTATTTCATGAAGATTAGATGATTCATGAAATATTTTAGCATCAAATAGTCAAGATGTTACACATAGTTTATGGTCATATGTTATAGACACTAGTCAACATTTTAGAGTTGTGTTACATAAACTAGGGACTCATTGTTTAGGGTAATAGAGTTTGGACCATAATTAGGATAAAAGATCCAGAAGAGTTAATGAACATGTGGCTAGGCCTGAGGTGAGATTCCTGGGTGTTCCTACATATCCTATGAGGGCATGAATCAAGATGTATGTAGTTCTGTAATTCCATGAATTTTAACATCATGTGGTAATGATGTGGGAAACCCAAATGAGGAATTTTAAACATATTACATAACCTGATGTGAGTGAGGAAAATATAATTCCACATTCAACATCACACATTCCTAAGAGAGGGCTCGGTCCAAGAGGCTAGGAAGATGAAAGGGGTTGTGGATGGACCATAGATGAAGAGTCTACGCATCACCACATAACACATGAGATTATGAATCAATCAATATGAAGTTCTTGAGGATGTTATAAAATATACGAAATACCATAAGAATCAATATCCTCTCAATCAAGATAAATTAGAATTATCATGTAGTTTTATTTCATGAAAACTAGGACATTGGAAGTCTTTTTTTAAAGGTCACAGAGTTCAGACTATATAGGGAAGAGAGGTGAAATATAGCTTCATGGGGAAACACAACATTAATGAGTATAAATGAATTCCACAAAAAACTACACCTTTCTATAGACAAAAACCCATAACTAGAAGGGGGGGTGGTTTATGACTCTTTGGATGGAACCGTAGGTATTGTACTCGAGCATCACTATATATATCACATGGGTGAGAATCAAGACACACATAGTTCTAGAATGTGGCATGGTGGTGAAATGATGACAGAAGGGAAATTAATTCTCAAATGAATACATCATACAACTGGGTAGTTTATCAGTACATAGCCTAGATGTATGAGTCTTAGTATAAAATCATACGATAATGATGCATGAGATCCTACTTAATGGTCATAGAGCTCAGACAATGGTGTTTTGTGGTTCTTCCATGTGGTAAAAAACCTTACCCAGATCACTAAGCCCATATGATCCATGATCAGGGTGGGAAAAAGGGTAGAGAATATCTTTAAAACATAGGGAATCAAACATTAAGAAATGAAGGTGCAGAGTTAGGGATGACCCCATGATGCTGGTTCATCCAGTCAATGCAGAAAGGTTAATAGAGGGATAAAATTAAGGGTGTTTAAGTTTTGTTTGTACATGATGAAATGGGTGGGGATTTGAATCACAAAACAAATATTTAGTGGACAAAATTATTGGCATAAAAATTTAGGATAATTATTGGTTGTATTTAACGAAACAAATCTATATCATGTGACTTAATGTGGGAGAAAACATCTAAGGGTCGACCGCTGACCATCATCAAAACACAGATCCTATCTCAAAATGTTGTTCAAAATCATCCAAGAAGTTGTCCTGAAATGGTATATAATATATAAGGCCAAGCATCCATACCATTCTGGGGTCCTTTAAGATGTGAAAGATGATGGAAATCCAAATAAAGAAACTCTTGATGAATCGAAATGGAACAAAATCATGTCCATATAGAATCCAACACCCTAGTACTAATCCTTTAGTGCATGTGACTACATTGATGGGTCCCAAAATTGGTTGAAGGTCCCTATTAAGAGTGGACGACTCCAGAAGATGAGTAGAGGAAAAGGGAAAAGTAGGTTGATGGACCTGGGTATTAACTCGAAGAAGAAATTTATGGGTGCTCCTACATATCTCATAAGGATAGAAATAAAACCGTATGTAGTTCTTGAATGTCATCCAGTTTAACTTCATGCTGTTATGTGGAATAGGAAAGGGGGAATCCCATATTGGTGATTAAATGGTGTGGTTGTTGTAAAATATATGTGAATAAGGACATAAAAAATACACATTCCACACCATGTAATCCCATAAAAATCTGGGACAATGGTAAAAATGAAAGAGATATTTTTTGGATCCTGGGATGGACCTAGAGACAAAATTCACAGGCATTCCTATGTATCATATGAGGGTAGAAATCAAGCCACTTGTAGTTCTCGGAATGTCGTTTAGTGTATCATCGTATGGTAAGGGTGTAGAGGAATGGGAGGTATTACTAAGATTGGCACATGGTATGACTATTATTAAATTGACATGAATGGAGACTATGAAATGTCAACCCCAAACCACATGCTTCCAAAAGAAAGTTTTGGACATAATACAAAAAAAAAATGGAACATGGGGATGGGATAGAAGAAAAAATTATAGGGTCTTCTTAAATATCATGTGGGTTCATGAATCAAGCCATATTTAGTTTTTGAAATGTCATGAAGTATAACATCATGAAGTAAGGACATATAGGAAAGGAGGATTTTTTAGAGGGAGGGGCACATGGTGCGTCTATTGTAAGCCTGACGTGAATAGGGACTAATGAATCCCAAACCACACTATGTGAAACACTCGAAGAGAAATAAACCCCAAGGAGGAACCAAGTAGATGGATATTTTTCTGGTTAGACCCAAAGAAAAAATGTCTAGTCATTCTTATGTATCCCATAAGGATGACAATCAATCCATACTAAGTTTTATAATTCCATGCAGTTTAACATCAAATGATAAGGATGTATGTTAAAAAGAGAGATACCTGAAGGAAATACATGATGTGGAAGTTATAAACCCGATATAAATGGGGACAAAATAAGTTCACATCATGCCACATGATCCCATGATACATAGGCTAAGAGGCTAGAAGGAAGGAAAAAATATGTCCTACCTAGGGCTAGACTCGAGGAAAAAATGTTCTGGTGTTTCTACACATCCCATAAGGATGAGAATAAATCATCACGTAGTTCTTGAATTTTTTTGAAGTTTATCATCATCCAGTAAGGATGAAAAATATATTAGTTTATGTTTATAGAGTGTAGACTGTAGATTCCCACTTTAATGTAATGTGCATGGTACAAAAGGGAAGAAAAAGGTGAATCAACGCACTCGATATTTACCAGACCATGGGGATGGAGATAACGATCTATGATAAATTATAACCATGTTCATAGCATAGTATCCATATAATGTGACCTGCAATTAGAATAAAAAATTAAACACTGACCAAAGACCATATTCACAATGCGAGACTTGTATCAAATTTCTATTTGAGATCCTCCATGGAATTGGCCTAGAATGGTTGGTTAGACAAGGTAGCATGATACTAGGCTATTAGGGGGTCCTTTTAGATGTGAAAGATGATGAAGACCCTAATTAAGGGAAAAAATGAATTATGGTCGAACCCGTGCATTTTAATATCTTGTGGTAAGGATGAGAGAGATCTTCGTTTAAGGTCATAAAGCTCAGACCATTGGATATGTTTACTACTCACAGTTTATTATCACGTTGGAAGAGGGTGATGGTTAATTTTACATCCTGAAAATGAAGGATATCATAGTTTATCATCATGTGGTAAGTATGAAAATGATATTACTTTAAGGTTTTAGATCTCTGATCAAGAGGTGTATTCACTGTTTTTCGTTTATCATCATGTAGGATGATGGTTAACTCATACGAAGTACTTCTTGAGAAAAATTTCATTGGTGGGAGGAGTAATGTGCTCACTATCCATGGTGAAAAGAGAGTATGCACCATTGGGGTAAACCTTCTGAATGATATAAGGTCCCTCCTATTTGGGATCCAAATTTTGTGGCTTCCAACAAAGTATAATTGGTTTTCTTATTGCAAATATTTTGTCACCTTGAAAGAACGAATGGTGATGAAATTTCTTATAAAATGATCTATATATCTTGTTCTAATGACTCTTACGATTTTTCAAGGCATGAATCTTATTCTCATCAAGAGCTTCCAGTTCACCTAGACAGACTTCTGCTACCTTTTCTGGCATCTTCTAGTCATGGATGGTTGTCTGGACTATTGGAAACTGAATATAGATGGGAAGGACCACCTTTATTCCATACACTAGGAAATATGGAATCACCAGGGTGAAATTATGAGCAATGGTTTTGTAATAACTAATAGAATTGTGAATCTAGTTTGGCCAACACTTCTTATTATGACCAACCATCTTATGCATGATGTTATAGAGGATTTTTTGGAACACCTGGATCTTCCATTTTATTGTACAAGATAGTGAGAGGTATGATTATAACAAATACTATACATGTCAAACAATTTATTGAGATCACCTACCCAAAAGATTGTGATTATATTGTAATGGAAAACATTAGGGAATCTATATCAGTGGATGATAATGAAGATCACAAAATCAAAAATATGATAGGACTTGACTTCCTTGAGAATTATTTCCTCTAAACACTTAGAAAATAAATCTGTATTGGTTATGATGAACCTGCACTGGCAATCTATCACTGGGGAACATCAATCTCGAGGGAAAGTTCAAGACCAGTGATGAGGGCCTGATACCCCTCCTCATTATTGGTACTGCCTTCAGACAATAAGAACGAATAGATCAATACAACCTGTGTAGGTGTGGTGAAGATGATTCCCAAGGCCACTTTCATAAGAATGGGATCATTTAGTCTCTTGTCGGTATGGAGTCACAAAGAACCATTTAAGTTCATCTTCCAACACTACACAACCTGAAAAACTGTGAGGATTTCCTTATCTAGGAAATCATAATCTAGAGACTTCTTTGTAGTGGATGTATGGGAGGCATGAATGTTTATCAGTTCATGAAGCTTAATAGGTTTCTATTGAATTAACCTGAAGTAAAACTACATAAGTATCACTTCCCACAAAGCTAAAAGGCCTGTCAATAATGGTTGGTTTAGAGTATACTTCTGTGGTTCTTTGCGAGACTCAAGTTGTTTCTCATGGTGTTGCAGATAATGTCCAAATTCTTGTACAATAAATACAATCATGAGAAAACCCTTCTCGATAGAGAAATATCCGGTCTTTGTATCAGGGAGAATGCGGGTGATATAGTATAAAATATTCTCTATCTTAGAATTGTTCTTCTAGTTGATATGGGAACTGATGGACAATTCCCAGGTGGTCACATAACGGACTAGTGGATTTACAGAGAAGGGTGGCATCAGAACTAGAGGTTGTATAATGTACTACATGATCTCTCCAAAAATGTCTTGACACTCTTCATCCCACTGGTAGTCAGAAATTTTTTTTAGGAGTCGAGAAAAGGGATTACTTTTATCTGCTATATTCCCAATGAATCAGTGTATGTAGTCTATGTGTCAATGAAATCCTCAAAGCTCCCAAATGTTACGTGGAGGCATCATCTAGCTGATGGAATTGATTTTCTCTATATGTATCTTGATTCATCTATATTTGATGACAAATTTGAGAAAATTTCTAGAGGAAACCCTAAAATCATACTTCAAGGGGTTTATCTTCAGATGGTTAGAGAAAAGGATGTTTAAAAAATAACTCATGATCTGTGAGGTTGTGCTCAGGATGGTGGGATTTTACCACCAAATTTCCCACTATAATTCCACCAATGTTCCAATGATCATCTTGAATATATGGTCCATGGCACCATGATAGGTGTCACCTTCATTCTATAGAAATAAAGGAATTACGTGAAAATTAAAAGTACCCTATTGTACTCTAATTGGGGTAGAAACATCCTCCTTGATGTCCCTTTGGATTTGATTATATCTGGAATACCCATTGATGAAGAAGAGAGCTTAGAATCTAGCAATTGCGTCGGTCAATGAATCTATTGTCGGAAGAGAAAAATCATCCCTCAGACAGTGATGGTTGAGATACTGGAAGTTAATGCAGACTCTAATATGTCCATTATTCTTTTGTATGGGAATGATTTTGGATATCCATTTGGCATATTGGATCTCCTTGATGATGTTGGATTTAATGATCTTATCAAATTTGGCATTGAACAGGGCCCCATGATATGTGTTCATCATTTTAAGAGGTTGTTTGAACCCATGATGGTTTATTAGGAGACCAAGGTGGTGGAAAGAGTCCTATGGATCTAGTCCTGGCATCTCACTATAGCTCTAGGTGAATAAATCTCGGTGCTTCTTCAGGAAACCCACATACTACTAATGCTCTTCGGTAGACATAACTATGTTGACTTGTGTTGGTATCAGATCTGCCTTGGTGGTGAGGTTCATCTATACCAACTCATCAAAAATGGTGGAGAAACCTTCCTAAAATATAGGATGATCATCCTCTAAATACTCTTTATTTTCCACAATTAGATGATCTTCATTAGGTGAAATTATTATGAGTTATCGGATTTTGATGGAATATTGGTGCTGAATTAAGAAGTTGTGGAATATTCATTGTGTGACTCATGTACTGCTGAAATCTGGGATACCAAAGTTTTCGATAAGATTCTATTAGGCCTTTGAACTAATGGGACAATCTTGATAACATCAAAGAAATAATGGCATGTCATCTTGAGTCGATTCAATTGATATTAATGAAAAACGAATGTATGGAGCACTATTATTGCAATGGGGTGAACATCCCAGTATCTTATAGGGGTACGGGGATATGATATCACTTGATATTGATTGTCATAGGAGTACAAAGTGATCTTTTTGGGTTCCTTATACTGGGTAATGAGATTTTACCTTTTCCCATAGATCACAACACAGTGTCCCATGTTTGGGGTCAAGGCCTCTAATTTGTGAATTGGTAGAATGTAGGCATCATCTAGGTCTGCCCATGGGTTGGACACAATGGTAGTATGCTGAAAATCATTATCCTGAACCTTCTTTTCCTTTCTCCTACAGTATTCATCATCTAGGTAGCGGGATTACCAAGAGACAAAGGGAGACACATCACCTTGGAGCACTCCCACTCGACCATTAAGGGAGTATGTGAGGAATTAGTGATACGAGGTGAGGACTAATGCAAGAAAATGGATCCAGGGTCAACACATCAGTGCATTGTAAGTGGTTTCCAATAAGACAACAAAGAACTATGTACTAGATATCAAGCCACTAAATTGGATATTCAAGTGCATTTTTACAACATGTTTCTTCTCTGTTCTGTCATAACATTGAATATTCAGGTCAGTGAGATTCAGATATGTTTTAGACATCCCCATCTTACTAAGTGTCTAGGTCGGGATTAGATTGACTCCCAGAACCCATGTCGATGAGAAGACAATGGACTTCCATGCCATTGATCTAACTAGTTAAGTAAAATGGGTTAATGTACCCATCTATATGAGAACCTTAATATTCTTTTGAGAATTAGATGATATCCTACCATTATAAATGTTCAGAATCCACAAAACGAAATGCCTCTATTTCAAATACCTCTTTTTCAAATTAGAGGGGGATCCTCAAAGCCTCTATAAGGGATTCATTCATATCATCAAACAAGTAGAGAGCCTCAATAATTAAGATTTTGGCAAGAATGATAGCAAGGTTCATGAGTACAAAATATATTTTTATCATGCACCAATTTCAACTGATAGAAGGTTTATCTATGGTCGGAGGTATGCTGGACGTTGTATGTCAGACTGTTGGATTTAGGATGGTCTTGGGGGTATTTTTTTGTACATGAGATAAATCTCATAGGGTTACTACCAGCTAACTTTTAGATGATTATGGGATGGTCTCATCTATATGTGGATTTTCATATCAGGGTCATGATGGATCTGCCTATTCGACCAGCACAAATGGTGGGGGATGTGGATATGAAGAAATAGGGTATGAGTACCACGCATGTTGAGTCCTTGATTGAGCTTGTTTTCTGGTCTCAATGGTATGCATCGCATGGTCAGAATCATTGGATGATTTCCATTTTTGGTTCACATATTCATGGTTTCATTGAGATGGCGTCAACTAGGGACACTATAAAGGTCTTCCTGGTATTACTCATCTTTAGGGACCATGTATGGGTCCACTATCTCGATGGTTTTGATTGAGGTGTACTCCTAATAATCACTTCATAAATACTCCATTGTGTGGTAGATGTTGGGTGAAATCCCCATCCCCAAGGGAATGAAATCTCTATGATTATGGGATGGCTTTTTTACTAGTGGAGGTCATTGTTTCTCATTATGGGATCATCACCTACTCTCCTGAGATGGATAAATCTGAGATGTTCTTGCAGAAGTAGTAGTTATGTGTAGCATAGTGACTTTGGATGAATCATGTTGATTCAAATAAGAACAAATAATATGATGTACACGAGAAACTACAATTTTTGTTATATGATTATCATAATTATGAGACTCAAGAATGGAGACCTGCTACCATTTACCCTCATTGTTGATATCATGTTTTTCAAACACACATGCCACCTATGTCAGGACCAAACCAAATCTGACTATATTGTTATCAAACTATTTCTGAAGTCAATATTTGAACATATAAAATTTCACAAGAGTGTGTCCAAGGGACTATGGATATAGGGTAATAATTGGGGAAATTAGTGAGATCCACCTCTTCAGGCCTCTTACATTCTAGAAACTATAGGATTTCCTGGTCCAAGGCACTCTAGAAATAGACATAGATCTGAGCTTCGTTGAATGAGTAGGTCCAATTTATTTTATCTAGGAAAAAAAATTTGGGAGCCTTTCCATGATGAAGGGCTGGATCCTAGTGAGGAGGTGGAAGCTGGTTGTCTCTACTATGTAGTGGTGGTGCATTATGTGGTGGCAGCTACCAATTCTAGGCAGGCGATTCTGAGTTAGAGGCTGAGCCTAAGGCAATGTCCCTTGGCATGGCTATGGAATTGGATATTCTAGTAACCATTCCAGATATCATGGGGCCTCCATCTATGCAACATTAGTGGCCTCTAACTTGGAGTCACATCTTACAGAAGCTACAGGAGGCAACGAACGTTTCCTTCTTGGTTTACTGCAAGGATTCCTCTTGGTATTGATCCTTGTCATGGAAATACTAGAATCCACCTAGGATGTTTTATGTGATGAAATAAGGAAGTTTTTAAGTCTTTAAATTCCCATTGCACATTATAAGAAGTTGTTCTTGAGTCAGTGTCATATTGAGTGAGTGTGTTCGGTCCTTCCATCTGTCGAAAAATTCAGAGACTCTTCCATCCAGCCTTTTCTTTGACTTAAGTGGTCAGAAGTACTAGTATTGTAGGTGGTGGAACTAAACTAATTGACAAACTAACTATAGATATCCTCCCAAACATCGATGGACCCAATGAGTAACTTATTGTACTAGATGAATGTGGGCCCCTCCTATGTCTATACAAGGCACTAGATCATAGTAGCTTCCTGCTATGCTAGAGTTCCCTTCATGGGTCCACACCTAGAAATAAAGTTGTCTTGAAGCTGCAGTGGAACTCCCATCCAATTAAAAGTGGAGAAGGTAGGATTCCAAAATTACAAGGGTGTTGGAATATCATCCACCCATGCTGGAGATGGATTTCCATCAAGAGGGTTCACCACCTATTGACTTTCAAGAACATTTAGGTGAGAAATGAGAGCAGTCATTAGATAATCATGATGAGGATTCTAATCTGGGAGAGGATTCCTATCTAACAAATCGTTGGTAGGTTCTTTAAGATGGTAAGATGGAAGAGAGGATCATGGAGAGGTTGGTGGAATGACCCAAGGGGGCACTGGCAGAACCTACAGAGTAGCTTGTGGAACCTATGGAGCAACTGGTGGAACCTGAGTTGGGTCTTGAGGATGGTTGATGTGATGCTCTGGTGGATTTAGTGATTCATATTAGGGTCTTTATAACACCCCAAGATTTTATGAAAAATATTTTTTTTAATTTCATTAATGTCTTGGGTTGTACGCTACACCAAAAGGATCTTGAAAAACATGCATCCCTGACTTGGCTTGATCTACATGCAATCGCGGCCATCCACCATAGCGTGTGTTGTACGTAATACCGAGTTTCGCTAAACACCGATATGTTATAAAAACTAGCCGTTATGAATAGTAATACACAATTTTTGAATTTTTATAAATTTTATCTTTCAAAATGGACTTCATTTTTCGATTCAGAATATCAAAATTATCCTAGGGTGAAATTTTGGTATTTTTCTGAAAACATTCAATTTTTTTATGAATAGTGAAAACACTAGGTTACTATTTAAAAAACGACTTTTTATTTAAATAATTATTTATTTTATTTAAATTTATTTTATGTCAAAATTGATACATAATACCTTTATAAGTTCAATGTAATTCGTTGGAGTCATTTTATAATATTTTTTGATATATGAAAATTTTATTGAACTTTTCACCGTCTTTTACCCACCTCCTAGGAGAATTTGTAAATTTACATAAAACATAATTTTACCGCTTCTGTGAATGGAATTTCAAAAATCCGAGAGACACGGTTGATGTCAGTAAGTAAAATGTGGTTCAATGAGATAAAAATAATATTTGGTGAATAGTAACTTTTTACTTTTTTTTACCACGGTTAAAAGTAAATAGGGTAATTAAGGGTAAAAATGATATTATTATTTCCCTAAAACATGTCCTAATTCTATTGGATAAGTTTAATTCGACCAAAAGCAACCTTAAGAATAAAATATTTCCATTTAGGCCCACTTGGATTAGATTAGGACATTTATTATTAATTTATTTAAAGAAGGGTAAAATAGTTAAAATCAATGTTTAATAAGTAAATTATATTTAATATAGAATTATACATAATATAAATTTGGCTATAAATATTCATTAGAAATATAAAGATATTTCCTACATAATGGCATTTTATTTGTAATTTTTAGGCATTAAATAAGTTAATTTATTTTTGACACAACGATGATGTAGTAATTATCTTATTAATGAAATATTGACATAATTGATGTTATAAATACCCAAATCAATGTAATTTGAGACTTTTAATGAATTAAACTAATTTTATAGGTTAATATGACATTTTATTATTGATTTAATTAACTTGGTTCAAACTAATCATTCTGTTATGATTTTTACAAAAATCAATTACCAAATAGTTTCAAAATTGACGGAAAATAGTTTTTAAAACAAATATTATATTATTAATTGATATGTTATTCCTAAAAATCTAAGTATAGGCTAAATGACATACATAAGGCTATATATATTAATAATAAACAACTTGGTGTTCGTTTGGCTTGTTATTGTATGTTTATTAACCTTATTGTGTAAGAACACAAAAAGACACGGTAAGAGTAAAATTATCTAACTTAAAGTTAAATATAAATGATAAGGTTACAATAGGAACCTAAACTTGTCTAAATTATATTGGATGAGAGGATTTAGACCTATCCCCACCTTATCTTTGAAATAAATCAATTTGGAGCTATTTAAAACCGAATTTGGCTTTATAATAAAATAAACTTTTTAGTTTTTCCAAATGTGCCCCTTTCCTCCCTTATAAAAGGGCACCACCTTCCTCTCTTACTCACACCACTTTGAGCCTTCATGCTCGGCCAACCCCTACCACATTCTCCTCTCCACTTCCCTAGAGACATCATAGAGGTCCTGGTCTTCTTCAAAGACTAATTTTAGTGCCTTAAAAGGAGGTCTCAAAGAAGCACTTCAAAGAAGAGGTAATATCCATTACCGATCCTTTCCAATTTCTTTCTTATTCAACTTCTTCTTATTTAGTTGTTTCATTATAAGGTAATAACATAAGTATCCCTCATATAGTGATATTTTATTATAAATATGAAACAACCCAATTTCACCTCTTATCCATCCTATGGAAAAAGAAATCACCACGTGTGCGTACATACGGAATACCATCTCCACGCCGTGGTGTAATCTATTTTCCACCACCACCTTACTTGGATGGGTATAATGGTGTAAATAATGAATATATATGATTATTTTGAATTGATATTGATTCTGAAATAGTATACATACACTATAATACAATTCCACGATCATAGGAATGATATCATCGCTCGTGCGTACGTACGAAATACCGTCTCCACGATGTGATGCGACTCGTTCTACATGATCTTCATTGCATAATGATTATATTAATGAATTGAATGAATTAATATGATATATACTACACTAATAACCTTCTGTAAATGAGTTTTCAATAACCTAAAAAGAAAAATAAGAATTTATTCGACAAAACACGCATAAGAACAAAAAGGTAATAAACACCCGAATAACAAGTAGTAATGAAATATTACTAATAAGAAGCTAAGAATATGACCATATATGATGTCATAAAAATAATTATGATTATTTAATAAGTCAATAACATTATTTAAATCATTATAAAGGAGGATTCAGACACTTACGAAGAAAATAGGACCTAAGGTAAGGGAAATATCACAATCTCATTTTTATCCGAGATTGTTTATACTTTGGAATTTACTGGGGTGTATTTTATCATCCACATCCATGTTTCCTCAATATTTAATATTATTTCCATCCAAATACAATTGTTTAAATCCAATTTTACTCTTTGGTTAGTTTTTAGTAATATATATGAAAGGAATCTTTTGTCATTTTTCGTACGAGGTACTTTTTGACTTTTCTGGCCAAAGTACGAGAAGAATGTTTTTTCAACATATAAGGCATGAATGGATTTTTGAAAAATTATTTCCAAGGAGATTACTTTACAAGTTTTAAAGTTTATTTTTAATCAACTTCTTTTAGATTAGAATTGTATGACATGTTAATAAAGGAAAATTATTTTTGAAGTAGAAAGGTTATTTTCCTCAAGAATGGAGTTCAAGTGTTTTATCAAAATTATTTTCCATATAAGATAATATAGGGTTCTGTTTCTATCCCTATTATTACATTGATTTTCTTATTTTGTGATGGAAATATTTTTATGAATTACTTTCTCTTATATGAATTGTTTTATGATGTCACGATGTTTAAGATTCCCATTTCTATTACATGGGTTATGCTATGATATATGGTTTATGATTTTGTGGCACACATAAAAATAGTATCATTATGAGATGGGTGGGAACAATATCTACCTCCAATGCATTGGGTAAAGATTTTATATCTCATGAGATAGACATGGTTGGAACGACAGTTTAAACCAGTTCAGTGAAGCAGGACTGAAACGAGGAATGAACACGGTTCCGAAATGGACTTTGTCCACTAAGTTAGTCTTGGCAATGAGTATTGACTAACAAGAAATGATTCTCTATGATTATGTGTGTATGAAAAAAAGTTTCATGTTTTAGGTTATGATTATTGGGATTACATTTCACTTCTATGATTTATCCCATGTTATGATATTATGATTTCTTTTGCAGGTTATGATTTCCAAAAGTTATGTTCTTATGTATATGATGTGGTTGATATTTCTTTTGTTTACCCTTACTGAGCATTTGAGCTCACCCTTTTATGTTTTATTTTCACCAGGATATAATGAAATGTTTTAGGTAAAAAAGGAAGATCTTAATGGGATATGTTGAAGATCTTTCACCATGATTAGAAGATTATGTTCCGAGTTTCGAAAGACACTAAACTATTACGGTCCTTGTGTGTGTGTTTTTGTTATGTTCTAAGTATTCCACAAAAGTAATGTAATGTCCATGTACATTATGCTTCGGGTCTCTACAGTTGGTATCAGAGGAAAGGTTTAGTCAACCTTTGGAAACTAGGATGCGAAAACGTTAGTGAGATCCCTAGAGATATTTCTAAGGTATATCTAGAGATGTCCCTAAGGATAAGTATACGTATAGGATATAGTCCTAGAACTATGGTAACAATCTTAAAATTTAACATAATATGTTAGATATTAATGGTACTTCCCCTTTATTATGTTGTCTTCCCTAGCTTGATTTTTTCCTCTCACACTATTCTTTTTGGGTTTTAGATGATGGCTGGAACCCGAAGGAATCGTGTTGATCAATGTAATGGAAAATGAAATGATTTTCCTCCTCAACAAACAAATTTTATGGGAGATGGAGTGAAAAATGTTATTGCTATACTTACACAAGCTATGAATAATTCTGGACTTCCAAATGAGCAGATAAGGGAACAATATTCTATTGAGTCCTTCATGAGGCAACATCCACCTTCTTTCAGTGGGTCTTCTGATCCACTTGTTTCTAAACAATGGATCAGTACTACTGAAAAGATATTTTCAGTTCTTCAATGTTCTGAACATGATAAAGTCATCTTAGCAGTGTATCATTTGGAAGGTTATGCTGATCAATGGCTGAATATTATCAAGAATACAAGGCCAAGATATGAAATAGAGTCCATGGAATGGGACGAGTTCAAAAACATATTTTTCAATAAGTAATTCCCTCATATTCTCCGAACAAAGATGGAGAAGGAGTTTCTTGAACTAAAGCAAAAGGATGATGAATCTGTTGGTACTTATGAAGAAAATTTTACAAGACTTGCAAGGTAAGATTCTGGTATTATTATCCAACCTGAGAGTAAGATCCATCAATTCTTTAGTGGCTTAAAACCAAGTCTTCAAAGGGTGTTAGCCATAAGGGACTTCAATAGCTACGAGGAAATCATTTGATGTGCTCTCAAAGTTGTGATGGAGATTGAAGTAACCCATCAGTTATATGGGTTTGATAAGAAGTGGAAAATGGAATTCAAAGGAAAATCAAAATGGCACACTGAAAAGAAGATGAGTTTCCCCTTATGCTCAAAGTGTGGAAAGAAACATGGAGGGAGTTGTCTTAAAGGGACAAGTAAATGTTTCAAATGTGGAAAGGAAGGTCATCGGGCATTTGAATGCCGCAATGATGGGAAGAATATTTCTAGTGATGCGAACAATGAAAAGGCTACACAGAGTGCACCTCCTACACTTAAATGCTTCAAGTACAATGAAATGGGGTATTATGCTAATCAATTCCCTAATCCAAGGGTTAATGATGATCGACATGAGCAACCACATAAGGAAATGGACAAAGGGAAGTCACATGCGATCACTATTGGCGATGTTGAATAGGAAAACGATGTGGTGGAATTATTAAGTGTTTATGTAATGGGATTCCAAAATAATTTTGTATATAGTATCGTGGAATATTGGAATATTTATGGTCTACTGTGGTTTTCAATAATTTTATGGTACCGGAAACCATGGAAAGTGATTGAGATATTTTTGGTAAAAAGATGGTATGCACGTAATGAAGGGATAAGAAAATAATGAGATGTTTGATTGTATTCATGAGATCATGATTGATATAAGGACTAAGTGATATCATGGTTTGAGTATAAAGAATTTTGAGGATTCTGGTATGTGGAAAGTGTTAACTTTTAACTGTATTCATGTTTTCACTAAGGTTCAATGGGTATTCATTCTTCAAGAGAATACATGATTAAGGTATTCACATGTTTGTAATTTGAGCAACAAGATATATCTTATGATGTATGGGGGGATAAATGATGGCATTCACGTGATTGTTATGTGACATTTCAAGTAATCATTTTCATTATACTTTGAGCTTGGACCAAAGTATTTTAGATAACCCTAAAAGATTGGAATGGATTATGGTGGAAATAAGTTAGTATTGTTTAAGGATAGAACTTTTTTCGATATTATTGATGGGATGTTATAGTAATATAATTTTAGAAAAAGGACAACCTGCAGGACGGACGACAGCCCATCGCGTCAGACAAGGCTGTGGGAATCGAACCCACAATTGAAGTGCGACTGGCCTTTATCGCCTACCACTGGCCTACAAGAAGTCCCTATTTAGTAGAAACTAGTTTTATTATATTAAGAAGTATGATATATGAAGTATAAGTCCATTTTAGGAACCATATATGATTAGTCTCACTATAGATGGAATTATGTATTTTTTTTAACTTTTTTAACCTTTTGTTTGAGACAGATGGAATGACCCATCATATTATCACATGATCTGCTAACACATCATGAATAAAAAATTCAACTTCATTTATTTAAGAGATGAATTGGAAATTGTCCAAAGAACGACTAACGATGACACTATACCAAAATCAAGAAAGTATTTCTTCTAATTCCAATTTCATCAACTTTAGGGAAATGATCATGAAAACCAAAAATATTGTCCTAGTGCTCTTATATCTGATGAATCAGATGGTACCTTAGATCATCACAAATTTATTGCTTTGTGATTGCTGGCTTTTCCATAGCCATGTTCTCTACCACTCTCCATCAGAACATGAAGGTTAGATTTCTCTTTCATATCCATATTTTCACCTATGTTCTCCTATGTGGAAACCCAGTGATTAGTTAATTTGGGTAACCGTTACGTTTCATACTTTATATTTTAAATCCAAGTTTTGGTTTTCCTTTTCACGATGTGGGTCTCTATTAAAGAAACTTTCGAGTAGTAAACCATTTATAACGACGACGAATTTCGAGGGCGAAATTTATTTTAAGGGGGGTAGAATGTAACACCCTGAGATTTTATGAAAAATATTCTTTCTAATTTCATTAATGTCTTGGGTTGTACGCTAAACCAAAAGGATCTTTCCAAACATGAGTCCCTGACTTGGCTTGCACTACACACAATTGCGGCCTTCCACGATAGCGTGTGTTGTACGCAATACCGAGTTTCGCTAAACAACGATATGTTATAAAAACTAGCCATTATGTATAGTAATACCCACTTTTTTGAGTTTTATAAATTTTATCTTTCAAAATGGACTTCATTTTTGGATTCAGAATATCAAAATTAGCCTAGGGTGAAATTTTGATATTTTTCTGAAAACTTTCAATTTTTGATGAATATTGAAAACACTGGGTTACTATTTAAAAACCGACTTTTTATTTAAATATATTTTATGTCAAAATTGATACATAATACCTTTATAAGTTCAATTTAATTCATTGGAGTCATTTTATAATAATTTTTTATATATAAAAATTTTATTGAACTTTTCACCGTCTTTTACCCACCTCCTAGGAGAATTTGCAAGTTTACATAAAACTTAATTTTACCGCTTCTGTGAATGGAATTTCAAAAATCCGAGAGACACGGTTGATGTCAGTAAGTAAAATGTGGTTCAATGAGATGAAAATAATTTTTGGTGAATAGTAGCTTTTTAATTTTTTTTACCACGGTTAAAAGTTAATAGGTTAATTAAGGGTAAAAATGATATTTTTATTACCCTAAAACATGTCCTAATTCTATTGGATAAGTTTAATTCGACCAAAACCAACCATAGGAATAAAATATGACCATTTAGGCCCACTTGGATTAGATTAGGGCATTTATTATTAATTTATTTAAAGAAGGGTAAAATAGTTAAAATCAATGTTTAATAAGTAAATCATTTTTAATATAAGGTTATACATAAGATAAATTTGACTATAAATATTCATTAGAAATATAAAAAAATTCATTCATAATTTTATTTTATTTTTAATTTTTATGAATTAAATAATTTAATTTATCTATGACACAACAATGATGCAGTAATTATCTTATTAATGAAATATTGACATAATTGATGTTATAAATACCCAAATCAATGTAATTTGAGACTTTTAATGAATTACACTAATTTTCTAGGTTAATATGAGATTTTATTATTGATTTAATTAACTTGTTTCGAACAAATCATTCTGTTATGATTTTTAAAAAAAATCAATTACCAAATAGTGTCAAAATTGACATAAAATAGTTTTTAAACCAAATATTATATTATTAATTGATATTTTATTTCTAAAAATCTAAGGTTCGGCCAAATGACTTAGATAAGGCTATATATATTAATAATAAAAAAATTGGGGTTCGTTTGTCTTGTTATAGTAAGTTTATTAACCTTATAGTGTGAGAACACAAAAAGACACGGTGAGAGAAAAATTATCTAACTTAAAGTTAAATATAAATGATAAGGTTAAAATAGGAACCAAAACTTGTCTAAATTCTATTGTATGAGATTATTTCGACCCATCCCAACCTTAGCTTCGAAATAAATCAATTTAGAGCTATTTAAATCCGAATTTGGATTTATAATAAAATAAAATTTTTAGTTTTTCCAAAGGTGCCCCTCTCCTCCCTTATAAAAGGGGACCACCTTCCTCTCTTCCTCACGCCACTTTGAGCCTTCAAGATCGGCCAACCCCTGAAACGTTCTCCTCTCCACTTCCCTAGAGACATCCTAGAGGTCTTGGTCTTCTTCAAAGGCCAATTTTAGTGCCCTAAAAGGAGGTATCCAAGAAGCACTTCAAAGAAGAGGTAATATCCATTACCGATCATTTCCAATTTCTTTCATCTTAAACTTCTTCTTCTTTATTTGTTTCATTATGAGGTAATAACATAAGTATCCCTAAAATACTTATATGTTATTATAAATATGAAACAACCCTATTTCACCTCTTATCCATCCTACGGAAAAAGAAATCACCGTGCGTGCGTACGTACGGAATACCGTCTCCACGTCGTGGTGTAATCTATTTTCCACCACCACCTTACTTGGATGGGTATAATGGTGTAAAGAATGAATATATATTATTATTGTGAAGTGATATTTATTCTAAAATAGTATACATACACTCTAATACAATTCCATGATCATAGTAATGATATCATCGCTCGTGCGTACGTACGGAATACAGTCTCCACGATGTCATGAGACTCGTTCTACATGATCTTCACTGCATAATGATTATATAAATGAATTGAATGAATGAATAGGATATATAATACACTAATACCATTCTGTAAATGAGGTGTCTATAACCTAAAAATAAAAATAAGAATTTATTCGACAAAACACGCATAAGAACAAAAAGGTAATAAACACCCGAATAACAAGTAGTAATGAAATATTACTAATAAGAAGATAAGAATATGACCATATATGATGTCATAAAAATAATTATGATTCTTTAATAAGTCAATAATATTATTTAAATAATTATACCGGAGGATTCGGACACTTACGAAACAAATCGGTCCTAAGGTAAGGGAAATATCACAATCTCATTTTTATCCGAGATTGTTTATACTTTGGAATTTACTGGGGTGTATTTTATCATCCACATACATGTTTCCTCAATATTTAATATTATTTATTTCCAAATACAATTTTTTAAATCCAATTTTACCCTTTGGTGAGTTTTTACTAAAAGATATGAAAAGAATATTTTGTCATTTTTCGTACGAGGTACTTTTTGACTTTTCCGGCCAAAGTACGTGAAGAATGTTTTTTTAACTTATACGACCTGAATGGATTTTTGAAACATTATTTCCAAGAAGCTTACTTTACAAGTTTTAAAGTTTATTTTTATTCAACTTCTTTTAGATTAGAATTGTATGACATGTTAAGAAAGGAAAAGTGTTTTTGAAGTAGAAAGGATATTTTCCTCAA
The DNA here is from genome assembly GCA_963277665.1 of Viscum album. Lineage (NCBI taxonomy): Eukaryota > Viridiplantae > Streptophyta > Magnoliopsida > Santalales > Viscaceae > Viscum > Viscum album. The sequence goes on along the minus strand of OY728138.1, from coordinate 716,936,813 downwards.
GAATGGAGTTCAAGTGTTTTATCAAAATTATTTTCCATCTAAGATAATATAGGGTTATATTTCTATCCCTATTATTACATTGATTTTATTATGTTGTGATGGAAATATTTTTATGAATTCCTTTCTCTTATATGAATTGTTTTATGATGTCACGACGTTAAAGATTCCCATTATTATTACATGGGTTATGCTTTGATGTATGGTTTATGATTTTGTGGCACACTTAAGAATGGTATCATTATGAGATGGTTGGGACCTATATCTCCCTCTAATGCATTGGGTAAAGATTTTATATCTCATGAGATAGACATGGCTGGAACGGCAGTTTAAACCGGTTCAGTGAAGTAGGACTGAAACGAGGAATGAACTCGGTTCAGAAATGGACTTTGTCCACCAAGATAGTCTTGGGAATGAGTCTTGACTAACAAGAAATGATTTTCTATGATTATGTGTGTATGCCAAAAAGTTTCATGTTTTAAGTTATGATTATTGGGATTACATTTCACTTCTATGATTTATCTCATATTATGAAATTATGATTTCTTTTGCAGGTTATGATTTCCAAAAGTTATGTTCTTATGTATATGATGTGATTGATATTTCTTTTGTTTACCCTTACTGAGAATTTGAGCTCACCCGTTTATGTTTTCTTTTCCCCAGGATATAAACAATGGTTTTAGGTAAAAGAAGGAAGATCTTTATGGGAGATGTTGGAGATCTTTCACCACGATTAGAAGATTATGTTCCGAGTTTCCAAAGACACTAAACTATTATGTTCCTTGTGTGTGTGTTTTTGTTATGTACTAAGTATTCCGCAAAAGTAATGTAATGTCCATGTACGTTAAGCTTCGGTTCTCTACAGTCTTCATCCATAAACAGTGGCCTCTAATCTATTTTTATTGGAAGTGTTATAGATATAACTTGGGGAAAATTTACCTGGAGGATTTCTAATTGCCCCTAAAACCTCGGTTCAGGATGGTTGGGATCATACCGAGGATCGCCACAATCTGATTTCCGTTCAATAGTGCACTTGATGAGGAACTTGTCGATGATCCTTCTCTATTTCGCAAGTTTTTGGTTCAGTGTGGCTTTTTTGAGAACCTATTCCATACATTTAAATGAATCAAATGGGTTAGAGGGATTGACTATCCTAGAACTTGATTTTCCATTGTTAAGATCTTGACCCTGGGGAAATGACTCTTTGGGTTCTCTAATACCAACTGTTAGCCTTTTTGGAGAGTGTGGAAACCTATAGGTTTTTTTGGGTATTGTGCTTTCCCATTGGGTTGTTCATCTTCTTCAAACACTGTTTCATTTCTCCCTTCTAGGTGTATCTCATGAACGATCATGTTTACTATGACGATTCCCCATGAAATATCCTTGATATCACTGGTTGAACCAAGTTAAAACATGATATGACTATAGTGTAGGGTAGAATAGTACCCCAATACAAGGATTTTCACATGTGGGGAAGCTACCTTAATTAACCTATAGAGTAAAATAAATCTATGGATGAATCATTTCTTGAGATTTTGTTGATAACTAGGTGATTTTGGGTGTTGACAAATAGTGAGTGCAGCCAAATCTACCAGGTGGAAATGCTAGCCAATTTCTTCGAAGTGTTCCCATATCTTGGGGTAAGCGAACCATTGATGATGGAGATGGAAATAATTCATCCGTAATGTTTAGAGTAAGAAAAAATCATTTTCATGGGTGAGGGACTCTAGGATTTTGAATTTTTTAGTTGCAATTTGCTAGAACAACTCTGGTAGATGGTCCACTATGAGAATGTCCCACAAACTTGTCGGCTCAGACTCGAGATCTATCCCTTGGTTGCCCCATTCATCTACTAGGGCGGTTGAGGGACCAATAACGACACTGTAGTGGACCATTGTAGTATAGGACTGGTTAGTGGATTGTACATCATACATGTTTACAAACTATTGCATCTTGGAAAATATTCTGGGGAATGCACTGACTTTATAACCACATCCCTATAGGATGGGGTACTAACCACTATTTCTTATGTAGAGGTGGCAGTTGTTGGGGCAGAGAAGGATGTTGTTCGTCATCAACCTGTCCCCGGAAATTCTTTTTGTGATCTCTTCTTGATGAAGAGAATGATCCAAGTTAAGATAGAGAGGATTTTACATCAATACCCTGGACAATATTCAAATCATCCTCCTAATGTATGTATCTATAGAGAAATTTAGGGATCCAACGCATCTATCATTCTAGGAGGAAAAAGATAATACACTAAGTTCCACCCCATAAACTAATATAGATGATCTGGGTGATGGATCCATAATCAAATCACACTTAGTCTCAGATTATTAAAATAGGATAGTATTGAACATGATTTGGAACTTCTCAATATTCTTCATTCGGAAGCGATGGCCCACCTTCCTGCCTCTAGATGATTAATTTGGGTAGGATTGATTTACGACAAGGGAAGGACCTTTGTGTAACATCCCAAGATTTTATGAAAAATATCCTTTTTTAATTTCACTAATGTCTTGTGTTGTACGCTTCACCAAAAGGAGCTTGCACAACACGCATCCTTGACTTGCCTTGCATTACACGCAATCACAACCTTTCTCGATAGCTTGCGTCGTACGCAATACCGAGTTTCACTAAACAACAATATGCTATTAAAACTAGCCGTTATGAATAGTAATAACCACTTTTTGAAATTTTATACATTTTATTTTTTAAAATGGGCTTCGTTTTTGGACTCAGAATACCGAAATTAGCCTAGGGTGAAATTTTGGTATTTTTCTGAAAACTTTCAATTTTTGATGAATAGTGAAACCACTAAGTGGTAGGTTAAAAACTGAATTCTGCATAAAACTTAATTTTACCGCTTCTGTGAATGGAATTTCGAAAATCCGACAAACACGGTTGATATCAGTAAGTAAAATGTGGTTCAATGAGATAAAAATAATTTTTTGGTGAATAGTAACTTTTTACTTTTTTTACCGCGGTTAATAATAAATAGGGTAACTAAGGGTAAATATGATATTAATATTACCCTAACACATGTCCTAATTCTATTGGACAAGTGTAATTCGACCAAAAACAAACTTAGGAATAAAATATGACCATTTAGGCCCACTTGGGTTAGATTAGGACATTTATTATTAATTTATTTAAAGAGGGGTTAAAATAGTTAAAATCAAAGTTTAATAAGTAAATCATTTTTAATATGGGGTTATACATAAGATAAATTCGATTGTAAATATTAATTAGAAAGATAAAAAGATTTCATAAATGATGGTATTTTATTTGTAATTTTTATACATCATATAATTTAATTTATTTATGACACAATGATGATGCAGTAATTATCTTATTAATGAAATATTGACATAATTGATGTAATAAACACCAAAATAAATGTAATTTGAGACTTTTTATGAATTCCACAAATTTTCTAGGTTACTATGATATATTAGTGTTGATTTAATCAACTTGGTTCGAACATATAATTCTGTTATAACTTTCACAAAAATCATATATCAAATAGTGTCAAAATTAACACAAAATAGTTTTTAAATCAAATATTATATTATTAATTGTTATTTTATTCCTAAAAATCTAAGGTTCGGTCAAATGACTTAGATAAGGATATATATATTAATAATAAACAATTTGTGGTTCGTATGGCATGTTATAGTAAGTGTATTAACCATATAGTGAAAGAAAACAAAAAGACATGGTAAAAGTTAAATTATTTAACTTAGAGTTAAATCTAATTGATAAGGATAAAATAATACCCTAAACTTGTCTAAATCCTATTGGTTGATAGGATTTCTACCCATTCCCACTTTAGCTTCTAAATAAGACCATTTGGAACCATTATAAACTGATTTTGACTTTAATGTAAAATAATATTTTGAGATATTCCTAAGGTGCCCCTCTCCTCCCTTATAAAAGGGTACCTCCTCCCCCTCCTCCTCACACCAATTTGAGCACTCAAGCTCGTCCAACCCCTGAAATTTTCTCCTCTCCACTTCCCTAGAAACATCCTAGAGGTTCTGGTCTTCCTCAAAGACCAATTTTAGTGCCTTAAGAGGAGGTCTCAAAGTGGCGCTTCAAAGAAGAGGTAATTACTTTACCAATTATTTCATCTTTATTTCTTCTTCCACTTCTTCTTCTTAGGTTGTTTCATTATGAAGTAATAACATCAGTATCACTCATATAATGATATGTTATTATAAGTATGAAACAACCCTATTTCACCATCTATCCATCCTACGGAAAAAGAAATCACCACGCGTGCGTACGTACGGAATACCGTCTCCACGCCGTGGTGTAATCTATTTTCCACCACCACCTTACATGGGTGGGTATAATGGTGTAAAGAATAACTATAAATAGTTATTACAACATCATATTGATTCTGATATATTGTATAATCCACTCCAATTCAATTCAATATTTATGGAAATGATATCATCGCTCGTGCGTACGTACGGACTACCGTCTCCACGACGCGATGAGATTCATTCTCCATGTTAACCATTTAAGAATGATTACAAAGTATATATAAGAAATAATAATGAAATATATGACATTATAAAGCTACTGTATTTATGTATATATATATATATATATGTATGTCATCTACTTACTTCCATTCAAGACAATAAGGAAAGGAAAACCGCGTTCATGCGTACGTACGGACTACCGTCTCCATGAATGGTGTTTTTCATTTCATTTATCTATCTATTATATATATATATATATACTGAATATATATGATATATAAATCATATTTTATATTCTGGAAGTAAGTAAATCATGATATAAGTAATAATAATGTCAAGAACAACAAGTCAAAACACCTACGATAAATGAAACGATTTTACCCAAAACGCTTCTTTAACATGGAATTTACAAAAGAACGGGTAATATAATGTCATAAGTGAACCATATATGATATCATAACAATGAATATGATTCTGTAATAAGTCAATGACATTATTTAAATCATTATACAGGAGGTTCGGACACATACAAAGCAAGTCGGACCTAAGGTAAGGGAAATGTCACAGTCTCATTTTTATCCGAGATTGTTTATTCGTAAGTATTTACTGGGGTGTATTTTATCATCCACATCCATGTTTCATCAATATGTAATATTATTTCCATCCACATACAATTTTTAAAATCCATTTTTACCCTTCGGTGAGTTTTTAGTAATATGTATGAAAGGAATCTTTTGTCGTACGAGGTACTTTTTGACTTTTCCGACAAAAGTATGAAGAATGTTTTTTTAACTTATACGACATGAATGGATTTTTAAAACATTATTTCCAAGAAACATCCTTTACAAGTTTTCAAGTTTATTTTGAATCAACTTCTTTTATTTTAAAGTTGTATGACATGTTATGAAAGGAAAAATGTTTTTGAAGTAGAAAGGATATTTTCCTCAAGAATGGAGTTCAAGTATTTTATCAAAATTATTTTCCATCTAAGATAATAAAAGGGTTCTGTTTTTATCCCTATTATTACATGGATTTGATTATGTTGTTATGGAAACATTTTAATGAATTCCTTTATCTTATATGAATTGTTTTATGATGTCATGTTGTTTAAGAATCCCATTTTTATTACATGGGTTATGCGATGATGTATGATTTATGATTATGTGGCACACATAAGAAAAGATTCATTATAAGATGGGCGGGACCTATATCTCCCTCCAATGCATTGGGTAAAGATTTTATATCTCATGAGATAGACATGGCTGGAATAGTAGGTTATACCGGTTCAGTGAAACAGGACTGAAACGAGGGTTACTCGATTCAGAAAGGGACTTTGTCCACTATGATAGTCTTGGAAATGAGTCTTGACTAACAAGAAATGATTCTCTATGATTATGTGTGAATATCACAAAGTTTCATGTTTTAAGTTATGATTATTGTGATTACATTTCACTACCATGATTTATCCAATGTTATGAAATTATGCTCTCTTTTGCAGGTTATGATTTCCAAAATGTTATGTTCTTATGAATACGATGTGATTGATATTTCTTTTGTTTACCCCTACTGAGCATTTGAGCTCACCCTTTTATGTTTTCTTCTCCCCAGGATATAAAGAAAGGTTTTATGTAAAAAAAAGGAAGATCTTTATGGGAGTTGTTGAAGATCTTTCACCACGATTAGAAGATTTTATTCCGAGTTTCCAAAGACACTAAACTATTACGATCCTTGTGTGTGTGTTTTTGTTATGTACTAAGTATTCCGCAAAAGTAATGTAATGTCCATGTACGTTAAGCTTCGGGTCTCTACAGTTGGTATCAAAGGAAAGGTTTAGTCAACCTTTGAAAACTAGGATGCGAAAACGTTAGTGAGATCCCTAGAGATATTTCTACGGTATGTATAGGGATGTCCCTAAGGTTAAGTATACGTATAGGTTATAGTACTAGAAATACGCTAACGAACATAGAATTAAACCTAAGATGTTAGATATTTAAGGTACTCCCCCTTTATTATGTTGTTTTCCCTAGCATGATTTTTGCCTCTCACACTATTCTTTTTGGGTTTTAGACGATGGCTGGAACCCGAAGGAACCGTGTTGATCAATGCAATGGACAATGCAATGATTGTCCTCCTGAACAAACTAATGTTATGGGAGATGGAGTGAAAAATCTTATTGCTATACTTACACAAGCTAGGAATCATTCTGGACTTCCAAATGAGCAGAGAAGGGAACAATATTCTATTGAGTCCTTCGTGAGGAAACGTCCACCTTCTTTCAGTGGGTCTTCTGATCCACTTGTTGCTGAACAATGGATTAGTACCACTGAAAAGATATTTTCAGTTCTTCAATGTTCTGAACATGATAAAGTCATCTTAGCAGTATATTGTTTGGAAGGTGAAGCTGATCAATGGTGGAATCTTATCAAGAATACAAGGCAAAGAGATGAAATTGAGTCCATGGAATGGGATGAGTTCAAGAACTTGTTTTTCAGTAAGTAATTCCCTCGTATTCTTCGAACAAAGATGGAGAAGGAGTTTCTTGAACTAAAGCAAAAGGATGATGAATCTGTTGGTATATACGAAGCGAATTTTACAAGACTTGCAAGGTATGCATCTGGCATTATCATCCAACCTGAAAGTAAAGTTGATCGATTTTTCAGTGGCTTAAAACCAAGTCTTCAAAGGGCATTAGTTATAAGAGACTTCAGTAGCTATGAAGAAATTGTTCGTTGTGCTATCAAGGTAGAAATGAAAGTTGGTGTTACATATCCATCTCATGGTTTTGACAAGAAAAGAATGATGGAGTTCAAGGAGAAATCTCAGAATAATGGTGAAAAGAAGATGAATGTTTCCTTATGCACAAAGTGTGGAAAGAAGCATGGTGGAGATTGTCTTAAAGGGACTAGAAAATGTTTTAAGTGTGGAAAATAAGGTCATCGAGCAGCTAAGTGTCGAAGTAATGGAAAAAGGGTTTCTAATGATGTGAATAAAGCAAACACTGCAGAGAACACACCACCAACACTTCAATGCTTCAAGTGCAAGGAAATGGGGCATTATGCTAATAAATGACCTAATCCATGGGTTAGTGATGATCAACATGAGCAACCACTGAAGGCAAAGGACAAAGGGAAGTCACATGCGATCACTATTGGCGATGTTGAATATGACAACGATGTGGTGGAATGATTCAGTGTTTATGTAATGGGATTCCAAAATAATGTTGTATCATTGAGTATTGCAATATTTATTGATGTGGTATTCAAAGTGATTGAGATATTTTTTGGAAATAAGTTGATATGCGAGAAAATGAAATGTTTAATAGTATTCATGAGCTCATGATTGATATAAGGACTAAGTGATATCATGGTTTGAGTATATAGAATTTTGAGGATTTTGGTATGTGGAAAGTGTTAACTTTATACTACATTCATGTTTTCACTAAGGTATTCAAGAGAATACATGATTAAGGACTTTGAATGTTTGTAATGTGACCAACAAAACATATCTTATGATATATGGGGATCAACGATGGTATTAAATCTCTGGTAATCGTTTTCACTATGTTATGAGAGTGGACTGCAGTATTATGGATAAGCCTAAAGATTGAAATGGATTATGTTGGACATAAGTGAGTATTGTTTAAGGATAGAAGTTATTTTTATTCGATATTATTGATGGGATGTTATAGTAATATAGTTTTAGAAAAAGGACAACCTGCAGGATGGGCGACAGCCCATCGCTTCAGACAAGGCTGTGGGAATCGAACCCACAACCGAAGTGCGACTGGCCTTTATAGCCTACCACTGGCCTACAAGAAGTCCCTGTTTAGTAGAAACTAGTTTTATTATATTAAGCAGTATGATATATAAAGTATAAGTCCATTTTAGGAACCATATATGATTAATCTCACTATAGATCGACTTATGTATATAAATTTTGCTAACCTTTTAAGACAGATGGAATGACCCGTCATTCTATCACATGATCTGCTAACAATTCACGAATAACAAATTCAACTTCATTTATTTAAGAGATGAAGTGGAAATTGTTAAAGGCACGAACAACAGTGAGGTTGTACCAACATAAAGTAAGTATTTATTCTAATTCAAATTCTTTAACTTTAGGGAAACGATCTTCAAAACCAAAAATGTTGTCCTAGTGATCTTATATCTGATGAATCAGATGGTACCTTAGATCGTCACAAATTTATGGCTTTGTGATTACTGTCTTTTCCATAGCCATGTTCTCTACCACTCTCCATCAAAACATGATGGTTAGGTTTCTCTTCCATATCCATATTTTCACCTATGTGGAAACCCAGTGGTTAGTTTATTTGGGTAACCGTTACGTTTCATACTTTTGTTTTTAAAGATTGGTTTTGATATTCCTTTTAACGATGTGGGTTTCTATTAAAGAAACTTTCAAATAGTAAACCATTTATAACCCCAACGAATTTCAAGGGCGAAATTCATTTTAAGGGGGGTAGAATGTAACAGCCCAAGATTTTATGAAAAATATCCTTTTTTAATTTCACTAATGTCTCATGTTGCACGCTTCACCAAAAGGAGCTTGCACAACACGCATCCTTGACTTGCCTTGCATTACACGCAATCGCAACCTTTCTCGATAGCTTGCGTCGTACGCAATACCGAGTTTCACTAAACAACAATATGCTATTAAAACTAGCCGTTATGAATAGTAATAACCACTTTTTGAAATTTTATAAATTTTATTTTTCAAAATGGACTTCATTTTTGGACTCAGAATACCGAAATTAGCCTAGGGTGAAATTTTGGTATTTTTCTGAAAACTTTCAATTTTTGATGAATAGTGAAACCACTAAGTGGTAGGTTAAAAACTGAATTCTGCATAAAACTTAATTTTACCGCTTCTGTGAATGGAATTTCGAAAATCCGACAAACACGGTTGATATCAGTAAGTAAAATGTGGTTCAATGAGATAAAAATAATTTTTTGGTGAATAGTAACTTTTTACTTTTTTTACCGCGGTTAATAATAAATAGGGTAACTAAGGGTAAATATGATATTAATATCACCCTAACACATGTCCTAATTCTATTGGACAAGTGTAATTCGACCAAAAACAAACATAGGAATAAAATATGACCATTTAGGCCCACTTGGGTTAGATTAGGACATTTATTATTAATTTATTTAAAGAAGGGTTAAAATAGTTAAAATCAATGTTTAATAAGTAAATCATTTTTAATATGGGGTTATACATAAGATAAATTCGATTGTAAATATTAATTAGAAAGATAAAAAGATTTCATAAATGATGGTATTTTATTTGTAATTTTTATACATCATATAATTTAATTTATTTATGACACAAAGATGATGCAGTAATTATCTTATTAATGAAATATTGACATAATTGATGTTATAAACACCAAAATAAATGTAATTTGAGACTTTCTATGAATTCCACTAATTTTCTAGGTTACTATGATATATTAGTGTTGATTTAATAAACTTGGTTCGAACATATAATTCTGTTATGACTTTCACAAAAATCATATATCAAATAGTGTCAAAATTGACACAAAATAGTTTTTAAATCAAATATTATATTATTAATTGTTATTTTATTCCTAAAAATCTAAGGTTCGGCCAAATGACTTATATAAAGATATATATATTAATAATAAACAATTTGGGGTTCGTATGGCATGTTATAGTAAGTGTATTAACCATATATTGAAAGAAAACAAAAAGACACAGTAAAAGTTAAATTATTTAACTTAGAGTTAAATCTAATTGATAAGGATAAAATAATACCCTAAACTTGTCTAAATCCTATTTGTTGACAGGATTTCGACCCATCCCCACATTAGCTTCTAAATAAGTCCCTTTGGAACCATTATAAACTGATTTTGACTTTAATGTAAAATAATATTTTGAGATATTCCTAAGGTGCCCCTCTCCTCCCTTATAAAAGGGTACCTCCTCCCCCTCCTCCTCACACCAATTTGAGCACTCAAGCTCGTCCAACCCCTGAAATTTTCTCCTCTCCACTTCCCTAGAAACATCCTAGATGTTCTGGTCTTCCTCAAAGACCAATTTTATTGCCCTAAGAGGAGGTCTCAAAGAGGCGCTTCAAAGAAGAGGTAATTACCATTACCAATTCTTTCATCTTTATTTCTTCTTCCACTTATTCTTCATAGGTTGTTTCATTATGAAGTAATAACATCAGTATCAATCATATAATGATATGTTATTATATGTATGAAACAACCCTATTTCACCATCTATCCATCCTACGGAAAAAGAAATCACCGCGCGTGCGTACTTACGGAATACCGTCTCCACGCCGTGGTGTAATCTATTTTCCACCACCACCTTACATGGATGGGTATAATGGTGTAAAGAATAACTATAAATAGTTATTACAACATCATATTGATTCTGATATATTGTATAATCCACTCCAATTCAATTCAATATTTATGGAAATGATATCATCGCTCGTGCGTACGTACGGACTACCGTCTCCACGACGCGATGAGATTCATTCTCCATGTTAACCATTTAAGAATGATTACAAAGTATATATAAGAAATAATAATGAAATATATGAAATTATAAAGCTAATGTATTTATGTATATATATATATGTATGTCATCTACTTACTTCCATTCAAGACAATAAGGAAAGGAAAACATCGTTCATGCGTACGTACGGACTACCGTCTCCATGAATGGTGTTTTTCATTTCATTTATCTATCTATTATATATATATATATACTGAATATATATGATATATAAATCATATTTTATATTCTGGAAGTAAGTAAATCATGATATAAGTAATAATAATGTCAAGAACAACAAGTCAAAACACCTACGATAAATGAAACGATTTTACCCAAAACGCTTCTTTAACATGGAATTTACAAAAGAACGGGTAATATAATGTCATAAGTGAACCATATATGATATCATAACAATGAATATGATTCTGTAATAAGTCAATGACATTATTTAAATCATTATACAGGAGGTTCGGACACATACAAAGCAAGTCGGACCTAAGGTAAGGGAAATGTCACAATCTCATTTTTATCCGAGATTGTTTATTCGTAAGTATTTACTGGGGTGTATTTTATCATCCACATCCACGTTTCATCAATATGTAATATTATTTCCATCCACCTACAATTGTTAAAATCCAGTTTTACCCTTCGGTGAGTTTTTAGTAATATGTATGAAAGGAATGTTTTGTCGTACGAGGTACTTTTTGACTTTTCCGACAAAAGTATGAAGAATGTTTTTTTAACTTATACGGCATGAATGGATTTTTAAAACATTATTTCCAAGAAACTTCCTTTAAAAGTTTTCAAGTTTATTTTTAATCAACTTCTTTTATTTTAAAGTTTAATGACATGTTATGAAAGGAAAAATGTTTTTGAAGTAGAAAGGATATTTTCCTCAAGAATGGAGTTCAAGTATTTTATCAAAATTATTTTCCATCTAAGATAATAAAAGGGTTCTATTTTTATCCCTATTATTACATGGATTTGATTATTTTGTGATGGAAACATTTTTATGATTTCCTTTATCTTATATGAATTGTTTTATGATGTCATGTTGTTTAAGAATCCCATTTTTATTACATGGGTTATGCGATGATGTATGATTTATGATTATGTGGCACACATAAGAAAGGATTCATTATATGATAGGTGGGACCTATATCTCCCTCCAATGCATTGGGTAAAGATTTTATATCTCATGAGATAGACATGGCTGGAATGGTAGGTTATACCGGTTCAGTGAAACAAGACTGAAACGAGGGTTACTCGATTTAGAAAGGGACTTTGTCCACTAAGATAGTCTTGGAAATGAGTCTTGACTAACAAGAAATGATTCTCTATGATTATGTGTGAATGCCACAAAGTTTCATGTTTTAAGTTATGATTATTGTGATTACATTTCACTACCATGATTTATCCCATGTTATGAAATTATGCTCTCTTTTGCAGGTTATGATTTCCAAAATGTTATGTTCTTATGAATACGATGTGATTGATATTTCTTTTGTTTACCCCTACTGAGAATTTTACCTCACCCTTTTATGTTTTCTTCTCCCCAGGATATAAAGAAAGGTTTTAGGTAAAAAAAGGAAGATCTTTATGGGAGATGTTGAAGATCTTTCACCACGATTAGAAGATTTTATTCTGAGTTTCCAAAGACACTAAACTATTACGATCCTTGTGTGTGTGTTTTTGTTATGTACTAAGTATTCCGCAAAAGTAATGTAATGTCCATGTACGTTAAGCTTCGGGTCTCTACACTTTGTGTGGGTTGATGATGGAGTGAGGAAGAATTAAACATGGATGAACTAGGGTGAAGGTAGAACCTAAGAAAATTTCTATAGGAACACGAGGAGTACCCCCACTGTATTTGGTGAAAATATGGGGAGAACCACTACATTGATGGGTGACAGAGAGAGGAGGACCATCACTCTGATTAATTTTGTAATGGGAAGGGATCCCACATTGATTGGCATTTATATGAGAGGTCATTCACATTGAAAACCTAAAATATGGGAAAACCGCCATGCCTGGGTTCATGGGAATGAGGCGGACCACAACACTAAATCTCATCATCATTGTTTGACCCGATACAGCCGATGATTGTGATGGTGACCGAGAGAGTCAACCCAGCTTGAACATGGGGTGGATGAGTCCATAATCCCTATAGATAAATTATGTGCCTCATTATATAGTAATATTTATTTGATAGCATACATTGGTGGTGGCTCGTTCCACTGAAGATATAAAAGATGATTCCCCTTAGAGGGTATCCTCAAGATCATGCACCCAATGTTAGCATCGGGTCATCCCGTCTAGGGCTAGATATCTAGGGGTACTGATCACCTAATCCATAGTATTCGGGACCAGATGGCAGTGTTGTTGTGGCCTGGTGGGATCTACAGATGGACGATCCATGGCCAAAGTCATATCCAAGAGGACATAGAAACCCCTTACTTTATCAACATAAGGGAGTGAGTCAAAATATCATTCTAGGAATAGGATCCCGAAATGATTGAGAATTAGAGTGTGGAGTAGTGGCTCGTTATGAACCACTTGGGGTTGTTTAAATGGTAGGTAACTCATGCCTCCATATCTTGAAGACACATATACATCCTCGGGAAGACCCCCTCCAATCAGTATCGATAGATAAGAATGTGCATTACCATCCATTGGATAATTTTGGAAGGGGGGATGGGGAATGGGTGCCCATTAGTTTTGGTTGTGGATGATTTCATGGAATATGTGGGCCCGTACGGGATTTCCCCATTGGTATTTCCCCTTACCATACCACTGTGTCTACGGGTGGTAGGTGATTGGTTTCTTGTAGTTGTAGCTTAATTCCTTCAATGAAGAAATATTCAACCATCATTTGAAAGATCCACACTAACAATGTTGTATACCAAGATGCACATCAATTAACTTCTCCAAATCCAAGTGAGTCTCAAAACATTACCAATGTTTTCATAGTTGGACCTAGCATTGGATGTCAAGATCTCGTGACACACTGATCTATTGAAGCCTCGAATTCTACTAACCTCAAATTGAGGAGAATAATTTCACATTGGGTTCAATATTTAAATTTATGATTCTTTTCCACTTCTGTGGGCCTCATCTGACATTGTGTGTGGGATTAATCACCAAGAAATGTAACATTTGTTCCCTACATTATTTATTTCCAATTATGGGTGGAATCCATCGCCCCTTTAGGGATATTTTCCCCTTGATCAAAACAAGATGATTGGACATCATTCTCTCCTTTAGTGGATTCCTCATTATAATTCATCTCCTTATATGGGACTCCCTTAATGATTAATATATTTTTCATGAAAATCTTCTTGGGGCCATGTCATTGTGGAATTCATTTAATTACACTGTATTTGTCAAGACAATCCAAGGGGTCCTAACTGGGTAGTGACCTTTGGTTAGGAGAGTAGTCACATTTGGCCTCACTGGTGTGTCTAAATGCTGAAACGCCAGTACACCCAGGCTTTCACTTATAATAGGGATTCTTATGGCCATATAAACTGGATGAATCGTACATTGAATGTGGGTAATTTTATTACATAGTTATGTATATGAGGTTTTCCTCATCTTCCCATGTTTGACATGGGGTATGTTGCGAGTTTAACGTCTAGTGGAGATGGATCGGATTGATTGGAACACTTATAAAAGTGGATTTGATGGGTACATAAATTGGAGAGATCAGTTGGATAGTTTAGTGGATGGGTGGATCAGAATGCCAAATAAGGATAGAACCATGATGGTGTGTCCTAGAAAGGGGATGCTTTCACACCTTGAAGGCTGATTTGGACACCACAAAGGATGGATCAGAGGATGGTGGGTTCCAGAAAAGGGGCCATCATTGTATACCATTGGCTAAGATTGATCTATGTTAAGTCTTCCTATGTACCCTATTTGGGATATAGGTATCATAAACAATGTCTTTTCAGAGGGTGGGTCATGGGATCGGGTTGTACACAATGGAAAAAACCAGGTAGCGTGTTGGGGATTCCATGTGGTTAGTGGCTTGGGTGGTGCAAAGAGAAATGAGATGAATGGGGATTACACATGTTTAGCTAGCTATATAGAAGGAAGGATTTCTCTAGGATATGTCTACCTGAGTAAAATTAGGGCTGGTATGGATGAAGTGTCGAAGGGTGAATGAATAGGGATGAAACAAAGAGTTGTTCTAAAGGTGAAAACAATGGTATTGGACCTTAGGGAGGTTGCCTACATATCCCTAGGGTTGGGAATCAAAGTAAATATAGTTCTAGAATAGGGAGATGAGTCACTTGAAGATTCATCTCATTAGAATGGATGCCTGGATGGGGAACCCAAAGAAATAAAAAAACACTTAAGGAATGATCATCATAAGAAATAAAGGCTCGAGCTAGAGACCAATATGGAAGTGGGTGGCGGGATTGCTCATTGGGAATTATTCCAATATACCTTGTTCAAAAAGGGAAAAGTTGAAAGTCCACATAGTTTAAAAATGGGTCATATAATTAGGGTGTACACAAAGGATAGAAACTCGATGACATGTTGTGGCTTACGCATGGTTAGTATCCCATCAAAAGAGGGACACTCTTGGTCGGAAGAGTATAGATTGAGTGTGGGGACATAAGAATTGAGAAGAAACAATAATTTTTCTAACACCACTAATGGGAGGACCAAGGATGTGGGTCCCAACAAAGGGGATACCATAGTTTACTAGTGTTTGGGGTTGATCTTTAGGGAGGATTAATACGTACCCCATCTTGGAGATAGAGATCAAAAATCATGTTATTTAAAAGCATACAATTTAATGAATTTTGAGTCGAAAATGGAATACAATTTAACATCATGCGTCATGAAGGTGAATTGATTTTAAGTATTCAGGACTAATGGGTGATGGGCTTGAACCTCAGGGTGGCTTCCTACATATCCCCATGGTAGGAAATTAATTTCCAGGTAGTTTGGTAGAGAGGGTAGTGGGGCTTACATTCTAAAGAGGTAAAAAGAGGATTCCATGTTCGATTCTTACTCTAAGCCCGTGTGAGTCATTCTCAGTGTGAGAAAAAAGAGGTTCCAATAGACATGACCATTTCATTGTGAATGTTGTGTCAAAGTGGAGTAGAGAGAGGCTTACATGTGTATAGAAGCCCATGGATAGAAAGATTGTGAAGCTCCAGCAGGGTGTCCAGATGTACAAGGAGGATATAGCTATCGTACAAGGGGTACCCTACCAAAGTGTGTTGTGGATTATGGAAAGGATTCCTGATGCACAAATTGAAAAAAACCTCATAGGTACAGACTTGGAGGGAGGGAACTAGATATTATCCAATCTTTAATCCTCTCAAACCTATCACATTTGTGACAATCATATTTTAACATCAGGTGTAGAGGTTGTGGGGTTTCATGGAAGTTTAACATCTGGCAACTCAGATGATGGGGACTCACTCCTCACCTTCTGGACATACATAATTGGTACCATCCCACACTTGGGGAAAGGAAGGAATTAGCAACACCTGACATTTGGGTTTGTTGGGTGATCTATTGTAGGGTCCTTGTTAGGGTGACTATCCAAATAAACAATAGCCGTAAGCATGCATGTGTGATTAAGCACATGGTAGGGCCACACAACATGAATCACCACTTGAAAAGATTATAAGTCACTTCATAAAAGACTGGATTACCACATGGGAGAGGGGTTTTCTAGAAAGAAGACCTTTTAAAGAGGGGATTCTTGAAGTTTTAGTGCCTGGAGTAGAGGATGACCTTCTCGAAGCTCTCGTGCTTCATGAAGAGGATTCTCTACACAAAGGAAAGGGTCTTCATGAAGCCCTGATGCTTAATTAAGGGTGGGTTTTAAAATAGAAAAGATTCACCTTAGAAAAGAAATCATTATTTAAGGAGTTCCTCATGATGGATTCATTATTTGCGAAGCCTCAAGCACCCCGAAGGGGCTCCCTCCTTTTTGAAGAGCATAAGCCTTCGAAAAGGGAATCCCCACCATAGGCAGGGGCCATGAAAATTACAAGGAGGTGTGACTCATAGAGGCCAAGTTCCTTTAAATATATATTTTTGAATTCATAAAGGTCATTGTGACACATGAGCTTGGAAAGAGAAAGGGCATAGTGAAAGTGCTTTTAAGGGGGATGAGCCTTTTATTTATAGGTAACAAAGGTTGGTGGGGGTCACATAGCTCGCTGCAAATAAAATATAGGTGTTCTGAAGAAAAATTAATGACCCAAATACAAAGGGGAGGCAATAGACTCGATCAAAATCATAGAGGGTCTATCAGAGTGCCGATCATAGATCTAGATATGGAGAAATGGTGACATTGAGAAGAGGAATGTCTCTATTAGATTTCATCAAAATCGTTGGGGGTCTGTCGAGTCATGCATGGGATCGCTGATGCAGCCAATACAGAGGGGAAAACAGATAGAATCTGACACTGTAAAGGCATCCAAGTTCATTAGAATCATAGAGGATCTGTCACAGACATTATCAAATGTAGAGGTTGGACGACCCTATGAATTTCTTCACGAACAAGGCCCATTAAGATATTTCAATTGGATTTAATGTCCATTTTGAGTCTAGATTTACTTTAAAATGGTTTCAACTTTGTTTGTACCTCAAGTTACATGAATTTATGTGCCAATAGTATACCTATGATTAAACTAATTACATTAATTCTCCACTAGTTATTTTGTAAAATTCCATTTTTCCTATCATTTTCCTCCTTTTATGAAATCAATAATCAAAATGAATATTTTTTATAAAGTAATTCATTTATTTCTCTATTTACTCAAAAACCCTTTTTCTTGCATGAATGTATTTTATAAAAATCTTATAAATAAAGTTTCCAATTTTCTAAAATGTTTTTTAAGGACATTTTTACCCATGTTATTGTTTAAAAAAATCATAAGTAATATTGTATTTATTTTTTGAATAAGGCCCTCCTGAATTTTTACCATGAATGTGAAGGGAATCATAGGCCCCATGAAAGGATAAAATAAAATGAAACATAAAATATCAGGAGGGAAAAATTAATGTTATTACATGTCATAGTATATGTATATATTCCATGTAAAATAATATAGGTCTATACCATAATTTATGTCCCAATGAAAGAAAATTAAGACAAAAATCCCTTACAGCTTTACTAACTCTTGAACTGTAAACCCCATAATAGATAGGAATTAAAATAGATATTAAAATAACAAAATTATTTAGGGTAATAATAATAAAATAAATCCATGGGATTTGTGTACAAGAGATAAATTAAATAGGTGGTGAATATGGAATGTGTCTCATAGAAGTAAAAAGTGACACAAAAATCCATTACCTTATGTCTTGAATTCCATCGTACTCATTCTAAACTCATTAATAATAAAAATATTTTTAGGATACATTTATTAATGAAAAGTATATATATATATATATAATACTATATTTTATTTAATTAGGTCATTTTATTTAACATTTACTAACAATTATATGTTAGATTCATGTTTCAAGAAATAAATTATTTGTTTTTTGTATATGTTTTGATTTTTTATTTTCGGTCCTCCTACTTTGATTATGGTTACATAAAGTAAAGATGAATAATTATGTTATAATTATAATATTTACACATAAAATATAATTTTAATACCATCAATGAAATATGGTTTTGAAAAATGAAGTAAGTTATGAGCATGAAGATGGTAGGTCATAAGTAAGCCTGGGAAAAATTTCCATTTTCAAGGATCATTATGGAAATGTGGTGAGTAATACCATATATTTAAAGAAATATAATAATATAAATAGTCATATTATTTATTTAAATACAGTTATACATATCATATATGTTGTGTAGTAATTAATAGAGAGTCACATTGCTTTTTTAAAGGTGGTAGTCTACACGTACACGTATAATATTATCATCTTTCATTAAGTGAAATGGTAAGAAATAAAATGATATATGTTATCATTTTAGAATTATAAATATGTAATTAATTTTGTAATATTGACATGAATATCAAATACAATCATTAAATTTATCCTTATCACCTTCCATGTAAATCACAAAGGATTCAAATCACTTCGTGTGGCAGTAGCCTACCATAAAAACGGGTAAAATTATCTTATTAAAAAAACTAGAAATAATAAATGTATGTGTGATGAAATAATTATAGCATAATAATAATATCAAAATTTTAATATATAATCTATTAATATCTCATTATTTCCAACCATTAGTAGTGTTAATGGTAAAACTAATGACATCAGTTCTCGAGGTGGTAGTCTGTTGTAGACCCGAACCATGATTTCAGGACACATTTTATGGAAGTGGAGAATGTTTTAGGTAATAATACTATTTTCAAAAATACCAGTATATGGAATATAATTTGGTTATTATATCAGTATTTTCAAAAAAAATAATTTATGGAGGAGGATAAAGAAATAATATAAAGTTGCTCAATGATGAACATTAACTCTTCTTCGAGAACCCTCATTAGGATTGTACTAAAGCCTTAATAGGTTAGATTTATATCAAAAATATTACTTCTAGGTTGATTAGATGTAATTTTAAAAGTGATATGGGTTGGTATTGTCTAAAAAAATTGGATTTTAGGAGTGAGGAAGAGATGATAAGGGGTGGATTTTTATAAGTGGGGGAGAGCACACACATGGGATATTAGAAAATAAATAATTCGTCACAAATTTTTAATATGTAAAAAAGAAAAAAATTATGTAATTATAGAAACTTATAGGTTTAATGGTTGAAATATGTCCACAAAACTATTATTAGAGAAGTTTATAGGTCATTTTTACCCTTATTTTTAATGTTTACCACTTTGGTAAACCTATTTTTACCTTAAAAGTATAAATCAATTTTTAATACATTTACTATTCTATTTTTTTAAAAAATATGTTGATATTATTAGAAATTATAAATTATTATTAATCCAAATATGGAATAAATTTTTACAAATTCCACTCAATGAAGTGGAAAATTTTAATTAAAAATTAATCTCACAGATATGATGATAAAGTATGGTTTTAAAGAGAAAATGGTCAAAAGAATAAAATGTTTTATATAAAAATTTAATATGAAATTTATTTAAATGAAGTAAAATTTATTTATTTCTATATAATTGAACTAATTTTACTTTAAAAATAATTTATAACAAATTTTAACATTAAAAATAATTTAAACAAATAGGAAGTTATCAATTAAAATTATATATTTTTCTCTTTTCAACAATAAATGAAACATTTTGGAAAATCACAAAATTTCATCCAAATATATGTTTAAAATTAAGATATATGAAATTAATTGTATTTTTTAAAATAAATTTTTCAAAATTTTTAAAACTTATTTTTAAAATAATTTTGTCAAAGGCAACAAAACTGATATTTAGAAAAATTATTTTTAAGCTTAAATAACCCTTATTCTTATCTATTATCAGAAAAAGAAATAATTTGAATGTAAAATATATGATTGGATATATAATATATAAATTTAATTAAAATAATTAACTAAAATTTATTCATAGAATTTATGAGGGTAAAACCTATTAGTATGTATAAAAATGGTGTTTCAGAAAATTATTTACTTTATTTTAATAATGTTTTTATTTTCATTTATACATAATTGGTCACTAAATAATTAATTATATAACTATGTGTGAAACATATATTTTTATAAATTATATAACCATATTTATACCTTCCATATTCAATGTCTATGAGATAACTATAATATTAAATAATAATATTTTTGTAGAATGTCATGTTTTCTTGAAACTCAATGTTTTATATAATGAATGATAAATAAGGTATTATGAGTAAAATAAGAAAAACATAGCGTTTCCTATGGAACATGATAAACATTTTTTTTAGTTGAAAAAACCCCAAAAAATAAGTTTTATGTAAGGTAATCTAAATGCAATGTTGTGTTCTACACAAAATATAGATAAGTTTAAATTATATTGAGAAAAAAATATATCACGAAATACTGGGGTATTATATAGTATCACATTCACTTATCATTATAAAGATAAATATATGTGTTTATGACATCAAAGTCAACATATGAACGGTGATCAAATGATATTCATTTTAAATTTCCTCTCTATTAAAATAATTTCATTATTTTTTAGGATCTGCTGAGTGGAACACAAAATCTCCAGATTATATCCATTGTTTCATTTATTCCTCATTCATGGATAATAATATATGAATATTCAACAAATACCACTTCTCATTTAACTATAAAAGAGTAACATTAAAATTTTAACTATATATTTTTCTATATTTTCCACCCTTTTTACAGGGCCTACTATCCACATTTATTTATTCTATTCTATCAAAAAACATTTAGATTAATCACCTATGCTATATCAGTTATTAGGGTTTTTTTTTCATAAGCTATAGTGTGTGTTTTCCATGTACCATGGAATTTTAAAAATACATCATATAAAAATTTCATTTTTATCAATAGAAAAAATATTTAGAATTGAATATCTAAATTCCAAAACCATACTAATATCTTTTATTATGAATATATGATTATGTGATATGGGACCCACATTCTATAAAAACCTTATCTTTAACGTGAGTAAAATAACATATTTACATTATGAATGTGTCTATGATTAATTCTACATCAGTAGTATTCAAAATTCAATGTAATTATATTATATAAATTAAGAAATTCATTAAAATAATCTTAACTAGATGTACACTTACCTAGAGAACCATCTATGTTCATTTCATTTCATACAAGTCTAATTGACCAATGAGAAGTTAATTTATGGAGATATGTTTGATATTGTGTTTCCCCTTCCAATATATTCAATTACATCTCCAAATTTATGATATATTTCATGTCATGTCCTATTGTATCATTTTCATTACCCAATAAATAGTTCCTGTGATTATCGTGGCCTCTCTTATTCTCTATTGTAGTGTGTGATTAAACTATTGAATATCCCTAGACATTTCCACCTTTTTTAATTAATACACCTTCATGTCCCAACTATCAATCCATAATCACCCCACACAAAATTTGATAGTGGTTATATGTGAGATAGAGATAAAATAAAATAGTACATTTATTAATGAAAATATTAAAAATGAATAGATTATTAAAGAATATCAAAAAATATAAATAAGGAGAAATTAGAGAAAGAGAAATTAAAGTATAAGAAAAAATAGAAGTGGGAGGAGAAAGAGAACTTCCAAATGATGCCACTCCCAAGTCGAGGCCTTAAACTCATAGTTTCTTCCAATAGAAGGCAATCCAACCACAGTTTTTACCCTCCCCAAATAGATTCCCATTTATTTAAAAATTCCAAAACCTACCCCCAACATCACTGACCAACCAAATAATTCATATTACAATATTACCCCTGATATTTATAGAACCACAACCTGATACTACAATAATTATCAAAACTTCCCCAACACCATTATGCACCATTAAATCCATGATTAGGACCCATAAGAAAGGCTAGTAGACTCACATTGTAATAAAGTACTTCCAATTTATCAAACACCTTGTACATAAAGTGAGTAAACCATGAATATCTCTCTATATTAGATTACTCTAACTACACAATTTTTAGTGCAGAAGCTTCCTCAATTTCATGGATATCATATAAAACATCCATTTTTGGAGACCAAAGATAACATCTCCATTTATATGAAATGACCCAGATCTTCATGAAGTTATAAATCGTTAGTCTTTAAATTTAAACCATTTTTTTAAATAAAAAAATGTGTAATACGGTCGAAGAAAGGTCCTAAGAGCAGGCATGGCGTGTTTAAATCCTAGAGTTCGAGAAAATGTGATAAAGAACTGTGTTTTATGGTTAGAATAAACCATATAGCCCATGTCTCATAGTGAGATTTAACCATTTGGGGGAACTAAATAAGAAATAGGATCCATGTAGTTTGTCTGAAACCAAGCAACTCTAAGTGCATGGCCGTGAGAACCTCCTGAAAAAATTTTATAATTGGGTTTCACATGGTTTGCTTTAAATTTGGGAAATAGTGCACTTTAACTATGTGTGGTAATTCCAAAATTAATGTTTGTATCATGTTTTTCACATGGTTTAGTGAAATTGTGCATCTAAATCAAGAATCCCCTTATTTTTGGGAAATGACAATCAATTCCTTGAATTAAATTCTAATCCAATTTTCCCTTTCTCCTTCTTCCTCTTCGGGTTGAATTGAGCTCTCTATCCCCTTGCGGTCGAAATCTCCATTGACTTAAGAATAATTTTATATCTCATGTTCGGTGTTCTATTGAAGATCTATTAGAGGAATTGTATATTTATTTGTAATCTCTCATAGTATATTACCTCTTATCTTTGTTTATCTTCAGACCAGTCTCCCTATTTTGGGTCATGATTTTTTTCTCTATTTTCATTACATTGGACTATTTCTCATATCTCTTGCAACCTACTCCAAATATGAGGCTAATATCAAGAAATGAGTCATTTAAATCCATAATTTAGGCATTCTCATTATTTTCCCTTAGATTATTGATGCCGCGTAGCTACGCCATTGTGCCTCACACTAGATTTTCCAAGCATACCATTTTATAGAGATCATCATATCAAATTGATCATCACAACATGTTATATACCTATTGATTTATCCCTGGTAATTTAAAGGTTGTTAACCACTTACATGATCACCCCTTGGGTGTGCTAAAAGATATTTTATTTTATAGTTAATTGATTCTATATCCTAAAACTCCATTTAGAAAACAACTTAGACATTAAGTGCAATTTCCTTATATTATACAATTGTTTGAAAATACTAAGGAACCTCCTATGTGTGTGGCCCACCTATACTAGGAATTTACAATGTAGGAAATTTCCTTTATGACTATGGATACCCATTTAAATAACCACTAATATTTTTTAATTGAAATACAATGTCAAATAACTTTAATGGGTATGTGTTGTAATATGTGGACCATTTATAAAGAGTTCCTTCTTACATAAATGAAATAAAATGGTTTAAATGAAATTAATTAAATGGAATGAATTCTTCATAACAGGTGGCTTTTTCTTGAATAAATTTAATGGTTTCTTGTAATGATATATAAATGTTGGTTAGACCAAGAATTCTATTAATTTACTATAAATTTTCTTTCATGTTGATTTTTTAACTACATATGAACATTAAAATTGAGAACCATGAGAAGAATTGAATTATGAAGATTTTATTTATAGGATGTTCCTTGATATAGGCTATGATAAGATGGTAAGGTATCTTTAGAGCATAGATAAAAATGATTCTCCCTTATACTGGGTGTTGAGTATGGCATCTTGATCCACTAATATTTGATGTAGGATAAGCTAGAGGTGACAAGATTCATGTTTAGTTTGTTGGAATGATGAAACATTATCCATATCGAGTGACAAGATTAAAATCTCCAAATCATTATAAGATGATATATTTTACCACAATACTTTATATTATATGATCATTTAAATAGGTTATGGAAGTCTATGTTATGCCCCAGTCCAGATTGCGCCAGCTTTCAAGGTATATGGCCACTTACATCTGTATGTACTTGGTTCATAATGGTGGATGTAATATAAATATATATATATTATTTTAATATATATTTATATATAGTTAATCTTCATACTCTTTTCCTAATAGAGCCAAATCAGGTAGAGCCTTTATGTGTCTTTTAAGAACCGGAGCGACCTAGTTAATTATCTACTTAGTATTATTTTCTTATTATAGTATACCTGTATACTATTTAGATATGATAACTTCTTGGATAACATTTATAAACCATTGGTGGTGGCCTACTGGTATTTACATCTCAAAGCTCCCTCAAGATTCCTCTAGTACCTGAGATGAATATTTTTCTATAGGTATTGATAAGGAAAATCACCCTACTTCAGGTTATTGATATACTTACCTATATTCGGATCTTAGGAGCAGAGAACCGAGAATATGTTGAATATGATAGTGTAGTATTTTTGTTTTTTATACTATTTTTATAGTATGATTTCATGCATGTTCCCCTATTATCCTTCATGTATATCAGTATGTCATTAATTCTTATACACAACACTGCCTTATAAGCTTTCTAATATTATTCAGTTGTTCAATTCTTTTTATTCTTCCACTATGTAACTATTTATTTATTATATCATTTAATATATGCCTCTTATACTATTTCATGTTTATTTTTATATATAATGTGACACTATGATAAGAGAGTATAGTCTCCCAACCATAATAACTTTACACCATCACTGATTGTCGATATCCACTTGCATAAAGGGAGGAGCACTTGAGGCCATGTTAACCCCTAGATCGGGCATGGGTTAAGTGGACACTATGTCGAGATGCTACAAAGTTATATCAGTGGATTATTTTTTCTTTTTTATTAATATTTGGGTACTCGACCTGAGACTCGGATTAAAAGAAAATTGAATTGACCATGTTACTGGATGTATCTAACCCATGTATCGGGGAAATCCAAATTACATATAATGGTAAATTACATTTATTGATTATGTTTTTTATAGTTTATATGGATTCACCATTGGGTGACATGCTTGTTTTATGATTTTATTATTGTTGGTATGATTAAAATTACATTTATTTATCATAGCCTGATGAGATGAGGGAACTGAATTACATGAATCACTATAGGAACAATAGAACTAATATGCCAAACATCTTTCCATGAAAAAATTATTTTTATAATCAATTTTCTTCTTACATATCGATTTTATAATGATTATGTATTGGATTGTGCGGACACACCTTTAACATATTGGAACACATAATTGATACTAAAAGTTTCTGCCTTAACCAAAAAATGTTTTCCTGAATAGTTTTAATTAAAACCCTTATGAAGTAAATAATGGAATGTTTATTCATTGACCAGGAGTCACATGAGTTGGAATGTGTTATGGTGTGGGTTAAGTAGATGAGAATTTTTTATTCATGAAATATACGCTTCCATGTGATTCAAAAAATGGTAATCTATCTAAGTAAACCATTTAAAGGTATTTTTAATATATAAAAAAACAATAATACTATTGAAAATGACTCTTAATGCAACGAAAACTATCTTATTTGTATCCTACAAAATAAATTAGAACTGAAACCATATTTAGTAGTTGGTATTGGGGTATATCTTACGTTTTTATGGTCTGACTAGGTCATTCACTATTACTATGTCATGTATTTAGGAGTAGCATGATGGGTAAAATTTGTCCATAAGAAGGATTTAATACTATACCAATTTTATATATGTGATCTCTAAAAATTATTAAATAACATATGAGGCATGAGTATGGAATTTTATTAACATGACCCATTGAAATCCTCCATTCATTCACCCTGAAGGTGGTGAACACCATGATTCTGATGTTGAAGGTCGTGAGCCACTAGAGATTCCTCTTATATTTCCACTTGTGGAACCTCATCCTATTCCTGATTTTAGAATGGACAACCAGTTTTGAGAGGTATTTCTACATATACATTAGAATATGTAAGGTTTCATTTGAAATACCCTATGTATGGAAGTGTTGACTCTAGAGTTCCACCTCCAACATCCTCGTACCTTCCTGAGGTTGGTGGACCTCATGCGATGGAGTCTTGGATTGAATCAATAATTTATATATTTGATCATATGTAGATTCCTCTAGAGTGGACACCAGAGTTAGTTTCATATATACAATGTGATTCTACAATGTGTTGGTGGGACGTGATCACCATGGTGGATTAACATAGAGATATGTTTTGGGTGGACGTCCAGATGATCATTTATGATTATTTATTCTCCTAAAATATAAGGCCTGGGAAATCTAGAGAATTCATGAACTTTCATCTGAGGAGTATGAAAATTGTGGAATACTATGATCGTTTTACATAGTAGTAGTGGTTTTGTCCTACTTAATCTATTGTTGATCTTATGAAATCCAAGTGATTTGAGGATCGACTTATATATTCCCTTTGATCATAGTTCAATGTATCCAGGTTGACCATTAATTCTAAAATCATAAAAAATCCCTTATTAATGAGAAATATTTTATATAAGTAGATGGTGAATGTAAAGGTGGTTTTGAAACGGGATCCAATGTTCATTCTTATGGGGAAAAGAGACACTTCAAGGATACTCATGAAAGTAGTAGCAGTTATACCCCATGTGCAGACAGTTTCCT
This sequence comes from Viscum album, assembly GCA_963277665.1. Lineage (NCBI taxonomy): Eukaryota > Viridiplantae > Streptophyta > Magnoliopsida > Santalales > Viscaceae > Viscum > Viscum album. The sequence goes on along the minus strand of OY728138.1, from coordinate 716,909,576 downwards.
GATTTGTGCTGGTGTGGGATATTGGGTCTTACTAAACCTTAATCATTAGAATATATAATGGAGCACATGGGATGTGGTAGGATGAGACATATTCAGAATTTTTTCAAAAAATTCCATTTAGTGCCTAGAGAGAAGGGATAAATACTTACTCAATGGTCAAGAGTAGTGCTAATAGGGTCGTTCCGGGAAGGAAGATGGAATACTACTGGCTGACCAGGCCGACATAGCAAATGAGGCTGAGGCATTTATACTTATGAATCTCAGTTCCAGTAGAGTTGGCATGTTTAGGGAATTATGATATTGACTCAGGTCCATGGTATAGTAAAGCTACACACAGTCTAGCCTACACAATATGAGTAGATGACCAAACATTCTACAATAAGAGGTACTATTTTAGTAGCCTATACTTTAGTCTCTTCTTTATTGAATAAAGGAATGTCACAATAATTTATATCTAATGAAATTAAAGAGAGTATGGAAATCAAGATCAAACACTTTCATGGAAATGTGATGCAAGATACTTTGTGGGTTTTTGATCAGATGTATTTTTACTTTGTAAGGATTGTTCCATTGAGATGGGTGATTAATGTAAAATATATAATCTTTTCTTCCTTGTCATGATGATATTTGAGTTAATATTCATAATTTACTTGTTAGTTTCGTATCGATCACATAATGACTTCTATCATTGAATTCTGAATTTTACATCACCAATGGTTGTTAGGCATGTGAATAAGGGATAATGGGATGTCCATGCTACTGAATCTAGAACCAAACAGAAGAGTCTTGGAAATGTGATAGGTCGATTCACCATCCATTTCCTTGATGAAGAGGGGTTAAAACCCTTTATTTTTCATCCTGTAGTGGATAATTTTAGGGAATTCCTTGATAAACACTTATTTGGTCTACCTCCTATGTGAGATATATAATTTATTTTTGATCTTGTGCATGGATCAGCACCAGATACCATCCCTCCTAATAATATGGAACCAATGGATCATCAAGAGATCATGAAGTGATTGGAGGTCCTAGTGGATAATGAATTTATATTCCCAAACACTTCTCTTGGGGTTAATCATTCATTTTCACCATGAAGGAAAATTGAAAACTTAGACTTTACATGGATTAACGTTAGTGAACCATCCCATAATAACGAACTGATATCCACTACCTAGAATAGTTGACATATTGGAATAGTTATAAGGATAGAAAGTGTTTTCAATGATATATTTGAGTCTGGGAATCCATCGATTGTATGTCAGGTCCTATGACATACCTTTTACAACATTCAAGAGCATGTGTGGTATTTATGAGTACCTTATTATGTCGTTCAGACTCACAAAAGCACCATTGGTTTTCATAGGTCCCATGAATCAGGTCTTCCACCAATATATAGATTCGTTTGAGGTTGTATTTTTTGGTGATATATTAGTGTATTAATGCTCCAGACACCACCATTATTACCATATTGAGATCATTCTAAATACATGGAGATAAAATCATCTCTATGCCATGATCTATAAAGGCCACATTTGGAATGAATATGTTCACTTCTTGGGTCAAATTATCTCAGTGTCAAGAGTTTTAATAGAACCAACAAAATGAAGAGATGTATTTCTGGGGAGAATCCCTATTATGTATTTGAAATTAAGATTTTCTTGGGGATATAAATATATTATATAAGCTTAATACGGGATTTCTCATTCCATATAGGGCCACTAAAAACATGAAAAAGAATTGTGTGAAACTTATATGGTTGTAATATTGTAAAGAATCCTTTCAAGAGTTAAAAGGATATTTGACTTCAGGTCTAATATCGATTCTTCCAGATTGTAGAAAGGACTATAATGTCTAATGTGATGTATCAGGTATTAGGAATGGAGACGTTATGATGAAGGATGAGTGAGTGATCATAAATGAGTATTATCATTTAAGGGAACATGAGCATAATTATCTTATTCAATTCCATGATCTCGCATCTATTTTTCTTGCCTTACACTATTAGAGATACAAACTACATTGAGAGAATCTAAGGGTATTCACTGACAAACAAATCCTCAATTATATCTTTACACAATGAGATTATAATCTTAGGAAACATAGGTGGTTTTAGTACCTATAGTAGTTCGATCTCATGCTTTCTTACATGAACGGTAATGGTAATTATGTGTCTGATGCATTGATATAGAAGAAATTGAAACATTTAGTTTAGGAATATAGTGGAAAAAATGAAGATTTTGGACTTATTATATGATATTTTCATTGATGTTCATGAGGATTTTTGTCAGACTATCCCCTAAACCTTAGTAGTGACCTCTACTAAATGGATAATGTCAAGGCAGTTCTCCGAAGTTGAGGGCCTTTTCCCAAGGAAAAGTGTCATTGGTGATGATACATCTTTATGTTGGACCATTAATGGGATGGATACTTTATTGTCCCATAGGTGAGTATGTGTCCCAGCAGACACTAGAGAAGAGCTGGTATTTGAATTCCATGCTTCACCATGGGCAGTTTACCATAGTGTCAACAAGATATACCAAAATATAAACATCAATATTGGTGACCTGGTTTGAGAAAAAGAGTTTTCTAGCATCTTCACTTGGTGTTCCACATTTTAGAACATGAAGGTGAAACATCGGTGGCTGGAATAGACTCTAAAGCTGTTATTCATTCCCATGTGGAAATGGTATGGTGTTTCAATGGATTTTATGACAGGTTTAGCCATATCACATCATGGAAATGATAAAATATGGTTTTAATGTATCATTTGATGAAGGTTTTACAATTCAAACATGTGTGAGAGATATTATAAGTAGAAAATATAGTATAGCTGTATTTAGAAGAGGTTGTCTATCTTTACGGATCTCCTTGTTCTATCATTTTTTATAGAGACACTTGATTTACATCATGGTTCTGTAAGGGGTTGTAGATGGACTTGGGTACATAGGTGCTTCTATGCATGTCCTATCACCCATAGAACAATGGAAAATTTAATAATACTATTCTGTTCTAAAGTACGTGATCTGTGCATGTGTCTTTGATTTTGGGGGTTCCTTGGAGAAACACATTCCTCACATTGAGTCCTCCAATAATAACAGCTTTCAGGCTACCATTGAGATGGATCCATATGAAGGCTTATATGGTAGGAATTTCCATTCAATGCAGTTCTTCCTAGAGGTAGGGGATGTAGCTATTCTTAGAACACATCTCATGAATGAGAATATAGGGAAGGTCCATCTCATTAAATGTACATGATGATAGCTCAATCTAGATAGTAGTTCTATGCCAACAGATGTCGGTGACCTATGATGTTAGAGGTCAGAGATATGTTTTTTCTTGAAAGTATCACCTAGTATGTTCCATAGACATATTCAAAATAGGGTAATCTCTCACTAAGGATTTTAGGCCCTTTGATATTATGAAACAGAGTAGACCAGTATCTTACCAATTGGGATATCCTTATAGATATGTGTCTATTCATGGGGTCATTCATATATCATAGATTTTATAATATTTACCAAACCCATCATATGAATTTCAACAAGATAAGTTTGATCTGGATGTAGATATTTCATTTAATGAGTATCGAATGTTTATTTTTGATAAGAGCATGAAGACACTCAGAGATAGGTCGGTTCATCTGGTATGGGTTATATGGAAGTACGACCAAGTACAAGACTATAACTAGGAATGAGAGTCTAATATATGATCTCAGTTTCTATAACTCTTTGCTGATGATACCTGTTTACCCTCATAGGGCCATGATGGAGATGAGTTGCTTCAAGGAATAAAGGTTGTAATGACCTATCTTTTCATGAACGTACTGATCGTCTGTTTCTCAATTTGAACCTTTGGTTTAAATATGGTAAATATGTACTATGGCCCATGGAAGGTCCTACAAGAATGTAGTTCTTGTCAGGATCATATAGTTCTAGAAAATGGGATAAAAAACTAGGGTAAACCATTAGACCAAACCATACAGCCGAGGTCGCATGATTAGATTTAACCTTGTTGGGGGGGGGGGCGAGGATCATGATCCATACAGTTTTTCAAAAATGGGGTGACTACCAGCGTATGGCCATGCAAGACTCCTTATATTTTTTACAATGGGGTTTCTTATATTTTACAAATTTTTTGACAAACCATGTGCCTTAACCATCCATGGTAATTCCTTAAGAAGTGGTTGTAGCACAATTTATGCACATTTTGGAAAAACCATGTGGGCAAACTGTGAACCCCCTTATTTTGAGGTGAAGTTACAATTTTTCACATGCTTTAAATTTTAAAGCCTTTTTCTTTCCCTTTCTTCCTCTTGTGGCTAAAATGTGATCTCTCTCCATATGACCTCAAAATATATATTGGCCTAGGAATTTAAGTATCCCCCATTCCTAGTGTCCAATTTAAGATCTATTGGATGTGTTGGATCTATCTCGGTAACCTCTCGTAGTCTCTTACTCTTATATAAGTTTATATTTATATTAATCATGTTATTTTAGTGCAAGATAATTTTCAATATTTTCATTTTTTTGGGATATTTTCTAGATATCATCAACCCTACTCTGAATCTAAGTCTTATATCGAGTGTGGAAAAATCTATAACCCTATGGTAGGTGGTATCATCATTTTCTATTTTATTTTTGATACCTGATATCTACACGGTTGTTCCGCACACCCGATTTTGTAGTGTGTACCCTTTTTATTGAGTTCATAATATAAAATTGATCATCCTACCTTGTTATATACCAATTGATCATAGTTTTTGAATTTAGAGGTTGTATTCCCATTATATGGTCACCCCTTAAGTTTGATAAATGACATTGGATTTTATGGTTAATTGATTCTAGTTAATAGAACTCATTTAAGCTAACAGCATAGACTTTAAGTGCAATTTCCCTCAATTATGTTATTTTTTGATAAGAACTAGGCACCTCCTAAGTGTGTGGTACACCAATACTAGGAATTTACCATGTAAGGAATTATATTGATGACTTTGTAATCCCATTCAAATAATCCTTCAGAATTTTTAATTGAAATGCCACATTGGAGAACATGAATGGGGTTTTGCTGTAATGGATGGAATATTGATGAAGAATTCCTTCTTAATTAAAAGAAATAAAAATGTTTAAATGAAATTAATTGAATTAAATGAATTCTTCATGATGGGGTTTTTTACATGAATTATCAAAATGGATTCTTCTAATGATATGTAAAGGGTGTTAAGCCCTCAAAATATCTTAATTTAATAAAAATTATCATTTAAGATGATAATGTCTTAATTATAATTGATATTGAACATTGAGAATCATGAGAGGTATTAACCCAAGCTGATTAAATTTATATGATGTGTTAGGAAGGGATCTATTGATCATGATGGAAAATAATTTTCTCATACATCAGGTGTTGAGAATATAATCTCACATAATTAATATTATATTGACATTGGGATACAGGTGCCACATTCAACATTTAGATTGTTTTAATGATGGAACATTGACCATATTGAGTGATGAGCTCGATGTTTCCCACTTATTATGATATAAGGTCAACACCCTACTGCATGAGCTTTTTTGGATCATTTAGACTGGTTATAGATTCTTTTGTTACATCCCAGTCAATCCAACAATTGTATTCGAGGTATATGGACACTTATGTCGACATGTACGTGGTTTACATTGGAGTATTTAATTTATATATATGGTTATACTATATACACATATATATTACTATATATATAGTTACACTTAAGAATCCATTTTGACTATAAGACGATATAGGTAGAGTCGTTGGGTGTCCTTTAAGAACCTTAACGACCTGGTAATTTATTTATTGAGTATTGTTTTATTATTTGTCTATACCTAAACCTTGTTTAGATAGGATATATTATTGGATTAAATGTTGAAAATGTTGGTTGTGGCCAACTAAGATTCATATCTGAAACCCTACTCAGGCGTCCTCTAGTACCCGAAAAGGATACCTTTATGTAGTTAATGATAAAGTAATGTACAATGATCTAGGATAATGATACGATTACCTATTATTGGAGCATAGGATTATAGGGCCAAGGATTCTCTTGAGATGCAAGTGATGTAGAATTTTTTATTTTTTTAAATTTATCATAGAGTTACTGTATGCCTGTTACCCAATTCGAATATTTTTATATCAGTATGACATGCATTCATTTCTTTGAAACTTCATTAAATAGTTTCTAATATTATTCAGTTGTACAGTTCTATTTATCCTTATACTATTTAATTTTTTATTTTTTCTATCTGGTTATATATGATTTCGCAATTGTTGTATGTTTATGTCTATCTCTGATGTCCACTCAAATAAGAGGTTATAATAGGCCCACTGCACTACCTTTACACCGTTGTTACTAGTCAGTAGCCTCTGGCATATAGGAAGGTGCGCTTGAGTGCATGTGACCCACCGACTTGGGGAATGGGTTAAGTGGACCCCGGGTTGAGATATTACACCATGAACCATTATTTTCTAGATCTAAACACGCAATTAAGTGGAATTTAATGCTACTCCAATACTAGGGTAGAAATCCAAACACCAGGACTAGAAAGAAAAATCCTTATCACCAAAATCCTTATATTAATGCTCAAGGAGATGAAGATGTACTAAAACTACAGGAATCTCAGAATTTTTCCACATTAAAAACAAAATTATTAACCAATAGCATAATTTCAGAACCCTCATTTGTATTCAAAAATATGAATATTCTCATATAAATATAAATATCTATCTCATTGATTATTATTATTTAATTGAATTCAATTTTTATTTATGTATCATCCAAACCTCACTTTTCATGGTTTAAATTCAAGAAAATATACCACTTCGTTTCCTCATATTATCAATCATTAATAGAATAATAACATAAAGTAAACCCATTCATGTGTTCATCACAATAATTTATAGTTTACAACCTATCCTTTATAGTATCGATACCTAATGAATTATCTATTTATCATGTATACATAAATGTGAGAGGATCCTTGGCAGTTTTCACATCCTTCAAGAATGAACCACTAGATCTCTTCAGATTATGAAAATTTTATTGGGATATTTTAAGAATCATATTTGGGTTAGAGATGGTATCTTTATGTTCATTACAACAACTAGGAATCCATTTATTCATATATCCAAAATCTATCCCAAATAAGACATGTTAAAAGATTTAGTGCGTAAACTGTGGTGTAACATCCATAAATGAGTCTAAAAATACATGAAAACACTATGTTCGATAATTATTACTGAAATATTTGTTTCCCAAATATTTGGAAGAATGTTCTCATTTTGGATGAAATTTTAACATATATCGTCCTTTTATATTACATTTCCAAAAAATGACATTACTATAGCACCAAAAAACCATGTAACCTCCCAAATAATAGGCTGATGAAAGCATCCCATGTGATGAATTTTTCACCTAATGTGGCTATCATTTTCATATGCCTTTGTTTATTACATCCTTTCTAATTGAATCTCTTGTTTCTCCAAAATATTATCGATGTAAGTAAGAAAAGAAGTATTATTTCAGAATAATTTCTAATATTGTTTATATAGTGGTAGCTCAACAAAAGGATTTAGTGGTGCCTACTCAAAAAATAGTTGTCACGGTTACTTCTCAAACACTTTTTGAAGATATTCCTTTGGATAAATTTCTTCTCTCACCACACTATAATAATTATCACTCAAATATGGATCTAAATATCTATCATCAGGCAGAACCAAACTAAAAATGGTTTTTTTTCTTTCCATTTCCTATGAAGTAACCAAATCTAAAACTTCACTTTCTATTTTATATAGCTTCTCAAGTTTTTCCGAAATAGTATAAATTTTATTGAAACATGATTCTACTGTAATTTTATTTTCTTCCTATACCATATAGGTTAGAGTGTTAAGATAATTTCATTGTACAGAGAACACTATAGGTGTTGGCACTAGTTCTTGTATAATTTAAAACATCTCACATTTATCCTCAACACAATCTTTATCATTCTGATCTTTCACAGTATATTCCATATTATCATCAACTATATCATTCTTCCCAAATACTTCTATATATCCTGAACTTTTTTATTTTAGCACACAATAGGATAACATAATCTTGTACCTATCTAATGGAAAGCTTCCCTTTTCATTCTCCCCATTCAAAATACCATACATGGTTCAATAAAAACCATGAAATTGTCATCATCAATGTGTCTTCATAATGTATCTTCTATTTGGAATTTTTATTTATAAATCACATCCATCTTAACTAAAATCAATAAATACTTATAAAAGTTATTTTCACTGATTTTAGGACATGAGAGAAGTGTTTTTGAAGTTTCAAATGATACAAACCATTCTAAAAACATACCAAAAATATATATTGATTATATGTAAATATTCAACTATTAATCTGTTTAGAGGTATAAAAAATATTTCTCGGATTTGGAGATAAAAGACATAAGATATTCTCATGTAAAAAATTAAATTATTAGGATTGAGTACCAATCCTCCCACCTCTTGGACAATCTGACCAGATATTCCATGACCGCTTATATCAGATCTTCTAGGTGTGTTTGAGTTAGGTTGGGGAAACAAATTTCAATTTAAATTGTTGGGTCACATTATCTAATATATCACAATGAACTACACTTATGTGAGTATATATATAATATGTTAGCTTCAAGGCTCATGATCAAGAACTGAAAGTTTTTGTATCATTTATTGGCATTGTACCAACTATTTCTATCATGACTGTTGCTAAATCTATATTATTTGTTCCCTAAGACTCATTATCTTCCACTGTGAATATTTTTTTCACTACTATAAGGATGATCATCTATAACATCCACTAACTTCATTTTAACCAGCCATTAATGAACCAATTGAGTGTTTAACTGTACTCTTTCATGTTTTCTTCTTCTGTTTTAGGCACTGCATATTATTCAACAGTCCAAAAAAATCAATAAGATGTTACATATTATAGGTGTTTGTGTATATTCATTCAAAAGATTATTATAGAATTTCATGATCAATATTTGTCAAGAATTTTGTTCTCTATATACTCTCTCTCTATATACCACTCAATGTAAGAACAAATTTATAGAGATCAGGTGTGTGAGAGAGAAGTAAAAAAAAGTAAATTAATTCCAATAGTAGCAGTGAACATATTGTTAAATCACGAAAAAATAATATTAATAAAAAGGAAAAATCATAGTGGAATAATGAGTTTAAATGAATTGAGGAGAACTAATGAAATATTCCTCTACTATATGAGGGCTGAACCCATATGTTTCTTCCACTGAATTCTAATATAAATACAATTATTAACCCATAATAGTTTCCCCTTCCATTTAAAAATTCCCAAAACTACTCCAAACATCCCAACTAATTTATATTACAATATTTTCCCCAAAATTAGTATACCCATATCCTAATACTATAAAAATTATCAAATTTTCCCTAGTACCCTCATGTGAGGATTACCCTTATGCTAAAAAGAAAATTCCTAGAAACCCCATGTATTGCTTTAAGACTCGCATCCCTAGAAAAAATACTTACAAACACTACTGAATATAAATATATTAGTGTGATGATCTTTGGATAAACCCTAATTTTTTATATGATATGGATTATGTATATCTGAATATCCTTTTAAAACATCCTGTTTAGGTATCACTCTGATGAACCAATAGTTATGCTTTAATAATGTATATTACTATATGAACATCATTCTACCACATTATTTCTTAAATTATTTCTCTCATTCAATCAATTCTGTTAAAAAAAATAGGTATTTATTTATCTAATTATGTTATACTGTATTATTTATGTACAACACTATTGTTATCTTTCTATAGATTATAGAAGTGTGAAAATATCATATCACAATATACTATGGAAATAAAAACATCAAAAACCAATGAAACATTCTACAATTTGTCATATAACAATAGTGGATAAATATTCATATAAAAAGGTAACATGAAGATACATCCTTATATACAAAATATGAAAAATATTTCACCAATAATCAATGAACCTAAAAACCAAATTGATTCAGTATAGTAGAATAAGATTAATGACAAATAAAATGAATTAATACTGCTAATTTATAATAAATATTCCCCCAATATCATAAAAACAATTCCATCATAATGATATATATATATATATGTACATATATATTTATATATCTACCCCTACCTCTATACCAATTGTGAACACATGTGTTCCTATTATGATGACCTATCTTTTCATTTTATGATCTTTTCATTAAATATTACCACATTAAAAAATGAAGTGGTTATTTTTTAGGTTTAGTGTCTTGTAAATAAGAACATAGTTAATTAAAAACCAAAAAAATAATCCTCTTGAAATAATTCATCACATTTTCATGCTTTGATACTTTCACTGAATCTTATATCCTAAATATATACATTAACAAAAGGGGTAAGCATAAATCCCAATGAGGGAATAAACAAATAAGATATTTATCATGTGACAAAGAGGCATACCAATAAATAATGATCATTTTAACATGAGACATATCATAATAGAAATAACATGAGTTATAATATATGAATTTGGATACAAAATATAAATGTTATATTCTTAAGAATATCACCTTTATTTATCACCAAGGTGTTATAAATCATAATTAACAAGGTTATTCATCGAGGTATTATAAAATGTCATATCTAGAGATTAAATCTTTAGCTAATGAGTTTGAGTGCTATTAGGGAACACCCTTTATATATATAAATTCATCTGTTCCAAATATATCATAATAAAACATTTCATCAATTAATCTAGATGAATAATGAATTGGAAACATATAAAATCATTGAGTACATAGGTGCTTAATGACCTGAACATTAAAACTTATTTAACCCACACAGTGGGAATGTGGGATTAATAAAGGTAAATACCTTAATAAATAAAATATGTTTATATCTAGGAGAATACCCATATAAAAGGAAGTTTTTTTTTGGTATTCTCAGTATTTGAAATTTTCATGTAAATGTGATAAACAACATAAAATGAATTCGGTAGCATGAAGGTATGAAGCATGGTCTAGTGGGAGGGAATAATGACATGGAGTGAAGGTTTGACACTAGTAAAATAATTTTTCTTATGTAGGATGAAAGTAAATGTTCCAAAAAATAAATTATCATTTATATTAAGAAGACTCACAAAAAATAGGTACTAGAATGAAAGGAAGAAGATGAGAATTCCATGACCTTGCAGATTTGCTTCAAAAAACCTTAGTGTTGTAAAAAGAGAAATTGAGGGAATAATTATTGGAATATTTGGGATATAAAATGACCATAACATCTTGGATTATAAATTTTTAGAGTACATGAATGGTTAAGGGTTATTATTTATAATTTAGTTGGGGTGGGTTTTAAAGGATTAAATATTTGTTATTTTATAATATAAGCAGAACCCTTAAGGGTAAATTTAATTCCAACCAATTATCTAGATAATGATTGAGTGGTGGATAATGGGTGGAAATTAAAGGCCTTAATACACAAAAACATTACTTCTAAACCCACCCAATTAATGATGGATAACCAGTAATAACGTTTATTTAAAAAAACAATTTTTGGTTTAAAAAACTAAACTATAAATTTCTAAATTAAAATTAATTTTTATAAATTAATTTTGATAATTAATAAATGAAATATTTTTTAATGAAATATTTTATAATTTTTTTAATAATGTTAAAATTAAAATTACTTTATAAAATTGCAATCCCCATAAAGATACATTTTTTTCTGTTTTGGAAATAAAATAAATTTTTTTTGAAAATTCCCAAATAAATCCCCCTAAGGTAATTTTGACATGTTGAGTCAAAAAAATGAAATTTATTTTATTGAAATAATAATAAAAATATATGAAATTTAAGTATTAAATATTATAATTAATTAATTAAAATTAATATATTGTATGATATAGTAAACTGGCTGACCATTATAAAAATTATTTAAGAATTTATTAATTATATTATCATTTAAAAAATTATAAGATTATTTCAAGAAAATAAAATTTATTTTGAATTTATTTATTTATCTTAGAAATTATTTTAAATGGAACATTTATTTTCTTCTAAAATAATTCAATATTTTTATCTTTTAAAATAATTTTGACCATCACTTAAATATTTCTATGTTACCAAAAATAATAATTTAAATATATTTTATTAAAAAATGGTCATAATTCACATCAACATATTCATGAAAATAATGATAAAAATGACCATATTTACTTATAAATACATTATCATTATCTCTTTTTCATGCACTATGTCAATTACTAATTTTCATACAAATCCTTTGGAAATGTGATGTTTTTTCTAAATGTTTCTCTTTCTTTATTATGATATTAATAGAAGGGGAGATCTTATTAGGGGAATTAAAATTATTGGATTTTTTTAATGAATTTATTATTAATTCATGTTTATATCCCATTACTATTCTTCCTTGTATTATTCCACATCAATTCATGATGAGTACATTTCTTATGAAATGTAAAAGTATATTTATGTACTTTTATTTTGAAATATAATAAAAGTTAATTGAGAGAAATGAGATCCACTATTAAAATAAATTTTGGTCATTATATTCCTCCACTCATAATCAAATCTCTCCATCACGATTTGTGTCCATGGTCAAATTATCTAAAATACCTTGGACAAAGATTCACCCTATCACCTTCAGATTTAGGAACTAGATAGAAATGTGTCCAATTTATCCAAAATTTAAGCAATGTACCAAAACATGTTATTATACCATATTTACAATATTATCAACACTAAGGGGTTGGATAATTTTTTCTCCCTGAGAATTTAGAGTGATGTGTCCATACATCACATATTTATATCATATACCACTTCCTCAAAGATAATTACCTCAATTTATTTTCCAATTGTTGTTTCATAAATAATGTTACAGTTTCGCCCCTTCATATTCATGGATATGGTGCTTCCAAAAGTTTTGATACATCCATCTATTTTTATATTTCTTACTAAGAGACCACAGGGAATTTAAAAACTCTATTTATGCTTTTAGATAACATTATACAATCTCTTCATGACTCTCAAAGTCTCATATTTTCAATTATTTTTGTAGATGGGGTCTTAGTATTCTAAATAATTGATCTATATTCCCATAAGAAGCGATGAAAAAGGTTTAAGTATAACATTCAATACTTGTAATTGTTTTTCTCATAATTACCCACTCATTCATTTTCTTTTTGGTTCAACATAAGAAATTCCCTCTCTATCTTGTTTAAGAGGATACAAGAAAAATAATTAATTAAATTGGCCTTTTTGAAGTGTTTTTATCCCATGTGGCCCACCTCATCCCTTGGATTCATATTCTTGATCATTTTCTACCACGAATCAGCTTCTCCATCCATGTGATATACTACCAACATAACATTCTATTACTCATAAAAATGGTGAATATAAAATATATTTTCTTTAGGAATGATCCATTATTCTATGATTATGGGATCATAGGATTCACTAAAAACAGGTGGTCCTTGATTCATGAAGGGTTCAACTTAGAGTTGCTACTTGCATGGTGTAACATGACTCTATAAATTGTTTTAGTTATTGTTCATGACTTGATTTAACCGAAAAATTAGGTTTTAAATGCTAACTCCAGCCATATTGGGAAGGTCCTTATCGCATTATAGATTTCATCCATAGTTTTAATTTGACTTTTTATTTCCATCCATTTTTATAGTAGGAGAAAACCTCATTGGGAAATTAGATAATATTTGGAATCCTGTTATAATAGTTTTATAAGATTTTTAAATACTAAACATTTCTTATATCATACTTTTTAGGATTATATACATCAATTTTAATATATGATTTACATTATATATATAATATATAATTTTCTGTACAATCATATGATTAACCAAATAATATCCCCTAGGAGTGTCAAACTAGGTGTAAAACAAGGACAATTTCCATACACCATGAGGAAATTAAGAGCATCTCAATGAATCCTTTTAAAAGGTTATAATATATAGGTGAAAATATTTTAGAGACACATATATTTATTATATTTATAAAATTATGTATTTTCATGGAAACCACTTACATAATAAATCTAAAAAATATTAGAATTTTTTCTTATATTAAGACTTATAATTAGGGTTTTGACTAATGTTTTCCATTTTTAATATAGACAAATAATTAAACTTTAATTTGATACCAACTATAGTGACCTCAATATTCAAATTATAAAATGTTAATTACATATCACAACACTTAAAAATACAGTGGATATTTTTTGGTTTAATGTTTTGGAAATAGGAAAATAATAGCTAAAAAATATAAATATTCATCAAATTCACTCTATGTACTTATTCATAGGTTTATCCTAAGTTACTTTTATAACATCTCATATCCTTGGGACATACATCAAAGAAAGGGGTAAGCATATATCTCATCAAGGGAATAAAAAAGATATTCTTAGCAATTTGAAAGAGAGGAATATCAATATGGCATGATCATTTGAACACGTGGAATATCATAATAGAAAAACATGAATCAAAAAATTTAAATTTGGATACGACATAGAAGTTATCCATTCATAAGAAATCACCCTGGTTTATCAACAGGTTTTCATAAATCATAATTTCCAAGTATATTCACCAAGGTATTATAAAACATATCATCTGCAAGGATTAAATATTTAATCAATGAATTGGGGTGCTATCAAGGCACAAAATTTATATGTATAAATTCAATTGTTCCACATAGATCATAATAAAAAAGGCATCATCAATAAACTCTAGAGAATATGTAATGTATTTACATTAATGTTATTGATTACATAGTTTCTCAAATACATGAACACTACATATTCTTTAAAACCTGAATAAGGAATATGGATTTAGTTAATTAAAATAGATGAATAAATATATTATGTTAAAATATAGGTGAATAACCATTTAAAAGGATGTGGCTTGGGTATTATTAATATTGGAATTTCTCTTGTAATAGAAATAATTTTCAAGAAATAAATTCAACAACATGATAATATATGTAATGGATTATAAGGAGGGAATAATGATTCGGATAGACATCCCTCATTAGAATTTTTTTTTTGAAGTTTAGTGATGAAAAATAGTGCATGATGAGGAAAAATATTTTCGAATAATAAGACTAGAACAGGATATTCCTGACTGAAAATGAAAAATATTGTAATTATCTTACCAGTAAGACTTTATTCTTATAGCATGAGGGTGAAACTATGAGACGGTGAGGGGGAAATAGAGGGACTCTTTAGGATGTATAATGATTATAATGGATAAGGAATTTGGAGTAGATTGGAATGGGGAATGGTTGTTATTCATACATGATAAGGGTGGATTTTAAATGATTAAATATTGGTTATTTTATCATACAATCCAATCACATGTGTGTAAATTGAATTAATTTTTTTAAATATAATAAATCCATAGTGAGGGATGGTGGACATTAAAGGCCTTCTTAAACAAAACCTTACCCTACATAAAACAGAATTATTACACACACAATAAATAAATTTTATTTCAAAACTCCAATGTTTGGTTGAAAGAAGTAAAGTATAAATTTATAAAATAATATTAATATTTATATTTTTAAATAAATTTGCATAATTATTGAATTCATTTTTTATTGAATGAAATAATTCATGAATTTTTTATTCATGTTGTAATAGTAATTATGTCATAAAATTGTAGTTATTAAATATAAATATTCAATTTTTCTCCAAAGCATAATCTTTTTCAAGAAATTAAAAAAAACCCTAAGATAATTTTTACAAGATGATTAAAAAATATAAATTATTTTATCAAAATAATACTCTAAATATGATAATTTTAACTTTTAAATAAAATATTTATTAAATGAAAATTAAAATATTTTTTTATAGTAAACTATTTGTGTAACAACCTAGGTATTTATACAATAATTTGTTTATGGACATTCTTTATTTAAATAGTAATTCTTAAAATAAATAATTTTTCTATATAATAATTTATTTTAAATAATTAATTTTTAAATTATAGAATAATTATTTGAAAAAACTATTTTCATTTTTGAATTATAAATGTTCAAATTATCTTGGTATGAATTTCATAGAACATTTTTAAAAAGTGAAATTTCTAGTGAATATTAAATTATACAGTTTTTAAAATACAATTCGTTTTTGGGATGTCATGAAGAAATAATTGTGATATAAAATTTATTAAATTTATTTAATAATTAAATAATTATATTATAAGAGTAATATTCTACATATATAACTTTGAACCTAAAAATCATATTCTATTCATAAAATGTTTAAAAATTATTGTTAGTGCGGACGTAGTTTCTACACAGCATTGACATTGTCAAATATAGTTTCTTTTAAATAATAATTAAGTGATAAAAATTATTTTGAAGACTCATTTATTATTTATTATGTATTATTGATGTTTTTTGTAATTAATTTATAATTTTACATTCATGTAACATTAATCTTTCCCAAATTCATGTGCAAGGCTTCTTTATGGAAAGAAAAGAAAAAATAACAAATTTATGTTATATTGACTAGTATATGGGTGAATATAAATAATTACTGAATAAAATTTTTTATTTGTAACCTATTAATTTATTTCAATTATAGTAATTTATTTTAAATTTTTATATGTGAAATAATTAACATTAATTCTCATGCCATGCGGATGCAACACTTGTGAAAGCATTTTAAGAATAAATAATATGTTTTTGTTTAAATTATAATAAGTTATAAATGACCTAAATTATGGATAAAAAATTTTATATAAGAATTTATTTACCATGATCTTAATTTGATTCTCATATGGGATATTTGGACCTGCATGGACCACATTAGTCCATTTATATTATTTACTAAAAGAAAGAAAATTTGTTCACTCTATAATGTTTGATTAGTATAATTTTTTAATATGGTGTTTAATAGAAGTGTTTAAAAAAATAATAGCATTTTGAATGATAATAAAATTAAATTCGTCATAGAATTTAATTTTTATTGTTATTGAATAAAATAATTACCTTAATGACTTGATCAATTACGATGTATTAAATATTTAATTAATGAATAAATCAAATTAATGATGGGTAAATTAGAAAAATAAATATAATTTGATATTTTTATGTCTATTAAATATTTTTATAGTCAATTATAATTTTTATATGATATAATGAAAAATTTATTTGAATTTTAAACTTGTTTTGATGTGTTTAAATTCATGATTGATAATAGATATAAATTTGAAAAAATTATTTATCCACGAAAAAAATATTTTATTAAATTATTTGAAAATAAAAAAATCATTTACAAGGAAGAAATGATAATATTACTTCACAAATAGGATATTATATGTTTTTAGAGTCCTTTTGGAAGACTTAAACCCTATACTAAATTTATTATATTTTAATAATTTGTGTAATTCCTTTATTACCCCTCACCTCATTTATAAATGTAGGCTTCCTACATTACAAAGTTTTATTACTTTATCATAATTTCGTAGATAAAATCTTCCAAATTCTATCCTTATCATCCCATTACACATTATTGAGAATCTAGTCTCAAAAAATACCACTTCAAAGGGCCTTAATGAGGTTCTCAAAGAGAAATTTTCAAGAAGTAAGATTCATGTTTCTTCACTTTTAAATTCTTTTTCATATCTACCTTATCCCCACCTCTTATCCATTGTTTAAAGGAAACTAAAGTATAACATATATACTAGAGTGATGTTTTGTTTATGTTATATGCATAATAAAATCTCTCCTCTTCTCCTTTTACTATTAGAAAATGAAATCACCTTCTGTAGTGTGTTCATTCACTGCCTTCGTGGATGATGATTTTTCATTTCCATTTTTATTAAAATAAAGAAAAGATTATATATAAATGTAATTTTTTAAAATTATAGAAATATAATATTTCTTCAATTCTATAATATTATTTATGTTTACAAGTATGTCCATAAAAACTAACCATGGAAACCTATAAAAGAACTCACTCGAAACAATGTAAATAAAGAAATATTATTAATAAATGGGTGTAAATGTTATATTAAGATAAAGAAAGGAATTAAAAACATTATATTATTTATATAATATATTAATAAAACTATTCAAACCATATACATGAGGTTTTTTCACATTTGAAGGAAGTCAAACCTGAGGTAAGAGACGCATTAACTAAAACATTGTATTAAATGTTTTATAGGATTATTCTTATAAATATTTCTATTTTATGGTAATGTATTCAAAATAGTTTTTATGAATGTATCTAGATGGTTTTTAATATTTTAATTTATCTTATTTGTTTTAAAATGGGATCTTTTTCATGTGTTATGTAAGGGACTTTCCATTTAAAACCCTTTAAAATTTCTCTTTTATTAAATTCAAAAATATTATTCTTTTATTTATTTATGACATGAGTTGTTTCACTGATTACAAGAAATTTTATTATTATAATGTTTCCTTTAAAATTTTCATAGTTATTTTTGAATAATATGATTTCATTATTATGTCCATGGTTTTTATTTAAAAAAAATGCTTTTATGGAAAAAGTGTATTATGATATCTGAATGTGTTTATTAATGGGTTTAAAAGAGTTGTCAAGGATTTTATTGATAATATGTTCAAGAGAGTTTTTTAATGTATGTTTTATCCCATTATATATCATGATATTATGGGTTTATCCCCATTATAACTCAATATATTTTGGGTTGAGGCCATTATACCTCAAGATATGACAGGTTACCCCATTATTGCTTTCCAATGAATTAGGTACTCTAGAGAAAATATTTTATTTCATAGTTATTTTATGTGTATGTGTGAATTTAAGAGTGATATGGTAAATATGTCCCATGTAAAAAACATTGTTTTTTTATTCATGATTATGATTTTTTACGAAAAGGGGTTTTGATGTGTTTTTATGTTTTCACGGGACTAACAAGTTTTCATTCAATATTTATCTAACTAAAATTATTATGCACATTCTATGTTTTTAAAAAAAATTCACAAGTTATAAGTATTTGTAAGAGAATTAAGGAATGAATGTTTAATATTATAAAGATTTGTGAAATAAATATGGTTTTTTTTGAAATATTTTATACTTGAAAATATGGATAATGTTTTGTTAGTATCTTGTTTGTATGAATGTGGTTTGTTATATATGTATTATGTATTAATTATCTAAATATATAAACATTAAAATATCCATAGTGTTATAGAAAGTAGTGTTTTGACTAAAACTTTTGATTATGTAATTTTTTATATCTAGGTTCTTATTGTCTGTATCATAGGATGGTTTAGATAACCATAGGTTTTATGATGATGTTAATATAATTCCAAAAAATGATTTCTAATTCATTGTAAATTTAAAATGGTATATAATTTAAAGATTAAAATGTTTCTTTGTTTAAGATATGTCTATATAGAATGGGTTTTTGTAGAAAGAAATAGAGAAATTGAAGTAGTAAGGAACCATGAGGCTTATATATTTTTGAATCCATAGCCTTGAATGGTGTGAATTTGAACTGATCAGTTTTTAACAATAATGCATCAATTTACATAGGTGATCAATTGTCATTGTGTTCATTCTAGATAGGAACTTTATATACCATGAATTAACATGTATTTTTTAGAGAATTTAATGTGGCATCATCCTCCACCTTTTAGTGGGACCTTAGATCCTATGGTAGATGAAGGATGGATCAATGCTCGTGAAAAGTTATTTGATATCATGAAATGTTCTTAACATCAAAATATAAACATTTTTTTTATCATTTTGAAGGTTAATTCGATCAATGGTGGTCCTGGATTAAGAATAGGAGCGAAGAAAGATGATCTTGATCATTTGGAATTGGATGATTTTAAGAGTATTTTTCTAGAAAAATATTTTCCTTAAATTGTTCGACATATAATGGAGAAAAAATTCATGGAACCGAGGAAAAAGGAAGATAAATTTTTTGTTGTGTATGAATCAAATTTTATGAGACTGGATAAGTACAAACCATATTTTACATCGGACTTTGATTTTAAAATTAATATATTTACTCATGTTTGAAACCATTTTTATGAACAAATCCGGCTTTATAATAGTTTAAAAGAAATGAAAAAAAACATTTTCAATGTTCTAAAAAAGTTGATATGGTGTTTACTGACATATGTGTGCCTCATGATGACAAGAGTAAGAAGCGTTAATGCTGGAAGGATTTGGGGAATAATTATTAAAAGAAATCAAGTGGTAAGAAAATCAATTTCCCTTCTAATGAAAGGTGTTGAAAAACTAAACATGGTTAATTCCTTTTATATTTTGGGAAGTGCTACCAATATAGAATGTTAAGACACAAGTCTCGTGAGTGTAAGGAAAATGATCATAATAATGAAGGGGGGATTATGGTAAGATTATTTAACTATAATAAATTGGGACATTTTGATAATTTGTGTCCAAAGGTAGTCCCTTAAGGGGGATGTTAATAAGATTATAAGCAGAACGGTGTAAAAAATCCAATGTAATTACTTAAATAGATGTTGATCCATCAAATGAATTTTTATCATATACATTGCTTGTTTTTTCATATTTTTTCAATGTGTTGTTTTATTCGAGTTGTGAACATATTTTTATTTCTGAGAATTTTTTTTGTAAATTGAAAATTATGCCATAATAATTGAATCCAGAACTCATGGAAATAACACCTTTAGGAAATATTATGGTAAATAAAAATTATAATAATTCACCTATCTTTCTGTGTGGAATGATTTTAACTAAAATACTTGATTTTTATTCTCTAGTAGAGTTTGATGTAAATATGGTTATGGAATGGATTAATTTTTATCATGTAAAGATAGATTATAGAGCAATAGATTTTTTTTTGAAATAGATTCTATTTGTGTATAGTAATGAACCGATACCATTGATAACATATCAATAAGATAAAATACTATTTAAAAAATGGAATGAATGTTATCATGGAAATATTGTTGAAAAATAATGGATCTGTTCAGATTAATAATTTTCTAGTCGTAAATGAATATCTTGACATTTTTCTTAATGATTTTTTCATTGTTGTTCCTGATTGAGAGGTTTATATTACCATTGACTTAGTCAATAATGCTAATATGATTACCAAACCCCCTAATCGAATGGTTCAAGTATTACTTCCATAATTGAAAAAGTAGTTACATGAATTATTAGATAAAGGATTCATCTGACGTTGAATTTCACCATGGTGTACTCTTATATTGTTTGTTAAAATGAAATATGGTTCAATGAGACTTTTACTTGATTATAGAGGCTTCAATAAGATCACTATTCTGAATAAGTACCATTTTACTCATATCGATGACTTGTTTGATTAGATCTGCTGAGCATAGTATTTTTCAAAGGTTGACCTAAGGTCAGGGTATGATAAGTTGAAATTAAAGGAAGAAGAAATTCCAAAGATGGAATTTCTTACTACATATGGGAATTATAATTTTTTTAATTCTATTTTGGTTAACTAATTCACATGTTGTATTCATGGGTCATATGAATAGAATATTTAATGAGTTATTGGATAGGTTTTTTGTTGTTCTTATTAATAACATTTTGGTATATTATAAAATTATATATAAGTATAAAAACACTTAAGTGTTGTTTTGAAAACCTTAAATGAAAAGAAACACTATGGATAATTTATAAAGAGTGAATTTTGGTTGTAAAAATATTCTTTCCCATGTCACATTATTTCTAAAGATTGAATAACTATAGGTCCTTATAAAAAAATGTTCTAAATGAATGGAAAAGACCCAAAAATATAAATAGGTATCACAGTTTCCATGGTTTTTCTGGAAATTACCAGAGGTTTATTGAAATCTTTTCATGACTATCTTTCTCTCTGATTATGTTAAGTTGAAAACATGTTAAGTTCATCATGGAAAAATAATGCGATGATTGATTTTAGGAATTAGAAGAAATATTGGTGAATGTTCCAGTTCAAACCCTACCTTCAAGAAGTAGTTAATTTTTCATCTATAGTGATGCTTCAT
This sequence comes from Viscum album, assembly GCA_963277665.1. NCBI lineage: Eukaryota > Viridiplantae > Streptophyta > Magnoliopsida > Santalales > Viscaceae > Viscum > Viscum album. The sequence goes on along the minus strand of OY728138.1, from coordinate 716,887,498 downwards.
TGAATGCAATTGGTTGTATCCAAATGCAAAATGATCAAGTAATTTTGTATGCTTCAAATTAGTTGAAACCTCGTTAGATAAATCACCCTACACATGATTTGGAATTAGCTTCTTTTGTTTTTTGTATTAAAATATTGGAGGAATCATTTTTATGTTGTAAAATTTAAAATATATAATGGCCATAAAAGTATGATGTATATATTTAGTCATATGGAATTGAACATGAGAGATAGAAGATGGATGGATCTAATAAAGGATTATGATTTCACAATTCATTACCATCCCAGAAAATAAAACACAGTGGCTAATGCATTGACTGAGAAAACTAATGCTACGTTAACCATGATATCTTTATAATTGGACTTTTTTGTTAATTATTTGATAAATTTTGTTGTTGAAATGGTTAGTGAAAAAAATTACTCTATTTGGTTTTAGGTGTCAGTACAGTCATCTCTATTAGAAATTTTAGGTCATGCAAAGAAGGAAGATTGTGAGATGTAGTGTAATGCCCGACCCCAATTACCTAGAGTTGGTTCTTCATTACATAACATTTTAATGATCACAAGGTATAAAATTCCAAAAGACATATATGTTTAGTATCCTAAAAACAAGATACATACATAACTTCAACATTATTACTTGGAAAGAAATAAAACATTAATTTATTCCCTTAGAAACATCCAAGCCTCCTAAATTATGCATGCAAGTAACTCATAAAAAACATCTTCATATCCTAGTAAAATGAAACATAACAAAGGGGTGAGCTCAAACTTTTAGTAAGGGTATGCAATATAATGAAAGATAACCAAAAACATTAGTCATGGTGAATAATTAAAAACACATGCATTTAAAAATAATAATCATGAACACTTTATGGTAGAAATATTAGATCAGTTAATAATTCCATAATAAAACATTGTCATGGGTATTCTACTAGTGGAATAACAACATGAACCATCAATATTATATTCATAATGGGGGAATCTATAATGACGGACATTCTGAAACATCTTTTCAAGGCCACGACAAAGATTTCTAAAAATTATTTAGGCCATATCCAAAACCATATATCAAATTGGGAAAGTCCTTGGCCAATTACACATCTAATTTTCTTCTAATACCTACCGATATATCAAGGAGCTATAGCGGGATCCACCCGTCACTTACTAAGTCCAATACATTCATCATACGAAAATGTTGAAACATAACAAAAACATTTATATTAAAAATAGCATAATAAATTTCAATACATTAACCATAAACCATGAATGGTATAAAAATAACACATCCACATTCAAACATATCATAACTCATTCAATATAATATGGAAGATTGTATTATAAAAAATTAACTTTCAATCAAGTGTAAAATCCTTCAAAGAAAGTTGACATAGATGAAATCAAAACTACATGAGAGAAATATATCATTCTATTTTGAAATAATATAAAAGTAAAATAATTATAGAAGAAAAAATTTATTTTGAAAATATTCTTATAAGCTTGTAATAGATGATTCGATGATGTTATAATGGCAGAAAATAGTCGCACTTGCCGGATATGTTAAAAAAAATTATCTTACATTAAGTTTGTCGAAAAAGTCATAAAGTAACTTGTTTGGAAAATGATGGAATGATTCCTTTCAAATAAATTAATAAATAGTCAAATAAGGGTATAAATAAATTTTACCCATAGTCTTGTAAAAATTAAACATATTTTGAAATACACTTTTATGAAACATGGATGTGGATGATAAAGAGGTCTTAGTATACACTTAAGTAAAAACAACCTCGCATAATAAAGAGATTTTGAAATTAATCCTTAAATTATAATTTTCCTTAGACATTGGTATGTTAACAACATGTATAATAGTTAAAACATTGTTATTAAATTATACAAGAGTCATGCACATAAATATGGTATCATATATGGCTTTATAATATTTCTTTATTAATAATATTTTAGTAGTATCATCGTTTCAGGTGTTAACTAATTTATTTTCTTTATATTATTGGTTATTCAAGTCATTTTTATTATTATTAGGATGTATTTTATTCATATAAAAAATTATATTATGTCTATAAACCTTATTTCGAATAAAACAATGAAAATTATTCTTGAATAATTACGACAGGGAATGAATCTCATCGTGTTCGTGGAAACGATTATCCGTACGTACGCACGAGCGAAAATATCATTATATTGATGTTGAAATCATATTAATCTTGATGATATATCACATATAAATAATCATTAACATTTTATATTTATTATTTACATTAGTTATACTCATTATTATACTCATCCAAATAATGATGTCTTTGAATCACAAGCTACACCATGACGTGGAGATGGTAAACAGTACGTATGCATGTTTGGTGAATTTGTAATTCACATGATGGATAGAATAATGAATATGGTTATACCATTTTTATAGTAACATCACAATTTATATAAGATACTAGAGTTTTTATTTTATAATGGAAACAACAATGAAGGAGGAAGTGGAAGATGAAAAGAACTTGGAAGAGGTGATGAAATATTTACCTCTTCTTCGGGTTCTTCCATTTGATTTGATCAAAAGGGCTCCCTAGGTTGGATTTAAGACCTAATTAAGGCCTCTAGTATGAAAGGATAAATGCTTTGAAAATATTTGGTCAGGTTTTTTCCGATAAAATTTCTATGGAGGTGTGAAATTAGGAGAAGGGGAAGTACCCTTTTATAAGAGAGGTGAGGAACACTTTAGGAAAATATTGAAATATTATTTTATAATAAAATAATTTTAGTTTTCTAATGGATCCAAAATGATTTATTTTCAGGATAATATGGATATGGGTCGAAAACCTCTCATCCAATAGGTTTTGGATTGGTTTAGGTCTCCATATTAACATTATCTTTTAGATTTAACTCTTAGTTAAATAGTGTGACATTTACCATGTCTCTTTGTATTTTTATATTATATGGTTAATAAACATACTATAACCAAGACAAAAGAACCCCATGTGGTTCATTATTAATATATATAACCATATATAAGTATTTTTTCTGAGACTTAGTTTTTAGGAATTTTATATCAACTAATAATATAGTATTTGTTTTAAATACTCAATTATGTCAATTATGACACTGTTTAATATTTTTTTTTAATCATAACCACATGATTGTATAGAAAAATAATTATTTAATCAATCCTAATATATCATATTAACCTATAAAATTAGTTTAATTCATTAAAAGTATCAAATTTTATTAATTTGTATATATATAATTTCAAATATTTTAATATTTCATTATTTAGGTAATTAGTGGATCATCATTTTGTCATAAATAAATTAAATTATCTAATGTCTAAAAACATTATATAAAATATAATTATTTAGGAAATATTTTTAAATTTATAATGAATATTTATAGTCGAATTTATATTATGAGTAACCCTATATTAAAAATGGTTTAGTTATTAAACTTTAAATTTAACTATTTTAACTCTTCTTGAAATAAAATTATAATAAATTTCCTAATCTATTCCAAGTGGATAAAAGGGGTCATATTTTATTCCTAAGGTTGTTTTTGGTTGAATTATACTTATCCAATAGAATTTGGACATGTGTAAGGGTAACTATGATATCATTTTTACCCTTAATTACCCCTATTTAATTTTAACTGTGATAAATAATAGTCAAAAGTTACTATTCACCGAAAATTATTTTCATCCGATTGAACAAAATTTTACATAATGATTTTATCCATGTATCATGGATTTTTGAAATTAAACTCATAGAAGCTATAAAATTACGTTTTATGCAAATTTGCAAATGCTCCTAGGAGGTGGGTAAAAGACGGTAAAAAGTTCAATAAAATTTTTATATATATCTAAAATTATTATAAAATGACTCCAATGAATTAAATTGAACTTATATAGGTATTATGTATCTATTTTGACCTATAATATGTTTAAATAAAAATTTTAATTATTTAAATACAAAGTTGGTTTTAACCAATAACACAATGTTTTTCACTATTCATAAAAAATTATAAGTTTCTTGAAAAATACTAAAAATTCACCCTAAGCTAATTTTGATATTCCGAATTCAAAAATGAAGTCCATTTTAAAAATTAAAATTTAAATAATTTTAGAAATTGGTAATTAATATTCATAACGGCTAGTTTGATTGGTCGCGGTGTGTTAGAAAATGGATGTTGTGTACAATGAAAGAAATTGAATTATTCAAAAGGAAACATTCCACGGGAGATTGGGGTGTTACATTCTTCCCCCAAAATAATTTATTGCTTCAAATTTCTAGAATAATGCCGCAAAAAAATATTCAGGTTGTCCTTCATCATATGTTCTTCTAGTTCCCACGTTGCCTCTTCGATCTTATTGTTTCTCAATACAACTTTTACCAGATGAGTTGTACAATTTTAAAAAACATTTTCTCTAGTATCAAGAATCTTGACAGGCTCTTCAGAAAAAGACAGATCAGGTTTCAGTTCATTTTCCTCATAGGTGAGTACATGCGTTAGGTCAGGCATGTATTTTCTCAACAGTGATACATGGAATACATCATGAACATTGAAGATATTTGGTCGCATTTCCAAATGGTAAGCTACAACCCCAATTGGTTCTAGAATTTTGAATGTTCTGATGTACCTAGGACTTAATTTACCCTTTGTACTGAACCGTATAACCCCCTTTCATGGAGATACCTTCATGAAAACACGATCTCCTACCTGAAATTCCAAATCATTCCTTTGGTTATCGGCACAGATCTTCTTCCTTCTTTGAGCTACTTTGATGTGGGTTTTGATAATCTCCACCTTTTCCATCATTTCCTCAACATGTTATGGGCCTATGAAATTTATTTCACCAACATCATCCCAAAAAGTTGGTGAGCGACATCTCTTTCCATATAAATCTTCATATGGTTCCATCTAAATACTTGAATGGCAGCAATTTTTATGTGAAAATTCTTCCAGAGGTATATATTGATCCCACATTCCTCAGAAGTCAATAGAGAAAGATCTCAACATGTCTTCTAAGGTTTGAATATTCTGTTCTATTTGTCCATCAATTTGACTGTGGTAGGCTGTGCTCAAATGAAGTTCAGTATCCCGGGCTTTCAGAAGACTTTTCCATAATCTTGATGTAAAACGGGGATCACGATCCAAAACAATAGATAGGGGTAATCCAAGAAGTCTTACAACTTCATTAAAATACTGTATTTGAAAACATTCCAATGTTAAATCTTCTATTATAGTGAGAAAATGTGTTGACTTGGTAAGACTATCAACAATGACCCATATTGAATCATTCCTTCTTAGAGTCTTTGGTATCCCTATGACAAAGTCCATCATAATATCATCCCATTTCACTCAGTTATGGGAAGAGGTTGCATGACTCCTCTAGGATGTTGTCTTCCAGTTTCACTTGTTGGAAAACCATACACCTTGACACAAAATCAACAATCTCACTTTTCATGTTATCCAACAAAAAATATGCCTTCAAATTTCTATACATCTTGGTTCTCCCATGATTCATAGATAAATAAGAGCTATGAGCATCATCCAAGAATTCCATTTTTAGATCAGGTATATCGGGAACACAATGTCTCTTACCAAATTTCAAAATTTCATATTCATATACTAAGTCACTAAGTCTCCCATCATTTATAGCTTTAATCTTCATTTGAAACTCATCATCATCAGTCTGAGAATTTTTCTATCATTTTTAGTAAATATGGTTTGGGAACAATTTGAAAAAGTATTGATGTTTCACCCTCCATGGTAATTACTATATCCATATTTACTATATCCATGAAAATGGGATCCCTTTCAACTCTCATCGTGATCAAAACTCAATGATCCTTTCAACTCAAAACATCTTCCACCTTATTTTCCTTCCTCAGGTGGAAGTGTATTGTGCAATCATAATCCTTGAGTAGTTCAAGACATCTCTTTTTCCTCATGTTTAGTTATTTTTGTGAAAAATATTCTTCAGACTCTTGTGTTCGGTATAAATCTCAGAATTTTAAACATATAGATAGTGTCTCCTTATCTTCAGAGGAAATATTACAGCTTCTAACTCAAGATCATGAGGTAGATAGTTTTTATCAAGAATTTTTAGCTGTCGTGATGCATAGGAAATAACTCTATCATTCTGCATAAGGATAGAAACCAAGTCCTTTTTTGAAGCATCACAAAAAATTACAAACCCATCGTTCACTAATGGTAGAGTCAAGATAGGATCATTGAATAATCGTCTCTTCAGTTCTTCAAAACATTCTTCACACCCTTTTCTTCAAACAAATTTAACCCCTTTACGTGTGAACTTAGTCAATGGGTTAGCCAACCTGGAAAAATTCTGGATGAAACATTGATAATAACCTACGAAACCTATAAAACTACATACCTCAGTTATACTCATTGGTGATGGCCATTCTTGGATTGCTTTGGTCTTTGAAGGATCAACATATATTCCATCATTAGAGATAATATGACCGAGAAAAGAAATCTCATGAATCCAAAATTCACACTTGAAAAACTTCTGATAAAATTCATTTCGTCTAAAAGTCTTCAGAATAATGTGCAAGTGATTTTCATGATCATTGTAGGTTTTAGAGTATACGATGATATCATCAATAAAAACCACTTTAAATTCATCAAGATATTCCTTGAAAACATTATTCAATAGATCCATGAATAAAGAGGGTGCATTAGTCAATCCAAAAGTAATTACTCTAAACTCGTAATGCCCATACCTGGTTTGAAATGCTATTTTTGGAATGTATTTCTTCCTCACACACAACTAAGGATATCCAGATCAAAGGATAATCTTTGAAAACTATTGATCTCCATGAAGTTGGTCGAATAAATCATCAATAAAAGGTATGGGATACTTGTTATTTATTATTACAGCAATGATCTCCCTGTAGTCAATGCACAACCTCGTAGATTCATCTTTCTTCTTAAAAAAATGACAGGGGCTCCCCATGGAGAAACACTAAGATGAATAAATTCATTATTACTTAATTCCTCTAGTTTTTTCTTTAGTTCCACTAATTACATTGTGGCCTATCTATAAGGGGTCTTCGATTTGGTCCTTGAACCACGAATTAAATCATTGGAAAACTCAATTTATCATTTTAAAGGATATCAAGGTAAATCCTTTGGAAAAACATAAAAATATTGTTGCACAATAGGTATATCCTCTATTCGAACATTCTATTCCTCACACATAATAATTTCATTCTCATCCTCCCCAGTAGTTTTATTTAGTAGAGATACAAGGAGTGGATCTAGATAAGAATCATATGGTGACGTTTCTGCTCTAAAGATAAGGTACTCCTTATCATCATCAAGAATTGTAACCTCCTTATTCTTACAATAATGTTTTTCATTATGGTCCAAATCCAATCCATAATGAGGATTATATCAAATTAAATCCTGGGTATGATGATTAAATCAGCATATAAATATCGTTTATATGCCTTAATGGGGGCTGATTTACAAAATGTTGTTGCAATGATACTTCCATTAGGAGTTTTGACTGACAACTCCCTTGTTAAATCAAATTGTAAATATCTAATTTTCATAGAAAAGTGGGAAGATATCAAACAATGCGATAATCCAGAATCAAATAAAGCAACGGTTAAACATGAAGAAACCCTTAAATTACCTACCACCACATCTTTCATATCTTCAAACTCAGTTGAACTGATCACATAATCTTGGCCTTGATACCTTGGAATTTTGTTAGGTAAGTTTCCCTGATTCTTAGAAAAATAATTTGCATAATGTCCCATATCCTTTCAATTGTATCATTGAACATTGATGGCTTCTTTCTTTCCCTTATAATCACTAGCAAGATGGCATTTCTGTCCACATTTGTTGCATACTTATTTTCCTTTTAGATAGGAACCTGGGTTCTTTCATCTATAATTATCACAGGGTGGAAATTAAACTCTTCCCTTATTCCCTGTTTCCTTATTTCCTTTCCCAAAGTGTTCAGTAGAGCTCTTATTCTCTTACTTTTCATTAAAGTCATAAGACATAGAGAGTTCCTTTTTTGTCTTGATAGCGCATTGAATAATATCTTCATACTATGTGAAGGATTGAACGACTAATGCTCGATGGAGAAATGGTTTTAGCCTATCAAATAATTGATCAATATTACTACTTGGGTTATGTATATAATCTATAACATGCCTTTCTAACCATGTAAATTTATCTTTATACTTAGAGACATTCTCATCCTCCTTTTGTTTTAGACTCAGAAATTACCTTTCCAAATCCGCTTGATGGTCATGAAGAAAGTATTTTTCTATGAAAATCTCTTTTAACTCCCTCCATTACATACTTGATATATATACATCCTCATTTATGTTTTTAATTAATGACCACCATTGATCTGCATCCCCTGTGTGGTGATAAAGTTCCATGAAAACTTTTTCCCTTTCACTACTCCCCAAATCAAGAAATATTTTTTCTAAGGAACTTATTCATTTCTCTGATAAAAAGGGATTTGTAGACCCATTGAATGTAGGTGGTTTTTGCCTCATGAAGTGGTCTAACATTGATCATCCATGCTGTGAATCATGGTGCTATATATAGGTAATGTTTTTATTCATGACCTAAGTGAGTTGTCCTAGTATGGTGATAAGCTGATCAACACCAGTTGCATCACCAGATTCAATATAGTTATCTTGAGTTGGAGGGATGTCCCTATGTGGATCATGTGCATTGATATAGTTTCCATTCCTTCCACTAGGCACCTTTTCTAAAAAATGATATACAATAGATTAGTTTATAAATCACAATACATAATTCCAAACTTGTTAAAAACTTATCATAAATTTATCAATTTATGGATATAATCCATAATGATAAATAATGTTTTCTTTAAGGAGGTATATAATCAGAAATTCTACATAATGGTTTGTAAATAAAATGTGATTTATCCCAAGAATATCCCCCAATAGTGTCGTAACCAAGAGTACAACAAGGCCCGTGGTCATGTACCAGGATACCCAGGTCAACCCCAAAACTCCTTGTCAGAGTTTTCACTCCTAGGTAAATCTGTGCCAGAACCGTCTCTAACAGATTATATCCAGATAGGGATGTATTTCTTGTAAAATACAAAAAATATCTACATTACCAAAATTCTAGTAAGTTCTTATTTACTAATCCTCAAAGTCAATATTAGGGTAATGTTATCTAATCAAAGATTATCTAAATCTAGTTTCCATGGATTGTACTAAACTTCCTTTAATACTTACTATAACTCTCCAACACCAGTTACCTAGATTCAGTGCTTTGTTACATAACATTGGAATGATCAAAAGGGTTAAAATCCTGAAATACCGATAAGTTTAGTTTTCTTGTAAACAAGATACATACATAAGTTCAATATTTAAACTTGAAAAGAATTACCACACTAATTTATTCTATTATAAACACCCAATACAACTAGATTATGCCTGCAAGTCACTGATAAATAGCATATTCATATCATGGGAAAATAAAACATAAGAAATGGGCGAGCTCTAATGCTCAGTAAAGGTAAAAAATATAGTGGAAGATAACATAAACATTAGGCATGGTGAATAATTGAAAACACATGCCTTTACAAATAATAAAAAGGAACACGTTATTCCAGAAATATGAGCTGACTAAATAATGCCATAATAAAACATAATAATGGGTATTCTACTAGTAGACTAACCACATGAACCATCAATATTATTTTCATAATGAGGGAATGTATAATGTTGGACATTCTGAAACATCTTGTCCTAGCCTCGGCCAAGATGTCTAAAAATGATTTAGTCCTTGTCCAAAACCATATATCAAATTAGGAAAGGCCTAATCCAATTCCAAGTCTAATTGTCTCATGAGACCTACCAATGCATTGAGGATCTATAGTGGGCTCTACCCATCACTTCTTAAGTCCAATACATTCCTCATATGAAAAGGTTGAAACATAATTTAAACATTTGTATTAAAACTAGCATATGAAATATCAATATGTTAACCATAAACCATGAATGGTATAAAAATAACACATCCATAGTAAAACATATCAAAACTCACTCGATACAAAATGGAAGATTTTATTATAATAAATCATCTTTTAAACATGTGTACAATCCATTAAAATATGTTGACATAGGTTTAATAAAAACCATTTGAGAGAAATATCTCTTTCTATTTTAAAATCATTTAAAAGTAAAGTAGTTATAGAAGAAAACATTTATATTGAAAATATTTTTATATTCTTGTAAGGTAAGATTCAGCGATTTTATAATGGTGGAAAATAGTTTCACCCACGGTATAAGTTAAAAAACATTCTTACCTTAATTTCATCGAAAAGGTCATAAAGTACCTTGTTTGGAAAACGTCGGAAAGATTTATTTCAAACCATTTTATAAAAATTCAAACAAGGGTATAAATTAATTTAACCTAGAGTCTAGTAAAATGTAATTTTTTTTGAAATACACTTTTATTATACATGGATGTGGGTGATAAATAGGTCCCAGTAGATACTTACGTAAAAACAAGCTCAGATAATAAAGAGATTGTGAAATTATCCCTTACCTTATACTTTTCCTTAGACGATGGTATGTTAACCTCCTACATAAGGATTAAAAAATTGTTATTAAATTATACAATAATCATATACATAAAAATGATATCATAAATTATCTTATAATTTTTCATAGTTAATAATATTTTAGTAATATCATTGTTTTGGGTGTTAAATGATTCATTTTCCTCCATATGATTGGTTACATAATTCATGTTTGTTGTGAATAGGATGTATTTGATTCATATTGATAATTATATTATGTTCATAATCATTATTTATATCATTTTTATGAAAATTATTTTTGAAATATTACAATGGGGAATGAATCTCATCACGTTCATGGAGACGGTAATCCGTACGTACGCAGGAGTGAGAATATCATTATATTAATGGTGAAATCATTTGTAATTGGATGTTATATTATATACACATAATAATTGACCTGTTATATTTATTATTTACATTATTTATACTCATTATTAGACACATCCATATAATGAAATGTTTGAATAACAAACGACACCACGACGTGGAGACGGTAAGCCGTACGTACACAGGTTTAGTGACTTTGTCATTTATATGATGGATAGAATAATGAATATGGTTGTACCATTTTTATAATGACATAAATTTATATAGAATATAATTTAGTTATTATTTTTAATTAAAACAACAAATAAAGAGGAAGTGGAAGAAGAAAATAATGTGAAAGAGGTGATGGAATATTTACCTCTTCTTCGGATTCTTCCTTTTGATTTGTTCAAAATGGATCCTTAATTTGGATTTATAACCAAAGGAATGCATCTAGGATTAAGGGATGAATGTTCGGAGGATATTTGGGCAGGGTTGGGTTGATCCAAATGGATATGGCTATGTGAAATTAAGATAAGGTGTAGTACCCTTCTATAAGAGAGGTGAGGGTCACTTAAGGAAAAGTTTGAAATATATTATTTATAATTAAATCATATTCGGATTATAATGGATAAAAATGACATATTTCAAGGATAAGTTGGGTATGGTTCTAAAAACAATCATCTAATATTTTTTTGACAGGTTTAGGTCACAATATTAACTTTATCTTTAATTTTTAACTCTTAGTTAAATAGTTTGACATTTACCATGTCACTTTGTATTTTTATATTATATGGTTAATAAAATTACTCTAACCAAAAAATAGAACCCCATGTGGTTCATTATTAATATATATAACCTTATCTAAGTCTTTTTGTCGAACCTTCATATTTTTTGAACATTATATCAACTAATAATATAGTATTTGTTTTAAAAACTCAATTTTGTCAATTTTGACACAATTTAGTATTTAGTTTTTGTTAAAATCATAATAGCATGATTAATTAAAAAAAATTATTTAATCAATCCAAACATGTCATGTTAACCTATAAAATTACTGCAATTAACCAAAAGTATCATATTATATTTATTTAGTTATTTTTAATATCAAATATTTTAATATTTCATTAATAAGGTAATTAGTGCATCATCATTGTGTCATAAATAAATTAAATTATTTAATGTATAAAAATATTAAATAAAATATCATTATGTTGGAAATATTACTATATTTCTAATGAATATTTATTGTCGAAATTATATTATGTGTAGCCCTATATTAGAAAAGGTTTAGTTATTAAACATTGAATTTAACTCTTTAAACTCTTTTTTAAATAAAATTATAATAAATTTCATAATCTCATCCAAGTGGAACAAAGAGGGTCATATTTTATTCCTAAGGTTGTTTTTGATTGAATTATACTTATCTAATAGAGTTATTACATGTGTTAAGGTAATTATGATATCATTTTTACCCTTAATTACCATATTTAATTTTAACCGGGATAAATAATAGTCAAAAGTTACTATTCACCAAAAATTATTTTCATCTTATTGAAACACATTTTACATACTGATTTTAACCATGTCTCCTGTATGTTTGAAATTTAACTCATCGAAGAGGTAAATTTATGTTTTATGCAAATTTGTAAATGCTCCTAGGAGGTGGGTAAAAGTCTGTAAAAAGTTCAATAATGTTTTATATATATATCCAAACTTATTATAAAATGACTCCAATGAATTAAATTGATCTTATATAGGTATTATGTATCTATTTTTACCTAAAATAAATTAAAATAAAATAAATAATTATTTAAATAAAAAGTCGGTTGTAACCAATAACGCAGTGTTTTTCACTATTCATCAAAAATTTAAAGTTTCCTGAAAAATACCGAAAATTCACCCTAAGATAATTTCGATATCCTGAATTCATAAATGAAGTCCAATTTAATAATTAAAATTTATAAAATTTTAAAAACTGGGTATTACTATTCAGAATGGCTAGTTTTATTGGTTAGAGTGTGTTAGAATCTTGAAGTTGCATACAATGAAAGCTATTGCAATATTAAAAGGGAATCATACTGTGAAAGCATGGGGTGTTATAAGAAAAAAATGGATGAATTGGTTCAAAAGGGTATGTTTTCTAAGTATAAAATTGAGATGGATTATATTTTGAGGTTTGGGAAGAGAGTACGTGTTTATTTTGATTCTCAGTTGAAGAATGAATTGTAATGTGACGCTCACAGTTCATTGTTTTCAATTGATCCTGGTAGAATAATGTTGTACAACGACCCCCTGGCATATTAATAGTGGGATTAAATGAAAAGAGATATTGATGTTTTTTCCATAAAATGGTTTAAATTTCAATAGGTTGAAGAATAATTATAGTTACCTAAAGGTATGGTTTATCTTTTTGCAGTGCCAAAGTGGAAATCAGAAAATATATCCTTGGATTCCATGGTGGGACTACCAAATAAATCTCAAGGTAACAAAGCAGTTCAGGTTATTGTTGACCATTTGACTAAATCATCTCATTTTATTCTAATTTGAGACACCATACATATAGACTAACATTCTCAATCATATCCAAAGGAAATAATAAGTTTACATAGAGTGCATCTCTCCATTATATATGAACGTGATTCCAAGTTCACTTCTATCTTTTCTAAATGAATTTAGATTTCATTGGGAACTAAATTAAATTTCAACACATCCTTTAATCCTCTATCAAATGAAAAGAAATATAAAACAATTCATACATTAGGTTATATTCTTTGAGATTGTTCAATGGATTAATAGCGATGTTGGGATCAATATATTTCTTTAGTTGAGTTTTTTTATAAAAACATTTTTCATTCAGGTATACATATGTCACCTTTTAAAGAATTGTAAGGAAATAAGTGTCTAACTAGAGATTTTTGGCATGAATTTGAAGAAAGGATGTTGATGGAACAATAATTGGTAAATGAAGTTGAAGAAAAATTATTGTTCATTTAGTGACACATGATGACAACTAAGAGTAGGTAGAAAATTTGTGCAGATAACAGGAGGAAAGACCTTTCATTCAAGGTAGATGATCATGTATTTTTCAATGATTCTCTATGGAGTAGTGTTATTCATTTTGGTATGAAATGAAATTTATGAAAACTATTCATTGTACCTTATGAAATCATGGAAAAAGATGGACCAGCTACCTACTATGTAGCTTGGCCTCGGAGTTTATCTTAGGTACATAATGTTTTTCATGTTTCGATGTAAAAAAAGTTTGATCCTATTCCATAACATGTTTTTATTAATGAAGTAGATAAATTTAAAGGGATAATTTATTATTAAGATAAATCCATTCATAATCTTGATTTTAAAGAGCAAGTTTTAAAGAACAAGATAATTTACCCTATTAAGGTTTTATGGAGAAACAACATGGAATAAGAAGTAATATGGGAATATGAAAATGCTACGGGGGAAAGGAATCCCCACTTATTGAATAAGTGAATAAAAATTGAGGGGAAGAAATTTAAAAAATGTGGGAGAATGTATCAACTCAGTTATTCATATAATAATTGGATTATTATCATTCTTGATTTAAATAGTAATACTTAAAATAAAAAAATTATTACATTGTAATTTATTTTAAACCATTTATTTTTCAATTATATAATTTATATATGAAAAAAAGTATTTCATTTATAAATTCATAATTTTTAAATTATCATGTTATACATTTTTGAGAATTTGTAGAAAAATTTTAATTTCATGTGAATAGTAAGAAATACAGTTTTTTAAATATGGTATTTTTTTGTGACATCTTGAAGAAATAATTTTGATATAAACTTTATTAAATTTAATTAATAATTAAATAATTATATTATAATAGTAAAATGGTGTGGAATTAACATAGAACATGAAAATTATATTCTATTCATGATAGGTATAAAAATTATTGTTAGTGTCGACGTAGTGCCATTGCAACATTGACAATGTCTGATTTGATTACTTTTAAATAATAATTCAATGTTAAAAATTATTTTCAAGACACATTTATCAATTATCATGTAATATTGATGTTTTGGAAATTAATTTCTAATTTTATATTTATATAACATTAATCATACCCAAATGCCTTTGAAATAATTATGTAGGGAAGGAAAAACCAAAAAAAATTAAGATGTCATCTTAACAAGTATATTAGTGAATATAAAAAAAATATAATTTTATTTTGAATCTAATTTAATTATTTTTGTGAATATATTTTATTATAAAATTATATATATAAAATCATTAACATTAATGGTTATGAAACATGAATGTTATACTTTTTCAAGAATAATAAAAATAAATAAAATGTTTTTATTAAAATTTTAAGAAGTACTAAATGACCTAAATTGTAGATATAATTTTTTTAAATAAGAAATCGTACAACAATATTTTTATTTTTCACATTTTGGAGCCACTTGTATTATATTAGTCCCTTTATATTATTTTATTAAAAGCAAAGGCAACTTGTTCATAGTAATATGTAAAGTATGTATAATATTTTAAGATGAGGTTTTATATAATTCTTCTTAGAAAAAAATATTCTTTAGAAATATAATAAAATTAATTTTTTCATAGAATTTTATTTTTATATTTTATGTGATAAATAATCACCTTAATGGATCGAAAAGTTATGATGCTATAAATATTTTATTAATGCATAAATCAAATTAATGATTTTATAAATAGTAAAACTAATATAGTATTATATTTTTATGTAAATTAATGATTTCAATAGGAAATACTATTCTATATAAGTTATAATTAAAATTTTCATTAGAATTGAAAACTTTTTATGATATTTTTTAATTTATAATTGTGAGTATTTTCAAATCTGTAAAATTGTTTTTCCATGAATAAAATATTTTATTAAAGTATTTAAAAATAAAAAAACACATGTAAAATTCCAAAAAAGATAATGTTCCTTATAAAACGGGATAAAATATGATTTTTATTTATTTTCAATTCTTAAACCATATAATTAATTTATTATATTTTTATAATTTCAGTAATTCCTATGTTACCTCTAACATCAATTATAAAAGGAGGCTCCCTCCTTCAAAAATTTTCATCACATTAAGGATTATTTCTCAGGTAACCTATGGAAAATTACCTCCTTATCCCATCAAAAATTCTTGAGCATATGGTCTCACAAAAACAACACTTCCAATATCCTTAAAGAGGTTATCAAGTAGGAATTTTCAAGAAGTAGGATTCCTTTTTCTTCTCTTTTAAATAGTTTTCTCCCCAATCCCAACCTCTTATAAAATGTTTCACAAAAACTGAAATATAACATATATATTGTAGTGTTTTTTAGTATATGCATCATAAAATCTCTCATCTTCTCCCTTTACTCTTAAATAATGAAATCCACATCTGTAGTGCGTCAATTCACCACCTTCGTGGATGGTGATTTTTCATTTTCCTTTTTACCAAAATCATGGTATGTTTAAATTAACATACAATTGTTTAAAATTTACAATATATATGTTATCACTTATTGATTATTATTTATTTTTAAAAGTAACTCCATAATAAACTGACCTTTTAAATCATGAAAATAATGCACCTAAAATAATGGATATTACAAAATATTGTTAATAAATTGGTGAAAAATGTTCAAAGAAGATACAGTTAGGTATTATATATTTTAGTTTAGTTCTATAGTATATTAATAACACTATTAAAACCTTTATATAAGAGGTTTGAACATATTTTGAAGGAATATAAACCTGAGGTAAGGGACTCTGTAACTGAAACACTATTTTAAATGTTTTAATTGTTTATTATAATAAATCATTCTATTTTAGTTCCATGTATTCAAAATGTTTAATATGAATATATATATATATAGATATAAATGTTTTAATTTCATTCTATTTTTAAAAAGGGATCTTTTTCTTGGGTTTTGTATGGGAATTTCCCCTTAAAATCCTTTCAAATGTCTCTTTTATAAAATTCAAAAATATTGTTCTTTAATTTAAATACAGCATGAGATATTTATCTGATTTCATGAAATTTTATTACTATAATGTATCCTTTATAAGTTCTCATAGTTATTTTTGAATAATATGATTTCATTATTATGTGTGTGGTTTTTAAATTTTAAATAATTATTTTTACAAAAAAATGTACTAAGATATATGAATGTATTTTCATATGGGTTTAAATGATTTATAAAGGATTTTATTCAAGTTATATTCCTTGTATATTTTTTATGATGGGTTGATTCCATTATATCTCAACAAATGATGTGTTTATCTCAATTATTTCTCACGGTATGTTGGGTTTATCCCATTATAACTCAAGATATGAAGGGTGAGCCCAATTATATCTCTACAATGAACTGGGTACATCAAAGATGGAAGTTTACTGAATGTTTATTACATGTGTAAGGGTACACATAAGGGTGATATAGTAAATATTTCCTAAGGAAACTACATTATGTTTCT
Organism: Viscum album; assembly: GCA_963277665.1. Lineage (NCBI taxonomy): Eukaryota > Viridiplantae > Streptophyta > Magnoliopsida > Santalales > Viscaceae > Viscum > Viscum album. Next base: position 716,870,081 of record OY728138.1, on the reverse strand, counting down.
ATGCATGATTATTAGTTTTTATGAAAATTAGTTTTAATGGGTTTCGATGTTTTCATGGGACTAATGGATTTTCATTATTTATGTCCCTTAATGATATTTTTATGACCATCCCATGTTTTTAAATGTTTTACATAGGTTATAAGGATTTTTTTTATAGAAATAAGGAATTCTACTTAAATTTTCTGAATATTTGTAAAAGATATCATGTTTTATTTTAAAATATTTTATATTTTAAAAAAGGATACTATTTTAGTAGTATTCTTATAAATACCCATACTTTACATACATTGTTAATACTTTAAAATTGAAGCATACTTATTACAACATATAACAAAAACCACTAAAGGACCGTATAGGTATAGTGTCTTTAGAAACTGGGAAACATAAACTACTGGTTCATAAAGCATCAAATTTGCCTCCCACTTATTTCATCATATCTAGAGTCCCTTTTTGGTATATCCTACTTAATAACCTTCTTCTTGACCTGGGGAATGAAAACATGCAAAAGGGTGAGCTCAAATACTCAGTAAGGGTAAATAAAAGAAATATCAATCACATCGTATACATAAGCACATAACTTTTGGAAATCTTAACCTGCAAAAGAGATCATAATTTCATAACATGGGATAAATCATGGCAGTGAAATGTAATCACAATAATCATAACATAAAACATGAAACTTTTTGTCATACACACATAATCATAGAGAATCATTTCTTGTTAGTCAAGACTCATTTCCAAGACTATCATAGTGGACAAAGTCCCTTTCTGAACCGAGTCACCCTCGTTTAAGTCCTGTTTCACTGAACCGGTATAACCTACCGTTCCAGCCATGTCTATCTCATGAGATATAAAATCTTTACCCAATGCATTGGAGGGACATATAGGTCCCACCCATCTCATAATGATACCATTCTTATGTGTTCCACAAAATCAAAAATCACACATCATTGCATAACCCATATAATACAAATGGGAATCTTAAACATCATGACATCATAAAACAATTCATATAAGATAAAGGAATTCATAAAAATAATTCCATCACAACATAATCAAATCAATGTAATAATAGGGATAAAGATAGAACCATTTATTATCTTAGAAGGAAAATAATTTTGATAAAACACTTGAACTCCATTATTGAGGAAAATATCCTTTCTTCTTCAAATTTTTTTTTCCTTTCTTAACATGTCGTACAACTTTAAACTAAAATAAGTTGATTAAAAATAAACTTGAACACTTGTAAAGGAATCTTCTTGGAAATAATGTTTTAAAAATCCATTCATGTCGTATAAGTTAAAAAAAACATTCTTCATACTTTTTTCGGAAAAGTCAAAAAGTACCTCGTACGAAAAACGACAAAAGATTCCTTTCATATCTTTTACTATAAACTCACCCAAGGGTAAAAATGGATTTAAAAAATTGTAGGTGGATTGAAATAATATTACATATTGAGGAAACATGGATGTGGATGATAAAATACACCCCAGTAAATACTAAAGTATAAACAATCTCGGATAAAAATGAGATTGTGATATTTCCCTTACCTTAGGTCCGACTTGCTTTGTAAGTATCCTAACCTCCTGTATAATGATTTAAATAATGTTATTGACTTATTCCAGAATCATACTTATTTTTATGATATCATATATGGCCATATTCTTAGCTTCTTAGTAGTAATATTTCATTGCTACTTGTTATTCAGGTGTTTATAACTTTTTGTTCTTATGTGTGTTTTGTCGAATAAATTATTATTCTTCTCTTTAGTTTATAGATACCTCATTTCCATAATGGTATTAGTGTAATATATATCATATTCATTCATTAAATTCATTTATATAATCATTATGAAATGAATATCATGTAGAACGAGTCGCATCACATCGTGAAGACGGTATTCCGTACGTACGCACGAGTGATGATATCGTTCCTATGGTCGTGGAATTGTATTGGAGTATATTTATACTATTTCAGAATCAATATCACTTTATAATAGTTATATATAGTCATTATTTACACCATTATACCCATTCAAGTAAGGTGGTGGTGGAAAATAGATTACACCTAGGCGTGGAGACGGTATTCCATACGTACGCACACACGGTGATTTCTTTTTACGTAGGATGGTTAGATGGTGAAATAGGGTTGTTTCATACTTATATATCAGTATATGAGTGATACTGATGTTATTACTACATAATGAAACAACTAAAGAAGAAGAAATAAAGATGAAAGAATCGGTAACAGACATTACCTCTTCTTTGAAGTGATTCTTTGAGACATTCTTTTAGGGCACTAAAATTGGTCTTTGAAGAAGACCAGGACCTCTAGGATCTCTCTAGGGAAGTGGAGAGGAGAAAGTGGTAGGGGTTGTCCGAGTTTGAAGGCTCAATGTGGTGTGAGGAAGAGGGGGAGGAGGTGTCCTTTTATAAGGGAGGAGAGGGGCACCTTCGGAATAACTAAAACTATTATTTTATTATAAAGTCATGTTCGGTTTTAAATATCTCCAAATTGATATATTTCGAAGATAAGGTGGGGATGGGTCGATATCCTCTCATCCAATAGAATTTAGACAAGTTTAGGTTCCTATTTTAACCTTATCATTTAGATTTAACATTAAGGTAAATAATTTTACTTTTACCATGTCTTCTTGTGTTCTTATACTATAAGGTTAATAAACTTACTATAATCAGCCAAAAAAACCCCAATTTGTTTATTATTAATATATATAACCTTATCTAAGTCATTTGGCCGATCCTTAGATTTTTAGGAATAAAATAACAATTACTAATATAATATCTGTTTTAAAAACTATTTTATGTCAATTTTGACACTATTTAGTGATTGATTTTTTTGAAAATAATAACAGATTTAGTAGTTCGAACCAAGTTAATTAAATCAATACTAACATGTCATATTAACCTAGAAAATTAGTGGGATTCATAAAAAGTCTCAAATTTCATTTATTTTGGTGTTTATAACATAAATTAAATTATTTAATGTCTAAAAATTACAAATAAAATACCATTATGTAGGAAATATTTTTAGCTTTCTAATGAATATTTATAGTCGAATTTATATTATGTATAACCCCATATTAAAAATTATTTACTTATTAAACTTTGATTTTAACTATTTTATCCCTTCCTTAAATAAATTAATAATAAATGTCCTAATCTAATCCAAGTGGGCCTAAATGGTCATATTTTATTCCTAAGTTTGTTTTTGGTCAAATTACACTTATCCAATAGAATTAGGACATTTTTTAGGGTAATAATAATATCATCTTTACCCTTAATTATTCTATTTACTTTTAACCGTGGTAAAAAAAGTAAAAAGTTACTATTCACCAAAAAATTATTTTCATCTCATTGAACGAAATTTTACTTACTGACATCAACCGTGTCTCTCGGATTTTTGAAATTCCACTCACAGAAGCGGTAAAATTAAGTTTCATGAAAAATTCAGTTTTTTAACTACCACTTAGTGGTTTCACTATTCATCAAAAATTGAATGTTTTCAGAAAAATACCAAAATTTCACCATAGGCTAATTTCAATATTCTGAATCCAAAAATGAAGTCCATTTTGAAAAATAAAATTTATAAAATTTCAAAAAGTGGTTATTAATATTCATAACCGCTAGTTTTAATAATATTTTAATAGCATATCATTGTTTAGTGAAACTTGGAATTGCGTATGACGCAAGCTATCGAGGAAGGTCATGATTTCGTGTAAAGAAATCCAAGCAAGTGTTGTGTAGAAAAAGATTCCTTTGATGATTTATATAACATAAAATTCTCGGGTGTTACATTCTACCACCCTTAAAATGAATTTCGCCCTCGAAATTCGTCACTTTGTAACAAACAGATGAGGATACCTCTCCCTCATCATATCCTCAATCTCCCATGTAGCTTCTTCTAATTGGTGGTTCCTCCATAAAACTTTCACCAATCGAGTGGTCTTGTTTCGTAGGACTTTTTCGCTACGATCCAGAATCTATATCGGTTGTTCTTCATAAGAAATATCTTACTCTAGCGGTACAACTTCTGAGCTGAGTACATGTGAAGGATCAGGTATGTACTTTCTCAGGAGAGATACATGGAACACATCGTGAACTTGAGAGAGATTCGGTGGAAGCGCCAATCGGTAAGCTACCTTCCCAACACAATCCAGTATTTCGAAAGGACCGGTATATCTAGGGCTCAACTTTCCCTTCTTTCCAAATATCATAACCCTCTTCCAGGGCGATATTCGTAAGAACACTTTATCAACCACTTCAAACTCTAGGTCTTTTATTCGGTTGTCGGCATAACTTTTCTGTCAACCCTGAGCTGCTCTTATGTGTTGTTGAATAGATCTGACCTTTTCTGCCATTTCATCAACGAGATCAGGTCCTAATAGCTTTCTTTCCCCAACTTCATCCCAGCAAGTTGGAGTCCTGCATTTCTTTCCATAGAGAGCTTCATAAGGAGCCATCTGAATACTGGAGTGAAAGCTATTATTATAAGAAAATTCCACCAAAGGTAGGTGTTGATCCCAACCTCCTTTGAAATCCATAGAGCAAGCTCTGAACATATCTTCTAGGGTTTGAATTGTTCTCTCAGACTGAATGTCTGTCTGAGGATGATAAGAAGTGTTGAAACTCAACTCTGTATCCAGAGTATGCTGAAGACTTCGCCAGAACGTCGAGGTAAATCTCTGATCCCGATCTGATATAATAGAAAGTGGTACTCCATGCAATCTTACCACTTCCTTTACATATATCCTGGCAAGCTGATCCAGAGAGAAATCCTCTCTAATAGCAATGAAATGTGCAGACTTTGTAAGACGATCAACTATGACCCAGATAGCATTATTTCCTTTGGATGTTTTAGGAAGTCCAGTGACAAAGTCCATAGTGATGTTTTCCCACTTCCATTCAGGTATGGGTAATGGTTGTAACATCCCCTTAGACTTCTGTCTCTCAGCTTTAACTTTTTGAAAAACCAAGCATTGAGAGACATATTCAGCAACATCTCTTTTCATGCCATCCCACCAGAAGTACTCTTTCAGGTCCCTATACATCTTCGTGCTTCCAGGATGAATAGAGAATGAAGAACTATGAGCCTCATACAGCAGCTCCTTCTTTAATTCGAGGATGGGAGGAACACAACCCCGATTCCTGAACTTTATTATCCCATCATAATCAAGGTTGAACTCAGGAACATTTCTCACCTTCTTTTGTAACTCGACATCTTCTTTCTGTGCCTCTTTAATCTTCACATGTATAGATGGTTGACCATTCATTTGAGAAAGATAAGATTTTCCCCCTTCCATTATAATTCCAAGATCCATCCTTTGTAAATCCATAAATATTGGATCTTTTGTGATCCTCATCATGGATAAACTAGCATGGTCTTGTCGACTTAATGCATATGCCACCTTGTTTGCTTTCCCAGGGTGGTAATGGATTGAGCAGTCGTAATCCTTATTCAGCTCCAACCATCTTCTTTGACGCATATTCAGATCCTTTTGTGTGAAAATATACTTTAAACTTTTATGATCATTATAAATATCACACCTTTCACCATAAAGGTAATGCCTCCAAATCTTTAATTCAAAGATTACAGCAGCTAACTCCAAATAATGTGTTGGGTAATTTTGCTCATGGATTTTCAACTGTCGTGAGGCAGAAGCTATCACCATATCATTTTTCATAAGAACACACCCTAATCCCTTCTTGGATGCATCACTATAGATCACAAACCTTTCTCCACTACAAGGCAGTGTGAGCACAGGTGCACTGGATAACCTTCTTTTCAACTCTTTGAAATTCTCTTCACATTCTTCCATCCAGACAAACTTAACTCCTTTCCGAGTCATCTTGGTGAGTGGATTAGATAATCTTGAAAAATCTTTCACAAAACGTCGATAATATCCAGCCAAACCAATAAAACTTCGGATCTCAGTTACTGTTGTTGGTCTCGACCATCTTTCTATAACCTCTGTTTTTGCTGGATCGACAGATATCCCCTCTTTTGAGATTATGTGACCCAAATATGCAACTTTTTGAAGCCAAAATTCACAGTTGGTAAATTTGGAATAAAGCTTCTCCATTCTCAGGGTCTTCAATATAATTCTCAAGTGATCTTCATGTTCTTACTTTCTCTTTGAATAGACAAGAATATTTTCTATAAAGACTACCACAAATTGATCAAGATAGTCTCTAAAGACTCTATTCATCAGATCCATGAAGATAGCAGAGGAATTAGTAAGACCAAATGGCATCACTATAAATTCATAGTGTCCATACCTTTTACGGAAAGTCGTCTTTGGTATATCCTCCCTTTTGAACCTTAATTGATGATACCCTGAACGAAGATCAATCTTGGAAAAGTATTGAGCTCCGCGTAGTTGGTCAAATAAGTCATCAAAGCGTGGGAGAGGATATTTGTTCTTGATAGTGATCTTGTTAAGTTCTCGATAATCAATGCAGAGTCTCATTGATCCATCTTTCTTCTTAACAAATAGAACAGGTGCTCCCCAAGGTGATGCACTAGGGCGTATGAATCCCTTATCAAGATTCTATTGATGTTGTTTCTTCAATTCCTGAAACTCAATTGGGGCCATTCTATAAGGTGTCTTTGAAATAGGCAAAGAACCCGGTATGAGTTCTATTGAAAACTCAACTTCACGATTTCTTGGAAGACCCGGTAATTCCTCCGGAAAGACATCATCAAACTCCCGTACAATGGGAATATTCTTAATCGTGAGTTTCTCACCAACCATTTGATATAAATAACCTTTATTTAGTGGAATCAAGACCCATAAGATGGAAGAAATTTCCACTGGAAGGTTATGTTCATCCTTGCATTGATAGACGATCATAGATTGATCTGGAATATGAAATGTGACTTCCCTTCATTGGAAATTGATATGATCTCCATATAAAGAATGCCAATCCATGCCAAGAATCACATCAAATTACACTATAGGAAGGATCACAAGATTTATAGGAAGCACTTTCCCACAAACTTCGATCGGAGAAGAATTATAAACTTTTGATGCGACTGTTGTGCCATTAGGTGTTGTCACAGCTAACTCAACATCTAATTGTTGAGGTAATATGGTGATACCCTTAGAAAAGTCTTCAGAAATAAAAGAGTGGGTGGATCCAGAATCAAATAAAACATTTGCTACTTTAGAGTGGATGGTAAGTGTACCTTTCACCACATCGTTATCGTACTCCACATCGCTGATAGAAATTTCATGTGACTTTCCCTTGTCTTTAGCCTTAAGAGTTTGTTGACATCAACCATCATCATAAACCCTTGGATTAGGGCATTTATTGGCATAATGCCCCATCTCCTTGCACTTCAAACATTGAAGTGTAGTAGGTTCATTCTATGTATCCCTTCATTTGTTTGCATCATTAGACATCTTCTTCCCATCATCGCGGCATTCAAATGCCCGATGACCTTCCTTTCCACATTTGAAACATTTACTTGTCCCTTTAAGACAACTCCCTCCATGTTTCTTTCCACACTTTGAGCATAAGGGAAATCTCATCTTCTTTTCAGTGTGCTCTTTAGATTTTCCTTTGAATTCCATTTTCCTCTTCTTATCAAACCCATATGACTGATGGGTTACTCCAATCTCCATCTCAACTTTGAGAGCACATCAAATGATTTCCTCGTAGCTATTGAAGTCCCTTATGGATAATGCCCTTAAAAGACTTGGTTTTAATCCACTAAAGAATCGATCGATCTTACTCTCAGTTTGGATAATAATACCAGAAGCGTACCGTGCAAGTCTTGTAAAATTTGCTTCATAGGTGCCAACAGATTCATCATCCTTTTGCTTCAATTCAAAAAACTCTTTCTCCAACTTTTTTCGGAGAATACGAGGGAAGTACTTATTGAAAAATAAGTTCTTGAACTCGTCCCATTCCATGGACTCAATTTCATCCCTTTGCCTCGTATTCTTAATAAGATTCCACCATTGATCAGCATCTCCTTCCAAACGATACACTTCTTGGATGAATTTATCATGTTCAGAACATTGAAGAACTTAAAATATCTTTTCAGTAGTACTAATCCATTGTTCAACAACTAATGGATCAGTAGACCCGTTGAAAGAAGGTGGACGCTGCCTCATGAAGGATTCAATAGAATGTTGCTCCTTCCTTTGCTCGTTTGGAAGTCCAGCATGATTCATAGCTTGAGAAAGTTGTGTGAGCATGGCTACAAGATTTTTCATTCTCTCTCCCATAACGTTTGGTTTCTCAGGGGGACAATCATTTCATTTCCCGTCACATTCCGCATTAACACGATTCCTTTGGGTTCTAGCCATTGACTAAAACCAAGAAGAATAGTGTGAGCAACACTAATTATAATAGGAAAAACCCATACTCAAGAATAAAATTTCACACTTAAGGTCTTATCCTAGGTTATTCATGGCCATTTCTAAAACACTAATATTGTGTTCTATTCTTAGAATTATCCTTAGGGTTCTTACTAAGGCTTTCACATCCTAGTTTCCAAAGGTTGACTATACCTTTCCTCTGATACCAACTATAACGACCCATACATTACATACATTGTTAATACATGAAAATTGAAGCATACTTATTACAACCTATAACAAAAACCACGAAAGGACCATATAGGTATAGTGTCTTTAGAAACTGGGAAACATAAACAACAGGTTCATAAAGCATCAACTTTTCCTCCCACTTATTTTATCATATCTAGAGTCCCTTTTTGGCATATCCTACATAATAACCTTATTCCTGACCTGGGGAAAGAAAACATACAAAAGGGTGAGATCAAATGCTCAGAAAGGGTAAAAAAAAGAAATATCAATCACATCGTATACATAAGCACATAACTTTTGGAAATCTTAACCTGCAAAAGAGATCATAATTTGATAACATGGGATAAATCATGGAAGTGAAATGTAATCACAATAATCATAAAATAAAACATGAAACTTTGTGGCATACACACATAATCATAGAGAATCATTTCTTGTTAGTCAAGACTCATTGCCAAGACTATCTTAGTGGACAATGTCCCTTTCTGAACCGAGTCACCCTCGTTTCAGTCCTGTTTCACTGAACCGGTATAACCTACCGTTCCAGCCATGTCTATCTCATGAGATATAAAATCTTTACCCAATGCATTGGAGGTAGATATAGGTCCCACCCATCTCATAATGATACCATTCTTATGTGTGCCACAAAATCATAAATCATACATCATTGCATAACCCATGTAATAAAAATGGGAATCTTAAACATCATGACATCTTAAAACAATTCATATAAGATAAAGGAATTCATTAAAATAATTCCATCACAACATAATCAAATCAATGTAATAATAGGGATAAAAACAGAACCCTTTATTATCTTAGATGGAAAATAATTTTGATAAAACACTTGAACTCCATTCTTGAGGAAAATATCCTTTCTTCTTCAAAAACATTTTTCATTTCTTAACATGTCGTACAACTTTAAACTAAAAGAAGTTGATTAAAAATAAACTTGCAAACTTGTAAAGGATATATCTTGGAAATAATGTTTTAAAAATACATTCATGCCGTATAAGTTAAAAAAACATTCTTCGTACTTTTGTCGGAAATGATAAAAAGTACCTCGTACGAAAAACGACAAAAGATTCCTTTCATATCTTTTACTATAAACTCACCAAAGGGAAAAAATGGATTTAAACAATTGTAGGTGGATTGAAATAATATTACATATTGAGGAAACATGGGTGTGGATGATAAAATACACCCTAGTAAATACTAAAGTATAAACAATCTCGGATAAAAATGAGATTGTGATATTTCCCTTACCTTAGGTCCGACTTGCTTTGTATGTGTCTGAACCTCCTGTATAATGATTTAAATAATGTTATTGACTTATTCCAGAATCATAATTATTTTTATGATATCATATATGGTCATATTCTTATCTTCTTAGTAGTAGTATTTCATTGCTACTTGTTATTCAGGTGTTTATAACTTTTTGTTCTTATGCGTGTTTTGTCGAATAAATTCTTATTCTTCACTTTAGGTTATAGATACCTAATTTCCAGGATGGTATTAGTGTAATATATATCATATTCATTCATTCAATTCATTTATATAATCATTATGAAATGAAGATCATGTAGAACGAGTCGCATCACATCGTGGAGACGGTATTCCGTACGTACGCACGAGTGATGATATTGTTCCTATGATCGTGGAATTGTATTGGAGTATATTTATACTATTTCAGAATCAATATCAATTTATAATAGTTATATATAGTCATTATTTACACCATTATACCCATCCAAGTAAGGTGGTGGTGGAAAATAGATTACACCACGGCGTGGAGACGGTATTCCGTACGTACGCACGCGCGGTGATTTCTTTTTCTGTAGGATGGTTAGATGGTGAAATAGGGTTGTTTCATACTTATATATCAGTATATGACTGATACTGATGTTATTACTTCATAATGAAACAACTAAAGAAGAAAAAGTGGAAGAATAAATAAAGATGAAAGAATCGGTAACGGACATTACCTCTTCTTTGAAGTGCTTCTTTGAGACCTTCTTTTAGGGCACTAAAATTGGTCTTTGAAGAAGACCAGGACATCTAGGATGTCTCTAGGGAAGTGGAGAGGAGAAAGTGTCAGGGGTTGGCCGAGCTTTAAGACTCAATGTCGTGTGAGGAAGAGAGGGAGGAGGTGTCCTTTTATAAGGGAGGAGAGGGGCACCTTTGGAATAACTAAAACTATTATTTTATTATAAAGTCAAGTTCGGTTTTAAATAGCTCAAAATTGATATATTTCGACGCTAAGGTGGGAATGGGTCGAAATCCTCTCATCTAATTGAATTTAGACATGTTTAGGATCCTATTTTAACCTTATCATTTAGATTTAACATTAAGTTAAAAAAATTACTTTTACCATGTCTTCTTGTGTTCTTATACTATAAGGTTAATAAACATACTATAAGCAGCCAAACAAACCCCAATTTGTTTATTATTAATATATATAACCTTATCTAAGTCATTTGGCCGAACCTTAGATTTTTAGGAATAAAATAACAATTACTAATATATTATTTGTTTTAAAAACTATTTTATGTCAATTTCGACACTATTTAGTAATTGATTTTTGTGAAAATAATAGAAGAATTATTAGTTCGAACCAAGTTAATTAAATCAATACTAACATGTCATATTAACCTAGAAAATTAGTGGGATTCATAAAAAGTCTCAAATTTCATTTATTTTGGTGTTTATAACATCAATTAAATTATTTAATGTCTAAAAATTACAAATAAAATACCATTATGTAGGAAATATTTTTAGATTTCTAATGAATATTTATTGTCGAATTTATCTTATGTATAATCCCATATTAAAAATTATTTACTTATTAAACTTTGATTTTAACTATTTTAACCCTTCCTTAAATAAATTAATAATAAATGTCCTAATCTAATCCAAGTGGGCCTAAATGGTCATATTTTCTTCCTAAGTTTGTTTTTGGTCTAATTACACTTATCCAATAGAATTAGGACATGTTTTAGGGTAATAATAATATCATCTTTACCCTTAATTACCCTATTTACTTTTAACCGTGGTAAAAAAATTAAAAAGTTACTATTCACCAAAAAATTATTTTCATCACATTGAACCACATTTTACTTACTGACATCAACCGTGTCTCTCAGATTTTTGAAATTCTACTCACAGAAGTGGTAAAATTAAGTTTTATGAAAATCCCAGTTTTTTAACTACCACTTAGTGGTTTCACTATTCATCAAAAATTGAATGTTTTCAGAAAAATAGCAAAATTTCACCCTAGGCTAATTTCGATATTCTGAATCCAAAAATGAAGTCCATTTTGAAAAATAAAATTTATAAAATTTCAAAAAGTGGTTATTACTATTCATAACCGCTAGTTTTAATAATATTTTAATAGCATATCATTGTTTAGTGAAACTCGGTATTGCGTACGACGCAAGCTATCGAGGAAGGTCGCAATTTCGTGTAAAGCAAGCCAAGCAAGTGTTGTGTAGAAAAATATTCCTTTGATGATTTATATAACATAAAAGTCTCTGGTGTTACAATTCTCTTCGTATGAATGCGATTTTAATGTATGTATTGTGACCAAATTCACTAGAAATTGAAACCTGAAATGATAATCAATGTCAATGAATGTAATTTTTTTTACTAAAACTCATGATTATTTAATGGTTTAGGGATGGCTCCTTATAGTCTGATAGTTATAAAAATTACTGAAAACATTATTAAAATATGTTATCATTGAAAAATGAATTTTATAATATAATTTCATGAAAATATCATTTATTTAAAACTTATAAATTTATCTTAAAACATATTTTAAAAATAAAATTTATTTTCTGTAAAATAATATATTTTAGATACATTATAAAATAAAACTGAATATCACATTAATTCATATAAGTAAACACAAATAAGAATGAAAATATATTTTAATGACAACTTATTATAATACCCATGGACATATTGGATGATAATCGTGAATAAAACGACCATGTGTCCCTATAAATGAGCCATCATTCCCACATTATCACACAATACATTTCTTATAAATGATCCTATAGATCCTTTGATAATGCCAATTTTCTATTAATGATTATCTTTTTTTATGATATTAATTGAAGGGTATATCATCTTAGGAGAATTAAAACCAATAGTGATTTTTTAATGAATGTGTTACTATTCCATGTGTTTATCTCTATACCATTACTCATTTTATTATTCCATATCAACACATTTTGTGTAATGTATTATGAAATGTAAAAGTATTCTTATATTAATATATTGTAAAATATAATAAAAAGTTAATGATGTGAAATCTATCCATTGTTAAATAAATAACATTTTCTGGGTCATTAAATCTATAATGCTACAAATTTTATGTTCTCTATTATTATCTGTTTTTGAGGATCTAGGGTCATCCCCTTATAGATATAAATTTTAATACTCATTAAATCCATGGGTATTTCTTAGGAGTTCTACTATCATATATTGAATAGAATGGTTATGTATATATACCCATTGTGTATTTTATTTTCATATCCTTCAATTGATTCTCTAATGTCTCCCCCTTAATCACATCACATGCAATAATATCTCAATTTCCACTAAATTTATCAAGTATGGTTTGTGTACCAATATATTAGGATTTTATTAAGGATTACAACGAACATCCATTCATGACAATTTCTAGTTTAAAAATCCAATAAAAATGTATACATTTAAATAATTTAAAACCAAAAGATTTTAATTATCCATATAATTTTCCTAGTCAAACAAAATCATAATTTACCTAACCACAATTTACACTATTTACCTCTAATTCCAAAAAAATGTTTTCATACAAATGTGAAAATCCTAATAATATATAATTCCACTACAAGTTATCTCAAAAATGTTAGGATTCCCTATTTATAAATCCCAAACTCACCCCATAATAGAATTTAAATATTGGCCTATGTTTTTTCAAATATTTTTAGCCATCACATCCCCATGGATGGAGTATTGACATTTCAAAAGAAATTTCTTACAAAATCTATTCATATATATAGTCACACCCCATGAAAAAAATAAAGATATAAGAAAAAATGAAAAAACATTGTTAATTAAATAAATATAATAAATATAAAATAATTAACATTAAAATTATAATAACTTGAATACACATATTCACAAATCCAAATTTCATTTCAATCTAGTAATATAAATAAAAGAATAAATTTTTTTTTATATAAATCCAATATCAAAATAAAATTTTAATTTCTCCAAAACCACGAAATTAGGATTTCAAATTTATCCCAATAAGTCATCAACGTTAATATATTAGATAATCTCATAGCATTGGTTAGATATTCCTACCACGATTTATCAATTTTTGTAAATCCCCAAAGATCGATTTTAAAAAAATATCATGAAAAATTGAAACCCTTAAAGATCAAAACAAGAAGAACAAAAATACTCAATACCAATATAAATATTCTTTATTAGAAATCTAAATTTCTATCTATAGGGTGGATAAATATAATTCATTAAGGATGCAAAGAGAAACCAAGACTCAAATAATTTATAAAAAACTATCGTTTTATTTTATTTTAATCTCACCACTCATCAAGAGAATCATTATTTTGTTGATTGAGAAACCCCAATTTCAGTTTCAAGAAGACCAAAAATGACCCAAACTCAATTTTAAATTATTATTTAGTGTTATGGGATAAAATTTTACTTTGAAATAAATATATGTGTCATTTATCTCAAAAATAATGGTTAGTCGTAGTGTTAAGAATTACATTAATGTGACCATGCAGTAGAATAAGGTCTTTCCATCACAACCTATCCATTTTTATAGATGTTGATTTACTTTTTATGCATGGTGAGACCATATAATTACCATAAACATGAACTCAACTACACATTCCCCCCTTCACCTCCCAAAACATATATTTCTAATAAAAAATGTCATTAGAAAATAAACACACCTATAATGTCCCTAACATTACAAATCTCCTTCCCAAAAGATACTCAATTTTAAATATGTAATTAGGATTTTCTCTCGTTGTGAAATACCGGACATTTCCATCTCATGTCTGTGTCATTCTCTCTCAATACTCATCTTGGGACATCATATATAGGCATAAAACATGTACAATATGAGTACTAAATACCTTGAGAATATTATATTTAAAATTCATAACATGAATTGGTTTCATTATGTAAAAATCATCAGGTTACTATAAAAATGTCTCCCATATCATAACATGAGATGAATTTGAATGATTTTTCTAATGATCTGAAACTGGGAAGATGTTATGAAATTTCCCATAATTCTATAGTAATGAAAATCATAAAGTCATATTTTTTATTCTCTTATTTATCCCAAAATGTGCCTTATATCATGACATGAATCTCATATTACCCCACTAAAGCCCTACATCGGTATCACCATTAATTTTTTTTCCTTAATATACAATTCTAATGGTCATCATTGATAATATGTAAAAGAATACTTCTATTTTTGAGCTAATATAATTTTTTTTCTAATAAATTTTAGTCAATTAATTTTTTATTACACCATAGAAGGTCTTAGAAGAGTTCTTTCACCTGCCTCGATTCAACAAAATGGGGATCAAGAAGGTATACATTAAAAATCCAAAAATGATTCCCCATAAATTATTAATTAATAATTATTATTATAAAAAATCATCAATGCAAGATGATCCTCCCATGTACTCTTCATATCATGAACATGTAATGAGAGAATATTATCTAAAATATGAATAGTATTCTTCATACACCGTTTGTGCCAAAATCATGGAAGAAAAATATCAATTGGAAATCATTAAGAGCTGCCTTGCGAAGCCTGTCTGTGGAGGCCCTCATAAACCGATTTTCGTCACAAAGCTCCCCCGCCATGAAGCCTCCCCAAAGTAAAGAGGAAGGATGCTCTGCGAACCCATTTGATGTTCGTGAAGCTGCCATGGAGCAAGGAGGTGGGATGCTCTATGAACCCATTTGACGTTCGAAAATCCATAGCAGATTAAGGAGGTGGGATGCTTCATGAACCCCTTTATCATTCACGAAGTTGCCATAGAGCAAGGTGGTCAGATGGTCCGCAAACCGATTTGACATTCGTGAAGCTGCCCCAAAACAACGAGGCGAGATGATCCGTCGTTACGATAAAATTTCCCATGTCTTCCAGCCGAGCTAGCTCTATTTCACAGCATCCCTTGCCTATAAATATCGGGATCCCATCGATCCTAAAGGATGCATCCTCTGAACTTTCATCTTCTTAGATCCAGAATCCAGAATTAATTTATTCTCTGTGAATCATGAGCATTTCAAGGTACTTTTGCATTGTAAAGGGCCTAACACTTTTCCATAATTCATCCTCTCTTCAAAGTGGGATGCCCTACCTAGAGTGCATAGGGCCTCCATGAATGAATGGGATCCCAAAAGAGAATCAGGTCTTCATGGATCACTTATTCTGTGCGAATTACCTCCATGCACATGGGACCCACATGCTAAGGCAACATCACTGTGCTTCATGAAGCTCATTGCTTCGCAATTCTACGCTTCATGAAGAATTACTCCAAAAATGCCTTTCCACTTCACGAATAACCTTCCATATGCAACTATTCCATATGCCTAGGTAGTCGACTTCACTTTGTGAAGCACACCCCTTCGCGAATCCCTTCCACTTCATGGAGCACCATAGCTTCATGAGGATTCTACCTATGAACCCCTTTTCTCTGAAACTCCTTTTCTAGTGTGACCCTCCAGGTTTGCATGAAGTGATTTCAATGTCCCATGGGAGGTACTCCCCATTGAATTTTCTTCGCCTCATGCTTCATCACATAGGCATGTTAATGGTTATTGCTTCTTCACATAGCCACGCTAACATGTACCCCTCAATGGATCACTCCATAACACCCCCTCACCACGGTATTACTAATGCATTCCCTCCCTCAAGGGGGGGGATACCAGTTATGTATGTCCTAAGGGGTGTGGAGTGAACCCACCTCGTCTGAGCTATAGGACATTAAAATTCCAAGTGCCTTCGTCTTTAGCACATGACGTTAAACTATGGCCTCTCTCCATGCTTCATATGTGGGGTTACCCACCTTGGACATTCTGAATGCCCACTGGTCTCCACGAAATTGAAATCATTCCTCACATTCAATGAGATCCTCTTTATGGGAGAGGCATCTGTCTGTGGGGAAAGGGGAACCAACTTGGTGTAATCCCCTAGCCTTTCTTGCCGGAGGAAGCACCCCTACTCCTCTTATTTTCTTCTTGGCCGAAGACTGGAGGGGGGGTGCGGTGGGTAAGAAATCCCTCCTTTTTTAGTGCCAAATCCCTCTCCCTTTGGGAATTGTCTCTAATGGGCCTCCATCCTAGAGTAAGTCTGAGCCTCCATCTCCTTGGGACGTTAACCATGCGTAATACATTGTTTCCTCTTTAGGCCACTAACTATGTGTAAGCCCCATTCCACTTCCCACAGACGCACCTTCCATGACATGATAGTTAGGCCTTTAATTCAACTTGTTTCTCACAATGAGAAGGCATCCTATATTTTAATCCCCAATCACCATCCTGAACTACATGGACATTCAATCCCACCATCCATTGGTCCTGACTACCTTCACGCAGGCTCACTATTCCATCCCAAATTACATGGACCTTGATCCTTTCCAAGGCAAGGTATGTAGGAAGCCTCCCGGAGTTTCATTCCCAACAACCATTGGTCCCAACCACTTCATGTCAGTCCACCTCATCCTACACAACAGTAAACTGTATGCCACTATTTATCCCTCATGACACTAAACTGTCCTCTATTTCATGGTAAGCCATTATGATCCTCTTATACAGTGGTAAGTCGTTGTGATCTCATCTAGTAGTAAGCCATTGTGACACCATCCAGCGGTAAGCCATTGTGACCCCATCTATTGGAAAGCCATTGGGACCCCATCCAGTGATAAGCCATTGTGACCCCATCCAACGGTAAGCTGTTGTGACCCCATCTAGTGGTAAGCCGTTGTTAATCCCAACCCACATTAAGTCGTTGTAGTCCCCTTTGTTAGGACCCACATCCACGGTCCTCCCTCAGGAGTAGTACCAATCAAGCTTCTAACCACACGTAAGACCTAGTATATCATTAGGTCACTGTCTTCTGTGCACACACCAATTCATTTCCCCCGTACTAAACTATGTGGAATTTGATCCATTCCAAGGCAAGATACGTAGGAAGCCTCTATGAGGTTCAAGGCCATCACCCATGTCTCATTATGGTCTTTTCATCAAGCTTGTGTGCTTTCGTAATATCATTCCCCCCAACCTATAGGTTCCACATCCTCCGAATCCCATCCATGCGTCTATTCATGTGGGACACCTCCACAGGTGTCCCATTGCCCCACTGAACTACACAGACATTGATTCCCTGCAACAAGGATACATTGGATGTCTCTTCTATGCTCAAGACCAATGTCACTATCACCCTCGAGTCAACACCATCTCATTCTCTATCCACTTCACTTAACCATCCATCACCCATCCTGATTCTTACCCGGGCCACCACATCCTGGTGAGATCAGGTCATTTCACCTCTTCACTACTCCTAGAGGAAACCAGGTAACTAACCACATAATATATCTGACACCAGTGTTCCCTCTAGGGGTTGTACCCATCTGATCCACTCTAGTTATTATTTCGTTCAGCCCTATCCATTTCATCTAGATGTTAATCCTATGGAAAACCCTATGTTAAACATGGAAATCTGAGAAAAACCTCAGAGACATGCCTATGGAATATAAATTCCCAAATTTAACAAGGGATGAATTAGGATTCTATGCCCTCGAGAAGCCCTATAATAAGGGGATGAAATCCAGATGCACTAGTGTTCCAGTATCCGTACATACTAGTGATGTCCAGCATGACTACTCCCCCAATAGAAGGTTGCTTCCCTAACAATACCCCTTAAAATAACCTGACAGAAGTAGTGTAATTAACAGGTTTTCATGAATATATGGAACCGGGATGAGTTTCACAAATAACTTCTTAATCTATAAGGGAGACCCTGACTAGGTGATGAGTTCTGAGGAGGAATACATGGAAGGAGGAACCAACATCCCATAATCCCATTTTTATAAAGGAACAAACATCCCTAAATAAGCATTGGATTCCACCCCCTTTGGAAATAGGGAATGCGAGGAAACAACTAGCGCGTCCTCATCATCCTCAAAACAGATGGGTGTGCATGCCCCGAAGAAAGTGTCAAAAATATAAATGGGGAATACCGACATGATGTTATTATTTTAAATGCGGTGATTAGTAGCATTTGAGATAATAGGGGATTAGCCGGTCACCAGATCCAGTTATCAGGCACAGGGTCCCACTAAGAAAATAGAGGGCTTAGCATGAAACTCACCAGAAGTTAGGGCAGTCAAAATGTTGGACATCCCAGTCTGTGAAATTGTCCGCATGGATCCTTCTTACAAGTCTTTGGAGTTGGAATAGCACTGGCGAACTGGACGTCGATTTCTTTTTTGAGCATTAATGATTTAATCTCACTATTTTCAAAAACTGAGCTTCTTCCCCAGGAATCTGATCAACACCCACTCTCTAATAGAGGGTAAAAGGCAAGCCAAGGCAACAATCTCCTATGGCATAATTTCATCTATGATGGATTCAACACCCACAGTTGCTGGGTGACCATGCACCATCTCCCCTTCTTAATTTGTACAATGATGGGTGAAAATTGAGCTCATATGCTGATATGAGGAGGAGGGGATTATCCCGACTCAGGATATGGCACGTTAGGATTTAGAGGCATATGTACCTCTTCACCACCGTAGCACCCAAGGGCTGCGTTGGGAGTCACTTCTCCCCACCCCAATGTACAATCATTTTTGGGAGCCTCTCACTAGAACATCTTGATGACTACATCCCCTATTTTGATGAGGTAGGGGATGTATTGGCCAACCCAGTCGGGATCCCATTCTAGGGTCCCCCAAGGAGGGCCCCTACTAGGAAGTGCCAGTGCCACCAACCAATACCACATGTTGAAGAGAAGGTAATCTTTGTACCTTCACCACCAGCCCTGGTTTGACTGACCCAATGCTAGTGTTGGGCGCAGGCCGAGGAGGACGCCCTCCAAGGGGCGTTGATGTCAGCAACTACTATGGCTTGATCCACCACCGACATGTATCATCAGACTCATATGTACACTTAGTAGGGGAACTTACATACCTATCCTGGATCATGGACCCAACTTCCCCATGGACAAGCTGGGTCGACTCTCTTGGCCACCAGTGCAGGGATCACCCACCGCAGACCGACCTGTGGTAGTGACACCCAGTATAGAGGTCCTCCCCATATAGCCACCATAAAGAATGTGGGTCTACCATGATTCCACACTAGGCATGGAGGTCCACTCCATGATACCATCAATCTGAATGAGGGTCCTCCCCATAGCAGTGACACTCAATACAGAAACCTATCTAGTGATCATTACATCGAGTATGGGTTCATTCCGCCTTACGCACACCACCAATATGAAGATGTTATGCATATAGTAAATCTCTATTATGGGTGGCATCCCCATTTCCTTACAACAGCCAAAGAATGACCTCCTCGCCTTAGAAATCAGAGGAGTGAAGGCCATCTTCGCTTCACCATCACCCAGCACAGAGGTCCTACCCATTTTTTCCTTGACCAGTACGAGGACAATCCTCCTACTGATCCTACCAGGGGAAGCATGCATGGAGGTCCCACCCCTGATTCTATCATGTCTAGTGGAGGTCCCCTCAATAGATCAGCATGAGGACACAGAGGTCCTCCCTGTGTTCCCTTTGATATCTATCCATGTGCTCCTCACTTCCCATCTCACTCAAGAGGAATTCCTCCATAGCCCAACCCCAGTACGGTCGAAGGACCTCCTCCTTCCAGAAATCTACTGTATCTCGAGGATCCATCCAGGGGTAGGAGAGCGGGTCATCACCATAATAAAAATAATTCTAGGATGATTCAGGGTGATATAAAATCAGTTTTCTTCACAGGTTATGTTCATTCAATCACCATCATCATCACTAGAAGCAGTCTCTACCTCTATTAGAGATCACAAAGAGATATTTTTGGGACCAATGGAAGAAAAGAAGTAGTGTCTTCCACATATAACAGCCATAGTCCATGCGCCATAAATTGTGGTAATCATCACATATTACCATGATGTGGTGGCTAACTCACTACACTATTCGGATGTTAGCCCAAGATGTAGCGGTTTTTTATCTCACACGTCGTATTGTCCACCGTCTATCCTTCCATCTCAGCGGTCTGCATTAGTACTACTATTGTTACCATAGCAACCTCTAGTAGATGAGTGGGGAAATGGAGGGCCAGACCCTAAATCTGGACCAAGGATCTTGTGGGATATCCTCATAGCTGACCATTTCCCCAAGATGTTCTGACTAGTTGTAGTGCCCAATTTTAGGCCTCCAGAAGCACTCACCCAAGAGGAGGTCAGATGCTTTCACCAGACCCTCTGGGTGACTCATTTCCTCGTTCTACATAGACGAGTGGCCTACCCCTAGAGTTAGGTGCATTTCAAAGATATTGGTGAATAATTTCATTTGGCCAATTTGGTCGCACTCCCCATGGCCCAGTTCCATGAGCCACTAGGTCTCCATAAGACCCTCCAAAAATGATTCATCCATAGCTTTAAGGTTCTCCATATGGTAATCAAGCAGGATTATACCCATGTAAAAATCTCCGGTTGGGGGAAGTACATGGCCCTCCATTTCAGTTATTTCCAGCACCAACCTGATTTGTCAAGAGACAGAGAGGATATTCATCTAGGTAGAGTGGATGTTAACATGGATGACCAATTAGAGGGAGATAATTACTTAGATCTCCTTTATAGGGAGTTACCCCTGAGGGAGTGACATATCTATTGGATCCCTTAGGAGGGGTCACTTGCCATTATAGAAATCTACTGGGTATTCCCATTCCCATAGAGGAACTAGTCCTCAGCTAGAATCCCAATAGAGACATGGAACTCCTTAGAGCCATAAAAACACCCGACCTGTTTGTCTTAGTGCAGAAGGTAGAAGACAATCCTAAAAAAGATGTGTTGCGTTAGCAACTCGCTACACACAAGAAGATGGTCAATTACCTCCTTGTGGAACATGTTGCGGAGTGATGGATAGACTATGGTGATCTTCAGCCAAGGTAGTAGAGGCAAGCACAACTTCCTCTTGGGAAACTTCCCCCAAGTGACCCTGGCCATCTTTCCCACACAGACAGGGTTGAGGCTGGAACTTACAGTAATAGGGGGCGATATTTGTTACCAAATCCTCCTAAACAGCATGACCATCCAAGGGACTGAGCTCAGGTTCCCCAGATACTCTATAGGTCATTCCACTAGCTTCTCCACAAGCCACTAGGCCTGATGATAGTGTTAAAGAACCCACCAATGCACTGGTGGTTAGGAATCCCCAACAAGATAGTAATCCCTAACTAGATGATCCAATGGTGGCACTCATCACCTGCCTCGAATCTTTAGAGACTCGATAGGTTGAAATCCTTCCTAATGACAAGCCATATCTGACATGTGTGGATGACATGCCAGTACCCATGGGGTTCAAAAATCCCACCTTCTCTCCCTTCAATGGGATAGGGGACCCACTGCAGCACCTAGCCCACTTTATCTCAAGTTGTAGAACCATGTTGGGAACTCGAGCGCAACAGGAAGCCGCAAAAATATGGTGTTTCTTACTGACATTGTACGGGCCCGATTTCTTCTTGTATAACCATCTCCCCATTATATTAGTAGTAGGCCGGGAAGACCTATGTAGGAAGTTCTTTTAACAGTTCCATTCCACCACTTGGAAGACAAGTATCGCAAACCCCTTCAAGTGAATGTAGAGGCCTGATGATCATGTTGTATACTTTTTCACCTAGTGTAAAGGGATCATATACTCTCTTGACATTCCACTGACTCAGGATCAATTACTGATGATGTGTGTAGGGAATGTCAAGAAGGAACTGGTCCCCTCTTTGATCACCCATAACTACCCCAAGGGATTTCGAGGATTCTTTGATAAGGCCCGAAACCTAGAAGAATCCTTGAAACATGCCATCCAATTAGGCCCATTACCTCTGGAAATCCCCACAAGAAGGCCCGCTAGGGTCGAGCCCATCGTAGTTTCTCAAATAGAGGCCCCCATGCAACTATAGTTGTTTACAATGGTTCCACCTCCATAGCCTCATAGGTTCCCTCCACCTAAAGCGTTGCCTCTGTCCTAGCAGTGCCTACCTCAAAAATCAATAGGTGCCCCTGGGCAATGTGCCACCACCACCTAGTCAAGATAACTAGGCTACACCTCCTAGGTAGGACCCTATAGCCCCGTGTTATGGGTCAAGCTCCAAGGGCCCCCTTTCTAGATAGGAGGAACAACACCTAATCGTTTAACGAGGCCCAGGTCCCAAGAAAATTCCATAATTCCTTAGAGCAGTGGATTGTATGTCTACCTGAGTGCAAGAGGCCAGAAGTGGAAAACCTCACTAATCTCCCTAATTACTTCCCCTATCACTGGATCCTAGGGAACAACCTCAAGTAGTTTTATATATTTAAATATTGGGTTCAAGACCAGGTGGATAAAAACATATCCCGGTTAGGCCCAACTCTCGCACAGGTGTCATGTGTCTTCATAAGGCCAAACAACAGCCGTGACAGCGAAGGTGGGGGGAATCAAGTTTCTAATAGTGGGTCCCAAAAGTATGACTGGATGGATCGTAAAACAATTTCACATGACCATGGTGTTATCCGTGCATTCCTGAGTCGGCCGGAGACTTCAAAAACCATAAATACTACTTCTGCATCGTCATCTCAGTATTCCCCTTCGCATAAGAGAGGGCACTAGTAGCTCAAGGGAAAACAATGTCCCCTGCCAATGCCATCTTCACCCGGTACTCTCAATGATTTCATGCCCTAGAAGATGGATATCCCCCCCATAAATTTTCCAGTAGTGGAGGACTCTTCAGGTGATAGTCCAGGGTATGCCTCGGTTAATACCATTCTGCTGGTAAACCCCTACATGATTCCTAACAATGAGGAGTGCTAGGATGGTCTACCCAATGTCCCCACCTGTTGCTAGAGTCAACAGAGCAGTGGTTATATGGGCTTGCAGAGTGCCTTGGTCAGTGCTTCCTTCTAGGCTGTGCATGTTACCAAAACAAGGAAGTAGGCTTAGCATAGTGCTCAACATGTGTAGCATCCTCATCTTGTGACATCAAGTCTGCCTTTTCTGCCCTTCGTGTTGTTCGATCTGGCAAATCCACCTTAACTGCGTCATTATTAGCCATGATTTCCTCCTGACCAGAATTAGTCATCAGACCCTCATCTGGTAGTCACTCCTTATACTATAACTAGTGTTCAGAGGGATATTCTTCTCACTAGTCGGTAGTAATCCCGGATGAAAGGGCACACCATACCACCTGTCATAGAGCGGCCTCCAGTAAGCAGAAGTTCACTCCTGGAATGGAAGTATAATGTCCTAAAGCATATTTCTAACACTATATCAATGCTATCTATAATTTAGGCCCTTATTTTATCATCATATATGTTTGGGGCCCTCATTGAGACTTTATTAAGCCCCCTCCAGTTGAAGATGAGGTAGCAGCTGCAGAAGCCTTCCATGTCAAGGCGGTCAAGAATGCAAAATGTCAGGCCGTCATCTCATTATCTAGAATAGATTAAGGATATCCTATCCATGGGAATTTTCTCCCACTGTACATCACTGGACAATTTAATGACATGGAGGTTCACTGTTGTCTTGTCAATACAGGCTTCAGGATCAGCTTAATCCCAAATAGAACCCTGTGAAAACTAGGATTGTCCGAATATGACCCTAGCCCCACTGACCTATGAATATAAGGTTATGATCGGATGAAACAGAATCAATTCAACAAGATCTGCTTAAAGACCCAGTTCATTGGCCTAGTTGCTAGTATCGAGTTCATGGTTGTCTCACAAGACACTGCTTACAATGCATTGATGGGTTGGCTATGGCTCCACCTCCATGCGGTGGTCCCTTCATCATATCACTAGCTCCTCACATACTCCCTTAATGTTCGAGTTTAAGTACTCCAAGGTGATGTGTATCCCTTTGCCTCTTTTGAATCCTGCTATCTAGATGCCAACTATTACAATAGCATGGACATGCAGATTCAGACTACCGAGGTTGAGCATGCCATTGTTGTTAAAGACCCATGGACAGATCTAGATGATTCCTACGTCTTTCCAATCCACCGATTGGAGGCTAGAAAACCAAAAATGGGACAATTCTTCATTATTTCTGGGATGAGGGGGGGAACACATTCCCATGTCTGAGAAACACCAAAAGATCACCTCGTACTCCTATACAAATCAGGCTCATGTGATCCCAGAGCCTCCTACTCCCATAATGTATCGGGATATCCTCTATATGGAAATCGAAATACATCATAATTTCTTTTTCTGCAGGGCTGAGATAAACAGAATCAAGACGATGTTCCACAATCAATTTGATATCATCAAGAATGTTCCCTTGTGCTGAAGAAAAGATGATATCAAATAATCAGCCTTCATTGCTATGGTTTTAGCGACACAGGAGTCCCCTGATGTGGTGTCCTCTACCGCTCAGTTTGGTACCAGACTCCCATAAAAATCTGTCAACTTAGAGGATACTCCTTCCACTAAGGATCTATCGTCCATAAGTTATAAATAAGATTTAGAGGATGATACCCTTCCTGTGAAAAGGGATTCTTTTCCATGGTCGATGAATTGGTACAGGTAAACCTCGGTAGAGAGGTAGATCCAAAACCCACACAGATAAGTGCCACTATGCCCATTGAGGAGCAACAAGAGTACATAGACTTCCTTAAACAACACCATAATTTATTCTCCTGGGGTTATTATGAGATTATAGGACTAGATCCTTAGGTATCCGTCCAGAGCATCTGTCCCTCAACAAATCACTACAGGTTTAAGTAGCCTCCCAGGAAGATGCACCCTTCTAACGATGCCACGTTTGAAGAAGAATTTGATATGATTATTAGATATAATTTCATTATGTAAGTCTAGTACCCCAAAAGGCTTTCCAACTTTATACCAGTCAGGAAGAAGAATGGAAAAATCAGAGTCTGCATCAACTTTAACGATCTCAACCACCAGTTTCCGAAGGATGATTTTCTCCTTCATGTGATGTAATTTTTGATCGATGCTATATCTAGTTTCCAAGCCCTCTTCATCATGGATGGGTACTCTGGGTATAACAAGATCTGAATGGACCCTGAGGATGAGGTGTTTACAGCCTTCAGTGCACCACAAGGTACTTTTTGTAACCAAGTCATGCTATTCAGTTTAAAGAATGCAGGTGCCACCTATCAGTGGGATATACATCGCATATTTAAGCCGATCATCAGAAAATTGGTGGAATGTTATGTGGATGACCTGGTGGTCAAATATCACAAGTGTCAGAACCATTTCAAAGACCTTTAGAAATTATTCAGCTTCCACTATTATCATTACATGAAGATGAACCCATTGAAGTGTGCCTTCAGGGTCCCCTCTGGAATGTTTCTTGGCATCGTTGTCAGATACATAGGCATTGAGATTGACCATGAGAAGATCATTTCCATTATCTAGATGTCTCCTCTAATCAAAATTCGAGAGCTACAGGGATTCCTTGGCCACTTATCCTCCATACGCCGATTCATCATGAATTTGGTTGGAAAGTGTAAGAACTTTTATCGACTTATGAATAATGGCACCGTCTATGAGTGGGATGAAGAGTTTCATACTTATTTTGATGAAATAAAGTAGTATCTGATTTAGCCTCTAGTCTTAATTCCACACATCTCCAGAAAGCTATTGGTCCTTTATGTGATCGCCCTGGAGAGATGATCGACACCCTTCTCACACAGAAGTACAATGAGGGAACAGAGAATAACCTCTACAACCTAAGCTTCATGCTCCTCGATATGGAGACCAGATAATCCCTTATCAAGAAAATATTCCTTTCACGGGTATTCATAGTACCGAAATTGTGACATTACATGCAGCACCACGTGGTACAGCTAGTTTCCCAAGTAGATCCACTGAATCACATCTTGAACCGACCATGTTGATAGGATATCTAGCTCGATGGTAAGTGATTATCCTATTGTTCGACATAATGTTTTTCCCCCAGAAGGATATTAAAGGTCAGGCATTTCCATACATCCTTGATGTCATCCAGCCCCCACGAAACAGTTTCTGGACCTTTATTTTCTTGATGAGGCAATCCTCTCAACAAACCAATCCTTCTCGTGTTGGAAAATTCACTTCGATGGTGCTTCCAGAAGCCCACCAGTAAAAGGCTCAATGACCCCAGGCTCAATAGATTAGGCTTGTGTATCATCTTCATTACCCTGACAAAATTTGTTCTGCCCTATTCATTGTTATTTTCATAAGGTTGCACCAACAATGAGGCAGAGTATCAGGCTCTCATCACTAGCCACGAGTTGGACTATGAGATAGACATTTACCATTTTCATGTGAATTGGGACTCCAATGTAGTCATCATCCATATCAATGGTGACTATGTTGCCAAAGATCCAAAGATTATGCCATTTTTGGAACACACTCTCGCACTAAAGGCCCAGATCCCATCTCATCTTGAAGTGACTCAGGTCCCTCAATCTCAGAACGGTCGAGCTGACAACCTGGCCGACCTAGTTGCATCACTTGCTGAGCCCGAGCTGGATGATATGATTATACACATGTAACATAGGATAATCATCTCTCCAGTAACTCTATATAATTATTATTTCCTACAGGTAAACCACCTTACCACTAACACCTACACGTTAGGACCCCTGGTTCCCCCAAATGCAGTGATTGAAATGGATTTTGAATGGAGAACCTCTTTTATTGAGTATATCCAAAGTGGTAATATCCTTTCAGATCGGGTCGAGCATGAGATAATCTGACATTGTGTGCTACAGTTCACCCTCCAAGATGGACCATGTCATGAGAATATCCTCTATAAGTGCGTGTTTGATGGGGTACTCTTTTGTTCCATTCAAGGAGCTGAGATTTCACATGTCATGCAAGAGGATCATGTTGGTTCCTGCAGGGGTCATCATACAGGGTCAAAGCTATCTCACCAGATCTAGAGACTAGGGTACTTTTGGCTATCCATGATTTATGACTGCATCGATTTCACCAAAAGCTGCCATGCATTCCAAATTCATGATATCTTCATGAATCGGTTTCCAGAGACTCTCCACTCGACCAAGTACCCTTGGCCATTTGGGTTATGGGGACTTTATGTTGTGGAACCATATCCACCAGTGACAGCTTGCTAGTTCAGGTTCATCATGACCACTATGGATTTCTTCTCCAAGTGGGAAGAGGTAGTTTTGCTCAAATAGGTCAAGGCCCATTCCATCATTGACTTTTTTAGCTCCAACATCATCTACTGATTTGGAGTCCCTTACGCTGTCCTCACCGATAACCGTACAAACTTCCAGGCAGTTGAGCTGATGAAACTGTAAGCTATGTACAAAATCTGTTCTAACCATACCTCCCATTACCATCAGCATGAAAATGGAAAGATAAAGGCGTTCAACAAAACCCTCTCTAAAATGTTTCAAAAAATGGTTTGTTGGAACAAAAAGATTTGTCCAGGCATGTTCCCAAATACCCTCTGGGCTTATCAGATGATGACTCAAAATTCCACCAAGGGGACCCCATATTCCCTGGTGTACGGAACAAAGGTCATCCTACCCATTGAGATTCAATTTCCCTGATTGTGAACAGCTTTATATGATCAGAAATTGCTTTATGAAGTAGATAAAATCCATTTGGATGAGTTAAAAGTGCCCGACAAGAACATGATTCATGCCCTGCACTATCTGGAAAGGCATGAGAACAAGATAGATATAGCTTTCAATAAGAATGTTTTCTTCTGTTCCTTCTTTCAAGGTGACTTGGTGTTGGCCCTGATGGAATTAAAGATACCTGAAAGAAAACCACAAACGTTGGAGCCCAAATGGGATGTATTGTAATTCATTCACAAGCTTTACTCCAATGGAACATACTCACTGGTTACCATGGATGGTGAGCGTATAACTCCTCCAATCAATGCCATGTTCCTCACATAATACTTTTCTTGAGTCCCTATGGTCCCACATAACCTTAAACTATACGTTCTTGTAGGACCCCAAACTGCATTATGGTCCCACATGACCTTAAACTATATGGTCCTGCATGACCCCAAACAATGTTATGGTCCTGTATGACCTTAAATTGTATGGTCCTGCATGACCCCAAACTTCATTGTGGTCCTACATGACCTTAAACTGTCCGGTCCTCCATTACATTAATCTATATAGTCTTACATGTATTAAAAATATCAAGTCCTACATTACTTTAAACTGTCCAGTCCTACATGACCTTAAAGTATGAAATTCCTCACATGACGTTAAACTGTATGTCGTCCCATAAGATGTTAAACATTATTCCATCCCGCATGACATTAAACTATATGTCATCCCTCATGATGTTAAATTGTATGTCATCCCGAATGATGTTAAACTATATCTCTTACTTCATAATGTTAAACAGTATTTCATCTCACATGATGTTAAACTGTATGTCATCCTATAAGAAGTTAAACTGCAAGAACTACATATTGCTTGATTCCCATATTCAAGGGATACATCGGAACACTCAGACTCTTTGTATCGAGTCTAGACCCAATGTCCTCTTTGACTATCCCACTGGTATATTCAACTCGGAAGATCCCATGTGGTGTTGTGTAGGATTCTTTAGCCCCACTCATGTCAAGATTACGATGATGGAACCATGTTCCATCCCTCGTTCTTCTCTCCTCCCACATCCTCACAGCATGACATTAAACTTCATGGCCTTCATAACTATATACATCTTGATTCCCATCCATATGGGATATGTAAGAATGCCTAGACATTATGTTGGTAGGCCCAACCCCAAACTTCGGGATCTCCCATTGGGACAAAACACATGGTGTGGTGCAGGATTTTCCCACATTCACGATGAGTTCATCTAGACCGAACCATGTCACCCTCCTCCCTGAAGATCTGCACCTCTTCTACTCCCATCTTGAATTTATGTTGCACGGGCACATATATTCTCCACACACACCATCATTTGGGTTTACATTATAATTCACATCCTAAAGGGCCCCTGAACAGTATGGGTACTTATCCTAAGGGCTCTCCAACCATTTTGGGGCAACGCCCATGAGGACCTCGAACAACAAATTGATACAAGTCCCACATTGCAATTATAGTCAGCGGTCAATGCTCATTTGTTTTCCTCATTTCATGTCACACGATGTGGATGTTGTGTTTTGAATTTGGCCAAAAGATGTCCTTTTTCATTGTCATCACCCCCATATGTCCCAAAAATGGAGGGTGGCAGCTCATTCTACCCCACTGTCTCATCATGCCTCAGTCTGCCTTGGGCAGACGTGTGATTCCAGCTGTCAAAACCTTATGTGATGGGAAGAGCTTAGTCCTACTAATTTTTTCTCACACATAGCATTTCTTACATGGTCTTAGGAGCTTAGGTAAGGAAATACATTCCTAAGGGATCATATGGAAAATGTCTTCCATGATGCCCAGCCTCAGGTCCATCAACCCTTTTAGCCCTCTGGCCCGAGATCTCATTTAGGAATGTGCATATTGGTATGGTATTATGTCCCCATTCACGTCGGGCTATTTTTCCATGCCACACATACCCCTTTGAGACATTCCACCATTTATCATCCCTTTTGTGAGCACATGCCCCGCCATGATTTGCGAGCCCCATCATTTGTTGTTTCCATCATCTTCTATATCCAAAAGGACCCCTGAAAAACACAGGTGCTCAGCCAAATGGCCCTCTTACCATTTCGGGACAATGTAACAAAGGATTTTGAAAGACAAATTGATACAAGTCTCATGTTGTGAATATGGTCAATGAATTACGCTCAATCATTTTCCCCCGAACAACACTCACACAAGGGCGGATACTGTGTTTTGAACCTGGTTAATAGTGTTTCTCTATCACCATTTCCATTTTATGATCTTCCATAGTGTAACACCCTAAGCTACCATATTAAATTTCTCTTTAAATAATACAACAGTGTGCGATGTAGGCAACAATGAGTTAAAGTGCAACACGACCTATCAAACTAGCCGTATAAAAAGTGGTTATGAATGGTAATAACCACATTTTGAATTCTATATATATCCAATATAATTTTAACATTAATATTTTCTATTTCTTAGAAAAAATATAAGGACAAATTATTATTTTTAGATAAAAGTAGTATTTTTTCAAAAATTGTAGTTTTACCGCCTTTTAATAGAGAACCCTTTTTAGATCCAATATTTGACACTTTTATATATTAAATTTGATAAAATAAACTTCTTATTTAGAATTGGGACATAAAAATTTAGTTTTAATAAATTTTTGGTGTTTTTCATATAACATTCATATTTGGGTGAATTGTGAAAAATACTAAATATTAATTGAAAACAAATTTTTTAATCAAAATAATTTATACTATTAAGTTATAAATTTTAATGGTTTGGAATTATAAATAGATTATATATTTACCATTTAATCATTTTTTTATTATAATTAATTTCACATTAAAATTAAACATAAACAAGTGTGAACCTTTTGAAAGTTATTGTCTATTAAAATTGCGCTATTTGTTTTGACAACCGGAATTAATTTGAAATTAATTAATGAAACTTCTATATTTTGAATTTGGTAAAATAGTCATATTTTTTTAATTTGGAATATCAAATATAAATTAGGCTGAATATTTCGTGTTCTTTTGAAAAACATCAATTTTTTATGAATAGTAAAACTACTTAGTAGTAATTAAAAAACTAACATTTTCATTTAAATAAAATTTTACCGCTTCTATGAATTTAATTTCCAAAATCCGACATACATGGTTGTTATTAGTATGTAAAATGTGGTTCAATAAGTTTAAAATAATTTTTGGTGAATATTAACTTTTGACTTTTATTTACCACGGTTAAAGGTAAATTGGGTAATTTAAATTAAAAAGAATATTATAATAACACAAAATTACCTTAACACTTGTCCTAACCTTATTGGATGTGTCATGGGCGACCATGGGAATCCTTGGGTAGATTTTTTGACCCCATTAGGCCACTTAAGAGTGATAATGACACTTTATTTTAATTAACATAAAGTAATGACAAAAATGAAATTAACAAATATCTTTTAGTGTATCAATTTTTACATGGTGTTATGTAAGTCATCGTTTTGACTATAAATATTAATTGTAAATATAAAAACATTTCCTACATTATGCTATTTTTTTATAATTGTTATACATCAAAAAATTAAATTATTTATGACACAATAATGATGCAGTATTCACCTCATTAATAAATGATTTAAATGGCTTAGATTATTAATATTAAAAAACATCCATAACCTGTACAATTTTTAATGGATGATTTTATTTCAAACATGAGTCATCTTATCTTTGACTTTAATGAGTTGTGGACCTTTTTAAACTGAAGATTAGTTTATAATAAAAAAAACTTTTCAAACATTTCTAAAAATCCCCTATTATCCCATATAAAAGGACACCACTTCTAACCCATTCCTCACACCTCTCAAGCCCCATGGCTCATCCATCCATAGCCCAAATAAGCTCTAAATATACCTCTCTTATACCTAGAATCCTTTCATTGGGAAGAATTCACTTAAAGAATTTCTTTTGGTTCAAACCAAAGAGAGTTAACCAAATTAAAGGTAATGGTTTCCCTTAACTTATTTTCTATAACTTTACTTTTCCAACCCCTAAACTCTTTTTATTCATTCCTTTTATAAAAAAAAGTATCCTCTATATAATAGGTTGTTTTTATTAGAATTATTAAAACTACACTTACACACACCTTCATCAAATGGGTAAAGAACACGCTGTTTCTGTGGATGGAAAACTAACGCCTCACAAAACGATGATTGTTCAATTATATCCTACTGCCTCTCATGGTGGCATTAAGATTAAACTGTAATTATATATGATATATATTATTTTTATGTTTTATTATTATTCTATATTTTCTATTTATAGCATACCTTTGTGGTTTCCATTATGGGTAAACACGATAATTTCATTTGAGGAAGTGCGGACTACCGCCCACTCAAAGTGATATGACTAGTTAATGCATTATGTGAGACATATAAAGGACTGAGTTAATTATATTATATATGATATTATACTGGAATTATAATATACGTATTTATCATTATTTTATAATTCCATTAAAATACAAATATAAATTAAATTAGTGTTTATGCGTACTTACGACTTACCATCTCCATGAATGGTGCATTTCATTTATTTTATCCAAATGTTATGTATTGTTATAAATACATATATATAGAGGATATATAATATATATATGAAATATAAATCATTTATTTTATTTTTTATAAAAATTAATTTTTACCACAAAGAAAACATGTAATTATAAGAAGTTTACTTTTGACTGAAGTACCAAATATCAACAAAGGACCATTTTTAACTTAAATGATTTCATAATGTTTATAACATACTAATAAGTTATATAAAAGGTATAATAAATTTTTAAAAGGTTCTAAATAAATTATAAATTAACATTATTTGTTATTCAGGAGATTAAATAATGAATGAGTCAAGTTAGACATGAGGTAAGAGTTAACTTCACAATCTCTTTATTATCAGAGGTTATTTTTACGTAAGTATCTACGAGGAAATATTTCTTATCCAGGTTCATGTTTCATAAATTAGTTTTCAATGGGATTTTTAGGGGATTTTTTACTAAAACATCATGTTAAATGTTTTAATGATTTATTCTTCTAATCCTTTCTCATTAATGTCCATGTTTTCAAAATGGTTTAATGTATTTCTTTATATGGACATGAATGTTTTAAAATTTTACTTACTTTCAAAAGTTTCAAAGTGGTATGAGACACATTGATTCAAAAAAATCTTTTAAATTACATCAATTATAAATTATATAACTTTTAAATGATTCCATGTAAAAGGAATATTTCTCTCAAAGATTTTTACTGATCATTTTGAACTATTCTGACATCCTTTATGGGATATTATTGTTGGTTGAGGTTGATTTATTATGATAAAAATATATTATATTGTATTGATGGTTTTGTAATATATTTGACTGTGGATGTGTTATTTTTATACCATTCATGTTTTATGGTTAATGTATTAACATTTCTTATTCTAGTTCTAGTACAAATGTTTATGTAATGTTTCAACCTTTTCATATGAGGAATGTATTTGACAGAGTAAGTGACGGGTGGACCCCACTATAGATCCTCAATACATCAGTAGGAATCATGAGATAATTAGACCTGTAATTGGCTGCTGCCTTTCCCAATTTAATATATGGTTTTGGCTGAGGTCAAAATCATTTTTAGACATCTTGGTTGAGGCATTGACAAGATGATTCAGAATTTCAGCCATTATACATTCCCTCATTATGAAAATAATATTGATGGTTCATGTGGTTATTCAACTAGTATAATACCCATGACTATGTTTTTTTTGGCATTATTTACTCAACTCATATTTCTGTCATAAAGTGTTCATGTTTATTACTTTTAAAGTCATTTATTTTAAATTATTCAGCATGCCTAATGTTTATGCTATCTTCTGTTGTATTTCTTACCATTAATGAGTGCTTGATCTCACCCTTTTCTTATTTTTCATTTTCCCAGGATTTGAAGAAGTTATTTATGAGTGACTTGCATGCATAATATATGAGGCATGTATGTTTCAATATGAAATAAATTAGTGTTGTAATTACTTTCACGTTGTAATGTTTAAATTATGTATGTCTCTTGTTTCCTAGGTTACTAATTTGAACGGTCTTTTGGGATTTTATCCCTTATGATCATGCCAATATTATGTAATAACCCACCAACTCTGGGTAAATGGGGTCGGGACATTACAGTTTGTATCAGAGGAAGTTTAATAAAAACCATGGAAATGAGATTTAGATAAACTTTTATTAGAGCACATTACCCTAGGATAGACATTGATGATTAGTATTGAAGAACTCCCTATATTTTTGGTAATGTAGATATTTTGTGTATTTTTTAAGAAATACATCCTTGTCTGGATACAAGAAGGTAGAAGCGGCTCTGGAACAGATGTATCTAAGAGTGAAAACACCGACAAGGAGTATCGGGATTGACCCAGGATATCCTGGAACATGACAATGAGCCTTGCTGCACTCTTGGTTATGAAACTCTAGGGAATATTCATAGGATAATTCACATTTTCTTTAAAAAACATTATGAATGATTTATGAGTATATAACTCCCCAATTAATTTTTTATGATTATGGATTATATCCATAAACTGTTCAATTTATGTTAAGTGGTTTACATGTTTGTAATTATGTATTTTGATTCATAAAAAAATCTAGTGTATGCCATTATATAGAAATGGCACTTAGTGGAAGGAATAGAAATCATTTCAATGCATATAATCCTTATAGGGATTTCCCTCCTTCTCAAGATAATTATAGTGGAGCTGGTGATTCCACTGGTGTTGATCATCTTGTCACCATATTGGGAAAACTCACTCAGGTTATGAATAATAACCTTACCCATATAGAGCACCCGGATGCACAATGTAGAGGAACAATGTTAGATCGATTCATGTAGCAACAACCACCAACATTCAATGGGAATAAAAACCCACTTGTAGCTGAGAAATGGATAAGTTCCTTATAGAAAATATTTCATGTTTTGGGGATTAGCGAAAGGGAAAAATATTATCAAGGAAGTTTATCACCTCACGAGAGATGCAGATCAATGGTTCTCATTAATTAAAAACACAAAGGGGGATGGAGAAGTATAATGTATGGAAAAAGGGTAGTTTAAAGATATTTTATTAGAAAAATACATTCCTCGTGACCATCGAATGGATATTTAATGGCAATTTCTGAGTCAGAGGAAAAAATAGGATGAGAATTTCACAAAGTATGAAGATAAATTTACCAGGATATAAAGGAATGTTGTAGAATATATATGTAACCCAGGTAGTATGATTGATCAATTATTTTATGTGTTAAAATAATTTTTCCATATATCATTAGTCTCACAACCCTTCTCATCATATGAAGATATTGTTTTATGTGCAATCTAGACAGAAAGGGAATGCTTTAATTCTTATGAATTTAAAGAAAATCAAGAGAAGAAGATATCTACTGAAAACAGTAGGAATGAAAATAATGAAACAGGGAAGAAGGGAAGAGTTGAGTTTCCACCCTATGAAAATTATGGAAGTAAGCATCATGGCACCTGTCTAGAATGAAAAAGAGTATACTACAAATTTGGACAGAAAGGCCATCTTGCTGGTGAATAGAAGGGAAAGAAAGAGGTTTTCAATGATTAATGAAAAAATTGTAGAGAAATGGGTCATTATGAAATTGAATGTCCTATGCTCCAAGTAAATTAACCTTAGAAAAGGACAAGGGAGCAAGACCATGCTTATGATGTTACTACAGTTGAAGTGGAATAATTAATGTATTTTTGTTTTTGGAATCAAGAATTATTTTCTGGTTATAAGAAGAATGTGATATGTATAATAATTGTAATATAGTACTTTTTTTCATTAATGTTTTAATATGATGAAGTTAATAATATTTTCAGTATGTGATAATAAGAGAAACTTTACTTTATTTGGGTAACCTGATGTTACAATTGATTTTGGAATTTAGAGACCTTTTATAGAGAATTTGGACAGAAGTATTTTGGATAGCTATAAAGGTTGGAATTGATTAAGTTGAACTTTGGATAGTATTTATTAAAATTATTTTTGGAATATTACTATAATATAGTTTTAGAAAAAGGAAAACCTTTAGGTCGGGTGATAACCCATCGCGTCAGACAAAGCTGTAGGAATCAGACCCACAACAAAAGTGCAACAAGGCTTTATGGCCTTCCACTATCTGACAAGAAGTCCCTATTTATCATATATTAGTTTTCCTCATGGTATATGTTTGTAACCTTATACGATTAGGATAAATATAAAATTTTTGAGTTCTATTATCTATAAGAGTGAAAGATAAGTTTGCGATAGAAATTAGTCAAAGGATGTAACTCTACTTGTCAAGTATATTTTTCTCTCCCTCTTATTCGATGAGGAAATTAATTCTTAAACATTAAATAATGTATCTTAAAACCAAAAATGTGTTATCTTAATACCTTATGTTTTTTTTAAACCGATGATATTTTAAATCATGATAGATTGATGGATTTGAGGCCCTCAATTTTACACTTGTTTGTGATTGATGACCTCAATCACTCCCAATAAATATTTTTTTCCTCCAATTTTGTGTCTATAATTTCCACCAATGTTCTCTTAATTGAGATCATAATTTGGTGGTGACTTTTTCATTTCCCTTCCCATCTTGTTAAGGCTAAATATTATTAACCCTATTTCCGATGTTGGTTTTACACAATGGTATTTTTTATTTTTAACAATTTATTTTTGAAAAAAAAATTCAAACTTTGAGGATGAAATTTATTGAAGGAGGAAATAATGTAACACCCCGATATTCCATAGTACGTTTTTCATTAAATAATACAATAGCATGCTATGTACGCAACAACGAGTTCAATCCAAACAAGATCTATCAAACTAACTGTTTAAAAAATGATTATGAATTGTAATAACCACATTTTTAATTTTATATATATCCCATATAATTTTAATATTGATATTTTTTTTCTTAGACATAATATAGGGACAAATTAAATTTTTTATATAAAAGAAGTAGTTTTCAAAAAATACAATTTTACCACCTTTTAATAGAGAACCCTTCCTAAATAAAATATTTGACAATTTTATATAATCAATTTGACAGATAAAAATTTTACTTAGAATTGGGACCAAAAATTTAGTTTCGATAAATTCTTGCTGTTTTTCTGATTACATTCATATTTGGGTGAATAGTGAAAAATACGAAATATTAATTGAAAACAACTTTTTAAATCAAAATAATTTATACTTTTAAATTATAAATTTAAATGGTCTATAAGTATAATTATATTATAATTTTACCATTTAATTCAATGTTGTTCATTGGAATTAATTTCACTTTGAAATTATACATAAATAAGTGTTAATCTTTTGATAGTAACAGTTTCTTAAAAACATGCTATTTTTTTGACAACAAGAAATAATTTTAAATTAATGAATGAAACTTCTATGTTTTTAATTTGGTAAAATAGACATAATTTTGGAATTTGTAATATCAAATATATCTTAGGCTGAATTTTTGGTATTTTTCTGAAAAACTTCAATTTTTAATAAAATAGTTAGACCACTTAGTAGTAGTTAAAAAACTGACTTATTCATTTAAACGAAATTTGACTACTTCTGTAAATTAAATTTCTAAAATCTGAAATACATGGTTGTTATTAGTAATTAAAATGTGGATCAATAAGATTAAAATAATTTTTCATGAATAGCAACTTTTGATTTTTATTTACCGCGGTTAAATATAATTTGGGTAATTCAAGGTAAAAAGAATATTATAATAATACAAAATTTCCTTAACACTTGTCCTAAACGTATTTTATGAGTCATGGCCGACCTTGGGAATCCTTGATATGAATTTTGGACCTCATGGAGCCCCTTAAGAGTGATAATGAATCTTTATTTTAATTAACATAAGGTAAAGAAAAAAATGACATTAACAAATATCTTTTAGTATATCAATTTTTAAATGAAGTTATATAAGTTATATATTCAACTATAAATGTTATTGGAAATATAAAACAATTTCCTACATTATGATATTTTTTTTATTTTTTTAAATGAAATAAATTTAATTATTTATGACACAATAATGATGTTGTATTAACCTTATTAATAAATAATTTAATTAAATAATATTATTAATATTAAAAAAATATCTAAAACCTATCCAATTCTTATTGGATGATTTTATTTCAAACATGAGTTGTCTATTATTCACCTTTAATGAATTTTGGACCTTTTGAAACAGAATATAAATAACATTTTCAATCATTCCTAAAGAGCCCCTCCTCTCCCTTATAAAAGGAAACCACCTCTAACCCATTCCTCACACATCCCAAGCCCCATGGATCATTCAAACCCTACCCTAATAAGCTCTCAAGATCTCTCTCTTCAACCTAGAAGCCTTATCTTGGGCATAAGTCACTTCAATAAGTCCTTTTGGTTCAAACCACAGGGAGTAACCAAAGATAAAGGTAATGGTTTATCTTAACTTCGTTTATTTTATTTTAATTCTCTCACCCCTAAATTCTTTTTTTCATTTCTTTTTTAACAAAACCAGTATCCTAAATATACTAGGATTTTATAATACGATTTATTCAAACTACACTTACACACACCTCCATCTAATGGGTAAATAACACCATGTTTCTTTGGATAGAAAACTAACACCTCACGAAACGATAATTATTCAATTATCTCTTAATGCCTCTCAGGGTGGCCATTAAGATAGAACTATATTTATATATGACATATATTATGTTTATGTTTTATTTATGATTCTGTATTTTCTATTAATATCATACCTTTATGGTTTCCATTATGGTTAAACACAGTAATTTCATTTGAGGCAGTGCGGACGACTGCCCCCTCAATGTGATATGACTCATTAATTCCTTATGTAGGACGTATAAAAGATTGAGATAATTATATTATAAATTATATTATATTGGAATTATAATATACATTTGTATCATTATGTTTTAATTCCATTAAAATACAAAATAGTAATGAAAGTAGCGCTCATGCGCACGTACAACTTGCCATCTCCATGAACGGTGCATTAAATTTATTATCTCAAAATGTTATGTATTGTTATAATTACAAATATATACTTGATATATAATATATATATGATATCTAAATCATGAATATCATTCTGAATATAAATTAATTTTGACCACAGGGACACCATTTCATTATAAGAAGTTAACTTTTGACTCAAGTACCAAATATCAACAAAACGACCATTATTAACTTAAATGATTTTGTAATGTTTATAACACAATAATAAGTGATATAAAAGGAATAATAAATTTGAAAAATATTCTGAATCATGTATAAATTAACATTATTTTATTTTTCAGGATATTAAAGAACAAATGGGTCAAGTTGGACATGAGGTAAGGGTTAATTTCACTATCTCTTTATTAACTGAGGTTGTTTTTATGTACGTATATAGTGGGAAATATTAATTATCCACGTCCATGTTTCATAAAATATTTTTCAAAGGGACACTTTTTAAGGGAATTTTTTACTAAAACAACATTTTAATTGTTGTAATGATTTATTGTTCTAATCATTTTCCATTAATGTCCATATTTTCAAAATGGTTTAAATGATTTATGTATATAGACATGAATGTCTTAAAATGTTAATTCCTTTCAACAGATTAAAAGTGGTATGGAACACTTTGATTCAAAGGTATCTTTTAAAGTACTTCTTTTATAAATTATATAAATTTTAAATGTTTTCATGAAAATTTGATATTTCTCTCAATGATTTTTATAGATTATTTTAAACTATGACAACATCTTTTATGTGATATTATTATTGATTGAGGTGGATTTATTATGATACAAAAAAAATATAATGTACTTATGGTTTTGTGATATATTTGATTATGGATGTGTTATTTTTATACCATTCATGGTTTATGGTAAAATTATTGA
Source organism: Viscum album (assembly GCA_963277665.1). Taxonomy (NCBI): domain Eukaryota; kingdom Viridiplantae; phylum Streptophyta; class Magnoliopsida; order Santalales; family Viscaceae; genus Viscum; species Viscum album. Next base: position 716,829,678 of record OY728138.1, on the reverse strand, counting down.
CATTTCGTATGCTAGTTCTTGTACGAATGTTTATGTTATGTTTCAACATTTTCATATGAGGAATGTATTAGACATAGTAAGTGATGGGTAAATACCACATTAGCTCCTCGATTCATCGGTAGCTCTCATGAGACAATTAGATGTGGAATTGTCCATGTCCTTTCTCAATTTGATATATGGTTTTGGCCGAGGCCTAAATCATTTTTATAAGTCTTGGAAGAGGCCTAGACAAGATGTTTTAGAATGTACAGTGTTATACATTCCCTCATTATGAAAATAATATTGATGCTTCATGTGGTTATTCGACTATTAAACTACATATTAATATGTTTTATTATGGTATTATTTACAGAGCTCATATTTCTGCAATAAAGTGTTCATGTTTTTTATTTATATAGGTAGGTAGTTTCAATTATTCACCATGCCTAATGTCTATGATATCTTCCACTATATTTATTACTCCTAATGAGCGTTTGATCTCACCCCCTTATTATGTTTCATTTTCCCAGGATATTAAGAAGATAGTTATTAGTGACTTTCGGGCATAATCTAGGAGTCTTGGATGTTTCTAAATGGAATAAATTAGTTTATTATTTCTTTTCAAGTTATAATGTTGAACATATGTATATATCGTTTTTCCAAATCTACTAAACTGATCTGTCATTTGAGATTTTACCCCTTGTGATCATGCCAATATAATTTAATAATGAACCAACTCTAGGTAACTAGGGTCGGGGTGTTACACATAGACATGATGATTCTCCCTCTCCACTCAGTTGTCCCATGCATATGACATTAAACTATGCATCTACGGTCGGAGCCCTATGACATTAAACTTAGATCACCAACATCCTCACCACATGATGTCAAACTACATGGCCTCTAGAAATATGTGTGGCTTGATTCCCATCCTTATGGGATACATAGGACCACCTGAATATCTAGTCTTCGGGTCCAACCCCATCTCTTAGTGACCTCCCTATCATCTTGGCCACTTGACCTACATTCTACTTTGAGAGACGTATATGGTGTGGTATGGTCTTACATCCTCATTCACATCGGGTTAAGAACCACCACATCACGTACCTATCTCTCTTGACCACCCTTCGTTCAATTTCCCTACACACATCTTTTCGAGTCAGCTGCTCTTAAGATGGGTCCCTCGACCCTCTTTAGTGATTCTCCAATGTGCTCAAGAGTACTCTGGTGTAGATCTTGGAGTGTCGGATTTTGTCTGGACATTCTTTCACCCATTTTTAAGGCTTCGTGTTCAACTTCATTTGGGATTTCATTATCATTCACATCCGAATGGACCCCCAAATGGCATGTATGCTCAGCCCAAGGGATCTTTGACCATTACAGGGCAACATCCTTGAGGGTTTCAAAAAAAAATTGATACAAGTCCCGCATTGTGAATATGTTCACAAGTGGATGCTCATTCATTTTCCTCATTTTAGGTAACACAAAAAGGATGTTGTGTTTCAAACTCGGTCAAACGTTATCCTCCATCATCATGCCAACCCCATAAATCCTGGAATGTTGGTTACATGATACACATCATTTTCTACACCATCATGTCCAAGTAGAATTTCAACACCCTAGGCACTATACCTCAGAGATCATTTGCACATTATGATGACAAAGTCATAGTAAGGCGTCATTTTTAGCTCCCCACCTACTTCCCCATGGCACGTATTCTATGTATTGAAAAAACCTCTTCTTCCCCTTTTTCACACACCGAGTTTGACTCATGTGTGCTTCGAAATTGGATTGAGGCCTATGCCTACTTGGAAGAGTTCGTCTTCTATATGGGCTGAGCTCTAAGACCTTAAACTAATATCTCTTTATATGTACCCTATTAATATCTATATATGGCTTGATTCCCATCCTTATGGGATATGTAGGAATGCCCAGATATCTTGTCTTTGGGTTATGTTTGAGTTCAACTAATTTTCCTCTTCGGTTCTTCCTTTTATTCCCAACACTTATAGGACCGTTTGATGTGGTGTGTGTGGGTTTATGCCTTCGTTCACATTAGGTTTACAATTGAAACGCCATGTACTCCCCTTCAAGGAGATTTTACCTCCTACCTCTTCCCCATATGATATTAAACTGTATATCGTTCTTCAAGACATTAAACTCCTAGAACTACATATATCTTGATTCCCATCCCCATGGTATACATAGGAATGCCCAGACTTCTCACTTTAGGGTCCAGCTTAAATGAGAGCTGGTATTTCTTGCCTCGTATTCTCCAACCTTTTATGTCCCATTGGCCCAATTTTTCTTTCTCAAAATCACACACAGTGTGATGTGGGCCTCATCCTCATTCATGTAGGGTCTGCTTTATCATGCCAGACACATTCCCCCTTCACCCTCATCTCTCATATATATGTCCCAGCCATATGAAATTAAACTATGCTTCCTTGTCCCGCATGATTTTAAAATTTTTCATCTATACTAAATAATGTTAAATGTGCATGTTTGGTCCCATCATATGACCCTAAATTGTGACATTATCATCCAGGCCGCATGAAGAAAAATAGAACATCATCATGGGGTTATCATCTGATAAGACATCATGTTTGGTATCAGTCACACACTATACCATTTTTCAATGCCTGCATATGGATGGATTCTTGTGGTGATACATATAATTTCTATCCTAGGTCCATCGCTTCACAAAAAAGCACACATTCATCCAAAATAATGAACAAGATCTATCAAATACCGCTTATTTTGGTGTGAGGGCCAGACCCACATGACCTTGTTGTCTCTAGAACTAGTACCTTACCGTGCCACCCCAAGAACTACCTATAACATGATTTACATTATTATGGGATACGTAGGAATACCTTCTCACTCTGCTTCATGCCCAGCCTAAAATTTGTTTTTAGTCCCTCGACCTAAAACCTCCCCTAGAAACACATGGTGATCCGGACATCAGGTCCTCATTCACATTGGGTTTTATAATTACCTCACCATGTGCCTCTCACATTCCCAACCATCTTTGGTCCATGATCTATGACCATAAACAAAGATCACTCCGCATCCTTTCCGCAAGATGTCAAACCAAACAACACCTTCTAGAACAACGTATGGATTGATTACCATCTTTATGGGATACGTAGGAATGCACAGACCTTTCTTCTCTAGGTCCAGCCCCATGAATCTAGAATCTTGTCCCCTCCCTTTTAGACCCTAGGCCTAAACCCCTTTACAGAACATGTGGTGTTGTGTGTACCTCATGGATTCTCATTCACACCAGTTTTTTCAATAGTCCCATCGTGTGCCACCCATGTTTTTTCCAAACCTGGTCCGAGTTCTGTGACCCTAAACAAATATCTCTCGATAGGAATTGTGCATCATTTTGGCTACTTCACCACCCTGTGAAAAGTCTACTAAATAAATTCCCACCTTAACTACCATACTATTACCATTAAGATGGATGCGTGAAACCTCAGGACTGTTTTCATTGGAGGGGGACTCAACTCCCTCTATCTGATACGTATTATTGTCTTACTTAGATGCGTTGTGGCAGTGCCTAGAGTGTGGAATTTTCACAGGGATATTCCCTCATTCCATGTCCAAGCTACATGAGCCCGTCATTTGGATCCCCATCCTCTTCCATGTCTAAGGGGACCCCTTTTATAGCCCAATATCATGCTGCACTGGCGTACCTACCATCTTGGGCCAACGTCCCTGAGGACCTTAGAGGACCCTTGTGACAGGTCCCCTATTTCGAACATGGTCAGAGGTTGGCCCTCATCTGTCTGTCCCCATTCCAGGATAATGCGAAATAGGAACTGTGTTTCAAACATGGTCAAAAAATTTCCCCTATAGTCATGACACCATCATTTTGGTCTAGATCTTGAGAACCATGATTCATATATTTTAACTTATTTATGTTTAAGTGTAATTCCATCATACTCTACTTTACACCTTTGTCCATCTAGGTGTGTTATATAGGAGGGTCAGCATTATTGGGATGTCATTAACCTAGCATCCTATTGACCCTAAAATTTTCCATCCTATGTCAGGAAAGTCCCATCACTACTTCTTGCTTCCCACATCTAACACGACTCACGTGGGAATAGTATTTTGGGTAGGATTCTTACTGGCACAACCATGCAACACATGACTTGTGCGTCATCCATCATGATGTTAAACTACACTCTATAACAATGTGAGGATTTATTCCCATCATCATGGGATACGTAGGAATGCTCGGCCACTTTGATTCGGGCCCAAGCTAACTTTAAATTTTGGTCCCATGACCTAAATCAGTTCCTTCGGGGATACATGGTGTGGTGCGGGATCCTTATGTCATTATTCAGGTTGGGTTTATAGCTACTTCCCCACATAATCCCTTCTTAGGATCTTCCCTTTAATTATTTTTCCTATCATATGATTTTAAACTGCCTGAGCCCATTTTTCCTTGGCACGTGACACAAAACTACGTTTCTACTCTAAAAATGTTCGTGATTCCCTATGTTAGTCATGGGATGGACCAGATCCCTTATTTGAGAGGATATCCCCTAACAGTGTTAGCCTCCAGCCACCCTGTGCTAAATAATGACGTATGGAATGATTCCCATCATTATGAGATATGTAGAGACGCCCAGGAAATTTTCCTTTGGCCCAGCCTCAGGTTTATTAACCTTCCTGGACCCTCAGGCCTAATCCCGGTCCAGGCAGTATGACCTTTTAACTATGATAATCATCCTCACCATATTATGTTTAAACTACACGTCTATCTTCCTAATTGGTATGACGTAAAACTACAGAGCCTTTCAGGTCCTTAATAGAGAGGTCCTGTTCAGAAGTATGTTTGATCCTTGATTAGAAAGATACATCCACCTATGGATTTTCAAACATAGTGGCATGATTTTAAGAGAGTTGGACTCTATTCAAACAACCCATTACTCCACACTCCACGTATTGTGTTCCCTTTATTAGGACCCACATTTTCTTTCACGTCTAAAATAACCCCCTAATAGTTTGTGTGTTTAGCCTGTAGATCTCCTACTATCCTAGGAAAATGTTAAAGAAGACTAATGGATGTCATTTTGAGTCAGGTCCCATGTTTTGAACATGGTCAGCAGTCGGCCCTCATTTGTTATCCCCATTTCAGGATAACAGAATAAAAATACTATATTTCAAACACGTTCAATAGTTATTCTTCAATTTAATTCCATCCTTAAGGTGTTAAATTATTTGGCTATCGTGATTCACAGCTTCCACTCCCCTATGTTCAGATTAATTCCAAAGCCCCTAGCGTTACCTCGTGGTGCACTAGAGCACACTAGGAAAGAGATGATTCGACTATTCTAAGAGCTTCATCCTCCATTCGGGCCTCTCCATTTCTTCTTAGAAATCCAGATTTTTCTTGAATCCCAAGATTCCTGGAGCTTGTTTTTCACTCTTATATTAATGTGGAATAATAAGGTGTCCATCCCTTGTTTCTCACATTGGTCCAGACTCATAGGATCTTAGGGACTGATCTCTAGATGTTAAATGAATATAACGAAAATGCAATAGAAACAAAAGGACTAACAAAACTCATGAATTCATATAGTATAAATTGTAAAATAATGGAAGTGTGTTCAAAAGTTAAATGCATCATACTACCCAAGGATTGACCCCTCCAATGGAATGATTGACCCCGTCAAAAGAGCGTTGCAGCTCGGTCACCCTCTGGCTTCTGGCATCCAGGACTCACTATAACCTTTTTAGTTCCCGCTTCTCTTCAGCAGTGAGGGGGGGCTATTCATTAGATATGATCCATGACTACTCCTTGTCGGTTTAGATAATTATCATCTCCTTAGAGGTTTTCCTCATGGGCTCTTGGGAATCCACCAACTGGGCCTTCATCCATGTTATAATCTATGACGACACGTTGAGGGAAGTATAATGTTCATCTTCCCGAATGTGCAGCCACTGAATCACGTTTTCCGCCTCTTGGAGCCTCTTGATGTTCATCGCTTTTCTCTGCTACCAACCCATTCCAAGGCTACAGTCATACACCTTAATTTTCTCCTACAAGAAATCTCATACAATAATGTGGGAAAATTGGGACTTCACCCCCCATAACACACATCACGTAGTCGCAAATGATGTCTCTCTATTTGGTCTATCAATTTTTCTTGAGGGGTGTCATCGATGAAGTGATTGATCCACTTCCATGACTGGGGATGAACTATCTTGTTATCCTCTTCATCAGAAGTAATTTTTCCCATTCCACAAGGTTGGAAGGCTCATAGCTAGGGGAAGCCTCCAAGAACACATCTATAGGGTCCGTATTTGGAGTTTGATCGAGTATGGAAGGACCGGTGTTGTCCGATCGATCTTCATCGTCAGATCCCACATCAATAATTTCATGCACAACCCTGATAATGGTCCCACTAGTGATCGGGAGAGCCACTTCTTGGTCAGTCTAGATATCCACCTCCACAACCACCAACATTTCCCAGGGAAAAGCGCCGCCAGAAGTACCAACCAACCTCTCCAAGGCAGCCCATCCAATTTGAAGAACTGTGCATACCAAGAAGTGCATTGATGTCAATTAACATGATCGATGGGTGGAAATAATGAATATTGAAGAGGAGACATGAAAATATCAAAATCTTGGTCTCGTTGTTGGGTTGTTTCCTTCGGGACCCTAATAAGTCTCCCTCCTTATATCGTTGAAAGGTCTAAAAACTCTGGAGGAGCCACCTCGGGTGTCCTGGCCCTACTGAATGCACTAATATCCATAGCAAAAGGCGCAGATATCGCTGGAACTATATCTACATCTGTTATAGGGTGAGAACGAGTTCTATGTAGGAGGTCCTCTTGCATAGTTTAAATAATCATAAGAAGTTCAAAATGACATGGAAGTAGACCCTAAAGAAGGGGTTTGGGAAGTTACCTCATGGGACTCTACAAATTCTTCAAGATATGAGCCTTGATAACTAACTTATCCTTCCTCCAGAGGGATCCCTCGACCAACCTCTTCAACTCGGAGGACTCGTCTGATTCTTCTGTCAAAGGAAAGTGCTCCCTCAATTCTACAACCGACATCTAAGGAGGGGTCATTCTATCTAACAACACCTTCACCCAGTCTATCATTAGACACTTGCACCTTGGGAGTGCACTATGTCCTCCAATTCGGATAGGTATTTCTCCCCCTCTGCCTGGGCTACTACAAAGCTGGCCCTGATGGTGCAGATTCTCGAAAAATCCATCTTTAGGTGGTTCAAGTGTTTCCACATCTCAGACAGGATGATAAATTGTCTGTTGACATCCCAAATGTCCCATGCCTATGGGAAGACATAATTCTTTTGCATGTCTATATGGTGCAACCGCTTCCCCTGGGCCTGAGTGGATATTATTTCGAATACTCTTTGTGGCCTCTCCTATGGATAACACTACTCTTCTGGGACCTCCAGGTCCACTGCCTCTGCTGGATCTGCTGCCACTACCTCCCCCTCAATTGCTACAGGCCTCGCCGCCAGGACAACCTTGCCACCGTGGTATGTACTTGCCAACTTCTGACCCCAGCCTTGAGGTTGAGGAGGCACAACATCACCATACTGAACAGTTGTTTGCTTTAGTATCTCCCCTAGGTAGGATGCCTCCCTTCTTTTGGCATTCTCCTTCACCAACCCAAAGACGGTTGTTGGCAGAGGCATCTTGTTCCGCATCTTCCCATATTCCTGTGTGAACATGAGACACATTTGTCTCATCACACATGGATTCTCCTCTTATCTCACCCTCAAATAGACCTATGGGGTTTGTCTTTGTATTCAATGAAATTTAATTGAAAATTGGTGTGGTTGTATGGATCACAGAGGGGCTCATAGTTCACCATTTATATCAGGACTCTACCTCGAATGGCATGGAAGTAGTACTAATGCTCTTACATTCCCTGAATATCATCAGGTAAAACACCCATTGTTAACCAGAATAGGTGAATGTTGAACTCCTCTACCTTCCAGACCTGGTTCAGTACTGACTACATGGTCATCTTGTCTGAAAAAATCCTTGCAAAATTTAGAATGGATGGGCAGAAGTTCAGTCACGGAGAGGATATGGGGTTTAGATATTCATAGACCCCCCCCTAATGTGCGCCTTTATCCACCCATAAAAGTGGTGGAATGACCCAAATATTCTATGTGGCTTATTTCCCTTGATGATATGCCATAACATACTGTATATCTTGGAGAGCATCGGGGTCCCGAGGTTGAAATACCCTCCTTTCCCCAGCATGGACCCCATGATAAACGTACTCGGTCACATTCCCATGTTTGTGTCCCTCACCAGCAGGATCCAACCGCAGATGAGAACTGCAATAAAGGGAGCCAACCTGACTACCAGTTTCTACTTGGAACTGATATTGAATCCCCACATATTTCACTGGATATCCCTCAAGAGCATCCAGTATAAGTTCTCACCTCATTGATCCCCCTTCAGGAAAGTTCGTGGCCTCACCAAAAACTACCTATATTCCAGGAAGTTTAGGAACTTCTTGAACTATCGCCTGAAATAGCAGTCCCACACTGCTTCCTTGTATTCTCCCAGCACCAAGATCATTAACGCCATCACCAATGGTGGAATCTACTATGGATCATCCCACAAACTCATTATGGGGATGAACTCATCATACATTACCCCCAACATTGGACCCCCTAAGATTTGATGTCGATCCCACAGATGGATGTCAACCTCTCCATGGTGAAAATAGAATGTATTGGTCCTCGATGACCATATTCTCAGCAACTCCAGCATCACTTGCATTAGCTAATAAATATGGAATTGGGAGGCCCAAGCCGCCTCATACTGTCCACTCTCCTCAGCTCTACCCAAAATTATTCACATGGAACACCTACCCAGTAGGCCCAGACCCAGTCATCAGGGAAGTTGCCACCCTGGCGCAAATCCCACTCATCGGAAAACCCCTTCCCCGGGTTTCTCAAGGATGCCTTTAAGATAGTATGGTATAGAGGGGGATATTTTTCCCACTATAGTTCCTTCCCGTCAACATAGTTCAAATGATTGTATAGAAAATCATCATTGATGGGTGTGAAGTCCCCCATGGCATGACTATCAACTACCATGAACCACTCGCACTGACATGGCATACTCTTGAACCAATAGTCTAGCTAGTCTCTACTTCCTTCAATAATGAATACATCATCCATTAGGCCGAATCCATAGAGAGTGAACCTCCTACATAGCAGATAGTTTTTCTTAATTTCTGACAACATCTCCACTAGCGAATTGAAGTCAGGATGGCTTCGAACGGACCCCCCTCGACTGAAGTTATTCACTATATTCTCTCTCTGGGAAGCATCCAAACGTACCCTCATGGAAGCCTCTTTGTGATCCATTTTAGTTTTAATTATTTGGAAATTTTTTTATTCTAGATCAAAAATCTTTTTCATGATGCTCGTTCATAGAGCTCATTCGCGAAGGCAGTTCACAGATCCCTTCCTCGGACTTCAGACGCATGTTGTAGAGCACATTGACATAAAGTCAATGAATCACTGTGCACCATGAAGAAGAAGGCCCGATTTGTGGAGAGAAATCATGGATTAAATGGTGCTTCATGATTCAGGAGTGCTAAATGCCCCAAAATGCGGAGAAGGGAAATGAAATAATAGAGGTCATCTCCCCTATTTGTGGGCGAGGACCCTTGGCACTTCACAGCATATAAAAACGTGGCAAGAATCTCGGTGTGCTCATTCCACACTTCCCCACTACACTTCTCGAACTCCATTCAAGAGTCATCTTCATGAATGACTGAGGGATTTTGGCAATTGACCCTCAGAATTTTACCCTCACTTTCTACTCGACTCCTAGTCTAAGGGGGGCATTTTTTGGCGCCAAAATTTGGGAAGAAAAATATCAAAAAGAAAGGATTGGATGCTACCTCACGAAGCCTGTTCTTGGATCCCCCTGTAGCCCTATGGCATATGTGAAGCTCCCCCTTTGCGAAACCACCCTGGAGAAAGGAGGCGGGATGCTCCACGAACCATTTGACATTCATGAAACCACCACGGAGCAAGGAGGCCAGATTCTCTGCAAACCCATTTTATGTTGGAAAATACACCACAGAGCAAGGAGGTGGGATGATCCGGGAACTCATTTTCTGTTCACGAAGCTGCCATGGGGAAGGAGGTGGGATGCTCCACGAACCAATTTGATGTTCGTGAAGCCGCCACAGAGTGAGGAGGTTGGACACTCCGTCGTTAAGAAAAAATTCATCGTTTTATTGCGCCATGTGAGATCTACTTCACGGTGCCCCTTGCCTATAAATATCGTGATCCCCTCATTCCCAAAAGATAGATCCCTTGACCATTATCCTTCTTATCTCCAAAATCGTGAAGAAATTTCTTCTCAGTGAACCATGAGCATTTCAAGGTAACTTTTCATCATGAAGGGCCTCTCCCATTGCATGAATTCACCCCTCTTCAAAGAGGGATTCCCTTCGTGGAGCCCACGGGCCTCTGCGAAAGGAGGGGATCCTCAAAGGGACTCAGGTATTTGTAGAGAACTTATGCTTCATGAATTACCATTCATGCACATGAGACCCACATGCTAAGGAAGGGTCACTATGATTTATGAAGTACATTTCTTCGCAATTCTATACATCTCAAGGCACCCTTTCTTCACAGAACACTACTCCGTGAATGCCTTTCCACTTCACAAAGAACCTTCCATATTCACATATTCCCTATTCCTAGGCTAGGACACTTCACTTCATGAAGAACACCCCTTAGTGAAGCACCTACACATCATGGAGCACCAGAGCTTCACGAGGCTTCTACCTATGATTACTTTTTCTCCACAACTCCTTTTCTCATGAAACCCTCCAGGATTGCACAAAGTGATTTCAAAATCCTGTGGGTGGTACTTTCCATTTAGTTACTTCACCTCATGCTTCTTTGCATATTCATGCTAATAGCTATGGATTTTTGCCATAGCCATGCTAATTTGGACCCCACAATGGATCACTCTATAACACCCCCTCACCACAACATTACTAATGCATTCCCTCCCTCAAGGGTGGGGGTATAAATTATGTATGTCCTAAGGGGAATGGAGTGGACCCACCTCATCTGAACTGTAGGAAATTAAACCTCCAAGTTCCATCATCCTCATCACATGACATTAAACTGTTACTTGGCCCCATGATTCATATACGAGGTTCCCCACCATAGAAATTCTACATGCCCAATGATCTCCAAGAGAGGGAAATATTTCCTCACATGGAATGAGATCCTCTTTATTAGAGAGGAATCTGTCCATGGGTAAAAGGCAACCAACTTGGTGGAAGCCCATAGACTTTCTTGTAGGATGCATCACCCCTGTTCCTCCAATATTCTTCCTGGCCGAAGACCAGAGGGGGGATGGAAAAAATATCTCTCTTTTCATCGGTGATATATCATTATCCTCTTGGGTTTTTTCACCAATGGGCCTCCATCCCGGAGTAAGTACCATCCTCTATATCCTCGGTTCGCTAACCATGTGTAATACCCTATTTCCTCATTGGGCTTGTAACCACGTGTAATCCCCATTCAAATTCAAATGGACAGACCTTCTATGACATGATTGGCAGGCCTTGGATGCCTCTTGTTTCGCACACCAAGCATGACTCACATGGGCTTAGTGTACGGATCGACCATGAAATCCTCTCTGGGATGCCAATAGTGTAATCCCCAAACACCATCTTGAACTACATGGACATTGATTCCGTACAACGTGGATACGTAGGAAGCCTGCCTAAGGTTCAAGCCCACCATCCATTGGTCCCGACTCCCTTAATTCTGGCTCACCAACCCCTCTCTAACTACATGGAAATTTATCATTACTAAGGGAAGGTATACAGGAAGCCTCCATGAGGTTCAATCCCAACAACCATTGGTCCTGACCACTTCACGTCAGTCCACCTCATCCTACATGACATTAAAATCCACGCCCCTTCTCATCCCGCATGACACTAAATTTTCCTCTATTTAGCGGTAAGACATTGCGATCCTCTTATCTAGTGGTATGATGTTGGGATCATATCCAATGGTGCGCCATTGTGACCCTATCTAGCGGTAAGCCTTTTTGACCCCATCCCATGGTAAGCCGTTGTGACCCCATCCAGTGGTAATCCATTGTGACCCCATCCAACTGTAAGTCATTGTGACCCCATCCAATGGTAAACCGTCGTCAATCCCAACAAGAAGTAAGTCATTATAGTCCCCTTTTTCTGGACCCACATTCTTGGTCTGCCCTCAGGTGTGAGACCTACCTAGGCTACTAATCATGTGTAAGACCCAGTATATCATCCGGTAATTGTTCTCTGTGCACACCCCGATTCTATGCCCCCATCCTGAACTATGTGGACTTTGATCCTTGTCAAGGCTGGAGACATAAGAAGACTCCATGAGGTTCAATCCCATCGCCCATGTATCATACTGGTATTTTTTTTGAGCATATGTTATTTGGGAAAGTGATGCCCCCCAACCCTAAGTTTCCAAATCCTCTAGATCCCATCCATGTCTCCATTCTCATTGGCCGCCTCCTCAGGTGTCCCATCACCCCACTGAACTATGCAGACTTTGATTCCCTACCACAAGGATACATAGGAAGTCTCTTCGAGTATCAAGCCCAATGTCACCATCACCCTCGAGTCAACTCCATCTCATTCTCCATCCACTTCACTTAACCATCCATCACCCATCCTTATTCTTACCCAAGCCACCACATCTCAATGAGATCAGGTCAATTCACCTCTTCACAGCTTCTAGTAGTTACCGGGTAACTAACCACATGTTATCCCAGACATCAGGGTTCCCTTCAAGGTTTTCACCCATCCTATTCACTCTATTCAGTGTTTCGATTGGTCCTATATGTCTCTTATAAATGTTAAACATGCAGCATACCCCATGTTAAACATTGGAAGCAGAGTAAAACCTCAAAGAGAGGCCTATGGCATATAATTCCCCACATTCAAGATGGGATTCCTTGGGATTATGCTCCCTCGAGAAGCCCTATAATAAGGGGAAGAAACCCAGGCGCGCTAGATTTCTAGTGTCCAGACACGTCAGTGATGTCAAACGTGACTATTCCCCCAACCAAAGGATGCTTCCCTGACTGGGAACCTCGAAATTTCCCAAACAAAGAAGTGTAATAAACCGGAGTCCATAAATATGTGGCACTAGTAAGAGTTTCATGTACAAATTCTTAATCAATAATGGAGACCCAGACTATATGACGTGTTCTGAAGAGGAATACCCAGAAGGAGGAACCGACATCCCATCATCCAATTTCAATCAAGGATAAAATGTCCATGAATAAGTGATGGATGTCACCCTCTTTTAAAAGGAGGTAATGTAGGGAAACTACCAGGACGTCCTCATAATCCTCAAAATGGACGGGTGCGTGCGCCCCCTTGAAAGCGTCAGAAACATCCACCCATCCACATAAGGATAATAAAACATGGTTATATTCAAATAAATACCCAAAGAATTTTGGAGTCTATTATATAATTTATATTTATATCATTGATCCATATATTATATTAAAAACATTGAAAGGACATGTTATCAACTTATATCACTTGTATAATTCCTTCCAAGATCATTAATTAAATAGTTATCTCATATTAGAAATAAACTCAGTAGATTTCTAACAACATTTTTATGGTCACCATAGAAGTTTGATGGTGTTTTGGGTATAATGAATGTAACATCCAATCTCATGTATAAAGATTAAAACTATTGGGTTTGGGTACTACATAGTAAAAACTATCAGTAACATGCCCTACTATGTCTTCAAGAATACACCCTATGGGGTTTAATAAGAGTATAACCAAATGATTCTTTTTTTTTACTTTCATAAAATTTCTTGAAACATAATGATATTTATTTATCTTTAACCCACAATTATAAAGACACCACTTTTGTTTTACAATATGGTTGAACACATAAAAGGGAATCCATCCATCCCATTAATTGTGACTCTATCCAATAAAATTTGATATGAAATTAATTAATAAATTATTTACATATCTCCCCTACTAATGGCCATATCCAATGGTAAATAAATCTCATAGGTACTATACTATGTATTATATTTCTCAGGGATATAAGTACAAATAACGATTAAACACTCCTTATTTACTCTAAATTTCAATAAAAAGTCTCACATCCACATAACATCATAAAAAAAATAGAGATGATTATATGACAAAAGTGTTATACTTTGAGTGGTGATAGGTTAATGCATGTTAAAACTAAATTATTTACTAAAAAAATTTATCATTTTTATTTTCTATAGAGTTAGTACACTGGTCATCTTATATTGTGAAACTCTTATTTAGTTACATTTTAATGGATACTATTGTATAAATTATCATCACAAAAATCATCACATGTCAACATCACAGTGTAACATTGAGATGTGTATCATCTATTTGATATTTTTATAATTTTTGTTTGGTCAAATTATCTTTTATTTTAATGGTTCCCAATCTTTACAAATTATCAAGATTCTTCCCAAGTATTGGATCAATTAAAATGAATCAGATTTTTCATCAAGTATTGTGAAAATTGTAAATGTGTCTAAGAATTAACAAAAATCCATAAGAATACTTTTCTAGATATATGTTCCACATACAAAAAATATATAACTGGTTCTTTAAAATAACACATTAGACCATGATCCTCAAGTATGATCATATTCATGCATGACATGTGTTCTGTAAAACATTAAATATCAACTCATCTATCATAATGCTTCCAGACTACGTGATCAGATTTATATTTCAATGTATTGATGAATATTTATACATCTTTAGTATTCTTTCATCAATAATATCATATAAAAAGTATATCTAATTTATCAATTGACTATAATATATTGTTATTCTATTCCATTCATGCTAAAGTAGACAATGATAAGAGTCTTTATGAATTGTTGTCTCCACTTGAGTCATAAACTATGGTATATTCAATCATAATCCATTATATTGGATATTGTTACATTTCATAGGATATGTTATCACATATAGATTCCAAATAAATTAGTCACCCACATTCTATGGCATTTTTTTCATTTAATATCACATATAGTATAAATGTAGTTTATGAAAGGAACTTTATAATTGTTTATGAAATAAGTCACATGAATTTCATGATTATTAACACATATTTCAATTCATTTACCCCATAACACATCCTAATATTATTTTAAAAATAATACATTCATTGAACCAAAATTCTATATTGGGTGTGAATTATTTTTATGATAAAATCTATATTAAAATATCATAAACGAAAATTATTCATTAAACCAATATTATCCCTGTAATAATGATAAATGATATATGTATACCACTTTATATGGTTGTATTGAAGAAAAAAGATGTTATTTCATCCTCTATGGTCTAACATCTTTATATTTGTCATAACGAATATTGGTATATCATTTTGGATCTGAACAATTTTGGTTGAAGGTGATGAAAATTGGAAGCCCTTTTTTAACATTATAATATCATCATTTACCATTATATTATCATTATGAATTAATTATGTTAAATTAATATTGAAATTTAAAAACTATATAATTAGGGTAGCGGTATGTGTATAACAACATACCCATTTTCCAAGCATAGAAAACCCACAAAAAATATGGGTTCCATGGTACTATTATCAAAACAATAAATATCTTTTATAAAACATAAAAATTTATAAAATTGTTCATGGAAAACTAAACCAAAATGATACAAATTAAATAGGTATTAAATTATATAATTAGTCAAATTATCTTATGTGATATAATATATTTGTAAAAATTCATGAATAATGTTTTTTTAGTTATTATTTCATGTGATTCTTGATATAATATCTTGGAATTATATGAAATATGGTCTAGAATCCATAATAATAAATAAATCTCTATGAACGATAATCCGATCATGAAAACCATTCGGATGCGTGTGGAAATATTTAATTAAAATGTTTTTTAGATATATAAATCCATTACATAAAATTATTAATATTTCATTAGATATTATCATAATTCATTTTTAAATAAATCATTTAGTGAATTATTTATATAATATTTCAAATAGTTTATAAGTGAGAATTATTTTCATTGGGTAAAATTATAAAAAACTATCAATGTTCCATCAACATAATTTAATATAATCCTCCAAATTAATTTGATCTCATGCTATTATAAATTTAAAATAATATTTTTAATTTATATATTAATTATTTTAATAATTGATTTATTTTCATGCTCAAAATTAGAATTAAAATAAATTTTCTACTTGGTCAATATTCAGAGTATAAAATTTTATAATAATAATAATATCATGACCCGTATCCCCTTTGAATTCACAAATAACCCTTGTGAATCCATTTTAAACACTCCACACAAATTAAAATAAAACAATAATCAATAATGTAATGTGTATTCAACTATAATTGTTGTATTTTTTATAAATTTCTAATGAGGGATTGTTGTTTTAGGTATTATAGGTTCTTTTGAAAAAAATTATAGAGATGGGGATTATGATAAACTAAATTTAAATGGTAAAAATAAGTCATTATTGAGATGCACGAGGTTGAATGGATTGTATCAAAGTTTGTGAAAGAGTAACCAGAATATTGAATGTTCTTTATGATATTTATATTTGATATAGATTATTTTTAAACATTTAATAAATATGTTGGACAAGTTACATTAAAATAGCAAGAGTATTATGAATGCTTCAAGGTATTTATTTTCATGTTAAACTATCTGAATATGTGTAAAACAATGATCTTTTTAAGGTATGGATCTAATTATGTTTTTTTGGAATTTTTTTTATTTAAACTATTTTTGAAGGTTTAGGGGGTCAGGAGTGGCTCGGGAATGATTTGGAAAATGGGAGTAAGGATTGCATCTCTAAGCCATAGAAAAGAATAGTTTCATGGTGTGAATAATTTATTCATGTTATGAATTAGTAATAAAGTGGGGAGGAACTCACTGTAAAAATATATTCATAACCTGAACTAAATTCGGGCTCTGAAATCCTAATATGGTCTTTTTTCATTGTTTTAGCTTAATTTTGTTTGAGTTGTTTTAAAAACTCGAAGGGATTTCTCTCATAGCTGTATTCAAGAAAGAGACCCTCTCGCCTAGTTTATCTTCTTTTCAATGAATATTTCTCCTTTGTTTCTATACCAATTCAAATTTTGTTGAATGCTTTTAGAATATTTATGTAAGTCACTATATTTTCTTCCTCTCTTTCATGGGTACTTCTATAGTCAAGTGAGATACCATCAATTTTATCTAAGATTACATATTTTAGGTTATTATTTTTCTTTTATAATTTTTAATATATTATCTTTATTCAAAGGCTAATATTAGACAAGTTTTCATCCATGAGAATAATGTTGGTGGTATCAAATACATTCTTTAAAAATTTCCCCGTTATTATTTCACATATGATGTGTAGTTTTCCATCATACAACTCACCCACCAAAAAGCAATAAGTTAATTTTTAGTGGACATAAATCATGAAGTTGAACCTCTCTAGGGGGAATGAATAGTCTTTTGGAGAGTATAATAGAATTTATACACTAAATGAGATGTAATGAACTTTCCACATAAACTGGGTAAATAATGGGGTGTCCCTAAATGCACCTTGGAATTATACATGAAATTATGTGTGTGAATTGGGATTCCTATGGTGAAGACTAAAATCCAAATCCATTGATATCAACTGAGATTTTATTAGTTAAATGAAATGATGTGATAAATGATTTTTTATAAGTTCTTGTTATGGAACACTGTTTGGAGTGCCATGGGGAAACCCTCATTGGACTCGTTATGGAACAAGGTTTCAAGTGCCTTGGGACATCCTCCATTTGACTCGTTATGGATCACAGTATCAAGTTCCTTAGGGAATCCCCCCATAGACTTGTTATGGACCACATTTTAGTGTCCCATGATGAAACCCTTAGACTTTTTATGGAACAAAATTTTTAGTTTCTTGGGGAACCGACCCTTGGAATCCTTAAGAATCATGGTTTATAATTACCCTCTTACACACTTCAGGTTCATTGGGGTTCTATGGTATACTACATATGGGGACATCCAACTTAGGCCAAAGTAGGTAAGGTCTATATTGAGTGTAATTGTGGATCTTGAGGATCAATGATGGTTTATTTTTTTAAGTCACACCATTATTTATTATTAAAATTATAATCCACATTATACTCAATATAGATACAATTTTAGACAGAATTGGTTTTTACAAACTAAGTCATACTCACACCCTTCCCAATACATTTTTAGTACCTGATAGGACTTCATAATCGTATGTTAGGATAATAGAAAGCTATTTGTGAATATTTCTTGATCAATACTACTAGGATATATTACCATAATTCAAACCAAAATGTGACAAACGATTTTTTTTGGAGAGGTTTACATGGTTTTATAGTATATTGGGGTTTCATATAATGGACATGTTTTTAATGAATGATTGTTTGGAATTTACATAATTTTTTTTTATAAAATGGTTAGTGTTTGTTTTTATGAATACAAATTTTGAACGAATGAATTTTCATTGATTTTGATGGTAAAAAATAACCACAATTTTTTTACTAATAAATTTACATTGTGTGGATTTCAGGTTTATATTTTTAAATGAATGAATTACATAACCTTTTTATATAATATTGGATGAATTTTGTTTAGTAATGTTCTGGTTTGAATTATAGTTTTTAAAATCATTCTTGTATCAATATACAAAAAGTTTAGTTGAAACCAAATATTGGTGCCTAACCACACATTATATTTGAATTTTAGGGTTTTTAACCCCACTTTTGTCAAGGAACCTCGTGTTTGGTTACATGATATTGGATATGTACCTAACATAAGTGAACTCACATTATTCATATACCCCATTTGAATAACCATAATATTGAATTAAACTCCATGTTCAGGAACCCAATATTTATAATATACAATACACTAGAAACCATACGTTGGGAATGAACCTCAAACAAAATGATCCTCATATTGATCTAGTCATCTATGTGATTCAAAATTTAGATTACTCCATGAATTATGCTATTATTTATCTTGAGTAATTATATTAGAAAAACAATTCAAATACTATTTCAAAATATATACAAAAAGAGACTTAATTTTTTATTTCAATGTGAATTTATGAATTTTTGTGTCTTTTAAAATTATAATTTTGAATACACTATGTGTATGGAATCATGATTTATCTTGATAAATTTTCATGTACTTTTTATTTGATTTAATTTTTAGTTATTGTTTATTCTAATTTAAATGGACATAACTAGTACATCTGATATGCTAGGTATTCAGAATGACTATGTCCATTACAAATTCATAATGGCCATATCTAATAAAAAACGGTCTTAGGAATGACTATGTCCATTAATTACAACTGATGGTACCCTGACCTCAAATCAATATTTGAAAAATACTGAGCTCTCAAGAGCTGATCAAACAAATCATCGATATAAGGCAAATGATACTTGTTCTTAACAGTGATGTTATTAAATTCTCTATAATCAATATATGTCTCATTGAACCATATTTCTTTTTAAAAAACAAGAAAGGATCACCCCATGGTGATGTGATAGGTTTAATGAAACCTTCGCATAATAACGTTTGCAATTTCTTAGTTAAATCTATATGTTTAATTTGATCCATTCTATATGGGGGTATTGAAATTGGCTTATCACCAGGAACAATGTCAATGGTAAATTTAACTTCCCTTTCAGATATTTTACCTAGAAAATCATTAGGAAAAACATCAAGATAATCATTTACCATTAGAAAATAATTAATCTGAATAGTTCTTTTATTTTCAACAATATGTGCAATGTAACATTCATTTACGTCTTTTATTATTTTATCAGCTTCTTGATATGTTATCAAAAGTAAAGATTACTTTTTCTAAATTAATTGATATTCTTTCAGAAATTAAACACCATTATCATTGAATTCAATCTTATTAAGATAAACAAAAATTCAATCCATACCCAAAATAACATCAAACTCTACTAGAGGAAAAACAATAAGGTTTTTTGGTAGATTCTTTCTCCGCACTAGGACATGAAGGTTCTTATAATTTATTTTTGTCTCAACATTTCCCCTGGTGTTTTTACCATAAATTTCAGATTCATACATTGAGATGGAATTTTCAATTTACTAGAAAAATTTTCAGAAATGAACGAATTTGTAGATCCTAAAACAAACAACAAATTGGCATAATATGAACAAAATGTGTACCTAATACTACTTCATTTGATGGCCCAAAATCTGTTGAAGATGTTGCAAAGGATCTCATCAACCCTTTGTTCATGTAGTATAGTTGTTTTCAATCAGTTGAGTTCTTCATTGGTCACTCATTTGAATAATAAACAATTTAATTACACTTAAAACATTTTACTGACTGTAAATCAGATTTGATCTTACCATTATACAGATCTTTTTCAATGCTATTATGAGCCTTATATCCCATTTTACCAAATTAATAGTACATAACATAATTCAAAATACATTATCTAACATAATTTTTACCACAATTTTCACAAACTATAAACTTATGTTTTTTACCATTACATTTTTTGAAGAGTTCATCCTTTTCGTCTATCACATAGGCCTCTTATTCTTTTGTTTTTCAAAGAAAACTTTATCATCGGTAAACTCCATTTCCACCTTCTCTGCACATCGAACAAGTTTTTCATAACTTTTGAACTCAAGAGAATATATATAACTTAGATACAGTGGATTTAATCCTGAGTAAAATGGTTGATTTTACAATCAAGATCTCCTATGAAATTTGGAGCATACCTTGCTAGTCGAGTGAATTTTGCTTCATAAGTAGCCACAGAGTCATCCTCTGGCCTCAATTACAGGAATTGTCTTACATCATAAGATGAACCACCCTAGGGAAATATTTATCAAGAAACATACCTTTTAATTCATCCGAATCAAGATCATCAATCTCCTCACTATCCAAGATATTCTCACCATCGACCACCCCTGATCGGCTTCTCCTTCAAAATGGTAAACAGTCAGACTAAAATTTTGATTTTATGAACATCCCATGACATCAAATATCTTTTCAAGTGCTTTAATCCACCCTTCATCTAGCATAGAATCAGATGATCCTCTGAATTATGTGGGATTTTGCCTCATGAAATGCTCCACTACTGGCATATTCCTCTATGGCTGATCTGGATGATCTCATCCCTGGATACCACAACCATTTACAGCCCGAGTCAAATGTTCCATCACTACAACAAACTTTTTAGTTCCGAATCCGACCATCTCAAGATGATGATTTGGAAGGTTGTCTTCCTTTTGATGTAGTCCCACCATATATGCCCTTTATCCTCTATGGAAACCCATTCTGAACACAAAAATATCATAGGCGAATCAACAAAGTAATATATAAATTCTATATCATTTTAATCATACATTAAATTAATTTATGGAAATTAATCTAACAATATTCTAACTCCTAATGTTGTCTAAACTGACCTATGATTTGAACTATAAGGACACATCCTTAAAACATTACACAATCTTGAATTAAATGGATAAATCATATTGAGGTTATTTTCAGGTTTATAGTTTTAGAGAATTAAGTCATAACTTATACATAACAACATGAATATTACGTGTAGACACTTTTACTTAGTTTCAATACTTTTCATAAAATAATAACTCTTAAAAAAAGTGTCATGTCTAGTTCTAGGTTTTAGAGATCATGACTTTTCCTTAATCCCATCCATGACCCTATTCATCTTTAATCACTATAAAAAACATTTAATAACTTGGGATGAGCATAAACATCTCAGTAAGGGTTATAAAACAAAGAATGAAAACATTAGTTCATCAATAAATACTTAACATGAGTTCATTAATATACATCAAGAAATCATAAGATTTATGAATAACACATAGTAATCACAAACCATAAAGGAAACTTGTGGCATCCATAATATACTTATGTTATAGATTTCACAACTACATAGGGAGTTAAATTTGGAATACTCATCATAGTATATTCCATAAATCTCTTATGATAAAAATTCATGTTTACCTTCTTCATGTTACCCAATTAATTAGAGAGATATCTCAGCCTCACCAGCCTTAGGTTTATCATGGAACCACCCATATGTGTAAACAATTTCCAAGAACCATAATATATTAATAGCACATAAAACAAACATAATGGAAGGATAATATTTCCACATTTAAATTACAATATATAATTTAAATATATTGAGATAGAAAATCCATTACAAAAAACATTTTTAATACCAAAATATGTAAAAGAGTATATGGTATTTATTTGCCATTTAAAAACATTATGACTTGTCAAGGAAACCAAAGATCAAATAATACTGATAGCGGTGGAAAGGTTGTTGTCACCACGTACATTAAAAATAAACATTCCCATTTGAAGTTTAGTAAAATGATACGTAGAAAAAAAATTCCCTTTGAATGAAATGAAAATTTAATGGTGTCCTTACACCATATAAAAGAAATTTGTATATAAAATAAAATATACCCCAATGAAATGAGATTGAGATGGAGTCCCTTACCTTATGTCTGACATGACCCGTTCGTTCTTTAATCTGCAGAATATTAAACTACAAATAATTTATATATGCTTAAGAACATTTTTCACATTTATTATTCCTTTTATATCAATTATTACCATGTTATGAACACTATTCAATCATTTAAGTTAACAGTGGCCATTTTGTCGATATTAGGAACTTTAATCGAAAATGAACTTCTTATAATAACAAGTTGTTCATATGGTCAAAATTCCATAATCTCCATAATGATATTAATTATTTAGATATCATATATAACTTATATATACATTATATATATGTAATTGATAATAGTACATAACATTTGGAGGTAAGAAATGGAATGCATCGTTCATGGAGATGGTAAGTCATACGTACACATGAACTCTACTTTCATTTCTATTTCATATTTAATGAAATGAAATCTTAAGGATGCATAGGTATTTTATAATTCCAAAATAATATAATATATAATTTTATTAATTTCATCCTTTATACATCCCACATATGTCATGAGAGTCGTATCACTTTGAGGGGGCAGTAACAATACTAGAAAAACGAACTATAGCCACAGACCTATAGCCACAATTTTATAAGTCCATTGATATAGGTTAATTTATAGCCATTCCTAAATTAAAACCCATTGAAATTAAGGTTTTATCATCAAGAATATCCTATTCTTTGTGTGACCCCCTCACATTACCCACACCTCTGTGCAGCCCTCCTTCCCCAACGGTGACTCTCACGAGCTCTCTTCTCCCCAGGCCATCCTCTCCTGACGTTTCCATCTCAATATCTCTACTCCCCGACTATCCTCGCCCAATGGTGCCCTCATGATGCTGCCCTATCAACGCTACCCCACATTGTAACCCCACCGTGAGCTCTCATCTCTGACCCTCCTCCCTAGACGCTGCCACCAAACGCAGCACTGCCCTCATGACGCTTCCCCTCGCTACAACCCAACCCCGAGCTCTAATCTTCGACACTCCTCCCTAAACACTGCCACCCAATGTAGACACCTCACCATCCCCTGCTGATTTTTCTCCTAGGTCACCAAACTACCTCCTTCTCTAACGCTCCTCCGACGCGGCCACCCCCTCCCAGTTATCCTTCTCCCTCTTGCGGATCTCAACCGGTCACAGCTCCTAAATCCACTTACCCAAAATGGTATTTATTATTCTATATTCTATTTTTAGTGCCTTATATCTCAATATATATTTTATTTTATCTTCTCAAAAGTCATACTCATGTAAATAAAGAGATACGGGACATTTTAGATTACATTTAGTTTTGGGGAAGATACATCTTGTTAATTTCCCTAATGGAATAATGAAACCAAATAAAGAATATGTATAATTACATTGTGTGAGAATTTTGAGCCACATGGTAGAGATTAAATAATGTAATTCAGTATCATGAGGATATCTTTGTGATGATATGATCATCTGACCTCAGGAAAAACCATATTCCAATAGCAAACAATGAAAGTATAATGTGAATGTGTGATTATCTTTTAGATATGATCACACCAACTGGTCCTATTGGAATATATCTTATGTATTTTTCTTTTATATTTACTTAATAGGGAATTTTCATATATTATTTCTTATCTATCATATGTTATGATTAAAAAAATATTTTATATTATTAAAAATTAATATATTGAATTGTTTTGAATGATTTTTTTCACATGATTACATAAATTAGTCATTGTTTTTAAATGTTGATAATTATGGATGACATGATTGATGATCTGGTTGATAATTGATGATTTTTAACTGAATTTGTTTCTATACTAATGTGTTATTTTTGTTTGAGTCTTATTATAATTGGGATATTGAAAAAACTGATCGAGCAGAAATGTGTGCCCGTACTATTGAGAGTGAAGAGTTGTGGAAATAGGTTAGATGTTTTAAGAATTTGGTGATTTGGATTCAAGTCACATAAATGTTATATAAAAAATATTCATTTCTATAATTACACAATCAGGCCTTATTTCTGAATTGTTTTTTATGAAATTTATTCTATGTGTTACAGGGTTTGGGTACAAGCACATCTAAATAAAGAAAAGAATTCTTCAGTGAGCTCTAAAAGAACAAGAAGAAATTTATGTGGGTCAATGATGATGAAGGCAATAAAAATGAGTTGGATTCAACAAAAAAAATTTTGAAGAAGGAAATAATTGTCTTCAGCAGTTTGAGGTTCGGAATTGATTTTTATAGGTTATTTCTAGGGTTGTATGCATTGTACCTTATTATATTTTCTATTTCTATAAGTTGTCACTTACCTTGATCAAAAGAAGAATCTCTCCATGTATAATGACATTGTTAACAAATACATGATACTGTTTTCAATGGAGGACCTTCAATGGTCAATTCCGTCAATGGTCTATGTCTTGAAGGAGGGAAAATGGAGATTCTCTTCTGCTCTTTCAAGAGGAATTTTTTAAAGGCGGTGACGATTTCCCGATTTTCTAGTTCTGTATAAGAACACTCATCTTATCACAATGGGGATACCATCTTTACTTGTACCATAATTATAATGACATGGGATTTTGTTGGGAGTAACAACATTGACCTACTTCAACCAAATGTTCTATTTGGTACCAAAAAAAGGTAAACATTTTTGAAATTTTACTTCATTTGATCACAAATTCCGCCCAAAATCCCACTTTATGAGAATTCTGTGCTTTAAACTGGATGGTAAATACCATGATAGTTTAAGATACATATACACTATACTATCTCCAATTACCCATTTCTTATTCCTGAAGGATGATGATATTCTCCTCAACTAATTGAATGAAGACATACAGTCTATTGATCCCACTTGGTTAGTGTGTGATTAAAGTGTTTTCATGATGATTGTTCCTAACTTTTTTGTGGTACTCCTAAGGTATATACTGATGATACCAATGGTTCTAGTCTATGAGAGTGAAGGGATCAGTACCATGTGGATATCCTATGTCCCAAATTATAATCCCATAATTTTACGAAATTTGAGATGCCTTTTAGATAGAGAAATGATGGATCCCATGAATCCATGGTACAAGGTATTTCAGGGGACATTTGAGAAAATAGAAACCATGGAAGGTGGGAAAACCTAAATTTTCACTAGAAATATAAAATAAGTGGATGAAATGACCCTAATGATTACAGAGCATCCAATACATAAGTAGACTCAATATTACAAGAAGTTTTTGGAATACATCATGATGGGGAATGAAAAAATCAAGGGTCCCTTAATTAAGGTGGGAAGGCCCAAACATAGGTATATTATTTCCTTCTCTATAATTTCTGAAAAAAAAATTCATAAAAATATAGGATTACAAGGAGCACAATGATGACATCACTGTTCATTTTGAGGTCATCATGTGCGAGGAGAACCTAGGCATGGCATGTAATGACCCAAATAATTTCAATGGAAATTACCTTCTTAAGAAAATGTCTTAAAATCACCTCAAAACACAACATAATGATCTACTATGTGATAAGTGACCTTTAAACATAATTTGTCCACTTCTGTATTGGGAATTTTTAAAATCTGACATACACGGTTGTGTTCAAGATTATTTTTAGAGTATAATAAAACAAAAATATATTTTGGTGAATATTAACCTACCCTTATGAATAGTAACATACCCTTATGAATAGTGATTTACCCTAAATAATAGTAACCTTACCTATGATAGTATAAAAATAGTATTAAAGTTAAAGTATGACGTACCTATATTTTAGAATAACTAAATAAATGTTTTAAAATTGGGTTTTTAATAATAAGTTATTATTTTAATTAAATATTAAATTAATCATATGTAGAAAATTATTTTTGAAAAATGAAATTCATTTTTAGATTCTACACGTCAAAAAATGGTTGGGGTAAGTTGTAGGGATTTTTCTAAAATACTTGAATTTTTTATAATAATGAAATAGCGTAATTTACAAAAAAAAGTTAAATAAGCTAATTATAGTGTCGTTTGTGATGTCCTGATGATGTAAGCCCACTTAGTTTAGGATCACATGATAAAATTACAATTTTTTGTCAGGTAATACTCACTATTCCTTGTCCTGTGGAGAAATAATAAACTAATGAATTTTATATTAAGAAAACCCCTCTCCCCTCCACTCTAAAAACCACCCTTCACACCCTCATTTCCTCACATCTCTCAAGCTCCAATCCTTCTATAAACTATGCCCAAAAAACTTCCCTAGACCCTCTCCCACGTTCAAGAGCTACTGGTCTCACCAAAATACCAAGACTAGCTTCCTTAAGGAGGATCTCAAGAGGAGGATTTAAGAGGTAATTTCTCTCTCTCTTCTCCTTTAATTTCCTTTCAATTTCATTTTCATTTCTTGATCTATCCCCACTGATCTTCAACCAAATGGTATTGTAACTCCAGTATTATACATTTAATTTAATTTTATGATGCTAATGGGATATTATATCATCCAACAACTTTTCCCTCATACTTAAATTTTATTAAAGAGAACGTTGTTCGCAAGGTGTTAATTTATCACCTTCAAAAATGACATGTTTTATTTTTCCATTTCTACCTTAATATTTGGTCATGAAACCATTGTTATTGTTGAACCAGAATTTTCTATATCTATTATGTCCTATTTAAGTTTTTGGAAATAACTTATGGCCATATTACTAGTGATAAAATAAAACAAGTTCATTATGATCGAAAAACTGTTCAAATTAACACAAACAACCATCATTTAATTCTTATCTAATGATTTATCCACATGGATATAATATCATTCATTATAATACAGTTAAAAATCATGTAATATCATTAATAACATGTAATATCATTTTTGGATTTTTACCCATGTTCTACCTAAACTAAAATTTAAGAATACAACTGAACCACTCAAGAAAACCATAAAAACGAACATCCCAAAACATTGTTTATAAACTCTATAAGTCATCCAAATGAACATAAAATGGTATAATGAGACCATAATGAATATTATTAATGTATATAAGGTTCTATAATTTAAAATTAATTAATATAATGTCATTATATAGGACATTAAATATAAGTAAGCGTTCATAGACAAGGTAAGGGGAAATTCTCTAACCCAACTTTCATCCATTAGGTTCACCCTCTTTCACTCTATGTTTTATATGGTTACTCTTATAAAATCATTTTTTCATCATTTTATTTCTTTTTCTAGGATATAAATGTTTTACACTATTGTTTATATCAAACAAAATGTTTTCCAAAAGAAATATTCTTCTAAGAACACACCTTTTACTTCTCACTCAAAGTGGACAGTTCTTGTAACATGTATGTTATTACCTCTTTCTTTTGGAAACCCAACATTTATGAATGTATTATTATTAGATGAAACCCATTATATTACATGGGTTATTTATGTTCATTTTTTGATATGTGTTCTATGTGGCATGAATTATTATGATAATGTTATGATGTGACTGGTGCACTTGGAATTATATAGCGCAATATGAATGTTTCAAAGTGATGGGTGCTCCTGGAATTATACAGTGCTCCAATGAATTGGGTAAAGTGATGAATCACATGAGTAAATGTGAAATGATGTGTGAACAAGATTATATCTTGGTTTACAAGTATGTGTGGTAGTTAACCACTAAGACATGATGTTTCATTTTTATGGATTGCAACATTTCATGTCTTATAATTATGCTTACTCTCATGTTCATGATTTTATTTTCCATGTTATGATTGTGCTCACCCCATGACATATTATTATTTTATATCCTTTTATCTAGATTTTTTCTCACCCCTTTAGGTGTATATCCTCAGGTTTCTACATGTACTAAGGAGAGGTCAAGTTCCAATAACAATCTAGAAAAGAAGACATGAACAAAAAAGTTTATGCTCGATGATGTATTTGATATGTATGGACCTAGTTTGCCCAAGACACTAAACCATTGGATCAACAATTTATAATACTATTTTCTTGATTATCCTAAAATAATTTAATAGTAATTTAAGAAAATGTTGGGTCTCTATAGTAGGTATTAGAGGAATGGTTTAGTTAATTTGGGTATTAGGATTTGTGAACCCTATAGAAAACCTATAGCATGAGACTAAGTACCAATATGCACACACGAATATTTATATAGGGATCCAATATGTTATGTTCTTCATATGAATTGTTTAAAAGGATAATTTAATCATGAATTGTTTACTTTTGTTTTGTTCTAACCTTTTCTAATTTAAAAAATAGTGGGAACCATGAAAAATCAGGCCAAAAACTCGTGCGAGGGACAATGCAACGATTTCCCGAACAACATCCCCATCAATTTGGGAGGTGGAGTTCAAAAAATCATGGCGAAGCTTACCCAATTTTCTCAGGTTATGAACAATAACCATAATAATGGGGAACATCCTCCTTCACCAAATAGAGAGCAATTGGCTATCAAATGTTTTATGCGGCAACGACCACCGACATTTAGTGGATCTTCCGATCCCCTAGTTGAATAATAGTGGGTCAACTCCATAGAGAAGATATTTTATGTTCTTCGCTATTATGAGACAAAAATGGTGACACTAGATGTTTATCATCTAGATGGAGAGGCTGATGAATGGTGGGCTTTGATTAATAACACCAAGCTATGGGAGAAAATTGAAGAGATGGAATGGGAATACTTTAAGATCATGTTTCTTAATAGGTATTTCCCAAGAAATATTTTCATGTAGATGGGGAGAGAATTTATAGAGATCAGGAAAAAAGAAATAGAATATGTCACAACCTTCAAAACAAATTTCACAAGTATTTCAAGGTATGCTTTGAGTTTTTTTATCAATAATGATAGAAAAAATGATAGATTCTTTAGTGGATTAAAACCACACCGTCAAAAGGCTCTCTCAATTAGAGACTTTGGGAGTTATGAAGAAGTTTTTTGGTATGCTATCAAAGTGGAGATGGAGTTTTGAGAATGGTCCCATGCCAATGGTGACAATAATTGAAAAATGGAGTTTCAAGCTAGTGGATCTAATGACAAAGGTGGGAAGAAAAATCAACGACACCCATGCCAAAAATTGGGGAAGTTGAACCATGGGATCTATGTCAAAGGGATGGGGAAATTCTAGAAGTGTGGGAAAGAAGGAAACCTTGATCAAGAGTTCTGTAAAGACATAAAAAGGGAAGATAATGTGAAAAAACAAAAGGAGAGAACACTTCATGGTTCAATGCTACAACTATAGGGAGCTAGGACACTATGCAAGACAGTGCACTAAACCTCGAGTTCTCGAGGGTAATCAGCGTCAATATCCACCAAATCTAAAGGAACAAAGGAAGGATTATGGAATCACTACTCTTGAAGTGGATTAAGATAATGAAGTCGTACAAGATACACTTCCTATTCACTCAATAATGGAAAAGGTATTCTTTGATTATGGTTCTACGCATTCCTTTATGTCTTGAAAGTTTTCTATAAAAATAGAATTGAAGCCTCAAAACCTTGAAGTAGGGATATCTATAAAAAAACCAAGTGGTGGAATCATTTCTACCCTAGTGTTTTACTCCTCTCTTATTGGCATATGTGGGAAGATTCTTCCATTGAATCTTGAAGTACATCCTTTGGTGTAATTTGATTCTACAATGGAAATAGACTGGCTCTCATTATATAGGTCACATATCAAATGTTGGGAAAAGGAAATATCTTTTCATATTCTGAACCATCCCATGATCCTCTAGAAATGAAAAGAAGATCATGAATCTCCTTTGAAAATCCACCAATGGTGTGGGTGTTGATTCCCTATGAAGAAGCATACCCCAAATGGTTGAGTCGAAGGAAACTGCCAACCTTGAAGAAATACCCATCGTGAAGGAATACAACGATGTTTTTTTCGAATAGTTACCCAGAATTCCCCCAGATCGTGAGGTAGAGTTATCAATTGAACTCATAACCCGAGCTACTCCTATCTCGAAGTATCTCTATAGGATGGATCCTATCAAATTGGAGGAGTTAATGAAGCAGTTGTAAGAGCATCTGGACAATGGGTTCATACGCCCTAGTGCATCACCTTGGGGTGAGCAAGTTCTCTTTGTGAAGAAGAAGGATGGAACAATGCGGCTGTGTATCGACTATCAAGAACTCAACATGATCACCATAAGTAACAAGTGTCCACTTCCAATGTTTGACAACTTCTTCGATCAGTTAAGAGAAGATAAATACTTCTAAAATGAGGAACTTCATTCTGGATATCATCAGCTAAAGGTGAAGAAGGAGGATATTTAGAAGAATACCTTCCGTACAAGGTATAGACACTATGAGTTTCTAGTGATTCCCTTAGGATTTACTAATTCCTCTACAATATTCATGGATTTGATGAATAGAGTCTTTATACATTACCTCAACAAACTTGTGGTAGTGTTTATCGATGATATTCTTATCTACTCCATGATCAAGGAGGAACATGAAGAACATCTAAGACATGTGTTGGTGACATTGAGAAATGAGAAGTTGTATGTCATGTTCATAAAGTGTGACTTTTGGATTAAGCAAGTCATGTTCTTGGGACATGTGATCAGAAGTGATAGAATTTCTAAGGATCCTTCAAAACAAAGGCTATTGAGGAATGGCCCATGCCCTCTAGTGCCACTGAAATCTGTAGTTTTCTTGGATTAGCTAGTAACTACCAATGTTTTGTGAGAAATGTCTCATGATTGTCAAGCCTACAAGTTATGTTAACAAGGAAAGGGGTAAAGTATGTCTAGATTGAAGAATGTGAGGGAAGCTTCAATGTGCTAAAGAGAAGGATGATCACTGCACCTGTACTCACACTACTGAAAAGTGGAGAATGTTTTGTGATATATAGTGATGCTTAAATGAAAGGCTTGGGTTGTGTACTCAAGAAAAGTGATAACGTGACAACATACGCCTCATGGTAGTTGAAGATCCATGAGTAAAACTACCCGACACATGATCTAGAGATGGAAGTCGTGATTATTGCCTTGAAAATCTAGCGACACTACCTTTATGGAGACAAATGTGACATATAAACCAACAACAAGAGCCTAAAGTATATATTCATACAAAAGTAGCTCAACATGCATCAAAGGAGATGGTTAGAGCTAATGAAGGATTATAATTTCTCTATTCACTATCATCCTAGAAAGGCGATCAAGGCAGCTGATGCTCTAAGTGGAAAAGAACCTGCTAATCTATCCATGTTATAGATTGAGAAAGACCCTATCTTCTTAGTATGAAAAGCATGGATTTAGAAATCATAAGGGCAGAGGATACATCCTACCATGCCCAAATGATTGCGCAACCATCTATCCAAGGAAATGTTAAATAAGTTCAAAGTGATGATGTGGAGATACAAACGAGGGTGAATACAGTAATGGAAGGGAAACTGAAAGAGTTCTATATCGACGATGATGGTGTGATTCAGTTTGGAATGCAGCATTTTGTGCCTTAATCACCTGGGATAAAGAAGGATTTATTGGACAATGCACATATCTCAAATTTCTCTATTCATCCAGTGAGTACCATGATGTACTGTGATCTCTGAGAACACATCTGGTGAAATAACATGAATAAAGAGATTGTGGAATATATATCAAGGTGCTTGGTATGTCAGAAAGTTAAATATGAGTGAAAAAAGTCCAAAGGTATGATGCATCCATTGCCTATACCCTTGTGGAAATGAGAAGATGTTACTATGGACTTTGTCACAGGTCTCCCAAAGACATCGAAGGGAAATAATGCGTTATGGGTTGTGGTTGAACAACTCACCAAGACTGCCCATTTTATCGCTATTCAGGAAGATCTCTCACTTGAACAACTTGAAAATATATATGTGAAGGAAGTGGTGAGATTTCACGGTGTTCCACTCTCAATTATCTCTGACCGTGATTCAAGGTTCATATCTGAATTCTGGAGGAGCCTTCAACATTATTTTAGTAATGAATTAAATTTCAGCATGACCTATCACCCCCAATCTGATGGCCAATCTAAAAGGACTATTCAGATGCTTGAAGATATGCTAAGAGCTTGCTCTCTAGAATTCAAATGTGGATGGGATCAGCATCTCCCATTGGTTGAGTTCTCATACAAAAATAGCTTCCACTCAAGTATTCAGATGGCTCCATATGAAGAAATGTATGGAAAGCGATGTAGAAATCCAACCTGTTGGGATGAAGTTGGAGAAGGAAAGCTACTTGTACATGATCTTGTTCAAGAGATGATAGAGAAGGTTCAAGTCATCCAGAAACACAACAAAGTTGCTCAGAGTCAGAAAATGATCTATGTTGACAACCGTCAAAGGGACTTGGATTTCGATGTGGGAGATAAATTATTCCTGTGAATATCACCATGGAAGAGAGTTATGTGATTTGGAAATAAATGGAAGCTAATCCCAAGGTACATTGGCCCCTTTGAGATCCTTGACCGCATAGGATTTGTGGCCTGTCGACTTGCACTTCCACTGAATATGGCTCAAGTTCATGGTGTGTTTCATGTATAACTCTTGAGGAAGTACATACTAGACCCCTCACATGTACTAAAATCAGAGGTGTTATAGTTGGAAGATGATATCTCCTATGAGAAGAAGTCGGTGAAGATTCTGGATCGAAGAGATAAGGTAATACACAAAAAGAAAACCCATCTTTTTAAAGTGTTGTGTAGTAACCATAAGTTTGAGGAAGCAACCTTGGAACCCGAAGAGGTAATGAAGGAGATCACCGTCACTTGTTTGTGTGAAGTGAAATTTCGGGTTTGAAATTTCTTAAGGGGGGAGGAATGTAACGACCCAAATAATTTCAATGGAAATTACCTTCATAAAAATATGTCATAAAATTACATCAAAACACAAAATAATGAACTAAAAAGTGCTAAGTGACCTTTAAACATAAGTTTGTCACTTATGTATTGGGAATTTTGAAAATCTGACATACACGGTTGTGTTCAAGTTGATTTTTAGAGTTTAATAAAACAAAAAAAATTGGTGAATAGTAACATACCCTTATGAATAGTAACATACCCTTATGAATAGGTACATAACCTAAAGAATAGTAACCTTGCCTATGATAGTATAAAAATAGTATTCAAGTGAAAGTATGATGTACCTATATTTTAGAATAACTAAATGAATGTTTTAAAACATGATTTTATTAATAAGTTATGATTTAAATTAATCATATTTGGAAAATTATTTTTGAAAACTGAACCTCATTTTTGGATTCTACATGTCAAAATATGGTTAGGGTAAAATTTTGGGATTTTTCTATAAAACTTGAATTATTTATGAATAGTGAAATACCTTAATTTACAAAAATAAGCTAAATAAGCTAATTATAGTTTCATGTGTGATGTCCTGGTGATGTAAGACCACTTGGTTCAGGATCACTTGAAAAAATTACTATTTTTGGTCAGGGAATACTCACTATTACTTGTATTTTGGAGAAATAATAAACTAATGAATTTTATATTAAGAAAACCACTCTCCCCTCTACTATGAAAACCACCCTTCACACCCTCATTTCCTCACACCTCTCAAGCTCCAATACTCACTAAACTTGGCCCAAACACCTTCTTTAGCCCCTCTCCCACATTCAAGATCTATTGGTCTCATCAAAAGACCAATCCTTTCTTCCTTAAGGAAGATCTCAAGGGGAGGATTTAGGACATAATTTCTCTCCCTCTTCTCCTTTAATTTCCTTTCAATTTAAAGTTCATTTCATGATCTCTCGCCACCTATCTTCACCGAAATGGTATTGTAACTCCATAATTATACATGTAATATAATGTTATGATGATAATGAGATGTTATATCATCCAACCCATTTTCCCTCTTCCTTTCATTTTATTAAAGATAACTTTGTTCGTGAGGTGTCAATTTATCACCTTCAAGAACGACATGTTTTCTTCTTTCATTTCTACCTTCAGATTGGATCATGAAACCATTTTTATGGTTGAAACTAAATTTTTTATATGTATTATGTCTTATTTAATGTTTTGGAAATAACTTATAGGAATATTAATTGTGATAAAATAAAACAAGTTAATTATGATCGAAAAAACCGTTCAAATTAACCCAAACAATCATCATTTAATTCTTATCTAATGATTCATGCACATGGATATAATATGATTAATTATAATATAATTCAAACTCCTATAATATCATTAATAACATATAATATCATTTCCATATGTTTACCCATGTTTTACCCAAACTTCAATTTAAGAATACAAGTGAACCACACAAGAAAACCATAAAAATGAACTTCCCTGAACAACATTTTTAAACTCTATAATTCATCGAAATGAACATAAAATGACATAATTAGACCATAATGAACCGTATTCACGTATAAAATATTCTTTAATTTATAATTAATTAATTTAATGTCATTATACATGACATTAAACAGAAAGAAGTGTTTAGATACAAGGTTAGGGGATATTCTCTAACCCGACTTTCATCCTTCGGGTTCTCCCTCTTTCACTCCATGTTTGATATGGTTCTCCTATAAAATTATTTGTTTATGATTGTCTTTGATTTTCTAAAATATACATGTTTTCCACTATTGTTTATGTCAAACAAAATGTTTTCCAAAATAACCTTCTTTTATGAACATACCTTTTACTTCTCACTCAAAGTGGACAGTTCTTGTAACATGTATGTTATTACCTCCTTCTTTTGGAAACCCAAAGTTTATGAATGCGTTCTTATGAGATGAAACCAACTCTATTCAATGGGTTAGTTATGTTCATTTTTTATATGTGTTCTATGTGTCAAACATGATAATGATAATGTTATGATGTGACAAGTGCGCCCGGAATTTTATAGCGCAATATGAATGTTTCAAAGTGACGGGTGTGCCCGGGATTATACAGTGCTCCAATGCATTGGGTAAATTGATGAATATCATGAGTAAATGTGAAATTATGTGTGGAAAAGATTCTATCTTGGTTCAAAAGTATGTGTGGTAGTTAACAACTAAGACATGATGTTTCATTTTTATGCATTGCCACATTTCAAGTCTTATATTTATGATTCATATCATGTTCATGATTTTTTTTCCATGTTATGGGTGTGCTCACCCCATGCTATATTTTTTTTCCATCCTCTTACTGGGATTTTAGCTCACCACTTTTGGTGTATATCCTCAGGTGGCTACATGTAATAAGGAGAGGTCAAGTTCCAATAAGAAACTAGAAAAGAAGAAATGAACAAAAAAGTGTATGCTCGATGTTGTAATTGCAAAGTATAGACCTAGTTTTCCTAAGACACTAAACCGTTGGATCCTCTATTTGTAATAATATTATTTTTTTATCTTAAAATAATGTATTAGTAATGTAAGAAAATGCCGGGTTTCTATATTGAAAGCCAGGGGGGTTTGTTGAAAAATTTTAAAATCAAAACCATTATCAAAAAAAGTAATATTCACATGTTTGATTCAAATGGTATCATTAAAAAATATGATACACATGAGAGAAGTATTGTAACCCTCAAATCCCATTTTTTATTTTTCAATGAATATTTTCAGAAATTTATGCTTCTGTTTTCCTTGCAGTTCTTAAATAATTATTTCACCTGTGACTTGAATTCCGTGAGAAGAGAAAAGTAAGCTCAGACCTTTAATGTCTAATTTATATATAATGGTCATCATTTTCTGAAATATCATACTATTTCTTATATGTAGAGAGTTCTCATGGATAATATTGAACAAGATCTATTGATATTGGATAACATGGTTCGGTTTATTCAAGGGGTGGTGAAAGGGGAGATCATTGTGAGTAATTGGAAGACAGTAGAAAATGGGTAAATAAATAGTGAATCATATATGTATGTCCAATATTTTCTTATTTCATTACAGTTTTGTTTATTTTGTTGAGGTTTTGTTCTTGTTTATCATGAAAAATATATTTGATTTCAACTTATAATATGTTGTTCACGTGTGGAAGCATTTCACTGGTGGAAGGAGTGGGTATCTAATAAGTTTTACAGATATTAAGGGAAACTTTTATCCAAGGTGGGAAGAGAATTTTAATCTACACAGTGTAACTATCTCTTATTATTTTTATTATAACATGAATATATATTGTACTAAATCTTTTTGTGATATTTTTAATTATTTTATTTATAACTATTATAGGGGAGGAGAACCAGCTAGAAGACCTCTAGACTCAGTTAAGTGGGAGGTTATGTGACATGAGAGGTATTTTGGGATACTTGGGTTGAAAGATATTAATGAATTTAATCTAGTTATTTTGTATAATCAAGGGTAATGTATTCTATATGAACCAAAATGGCTTTGGAGTAGATTTTTTACGGGAAGTTGATTTATGTGGACTAATTTTATTTTAGTACATCTCAAGTTGAAACTATCATATGTTTGGATGGTGTTGATATAAGCTTAGTTTATCCTTAAAAATGTTTTTGTTGTAGGGTGGAGTATTGAAGGGGTATTCTTGTATGCAATGAAAAATAACTTCCCTTTCCAACTATTTTGGGTGATTTTTCCTTAGGGTGGCTCTAATAGTTACATAAGGGTTTTAGACCTCCTCTATAAAAATGAGCACTACAGAATTTTCTCAATTATCAGCAGATTGTTTATCCCTTTTAAGGATAATTTTTTTATCAGTATTCATTTACTTATTATTAATACCAATAACAATCTGATTTGGGGTAATTATTCCATAGTGTGTTTTTCATTTAGTTCTTCTTACTCAACAGATTAGAAAGTGTAGCATCCCCCTGATCCAACTTCAAAATTCCACTTGTGATAAAGTGAAGGAAAGAGATAGAATGTATGAATAGCTACCCTGCTATTCAGAGGAAAATGTGGTCAAACATTCATTTTATTAATTAATTATACATATTAATTGATATTTAAAAAAATAAATAGGAAGTACATTGTGGTTAAAGTCATAGCATTCACGAAACAATGCCTCTGCAAAAATCACCTTGGGATAGGGACCTTCGATTAATTTTCTGACACATATCCCCTAGGGTTAACCCAATAACCTAACTCCACTACCTAGGACCATGTTATGACATGATCCTTCTATTCACAGTTCGGACACCCTTTGTGGATAGGGAATAATGGAGCAACACTATGGGTCATGGTGTAATCTACCTTCAAATCAACATTGTAACCTTACATTAGAAGAATTTCTTCTTAGGAAAACAAATAAAATTCTGTATGGTCCTTGGCTATAACATGGTCCTTCTCTATCCATAAAAATATATTATTAAAAAATTACACATCATGTCATGGTTCCCTTGGTTGTGGTGTTACCATTGTATTCTTGTACAATTTTAGCCTCGAGTTCTATCAAAATTCTAAAAACTCGACTCTTGGTCTATTACAAAACCTCTAAAACTTCAAAAAGGTTAAAATACACCTATAAAATCTAAAAAAGTTCATATAAAAAATTTTAGTTTAAGATTAAGCCTAAATTAACACACTTGAATACCTGAGCCATTATAACCTTCCCACCATATGATAGCTCGCTCCTGAGTAGACTCATGTTAGGACACTGACCAAACTCAAATGAAACCTGATTTTCTTCTACACAACACCCCAAAAATATCGAGATGAGGATGAACACATCTATCTATCCCAAGTCACATTGAAAAATAGTCATAAAAAACCTAATTCCAACCAAAATAACTCCCATATATAAGATTCATATACTCAATTGCATCACCACCAATTACCTGACACACCAATGGTATTATACCTATGTCGTTTCCTCCACTACATGTAGCCTATTTCTATTAAATGTTTTATTTTATTTTGTTAATTGAAATTTTTCCAGAAATTTTCTCGTTTGGTGTCATGATTTTTTTCAAAACCATGCACTATTTCATTATTTTAGAACCACACACTTTCATTTCATCCATTTTATGTTATCATAAAATAGGTAAACATCATTTGATGATTTATTATGGCGAACAATATAGTTCTGGATCTCCCAATACTGAATATGTTGGTGCAACATGATGAATGATGAGCTTCAATCTTTATTTACATATTGCTAACTACATGATCAAGAATGATATGCCATTACAATGTGATACAGAGATTCTAGAATAGATGAATTCCAATACCTTTATGAAGTTAGACTCTGATAACCGATCATGAGCCCCTTTCTATGTGAGTTTTTATCCGATATGGTGATCTATTTCATGAAACTTCTCCTGAATGTGATTTTTTTGAGAGTGGTGCATGAGAATTTCTCTAAGGTGATGGTAGATATGGGCCAACATCTTTCCAATCATAGAATAATGTTCCCCTTCATAATATCCAAGCATCAAAGGTAAATATTGAATTCAGTTTTTTTATTCCATTCTTGTTATGATGAAAGATAAAATCTTCTATTTATAGTTCTTAGTGGATTCTGATATTAATTATTTTATCCTATCTCACCATTTTAAAAATTATTATATCTCATTGATTCTAAGACATTATTCTCCTAATCAAGAATACATTGAGAGCCTTTGGTTTAAAAAAAATATTCATGAGATCCTTCTTATTAACAATACTGGTTTTTTTATAACAAGATAATAACTGCATGCTCAAGAATGATATTACATTAAAATATGTTGCTGAGATTCCGTAACAGATGACTTCCAATGACTTTAGGATTTATACTCTGATAACCAATCTAGTACCCCTTTCTATGTAAGTTTTTATCTGATCTGGTGATCTATTTGATGGAACTTCACATGAATTTGATATTTTTGAGAGATGTGCAGGAGACTTTCTCTAAGGTGATCGTAGATAGGGGTCAACAACTTTCCAATCCAGGAATAATGTGCACCTTTTTAATATCCAATCATCAATGTTAAATATTTTATTCAATTTTTTCTGATTCCATGCAAGTTATGATGAAATAAAAAATCATCTATCTGTAGTTCTTGGTAGATTGCGATAGAATATATTTTAGTCAGTCTACCCATTTTAAAAAATGGTATATTACCTTGATTATGAGACATTAGGATCATGATCACGAAAATATTTCGAGCCTTTGGGTTTTTTAAGCAATATTCATGCAATCATTCCCATTAACAATACTGTTTTTTATAACTGGCTCAGTGGGGTGAACACCATCCAAGATAATTTCATAGAGGTTTGTTTATTGAATGACTTACTAGTTTAAAAAATTATAATAGGGAACTAAAAAATATAACTATATCTAAAAAGGTGATTAAACCATTTATCCCATCACATATGAGGTCTAAAATTTAATGGATCATTACAATTAGATCAATTTATAAGATCACCACCAATACTAGAATGGGTTCACCAACTCTTCACTAGTGTGTTGATTTATTATCTCATTACAAAATATGGGTATGTCCTCACTATCTCACCACTAGTGAGTTCACTTGTTAAATCATCACTACCATGGGTGTGAGATTACATTCATTTCCAAAGTAGGTTTACTTATTTCTTTAATAACAAATAAGGGTATGAGCTAATTATCTTGTCACTAGTGGGCTGATTTATTTTCTTTTAACTAGTGGGTTGATTTATTATGTTGTCACCAATAATTTGTGCAATCTTACATTAAAATAACAAGGAATAATATTGCATTGATTTCCAGGTGATAAGAGTCACATTTCTTCCTTTTAATGGGTTACATAGATGACTAATGGTGTTCCATTATAGGTTATATAATCAATGGAACATTGTGTCTATAATTTATTGTTCCTTCATTGAGTGTGAGAATAATTTTTATTATTTAAACAAGATTTTCATGTTTTGGTGTATTTATATCCTCCCTATCTAATAATACTTCTAATTTGTTGCTATAGGATCACGCACTTGTACAGCCTCTGGTTGTGAATCTTTCCCAGAGATGCTAGTTGAGGAAGTCGATGAATGGTGAACCTAGACACGAATGTTCAGTTGTTCCTCATATCTGTCCCCTATAGGCTTTCATCTTCCCACATAATATTTTAAATTTCCCCCTAGATTGTAGATCACATTTTGAGTTGACGCTGAGGGGACCAAATAATGCTTTTTTGCAAAAGTAGCTTAGAGGGAATCCGTATTTGTTACACTCATTTCATTCCAAACATGAGACTTGTAGCTTCCATTAAAAACTCTATTCTCAATATCTAATTTGAGAATCTTTTGGGGTAGATCTGACCTCACTTTAAGAAACTATAAAATCCTTTTAATATCATTCCTCTTATTTTATGAACTTTTCTGCGTCGATTATCACAAGGAAAATGATCTACCTCTTCACTACATTCTTCATGTCTTGTTCTTCGAATGGTGAAGCATTCTACATGGTCACATATAATAGTAAGTGAGATGTCCTCCTCCAATCCATGAAAATATTGTATAGTGGAAATAATTCTTGGACTCACCACATCTCTGGAAAATTGTTCTATCTTCAACAACAGACCCAAATCCTACATAAATATACATTTATATAAAAACTTAGTGATTTACTGTACCTATTTCTACATGTCCTTATACTGATCATGGTACTATTCATTAACCCTAGAAAGGGATTTAAAAAAATTTAGTTGTTATTGAATCTTTACCACCTATTCATGAAATAATTACTCCAACTAGGACTACTCTATAGCAACTCTAGTAACCAATCTATGAGAAACACTTCAAAAAATCAGAGGAAATCATCTTGAATTGCTACACTACTACAATGATTTTTTTGGATAGTCCTATAAAAAATAATATCAGCACGTCTTCCTCTTACTATGTGGTACAAAAATCACTAAATGTTATTACAACATCCACTCATTGTTTAGCACTCAAGATACAACAGACAACAATTTTTTTTTTCACAAATTTAATAAAACATTCTTCCAGCATAGAAGATGTTTGGTATAGAAGATAGAACTTCTTGCAAGTTGGAACCAACAAGGATGTCTTACATTGATACCTTTGATCACTTAATATATTATAATGCATAGATAAATCCATTGTTTTGGTTTTCTAGAAGTGATCATGTTTGATCCAAAAGAAAAAATTGTCCGCCACATCATTTTTCTGGAAAGAAAATTTTCACTATGATCACATGCACTCAAACAAAGTCACATCTTATCTATTGTTGTTCTTTCAACATGATTTCATCATCCAATTAGTAGCATACATCCTTTATTATCTCAACTAAATCACTAAGTTATTAGGAATCTATCTAAAAATAGACACACAATAGAAATAGTGTAAAAGGAAAGTAAATTTTTTTAGTATTCACAATAATGATACCCTTTTCAGCAGATTATTTTCACCAAATTTCTATTTTTAATGAGACATCATAATTTCATAATTGTTATATATTATACCATATTTATATTAATTATTTGTTTTTTCATTAATTTTCTGTTATTCTATGATTTTTTTTTAATATATGTTAGCTTCAATATGGAATAGCTAACATTACAATTACTTCATGTAATTTTGATGGTTCAAATTATATCAGGTACATTATACACCACTACATTCTTCTGACCTCAAACATTTTTAATTGTTTTCATCATAATGTTTAACTATTTCTCTTTGTTCACTATTTTATGATTTTAATTTTCTGGTAACCAATTAGATTTTTGTTAATTTTGACCTGTTATACTGCAATTTCATTAAATATGGTATAGCTACAATCAAAATGTATGAATAAGTCTACAATGTTTTGATGATATACAAGAGGTGATATTTTCCTGTTTTTTGATATATTAATTTGATTTTTTTTGTAGGGAGTAGGGATGGTTTATTTTCTGCTGTTTTTTGTGTTTTAGTAGGGAGCAGGAGGCAGGAGGCATGGAGCATGGCACAATGGTATGGACAAGGATCAGGGAGTAGCAGTTGACGTTGGGAGAAGGTAGGCATGGGGAAAGGGCCACGTGGTTGGAGGCAGGAGGTAATGTGGTTGGGAGTAGGGAGCATCGTTGAGGCATGGAGCAGTAGTTGAGCAAAAAGCATAGTTGAGGTATGGAGTAGCATTGAGGCCCAAAGGGAGGGAGAGAGCAGGGGTAAGAACCTTTTTTTTTGTTTTTTTAGGAAACACGGCTGTAGTAGACTGTATTTTTCTTGTGGTAGTACTAGATTTAATTTCTTTATACTTCATAATGTACCCACGCTTGTAAACCGTGGAAATATGGTTATTTCCACTATTATAAACTAGACAATAGGGTTATGTCCATAGTTATAAACCGTGGAAATAAATCTAGGCGGCAGATTCTATAACCATAGTTCCAAACTGTGGTTATGGGTATATTACCACAGTTGCAACCATGGAAATAGGTCTATTTCTACGGTTGCAATTCTGACTATATGTCTATAGCCAAAGTTTTAAAATGTGGCTATAGGTTTTTTCCCATATCCACGCCCATAGGAACCATGTTTGGTGAAATCGTGTCTATTACCTATAGCCACAGTTTCAATGTCTATAGACATAGTTTAAAACCATGGCTATAGCCTTGTTTTCTAGTTGTGTAGTCCACACATCCTCAATTTAAATTATCATATTTACCAATT
This sequence comes from Viscum album, assembly GCA_963277665.1. Taxonomy (NCBI): domain Eukaryota; kingdom Viridiplantae; phylum Streptophyta; class Magnoliopsida; order Santalales; family Viscaceae; genus Viscum; species Viscum album. Next base: position 716,786,579 of record OY728138.1, on the reverse strand, counting down.
ATGGACACCATAAAGGGATTCTATAAATGAAAAATACATAATCATAGAGACAATACCAATATAATATATATCTCATATAAATATAGTGTCATCATAATGGCCACCCTAAGAGGCGATAGAAGATAATTGAACAATCATGATTTCATGAGGCATTAGTTCATTGTCCCCTGATACAATATGTTTTTTACTAATTAGATGGATTTGTGTGTAAGTGTAGTTTGAATCCTTCTTATAAAATCAACCTAGTATATTTCTTATACTTGTGTTATTATAAAAAAAGTAATATAAAGATTTTAGGGGTTGGTGAAGTAAAATAAAAGAAAATAATTTAGGAGAAGATGTTACCTTTAATTTAGGTAACTCTCTTTCGTTTGAACTAAAAGGATTTATTTAAGTTCCTGATACCTAAGGTAAAGCTTCTAAGGGGAAGAAAGAGATTTAGAGAGCTAAATTGGGATGATGTTGGATGAGATAAGGGGCTTGAGAGGTGTGATTAATGGGTTATAGGTGGGGAATTTTTATAAGGGGGGAGGGGCTCTTTATGAATGTTTGAAAATATTATTTTATTAAATAATGATTTTGGGTTTCTAAAGGTTAAATACTTATTATTGTCGAAGATAAAAATACTATTGTTCGAAATAGAATCATCCAATAATAGTTGAAATGGTTTTGGATATTGTTTTAATCATTATAATCTTATTTATTTAAATCATTCATTAATGAGGTAAACACTACATCATTATTATGACATAAATAATTTAATTTATATTATGTATACAAATTATATAACAAATACCATGATGTAGGAAATTATATTTTATTTCAAATGAATGTTTATAGTTGAGGAGATAACTTATATACCCCCATGTAAAAATTTATTTTCAAGAAGATATATTTTATGTCATTTTTGTCTTTACATTAAATTAATTAATATAAAGTGTCATTATCACTCTTATGTGGATCCATGGGGTCCTGAAATAGTCTTAAGGATGACCCATGTTGGAAATGTATCAATAAATAGTATTAGTAATCATGTTAGGGTACTTTAATATTATTATAACAATATTTTGTTACCCTTATTTACAAGATTTACCATTTAACCATAGTAAATAAAATATTTACTGAAGTATATATTCATAATGTCTAAAAATAAAAGATACCTATTTACACAATTTAGACATCATGATTCCTAATATGGAATAAAATTTTCTAAATTCAAAACACGAAAGTTGTAGAAATTAATTATAATTATTTCCCATTGACAAAATAAAAAGGGTGTTTTTAAGAAAAAATAACTATCAAAAGATTGAGACTTGTTTATGTCATATATCAAAGTGAAATTACTTCCAATGAACAAAATTGGATTAAATGGTAAAAATATAATCTAATTAAACATTAAAATCAATTAATAAGATAACCTACCATTTAAATTAATTATATTAAATGGTAGTTTTGAATTAAAATATAGTATTTTCACTATTCATTAAAAAATGAATTTTATCAGAAAAATACCCAAAATTTTCCCAAATTAAATTTTGATGTATCAATTCTAAAGAAGAATTTTATTTTGTCGAATATAACATATAAAAGTGACAAAAAAATATTTAAAAACAGTTTTCCAAAAAAAGTTGATAAATTAACCCTTTAAAGAATATTGGAGTATTTATGCTTAAAATTGTATTATTTCTTATTTTAAGCCTCTAAATATTATTTAATAAATTAAAAAACATTTAACAAACATGTTTAATTTTATTTTAGTTAGTTCTATTAATTCCATCCAATACAATGGCTAGGTAATAACTACAATTTAAAATAATATGATATTATTATTTTTCAGTATTATTTAGTATTTTTTGCAACATAAGATTTAAAAAAACACCATTTTTGTGTATCAGGTATGCTATCGAACATACCATCCTCTATAAAGTAAAATTAATAGTTGATTGAAAAATATGAAAATTTATCTTTCTTTATTTACTTGAGATGTTATAATAAGGAATAATATAATTGAAAAATTTGAATAATGATGTGAAAGAAAAAAACCCCTACTAAATTTTGGCATGTTAATTGGTGTATATAATTTTTAATTGGAAGAATTAACGATGGAAAAAGGGGTATATGATAATTTTTACACAAAATGGATATATATTATGATATTTAATAACATATCAAAATATTATAAAATACATATAATAGGACTAATATAATTAAGATACATAAATAAAGAAGAGAATGAAAAGATCCCTTACCTTGAGCGTGTGACTCCAAATACATCAGAGGATATTCATTAGGGTTTGGGGAAACATTTGTGGACTATATAAAGGTGAATGAATACTAAGGATTCTATAACAGGATTTTTAGTGAGTTTAAATAAAATATTGGGTGGGTTTATATAGTAAATGAGAGGAGCGTTCTTTATTATGTCCAACCCGTTGGTTTTGGACAATATATAATAAAAAACACAAACAATCCTTTGGTTTTCTCATTATTTCTTAAAAATTAGAGTGGTTTTCATTATTTTATAATTCTACAAGACAAATATAATAAAATAATAACCATTTTTGATTTATAAGTGAGTAATCTCTTTAATGAAATGATTTTAAAACCGTAAAATATATTATCGGCTTATGAGGATTAACAAGGGATTAATCAAATACACTAAAAAAATTATTCTAAATGGGGAACATATATTTGGTATTGGAATACATTTATTTTATTTATGAAAACATTTTTGGTTTATTATAATATCATAATACATGACGTATATTTATATTGTATTAAATTTTTACACAAAAATTCAATTATCTCATAAAATTGTGAAAAAAACACCGTTGCCTAATTTTGAAATTATGATTCAAAAAATAATAATTATTTCATACAAATAATTTTCTAAATCTAGTAATTTTATCTCTTAAATTAACAATCAATATTTATTGAGAAATACTGTGTTTTTGACACTAACAATTTTCAAACCTTTATAGTAATTACATTTGACATCATACAGAATTATGTTATAAATTATATATAGCCATAATAATTTAATAATAATATTTTATTATAATGAAATTTATTTCAAAAATATATTAATTCATCAAAATTAATGACTTTATTTAAATTTCGTATTACATAAAAACACAATTTGTGATTTATCAAATCGAAATATAATTTTAATAAAACTAATTACTTAATAATTTATATAGTCAAAAAATAAGGAATAAATATAATAATTATTTAAATAAAAAATAATTATAAATATTAATTATTTTAGGGTTAAATTTTTATATTATTTATTAAAATATTTGTAACCTTAATCTTATTTTCCTTTTATCAGGGTTATACATATTTACTACAGTTACTATTCATATTGTTTAAAAATTAAGTTTACCTTATTAATTGTTGATAAGTACTAATATTAAAAATATGGAATAAATTTTATAAAAATCATTTCACATAGGTGGATGAATCTTATTTTACAAAAAACCCGCAATCATTATGGAAAAGTTTTTTCAATAAAATCTATTTTTCATGGAAAATTTGATTTCACTTTTACTATATAATTAGGTATATTCATTAAACTGATTTAAATTAATAAATATATATTTGCAATCTAAAAATCTAATTTAAATCAGTTTTCCATTAGGGGTCATTTTAATTAATTAATATAGAGACACATTATGCATTTTAAAACTATTTTAATAAAAATGCTTTTAAACCAAAAGATAAACCTGTATTAAAATCTTGTTTAAAGATGACTCAAATGTAATTAATGTAATTAAATATAAATATAAATTATATATTTTACCTTGAAAAAATTAAAATAATTATTTTACTTGTTAATTATTTATTTTGACAAATGAAATGATAATTTTATAAAAAAATAATATTTTTCACTATTCACTGAAAAATCTTTATATTCTAAATAATTCCCAGATTTTCAACCTAAGTAAATTTTAATATTATGATATTAAAAATTTAGCTTTATTTAACAGATAAACTTTCTATGTTTTTTAGTATATAAATAAATTATTAATAAGAATAATAAAAAACATTTTTGAATGAAATATATTTTAAAGAAAAAATAAAATTACTAAAAATTTATTGATTATTTAATATAAATTTATCATTATATTTAGAACGTATATATATTTTAAAAAATATTTAATCCTAATAATTTCCTAAAATTAAAATTAATTTTTAAAATGACCATATTTAAAAAAATCATTTTTTGTTTATGTTCATTGTAGCATATCACATACTCTATTGAACATAGTATTGTTTTTAAAAAAATTGAAGGTATTACAATTTATGGTTAACCATTATTTTTGATAAATTTAGGATGGGGTTATTTTTAATATATCCATTTCCGTACTTTTCATGTCTAAGAATATTGGATCTATTTTGATCATCATCACAGATAGGGTTATAGGATCATTTATACTATGAGAATATTCCACATTGTTGTAGGATCGAAATATAATATGAGATGCTCAATATACAAGAGGGGGGTGAATTGTATACATTAAAAATTCCTTTGGAACCTTTAAAGTTAGTTAAGGAACTATAGTTTCCTTAAGAAAAGGAAAGGGCTAAGTTTAACAAAGTTAAACTAAGTAAATTCACAACACCTCTAACACCGAACTAAACTTGGAAAGAAATTCCAAAAGTAGGTTCCGGAAATATGGTTCCGGAAATTGAAACTTAACAAAAGTTACAATATGAGATTCTATCTTAAAGCGAATAGAATCTAAATGAATCAGAGTAAGTAAGGAAGCATAAGAAAGTTATACTTTCCTTAAGATACAAATTGCAGCGGAATAAAGACAAGTAGTAAAACTACTAGTAACAAGATAATAGTCTTTTAACCCAAAGAGAAGGGTATCCAACAACCTTGGATAAAGGTCCCTTGATTTATACTTTCAAGCAAGTCTGTCTTACCCACACCAGGGTAAGCCCTCAATACAAAGATCGGAGTCTCTGTCTTTCTATCCCCGCAAGCCCTCAACTTCAAGGTAGTTGGCAACCTCTGTCTTTCTCAGCAAGAAAGCCCTCGATCTTTAAGGTAGTCGGCACCTCTGTCTTCCTATCCCCGGAAGCCCTCGAATGTAATCACCAATATTCGGAGTCGCACGAATCTTTGAGAGTTAATAAGATACTCTCTCTCTAGAAATCACTTCAACAGCATGTATGTACTTTTTCAGCAATCAGCTATTATCCATCAGCATACATCAGCATCGAGCTCTTTCAAATGAGATCCTATTTATAGGTAAGGTCAGCTCCTCTCCAACGGTAATATTTTCTTTAAAGATTGGAGGGACCTGTACACGTGTCACGTAGACAACGGTTAGTTTATAACAAAATGGACGACATCGTTTTATAACAAAGTGAGTGTAACAGAAAGTACGACATCGTTTTAAACTCTAACATAAAGGTTTAGAATAGAAACTTCGGAGTGAAGGTTCGGAATGAATAAGTTCAGAGTGTATAAAACAATGATAATCAGATTCTGTTTAATAGGTGAATTCGGAATGAGAATTCGGAATAGGAATTCGTCATCAGAAATCGTAATGAGAATTCATTATCAGAATTCGTAATGAGAATTCATCATCAGAATTCGTAATGAGAATTCTTTATCAGAATTCGTAATGAGAATTCGGAATGAGATTTATTCATTAGAATTTGCAATGAGAATTCTTCATTGGAATTCGTAATGAGAATTCTTCATTGGAATTCGTAATGAGAATTTTTCTTCTGAATTCGTAATGAGAATTCAGAATGGGATTTCTTCATTAGAATTCGTAATGAGAATTCTTCTTCAGAATTCGTATCCTGAATCTGGAATAGAACTTAGTCAGAGTTCATATCCGGAATTCGGAATGAAACTTCCTTATAGTTCTTGTCCAGAATCCGAACCCTAAAACAGAATGCTTTATATCAAAGTTTCAATGATTCCGAGAAAATGAATCCGAAACTCATACTTAAGAAAAATATGAATGAAAATATGATAAGGATAATTTTTCTTATAAAAGCGATTTTCCTTAAGAAAGAAATTTTCCTTATAAAAGAAATTTTCCTTAAGAAAGCAATTTTCCTTAAAGATAAGGTGTTTGTGATTTTCAAAACAAGAAGGAATGGAAAAGTCATAAGGAAAACCTTATTGGATCAACAATCTCCCCCTTTTGGAAAGCACAAACATCCTTACGAAAAATCTATTCCAAGAAGAAAGAAACACATTAAAGCTTATCTCCCTCGGTTTAAGGATATAGATGAATACGACTAACTCCCCCTTAGGCTTTGAAACTCTAAGGATCATATTCATATTTCCGGAGTGATGTTTCATAAGAAGGTCTTCTTTAAGAAAAACTCCCCCTTAAACAAACTCTTATTAGAATTCTTTTTACTTGGGTATTTTTCTTTCTCCCCCTTTGATAAACTCTTATTAGAGTTCCTCTTTTTCTTAAGGATCTTTTCCTTCTCCACCTTTGTGATTTTCAAAAAGAATTGGAGGGAATGAAAAAACTTAACAATGTACCTGAAAAATTAGTAATGACAACAATAGAAACAAAAAGTACGACTTTCATTAAAATTAGAATCTCGACAACAACAAAAATACAACAAAAAGATCGGATTGGTTATTTCAGATCTTTCTCCTTTGACATTAGCCCCGTAAGAATCGTCTTGATCTTCTTTAAGTCTTTGTGATCTTCCTCTGCTTGCTTCTCTAAGACGACTATTCTTGCTGACTGAGCTTCAATTATTTCTTCCTGAGCCTTTAACTTTTCTTCCTGAGCTTTCATCTTTTCTTCCTGAGCCTTCATCCTTTCTGCAAACTCGATCCAAAAATCCCTTTCAAATTTCCAACTTTGATTAACGGAATTGAGCTTTCCATTCAGATCTCTCACTTCCTGAATCCGAAAGTTCTTTTCCTCTGTCAATTTCTCTTCGAAGGATGCAGTCAGCTCATTAATCTTCTTGTCTTCGGTCTCAAAGGAATCCTTAACATTATCTTCAAACTCATCAAGAAACCTCATCTCTTCCACATTCTTCTTCGACCAACTTGTCATCCTCTTACAAGATATTTTATGAGCTTCGTAACCATCAAAGAATGTTTTGAACTGAGCTTCAATCTCAACACACTTATCCATAACCATCGATACGGAGTCGGTTTTCTGATTCAACGCATGTTGGAGCATCTGGCATCGTGAATCAATGCTTGAGAAGGTCGGAATGGTTCCTACCAACTTCTTCAAAGACTGAACAACAAAATCATGCCCCAACGAAGATGACTCCGAATCTGAAATCTTGCTCGGAGAATTTTCTTCCTCAATAAGCTCCAATTTCCTCTTATAAGAACTGCCAGCTTCCTTCCTATTTCTTACTACTGAGCTCGGAGTCTCAGTAAGAATTTTCTTTCCCTTATCTTTTTCCGGAATAGAATCCTGTTCCGGAGTTTTCTTTTCACTGTCAGAAACTTGAACAACCAAATCTTCCTCATCAGCAACTTCTTGAACACCAACCTCTACGTTTCCCATCTGAGCAATATCTTGTAAAAGTTGTTCTTCTTCTCCATGATAGGCAAATTCTTCTTCTCCTTTCTCTTCTTCCATCGCAGGAGTGACAAGCTTCGAAGATTCAGCTTCTGAAGTCCGGAGTGATAAGTGTTCCGAAGGAGTTCCCTTGTACTCATCAACTTGTTTTAGCACATCTCATGTCTCACCACTTCCTTCAGCAGCCTCTTCAACTTGTTCCACTTGCTCTTCTTCCTCAGTATTCGTAGCAACAGCCTCTTCCGGAGCAACAAGATTTCTTCCTGGAGTCTCAGGTAGAGATTCCAGGGAGAAAGATCTCGGAACTAGGATTGTTGCTGAAACCATTTCATTGAACTTCAATAAAGCTTGAACAGCCTCAGCTTCTGACATTTTCTTCTTAAGCTTCCTTTCCTTAGCTTGTTTCTCAAGCTCATCAGCAGCTTTCTCCTTCAAATCTTTAGCTTCCTCAGGGTCCAATCCGAACTGCGGATCCCCTTATTTCCTCTTCTCTTTGTCAGCTCTCCACTTTGTAACGACTTCATCAGGATAGGTCTTCTTCTTCTTAGGCTTTGGTGGTGCGGAGTGGACTTCCTTAGACTTAGGTTCCTCGGCTTCGACTACCACTTCTTTCAGTTTTCTCTTCATTACCGGCTTGGATGATTCCGGATCAGCAGATTTCGGAGTCACTTCTACTTGAGGAGGTAGATCAATAAACTTCCCAGACTTCTTGTCAAAAGCTATATTCATCCTTTTAATCATGCTATCACTAAGAAACATTATCTTGCAAACTTTCGGTTTAGAACTGCAAGCTACCTTGAAAGATTCTAGGCACCTAACTATGATCTTTGATAATATTGCTGGGTACATTACGATCTGGGCTCTCAGATTCCCCTTCTTCAAATTCTCAATATTAAGAAGAATATGCTTCATCAGGTTAAACTTTCTTAGATTTATCAAGAAATCTAAGATATATATCTCACTCTTCTTCAAGCTATCCTTATCACCTTTTCTCGGTACGATAAGCCCTTCCACCCATAACTCAAGAATCCGGAAGTTTGTAGATAGGATTGCAATTTTCGGAGCCTTGTCATCATCCAATCTGAGAGTTTATAAGGCTTTTTCCTTGTTTAAGCTACCCTTGGAGTCCGGCAATACGTGAGAAATAAATTCAGCTTCACCTTCATAAGATAACCCTACCAAGCTTGCAGCCTTGGTATAAGAAAGCTTATATGTCTTGCCATATGATTTGAACGAAAATTTTTCTCTATTATCTTCCTCGAAGAAAGCAACTGACTCATAAAATTCAACAAGCAAATCTGAGTACACTTCATCTTGGTTTCCGGTTTTTGATACCGCAACATCTTCCCAGCCATTTAACTTGATATTCTTTGAAATGACAGAATCGTGGTTGCTGAAGAAAGTCGGATGAACTAACCTTTCTCTGTATACTAACCACTGAGATATAGGCTTGGTTGAATACATTTCTTGAGAAGCTAACTCTGCAGACATTCGGATCTGAAGTCTTCTGAGATATTCGGAACAGAGAAGACTGAAGTTCGGAGCGGAGAAAACTGTGGTTCGGAACGGCCTTAAATCAGAGAGTCAGAGCTTCAGCACGCGAAAGCTTGAAACCGATGTGGGACAAGAAAATATGGTCCCCTTTATATAGGCAATGGGATGACGGTTCACCTTCCACGGTTGATCTAACGGTTGGAATGAGCTGCGATCCGATCTGACGGTTGAGAGCTTGAATCTGATCTTTTTGAGGTTTTATTAAAAGAAGGATTTAAGAAAACTAAAAACCGAAAACAAAATATAAGAAACTGCCAGCAAGTAAAATATGATTACAAAAACTTCAGTAAGGAAATCATACCTTTCGGATTAGCTTTAGGAAAGTTGTTCGTAATGGGTAATATAAAGATGACTACGAAAAACTCAATAATAAAAAAACGAAAAACTCAATACGAAAAACTAAATACGAAAAACGCAATACGAAAAACTCATTTCGAAAAACTCAATTCTAAAAACTCAATACGAAAAACTCAATACGAAAAACTCAATTCAAAAAACTCAATTCTAAAAACTCAATACGAAAAAGAAAAAAAACTTGTTATCGAAGATTCAGTACAAATGTTCCGTTATGAAAATACCAGTACAAAAGTTTTTCATTCTGGAAATTTCCAATACGAATACTTCCATTCCAGAAGTATTCTGTACGAAAATATCCATTCTGGAAAATTTTCATTCCGGAAGTTTTCATTCCGGAAATCTTTATTCCGAAAAGTTTGAAAACAAATTTTGAAAAACTTTTTTTAAACAAACAATCAAATGTACTCCCCCTATGAAAAGGAGTTTATTACTGTAAGGAGATTTTTTCAACAGAAAGTTACTTGAGAAAGATTACCTTACGGTTATCATTCCTAACTTCTGTTTAATATATTAAAATCTATCAGAAGGAAAAGACTTTGTGAATATATCATCAAGTTGATCTTGCGTTCCGATAAACTGAAGAATAATATCTCCTTTGAGGAGTTCTAGGTGCTGAAAAATTGTGAGTAATACCTTTCTTATTACAAAAAGTTTCAAAATCAGAATTTTGAAATTCTCCTCCATGATCACTATAAATAGTTTTCAATGGAAGGTTTTTCTAATTTTTAACTTGAGCTCTAAAACTTTTGAAATAAGAAAAAGCTTCAGATTTCTTTTCTAGAAAATAGACCCAAGTAAATCTAGTGTAATCATCAACTAGAACAAACACATAGTATTTGCCTCCAATACTTCCAGTTTGTGTTGGACCAAAAAGATCCATGTGCACCAACTGTAATGCATCAGTTTTTGAGACTTCACCGATTGACTTAAAACTAGATTTATGTTTCTTACCATATTGACAAGGATCACAAACTTTAGAAGAATCAAATCTAAGCTCCGGTAGATCCTTAACAAGTTTCTTCTTAGAGAGTTTACATAGGTTCCTAAGATTACAGTGTCCTAGTCTTCTATGCCATAACCAAGAATGATCTTCCATTGCACTTAGGCAAGGTAAATCTTGGTTTCTTAGGTCTTCTAGGTTCAAAGTGTAGACATTCTCTTGCCTATTGGCTGAGAGAATAAATTCTTCCTTGGAATTGTGAACTAGGCAATTATCATTCCTAAAATTCACAAGGTAACCTTCATCACATAACTGACTTATGCTAATGAGGTTGTGCTTAAGACCTTTAACAAAAAGAACATTTGAAATCAATGTTTTACCAAGAAAAACTATAATACCAATACCAACAATCTCTCCCTTAGCATTGTCTCCGAAAGTTACCTTTCCTCCTTTCGTTTTGATAAACTTTTCAAAAAAACTTTTGTTACCAGTCATGTGCCGGGAACATCAACTATCAATGTACCAAATATTGTTGCTGGAACTTCCTTTATTTTCCTGAAATCAAGAACAAAGTTAGATTTTCGGAATCCAAACTTCATTGGATCCGAGATTTCCAGACAATAAAATTTTAGGAACCCACATTTTCTTAGAAAAATAAGCTTTGTGAAAACCTAAGGATTGGGTTTTGTTTAAGGAACAATTTTTTGCCCAGTGACCACCACATTGACATTTAGTGCAAAATGGGGCACTCTGAGGAACAAAATAATTGTTACTAAAAACTGGTTTTGCATGGGTATAACCAAATCCAGATTTATTTCTTAAAGGTCGTATTTGAGAATACATCTTATCAAAATTTTCTTTACCATGGGTAAAGTTTTATAAACACTTCTTTAAGGAAAAAATTTCAGACTTGAGTTTTACAATCAAGTTTTTATCCTCAAAATCATTAGTTTTAGAACTAGAGTTAGGCTTGAAAACATTTTTCTTAGAAATTATTTTTTCTAATTCTTTAGAAAGTTTATTCTTCTCAGAACTTACTTCCTCAAGATTTTTTGAAATATTTTCAAAATCAGAATTTTTCTTATCAAGATCTTTAGAAAGATCTGATATCTCTTTAGTAAGAATAGAATTCCTAGAATTTTCCTTATCAAGTTTCTTGTTGAGTTTGGAATTCTCAATCTCAAGAAGTTCAGCAAACCTAGAGACTTCTTCATAAGTAGGTAAAGTATTTTCCTCATCAGAAGATGATTCTTCATCAGAAGAGTTATAATACTTACTATCATTAGAATTTAAAGAAACATTGGTCAATGATTCAGCATTTCGTACCTTAGCCATAAGACAATGATTATTAATAGGTAATCTGGCTATAAGACCAAGATTCTTCTATCCTGAAGATTCATATTCAGAAGATTCATCTGAAGAGTCACCACCACTGGCACTCCAGGTGTCATTAGCTTTCAGAACTTTCTTAGCTTTGGCTTTGTAATACTTCTTCCTGTTTCTGTCTGAATGTCTTTCCTTCCTTTCTTTCTTTTTGAGCATAGGGAAATCTGGTCTAATATGTCCAGCTCTTTTACATTCATAACAAGTAACTTCTCCATCTTTCTTATCTTTCATGTCCTTCTTCTTATACTTGGATTGAAAGTTTCTCTGTCCAGATATCTTGTTCATCCTTCGAGCAAGATTGGCTAATTCATTTTCCGAAACTTCACTCTCACTAGATTCGGATTGGAAAATGACTTTCTTAGACTTGGATCTGGTTACTCTCTCAGGAGTCTTAGCTTTCATCTGATTAGAAGTTGTAGTAAAAGCAATAGTACCATTTCCATTCTTTTTCTTGATGTTGTCAGCATCTCTCTTCATTCTAGTCTCATGTTGTAGAAGAGTTCCAAAAAGCTCATCAAGAGTAATTTGTGTAACCTTCCTGTTCTCATCTATATCTGTTCTCTTGGATTCCCACTCATTGGGCATAATGTCAATTATCTTGTCCATAAGAGCTTCATCATCTAATCCTTTTTCTCCCATAGATTGTAGACTGTTGACGATAGTCATAAATCTTTGTTTAACTTTACAGATAGGTTCTCCATAAGGAAAATTGAAGCCATGATATTCAGCTCTAAGCATAGCTCTTCTAGTCTCAATCACCTTAGAAGTCCCAAAGTGTGTAACCTCTAACTTCTTCCATATACAATTAGCTACTTCACAAGAAGAAATTTGGCTATATATATTTCTAGTCATTGAACATAGTAAAGTGTTGCGTACCTTATAGTTGAGTTGATATTCTTGCTTTTCCTGGTTAGTAACGGTTCTGACTTCCTTGTCAGGAATTTTATAGTCACCAGTAAGCATGACAAATTTTTCTACCCCAGTATTGATAATAAATGTCCTCATATGATCTCTCCAGTATTCATAATCATTACCATCAAATATAGGTGGTCTTGTAGGATTCAGATTGTCAATAGATCCAACATTAATTCCTGTCATACTAAAAATATCTTTGCACACAAACTTGTTAGTAGCAAAGATTCGTTATAACAAAGTTCGGAATAAGAAAAGTTCGGAATGGATAAATCAGAATGACAAAGTTCGGAGTGGAAGAGTGAGCAAGAAAAACTTGTATGTGAGTACAAGTATTTCAGTAACCTTGGCTCTGATACCAAATGTGAGAATGGTATAGAGTAAGAGGTTTCCAGCCTGTGATACCAATTGTAGGATCGAAATATAATATGAGATGCTCAATATACAAGAGGGGGGGTGAATTGTATACTTTAAAAATTCTTTTGGAACCTTTAAAGTTAGTTAAGAAACTATAGTTTCCTTATGAAAAGTAAAGGGCTAAGTTTAACAAAGTTAAACTAAGTAAATTCACAACACCTCTAACACCGAACTAAACTTGGAAAGAAATTCCAAAAGTAGGTTCCGGAAATATGGTTCCGGAAATTGAAACTTAACAAAAGTTACAATATGAGATTCTATCTTAAAGCGAATAGAATCTAAATGAATCAGAGTAAGTAAGGAAGCATAAGAAAGTTATACTTTCCTTACGATACAAATTGCAGCGGAATAAAGACAAGTAGTAAAACTACTAGTAACAAGATAATAGTCTTTTAACCCAAATAGAAGGGTATCCAACAACCTTGGATAAAGGTCCCTTGATTTATACTTTCAAGCAAGTCTGTCTTACCCACACCAGGGTAATCCCTCGATACGAAGATCGGAGTCTCTGTCTTGCTATCCCCGCAAGCCCTCAACTTCAAGGTAGTTGGCAACCTCTGTCTTTCTCAGCAAGAAAGCCCTCGATCTTTAAGGTAGTCGGCACCTCTGTCTTCCTATCCCCGGAAGCCCTCGAATGTAATCACCGACATTCGGAGTCGCACGAAGCTTTGAGAGTTAATAAGAGACTCTCTCTCTAGAAATCACTTCAACAGCATGTATGTAATTTTTCAGCAATCAGCTATTATCCATCAGCATACATCAGCATCGAGCTGTTTCAAATGAGATCCTATTTATAGGTAAGGTTGGCTTCTCTCCAACGGTCATATTTTCTTTTATGATCGGAGGGACCTGTACACGTGTCACTTAGACAATGGTTAGTTTATAACAAAATGGACGACATCGTTTTATAACAAAGTGAGTGTAACAGAAAGTACGACATCGTTTTAAACTCTAACATAAAGGTTCAGAATAGAAACTTCGGAGTGAAGGTTCGGAATGAATAAGTTCAGAGTGTATAAAACAATGATAATCAGATTCTGTTTAATAGGTGAATTCGGAATGAGAATTCGGAATAGGAATTCGTCATCAGAAATCGTAATGAGAATTCATCATCAGAATTCGTAATGAGAATTCATCATCAGAATTCGTAATGAGAATTCTTTATCAGAATTCGTAATGAGAATTCGGAATGAGATTTCTTCATTAGAATTCGTAATGAGAATTCTTCATTGGAATTCGTAATGAGAATTCTTCATTGGAATTCGTAATGAGAATTTTTCTTCTGAATTCGTAATGAGAATTCGGAATGGGATTTCTTCATTAGAATTCGTAATGAGAATTCTTCTTCAGAATTCGTATCCTGAATCTGGAATAGAACTTAGTCAGAGTTCATTTCCGGAATTCGGAATGAAACTTCCTTATAGTTCTTGTCCAGAATCCGAACCCTAAAACAGAATGCTTTATATCAAAGTTTCAATGATTCCGAGAAAATGAATCTGAAACTCATACTTAAGAAAAATATGAATGAAAATATGAAAAGGATAATTTTTCTTATAAAAGCGATTTTCCTTAAGAAAGCAATTTTTCTTTATAAAAACAATTTTCCTTAAGAAAGCAATTTTCCTTAAAGATAAGGTGTTTGTGATTTTCAAAACAAGAAGGAATGGAAAAGTCATAAGGAAAACCTTATTGACTCAACAATTGTTTTCTTTTCTTGGTTGGTGATGGATTGAAAATACTTATCCAAGATCAAATAATACCACCTTATTTGGAACATATTAAGGTCCTTTTGTGTGAATATAAATAGGGGGTTTCTATTATCTATATATATGTGACATATCCCTTCATATAGATAATTTAACCAAATCATCAATTTAAAGATCAATGAATCTGATTACATACCAATGATTGGGTAGTTTTAGTCTTGTTTATTTAAAATAGAATTGGAATAGGCTATCATATTAGCAAATTTCATTAGTACACAACCCACACCCATTTTTGATACATCGCTATAGATCACCAATCCTTACCCAGTGGTGGTTAATGTGAGAAACAGTTTAGTGAATAAGCTCTTGGTTAACTCTTTAAAGCTCTACTCACATTCATTATTCTAAAAAACATCACTCCATTCTAGGTTATCATGGTTAGTGGGCTTGAAAATCATGATACTTTTCCCACAAATTAATGATAGTAACCTTATAATACAAGGTATCCATGGTTTTTTATCACAATTGTTGTTTTGAGCCATCCCTCCACTACCTATACTTTTTAAGGATCCATAGATTTCCCAAATTATGATAACATTCTCTAGGAATGTTTCTTTGTCCATTAAAAACTCACATTTACAATAATCATCATAAAAATTTTCCTTTATCATGGTCTATAATAAACTATTCAAAAGCCCTTCATGGTCAACATTTTTTATGAAGTAGATAATAATTTCATCTATAATGACTTCCATGAATTTATCATGGTATTCCATAAAGATACGATTCCTTTAGTCCAAGAAGATTTCAAGAGCATTAGAGAGGCTAAAATGTATCTCTAGGATCTCATAGTTTCCATAGAATATATGAAATATAAATCTTAGGGATATATTATTTCACCTGTACTTGATAATTTCCTAACAAAACATCCATATTGGAGAAAAAATTACTCCATATTGACAATAAATAAGGTCACATCTTAAATCAGTAGAGGAAGATTCATTTTACTGATAGTGATATTATTTATCTCATAATAATCAGTGGATATGAGAGTCAACCCACAATTATTCTTGATGTAAAAGATTGGTTCACCCCACCAGGAATCTCATAGGAATATAAAACCTTTACCCAGATTATCCAGCCATTTTTTCTTCTTCCCTAAATTTTAAATAGTGTAAATACTATATAGATTATATTATACTAGCAAGGATTTGAGAATAAATATGATCAATAAATCAGCCTCTATTCTAGGAAGAAGATATTCCAATATAATGGAAAAACATTAGTGAAGTCTATTACAATGTTCATGTCATGAAGGATGATATTTTCCAAAGTATCCATCATGTTTGAAACAATTTCTCATAAATAAATAATATCCATGCTTGAGATGATAATTCATAAGGATATTCATCTTCCTCCATACACTTGAATAGAATCAGAGGGAGATTTGTGATATAGAGGTTGATTTAAATATAATATAAATATATGTTGAATATATACAAGGAATTCTTGTCCACACCCAAAATATCATAAAATTTTATTAATTGGAGTATCATAAGGTTTTATTATAAATTCAGCCCAATTATTATTTTAGGGACGCTTTATATTCATGGTATGCAATGACTGCCCCATTTTTTCTGTATTAACCAATAACTCGACATATATTTTTTGAGTTGGTGTCTGAATAATTTAAATAAATTTCTGTTGTTTGAATGAATTAATAGAACCGTAGTCACATAGGACATTTAATGTTCATGAATGAATGATAATACCACCTTTATCTATTTTATTATTTCCCTTTTCATTTTCTTCATCCAAAATAGACGTAGAGATGATCATTTTATAATTATTAAAAAAAATAAAATGGAAACAATGAAAATTTAATGAATTACTCATAAATGAAATGTACTACATAACTTTTAAATTTATGGACTAACTTTCATAGTTCATATCAACATATTAGATGTTAATAATGATGAAAAATGACCATATTTATTTACAAATACACTATAATTCATGAAATATCACACACTACATTTATTATTAATGTTTTTAAAAAGAATTTGATAATTTCAATTTCATTCTAAACAAATCTCATTATTTTTAAGATCTTTATGGTAGGGATATGGCCTTAAGATAATTCAAACTAATTGAGTTTGTTTTAATGAATTTATTATTATTCCATGTGTGTATAAATTTACAATTCCTTGTTGTATTATTCCATATCAGCACATTATGTGTAATGTTCTTATGAAATATATAATTTATTTATGTAATTCATTTTACAAAAATAAAAAAAATAATTTAGAGGAAAAATTCCATTATTAAAAGAATAACATTTTGGGTCTTTAAAATATTTCAACCTTAAGTAAATTCCTCCATCAAATTTTTTTCCAATCTAAAATTATCTAATATACCTTGGACTCTGTTTCCCTCTATCACCTTCAGATTGGTTCAATGGTTTACAAAGTGAATAATATCTACAAACTTAAACAAATTCACAATAAGATGTTACTGCACCATCTATCCATTATTAATAACATTATGGGGTTGGAGATTTGTTTCTACATGAAAATTTGGAGAGATATATCCATAATTCAGATATTTATAGAACATACCATATACTTGAACAAATTTACCTGAGTGACTTCCCCTATAGTTGTTTAACAAATAAGTTTATTGTTTCTTCCATTCATTTTAACAACCATGGTCTATAAAAACGTTTTCATTAGTCCTATTTTTTTATCATTATACCCATGGAACAACTGGGAATCTAAAAAAACCCATTTAACATTGAGAGAACAAAACTATATCTCTTCATAACTAGCAATGTATCATATTTCAAATGCTTTCCAAAGATGGGGTTTTAGACTTTTAAATAATAGATCTATCATTATATCAGAAGTAATGAAAATTAATGAAGTATAACATGAAATCCTTGTAAATATTATCTCATAATTGACCAATGATTCATTTTATCTTTATTTAAAGTAAAGAAATTACATCTCATTTTGGTCCAGAGGGTAAAAGATAAAAAATTGATTAAAAATAACTTTTTGAAGTATTCTAATCCTATGAGGTCCACTTCATATCTTAGATTTATTTTCTTCATAATTTTCCACCACTAATTATCTTCTCCCTCTATGTGATATACTACCTTAATAACAATATCTTCATCATAACAATGGTGTATATAAAATATATTTTATATATTGTTTATCTGTTTTTCTGTGATTAGTGGATCAGAGGTTCCACTAAAAATGGGTGGTTGTTGATGCATGAAGGATCCAACTGATAGTTGTTCCTTTAATGGTGTATTATGCCACTACACATGAATTCTGTGGTTTTTCAAGAATTAATTTAATAGACACATCATTATCAAGATGTTTTCGACTCTAGAACCACCCATATTGGGAAGGATGTCATCGAATTGTCTATTTTATCCATTATTTCATGTGTGCTGACATTTCCTTCCATTTTTTCTTTATGTAGACAACCTAATTGATAAATTAGATACTATTTGGAATCCTGTTATAAAAAATATATAAGAAAGATTAATCCAAAAAATTTCTTATAACATACTTCCTGTATCATATACTTAAATCTTCATAAAATGATTACATTATATATATATATTTTATAATTGATTGTACAAGTTTTTTATTAACCAAATAATATCCCATGGAAGTGTCAAACTAGGGGTAAAATAAGGCCCATTTTCATACAGAAAAAGGAATCTCAGTCTAGCTCAATGCATCTTTTTTGAGGTTATTACCCCCATGTGTAAATAATCTATAGCCACATCCACTTTTGTATCCATATATGGATTTATTTTCTTATAAAACACTTATATAATACTTCAACAAAATAATTAGTCGTTTTGCTATATATATAATTTTCCCTATGGTTTTTTCAAATTTTTTCCAAACAAAATTTAATAAATAAGAAAAATATCCTTTGACACCAACTATAGTGACCCAGATTTTTATATTATATACATTTTACTACATGGTGAAAAATTTAAAAATACAAATGTTATTTTGAGGTTTACTGTCTCAGAAATAGGAACAAAACAATTAAAAAAATCATCTAATCTATTTGAAATTCTTATTCAATGATTTATCATACGTTTCTTTTATTGAATCTCATATCCTAGGAAGATACATCAAAGAGATGGGTGAGCATAACCCCCATAAAGGGAATAAACAAATGAGATACAAAGAATATAGAAAATAGGAAAATCAATAATTATGATCATATGAACATGAGTAATATCATAATATAAAGAACATGATTCATAACAAGGAAATGCAGATACAATATAAATATGTTACATTCATTAGAAATCACCAATGGTTAGCAGTAGGGTGTCGTAAATCATAATTACTAAGGCTATTCACTAAGGTATCACAAAAAATTTCATATATAGAGATTAAATATTTTCTTAATAAATTATAACACTATCATTGATATACCATGTAATGTATAAATTCATGTATTCCACATAGATAATAATAAACCATTTCAACAAAAACCTATGGAGAATAATGAATGGGTTATTATAAAATCATTTATTACATGGGTTCTTAAATACATTTAAGGTACTTCAAATTAAAACCATGAAGTGGTAATATGGTTTTTATAAATTTAAATACATGAATAAATAAATAATCATTACATATTTATGAATAACCATTGAAATAGAAGTGGTTTGGGCATTCATAATATTTTAATTTCGTATATAAACGATATAAATTTCCAGAAATGAATTCAGAAACATGACAATATTCAACATGATTAAATGGAGGGAATAATGAGAAAGAATGAACTTATATGAACAATAAAACACATTTTTAATTATAGGTAAGATATACTGTTAATTAAAAGAAATAATTAGTTAGATTATTAATACTTCCAAAAATAATTCAATTGAATGAAAAGTATGAATGAAAGAATTACCTTACCTTGAATATTTTCTTAATAAAACATGATCGTTGAACCATGATACCATAAGGGATACTTGTAGGGACTCTTTTAGTGCTAAAATTACCATAAATTAATTAATTATGAATTTGGAGTAGAGTGTAATTGGAAATATGGGGTATTTATACTTGAGGAGGGCTGAATTTTAAAGTAATAAATATTGGTTATTTTATTATATAATCCAAACACTTTTGAGTAAATTGAATTCATTAAAATAGTATATATAAATAATGAATGTATTTAATGTTTGTGTGATCAAGGTATACTTAAACTGAACCTTACATTCCAAAAAACCCAATTGATGCACAGGCACTGAAAATAATTTTAATATCAAAAATCAAATATTTTGGTTAAAAAGTGAGGTATAAATTTGAAACATTATATTTATATTTATTAATACATTATGATACTTATTAAATTAAAATTTCACTAATTGAAATATATATTATATTTAATCATTTTGACACAATAATGATGTCATAAAATTGTAGTTCTCGTATAGCAGTAATTTTTATTTTTTCACCAAAAAAACATCTTATGAAAATTTAAAAAAATACCAATGATAATTTTGATATGATGAATCCAAAAATGAAATATATTTTATCCATATGAAACTCTAAATATGATAATTTTAACTTTTAAATAAAATATTTATTTAATTAAAACTAGTATCTTTTATGATATAGTAAACTATCTGACTGTTACAAAAACCACTTAAGACGTCATTAAATTATATTATCCTTGGAAAATGTGTTTTATTAGATAATTTCATGAAAATTTAATTTATTTAAAACTTATAAATTTATCATAAATCTTATTTAAAAATAAAAATTATTTTCTCCCTATGTAATCCAATTTTGGTCAAATTATTAAATAACCCTAATTATTAATTTTATGCATATATGTAACCAAAAATATTAAAGAAATAATTATACATTTTTTTGAAAAATACCCATAAACATATTGGTCAATAACCATGATGAAAATGATTATGATTCTATAAAATTAAACCATAGTTCTAACTTTATCACATGCTACATTGATTTTTATGTTTAATACCAATCCATTGACAATGTTAGTTTTTTTCCAAATTCTTCTATTTATTTTTATGATATTTGTGGAAGGGGTGATATTCTTATGGTAATTGAAAAAAATTTAGTTTTTAATTAATTTATTATTATTCCATGTTTATATCCCACTAATGGTACTCATTGTATTATTCCATATTAACACATTTTGGTTCATTTTATTATAAAATGTCAATATATTTAAATGTATTTCCATTATAAAACATAATTAGTAGTTATTAAGAAGATAAAAATCAATTATTAGATAAATAGTTTGCATGAATGTTAAACCTATGTTGATAAAAATTCCATTCTCCCATTTCTCATATATTTTTGATGATCTTGCATCTTCCCTTTGTAGATAAAAAATTTAATACTCATGAAATCCATGGAGGTTTCCTAGGATTTATTGATTCTTAAAAAAGGAAAATTTTTAGGTACCTATACCCAACTTGTTTTTTAATTTCATATCCTTGTATTTATTATTAAAAGTTTTCCCCATAACCACATGACATGTAATAATATCATGTAACACCCCAAGCTTCCACGGTACGTTTCACTTTGAATAATGCAATATCGTGTGTTGTACGCAACTTTGAGTTCTAACACACACCACAACCAATCAAACTAGCCATTATGAATAGTAATACCCACCTTATAAAATATTATAAATTTTATTGTTCAAAATGGAATTCATTTTTGGATTCGGAGTATCAAAATTAGCTTAGTGTAAATTTTTGGTATTTTTCTGAAAACATTCAATTTTTTATGAATAGTGAAAAAACACTAAGTTATAGTTTAAAAACAAATTTTTATTTAAGTAATTATTTATTTAATTTAAATTTAATTCAGGTCAAAATATATAAATAATACCTATATAAGTTTAATGTAATTAATAAGAGTTTTTTAGAATAATTTTAGATATATAAAAATTTTATGGAACTTTTCACCGTCTTTTACCCACCTCCTAGGAGAATTTGAAAATTTATGTAATACATAATTTTACCACTTCTGTGAGTGGAATTTCTAAAATACAAGAGACATGGTTAATATAAAAGGGTAAAATGTGATTCAATAAGATAAAACCAATTTTTGGTGAATAGTAACTTTTTTACTTTTATTTACCACAGTTAAAAGTAAATATGGTAATTAAGGATAAAAATGATATGAATATTACCCTAACACATGTACTAATTATATTGGAAAAGTTTATATCAACCCAAAACAACATTAAGAATAATATATTATCATTTATGATCACTTGGATTAGATTAAGAAATTTATTATAATTTAATTCAAAGAAGGGTTAAAAGTGTTAAAATTAATGTTTAATTACTAAAACATTTTCAATATAGGGTTATACATAAGTTAAATTAGATTGTAAATATTAATTAGAAAGATAAAATAATTTCCTAAATAATTTTAATTTATTTATAATTTTTACACATTAAAAAATTTAATTTATTTATGACACAATGGTGATGTAGTAATTACCAAATGAATGAAATATTAAAATAATTGATATTATAAATATCCAAATAAATGTAATTTGAGACTTTTTGTGAATTAATATAATTTGATAGGTTACTATGACATATTAGTATTGTTTATATAAATTTTATTCGAAGTAATAATTATGTTATGAATTTATCAAAAGCAAAATACCCAATAGTGTCAAAATTGACATAAAAGAGTTTTTAAACAAATATTATATTATTAATTGATATTATATTCCTAAATATATAAGGTTCGGCCAAAGGACTTGTATAGTGATATTTGTATCATTAAGGGACCACTTGGGGGATTCTTGGAAGTATATAGTATGTTTATTAACTATATAATATAAAAATACAAAGAGAAATGGTAAATGTCAAACTATTTAACTAAGAGTTAAATCTAAAAGATAAGGATACTATAGTGACCCAAACCTGTCTAAAATATGATTTTTTCATGTTTTTCGACCCATCCCTTCCATAGACATTTAATAATCCACTTTTGAGACATTATAAACTGAATATGAATTTATTATAAATTAATACTTTATGTTTTTCATAAAGAGGCCCTCCTCCCCCTTATAAAAGGACACCACTTCTAAGAAATTCTTCACCACTCTCAAGCCTTTTGGTTCAAACATACTCTGCCCAAATATACTCCCTACTTCCCTATTTTAAACATATAGGCCTTAGTTTTATCATAAAGGCAACCTATAGAGCCCTTTTGATCAAATCAAAATGAAGCACTCGAAGAAGAGGTAACGTTTTCACCACCCTCTTTCAAGTTCCTTTCTTCTTCAACTACTACTTTCTTTGTTATTTGCATTATAAAATAATAACTCCAGTATCTTCTATATAATTTTATGTTATTATAAATATGGTAAACCATATTCAGTATTCTATCCATCCTTTTAATGACATGTCACCATACGTGCGTACGTACGGCTTACCGTCTCCATGTCGTTGTGTAATTGTTATTCAAAACATTATTATTTAGATGGGTATAATAATGGCGTGTAATTCATGTAGATAATAAATATAATATGATAAGTATTCTATATATATGATATAAAATCCAATTATATATGATTTTAATATCAAATGAATGATATTATCGCTCGTGCGTACGTACGGACTACCGTCTCCACGAACACGATGAGATTCATTCCCCATCATATCCATAAAATTATAATTATCATTTTATGATTAAAAATAATGTTTAAGGATTTAATATAATTCTGTATATTAATAAGATACACCCTATCCATAAAAAGCACGACTTATGTAACAAAACATATAAAAGAAAATGAGTAAGTTAACACCCAAAATGATGATAATACTAAGATATTATTAACAAAGAAATGTTAAAAGATCATATATGATATCATATTAATGTATATGATTCTTTTATAATTCAATAACAAATATTTCAACATTATAAAGGAGGCTAACGTACCCTCAACCAAGGAAAAAGTACAAAGTAAGGGGTTTCTTATCTCACTTTTAATTCCTTGAGATTTCCATTGTTCACCACTTATTTATTGAATGTGGTGTGTGTACTACCCATGATTGTATTAGTTAAGTAATATAATTTAATTTATGGATATTTGCATCATTATTATATGATCATTTATCATGGGTGTGTGTTTCGTAAGTTACCAAATCGATAAAGAAAATTCAAATTTCAATTCCCACTCATTCGGCTTTATGCATACATCATTGATTATTTTACTCCAAGAATATGTGTGGAATCACTATTACTTTGCATATGTCATAATTTCATATCCCCTTTCTATGGATGTACTTTTGATACACATAATCAATCCATTGATAAATTCTCATGTCATCGGTTTGAACTTGATAAGAGTAATTTTTACTCAATCTCCATTTGTTGAGTTAAACATCCAATTCATTGGTTTTGTTTTTACAAGAATATGTGTGAAGGTCCTCTGAATTTTTTACACTAAATATCCAATAATATTAAGTGTATTTATATTTTTCTCACATAATTATTTCTTTGATTTATCCTTAACCTAAGGATATAGCCTTTAGGAGAGATTTCATCTCAATTTACATTCCATTGAGACTCCTTTGTTGTTATACACCAAATCACTTATATATGGTGTATATAATGTACTTTGACATAGTATATCATGAATACCTTTATTCTCCTGATCTTATAATGTTTTTATTACCTTATTTATTGGTATTAAAGTGTCTCTCTTTTGCATAGGAACTCTAACTAATATATCATTTTAAAATGTTTTAAAGATTTATTATTCTAAATCTTTCTCATTAATTTCCACGTTTTAAAATTGGTTTGAAGGATTTATTTATATGGAGATTAATGTTTTCAAATCAAAATTCCTTTTAAAAGTTTCAATGTGCTATGGGACACATTGATTCAAAAATCTATTTTTAAATGGCTTCTTAGAAAATAGTGTGACTTTTAATTGTTTTCAAGAAAAGGGGATATTTGTCTCAAATAGTTTGGATGATTATTTTCATTTATGTCAATATCCATCATTATTCTTGATTGAGGTTTATATGTTACAATAAAATATTCCATATTGTATTAAATGAGTTATATTTGACTGTGGATGTGTTATTTTTATACCATTCATGGTTTGTGGATAAAGTATTTACATTTCGTATGTTAGATTCAATATGAATGTTTATGTTATATTTCAAAATATTCATATGAGGAATGAATTGGACTTAGTAAGTGACGGGTGGAGCCTGCTATAGCTCCTCGATGCATCGGTAGATCTCATGAGACAAACTAGTGTCTTGGCACAAGGCCTTGACATAATCTTATTTGTATTCTTGGCACGAGGCCTTGACTATGTGGTTATGATAGTCTGGAATTATGCATTCCATCATTATGAAAGTGGTTATTGATATTAAATTTGGTTATTCAAATAGTATAATATCCATGTGAATAAGTAAATGGAATTATTTCATTTTATCTTTTCCATATTATGCTAAAGATCAAGTTTAAAAGTCTTTTGTTTTAGTTATACATTGCCTTAAATGTTTATGCTTATCTATGAATGTTTTTGCTATATTATTATCCTTACTGAGCATCTGATCTCACCCCTTTCAATGTTTTATTTTTCCCAGGATGTGAAGAAGTAATTTAGTAATGACCTGTAGGGATAGTATGAGGGGATATGAAGACAAGATGTTGTTTTAGTTTTTTTACTCTATGTTGTAATGTAAGACTAATGAATATATCTAGTGTTTCCAAGACTACTAAAATAATCGGTATTTCGAGTCATTATCTTTTGCGATCATGCCAATTTTGTGTAATAATTCACCGACTCTCAGGTAACTGGGGTTAGGGCGTTATAGTTGGTATCATAGGAAGTTTAGTAAAAACCATGGAAACTAGATTTAGATAAACTCTGATTAGAGCACATAGACATAAGATAGACTTTCAGGATTAGTATAGAAGAACTTCCTATAATTTTGGTATTGTATAGATTTAATGAGTTTTCTAAGAAATAGATCCTTGTCTGGATACGAGCAGGTAGAAGTGTCTCTGGCACAGATGTACCTAGGGGTAAAACCCGAAAAAACCACTTTGAGAGAGACTCGAATGGGAACTGGTGCATGACAATGGGCCTTGCTGCACTCTTGGTTACAACACTCCCGGGGGATATGCTTAGGATAATTTACATTTTATTTATAAAAAAAATTGATGTATTTTAATATAAGATGAGAATAAATGACCTTGGTTAATCATAAGGTGTTTCAAATTGAGAATATGGTATCATGATATTCGCTAAATGATTTTATGACTTCTGTTACTCACACAATGCTTTCTGGTTTTAGTCAATGGCTGGAGTCCAATGAAGTCATAGTAACTTTGAGGATGATGTACAAGGTGGGAATAATGGTGTAAATGAGCAAAAAAATGGAATGTTGATAAGCATAAAAGATATCGTGTTCATTCCAAATCAGTTTACCAAAAATATGATCAACAACGTATATATTAACAAACTCCCGGACTCAATAAAGAAGAGAAAGGTGATGAATGATAAGATCTCCAGTAGTGGAGAACATGGAGAAAATAATCCTAAATTTCCATCATGCAGGAAATGTGGAAGGAGACACCCATGAAATTGTCTCAACAGAACAAAGAAATGCTTTACGCGTGGGAAGGAAGGAAATAAAGTGAAGAATTGCTGAGGAAAAATGAAGAGTACTATGGAAGAAAATAAAAATTTTCCCAAGTTTCCAATTATATTCATTTCTCGTAAATTTAAGGGACCTTGGCATCACCCAATTCAATTACCTATTATATAGGATAACCTCTTGGTCAAGGAATAACCTATGTGGAAATAAATGAATGGAAAAATATTTAATGTTATTAGTGCTCCTTGTTGTTGAGATTACTTTAGGTGAATTTTCTCTTATATGTGTAACCCTTCAATTTATCATGTGAGAATGATATTTTAAGAACACTTGTCCTTTCTCTCATGGATATAGTTATAAATAACCATTTGGTTTTATATGATCATTGGGTTTGAGGCAATTACAAGTTATTATATTTTGTGATGAAAAATCAAGTTATGAGATAACATTTGTGGTTAAATTATATTATGGTTATTTTTAGAAATTTATCTCATTTTGGTAATTTTATAAATTATATTTTTTGAAAAAGGAAAACACCTAGACATGTGACAACCCGTCGCGTTGGACAAAGCTGTGGGAATTGAACCCATAAAAAAATTGCAATAAGGATTTATCACCTACCACTAGACTACATGATGTCCCTGGTTTGTGTGATTCATTATTTTTAGTTAAATTATTTTATTGATCAATAATAAGTTGATTTGGGATCTTATGTCTTATCAAGTGAATACCCTTAGTATAGGAAAATGATTTGGTTATTAAGTGATAAATGTTATTTTGGAAGATGTTTGCTTTGTTGGGAACACTATATGCCCAAGGAAAATAGAATTCTATGGGATATAATTTGAGGAGTAATGGTAGATTTTTATCTATGTTTTCATTATTGATTAATAGTGATTTGGGTAATTTATGGAAATGATTACCCCATAATATAGAATATGTGATTACGTTAATTACTTTTGAGTATGTGACTTTAAGAGTAGTTGATATCATTTGGAGATACAATTTAACGTGGAATACTACATAACCAAATTCTTCTATGTTTTTGGTTTCAATATTAGTTTGGATTATATTGACGCATTTTAATGAAAATTGTTTATTGAATGGTATTTATTTATCTTTGGGGTATTGTTGGTTTAATTTTAGAAATTAAGATTAATTTTTTCTTTCTCTAATGAAATATTCTATTGGGGGATCATCAGATGTTATACTAACCATTTTGGTTTTGATTAATCTCTAAAGAAAAGGTAAATATATAGTCTATCCTATGTGGATCATGTGATTCTATAAGAAGTTTATTCTATCTCTTTCAGTGTGACCACGTCTTTATGAATACTCTTCGTTTAAAAATGAGTTAGTAGTAGGAAATTATTAAAGAATGAAACTTTACTCAAAAAGTATGTATATCTCTTTATGTTCTTAGTCAATATGAGAAATGAATTCCTCATCTTTATGTAATGTAACTTAAAACAAAAAAATGTTGCCCATTTACTTTTCCTACTGGGAAACTAATGACCATTTGTCCCATCACAAGTTGGTGGTTTTCTTGTTGTTAGCTTTTTCATGATCATGTTCTCTATACCTCTCGATCATAAATTGACACTTAGTTTATCATCCATATCCATGTTTTTCTACATGGAATCCTATTATAGGTAATATCGGGTGACCTTTTTACTTCTCTTTCTTTCTTTTGAAGTGATAGTTTTATTGACTCTTTTTACAATGTGGGAATTTCCATTATATTCTCAAGCCCAATTTTAAAAATTAAAAGGATGCAATTTATTGAAGGAGGGAAGAATGTAACACCCCAAGCTTCCATGGTACGTTTCCTTTTGAATAATGCAATAGAGTGTGGTGTACGCAACTTCGAGTTCTAACACACACCACAACCAATCAAACTAGCCATTATGAATAGTAATACCCACTTTTAGAAATTTCATAAATTTTATCTTTCAATATGGACTTAATTTTTGGATTCAGAATATAGAAATTAGCTTAGGGTGAATTGTTTTTATTTTTCTGAAAACATTCAATTTTTTATGAATAGTGAAAAAACACAGAGTTATAGTTTAAAAACAATTTTTATTTAAATAATTACTTATTTTATTTAAATTTAATTAAGGTCAAAATAGATACATAATACCTACATAAGTTCAATGTAATTCATTGGAGTTAGTTTAGAATAATTTTAGATATATAAAAATTTTATGGAACTTTTCGCCGTCTTTTACACACCTCCTAGGAGAATTTGGAAATTCACGAAATACATAATTTTACTACTTCTGTGAGTGGAATTTAAAAAATCCAAAAAACACTGTTAATATCAAGGAGTAAAATGCGGTTCAATTAGATAAAAATATTTTTTGGTGAATAGTAACTTTTTACTTTTATTTACCATGGTTAAAAGTAAATAGGGTAATTAAGGGTAAAAATGATATTAATATTACCCTAACACATGTCCTAATTATATTGGACAAGTGTATCTCGACCAAACCCAACCTTAGGAATAAAATATTACCATTTAGGTCCACTTGGATTAGATTAGGACATTTATTATTTTTTAATTCAAAGAAGAGTTAAAAGTGTTAAAATCAAATTTTAATAAATAAAAAAAAATTAATATAGGGTGATACATTAGATAAATTAGATTATAAATATTAATTAAAAATCTAAAAATATTTCCTACATAATTTTAATTTATTTGTAATTTTTAGACATTAAATAATTTAATTTATTTATGACACAATGGTGATGCAGTAATTACTGAATTAATGAAATATTAAAATAATTGAAATTATAAATATCCAAATTAATATAATATGGGAGTTTTTATGAATTAAAATAATTTTATAGGTTAATATGACATATTATTATTTGTTATATGAATTTTATTCAAAGTAATAATGTTGTAATGAATTTATCAAAAATAAAATACCCAATAGTGTCAAAATTGACATAAAAGATTTTTTAAAACAAATATTATATTATTAATTGATATTATATTAATAAAAATATAATTTTTGGCCAGAGAACTTATATAATGATAGGGGTATCATTAATGGACCACATGGGGTACTCTTAGAAGTATATAGTAAGTTTATTAACTATATAATATAAAAATACAAAGAGACATGGTAATTGTCAAACTATTTAACTAAGAGTTAAATCTAAAAGATAAGGTTACTATAATGACCCAAAACTGTCTAAAATCTATAGGTTGGGTGTTTTTCGATCCATCCCCACCTTAGACAATGAATAATCTACTTTGGAGCAATTAAAAACTGAATATGAATTTATTATAAATTAATAAATTAAGTTTTTCTTAAAGAGCCCCTCCTCCGCCTTATAAAAGGACACCACTTATAACCATTTTCTCACACCTACCAAGCCTTTTGGATCTGAAAACCTCTTCCCAAATACCCTCCCAACCTCCCTCAATTAATCCTAGAGGCCTTAGTTTGATCATAAAGCCAACTTAAGGAGCCCTTTTGATCAAATCAATAGGAAGAACCTGAAGAAGAGGTAACATTTTCACCACCCTCTTCCAAGTTCCTTTCTTCTTAAACTTCTTCATTATTTGTTATTTCCATTCTAAATTAATAAATCCAGTATCTTATATATACTGTGATGTTATTATAAATATGGTAAAACCATATTCAGTATTCTATCCATCCTATGAATGACATGTCAATATACGTGCGTATGTATGGCTTACCGTCTCCACATTGTGGTGTAATTGTTATTCAAAACATTATTATTTAGATGGGTATAATAATGATGTGTAATTCATGTAAATAATAAATATAACATGATAATTATTCTGTATATATGATATAACATCCAATTATATATTATTTTAATATCAAAACAATGGTATTATCGCTCGTGCGTACGTACGGACTACTGTCTCCACAAACGCGATGAGATTCATTCCCCATCATATCCATACAAGTCTAATTCTCATTTTATGATTAAAAATAATTTTTAGGTAAATAAGATAATTATTTATATGAATAATATACAACCTATCCATAACAAACACGACTTATGTAACAAAATATATAAAATAAAATGAGTAAGTTAACACCCGGAACGACGATAATACTAAGATATTATTAACAAAGCAATGTTAAAAGATCATATATGATATCATATTAATGTATATGATACTTTTATAATTCAATAAAAATTATTTCAAAATTATACAGGAGTCTAACCTACCCTCGACCAAGGAAAAAGTACAAAGTAAGGGGTTTCTTATCTCACTTTTAATTCCGTGAGATTTCCATTGTTCACCGATTATTTATTGAATGTGGTGTGTGTACTTACCATTATTGTATTAATTGTGTAATATACATTAATTTATGGATATTTACATCATAATTATATTATCCTTCTTTCATGGGTGTATGTTTCATAAGTTACCAAATTGATAAAGGAATTTGAAATTTCAATTTCCACTCATTCGGCTTTATGCATACTTCATTGATTATTTTACTCCAAGGTTATGTGTGGAAAAACTATTCATTTTCTTATGTCATAATTTACAATCCTCTTTATATGGATATACTTTTTATACATATAATCACTCCATTGATAAATTCTCAATTCTTTGGCATGAACTTGATAAGAGTAATTTTTACTCAATCTCCATTTGTTGAGTTAACCATCCAATTCATCGGTGTTGTTTTTACAAGAATATGTGTGAATGTCCATTGATTTTTTTACACTGAATATCCAATCATATTAATTGTATTTATATTTTTCAAACATAATTCTATCGTTGATTTATCCTTAACCTAAGGGTACGTTCTTTATGAGAGATTTCATCTCAATTTACATTCCATTGAGACTCCATTGTTGTTATACACCAAATCACTTTTATATGGTGTATATAATGTAATTTGACATAGTATATCATGAATACCTTTATTATCATGATATTATAAGGTTTTTATTACCTCAAATATTTGTATTCAAGTGTCTCTCTTTTGGTTAGGAACTCTAACTAAAATATCATTTTAAAATGTTTTAATGATTTATTATTATAAATCTTTCACATTAATGTCCACATTTTAAAAATGGTTTTAAAAATTTATTTATATGGATATTAAAGTTTTCAAATAAAAATTCCTTTTAAATGTTTCAAATTTGTATGGGACACTTTGATTCAAATATCTATTTTTAAATTTCCTTTAACAAATAGTGTGACTTTTAAATGTTTTCAAGAAAAAGGGGATATTTATCTCAAATAGTTTTGATGATTATTTTAATCTATGTCAATATCCTTCATTATTCTTGATTGAGGTTAATCTATTACAATACAATATTTCATATTTTATTGAATGAGTTATGTTTGACGGTGGATGTGTTATTTTTATACCATTCATGGTTTGTGGATAAAGTATTGACCTTTCATATGATAGTTTCACTATGAATGTTTATGTTATGTTTCAAAATCTTCATATGAGGAATGAATTGGACTTAGTAAGTGACGGGTGGAGCCCGCTATATCTCATCGATGCATCAGTAGGTCTCATGAGAAAAACTAGTTTCCTGGAAAAAGGCCTTGACAAAATCTTATTTGTAATCCTGGCACGAGGCCTTGACTATGTGGTTATGATAGTCTGGAATTATGCATTACATCATTATAAAAGTGGTTATTGATATTATATGTGGTTATTATACTAGTAGAATATCCATGTGAATAAGTAAATGTCATTATTTCATTTTATATTTTCCATATTATGCTGAAGTTCAAGTTTAAAAGGCTTTTGTTTTATTTGTACATTGCCTTAAATTTTTATGCTTATCTATGAATGTTTCTGCTATATTTTTATACATACTGATCATCTGAGCTCACCCCTTTCTATTTTTTATTTTTTCCAAGATGTGAAGAAATAATTTATAAATGACCTGTAGGGATACTATGAGGGGATATAAAGACAAGATGTTGTTGTATATTTTTTACTTTATGAAGTAATGTAAGACTTATGAATATATCTAGTGTTTCGAAGACTACTAAACTAATCCGTCATTCGAGACATGATCTTTTTTTATCATGCCAATGTTATGCAATAATACACCAACTCTGGGTAACTGGGGTTGGGGCGTTACATATCACAATCGCCACTATATTCCCTATGTAGTGGTGAGTATAAAAATATTATGAATTCTTAATGGATTCCAACACAAATCCAATTTAGATAAATTAAATATTTCAAATCCAATAAAAATTATAAATTTAAATAATTTAAATCCAAAACATTTTATCTGTAAATATAATTTTCCAATTGAAAACCATTCCTAATACCCCACCCAAATTTACACTATTTAAATATAATTATAGATAAACATGTTTACATAAAAAATAACAAATACATGTAATATTTAATTATATTACTAGATATACCAACTCATTTAGGAATCCATATTCATATATCATAAACTCACTCCTTAATAACAGTCACATTTTATTCCTTGTTATCCCAAAATTTTTTGTCACAGATGTAATTTTTTAAGCCATCACATCACCAAGGATGTAATATAGAGGTTTCAAAAGATATGTCTCACCAAATCTATTCATACACATAGTCACACCATATATAATAAAACCATGAAATTAATAAATTAAATTTCAAAAACATTACATAATTAAATCAATATTTTAAGTGTACAATAATTTATAATCCAATTCCAATACATTGAAAAATCATATTTTGAAACCACAATGTTTTTCAATATTATTAATGTAAATGAAATAGTAATTCCATATTTTTTTCTCTAATAATTCTATATTTAAATAAATTCATCATTTCACCAAAACAAATTAAATTCAATTTTCTAATTTACCAAAATAAATCACGATGCACAATAAATTATCCAATTTAATAATATGAATTAGATCGTCATACCAATATGCATGACTTTTAAAAAATCCCACAAGATCCATTTTTAAAAAATCACAAAATAAATTAAAATCCATAAATTACTTTTAAAGATGAACCAAAATAATAAATCTAAATATGACGATTCTTTCTTTGAAATTACCATGATTATATCCAAAATGGAATAAAATATTTAATTAAGTATAAAATGATACAAACTAATCAAATAATTCATAAAAAATATCCTTTTATTTCATGTT
Source organism: Viscum album (assembly GCA_963277665.1). Taxonomy (NCBI): domain Eukaryota; kingdom Viridiplantae; phylum Streptophyta; class Magnoliopsida; order Santalales; family Viscaceae; genus Viscum; species Viscum album. The sequence goes on along the minus strand of OY728138.1, from coordinate 716,752,933 downwards.
AATATGATCAATCATCAATGGAGTTAATTGTTTATAGATAGAGAAACATAAATTTTACTTGCAAGAAGACCTAAAATCAACAATCATCAATGTATAATTAAAATTTTATATTATATGGGAAAATGATTTTTTTGGAAAAATTTGTGTCATGTATCCCAAAAGGCATTATTAAGCATAAGGTTAGGAAAACCATGAATATAACCATTATGAACGAGCCCAGGATGTAATCCGACCAAAAACCCTACCCAGTACTTGGCATGGACTGAAGGGCATTCTGGATCCTCATAGGCTATCAACAAGGTTTGGTCATCAAAAAACACAAGTGGGAATGATTTAGTCCACAAAAGATAAAACCATGATCAAAATAAAATGAACCAAGAAGGAAAAAAGAGCTAACAACTGAACATAAATGAACAAGGAACTGATCAAGGTATAAAATACATTATAACAAGCCGAAACTAAATACGAAACTAGAAAAAATACCAACTACCAATAAATTTTCATGACCTCATGGTCACGTCAAACAATAAGACTAAACCTGCTCCAACAGCGATCACTTGATCCATGAAACATGAAAAAAAGATGAACCTAAAGAACATCTCAGGTCTACTGTAACTGAGTGGTATAGGAAGGGTGTGAGCTAAAAACTCAATATAAATCACCACATAATCCAAGTGTTTCCTTTAAAAAAATATTCTGTCAATACTAGTTTGAAATATAGTTATAAAAATAGTGGTTTTCATATTTTATTGTGAAAATATTTTTTCCCACATTAGAATCTAACACACACCACATATCATTTCCAAAATCAGTTTTTTAAAATCAAAATACTAAATAAGAAAAATAAAGCTTCAGATAAAAATAAATAGATAAATGGTGCAGGATGGAAAAATATAGTATAATGTGACCAATAAATATAAATAATAACCATGGGAGATCCTAAACATCCATAAAGGACCCCTGGACATACTCTGTTCGGAACAACCTATCGGTGTATGGTGAATCCCATAAATCAATAACTAACTGGCTACTCTCTCCTAGAATCACTAGTGGCATAACCATATTATCCTATATACAACTCCAGGACAGTACAAACCCATCTAATTGGGGCTAGTAATAAACTATCACTCAATCATCTGAAATACACTTAGGAAGTCATGGTGGTAGTAAACCTTTTTAAGTGTGAGGACAACAGACATGTGACTCATCATACCTATCGTCACTTCAATGGCCTACCCTAAACATTTAAACCATTAAATGATAACACTTGAAAAAAAATGCACCCTATAAAGGTTCCCTATATATATACACACACACACACACAATTCAAATCACACAAGGTGATAACCAGGCCTCCATACCATATAAAAAACTAAATCATTTCATAAAACATTTCAGGTTACCCACTGGGGACACGCTTTTACAAAAGCACAATCTATTCCAAAGGTTAACACAAACTGCATCATTAAGTTAGAAGTGCTAAATGGGCCTTTATGATTCACACTCCCAAATACATTTACTGAGAAAATTTCCCAAATCCTAATTTTTGAAAAAAAAGCATGTTGTAAAATAGGCCTAAAGACCCCTTAAGAAAAAAAAAACCAAAACACGCACTAAGAACCAAATGGGAATACCATTAGAGATTCCATTTTAAATAATTTTTAGAAACGACATAACGGGCCCAACATCTTTTAGAAAACAAGAACCATTTAGTAAACCAAGGATTCATGAAAATCCCTATATAAAGAACCATCTCCACTTAAAATCACATCCATGTGTGCTCATAGTGCACCCAGTTATGTTCAAGAATCTAATATGATACTAAAAAAATTCGACATTTTTTTAAAATTCAAATCCATTCAACCAAATTATTTGGATTGCACAATCCATCTCATTGAATCTATAAAACCCTTCTCAAAAAATTTTGATATAATTATCAAGCTACATAAATACCAAATTACACACACCAAACCAAATTGAAAAATAAGAAATGATTTATCAACATAAATAAATCTAAAAAGGTCAAAAAATCCCCAAATTTCAACCTAATGAACAATATAATTTCAAACAAACACCAAATGTGTCATACCCCTAGGCATTGTACACAAATATCATTACAACCCACATTTTAGTAAATTCTACCAATATGAAGTTAGTACCAAGATCTATCCATATGTATTATAGAGGTGTGAAGGATATTCAAAAATTAATTAAAAACATAAAAGTGTCTATCAATTTTGTCAGAAATAAAAAAATAGGAAACGCCTACCTAAATGTATTACCGATGCAATGAAACATCAAGGGTACGAAGAACTAAGACCCATGGATGAACCACACATCCACACCGCAAGGAAGTCAACCAAAATCATCCAACACTAACTGTAGGGTTATTCCAAATGTTTTCCATGCCAAAATTGAACCATGAAATGAGATAGGGGGAAGAGGAGAAGAGGAATGGTGAATATTTGATGAAAAAAGCATGATGAATCACTAACCTTTCTTTAGAAACCTCCCCAAGAGTTTCCCATAATGAATAATAAATAAGGGGAACCCCTAGTTGATAGTCAATAGATAGGGCCTTAAATGGGAGGTAGAATTACCAAAATCAAATCACTATATTAAATATTATGAAAACCATAATTGGATGCATGGTTTTGTTGCATGGATTTGTAAACCCTACACAAACTATAAAAATGCTACAATATAATTTTTTTAAACATTCATGTTTAGGTCAAAATGTTTGATAAAATCCTTCTCAAATGACGAGACCTATAAAATAGGTCAAAACCCTCAAATGTCATCGCAAACACAAGGGATTCCCACCAAAAGATCCTTGAATTATTTAAACACAATATAATGACATCGTGGGTGTCCAAAACTATCCACCATGAAAATTTATCCCAATATCATTCACAATAAACATGAATAGGTCTAGAATAAATTTGAAACCACCAAAACATGAAGAAATTTTTTGGACACTGAACTGAAACCTCAAAAAATGGTACATCATAGATAAAAGAATAAAATAAAGTAGTATCTATGGTCGGGGTGTGACAATTATCCCCACCACAAAAACATTTCTGACCCCAGAATGTTTTCCAGCAAAAAGTAAAGAAATATTTTCTTCCATTCCTGAAAAAAATTAATAGGAAACATAGACCTAAACCTAACTATTCACTACATAAGTCACACCCGAACAATCAAGAAGAAACTACGGCATAAGAATGAAGTTGAGGGGAGAACACGAGAGGGTTCTCCCCACCACAAAAACTCAACTAAAACAAAAAACATTTAAACCCCAAAAAACACCCTCACTACAACTGAGAACTAGGGAACTCCCAACACAAACCGAAATGACTTCCTTAGCACTATCTAAACAACACAACTACTATGAATTAAAACGATTCCCCACTTATGTCGACCCCGCCAACACTAGGGGAAGATCACAAAAGGAACCCAATCCAAAACAAAAAACACCATCCATTATCTACAAAAAATTTAATATTCTCCAAATGATAAAAAATAAAATTGAAACCAACCCACACAAGGGTCATGCACACTTAATGAAAAACAAACGATTCAAAAATCCATGTTCAAATGAAAAAATTACTAAAATTATGATAAACAATTCCATTAGTCATGTACAAAGAAATAATTAACTTACATCAAGAACCAAAATCTACAAAAAGGAAACCACAATTTACATAATAGAACATGGGGAACAAGCAGGGACAATGTTTGAATTACCCTATGAAACCCTAATTAGGAGCGAGCTTCACCCCGAGACCTATGGATGGGGATTTGATGGCTGAAGTGTCTCTTGAATAAAACATAGGAATGATCATCCCTTTGACACACCTCCTTGATTGAGAAAATACTCTCCAATAACTTCTATAGGTGACCCAAATGTACACAATGAAAAAATTCCTTCAGAGGGATTAGATAAGATGGCTTTGAATTCTTGGACCAGCCACACTGATGGAACACCATAAAACAGACTGATGATCTATAAGTTTAAACCAATGAGGATAACTCATTAGGAATAGGTTCATTATGCATCCACTCCTTGACAGATGGGGATCCATTATGAATGATGAGTGGAATTAGATTACCAACCATCTATGCTCTAGAAACCAACTCAGCTAAGAATGCTTCATCCACTTGCTTCTCAAAACAGAGGTCCTCAGAAAAGAGAACCCACTTTTTTATCATTGTACAAATACCCTTAGGAAAAGAGAACTCTTCATTAGATCATGTGACACAACCTTGGGAGAAAAAACGATATGTCCTTGAAATGATCAATGTAGTCCTTCACCATCCACTAGCCATGTTGAATATATAGGAGCTCTTACCTTTTTCCATCTTAATCTATTCATGTATGAACCATCAGACGAAGATATTTATAAAGAAATACCACATCATCTCAAATTGAATCGATATTGTGGAGGACAACACCCACTAATACAGATTTGGACATTCGAACAAACATAAATCTGCATGAACACTAACAGTTTTATGAATTCCCATCAATCTGAATAAATGCTCTACTTTCTCAATCCACTCTATTACCTCTAACAAAACTCGACCACCATGAAAGATAGGAAACACTCGAGAAGAACCAAAAACATATAATGACTCATTAGAACTTCTAGAAATCATTCTGGGTGACATTTTCTCAACAACACATGAATCAAAAAACCAAAACAAACATCAAACTGAAGCACAATCAAAAGTAATGCCTCATTCTAAAATAGCAGGCTCACAAACCAAACACATGCAAAAACATTTAAGATCCTCTTTTTAATAAAATTTCATTCAAATTTAAATTTCAAAACCACTTTCTTTGAAGGAAACATTCCATATACTGTAACTTAGTCTTTGAACTAAATTAAAATTTCCAAATTATTTCCACCTTCAATATCAATTTAGAAAAACAATTCCAAGACCATGATTTCAATCACCCACCCATGGCATCTCGTGAATCATTACATGTGCGCCCATCCAATTTCTCATACATAATCCACAAACAAGTGACCCCATTCAATTTCTATAAATACCCACAACAGTGTGACCTTACATAAAGAGTACCATGTGTCACACATCTCTTTTCCTAATAAAATCCAATAATATACCAAATTATACAAACCAAAAAACTTTCCCTTATAAAATTCATTTTACAAATTTTAAAATTCATTTTACCAATTTCAAAACCATTTGAATGAAATCATTTTTCCGTTTCAAAATAAATTCTATTTTAAAATAATACTCCAATTACCTAGAACTTAAATGAAAATCAACATGTACCAAACCACCAGAATGTGAAACTATTAGTTATTTTGAACCTCAAGACATGGTATTGGTCCATCCCCCAAGTTAGAAATAAAACCTAGGAGGAACTTCAACCATGTACTATCACTCCACATTGGTCACTACTCCATGTGGTATCATGACATAACACAAGCTCACTTCTATTATCATTCCTCAATAAAAAAAGAAAAAAAAGACTCAAATCCCTAACTACCCCTAGAAACTCGTTGTTCAAAACATGCAAGAGTTTGTGATGCTCTCCCCATACCTACCTCATGAGTCTCGATAGTACTAATCTCAATCTACCTAAAACCCCAAATAAATAATGTCCTCCCATGATACCATTTTTTCATGAACTAGCCCATGATGTCCTCTAACCTAACACCTTACCCAATCTGTGAAATTACTCAAAGGGCGTTCCCGATACCCATGAGCTGGTAACAAGTGTTGGGAAACGAAACATAAAAGTGATAACGATTTACGTCTCAAAAGTTAAAATTAGAATCAATATAAAATGACCCATACAAGACACATGATCTAAAAAATAATCATAAATAAACAAATAATTGATCTAGGTACAAATACAAATGAAAAAGATGAAATTAAATAAAAAAAGGAAAGAAGACCACACTATCATGAACATAATTTGAAATCCTAGTCCCCTCCAACCACATGAATAATTCTACTCCACCAGTGATCACCTAATCAAGGAAACCTGAAGAATAGATAAAACTGCAAAACAGCTTGGGTCTACCAACACCGAGTGGTATAGGTAGTGTGTGATCTAACAAATCTGTCATAAATTGCGAAATAATCCAATTGCCTCCTTTCAAAAAATATCCCATTAACACTAGTTTGAAATAAATTTATAAAAAAGGGGTTTTCAAATTTTAGTGTACAACACTATTTTCCCACATTAAAATCCAAGACACAATACATATCATTTCCCAAAACCAGTTTTTATTTTATAAAAAAAATAAACAATATGAAAAAACAAGGTTGAGATGAAAAGAAATAGATAAAAAATGATGGATATAAAAAAATATAGTAAAAAGTGATTAAAAAATCCAAATAATAACCATGGGAGATCATAAACATCCTTAGAAGACCCCTAGACGTACTCAGTTCAGAACTACATTTTGGTATATGGCGATTCCCTTAAGTAAATAACCAACTAGATAATCTATACTAGCCTTAGTCATAGAAAAAACATCATGTTCTTTATAAGACTATAGGAGGTTACCAACCCGTCTAATCGAGGAAGGTATGCAACCATCACTCGATCATCTAAAAGACGCCCAGGAATCCATGGTGGTAGGAAATATGTATAAGTAAGAGGCCAATGTATGCATGACCATCTTACCAATAATCACTGCACTTGACTATCCCAAACATGGACACCAATATATAATAAAAATTGAAAGGACATCCTTCCTATAAAGGTTACCCATATATATACATATACAAATAAAATCCCACAAGGTTCCAATTAGGCCACCATACCATATAATACTTTAAATCATTTCATAAAAAATTTACGGTTTTCCATCAGACATACACTTTTACCAGGCCATAATTCATTCCAAAGGTTAATAAAAACCACATCCTAGAGTTATAAGTTCCAGACTATACTTTAAGATTCACACTCTCAAATACAATTACCGAGATCATTTCCCAAGTCCCCATGTTTAAAAAAAGTAACTTGTAAAACATGCCAAACCGACCCTTAATCCAAACATTTACCAAAAAACCAATATCCAAAGGGTCATACCATTTGAGATTCCATTTTAAACCATTTTTAGAATCCAAAAAAATGACCCAACTTCAATTAGAAAACAAGATCCATTTAGGAAACCAAAGATTCTAGAACCACACAATTTAATGAACCATCTTCATTTTAAAGCACATCCATGTGTGCACTTATTGCACCAATGTATGTTCCAACATCCAATGAAATACCAAACATCCAATATGACACACAAAAAATATTTCCACAAAATCACCAAATTCTTTAAAATGATATCCAATAAAAAACATTATTTTAATTGCACAACCCATCTCAATGAAACCATAAAACCCTTCCCAAAATATTTTAATAAAATTATCAAGATACATCAATATCAAATTATACACACACAAAAAAATTCACAAAAAAACAATTCCATAGCAACATAAATATATCAAAAAAATTAAAAAAAACCAAATTTCACCCTAAAGAACAATAAAATTTCATACAAACACCCAAGGTTCTCAAACCAAAGGCATTGTACAAAAATATCTTTGGAAACACATTTTTTAATTAATTATACAAATATGAAATTACCACAAAGATCTATCAATATGTTTTATAGATGTTTTAAAGACATTAAAAACTAATTGAAAACATATATGCGTCAATAGATTATTATAGAATGGAAAAAGTTGGTAACACTGACCTCAACAGAGTACAGATGCAATGAAACATCAAGGGATTGAAGAAATAAGACCCAAGGACAAACTCCACACCCTAACATCATTGAAATAAACAAAAATCATCCATCCCTAATGATAGGGTTTGTAAAATAGGGTTCCAATCCAAAATATATCCATGAAATGAGAGAGGGGGAAGAGGAGAAGTGAAATGGGAAAGATTTGATGATGAAATAATTATGAATCCCTAAAATTGCTTGATAAATCTCTCGAAAAGTGGCCCAAAACAACGAATAAATAATGAGGTTCCAACAAGTGTATATAAAATAGGTAGTTATTAAAATGGGATATAGAATCACCTAAATCAGATCACTAGGTTAAAATATATTAATACCATAATGGGTTTCATGGTTTTGTTGAACAGTTTTGAAAACCATGCAGTAACCGTGAAAATGCTTCTGGAAAATTTCTACAACTTGTAGTTTTAGGTTGTTGGGTGTTGAAAACCCATTCTCAAATAGCGTAACATATGAAAGAGGTTAAAACCCACAAATGACACCCCAAACACTTTTTAAGCCCACCCAAATATATTTGAATCATTTAAACACAATATAATGACACTATGGCTACCACAATCTCTACACCATGATACTTTCTCCAAATTTCCATCACAATAACCAAGAATAGGGATAAATAAAACAAAAAACACAAAAACATGTATAGTTTTTTTTTGTAAAATATAAACCCAAACCTCAAAAAAAAAATTGTCCAATATCAAGAAAATAATATAATGGAGTATCTGAGGTCTGAGTGTGTTAGTAACCATCCTAGAAACTTAGGACCTTCCTTCATGACCTAACCATTTAGATATTTGTGAATTAATTTTCACAATTCTGGCTAGCCCTCATAGTTAAATTAACCCTAAAAATAAATATACCCACCCACCTTATCCCCTAAAAACTCATATTACCAACCTAAATAATCCTAAAAAATAGAACATTGAATTCAATGACATTAAAACCATCCTCACCATAAAATATTTAACCCTAAAAAAGACTCTAGTAACTTCTCTCCTTGAAAAAAAACATCCCTTTCCCATATCATTTCTATATCTATCTCCCAAAACTCCTCATCAAATATCTCATTCTTCCATAACACCTATACCATTAGAATACTACTTCCTTTTATAATATTGTCTTTATAATACTTAACATGAATAGGTTTATCATTTAAAATGTATTAGGATACAATACAAATGTCTCCTATATCCAAACATGAGATGAATATGAATTATTCTTCTAAATATTTGAGACTTGGAATTTTTTATTAAATTCCAAATTATTCAATGGTAACACAAATCATTAGGACACTTTAATTAATTTATAATTTATCTCAAAAGGTTCCTCATATCATGACATAAATTTCATATACATACCAATCAATAGGCTAAACAGGGTGTCACCTGTAAAAATTCATGGTCTCTAATATTAAATTTCCAAGGTTGTCATTTAAAATCAATGAAATATTTCTACTAGTTCTGAGCTAAATTCATTCTTTATTAATCAATTTAACTCAATTACTTATCTGTTACACCATAATAGGGATCATAATAGTTATTTCACCAGCATCAATAAACCAAAATGGGGATCAATAAGGTAGAATATACCATTACTTAAATGGGTCCATATAACTTTTTTAATAATTATTATTATTATAAAAAAATTATTCAAATAATGATAATCCTCCAAAGTCCCCCAAAAATCAAGAGCATGGGATTAAATCATATTATCTAAACCATAAATAATACGCTCCATCCACCCATCCATTTAAGGATGATACACCATGGTCTTGTTCAAATATATCCCCATTGAAATTTTGGAGTCCTCTATATAATTTAGATGTATATCAAGGATAAATATATTATATAACAAACATTGAAATATCATGATACATACAAATATTACACACACAATATCTTCCAAGATCATCAATTAAATATGTATCTCATATTGGATATAATTTCACCAAATTCAATACTATATTGTCAAGGTCAACATGGAAGAGTTATGGTTCTTGGGTTATAGTGGATGTGATATTCAAGATCATATCTCAAGATTCACACTATTGGGATGGGAATTTAAATGGTAAAAACTATCAAGAATACACCCTAAAGGGTTGAATAAGAGTATAAACCCAATATGACTATTTATTACCTTCATAAACACTCTTCCACCATAATAATCTTAATTTATCTTTAATACACAATTATGAAGACCCATATTATATTTTTAAATTTGGTTGAACACATAAAAGGGAATTAATTCATCCAATATATATTGATTTAATAAAATAGAATTTAAATTTAAAATGATACATTCCTGATTTAAATAGTTTCCCTAGTTCAGGTTATATTCAAGGGTATAGGAATATCACTTGTACTATACTAAATATTATATTTCGGAAGGATATAAGTAAAAAATAAGGATATAAGACTCATTATTAACTCTACATATCAATATAATGGAACACTTCTACATAACAACATAAAAATAAAGCGATGATTATATGATAATAGATTCATTCTTTGAGTGGTGATCTGCTAATGCATATTATAATTGAATTTTTCACAAAAATAACATTATAATTTTTCATTTTTTAATTAGTATTTACTCGGATCATCATATTTTATATATTTCTTATTTACTTACATATTCATGGATAATCATATATGAGTCTTTATCATAATAATCCTCACCTGTCAGTCTCATAGTGTAAAATTGAGATGTGCATCACCCCTTAATTTTTATTATATGATTCGTATTAACACTTTATCTTATATTTTAATAGTTATAAATCTTCACAAAATATCATGATTATTTCTAAGTACTTCATAAGTCTGCATGGATCATATTTTTAAACAACTAAGGTTCGTGTTTTTAATGTGTTTAGGAATTAACAAAAATCAATTAAAATTGTTTTCTGGATTTATTATACATAAAAAATAAAACTAATTATTTACACTTACATATGAGACCATGATCCTTGTGTATGATCATATTCATGTGTGACATGAGTTTTATAAACCACTAAATATTCAATGGTCTTTTAGGATCCTCTCATGAAAATTAATCTAATTTATTACTGCATGAATTAATGATTATTTATACTTAATTAGTTTTACACCATCAATCATATCACATAAAAAACATCCTACAATTCATCATATATCCATAATATTATGTTATTACATATTTTCAAGCTAAAGTGGACTATGAGAAGTAGTTTTCTGAAGTTTTTTCCCCACTAGAGTCACGTGTTATGGTACCTTCAATCATAATCTATGATATAAGGTCTTGTAACATTTTATGCACAGTAGTATCACTTTTATATTCTTAAAAATAAGTTTCACATTTACTATGGAATTTTTACCAATTTAATGTTACCTATATTTTAACTAGAGGTTATTTAAATAACATGTTACTTGTTTATAAAATAAATCACATGCATGTCATGACTGTCGATACAGACAAAAATTCAATAACCTTATGAAACATCCTTTTTGTTATTTGAATAAAATATACATTCAATAAAACAACATTCTATAGAGGGTATGAATTATGTGCAATATAATCTCTTCATTAAAATATCAGATACATAAATTAATCATTTAACCACTAGTAGTGTCTTATTCATCTACAATGATATATGTACAATAATGGATATGGATGGACAGAATACAACATATAATTACCCTTGCTTATCATATATGGACATTACATCACTTTTCTGGAATACTTAATACAATAAACAAACACATTCTCAAAGACCATATTAGTTCATTTCTTTTGGAAATGTAGAACACACACTTCTAGTATAGTGAAAGATCATTAAATTTTTCTACAAAGATCTTCCCCTTTTTTATACTCCTTACTAAAACCTTTCTTTATAACCTGGGGGAAGGAAAACATAAGAAAGGGTGAGGTTGGATTCTCAATAAGAGTAAAAAAGGGTTATATATACATATAAACATGAGAATAAAGGGTATGATAATGGGATCATAACATTATAATATCATGCGTTTCATATCATAGGTAAACATGAATCATAAGGAAATCACAGAATATAATCCATAAGATCATAAAATTGACAAAAGGCATTAAATTATTGCATAAACATAAAATTATTACTTTGTGAACATGTATAAATAGTAAGAGGTTTACTCAATAAATTAAGGATGAAAAATCAATCGCTTGTATAAATGTATGGACATGAAAACAAGGTCCACACATAAAATTATGGACATGAAAACATGGTCCATGCATAGAATTGTGAACATGAAATCATGTTCACACATAAAATACATACATCATGAGATTCTATGTTTATAGGAGAAATTAGAGGGATATATAGGTCCCAACCATCACATAATCAAATCATTCTTATGTGTCCCACAAAAAAATAAAACATTCATCATACCATAACCCATGGAAAAAATGGGCTTCTGAAACATCATTTCATGATAACATAATCCATGTAAAAATAATAGATATCATAAATATAATTTCATCATAAATCAAATATAACCATATAAATAATAGGGATATTATACACAACACAAAATTATATTGACTAATTCCATCTTAGATGGAAAATAATTTTGATAGAACACTCAAAAATAATTCTTTTGGAAAAACATTTCTTTAATAAAAAATTTTTCGTTTATTTAAACACTACACAATTTTAAAAGAAAATAATTTCTTTGAAAATATTGTTGAAAATTTTTAAAAGATTAATCAAGGTAAAAATACATAATGAATGAATAAAATTGCATTAATTCCATATAAGTTAAAAAAAATTCTTCTCATACTTTTACTAGACAAGTAAAAAAAGTACCTCATTTGGAAAATGAAATAAATATTCATTTCAAACTGTGAAGTAAAAAAGGAAAAGTCGTAAAAATTAAACTTAAACATCCATTGGGAAATAGTAAAACATTTTATGGGAAATTTTTAGAAAGCATAGTTGTGGATCATAAATATTTCTTAATGGAGACATAAAACAAAAAAATTCAAATATGGAAGAAATTGTAAAATCAATACACCTCACTTTATAATAAATAGAATTGTATTCCCCATGTAAGAAATAACATTATAAGAATATAGAAATATATTAATATTCATTAAAATACTCATAAAATAAATTCATGGGCTGTATATACACCACTTCTAACACAAGTAGTGTATACAACATGTGTCTCATTAAAATAAAAGTGAGACATAAATCCCTTACATTGTGTAAGATTCCGTCTCTACATGCCCTAAACTATAGTATAGTGGTTAAAATCATATTATTAACTTGAAAAAAATCATAATAATATTTATCATATCATATATGAATCATTTATAACGTTATATAATTCATTCATTAAACCATTTAATGTTAAATCAATATTTTGGGTAATAATAGTTTCATTTATCGCATGTGTTTTGACATGTTATTCAAAATATTATTAAATATATTATTGTTTAATTTATTACATAATTTAAAACATGATTTATATATCATATATATTTGGTATATATTGAAATGTAGCTATATGAAATGGAATACACCATTAATATAGATGGTAGTCCATACATAAGCATGAACATTGTTTCTGTTTTCTTATTTTATTGAATGGAAGAATGTAAATGACATAGATAGATATATATATATATATATTTATACAGTATAATTGTTATGTTATATATTTCATACATATTCATTATATGAATTTTCATACTCATTTTTAAATGGTTTTATTAGAGGATGAATCTCATCGCGGCGTGGAGACAGTAGGTCGTACATACGCACAAGCGAAGATATCATTCCATAATGGTAAATGATATGGAATTTTACTGAATATGGATTATAAAAAAACAATATCATGTCATAATTTTTATTTATAGCCTTTATATTCATCAATATACCTATCCAAATATAGTATACATGAAAATCAGTTTACACCACAATATGGAAACAGTAAGTCATTCACACGTAACCATGGTGATATTGTTTTTCATAGGATGGGTAAAAGGAGGAATATGGTTGTCCCATTATCATAGAAAACATATCAAAATATTTTAGATGAAATAGTTATTACTTTTTATGGATATAAATTAGTAAAATGAAGTAGATGTTGAAATGAACTTTGAAAGAGTTTCTAAAACAATTACTTCTTATTCGAGTGTCTTCTTTTAATTGGATCAAAAGGACTTCTTAGGTTAGATTTCTGACCAAATTATGAAAATATAAGATGAAATTAGGGATTATGGGGGGATAAATAGGCTTGTTTTGTCTCAGGAAAAGTGTTTTAGATCTATGAGAAAATGAGAAGTAGAGGTGAACCATTATAAGAGAGGGGAGGTGGAATTTAGGAAACTCTAAAATTATTAATATAATGTAAATTTATTTTTAATTTAAAATAGCTCCATAGTGAGTTATTTATAAGATAAGAAGAGTATTGGCCAAAATAATCCCAAAAAATTAATTTTAGGCATGATTATGTCACAATTTTAACATTAAATTTTGTCTCTGGCCCTCAGTTAAATATTTTATCTCTCACCATGACTAATTTTACTTTTACACTACAAGGTAAATATAGTTTATATATAATAAAAAAACACATATTTGATAATGTAGAAAGTCATTAATATTATCCTATTTATTTTTTGAAAATGGAGGGATTAAGCTGAAATGTGTTTCTAGCTCAATGACTGGCTTTCATGCCAAACTCGACAGGGAGATACTTGTGGGGAAAACATTGTGAAGAAAATACATGCATAGAATAAATCAATTGGAAGGGATATTGATGTGGATTAAACCCTATAAAGTTCAAAATATTATTTATCTTACTATTCCCTCCCTTCATTAGAAATCATTAGGGTTTATTGGAAAATAGATATTAGTTATTGGCATCCTAACTGGGGTGTAACTCTTACCTGATTCCCAAATTGTCCTTCTCCTAACATCACCTATAGAAGGCAATTAAACACCCAATCATCAATAGGGACACCTTGGATAATGAATATAGGGAAATATTTGACAACATTGAGATGTTAAATGAGTAATATAAGTGTGTCTTTATAGGTTTAACTAATGGTTATTTTTCTATTTGTGACTTTTTTAGAATACAACCTAATACCTCTCATCAAGATCAGTGGGGGAAATATTATTGTTTAACCATGATATATTGAAAATATTTTTTCCTAGTTTGTAATATTAGATCAAAATACATTCCTACTATAAATAACATATATCATTGTTGTGTCTATCCTGCTTCGAGATGTCTTTTTTTAGTGAGCCTCGATCAGAAACTACATGCCATATGTTTTGCAGTAGTCATTGGGCTATGTAAGTTTGGGGTGCATTTTTCCAATTCACTAAATGGTCTAATCAGGTGTACTCTTCCGAATATTTCATCCATAATTGGTTACATTATTCAGATAAAAATTTTATAGAATCAAAGGCCATCGTGAACATTTTCACCGAAGGTTATTGGATTATATGGTAGTACAGAAATGATAAGAGACATCAATCTTCAATGAAATCCACCAAAAAATCATCTTTAACACCATAAGTTTAATTATGGACTTCTATAAGATTTTTATAGATTCTTTAATGG
This sequence comes from Viscum album, assembly GCA_963277665.1. Classification (NCBI taxonomy): domain Eukaryota; kingdom Viridiplantae; phylum Streptophyta; class Magnoliopsida; order Santalales; family Viscaceae; genus Viscum; species Viscum album. The sequence goes on along the minus strand of OY728138.1, from coordinate 716,737,554 downwards.
GTAATTCCCTCTCCCCTATTTTTCCCTCAAATCCATTTCCCTTAAACTCCATATGCTACTTGAGGGAATGGATCATCTTAAAGCCACCACCCTTAAGGCTCAAATTTAACACTAATGGCTCTTGTTTCATGGGGGTATGTGTGGTGGAGGATTTATTCTAGACCCCAAAGGTTTATTTATTATTTCATATTATTCATTATTTGGGATTGGATATTATATTCAATCAAAATCTATTTCCATGATCACAAGGATTATTTTATATATCTTGAGGAATATTTTTAACAGTGAGTCTGAGAGTGACTTTCTTATCATATTTAATTAAATATCAGTTAACGGTCCCACTCTATGGTCTATTGAATACTCAATTAGTACATTAAATGTCCTTATAGATAATCACATTTCCATCCTCTATACATGGCATGAGGTTAATATAGTGGCAGACTATCTTGCTTATAGAGCTTCTCATAATGATAGTCTCCTCTCTTCTAGGACCTGGGATCATTCCCTACAGAGGGTACTCATTATGTTTGGGAATACACCCTAGGATTACATTATTTTAGACCGCCATATTTTAATTATTTTTATGACTATTAACCACTATTTCTTTTTATAATAAATATAATGTCTCTTGTGGTGGTGGTGATGAAAAAAATAATATTTATTATTTTTTTAATGTATGATAACCACATGATAACATAAAACTAACATTTCTAATATATCTATATCATTTAAAGGTCATATATAATATTATTGGTTTAAATAATCATGTACAATTACATTTATTTTAATATTTTTTAAATAATTTATTTGATATTCCCATTAACAAGATAATCAATGTATCATTATTTTGAAAGCCTTAAATTAACATATTTATTCTCCGAGGATTCAAAATAAAACATCACGATGAAGATAAATTTATTATATTTAAAATAACTATTTATAGTCAAGTTTATATTTTGTATAACCCCATATTAAAAATGATTTACTTATTAAAATTATGAGTATTACATTTTTTAATTATCATTAAATAAAATATAATAAAAGTCTTTATATTAAAAAAGAATCTTAAAAATATAAAAATTTTGGCCTAAAGTTTATTTTATTCTTATCCGACTTGTACAATGAATTTATGACAATTTATAGGGTAATTTTATAATTTTATAATATTATTTTTACCTTTAATAAATCGATTTACCGTTATCCATGGTAAATAAAAATAAAAATATTACAATGACCAAAATTGGATTAATATATATAGTTGATTTGTTGTGACATTAAAATAAAATTAAAATATAATAAGTATTTTAATGAAAAAACTAAATGTTTAACTATAATTAAGTATCTTTCATTATTTATCAAAAATAAAACTTCTCAAAAAAATACTAATAATTCACAAGATAAATTTGAAATTAAAAATATAAAAATAATGTTTATTTTATCAAATTAATTTTATGAAAGTTTAAAAATTTAAGTTTTATAAAAATCAATTCATTTGAGAATATAGTAGTTTCAAACATATAAAGTCTTTACTAAAAATTATAAATTTCATTATCAATACCATTATATCTGATATATAAAAATTAGTTATTACTGTTCATATTAGATGTTTAATGGATTTTTATTACAATCTCATTTAAATAATTATAATAGTAACGTTTTTCTTTATAGAAACATAGTGGTGCATGTATCACAAGCCAAGTTAGTGTTGTGTGTAGTGAAATATCCATTTGGTGTTGCATATAACATAATCTAAACATACTTATTTTATATAATTACAAAAAAAAAATATTTAGTGTCGCATTAACTGAAAGTATCATTAGATTAAAATAATTTCAAAAAGAACTTCACAAAATCATAGGATGTGACATTCTACACCCCCTAAAATGAATTTCACCATTGAAATTAATCTGAGTAATTAAAGGTTTTATAATTGAAAGTTCCTTGAATAGAATCCCACATATTAAAATTAAATACTAAAAATTCAATTTAAAAACGAAAATTAGAAAAAATAATGTTTACCCAAAGTAACTCATAACTAGGTTTCCACATATGAGAACATAGGTAATGATTTGGGAATGAAGGAAAAGCCTAAATAAGAATAAATATTGATAAATATCACTGATCACAAGAAAGTGGGTGATCTAGAAAATGTTTGTAATCAAAAAAACATAAGCTAAAGAAACATGAAAGAGGAATTTAATATCATGAAAATAATGATAAATAGACGGCCATTTAGATCACGATCCCTTTTATTAACGATTAATAAATTTTAAGAGATTATATACTTACATGATTTTAGAATAATTTCAAACTTTTTTGTGCCTTAAATAATTTCCACTTCATCTCTTATTCCAAAAAATGAGGATGAGTTTATCATTCTTAAAGTGTTAGTTGGTCATCATATCCATAAATATAATAATAGATCATTCGATCTTTCGTTATTACAAACAAAATGGTTATCACAAGCTATAAAATATTCATAAGTCCACCTATAGAGATATAATACTTTAACATGACAAACATCAACAAAATTTTAACATATAATTTCAAAAAATTCCTTACCTTATAGACCTTTTTAAAGCTGAAAATCCAAAATAGCAGAATGAGGTGAACTAAATAAGCTTAACTTTTATCTCTAATATCTTATAAGGTATCTCTTGTTGGTCAAAATCCAAAAATTTGAATTCCCTCATCATGTATTTTCTTAAAACATAGTAATATGATGAATTACCTTAGTGAAAAAATTAATAATTTCAATAAATTAACTCTTTTCTACATATAATAAATCCAAAAATAGTAACTCAATCCATGAATTCACCGTATTCGTCTCAAGGTCATTAATAATATAAAACGTCTCTTAATTTCCTTATCCCAACATTATGCCCATATTAAGGGTTACACTTCACTTAATCATTTTTTTCCAAATATATATAAACCAATTCTCGTGGGTACCAGCACCATTCAACATAATCTTAAATACAGATGGAAAAAACATAGTGGAAAAATTATTCCATAATACCATAAAAGTTATTCTACCACATTATTCTGGAATCCCATTTATTAAAAACTCAATTATTCCACTACTTATTTGTCATACTCTACATTTCCAATATTGATCGCATGTGATTTTCCTCTATCTTTTTCCATAATAGGTTGCTGACATCAATCATAATCGTTAACCATTATATTTGGTCATTAGATAGAAAAATTATCTATTTCCTTGCACTTGTATCATTGATGTGTGGGTGGAACCTTTTCTTGAGAATTCTCTCCATTGAATGGTATTTTTGAAACACTCTGAAACTCTTTTTCTTGATTGACATGATTCTCATTCTTGAAGAATATTCTTATTTCTTCCATGAATTCCCCTAATTTTTCTTTTCCACATTTTTTAAAAGTAGGAGGTCGATAATTTTTCTTTTATCTTTATATAAAACCACAAGAGTTTCCATTAAGCCCCATCATCATTTTCTAATCTCCAGAACCATGAGAGTTACCAACTTCCATTTCCACATTTAGGTCAAAAAATTGAATTCTTCATAGCTTTCAAAGTTCCTTATTGATATGGCCTTTCAAAGACTCAATTTTATTCCACTAAAGAATTAGTCAATTTTGATTTTAGGGATGATGACTAACACAGAAGAATACCTTTCAAGTCATATAAAATTATATTCATTGGTACCAATAGATTCGTCATACTTTTTCTTAATATCAAGGAATTCATTCTTAATATATCTTTGTAGAATATAAGGGATATAATTATTGGAAAATATCACTTAAAATTTTTCCCATTCCATAGATTCAATTTTATCTTGATCCCCTGTGTTCTTAATAAAATTTGTGCACAAATTGGATTCACCTTCCAAACAATAAACATCCAACATGACTTTTTCATATTTGGAACCTTGAAGGACAAAGAATGTCTTCTTAGTGGTATTAATCCATTGTTTAGAAACAAATGGATTAGGAGACCCACTGAATAAATGTGGACGTTTCCTCATGAAGGACTTAATAGAAATTTTATCCATCATTCACCCATTTGTATGTCCGACATGATTTATATCATTTGTGAGTATAGAGAAAATATTTTTCATTGTAGCTCCCATAATAGTTGGTTGCTCAAATGTACAACCATTTCTTTTATAATTGCATTCATCATTATCACAGTTTCTTTGGGTTCCATCTATTGACTAAAACTGAAAAGAATTATCTGATCAATTGTAATAATACTTTAAAACCACATAATCAAGGGAATATTCTTTCAATCTTTAAATATTAGGTTTAATCATAGGTAATAAATGATTGTTAATAAATTATAATATTGGATCCTATATATAGACTTATCCTTAGGGACCTTCCTAGACATATCCATAGAAATATCTCTAGAGGTTTCAATAATTTTTTATAATCCTAGTTTCCAAAGGCTAACTAAAACTTCAATCTGATACCAACTATAGTGATCCTTGATTTTCATACATGACCATTAGTTAAAATTTTCAGAATACTTAATACATTACGCAAACACACTCCCTATCACATTATATATTATTTCCATGGAAAACATGGAGAAAATCTTCTAATCTATTGAATTATATTCAATGTTTCCCACAATGATATTCCTTTTTTGTACTCCTACTGAAATCTTTTCTCTATAACACGTGTAAAAGAAAATGTTTGAATGGGTGAGCTCATATGCTCAGAAGGAGTAAAAAAGGTGATATGTAAACCTAAAAATTATCATAAATGGTATGACAACGTGATCAAAACATGATAACATCATTATTTTCATATGAAAGGTAAACATTAATCATAATTAAATTAAAAAAACATAATTTAAAAGACCATAAAATTTATATAAGGAATGAAATTTTGGAATAAACATAAAATTAAAACTTTGTGAACATGTATATATCGTAATAGGTTTACTCATTTAATTATGGTCCTGAAATAAGGCCCTTTTATGAATGTATGAACATGAAAACCTAGTCCACATATAAAATTATGGACATAAAAACCAGATCCATGCATAAAATTAGGTACATGAAATCAGGTTCACGTATAACATATTTACCACATGATTTTCCATAATTAACCAATTAATCCGAGAAAGTTATAGGTCCTACCCATATCATAATGTAATCATTATTACATGTGGCACAAAAATAAAATAAAACCTTCATTATAACATAACCCAGGGAATAAAATGGGTTTCTTAAACATCATTTCATCACATCATAATCCATGTAAAACAAATGCATTTTATAAATAGAATTAAATCATAAACACAATAAACCCATATGAATAATAGGTATATTATATAAGAAACATAATCCTATTAAATAATTACAATATAAATAGAAAATAATTTTGAAAGAACGCTTGAATCTAATTATTGAGGAAAATATCATTTCTTCTTCAAAAAAAATTTATTTTCATAAAACACTGCGTAATTTTAAAATAAAATAATTTATTTGAAAATAAAATTTAATGGTAAGATTAAAGTTAATAAATATTCATGAGAGTTTAAAAATCCATTCATTCCTTATAAGTTAAAAAACATTATTCTAATACTTTTTCAGGAAAATGTCAAAAAGTACCTCATTTGGAAAACTAAAAAAAGATCAATTTTTAATAGTGAATTAAAAATTAAAAAATGGTAAATATTACATTTAGAATCAATAGGAGAATAAAAAACATTTCATGTTTTTTAGAAACCATGGATATGGATGATATATAATTCCCAATGGAGAATTAAAATTAAACAATCCAAAATATGGAATAAATTGTGAAATAAAAACTCATCACTTTATAATAAATTGAGTCATATGCCACATGTAAGAAATAAAATTACAAGAATATATAAATATCATAATATTCTTGATATGTCTCATAAAATAGATTAATTATTAGTATATGGACCAATTACAAATCAAGTTGTGTATAAGATCTGTGTCTCACAAAAATAATGGTGAGATATAAATCCATTACCTTATGTATGATTCCATCAGTATGTGCCCAAAATTCCGATATAGTGGTTTTAAACATATTATTATATTTTAATAGAATCAAAATAATATCCATGATATCATATATGATTCATTTATAACATTATATTACCGGCTCATTTAACTATTCCATGTCAAAGTAATGTTTCAGGTAATAACCGCTTTGTTTATCACACGTTTTTGACTTGTTATTCTTAATATTATTATGTAGATAATGATTTAATTACTTCTATAATTTAAAACACAATTAATATATCATATATATTCATTATATATATATATATGGTAGATATATGAATGGAATATACCATTCATGGAGATGGTAGTCCATATATACACATAAACGTTGTTTCTTTTTTCTTATTGTATTGAATGGAAGAAATTAAATGAAATATATATATAATTAAAGTAGAAATATTATGTCATATATTTAATAATTATTCATTATATACACTTTCATAATAATTCTTTAATGTTTTTCGTATAAGATGAATCTCATTACATCGTGGAGACGGTAGGATGTACGTAGGCACGAGCGACGATATCATTCTGTAATGGTAAAGGGTATAGAATTAGATTGAATATGATTTATATAGATAAAATATCATGTAATATTTATTATTTAAATCTTTTATATTCATCTTTATACCAATCAAAATAATTTATTGATGAAAATCAATTTACACCATGATAAGCAGCCGGTAAGACTCACATATGCGAGCATGGTGATATTGTTTTTCATATGAAGGGTAAATAGAGACATATGTTTGTCCAATAATCATAAAAAAATATCAGAATATATTATACATTAGAGTTATTAATTTATTATGGAAAAAATTAGGAAAAAGTAAGAATAAGAATAAAATAACCATGAAATATTTGGTAAAACAATTACCTCTTCTTCGAGTGTCTCCATTTAATTTGAACAAAATGACTCCATCAGATGGATTTATTCCCAATGTATAGAGTCTTAAATTAATTTGGGGAATTTGTTTGGATAAATGGGTAGGTTTTATCCCATAAAACATGTTTTAGAGGTGTGAATAAAACAGAACGGGAGGATCCCTATTATAAGAGAGGGGAGGGGCACTTTAGAAAAATCCAAAACTATTAATTTATTATAAACTAATTTTCGATTCCAAATATCTATAATTGTGTTATTAATAAGATAATATTACTATGGGTCTAAATAATCACATCCAATGATTATTTATAAGTTTATGTCACAATATTAACCTTATCATTTGGTGTTAACCCTTTGTTAAACAATTTATCTCTTACCCTGACTACATGTCTTTTTATATTGTAGGCTAAATATAGTAAATAAAAATTTAAAAAAACCCAATTGGTTAATTTATGGAATATTTAACATAATACGCATTATTTTGATGAATTATATATTTTTATGAGTTTCATATCATTTAATAAAATATTATTAATTTTAAAGTATGATTTTAGTCAATTTTGGTACTATTTATTATTATTTTCTAATTATTTTACAAAAAAGATAAAATAAATATAAAACTTCTAATATATCAATACCATTTATATGTTATATATAAAATTAGTGGTTTTAATTACTTAGGTATAATTATATTTATAATAAATTTTTTATAATTATTTATTTCATATTTCCATCAATTGGTCAATTGCTGCATCATTATTATGCATGCCTTTAATTAACTTTTTTATTCTCAAAAAATGAAAAATAAAATATCACGATGATTATAAATTTATTATATTTCAAATGAATATTTTTATTATAATTAAACTTATGTATAACGTTATATTAAAATTTATTTATTTATTAAAATTATGATTATGTCATTTTTATCTTATCTTTAAATAAAATATAATAAAAGTATTATTATTAAAAAAGTCTTAAATAGATAATAATTTTATACTATGGTTTCTTTTAGTCAAATAATACTTATAAAATAAATTTATGAAAATTATTAGAGTAATTTTATAATACTATAAAATCATTTTTACCTTTAATTAACTCATTCTTCTCAAACTATGTCATATAAAAATAAAACATTACTAAAATTACTATTAACAAAAAATTTAATATGGTCCCATTAGACTCTAAATAACATAATTATTTCAGCCATATTTTTCCTTTTTTGGGAATTCAATACACAAATGAGGAAAAATTACGTTAAATTCTAATCCAACATGTGTGTCATGACAGAGGGTAAAATGAATGTTCAAATGTTCAATATGTTTTTTGTATATAATTTTAATATAAAAATATTACAATGAAATAAATTTTATTAATATATTTATAATTGATCTATTGTGTCATTGAAATAAATCTAACATATAATAATCATTAAAATGAAAAAACACTATTTTTAACTGCAACGCAATATTTTTCACTATTCATCAAAAAAATGAAACTTCTCAGAAAAAACTAAACAATCACCCTAAAATAATTGTGAAATAATAATTTAAAAATCATTTTTATTTTTTCAAATTAAATTTATAAAATTTCCTAAAATAAATTTTATAATAAATTAGTTCATTTTTATTATGTATTTAATGAAATTAAATTATCAAAAGATTAAAATAATTCACAAAAATAAATTCACAAAATCTCAAGTTGTTGTATTCTACCACCCTTAAAATGAATTACTCCCTCAAAACTCATCTGTGTTATCAAATGTTTAATACATGAAAGTTCCTTTAATATAATCCCATATCAAAAATAATAATAAAAAATCCTTTTAAAGGATGTTTAGATAAATAATGTTTAGCCAATGTAATTCATAATAAGGTTTCCATATAGGATTACGTAGGTTATGATTTGGGAATGGAGTAAAAGAGTAAATAATCATAGAGATTGATAAAGACCACTAATCACAAGAAAGCGGGTGATCTAGAAAATTTAACAATCACAAAAATTGAAAATAAATAAATGTGAATGAGGCCATTTATATCATAGAAATGAGGATAATAAGAAAACCTTTTATATCACGATCACTATTCCTAATATTAAAGTATTTTCTAGAGAAGATATACTTACTTTATTTCAATACAATCTCACCCTTTTTTATTCCTTGATTAATTTCAAATTCATATCTTTTTCTAGGAAAATAAGTTAAATTTATCATTTATGAAGTGTTATTATATAATTAGATCCATAAATATAATGATAGGTCATTCCATCTATCTTTATTACAACAAAAAGGTTATCAGAAGTTATAAAATTTTTCTAAGTCCACATATATTTAGATTATACTTTAATCTAACCAAATTCATCTTAATTTTAACATATAATTTCCATAAATGAATAACCTTGCAGTCATTTCTAATGCTGAAAATCATAAAAATTAGAACGAGTTAAATAAAATCATCTTAACATTTATCTCTCATATCTCATAACTTATATATTGTTTGTCAAATTAAAAAACATTTGTATACCCTCATAATGTATTTTCTTAAAATCTAGTAATAACATGAATTAGATTAGTGAAATCATGTTTAATTTCATAAATTAACTATCTTACTCATACCATAAATCACAAAATTCAAACTCAATCCATAATTTCGTCATATCAATTTCATGTTCATTAATAATATGAAACATATATATATTTCATTATCCCAACATTTTACAACCTGTACATTTAAATACATATGGAAAAACCACAGTGGACCAATTATTCTATAGTACCATAAATATTATTCTACAAGTTTATTCTGGAATCCAATTACATAAACACTCAATCATTTCACTACTTTATTGTCATAATCTATACTTCAAATAGGGTTCACATGTGATTATCCTTTTTTTCATTAAGAAGTTGATGAATCCAATCATCATCGATAACCCATGGATAAGGTAATTGGTTAGCATAATTCCCCATTTCCTTGTACTTGTAAAAATATAGTGTGGGTGGTAAATTTTCTTGGGATTTATCTCAATTTATTGTAATTTTTACATTACCCTGACACACTTTTTCTGGATGGTTAGGCTTTCCATAGATGAAGCATATGCTTTTTCATTCAGGATATTCCCTTTAGGGAACTATTCTACATTTTTGTCATGTAAGTGGTTGATAATTTTTCTTCTCTCTTAGCGGAAAAAATAGAGTTTCTATTAAGTTCTATCTTTCTTTTCTTATATCCAAAGCATTGTGAGTATTCAACATCCATTTCCATTTTTTGTGAAAAAAAATGACTTATTCATAGCTTCTAAAGTCCATAGTGGATAAATCCTTAGGATTAATTAGTTTTATACCACCAATGAATTTTTCAATTTTTAATTTAGGGATGATGATAAACCCAGAAGATTACCTGGAATGTATTGCAAAATAATCTTCATAGGTACTAATAGATTTATCATCTTTTTTATTAAGATCATGAAATTCCATCTCCATCTTTATTCATATAATATAAGAAAATTACTTACTGAAAAATATCTATTTAAACTCTTCCCATTCCATAGATTTAATTTTTTATTGATCCCCCATGTTCTTAATAACATTCCACCACTAATTATCTTCACCTTCCAGACGATGAGCTACCATCCCGATTTTCCATGTTCAGAACAGTAAAGGATGAAGAATGTATTTTCAGTAGCACCAATCCTGAGTTTAGTAGCTAGTTTATTAGAATACCTACTTAAATAAGGTGGAATTTTCCTTATAAATTAATAGGGAGAATGTTTTTCTCTCTTATGCTCATTTGGATGTCCGAAATGATTTATAAATTTCTTGAGTATAGAAATAAGATTTTTCATTAAAACTACCATAACATTTGGTTTCTCAGAAGAACAGTCATTTCATTTTCCCATTTCATTCATCATTAACATGGTTCCTTTAGGTATTATACATTGACTAAAACTAAAAAAAATACTGTGAACAACACTAATCATACTAGAAATCCACATGATCCAGGGAAATTACTTTCAATATATATCATCTTAGGTTTAATCCTAGTTAAACCACGATCATTAATAAGTTCAACTATTTTATCCTATAAATAGACTTATCCTTAAGAACATCCCAAGTTATATCCTTATAAATATCTCGAGGGATCTCACTAATATTTTCACATTCTATTTTCCAATGGATAATTAAATCTTCTCTCTCATACAAACTATAGCGAACCTAGATTTTCATACATGGACATTACATTACTTTTTCAGAATACATAATACATTACACAAACACACACCTAAATCATATAATTGTTTATGACTATATAATCATTTTACACAATCTTATAGTCAATCAGATGACTTCAACATTTCACACAAAGATCTTCCCATTTTTTACTTCATCCTAAAACCTTTCTTTATAACATGGGAAAAATAAAACATAATAATTGGTGAGCTAAGATGCTCTGTAAGAGTAAACAAGGGTGATATGTAAACATAAATATAAAGACCGAAGCATGAAACACATGGAAATTTCATTTCTTTTTCAGAATAAAAAATATATGACACAAACATATGTCCAGAGACTGTATTAGTTTAGTGTCTTTGGAAACTCGAAACATAATCTTCTAAACATGTTGAAAGATCCTCATCATCTCCCAGAAAGATCTTCCAATTTTGTTTTCCTACATAAAACATTCTTTATATACTTGGGAAACGAAAACATAGAAAGGTTGAACCTAAATTCTTATTAATGGTAAACAATGAGAACATAAAACAAACCAAAAACATTTGAACTTAAAAACATGAACATAAAGTCTAAACATAAAAAACGTGGGCAATGCCATAAACCTTGTTAGTATGTAAGGCATGGATCATAAAGTAACATTAACCATGATATAATATAATTGGAATAAAATATGTAATTGTGGGAAACTAATAAGAACACATTATGATTTCCATAGTGGCCAAGGCATTACTTCCAAGACCGTCGTAGTGGAAAAATTCCACTTCTGAACCGAGTATACTCGCAGTTCAATCCATGAATTACTAAACCATATTTACTTGTTGTTTTATTTATGTCTATATCATGACATATAAATCTTTAACCAATTCATTGGATAGAGATATAGGTCACAACCATCTCATAATGAAATCTTTCTTACATGTTCGACAATAACATAAATCATTCATCATAGCATAAACCATGAAATAAAATGGGTTTCTTAAACATTAATCCATCACAACACAATTCATATAAAATACCATTTAATCATTAACACAATCAAATCTGTGTAATAATAAGGTTAGAAACATAACTCTTTTTAAAGAGCGTCATCTTAGATGGAAAATAATTTTGATAAACCACTTGAACATAGTTCTTGAGGAAAATATCATTCATTCTTCAAAAACATTTTCTTTTCATAAAATGACATGAAATATAAAATGAAAAGAATTTAGTTGAAAATAAACACAAAAAAATGTAGATGAAGCTTCATGTAAATAAATAATCATGAATGTGTAATAACCCATTCATTTCATATAAAAATAAAAAAACATTCTCCTCTTACTTTTTCAAGAAAAGTAAAAAAGTACCTCTTATGGTAAACAAAAGAAAGATTTCTATCAAACCATGTAGTAAAAGTAAAAATGGGTAGAAATGAATTTAAACATACATAGAAGAATAGTAGATATTTTATAGAAAATATTTAGAAATCATGTACCTATATGATAAATATATCCCTAGTTGATACTTACAAATAAACAATCTCGGATAAAACAGTATTGGAAAATTCATCAATTACCCTTGGTCCAATATTTCCGTACATGTCTGAAACTCCTGTATAGTGGATATAATCATATTTTTAACTTGTAATATAACCATAATAAAATTTATGATTTCATATATGATTCAATTATGACTTTATATTACCCATTCATTTTTCAATTCCATTTTAAAGAAACATTTTGGGTAATGATCATTTTATTTATCATACATGTTTAGACTTATTATTCTTGATATTACTACACAGATAAAAATTTAATTAATTCCAGAATTGAAAACATTATTTATATATCATATATATTTTTTATATAAATATATAATAGATTGATAAATGTAATGGAATACACCATTCCTGGAGATGGTAGGTTATACATATGCATGAACGTTGTTTCCATTTTCTTATTAAATTGGATGGAAGTAAGTAATTGACATATATATATGCATAAATACAATAACATTATTATTTAATATATTTACTGATTATTTATTATATATACTTTATAATCATTCTTGAATGGATAACATTGATAATGAACCTCATAGCATCGTAGAGATGGTAAGTCGTATGTACGAACGAGCGATGATATCATTCCCATAGTTGTTGAACGGTACTGAAGTGGATGGTTTATAATATCTCAACATTAATATAATGTTATTATAATAATATAGTTATTATTTCCACCATTATACCCATCCATGTATGGTGGTGGTGAAAAACTTATTACACCACGACGTGGAGATGATAATCTTTACATAAGCAAACACGGTGATTTCATTTTTCATATGATGAATATAAGTTGAAATAGGGTTGTTTCATATTTATAATAACATATCAGTATATGATTAAAACTAATTTTATTACATTATAATTAAATAATTGAATAATATGATGTATAAGAAGAAATAAATATGAAGGAATAGGTAAAAGAGATTACATCTTCCTCAACATGCCTCCTTCAAATTTTTCCTTATGGCACTAGAGTTGGTCTTTTGAGAAGACCATAACCTCTAGAGTGTAACTATTTATGTTGATAAGGCAAATGGTCATGGGTTTTCTAATCTTGAAGGCTCAAAACTGGAGTGAAGAGGAGAGGGAGGAGGATCCCTTTTTATAAGAGAGGAGAGGGGCGCTTTAGGAAAGCCCCAAAATATTAATTTATTATAAATTCAATTTCGACATAAAATGGTCCCAAACATATTTAATTCTAAGATAGTATGATTTTTTTGAATGAAAGTCTTTAAATAATTTTTTACAAGTTTTTAATATTTTTTATCTTTATCGTTTTGGTTTTACCCTTATTTTACCCTTTTTAATCTTACCGTGATATCATGTAATTTACACATTGTGGGTTAATGTAACGATAATATCATGTCCAATGACCCAAAAAAGTTATTTTTAAAATATTTGGACTAATATTAACGATTTTCCCAAATCTTATATTTTTTGGAATTTAATAACATTTAATAAACTATTTTTTGTTTTATGTTATGAATTGTGTTGATTTTGAATACTATTCATACTTGACTTTTCTAAAATTACATACAAACAGGATTACTTATAAAATAAGGCATTAAATAAAATAAAATACATAAATATTATCCCAAAATTTGTGGATGACACAAAAATAAAAAATTACAATTTTTTGATATTTACAAATTAATTTTTTTGAATCTTTTATTAATGAGGTAATCACTACATCATAATTGTGTCATAAATAAATATATTTATATAATGTATAAAAATTTAAAAAAAATTCCATGATGGAGGAAAACATTTTCGATTTCTAATTATTATTTATATACATAGAAATCAGTTATATAACCCTATATTAAAATCAATTTAGTACGCAATATATGTTTCGTTTAAAATTATTATAACTTTAAATTAATTCTTATAAAATGTCATTTTCACATCCAAGTAAATTCATGGGGTCTAAAAATCTATAAAAGGATACCCATGGATAGGAATATCTTATAAAATGAAATTAGGACATGTTTTAGGTGAGTTTAATATTATTATAATATTATTTTGTTACCCTTATTTACCAGATTTAGCCTTTATCCATGATAAATAAAATAATTACTAAGGTTTCTATTCGTAATGTATAAAAATAAAAGATACCTGTTTACACAATTTAGACCTGGTGATTCCAAATATGGAATCAATTTTTCCAAATTGATTATATAGAAGTTTCAGTAATTAATTTAAAATTAAATTATGTTGTCAAAATCAAAAAAGAGGGTTTTCAAGAAATAGTAACGATCAAAATATTGACATCTTTTTACATCCAATTAGCGAGTAAAAATACATAAAATTACCAAAATTGGTTTAGATTATAAAAATATATCCAATTATAATTTAAAACCAATTAAAATTACCACTTAACTATATAAATAAATTATATTAAAATGTAGTTTTTAATTAAAATACAGTAATTTTAACTATTCATAAAAATATGAATTTCATCCAAAAAACTACCAAAATTTCTTCCAAAGTAAATCTGGATGTTTTGTTTCTAAATAATAAGTTTATTTTGTTAAATGGATCATCTAAAAGTGATAAAAGCTAAATTTCAAATGGTTGTGCCATCAAAAAGATGATAAATCTGTATTTTTAAAAAATACTACTTTTATCTGAAAAATGGTTTCGTTCTCATATTAGGTTCTAAATTTTTTTTAAGATGAATTATAATGTTATATAAAATTCAAAATATATTTAATTTTATTCATAACTGCTAGTTTATATCCCAATGAATAACAATATTTTAATAATATGTCATTGTTTAGTAAAACTTGGTATCACATACAAGGATAGCTATTGAGGAAGGTCACTCTTACATGTAACACAAGACAATCCAATGATGTGTATAGTGAAAGCTTCCATTGATGTTTCTTATAGAATAATCCAAACATAGTTCATTTTTACATTGAATAAAATCTATAATCAGTGTGTAGTTCTATAAAAATAACTTGAAATTGTGTGGAACCCAAGCCATGAATAGTATTGTGTATACTACAAGCTAATAAGATGTTGCATATAGAACAAGAAAATATTTGTGTTTAATACAACACATGAAATCAAATAAATTAAAAATAATCTATCTCATAAAATATCAGGGTGTAACATTCCACCCCCCTTAAAATGAATCTCACCATTGAAAATCATTGGTATTATAAATGGATTATTGCATGAATGTTTCTTTCATAGAAACCCACATCATAAAAATAAATACTAAAAATTACTTTTAAAAAGGAATGTTAGAATTATAATAGCTAACCAAATTAACTCATCACTGGGTTTTCATATAGGATAACATAGGTGAGAAATGAAAAAATATATATAGAAGGGAAATATAACGATCAAGTTCTGATGGATAATGATAAAGAATAAGGTTTGGAGAATTTTAACTACCATAAAGCCATAAATATGCAATTATCTAAGTGACCATATGATTCATCGAATATGAAAGTACTAGGATAATTTTTTTTTGTCAAGATACTTTTCCTAAATATGAAGAACCTGAAAAAAAATACTTAATTGATTTTAGTAAAATCTCATCATTGGTCATGGCTTGAAAAAAGTTTACTTTATCATTCATTTAATGAAATGATGTTGAATTTTTCATTCATAAAGTGTTAACAGATCATGTGATAGAACGATTTGTCATTCCATCTGTCTTAATAAAAAGGATAACACAGGTAATAAAATATGAATAATTCCACCTAAAATGAGATAATATATTAATCTGAAAAACATAAAATTGTAAATAATTTATTCTATCCATAAATGGATAACATTACAACCCTTCAAAAAACTAAAAATATGAAAAATTAGAAAGAGGTGAAATAAATCAACTGAACATTTTTCTCACATATCTCATTTGGAAGCTTGTAGGTGTCACATTCCTAACATGTGAATAACTTAATCATGTATTCTCTTAAAACAATTATAATAACATTAATTACTATAAAAACATTAGTGAAATCACGCATTCTATCAAAAATAACTCTTTCTTCACACCAAAAATACCATGATATCAATTTTTCCTTTTATAAGTTATGATCTCATTAATACTATTAAACATATCATTTTCTTTTTATCCCATCATTATGTGAATATAATGTGCTTTATAAAAATATTTCAATCAATTTTCAGGGATTCTAGTACCATATAATTATTTAAAACCACAATAAACCAATACATAGATATTCCAATATTCTATAATTAATGACATTAGACATCATTATTTTGGAATCCCATTAAATAAAAACTCAACCATTCCACCACTTCATTGTCATACTCAACTTCACCAATAATGATTGCATGTGACTTCCATTTGTCTTTTTCCTTAATAGGTTTCTAACATCGATCATCATTTACCCTTGGATTAGGGAATTCATTAGAATAATTCCCCATTTCCTGGCACTTGTATCATTGAAGCGTTGGTGGTGTGTTCCCTGTAGTCCTCTCTCTATTTACATCATTAGAAACCTATTTACCATTACTTTGGTAATCAAATGATCGATTATCTTCTTTTCCATACTTGAAACATTTTATAGTCCCATTAATACAATCTCCACCAAGATTCTTTCTACACATTAATCATAACGTAATATTCTTCTTCTTTTCACCATTGTTTTGAGATTTTCCCTTGAACTCTATCATTCATTCCTTGTAAAACCAATGAGATGGATATGTAACAAGAAATTATAGTTCTACCTTGATAAAACAATACACAATATCTTTATTGATATTGAATTCTCTTATAGCCAATTCCTTTCGAAGATATGGTTTTAAGCCACTCAAGAATCAATCAACTTTACTTTTTGGTTGGCTGATAAAGCGAGAATCATACCTTGCAAGACTTATAACATTCACCTCATATGTACCAATAAATTCATCATCCTTTTTCATATGATTAAATAACTCCTTTTCAATAATTTTTAGAATAATATTAGGAAGGTAGTTATTGAAAAATA
This sequence comes from Viscum album, assembly GCA_963277665.1. Lineage (NCBI taxonomy): Eukaryota > Viridiplantae > Streptophyta > Magnoliopsida > Santalales > Viscaceae > Viscum > Viscum album. Next base: position 716,719,898 of record OY728138.1, on the reverse strand, counting down.
AGTTTTTGAATTCATACCATTCCATTGATTTAATTTATTCTTGGTGCCTTGTATTCTTAATTAGAGTCTACAACTGGTCTTCTTCACCTTTTAAATTTTAAACAGCTAAAATGGCTTTTTTATGTTAGGAAAAGTGAAGTATTGAAAATATCATTTCAATGGTACTGGTCCATTTTTCAGAAACATGTAGATCCAAACACCCACAAAATAAAAGTGGATGTTTCATCATGAAGGACTCAATAGAATATTGTTACCTTCTCTACACATTTGATATTCCAGAATTATTAATGGCTTGTGTAAGAATAGAAATAATATTTTTCAGTCCATACCCCATAAAATTTGGTTGTTCAGGAGGACAATCATTGAATTTCCCTATGCATTGATCATGAACACCATTCCGTTGACTTCCAGCCATTGTCAAAAACCCAAAAAGAATTTCGTGAGAGGAAAATAATCATACTAGGAAAAAAACATAATGAAGGGGGAGTACTTTCAATATATAACATCTTAGGAATAATGTTAGTTTATTCATGGTAATTATCATAATTCTAGGACTATAAACTATACTTATACCTAGCTTTAGGAATATCCGTAGATATTTTGTTGAAATATCTCTAAGGATATGCTTAAAAGTTTTACATCCTAGATTCAAAAGGTTTACTAAAAATTCTATCTGATACCAATTGTAGAGACCCAAAATTGACTTAAATGGATAGTACATTTATAATTAAGAAATACATAATACATGTCAAAAATAGACACCCAAAGACTGTATTAGTTTAGTGACTTTGGAAACTCAGAACATAAACTTCAAATCATGGTGAAATATCTTTAGCATCTCCCATAAAGATCTTTAGCAATGACATAAATCATGGAAGTACGTAAGGCAAGGATCCTAAAGAAACATTATCCATGATATAATAGAATTGTCATAAAACATGAAATTGTGGAAAACTAACATGCACATAATATGATTTTCATGGTAGCAAAGGCATTGTTACCAAGACCATCATAGTGGACAAAGTCCACTACTAAAGTGGGTGTACTTATCATTCCATCCATGTATTACTGAACAACATTTATCTGCCGATCCATTCATTTCTTTCTCATGAGATATAACTATTTACCCAATGCATTGGAGGGGGATATGGTTCCCGCCCATCTCATAATTAAATCATTCTTACATGTGCCGCAAAAACAAAAATCATTCATCGTAGAATTACCCATGAAATAAAATGGGTTTCTTAAACATTATTCCATCATAACATAATCCATATAAAATACCATATCATCATTAACACAATAAAATCAGATTAATTGTAGGGATATAAACATAAAACTATTTAAAGAGTGTCATCTTATAATTTAAATAATTTTTATAAACCATTTGAACTTAGTTCTTGAATAAAATATCTTTTCCACTTTAAAAACATTTTCTTTTCTCAAAATGCCACAAAATTTTAAAGAAAATGAATTTAGATGAAAAAAATTGAAATATTATCTAGGAATCATCATTTAAATAATGTTTCATGATGATTTAAAAACTCATTCATGTCGTATAATTAAAAAAACATTCTCCTCGTACTATTTCTAGAAAAAGTCAAAAAGTACCTTGTATGGTAAACAAAAGGAAGATTCCTTCGAAACCATGTGGTAAAAGTCAAAATGGGTAAAAAAGACATTAAACATTAATAGAATAATATTAACAAATTTATTTGATTTTTTTTAGAAAACAAGGACCTAGATGATAAATATATCCCTAGTAGATACTTATGAATGAAAAATCTCTGGTAAAATGATATTGGAAAAGTTATCCATTACTATAGGTCCAATTTCATCCAAACATGTCTGATGTTCCTATATTGTGGGTTTAAACATATTATTAACTTGTAACAAAACCATAATAATATTTATGATATAATATTTGATTCACTTATGACTTTATATTACCCAATTATTTGTCAATTCCATGTAAATTCAATGTTTTGGGTAACAATAGTTTTATTTATCGTATGAATTTAGACTTGTTGTTCTTGATATTATTACATATATCATGATTTAATTACTTATAGAATGTATTAAATTATTTATATGTCATATATATTCAGTATATATATATATGTAACATCGATAAATGGAATGGAGTACACCATTCATGGAGACAGTAGGCCATACGTACACATGAACACTGTTTTCATTTCCTTATTAAACTAAATAGAAGCTTGTAAATGACATATATATACATAAATCCAGTTAAATTATTATGTCATATATTTCATGACTATTTAATATATATGCTTTATAATCATTCTTGAATGGTTAACATGGAGAATGAATCCTATTGTGTTATGGAGACCGTAAGTTGTATGTATGCACGAGCGAAAATATCCCTCCCATAGTTGATGTATAGTATTGAAGTGGATGGTGTATAATATCTAAAAATTATTATTAAGTTATAATATACATATATATTTTTTTATTTCCACCATTATAACCATCCATGTAAGGTGGTTGTGAAAAAATAGATTACACCACTTATTGGAGATGGTAATCTGTACGTATGTATGCGTAATGATTTCATTTTCCATAGGATGGATTGAAGGTGAAATATGGTTTTTTTTCATTTATATAATAACATATAAGTATATTAGTGATACATATGTTATTAATTTATAATGAAACAACTAAATAAGAGGATGCCTAAGAAGACATAAATTGGAGAGAATTGCTAGAAGAGATTACCTCTTCCTCGATGTGCATCCTTTAAAATTCCACTTAGGGACCTAGAGTCAGCCTTTTGATATTACCTGAACATCTAGAATTAATATAGTAATGTTGATAAGATAAATTGGAAGATTTTTATGATCTTTAATTCTAAAAAATGGAGTGAATATGAGAGGGATGAGGTGCCCTTTTTATAAGAGCAGCGAGGGGCACTTTAAGAAAGTTCCAAAATAGTAATTTATTATAATTTTAATTTTGACCTAAAAGGGTCAAAAACTTATTCAATTATAATATAATATTATTTTGGTTCGAATAACCATCATCATATAATTTGTTGACAATTTTTTAATATTTTTTTTATCATTATTTATTTGGGTTTCCCTTATTTTACTCTTTTTAATGTTACTGTGAAATCATGTTATTTACACATTATGTGTTACTGTAATTACCATATTATGTCAAACGACCTAAAAAATGTTACTTATCACATATTTTGACTTATATTAACCATTTGTCTGAATCCTAGATTTTTATGAATTTAATATCATTTAACAAACTATTTTATATTTTATGTTATGAATTTTGTCATTTTTGGAAACTATTCATACTTAATTTTTTTAAAAATTGATCACAACATGATTCCTTAGAAAAAAATATATTAAAACAAAGATAATATGTCAATAGCATCATAAACATTCATGTATGACATCAAAATAACCAAATTAAATTTGTTTTAATATTTATCAATTCATTTATTTGAATCTTTCCTTAATGAGGTAATCACTAAATCATAATTGTGTCATATATAAATATATTTATCTATTTAATAAATTTTATAAATAAAATTACATGATGTATAAAGACTTTTTATATTTATAATGAGTATTTAAAGACATAGCTATCAGTCATATAACCCTATATCAAAATAGATTTAGTGAAAGATATATGTTTAGGTTATCATTATCTTTACTTCAATTAATTCTTATAAAATGTAATCTTCAAATCCAAGAGAATCCAAGGGGTCCCAAAATCGACCCAAGGATTCACATGGTCACACATATCTCATCCAATAAAATTAGTACATGTGTAAGGGTAGTTTAATATTAATATAACCTTAATTTGTTACCCTTATTTACCATAATTACCCTTTAACCATGGTAAATAAAATAATTACTAAAGTTAATATTCATAATGAATAAAACTAAAAGGTACCTATTTAGACAATTTGGACATCATGATTTCAAATATGTAATATATTTTTCCAAATTTAAAACATATAAGTTTTCTTAATTAATTTAAAATAAATTATCATTGTTAAAACCAAAAAAGCTGGTTTTTAAGAAGTAATAACTATCAAAATATTGATATCTATTTATGTACAATTTGAAAGTGAAATCATTTTCAATGAAAAAAATTATATTAAATGATAAAAATATATTCCAATTATGTTTTAAAACCAAAAAAAATTACAATCAATCTATATAAATAAATTAGATTAAATAAGAGTTTTGAATTAATATACAGTATTTTTCACTATTCATAAAAGTATGAATTTCATCAGAAAAATAAAAAAATTTCATCCAAAGTAAATTTTTATGATCCACTTCTAAATAAAAAATTTATTTTTTTCAAATTAAATATCTAAAAGTGAAAAAATAGATTTAAAATGGGTGCGCCATCAAAAGGCGGTAAAACAGAATTTTTGAAAAATATTTCATTTATCCAAAAAAACATTTTGTTCTCATATAATGTTCTAGAAAATTTTTAAGATGAATTATAATGTTATATAAAATTAAAAAAGGGGTTAATAATATTCATAAAGTCTAGTTTATATCTCAATATATATTAATAATTTAATAATTTGACATTGTTTAGTGATATTCGGTATCACGTACAATGTATGCTATTGAGGAAGGTCACTCTTGCATGTATCACAAAACAAGTAAGTGTTTCATGTAGTGAAAACATCCTTTCGTTTTGTTTATAATATAATAAAAATACAATTCATTTTTTCACTGAACCAAATCTATACTCAGTGTTGAGTTCTTTCAAAAGAACTTGAAACTGTGTGAAACACAATCCAAGAATAGTGTTGCGTATATTGCAAGATAATATAGTGTGGAATATAACACAAGATAATCATGGTGTAGCGTATCACACAAGACATCAATGAAATTAAAAATAATATATCACATAAAATCTTGAGGTGTTATATTCCACCCCCCTTAATATGAATTTCTCCCTTGAAATTTGTTAGGTTTATAAATTGTTTACTACATGAAAGTTTGTTTCATAGAAACCAACATTGTAAAAATGAATAATAAAACTTAATTTTAGAAGGAATTTTGAAAACATAATGGTTATCAAAATTAACACATCACTAGGTTTCCACAAAGGATAACATGGGTGAGAAGTGAAAACATGGATATGGAAGAGAAATATAATGATCGTCTTCTTATGGATAGGGATAGAGAATAAAGCTTAGAGAAAGTTAACTAATAGAAAGCTATAAATCTACAATGATTTAAGGGACCATTTGATTCATCGAATAAGAATATACTAGTGTAACATTTTTTTGATTTCAATATCATTTTCCTAAAGATGATGATGATCATGGGAAGAAATACGTACTTTAATTCAGTAAAATCACATCATTGGTCATTCCTTGAATAATTTTTAATTCATATCTAATTTAAATAAATGAAGTTGAGTTTTTCATTTGTAAAGTTTTAGAAGATCATGCGATATAATGATATGTCATTCCATCTGTCTCAGTAAAAAGGTTAGCATAGGTTATCAAATATGTATAAGTCCTCCTATAGTGGGGTAATATATTAATATAAGAAACATAAAATGGAAAATAATTTATACTATTCATAAATGGATAACATTGAAATCTTTCAAAAAACTAAAATTATAAAAAATTAAAAAGTGGTGATCTAAATATAATTAACATTTGTCTCACTTATCTCATTTGGAAGCTCATAGTTGTCACATTTGAAACATGTGAATACCTTAATCATGTATTCTATTTATAAAATTATAACAACATGAGTTACCATAGGACATCAGTGTAAACATAAATTATGTCAAAATTAATAGTTTCAGCATACCAAAAATACCATGATATGACTTTGTCCTTTTATTAGTCATTAGATTATTGATACTATTAAACATCTCATTATCTCCTTAACACTTCATTATGTGAATATCATGTTCCTTCCAAAAATATTTCAATACCCTTTCATGGTTACTGGTAACATATAATTATTTAACACCATAGTAAAACAATACATAGATATTTGAATAATCCATAATAAGTGAGATTCCACAACATTCTATCAGAATCCCACTACATAAACACTTAATCATTAAACCACATCGTTTTCATACTCAATATCAACAATAGTGATTTCCCAGGATATCTTTTTGTCCTTTTCTTTATGAGGTTGTTAACGTTGATCATTATTAACCCTTGGGTTATGGAATTGGTAAGTATAATGCCTCATTTCCTTTCACTTATGGAACTAAAGTGTTGGTGGGGAATTCTCTATATTTTTTTTGTATTCATATCATTAGAAAAAGATTCCCTATTATTTCGGAATTCAAATGATCGTTGACCATCTTTTCAACACATGAAAAATTTTCTAGACCCTTTAATGAAATATCCACCATGCTTCTTTCCACACTTTGATCATAATGAAATATTCATCTTCTTTTCACCATTGTTTTGAGATTTTACCTAGAACTCCATATTTCAATTAATTTCAAAACCATGAGATGGATATGTAACACCAAATTCTAGTTATTCCTTGATAGCAAAACGCACAATATCTTCATAGCTACTAATGTCACTTATAACTAATTTCCTTTTAAGACTTGGTTTTAAGCTACGGAAGAATCAATGAACAGTAATTTCGTGTAGGATGATAAGGCCATAAGAATACCTTGAAATCCTTGTAAAATTCACCTCATATGTACCAACAGATTCAACATCCTTTTTTTAATCTCATTCAAGTCATTTTCCATATATGTTCGACGAAGGAATAGAAATTAAATATTGAAAAATATTTTCTTGAACTCTTCCCAATCCGTGGATTCAGTTTCATCTCGGTGCCTTGTATTATTAATTAGAGACCAACACTTGTTTTCTTCACCTTTCAAATGGTATACAGAAAAAATGAATTTTTCATGTTCTGAATAGAAATGTATGTAAAATATATTTTCAATGTTACTAATCCATTTTTCAGAAACAAGTGGATCAGAAGGACCAATAAAAGAAGGTGGATGTTCCCCATGAAGGAATCAATAGAATATTGTTCCCTTCACTGCTCATTTGAAAGTCTGGAATGATTCATAGAATTTGTAAGTATAATAGTAATATTTTTCACTCCATCCCCAATTACATTTGGTTGTTCAAGAGGACAATAATTTCATTTACTAGTGCATTGATCATTAATATAGTTGTTTTGGGTTCTAGCCATTGTCTAAAACCCAAATAGAATAGTGTGAGAGGAAAAATCATACTCCAAAAAAACATAATCTAGGGGGAGTAAATTAAATATCTAACATATTAGGTTTAATCATAGGATACTCATGATCATTATCATAATTCTAGGACTATAGAATATACTTATACCTAACCTTAGGTATATCCCTAGACATACCTTTGAAATATCTCTAGCGATCTCACTAAAGATTTTTCATTCTATAATCTAATGGAGGACTAAAAGTTCTCTCTGATACCAAATGTAGGGACCCAAGATTAACATACATGGACATTACATTTCTGTTTTAGAATATTTAATATAAGACACAAACAGTCTCTCAAAGACCACATTAGTTTAGTGTCTTTGAAAAATCAGAACAAAATATTCTAATCATGGTGAATGATATTCAACATATCCCATAAAGATCATCCCCTTTTGTTTTCCTACCTAAAGCATTTAATTATATCCAGAAAAAAATAAAACATAGAAAGGATGAGCTTAAATGATTAGTAAGGGTAATCATGGAGAACATAAAACGAATATCAAACATTTGAACATAAAAACATGAACATAATGTTTAAACATCAAAATCATGAGAAATGACATAAACCGTGGTAGTACATAATGAATGTATCATAAAGAAACGTTATCATTAATATAATAACATTGGAATAAAACATTTAATTGTGGAAAAATAATAAGGAAATATATGATTTCTATAGTTTCCAAGGCATTGCTGTAAAGACCATCATAGTGGACAAAGTCCACTACTGAACCGGGTTAACTATTCATTTCATCCAAGTATTAATGAACTAGATTTATCTGTAATTATAGTGATGTATATCTCATGATATATGAATCTTTACCCAATTAATTGGAGGGAAATATAGGTACCACCCATCTAAAAATGAAATCATTCTTACATGTTCCAAAAAAACATAAATCATTCCTCATAGCATAACCCACGAAATAAAATTGGTTTATAAAACATCATTCCATCATAACATAATCTGTTGAAAATAACATTTCATCATTAAAACAATAAAATCAGAGTAATAATTTTATTAGAAACATAACTCTTTTAAATAGTTTTATATTAGATGGAAAATAATTTTGATAAATCACTTGAACTTAGTTCTTGAAGAAAATGTCCTTTCTTCTTCAAATACATTTTCTTTTCTCAAAATGTCGCACAATTTTAAAACAAAATAATTTAGTTAAAAATAAACATGAAATATTTTAGTTGAATCATCTTGTAAATAATCCATTATGAAGATGTAAAAATCCATCCACTCCATATAAGTTAAATAAACATGCATCTCATTCTTTTTCTAGAAAAGTCAAAAAGTACATCGTATGATAACAAAAAGAATGATTCCTTCCAAACCATGATGCTAAAGTAAAAATGGGTAAAAATGACTTTGAGTATACATAAAATAATATTAAACATTTATTAGAATTTTTTTTAAAACATGGATGTAGATGTTAAATATATCCCCAGTAAACACTTACAAATAAACAATCTCGGATAAAACGAGATTGGAAAAGTTATGTCGTACAGTAGGTCCAATTTCTTCCTCAAAATTTCCTAAACTCCTGTAAAATGGGTTTAAAATATTGTTTACTTGTAACCAAACCATAATAATATTAATTATATCATATATTATTCACTTCCGACTTTATATTACTCATTCATTTGTAAATTCCATGTTAAATCAACGTTTTGGGAAATAATCGTATTATTTATCATACGTATTTGGACTTGTTATTCTTGATATTATTACATAGGTTAAGATTTAGTAACATATTGAATAGAAAACATGATTTATATATCATATATATTCAGTATATAAATATATATATAATAGATCGATAAATGTAATGGAATACACTGTTTATGGAGATGGTGGGTTGTACATATGCATGAATGCTGTTTTTGATTCCTTATTAAATTTAATGGAAGTAAGTAAATGGAATATATATATATAAACATAAATCCAGTAGAATTATTATGAGATATATTTCATGATTAATTATTATATATACTTTATAATTATTCTTGAATGGTTGACATGGGGATTGAATCTCATCACGTCGTAGAGATGGTAAGTCATATGTACGCATATGCGATAATATTATTCCCATATTTTCTGAATGATATTGATGTGGATGTTTAATAATATCAAATAATTATTATCATGGTATAATAATCATATATAGTTATTATTTCCATGGTTATACCTATCCTAGTATGGTGGTGGTGAAAAAATAGATTACACCACGACGTGTAGACGGTAATTTGTATGTACGCACGTGTGGTTATTTCATTTTTTGTATGATAGATAGAAGGTGAAATACCGTTGCTTAATATTTATAATAAAATATCAGTATATTTTTCAAGACCTGTCCCATGGGGCCCATTCCGTGACTACCCCATGTATGCCTTCCATTGGCCATGGGCTGGTGACTAGCACCAGAAATCCATCTCCCTAAAACCGGTAAGGCATTTCCTTTTAAACTGCAACTCAAACAATCCAAGAACACAATAAGTTAAAAGCACAAATTAATATATATATATATATATATAGTAAATAGGTTGAGTATAGTAAATAAATGCACCAGAATACAAGACCAACTGGAATGTACAAGTAAAACTAAAAACCACTCCTCTGAAAACCGGTCAAGGATCCCACCTAAAGGGTAGGTACACATCTCAAATGGTCATCTCTGCGGTACGTCTTGTGTAAAACCCCGAACCTAGTAACCATGATTAAGTGAATTATTACATAATATTGGCATGATTAGAAGGGATATAATCCCAGTATACTGATCAGTTTAGTTGCCTTGGAAACAAGATACATACATAAGTTCAACATTACAGCTGTAAAAGAAATACAACACTAATTTATTCTATTAGAAACAACCAAGCCTCCTAGATTATGCCTTCAAGTCACTAATAACTAACTTCATTATATCTTCGAAAAATTAAACATAAGAAATAGGAAGATTAAATGCTCAATAAGGGTAAGCAATACAACATAAGATAACATAAACATTAGGCATGGTGAATAAATGAAAACACATGCCTTTACAAATAATAAAAATGAACAATTTATGGCTGAAATATGAGATGAGTAAATAATGATATAATAAAACATAATCTTGGGTAATCTACTAGTCGAATAACCACATGAACCATCAATATTAATTTCAAAATGAGGGAATTTATAATGCTGGACATTTTGAAACATCTTTTCAAGGCCTCGACCAAGACATCTTAAATTAATTTAGGCCTCGGCCAAATCCATATATCAAATTGGGAAAGGCCTCATCCAATTCCACATCTAATTGTCTCATGAGACCTGCTGATGTATCGTGGTGCTATAGCGGGCTCCACCTATCACTTACTATGTAAGAACCCTATTTTTTGCAGCAAAGGACTTTGGAATATTCTTAACATTATTCCAAATCATCTCCCTTAGACGGCGTGCGATTATGAGCCCCAGAGTGGACGAAATTGAATTTTCAGTGTATTCACACTAGGAACGCCAAATAAATGGGAAACTCATAAACGGTGCTTTGGATCAGATATACGAGTGTACGGATGGGTCCGGAATGGGGTTTTTACCCTAGGAATGACATAAAACTTGCCGGCACAGGGCATTTGGACCCCTCGTTCACTTTTGGAACGTTAAGTGGATAATTAAGTTAATTAATTTATTCATTTAATGGTGAAACTAAAGTATCTCTTAAACAGTGGCTCGGATTGGAAAACTGAGGGCACCGTTGAGTTCGGAGCATGCTGTTTACCCTAGGAGGGGTGTAAGTTCCGCGGGCGCGGGCCGTTTGTAAAAATGGCCTTGGGGGCGTTTTCATAATTTAGATGCCTCAAGAATTGTGTTTAGTAACTTTTGAATGGAGCCTCGAATTAAAATTATGAGACCACCTTTGTGATCAGTAGGTGGTGTTTACCCAAGAGGAGGCTTAACCTCGACCCCGTCGGGAGTTTTGCTTACGGGTTAATTTTTGGTGTTTTGAAATTAATTAATTAAACTTAATTTTTCTATTTAAGTATGCCCCTCACCCTCCTCCCCTAGTTCTCCCTCTGGAAGAAGGTAGCAACTAATGGAGAGTTTTCCATCTCCATCTCCTCTCCTCTTCAAAGTGGGTCATGGCCAGCGAATCGAAGGCAAAGCTTCGAGCTTAGTCCCCCGAGGTAGGATCTTGTCATCATTGTTTTAATTCCCGCACCTGTTAGTTTACAATTTATGGCATTGAAACCCTGAAAAAATCCATTAAAAATCCCATATCTGCCTAGTTCTAATTTTTTACTTCCTGTTTCAATTTTTGGATTCTAAATCTGAGTCCCGAGCTAACCATAAACATCCACCGAAAATTGTGTGTTTTTGGAGGGAGTTAATCATTTTGTTTATAATTTCAAAACCCCTAATTTGAGCTCAATTCTCACAAACTAATTGCTGGTTGATCTTCAAGAATATCCTCTAGGTGCGTAGTAGAATTTACGAGCTTTCTGTCACTGTTTACGGATTCAAAATCCGAGTTCCGAGCGAACCTCGGTCGATTGTCGAATATCGGGTGTTGAAGGGGGTTTTTTTCTCGGTTCACGGTGGCAGAATTGGGTGACAGAGGCGGCTCGGAGTGGTGGCTCGACAGCGGGCGGCGTCGGCTGGTCAAAGGAGACGGAGCCAGGCATGGTCGCGGCAAGCTGGGTGGCGGTCTTCAGCACGAGCGAGCGGCCGGGGTGGCCGAGGTCGAGGCCTTCGGCGTGAGCAGGGAGCAGCGGTGCCTGCGAGAACCGGGTCATGGGGGTCATCGGTGGCGCCCTCTAGGGGTGTGTGACGCGGGAGACCCATCCTTCTGGTCTGGTGGACTCGGGAGATAGAGAAAAAAAGAATAAAGAAGGAAAAAAGGGGGGTCACGGAAAATAAAAAAATAATAATATAAAAATACATAATATGTTTATAATAATAATAATAATATTATTATTATTAATATGAAAATGATTTACAAATAATAAATCATCTGTAGGATGACCGATTTGGGCACCGTCTCTGGCCGCACAATCCTTGAATCGAGATGAACGTTTTGAAATGGTCTCGAGGATTTTTCAATTTCCGAGACGAGGGGTTCGGTGGCGTGACACGACGTTAAGTGGTCGGTCTTTTTTCTTGAGGGGTATTGTTTTGGACAGCGCAGACACATCCGACGTCCGTTTTGAGCGTCTTCAGTGGCGTTGGGACTTTGGCGCTAGGATGAAGCCTTCTAGGATGGCTTCAGGCATTGAAGATAGAGTTGAGGCATGGGCCCCACGGCCTGTCTTTTGAGCTATGTGTAGTGTTTCACGACTTTTTCATCATACGTCTGTTTGGGGCATGCGAGTAGTCGTTTCTGGATGTTTTTTCAAGGGGATTACAATGGTGTGATCCTCCCACTCTAATTCCACACACTGGTGCGGGCCCTGTGAGGGCCGTTTTGTGAGTTGACGGTTGTTTTCAGCATTATCACCGGGTGTCCGTTTTGGACAAGTGATAAGTCCACCTTTTGTGCTTTTTCAAGAGGATCACAACGGTACGATCCATTCATTGTGTTTCGAGACCGGGATGCTGGTCCCATGAAGCACTACTCGTGTACGGTGCATTTGAAGGCACCTTTTTCTCTGGATATCTATTGTGATCAAGTGAACAGTCCTTTTGAAGTGTTTTCTTGAGAGGATCGCAATGGTACAATGTGCCCGACTATTTTCAAGGTCGAGACTCGGGATCACGGGACGCCGGTCGGGCGTAAACCGGTGTTGGAGACTTTTCCGTCCGATATCCATTTGAGGTGAGTAAGTAGCATATCTCGCATGTTTTTCCATGAGTATTACAATGGTGTAATCAGTTCAGGCGAGTGGATCCTCATACACAATATTATTAAATGTGGAATGTGATGGTGCCCTAGTGGTGGTTCTTCCAGTGGCGTTTGCAGAGAACCCTTGGCATGTGTTCGCATGAACTATCGTGTGAGTGAAGTTATGATTAACGAGATGTGGTTTTCTGTGCCTCATCCATTGAGGTGGTAGGTTGGAGTTGTTACGTCAGGCCATCACGCTGACGTTGGGTGTCGGGTGCTCGTTAGCCTTTGGGCTGGAGATGTGGTATACTCTGGGAGTATACGGGAACGCTTAGAGGTACATATGGTTGATTATACCTAAGAACGTCTATGCATTCGGTTGGGGTTGACATGGGGCCACACGTCGTGTGGTCCCCATGTGTGTGTCGTGATCTGCTTTGCGTACTTTTACCTCTCACGACGTAGAGGGTCACTCTGTGCTCTTTTGTTTGACCCGCAGGGTTGAGTGGTCTCCGTCTCGTTTCGTTCTTGATGGTCTAGCCGACAGAGATGGTTTTTCCCCAGTTTCTTCAGCTGTGAGGGGTTTCAGTATCGTGCCCTTTCACTGGACTACAACACCGTTTGCGACTATGGGTGTTCGTATAGTGTGGGTGTTTTCCCCACTTTCTAGGATGAGTTGTCCCAGTCCGCTTCGACAGTTACTCAGTGGATTGGAGTATGATCGCCTTGAGAGGCCTGAGGAGTTTCTCCTTTTTCTTTGTGTTCCCTGGTAGAGTTCATGTGGATTCTGTGTGAGAAACACTTCACACGGTCCCCGATCCTCTACCGAGAAGGTCGTTTCCAGCAAGGCTGAGGTTTTTTCCAGCAGGTCTGAGGTTGTTACCAGGAGGGCTGATGTTGTTTCCAGCAGGGCTCATCAGTGGGTTACCATCTAGCAGGGATGGCCAATACATCAGTGTTCACCTAGTAGTACCTTCCAGCAGGGATGGCAAGAGTAGTTGCGAGCATACCTCCAGCTGGGCAGGACAGTGGTCCCTGATGCTGGGCTTACCTCGAGCTGGGCTGGGTAGTGGTCCCCGATGTCGGGTTACCTCAAGCTGGGCTGGGCAGTTGTCCCTGATGACAGTTTACCTCCATCTAGGTTGGGCAGCGGTCTCATAACCAACATTAGCCAGGTTTCCCTCCAGTGGATTACACTATTACGGGACTGGGCAGTGTGTCACCCATTGACTCTTACCGGGTCTCCCTGTAGTGGGAACCCATTGACTTCCATGGACCTTCCAGTGGGGCTAGAATGGGGGTCGCCTATCGACTTTGAAAGACCTCTCGACTGCGGGGTAGTGACGAGTTGTGGTTTGATGTTTCCCCAGAACTCTCATGTACGAGGAGCAATTTCTCCACTGAGATGTGTCCTTGTGACGCAACCTAAAACCGTGTGGGCGATTCAGCCCCGCCCAAAGCGGATAGCGTCGAGGTGCGGTGATAAAGCCCTTGACTTGTAGTTCGGGGAAGACGTGCGGGATGATGGGCATCGATGGTGTTACTTCTGGGACTGTTGGCGACTCATTTTTCTTGGGCTGAGCTACGATATTGATATCCTATTACGACGTTGTTCGGGCTTCTTGATTGAGCATAAAGAAATGTATATACCTTGTTCCAGTACCCACTTCTTGGGTTTTGGTTACTCTCCTTCCAGGAGAGGCGAAGACGCACGTGGTATGCCACATGCTTTCCGTGTCTAGCTTCTTGTGGTTGGACGAGTCTACTCTCCTGCTATAGGTAGAGAAGACTCGACGAGAAGTTCATCTTCTCACCATTTCCAGCTCCTGGTGTCTTGATGAGTCTACCTTCCATCTTCTTGTGGGGTTGAGCTGGACTCTTTACTATACTCTTTACTGCCCTTTCGTTTGTACTCCTTTACTTTTCCTGTTCGATCTACTGCTCACACTTCAGTACCTTCTTTTCTTCTCCCTCGATCCTTCGAGTTATCCTACTGAGTATTTTTATACTCACCACAAATTGGGCTTTTTCCGCACTTGGTATGCCCTTGCAGATGACAGACAGGTTGGTTGTGACATCAGCAGAGCTTGGGAGGTCGGGAGCTTGGACCGCATGTGGTGGTCGTAGTCGGGTTCCAGGTGTGGGACTCTTCCAGTTGTTTACTGTTGTTTTACTTATTGTCGGGTTGTGGAACTTTTTTTTTGGGCATGTGTTTTGCCTCTTTTCTTTTCAGTTTACCTTCAGCTTGTACTTTTTACTGTTTAGAGGTCGATACACATTTTTGGTTTATATATAGCAGTTTCTCTTTTACTCTGCATGTCTTTTGTTTTACTCTGCACTTTTGCATTGAGAGTGATATGTGTGTGTGTATAGGTGCTCAAGAAAAGGCCTCCCCGAGTTGTTTACCCTTCGGCGCTTGTCGCCAACCCCTGGCCTATGGAGGTGGGCTTGGGGTAGTTACGGCTCGAGCCAGGGTAGGGTCGGGTCATTACAAAGTGGTATCAAAGGTGGTTCGTTCCTTGGGAAGTTGTGCAGATGTCCCTAAAAAGGAATCGACAGGGATTTAGGGAAACAGTGTTAATGTATCTCGAGAGTGGCTCTCAGGCTAGGGTGTCTAGTGATGGTGCGGCAACCGACGTATCCATTCACCAGGACCCTGAAAACCCGCTTGTCGAGTCGGCATGCCGAGACACTTGTTGCGGGGAAAAGTGGTTTGTGCATCACATAGGATTGAGTCGTTGACTGTCCTTCTTGAGTCAGCACCCCATTGCCGTTATTGGTATATACATATATGCTCATCTGATAGTGGCACTCCTTAATAATATTCAGGATGCTTCCATGAAGAAAGCCATCCAGGATACCAGATTTTGGTTCATGACGATGACCTTGTGAGATATGAGGCCTCAGTCTAGGACCCATCATGCGAGCCCCTTTCTTCGGGTGGGGGCGGTAGCAGCACCCCCACCTGTTGAGCAGCAGATAGCTTTAGTAGAGTGGGCGGGGCTCGAGTGCCGATTGAGTGGACTATGTGAGTTCTAGTGTCAGGGACCGCTAAGGTTCAGTGGTGAGCCAGACCCTCAGGAAGCCAAGGTTTGGCTAGAGATAGTGGTTCACCTTTTCAGGCTTGTGCAGATGCCGATAGATCAGAAAGTGGCTTTGGCATCCAACCTTTTTCGTGGAGCAGCTTGGCGTTGGTGGAGTTTGGTGACTCAGTTTCTTGAAGAGTCGTTGCATTCGTGGGGAGACTATAATTTTTTGTTCCATGACGAGTTTTTCCCCTCCTTCTTGCGCTCCATTCGGATTCAGGAGCTCCTGCAGTTTTAGCAGGGAGGGATGATGGTGGATGAGTACACGGCTAGTTTTGCAGACCATGCACGCTCTTAACCGGACATGGTCCATGACGACAACATCCGAGCACAGAAGGTTGAGCAGGGTATCCGACGAGAGATCTATGCTGTCATAGTACCCTTGTGTATTTACACATTTTTCAGGGTGCTAGAGAAGGCACTAGTGACAGAGGCTTCCTATCACGTTCTAGAGTTGGTAGTGGCAGCAGGTACGTTGGAGCCGAGACGTCTGCCACGGCTAGCAGGCATCGGCAAGAAGGACCTCGACACAGGTGGCTTTCTGAAAACCGGATTCAGGGGCATGGCAGTACACCATAGTGGCGCTGGACGGCACCAGTGCAGCCTGAAGAGAGTTGGTGCTGTGCTTGTGATGGGCGAGGTCACCTGGCATGGGACTGCCCGACCAGGCATGCAGAGAGCTTCAGGCAGGCAGCAGGTGCACCACCATGACGAAGGCAACGCCATGATTGGAGTAGTACCTAGAGAGGTGGTGCTAGCAGAGGAGCGGGAGGAGCTGGAATTTGAGGATGACTTTAAGAGGTCTCCCCATCACCACTAGGCGGTCCACATCAGCCTCCTGGAGCTGACAGTTGGGACCGCGGGCAACCGTGAGCTTTGGATGTCTACGATCCTGCAGAGCATGAGGTGATAAGAGGTACTCTCTACAACTCTTCTACCTTTTTTCAGTATAATTGTTAGACTCTATGTGTGAAATAATTTTTCTCCATTCTCCTTGCTTGAGGTGTTACCAGGGTGGCGCGGGGCGTCGATGTAACCCTGTGTTGGTATGAAGAAAAAAAAGGTGTAGGACCTTTTTCTTTAGTCGATGGTGTCGACTCCATCACTTTCTAATCATGTAAGAGAGTCTTGGTTGCGAGACATCGATGGTAAATTCTTGTGTGACCGGATATCCTTATGTGTTTCACCATATTAAAACTCTGAAGGAGGGAATCACCGGGACTTGTTCCAGGTGTGGGAAGTGATTCTAGTTGCGGTGTGTGATGCAGAGGATCGATCGGGGACGTGAGCTACCCCCGAGAGCCTTCAGGCCATGTGAGACAGTGTAAAGGGATGGCAGGGTTCCCTACCGCCTTGCCCTAACACAAAGGACGGGTGTTGGTGCATGAAGTATCTTGTGTGGCTTAACTGAGGAGGTGTGTACTTTCTTTTATACACGTCATCAGCCTGGGCCGACCTCACGTAAACAGATAAAATCTTTTGGTCTGTGAGCGGTGACGCGGGGATGTGCAAGAGTTCTTCTGGGTACGGGAGAGCCAGGTGTGGGCTTAGTACCCTGATTTGTTCCCTGGTTTTTCTTTTTGGGGATGAAAATATTGAAGGAGGGAATGATGTAAGAATCCTTTTTTGCTAAAAAGGACTTGAGAATATTCTTGAAATTATTCCAGATCAGCGCCCTCAGACGGCGTGCGATTCTGAGCCCCGGAGTGGCCGAAATAAAATTTTCAGTGCGTTCACACTGAGAATGCCAAATAAATGGGATAACTCCTAAACGGTTCTTTGGATCAGAGATCTGAGTGTACGTATGGGTTCGGAATGGAGTTTTTACCCTAGGAACGTCATAAAACTTGTCGTCTTAGGACGTTTGGACCCCTCGCTCGCTTTTGGAACGTTAAATGGATAATTAAGTTAATTAATTTATTCATTTAATGGTGAAACTCAAGTATCTCTTAAACGGTGGCTCGGATTGGAAAACCAAGGGAACCTTTGAGTTCGGAGCATGCCGTTTACCCTAGGAGGGGTGTAAGTTCCGTGGGCGCGGGCCGTTTGTGAAAATGGCCCCGAGGGCATTTTCATAATTTAGCAGCCTCAAGCGTTGAGTTTAATACCTTTTGAACGGGGGCTAAAAAAAAAATTTGAGACCAATTTTGTCCTCAGGAGGCGGTGTTTACCCTAGAAGAGGCTTAACCTCAACCCTATTGGGTGTTTTGGTTACGGGTTAATTTTAGGGTGTTTTGAAATTAATTAATTATAAATAAATTTTCTATTTAAGTAAACCCCTCACCCTTCTCCCCTTTTTCACCCTCTAATGGAAGGAAGAAACTAAAGTAGAGTTCTGCATCTCTATCTCTTCTCCTCTCCAAGGTGGTTCACGACCGACAAATCGATGGCAAATCATCGGGCTTAGTCTCCCGAGGTAGGATCTTGTCTCTTTGTTTCAATTACTACACCCTTTTGTTTAGATTTTATGGCATTGAAACCCAGAAAAAATCTCTTAAAAATTCCATATCTACCTAGTTCGTATTTTTTACTTCCTGATGCAATTTCCGGATTCGAAGTACGATCCCCGAGCTAACCGCAAACGTCCGCCAAAAATTGCGGGTTTTCGGTTGGAGTTCATCATTTTGTTTAAAATATCAAAACCCCTAATTTGAGCTCGATGTGCACCGTCGAATAGCTTGTTGATCTTCAAGAAAAGCCCCTAGGTGCGTAGTTGAATTTACGAGCTTTCCTTCACTGTTTACGGATTCGAAATCCGAGTTACGAGCGATCGGCGGTCGATTGTCGAATATTGGGTGTTGAAGGGGGTTTTCTGGCAGGTTCACTGTGGCAGAACCGGGTGTCGGAGGCGGCTCGGAGCGGTGGCTCGGCAGCGGGCGGTGTCGGCTGATTGAAGGTAGTAGAGGCCAGGAGAGCTCCTGGCAATATGGGCGGCGATCTTCAGTGTGAGAGTGCGTCCGGGGTGGCCGGGGTCGAGGCCTTCGGCGCGATCAGGGAGCAGCGGCGCCGGCGAGCACCAGGTCACGGGGGTCGTCATCGGCGCCAGCTGGGGGCGCGCGACGCAGGAGACCCGACCTTCTGGTCGGGTGCACTCGGGATACAGAGAAAAAAAAGAAGAAGGAAGGAAAAAAAATAGGGGACGCGGAATATAAAAAATAAAATAATATAAAAATATATAATAAGTTTATAATAATAATAATAATATTATTATTATTATTATTATTATGAAAATGATTTATAAATAATAAATCATCTGTAGGATGTCCAATTTCGGCACCGTCTATGACCGCACAATCCTTGAATCGATATGATCATTTTGAAATGGTCTTGAGTATTTTTCAATTCCCGAGACAAGGGCTTTGGTGGAGCAACACAATGCTAAGTGGTCAGGCGTTTTTCTTGGGGGGGTCTTGTTTTGGACAGCGCAGACGCATCCGATGTCCGATTTGAGCGCCGTCAGTGGAGTTGGGACCTTGGTTCCATGTTAAAACTTTCTAGGGTGGTTTTGGGCATTGACGCTGGAGTTGAGGTGTGGACCCCACAGCCCGTCTTTTGAGCTGCGTGCAGTGTTTCACGACGTTTTCATTAGATGTCTGTTCGAGGTGTGTGAGCAGTCATTTCTGGATATTTTTCCAAGGGGATTACAAAGGTGCGATCAGCCCGCTCTAATTCCACACGTTGGTGCGGGCCCCACGAGGCCCATTTCGGGAGTTGACGGTGGTTTTCAGCATTATCACTGGGTGTCTGTTTTGGACTAGTGATTAGTCCATCCTGTGTGCTTTTTTGAGAGGATCTCAATGGTACAATCCATTCATTGTGTTTTGGGACCGGGATGTGGGTCCCATGAAGCACATCTCGTGTGCGGTGCGCCGGAAGGCACCTTTTTCTCTGGATATCCGTTGCGCTCAAGTGAGCAGTCCTTTTGACGTGTTTTCCCGAGGGGATCGCATGGTGTGATGCGCCCGACTGTTTTCGGGGCCGAGGCTCAGGATCACGGGACGCCATTCGGGCGTAAAGCGGTGTTGGTGAATTTTCCGTCAGATATCCATTTGAGGCGACTAAGTAGTCTATCTTGAATTTTTTTCACGAGGATTATAATGGTGTAATCTGTTCAGGCGAGAAGAGCCTCATAAACGATCATATTAAATGTGGAAAATGATGGTGCCCCGGTGGTGGTTCTTCCTGTGGAATTTTCAGATAACCCTTGGCGTGTGATCGCATGCACTCTTGTGTGATTGAAGTTATGCTTAATGAGATTTGGTTGGCTGTGCCTCAGCCGTTGAGGTGGCAAGTTGGATTTGTTACTTCACTCCTTCACGCTGACGTTGGGTGTCGGGTGCTCGTTAGCCTTTGGGCTGGAGACGTGGTATACTCTGGGAGTATATGGGAACGCTTGGAGGAACATATGGTTGATTTTACCTGACAACGTTTGTCAGTTCAGTTGGGGTTGACTTGGGGCCACAGGTCATGTGGGCCCCACGTACGTTCCGTGATCTGCTTTGTGTGATTTGACCTCTCAAGACGTAGAGGATCCCTCTGTGCTCTTTTGTATGACCAGTAGGGCTGAGTGGTCTCCCCCTGGACTCTTTACTGTACTCTTTACTGCCCTTTCGATTGTACTCCTTTACTTTTCTTGTTCACTCTACTGCTCACTCATCGGTACCTCCTTTGTTTCTCCCTCAAGCCTTCGGGGTATCCTACTGAGTATTTTTTTACTCACCCCTGCTTGGGCTATGCCCACACATGGTGTTCCCTTGCAGACGATGGACAAGTTGGTCGTGAAATCAGTGGAGCTTTGGAGTTCCGGAGCTTGGACCGCGTGTGGTGGTCGTAGTCGGGTTCCAGGTGTGGGACTCTTCCAACTGTTTACTGTTGCTTTACCTGTTTCCGGGTTGTGTAACTTTTTGGTTGGGCGTGTGTTTTTCCCCTTTTCTTTTCAGTTTACTTTTAGCTTCTACTTTGTACTGTTTATAGGTTGATGTACATTTTTGGTTTATATATAGCAGTTTCTCTTTTACTATGCTTGTCTTTTCTTTTGCTCTGCACTTTTGCATTGTGTGTGATTCGTGTGTGTGTACAGGTGCTCAGGAAAAGGCCTCCTCGAGTTTTTTAGCCTTCGGCGCTTGTCGCCGACCCCTGGCCTATAGAGACGGGCTTGGGGTAGTTGCGGCTCGAGCTCGGGTAGGGTCGGGTCATGACATACTAAGTCCAATACATTTCTTATATCTAGAGGTTGAAACATAACATAATCTTTCATATTAAAACGAGCATACAAAATGTCAATACATTAACCATAAACCATAAATAGTATAAAAATAACACATCCATAGTCAAACAGATCATAAGTCATTCAATTCAATATAGAATATTGTATTATAACAAATCAATATTCACACAAGTGTAAAATCTATCAAAGGATGTTGACATAGATAAAATTGAAACTACTTGAAAAAAATATCTCTTTCTATTTTGAAATCATTTAAAAGTAACATAACTATAGAAGAAATATTTTTTTAAAATATAATTATATGCTTTTTAGGGAATATTCGACGATGTTAGAACGGTGAAAAATAGCCACACCCACCGTATAAGTTATGAAAAACATTTTTACCTTAATTTGGTCAAAATGGTCATAAAGTACCTTCTTTGGAAAACGATGGAAAGATTCCTTTAAAAATATTTTTAAACAGTCCAAATATGGTATAAATGAATTTAACCAATAGTCTAGTAAATAGTAAAAAAATTTAAAAATACACTTTTAAGAAACATGAATGTGGATGATAAATAGGTCCCAGTCGATACTTACGTAAAAAAACCTCAGATAATAAAGAGATTCTGAAATTAACCCTTACCTTATGTCTGTCTTGACACGTTCATTCATTAATATTTTGAATAATAAGATAAATTTAATTTATAGTTTCTTTAGATTCTTTTTCGAAATTATTATTCCTTTTATATCAATTATTATAACATTATAAACATTATGAAATCATTTAACTTAATAATAGTTGTTTTGTTTATATTTGGTACTTGAGTCAAAAGTAAACTTCTTATAATTGCATGTTGTCCATGTGGTCAAAAGTAATTTATATCCAGGATTATATTCATGATTTAGATATCATATATATTTTATATATCCAGCATATATATGTATTTATAAAAGTACATATAATTTAAAGATAAGAAATGAAATGCATCGTTCATGGAGACGATAAGCCGTACGTACGCATGAATGCTACTTTAATTTATATTTAGTATCTCAATAGAATGAATACATAATGATACATTCGTATATTATAATTACAGTAAAATATCTTATATAATTTTAGTAACTCCATCCTTTATAAGTGCCACGTATGGAATGAATGAGCCACATCATTTTGAGGGGGTGGTAGTCCTCACTTCCTCTAATGAAATTATCGAATTTACCCATTATGGAAACCATAAAAGTAAGATATAAATGGAATATAAAAAAGCATATAAACAATATAAATAATATATATATAACATATAAATATATTTCCATATTAATTTCCATCATAAGAGGCGGTATGAGATAATTTAACAATCATCGTTTGTGAGGTAGTAGTTCACTGTCCACAGAAACAGTATGTTCGTTTCCCATTAGATAAAGGTGTGTGAAATTATATCTCTAATCCTTATAATTAAAAAATATTATTATATTGAGGATACTTGTGTTGTTATAAAAGAATGTAATAAAATAGTTTAGTGCGTTGGAGAATTGAAATAAAATAAAAGAATTTAAGAGAAATCGTTATCTTTAATTCGGGTAACTCTGTTTGGTTTGAACTAAAATGACTTCTTGAAGTTCCTTCTACCTAGGGTAAGAATTATAGAATTAGGAGAGGGATATTTAGAGCTTATTTGGGTAGGGTTGAGATGATCCAATGGGCATGAGAGGTGTGATTAATGAGTTAGTAGTAAGGGATTTTTATAAGGGGAGGAGGGGATACTTAGGAAATTGTGAAACTATTGTTTTATTATATAATGAATTTTGGTTTTTAAATATCCAAAACTTATTAAATTATAATATAATAATAATAATTGTTGAAATAAAATCTTCCAAATCTAATTGGATAAGTTTTGGATATTATTTTAATCTTTATAATGTTATTTATTTAAATGTTTTATTAATGGGGTAAACACTTCATCATTTTTGTGTCATAAATAATTCTATATATTTGATGTCTAAAAATTATAAACAAATTAACATGATTTAGTAAATCATTTTATCTTTCCTAGTAGTATTTATAGTCGAAATTTAACTTATTAACCCCATTTAAAAATTAATTTACTAAAATATATTTGTTTGTTTCATTTTTGTCATTACTTTAAATTAATTAATATAAAGTGTCATTATCACTCCCAAATAGATCCATGGGGTCCCAAAATCGACCCAAGGATGACCATGGTCGGCCATGACTCATCCAATAATGTTAGGACATGTGTTAAGGTGATTTGTATTATTATAATATTCTGTTTACATTCCATTACCATATTTACCTTTAACTGTGGTAAATAAAAGTGAAAAGATACTATTCAAAAAAAATATTTTAATCTTATTGAACCAAATTTTACATACTAACAACAACCATGTATGTCAGATTTTTAAAATTAAATTCAAAGAAGAGGCAAAATTTCATTTAAATGAAAAATTCGGGTTTTTAACTATTACATAGTGGTTTAACTATTCATTAAAAATTGAAATTTCTCCAAAAAAAATACCAAAAATCCAGCCTAAGATATATTTTATTTTCTAAATAAAAAAATTATGTCTATTTTAAAAAATTTAAAACATAGAAATTTCATTAATTAATTTCAAAATTAAATCCATTTTGTCAAAACAAAGAGCGTGTTTTTAAGTAACAATATCTATCAAAAGATTGACCCTTGTTTATGCCCAATTTCAAAGTGAAATTTCTTCCAATTAACAAAATTGGATTAAATGGAAAAAATATAATATAATTACACTTTAAAACTATTTTAAAAGATAATATAACCATATAAATATGTTATATTAAAAGGTCATTTTGAATTAATACAAAGCATTTTTCAATATTCATTAAAAATTTAATTTTATCCAAAAAATACCAAAATTTTACCCAATGTAAATTTTGATGTCCCAATTATAAAGAAGAATTTTATTTTGTGAAATTGAACATATAAAAGTGGACAAAACTAGATTTGAAGAGGGTTCTCCATTAAAAGGCTGTAAAACTGAATATTTTTTAAATACTTCTTTTATCAAAAAAAAAATTTATTTGTCTTTATATTATCTATACGAAACACAAAATATGAATGTTAGAATTATATGGGATATATATAAAAGTAAAAATGCTGGTATTACAATTCATCACTGCTTTTTAAATGGCTAGTATGTTAGGTCATGGTGCGCTTGAACTCAGTGTTGTGTACATCACATTCCATTGTATTTTTTAAAGAGAAACATACTATGGAAGCTTGGGGTGTTACATTATACCCTACTTTAATACATTAAATCCACTAAATTTTAAATTTTAATTCCACAATAAAATGTTAAAAATAGAAAATACCTTGGGGGAAAACTCACATCAGAAATTTATTTAATAATATTTAGTCTTAATAAGAGGGAATGGGAAATGAAAAAGTCACCACTAAATTTTGATCTCCATTAGGAGAACATTTGTGGAAATTAGAGACAAATAATTAGAGGAAAAACGTAAATATTTATTGGTATTGATTGAGTTCATCAGTCACAAACAAGTGTAAAATTGAGGGCCTCAAATCCATCAATCTATGATGATTTAAAATATCATTGGTTTAACAAAACCTAAGGTATTAGGATAACCCATTTTTGGTTTTAAGACCCATTCCATAATTTTCAAGAATTAATTTTATTATAGAATAAGAGAGAGAGAAAAATATACCTGACAATTAGAGTTCATCTTTTAAATAATCTCTACCACAAACATATCATTCACTGAAAAAGATATTAGAACTCAAAAATATTATATTTTTCCAAATAGTATGAGGTTACAAACATATAACATGAAGAAAAATAATTTATAATAACCTGTGACTTCCTATAGGATAGTGGCAGGTTATAAAGCCTTGGCACACATTGGTTGTGGGTTTGATTCTGACAGCATTATCCGACACGATGAGTTATCGCACGACCTGTATGTTGTCCTTTTTTCTAAAGCTACAGTATTATAATATAACAATAATAATATTTAGAAACACTATCCAAATTTCAACTTAATCTATTCCAACCTTTATATTTGACCAAAATACTTCTGTCGAAATTCTATCGAAAAGGCCTCTAAATTCTAAACTCAATTGTCACATCAGATTCCCCAAACACCGTAAAGTTTCTCTTATTGTCACATACAAAAAATATGATTACCTTAATCATATGAAAACCTAATTGAAAACAAAAAGTACTGCAGTACAATCATTATATATATCCCATTCATCTTATAACCAGAAAATAATTCTTGAATCCAAAAACACAAATACATTAATTATTCCACTTCAACTGTAGTAACAACATAATCATGGAATTTCTCCATTATCCTTTTCTAAAGAAATTTCCATTGAGCATAGGACATTCATTTTCATAATTACCTATTTATATACAATTGTAGTATTCAACATTGACATCCTCTTTCTTTCCCATACATTCAAAAGCAAGATGGACTTTCTTTACACATTTGTAGCATACTCCTTTTTCTTTTAGATAAGAGCCAGGGTGCTTCCTTCAACAATTATCACCGGGTGGAATCTCAACTCTTCCCTTCTTCCCTGTTTCATTATTTCCTTTCCAAGAGTGTTCAACAAATCTCTTCTTCACTTACTTTTCATTAATGTCATAAGACTTTGAGAATTCATTTTCTGTATTGATTACACATGAAATAATATCTTCATATGATGAGAAGGATTGTGAGACTAATGATCAACAGATAAATGGTTGTAAACAATCAATTAATTGATCAATATTACTCCTTGGTTACATATATAATCTGAAACACGCCTTTCTAACGTTGTAATGTTAGCTTCATACTTTGCGATATTTTCTTCCTATTTTTGCCTCAGACTTCGAAATTGTCATTCTATATCATCTCATTGGTCACGTGGAACTTATTTTTCTATGAAAATAACTTTAAACTACCTACATTCCATATATGATACTTCTTCATCCACCTTTGTGTTTTTAATTAATGACCACAATTTATCTGCATCTCCTGTGAGGTGATAAAATGCCCTTACATATTTTTCCCTTTCGCCACTTCCCAAAGAATGAAATATTTTCTCTATGGAACTTATCCATTTATCATCTACAAGTGGATTTGTATTCCCATATAATGTTGGTGGTTTCTTCCCCATGAATCGATCTAACATTGATCTTCTGCATTGTGAATTAGGGTTCTCCATACATGTAAGTTTATTATTCATTACCAGAGTGAGTTTTCCTAAAATGATGACAAGCCGATCCACACCTATTGCATAACCAGCTCCATTATAATTATGTTGAGTATGATGGAAATCCCTACATGTGTTATTTGTATTGATATAGTTTCCATTCCATCCACTAGGCACCATTTCTAAACAATATCGTACACTACATTAGTTTATGAATCGAAATACATAATTCCAAACTTCTAAAACACTTAAAATAATTTGAACAGTTTATTTATATAATCCATAATTATAAAAAAAATTTCTTTTACTATGTATATAATAAAAAATCCTTCATAATGTTTTTTAGTGAAAATTTGAAGTATTTTAAGCATATCTCCCAAGAGTGTCGTAACCAAGAGTGTAGAAAGGCCTATTGTCATGCACCAGGATACTCTAGGTCAACCACAAAACACCTTGTCAAATTTTTCACTCCTAGGTACATCTGTTCCACAACCTCCTTTACTTGATCGTATCCAGATATGGATGTATTGCTCATAAAATAAACAAAATATATAAATTACCAAAATTCTAGGAATTTCTTCTATACTAATCCTCAATGTCTATCTTAGGGTAATGTGCTATAATAATAGTTTATCTAAATCTAGTTTCCAAGTTATGTACTAAACTTTCTCTGACACTAACTGTAACACCCCAACCATAGTTACACAGAGTCGGTGCATTATTACATAATAATGGAAAGATCACAAAGGATCAAATCCTAAAATACCGATCAGTTTAGTATCCTTGGAAACAAGATACATACATAAGTTCTACATTACAACTTGAAAATAAATACAACACTAATTTATTCATTTAGAAACTTCCAAGACTCCAAGATTATTCCTACAAGTCACTCATAAATAACTTCTTCATATCCTGGTAAAATGAAACATAATAAAGGGGTGAGCTCAAACACTTAGTAAGGGTAAGAAATATAGCAAAAGATAATATAAACATTAGCCATGATGAATAATTTAAAACACATGCCTTAACAAACAATAAACATGAATACATTATGGTAGAAATATGGGATGAGTAAATTATTCTATAATTAAACATAGTCATGGATATTAAACTACTCGAATAGCCACCTGAACCATTGATGTTATTTTCATAATGAAGGAATGTATAATTCTGTACATTCTGAAACATCTTGTTAAGGCTTTGTCCAAGACTTCTATAAATGATTTAAGCCTCATCCAAAACCATATATCAAATTGGGAAAGGCCTCAGCCAATTCCACATCTAATTATCTCATGAGACCTACCGCTGCATTGAGGAGCAATAGTGGGATCCACCCGTCACTTACTAAGTCAAATAAATTTCTCATATGAAAAGGTTGAAACATAACATAAACATTCATATTAAAACTAGCGTATGAAATGTCAATACAGTAACCATAAACCATGAATGGTATAAAAATAACACATCCTCAATCAAACATATTATAACTCATTCAATAAAATATAGAAGATTGTATTATAAGAAATCAACATTCAAACAAGTGTAAAATCCATCAATGAATGTTGACATAGATGAAATCAAAACTAATTGAGAGAAATATATCTTTCTATTTTGAAATCATTTAAATGTAACATAATTGTAGAAGAAAAACATTTATTTTTAAAATATTATTATAAGCTTGTAAGGGAAGCTTAGATGATGTTATAATAGTAGAAAATTTCCGCACCCTCCATATAAGTTAAAAAAACATTCTTAAATTAATTTTGTCGAAAAGGTCATAAAGTACAACGTTTGGAAAACGATGGAAATATTCTTATCAATTTTTTTTTTAAAAAGTAAAACAAGGGTATAAATGAATTTAACCCATAGTATAGTAAATAGAAAAAATGATTTGAAATACACTTATAAGAAACATTTATGTTGATGATAAAGTGGTTCCAATAGATACTAACATAAAAACAACCTCAGATAATAAAGCGATTGTGAAATTTACACTTACCTTGTGTCCAACATGACCAGTTCATTCTATAATATCATGAATAATAAGATAAAGTTAATTTATACTTTATTCATAATTTTTTTCAAATTTATTATTCCTTTTATATCACTTATTAGTATGTTCTAAATATTAGGAAATCAAGTAAGTTAATAATGGTCATTTTGTTGATATTTGGAACTTGAGTCAAAAGTGAACTTCTTATAATTACATGTTATCCATGTGGTAAAAATTAATTTATATCCAGAATGATATTCATTATTTAGATATCATATATATCTTACATATCTAGTATATATATGTATTTATAAAAATGCATAACATGTAAAATAAGAAATGAAATGCATCGTTCATGGAGACGGTAAGAATTACGAACGCATGAATGCTACATTCATTTATATTTCATATTTTAATAGAATGAATACTTAATGATACATAATTATATTATAATTATAGTAAAATATCATATATAATTTTAGTAACGCCATCTTTTAAATGTTTCACGTAAGGCATCAACGAGTCATATCACTTTGAGAAGGTGGTAGTCTTCACTTCCTCAAATGAAATTATTGCATTTACACATTATGGAAACAATAAAGGTATCATATAAATGGAAAATATAGAAGCATTGAAATAATATAATATAATATATATAACATTTAAATACATTCCCATCTTAATGGTCACCACAAAAGGAGGTATGAGATAATTGAACAATCATTGTTTCGTAAGGTAGGAGTTCCCCGTCCACAAAAACAATATGTTCATTTCCCATTAAATGGATCTGTGTGAAATTGTAGCTCAAATCCTTCTCATATAAACAACCTAGTATATTGAGTCTAATTTTTTTGTTATAAAAGAACGTAATAAACGAGTTTATGGGGGTTGTAGAAGTAAAATAAAAGAAAATAATTTTAGAGAAACTGTTACCTTTAATTTGGATAACTCCCTATGGTTTGAACCAAAAAGACTTATTGAAGTGCCTTATGCATAAGGTAAGGATTTTAGAAGGTGGAGGTTGATATGGAGAGCTTATTTGGGTAGTTTTGGATGAGACAAGGGGATTCAGAGGTGTGAGTAATGAGTTAGAAGTTAGGGATTTTTATAAAGGAGGTGGGGCTCTTTAAGAAATTTTGAAACTATTATTTTATTATATATTTATTTTTGGATTATAAAGATCAAAATCTTATTAAAGTATAATATAATATGACTCAGGGTCGAAATAAAATCATTCAATAAGAATTGGACAGGTTTTGGACATTATTTTAATCATTATAATCTTATTTATTTAAATCTTTTATTAATGGGGTAAACACTGCATCATTTTTGTGACAAAAATAATTTTATTTATATGATGTATAAAAATTATAAAAAAAATTCCATATGGTAGGAAATAATTTTATCTTTCCAATTTATATATATGGTTGAAAGGATAAATTATATAACTTAAAGTAAAAATTAATTTACTAAAAGATATTTGTTTGTGTATTTTTGTCTTTACTTTAATTAATTAATCTAAAGTGTCATTATCACTCCCAAATGGCTCCATGGGGTCTCCAATTTTACCCAAGGATGCCCATGGTTGGAAATTAATTATCCAATAAGGTTAGGACAAGTGTTTAGTTAATTTTGTATTATTATAATATTCTTCTTATCTTGAATTACCATATTTACCTTTAACCGCGGTAAATAAAATTCAAAAGTTACTATTCACCAAATATTATTTTCATCGTATTGAACCACATTTTACTTATTAATAACAACCATGTATGTCATATTTTTGAAATTCTATTCACAGAAGTTGTAAAATTTCATTTAAATGAAAATTTTTCATTTTTAACTTATACTTAGTGGTTTCACTATTCATAAAAAATTGGTGCTTTTTAGAAAAACACAGAAAATTCATCCTAAGATATATATGATATTATGAATTATAAATTGATTTATATTTTATAAAATTCAAAATAGAAAAGTTTCATTAATTAATATAAAAATTAATTTCCGTTGTTAAAACAAATAGTGTGCTTTTAAGAAACAATATCAATAACAAGATTGATACTTGTTTATACCCAATTTCAAGGTGAAATTTTTCCAATGAACAGAATTATATTAAATGGTAAAAGTATAATCTAATTAGACTTTACACTCATTTAAAAAGATAATATAACCTTATAAATAAGTTCTATTAAAAGGCCATTTTAAATTAAAATACAATATTTTTCACTATTCATTAAAAATGAATTTTATCATAAAAATACCAAAAATTTACCCAAAGTAAATTTTGATATCCCTATTCTAAATAATAATTTTATTTTATCAAATAGAACATGTAAAAGTGACCAAAACTAGATTTAATGTGGGTTCCCTATTAAATGGCATTAAAACTGTAGTTTTTCAAAAAATACTTCTTTCATCTAAAAAATAAATTTGTGCTTATATTATGTCTAAGAAACAAAAAATATGAATGGTAAAATTTAATGGTATATTTGTAAAATTAAAAATGTGGTTATTACTATTCATAACAACTTTTTAAATGGCTAGTTTGATAGTTCATGGTGCGCTTGAACTCGGTGTTGCGTACATCGCACGCTATTTTATTATTTAAAGGTGAATTTTTTTTGGAAGCCCGGGGTGTTACTTATCATTTAATGGTCCACCTCTGAGAAGCCTCCAATCTTGACACCCTCAGCCTTAATCAATGTTGTCTGTTATCTGCACAAGACACAATAAGGTTTGGGTGTATCCCGTGCTAGGGTGAGTATAATGATACTCAGTAGGGACACCGATGCCCCCTAAGGTCTCTCAGAATCCACCAAGGATAAACCCAGAATAAAAATCATCATCACAAAGCATGAAACAATAGTCAACCCTACTTAGGTATATGCCCATACATATACCTATGTTATCAAGTATACCCATATCTTTCATGAGGAAACACAAGGCCCAACTCTTTAGCTAAAATATCAACTGTTCAGTGAAGGAAAGTATAACACGAAGGTGACACCACATAGCAAGTACAAAAAAGGTAACACCACACATTAGAATACCACATAGGTATCTCCATGAAGGTAAGTGACACAAAGGTAAATCCACACAAAAGGATACCACAAAGGTTTCATCACACAGAAGTGTATCAAAATCTAAAGACTTAGATTACAGTAGGTATAACTACAATACAGAATTATAGATGATTAGATGTATTGCGAGATAATATTACTTCATCGAGAAGCTTTGCTATTGACCCACATAGGAACGACGATGACCCACATAGGATTTGAAGATGACCCACATAGGATCTACAAATAACCCACAGAGGATCGGTATGGGCTGACCTACATAGAATCACTGAGTACTGACCCACACAGGATCGAAGATGAACTACACCAGATCTATAGACTCCCCAAGTAAAGAGAACAACAGGGTACCCGCACTAAGCATGCTTTATTTCAGGTGGTTCTTCTCCTCAAACCATCATTAAATTCTTCAACTTCCACAAATTCTAAAAAATAAGTATCTCAAAGAACCTCCACGTCATAAGGGTCCTATTGAAACTGATGGCGCATCAATCAGATGCTCAGTTTGTAAGTTATTATTGATTTGGTTTCGAGGTACCATTTGAATTCAGGTTTGATCCAACCTAGACATACACCAAAATTTTCCAAAACTCATGTGAATTATTCTAAAAGGATAGTATTATTCCTAAAATTCCAGAGCCATAGATTGTTTGTCAATCAGACGCTCAGATCTCAAGATATAGCCAAAAGGCGTATCTGGGTCTAGATGGGCCTCTGTCCGTTCCGACCCTGTCCCACCGACCAGGTCCAACCTGGCATGGGCCAACCTGACCTGACCTGATTCAGGCCAACCCGACCCTGGGCCAGACTGGCCTGCTGGGCACGACTTTCTTGGTGGTGTGCGGTCTGGCCAGCTTAGTGCGGTCCGCCATGGTAGGACCTGCCCTACCCGCTACCCGGAGGGAGGCTCCCCCCAATTTTCCAAATGGCCCTATTGGATCATTCGGATTCGACCAAACGGGAAGTGCCATGTGGCACCCCCTTCTAGAACATGGGACCCGCTGGAGCGGTCCTGCTCGGAGTGATGCGGTCGGCTGGGATTTCGGCTAGCTCTCCCCTCAGCGGCACAATGATGCCCCTATCCTCCCACATCCAGCCAGCTGCTAGCCACCTTGGTGCACCTCCGTGACATGATAGCTACGGCCTCCTTCTCTACCGGTGGTGTGGACACACACCGCCCTGCTTTCATGCGGCCGAACGGTGTGTTGGCCGCCACCTTCCACCATCATGGGGAACGGTTTGTGGCCTCCCTCTACTACCAGTGGAGCGGTTGCACTGCCACCATCATCGCGGACGACCAGTGTGTCGGCCGCCAATCATACAGTGCCGGGATCGGTCACCAGCATCATGGTTGGTTTCCGCCCAACCGTCAATCTACCGATGAAGAAAACGTCATCATCGAGGGTTCTGAGAGATTGGAAAATGTTTGTTTGACCCACACTCTCCACGTTAGATCGATAACAGGTGCTTCTTATATTGGATGAATTGAATTACAACATAGTACGAAACGAAAAAATTCCCTACCTCATTTTTTCATTGGAGATGACATGATGAAAAAGATGATGAAGTCGATGTTTGTCGCTCCTGTGACACGCTCCTGATCCAAGCTCGATCATTGTCATTGTTCTTGATCCAGAGATTGTTCATCGTTGTAGGATATTGTTCCTTCCTGAATTCTCCTGCAAAATCCTCCTCTCCATTTTTCCAATAGAAAAACAACCCTCCCAAAGAGTTAATAAAACTCTTAATTAAAAAGTTGATTCATTAATTATTAGAATTAACAAATCCCATTAATAGAAGGAAAATGTGGCTACACATTTTGTGTAACCATGAATTTAATTCTCAGCATTAAATGCCTGACAACCCTCTTGTGGTTCCACCTCCAAGATTCAAATGAGAGGTTTCAAATAAATAAAATTAATGTTATTGTTTTATTTTAATATATTTCTTTTAACTCTACCACGAAAATCCAAAAAACTAACTCTCACCCTCAACCTACTATGGTCAAGAAGAAGGTCTCTGTTAAGTGAATATTAGGGTTGCGAGTTCAACAGTGTCCTTGGTTTTCAATTCTGAGCACTGGTTCAGAAGATACAAAACATCGCTCATGCATTTACTAAATGTACTAGAAAAGAAGATTAGAAATTCATTTCAGGCACACCAGGACTAATAATCATGCCTCACCAATTATTTTAGACTCATAATAATTCCATATAATTTAAAAAAATCATGGAAAATCTTGGGTCTTTACATTCTCTCCACCTCAGGGATTTGCATCCCCAAAATCCACAACACAAACTTGGGAAACAAGTGGGGGGAATGAGCACGAATCTGAGACTCCCGCTCCTATGGGATATATGGGAGGTTCATGTTCTACCAACATATGTTCACCATAGGTATCAATTTCCCATGAATGAATCTCTCTTGTAGATCCTCAATCTCTATTGGAACCTTTAAAAATGTCACCCCATTGTTGAAGTCTAGCTCTCCCAAGTCAATAATGTGTGAAGGATCATGTACATATCTCCTCAGCTGGGATACATCAAAAACATCATGAACCAAGTGTAAATGAGGGGGAAGAGCTAGGTGGTATGCCGCATCGCCAACTCTACTGAAGACCTGGAAGGGTCCGATGAACCTCCGAGATAACTTTCTACCTCGACCAAATCCTTACAAACCTCATTGAGGTGAGACATGTTGAAAAACATGGTCCCCATCCTCAAACTCCTGAGGTATCTATCTTCTATTAGCATAAGACTTATGCCTACTTCGTGTAGTCTTCATCTACTCCTCGATCATTTGCACCTTCTCTGTGGTAGTCTGTACCATCTCTGGTCTTATGTCTGCTAACTCCCCTGGGTCAGTCTAGCATAGAGATGATCTACAAGGTCGACTGTACAACGCCTTGAATGGTTCCATTTTGATTGTTGAGTGATAACTGTTGTTATATGTGAACTCCACTAAGGGAAAGTGATCCTCCCATTTGCATCTAAAATCAAGGCCTCAAGCACGCAACATGTTTTCAAGGTTCTGAATGGTCCGCTCTGTCTGAAAACCCATCTTTGGAGGAAAGGCGGTGCTCAACCAAATATGGGACCCAAATGCCTCTTTCAACCCCTTACATAGCTGGGAAGTAAAACATGCATCATGATTAGAGATAATCGTAGATGGAACTCCATGAATCCATACAATCTCTTGCACGTAAAGGCGTCCCCAGCTCTCTACTGATCCCTACTTTCTGATATGTAGGAAGTGGGCTGACATGGTGTTTCGATCAACGATCACCCAGATAGAATCATGAGCCCTAGAAGTGTGTGGACATCATGTCACGAAGTCCGTGAAAATTACATTCCACATCCACTCTGGGACCTCTAGTGGCTAAACTATGCCTATTGAAACCTGATTCTCTGCCTTCACTTTCTAACAAGTGAGGCATCGAGAGAAAAACTTTGCCACTAATTTCTTCATTCCCAGCCACCAGTTCAAACACCGAAGGTCCTGGTACATCTTTACTTCTCCTAGATGTGCCTCTAGAAGAGATGTATGGAACTCCCTCAACACTTCCTCCTGTAGCACCACCGTTATCATTGTACATCCTCTAAAGAGGATTATGTTCTCCCCACCTTCAGAAAATTCATCTGGCACATGTCTTGTGGATATCTGAGCACATCAAGCCTCGTAGATAGCATCCCCAAGATGCACCTCCCTAACACGCTAAAGGAGTGGCGGTGTGACTATCAGAGACTGAAGATAATCTGCTCAAACTCAATCCACGATGGATATCCGCAAAGTGGATAGCTGATCCATCCCCTAACTCAGCAACTGTATACCATATCTCCTGATGAGTGCAACTGCTACTACGTTCCCCTTCCCAAGAGTATAGACTATCTCGAAGCCAATGTGGTGGAAAAACTCAATCCTACGCCGCTATATCAGGTTCAGGTACTTGTGAGATAAGATATACCGATGACTCTTGTGATCATAATAGACTATAAAACATTCTTCCATCAAGTAATGTTGCCTCATCTTCATGGTGAAGACCCCTGATGCTAACTCCAAGTCATGGGTATCATAGTTCTACTAATGTTGTCTCATCTATTGAGAACCATATGTGATCACTACTCGCTTCTACATTATGACACAACCAATCCCAGTCCTTGATGCTTCATAGTAGAATACATACCCAACGCCCTCCTTCAGTAGCATCAAGAAGGGGGCACTCATCAGTATCTACCTCATCTCCTAGAAACCCTTCTAGCATCTCTCCTACCACACGAAGGGTTACCCCTTCTTCATCAATGCTTATAAGGGTGCCGCAAGTCTGGAAAATTCAGGCATAGTCCTTTGGTTGTAACCAAACAAACCCAGGAAACATCGCACCTCCATCACATTCCTGGGTGGCTCACAAGCAAGCACTACATCAATATTTTATGTATCCACCACAACACCAGCCTCCAAGATAACATTTCTCTGGACGTGAACCTCTCGTATCCAGAACTGGCACTTCAAGAGATTACCATAAAGTTGGGGCTCTCAGAGAGTGTCCAGAACTTTTTTTTAGAGGGTAGGAATGATCTTTCACTATAGCTGAGTATATCAGGATGTCATCGATGAAGACTACCATAGAGAGATCGTGTTATGGCTGAAATTTTTTTTTCATGAGTCCCATGAACTCTTCTGGGGTGTTGGTCATACTGAATGGAATAACCAAGAACTCAAAATGTCCATGCCAACATCTGATGGCCATCTTCTGCACATCCTCATCTTATACCTTGAGCTAGTGATAGCATGATTTCAGATCTATCTTCAAAAACCACTGTGCTCCCTTAAACTGATCAAACATATCATCAATCCACATTAATGGGTACTTTGTTTTCACATTCACCTATTTATGGCGCTAATAATCGACATAGAGTTTCAAACATTCATCCACCTTCTTGGAAAACAAAATCGGGGCTGCCCAAGACGAAACACTGGGCCCAATAAACCCCTTGCTCCGCAAGTCCTCCATATATACTTGCAGCTCTTGATCCTCCACAAGATCCATCTGATATGCTGGTGTAGATATTGGTGTCGTCTCATGGTATATGTCGATATAAAAGTACACCTCTCTGTGAGGAGGTAAACCCATAACATCATTAGGGAAAAATCAACGTACTAGTCCACTACTACAGGATAACTCAGACTCTCAACATCAACCACTCTGAGGGTAATGCTGACCAACTAATGTGTGATCAGCTTCACCCTCCTCTATGTAAGTCCATCCTATTCTACAAAGGTTCCCATCTCACCTTTGAAGAAAAACCTTGTCCCATCCTCATGGACACACCACATTTTGTGCCAAATACAGTCGATCTGAGAAAGGACTATATACCCAAGATAATGTCGTAAGGCCTCAACGGTGCTACTATAAGATCCTAGCAAAAGCACTTTCCCCCTAGATTAAGCTCACACTGCCAGAACCAGTGTGTAATCCTCAAATTTGCTCCCATAAGAGTCTCCAGCCATAAGGATTGAGCCAATGGCTCCACCGAAATCTCCGAGCATTGAACGAGGGTCGTGAAAATAAAAGAGTGACTGCCAGTTGTGTCTATAAGTATTGTATCTAAGGTGGAGTAGACATAGATCGTACCTCAAATAATCTCCAAAGCACCATTATCATAGGCCTTAAATTCTAGGAGTTGAGCTCATCCCTCTCCACCTGCTCCCTGTGTTCGGGGCAGACCACCTGGGGGTGGTGGCGGTAGAACCTTGAATCACTTCCCACCACTAACTGCACAGCCAGCTCCTTTGTCACGTCCACTTGCTGCCTGCAGACCTTCTTGATCAAATGTTCACCTCTGGCCAGGCATTCCATCAACCATATGCTGGTCAGGCAGTCGCGATCCATGTGACCCTACCCACAAAAAGATTAACATTGCCTTCTCCTCACCTGTCATGCTCTGTCTCAAGAACCCCACACAACTGACCATGTATCATGTGGTCATCCCACTATACTACTTGTCCTATTAGACCTCTACATCATATTTTTGGTGCCACTATGGATGACCCTACTACGTGACATCTGGTGGTGGGTCTTGCTGCCGGTGACTACTTAGAAAAGAATCTCTCCACTAAGAGCGCTATCTCTAACACCCCTACCTGTGTCGGGATGCTAAGAGAAATAATTAAAGCTCTAATAACACTTCTGAGACCCTGGTCAAAGGTCTGGTCCCCGATGAAAGAGTCCCGCACCATGTCAATGGAGTAGAGCGAGAGGCCAGTGAACCTCACGGAATATTGAGCCACAGTCATGCTGCCCTGTTGCAAGTTGCAGAGCTCCTGTATAGGCACGAAGTGTAAAGTCAGTGGGATGAACTTGTCCCTAAAATAGATCTCTATGTCTGCCCAAAAAAAGAGTTACCTCAACTGAACTTGTATAATAATTCTCTGTCATCTTCCTGCTGCTTCCTGAAGAAGACTGGCATCAAGGATCACCATTAGATTAGCTGGTGTCCCTAGAAGTTGAAAAGCTCTAACCACGTCCTCCAAGCAGTCCTTAGCCACATGTGAATCCATCTTGCCTTGAAACTATCGTGGCCTCTGGAACTGGAACTTGTGCAATGCGCTCAAGCAGCATGCAACCTCTACTACTTGGGATGGTGGCATCGGTTTCCCAATCGATATTGGTGTTTTTGGTACACCACCCGATGCTACAACTTCCATAAAGGGGACCTCCACTAAAGCTTTATTGCTTGGTGGGCTGTCATCGCGTACTCTACCTAGAAGCCTGGCTAGTTGTCTACGTGGAGGAATCATGAAAAGAAACAGGTGATCCACGTCCTATAAGTTATACTTTATGAGCTAACTCAAAGATATCACAAATAATACTTTTCCAAAACACACATGAAATTAGTGTTTTCGTTCACTGAGTCAGAAATCGGAAGTCAGGGCCCTAGTGTCTGGATACGTTGGCCACCACACCAACACTGGATTCCCCAAACTAAAAACCACACTCATTACACGTAACACTATTACTGAATCAAAAGATCAAAGTCCAAGTTCTCTAGTATAACCGGCTCCATTGAACCCAATTTCTCATGACCCATCACCCGGGGCCCGTGCGGTGACTACCCCAAGCCCACCTTCCATAGGCTAGGGGATAGCGATTATCACCAGCAAGGCATTTCCCAAAAACCAGGAAGGCATCACCTTTAAACCTGAAACTCACACAATTGAAGCACACAACAAGTTACATGCACAAAGTAATCTACATAGTAAATAGGGTGAGTACAGTAAGTAAAGGGGCCAAAATACAAGCCCAACTAGAAAAGTACAAGTAAAACTGAAAACAAATCTGGTGAGCACCCATCAAGGATCTTACCTAAAGGGTAGGTATAGCTCTCAAACGGTCATATCTACGGTACATCTCGTCTAATGGTCCACCTCTCAGCATCCTCCAATCTAGACATCCTCATCCTTGATCAATGATCTCTGTCATCTGTACAAGACATAGCATGGTGCGAGCGTAAGCCATGCAGGGGTGAGTATAACTATACTCAGTAGGTACCTAGAGACCTCTTAAGGTCTCTTATAATCCACCAAGGCTAAAACACAAAGAAGAACTGTAATCACAAAGCATGAAATAAAAATCAACCCTACTTAGGTATATTCCAATAAATATACCTATGTTATCAAGTATACCCATTTCATTCATGTGGAAACACAAGGCCCAACACTTTGTCCTAAATCTCATTTGTTCTATGAAAGAATTTATACCAGAAAGGTAACACCAAATAGGTATGTAAAACAAAGGTAATAGGACACAGTAGAATACTACATAGGTATCACAAAGAAGGTATGTAACACAAAGATAACACCGTACAAAAGGATACCACAAAGGTTTCACCACATAGACGTGTACCAAAAAGGTAATGAATCAGCCTACACCAGGTATAAAATAACTAAGGATGTATAGATGATTAGCTATATTGCTAGATCATCTTACTTCATCGAGAAGCTCTAATGTAGACCCACATAAGATCGAAGATGACCCGCACAGGATCTAAAGATGACCCACAGAGGATCTGGAGATTACCCACACAGGATCGGTGTGCGCTGACCCACACTGGATCGCTGGGCGCTGACCCACACAGGCTCGAAGATGACCCACACAGGATCTGTAGACTCTCCATGGACAGCCAGTCTCAGGGTTCCCACACTAAGCATGATTGAATCGAGGAGGTTCAACTACTCAATCCATCATTTGATACTTAAACAACCATGAAGTCCCATGAAGTGGTATCCTAAATAAATTCCACATCATAAGGGTCCCAACGCAGATAATAGTGTGTCAATCAGACGCCTGGTCTGTATGTTATTAGTGTTTATGTTCTGAGGGCCCGATTGGATTTAGGTTCTATCCAACACTAACTTTATCCAGATTTATCCAAAACTCAAGAGTATTATAAAAAAAGGACCATCTCGATCCAAGTATTCCCGTTCCACAAATAGTTTGTCAATCGGATGCTCGGATCTAATGATATGGCCAAAAATGCATATTTGGGTCCGGATGGGCCCGAGTCTGGTCTGACTCGGTCTGACCGACTCAGTCTGACCCAGCCTAGGCTGAGCTGACCCAGTTTAGGTCAACCCAACCTGGTATTGGTCAGGCCTGGATTGGATGGGCCACAGCGGGCCTGGCCTGCTAGGCCACTGTCCGGTCCGGTCCACAAAGGGGTGGCCCAGACTACTGCGCACGGCCCGACCCACGTTGGGTGTGGCTCGTTCATCTAGGTTCTGTTCACCCGGATGGGTGTATTCCAGAATGGCGGGGTCAACCCTAGCCGATAACCCATGGGCGGCAACCCCCTAGTTTCCTGAACATTCCAATTAGGACCAATCAGCTTCGACCAAACTGGCGACGCTATATGGCGACGCCATCTGGCACAGAGGACCGGCTGGAGAGGTCCTACTTTGCATGACTCGACCGGT
The DNA here is from genome assembly GCA_963277665.1 of Viscum album. Lineage (NCBI taxonomy): Eukaryota > Viridiplantae > Streptophyta > Magnoliopsida > Santalales > Viscaceae > Viscum > Viscum album. The sequence continues at coordinate 716,679,277 of OY728138.1, read as the reverse complement.
CGGGGTTCTGGATGACTCTCCTCCCATGGAACTAATGACGCCGCTGTCCTCCCATTGTCGGCTGGCAGCTGGCCACCCTGGTGCACCACTACGGCTCAATAGTTGTGTCCTCCTGCTCTACCGGCAGCGCGGACATGCGCCGCCCTGTCTCCATGAGGCTGACGGGGGGCCGACCGCCACCTTCCACCACTGCGGCTGATGGGCCGAAGTCTCCCTCTGCTTCCCGTAGTGCAGTTATGACCCCGCAATCATCGCGGATGACCGGTGTGACGACCGTCACCCATACCCTGTTGGCGTCAGTCGTCGGTGTTGTGGTCGGGTTCCGCTCAACCTTCAATCTGCCCACGCAAAACATGACAACATAGTTGGAGCAGAGGGATCGTGCCATGTTTGTTTCGCCTACACCCTCCGCATTAGATTGATAGCAGGTGGTTAATAGATTCATAGCCATGAATTACCATGAAGAACGAATTGAACAAAACTCCCTACCATGTTTGTTTGTTGGAGATGACATGATGAAGAAGACGAAGATGCCGATGTTCATCACTCGCACAACACACTCCTGAACTGAGTTTGAGTGTCATCATCATTCTTGATCTGGATAATTTTATTCATTAGAGGATGTTATTCCTTCAATAATTCCCTATCAATGACCTCCTATCCCTTTCACCAATGTAAAAACAACCCTCATGAAGAGTTAATAAACCTCTTAATTAAAAATATGATTCATTAATTTTTAGAATTAATGAATCCCATTAATTTAAGGAAGATGTGGTAACACATTTTCTGTAACCGAGCATTTATTGCTCAGTATTAAATGCTTGACCACCCTCATGTGGTCCCAACTAGAAGATTCAAATGAGAGGTTTCAAATAAATATAATAAAAGTTATTGTTTTATTTTATTATTTTTCTTTTAACTCTCCCACGAAAATACGAAAAACTAACCCTCTCCCTCGACCTACTATGGTCGAGGTAAATGTCTCCTTAAGATAATATTGGTGATGCGAGTTGAACAGTATCCATGTTTTTTAATTCCGGGAACCGATTCAAATGTTAAAGAAAGTTGTGCATGAATTTACTGAATTTACCAGAAAAAAATGATTAGAAATTCATTCTGGGCACACCGGGCCTCAGAATCACACACCTTTAATTTTCACAGACTCGTAAAAATTCCATATAATTGAAATAAAATACATGGAATATTCGAGGTCTTTAAAATTTTATTGATACTGATGTTATTAACTTATAATGAAACAAATAAAGAAGAGTAAGCAGAAGAAGAAATAAATTTGAATGAATCGGTAGAATATATTACCTCTTCCTCGACCTGCCTCATTTAAATTTCTTCTTAGGGCACTAGAGGTTGGTGTTTTGAGATAAAAAAACCTCTAGAATGTAACTAGAGAAGTTAAGAAGAGAAATTTTTAGGGTTTGGTTGAGATTGATGTCTCAAAAATGGAGTGAAGAGGAGAGGGAGGAGGTGCCCTTTTTATAAGAGAGGGGAGCGGGAGTTCAGGAAAGTTCCAAAATATTAATTTATTATAATCTCAATTTAGACTTAAAATGGTCCAAAACTTATATAATTCTAATATAAGATTATTTTGGCTGAAATAAACTTCATTAAATAATTTTTTGACATGTTTTTAAGATTTTATTACTTTATATGTTTTGTTTTACCCTCATTTGACCCTTTTTAATCTTATCGTTATGTTAAGTTATTTACACATTTTTGTTTTACCCTCATTTGACCCTTTTTAACTATTTTTGGAAACATAGATTTTTCGGAATTAAATATAATTCAATAAACTATTTTATGTTTTATGTTATGAATTTTTTCAATTAGGGACATTATCCATGCTTGATTTTTTTAAAGGTTATAAAAACAGGATTCCTTTAAAAAAATGTATAAAATCAAAGTTAATATGTCAATATAAACCATAAAATTTTTGGATGACATCAAAATAACCAAATAACATTTGATTTAATATTTACAAATTCATTTATTTGAATCTTTAATTAATTAGGAAATCACTAAATCATAATTGTGTCATAAATAAATATATATATATATCTAATGTATAAAAATTATAAATAAAATAACATGATATATGAATTTTTTATAGAATTATAATGATTATTTTTAGACATATAGATCAGTTATATAACCCTTTAGTAAAAGATATTTTTTTAGGTTATAATTCTCTTTACTTCAAAATAATTATTATAAAATGTCATTTTCATATCCAAGAGAAACCATGGGGTCCCAAAATCGACCCAAGAATAATCATGGTCAGAAATATCTCATTAAATGGGATTAGAATATGTGTTAGGGTAGTTTAATATTATTATAATATTATTGTGGTACCCTTATTTACCAGATTTATCTTTTAACCATGATAAATAAATTAATTACTAAAGTTTATATTCATAATGTATAAAACTAAAAGGAACCTATTTTCATAATTTGAACCTCATGATTGCAAATTTGGAATCCATTTTTCTAGATTCAAAACAAATAAGATGAAGTAATTAATTTAAAATTAATTAACATGTTCGAAACCCAAAAGAGGGTTTTAAAGAAGTGATAACTATCAAAAGATTGACATCTGTTTATATACAATTTAAAAGTGAAATTATTTCTCATTACCAAAATTTTATTAAATGATAAAAATATAATCTAATAATACTTTAAAATAAATTAAAATTAAAATATTACTATATAAATAAATTATATTAAAAAGAAGTTTTGAATTAAAATAAAGTATTTTTCACATTTCATAAAAATATAAATTTCTTCAGAAAAATACAGAAACGTCATCCAATGTAAATTTTGATGAAACTCTTCAAAAAAGAAATTTATTTTTTCAAATGTAACATCTAAAAGTGACAAAAACTATATGTAAAAAGGGTGTTCCATCAAAAGGTGGTAAAACATCATTTTTTAAAACTACATCTTTTATCCGAAAAAATTATTTTGTTCTCATATCATGTTATACAAAATGTGTAAGATGAATTATAATGTTATATAAAATTCAATATTTGGTTACTAATATTCATAATCGATCATTTATATCCCATTAAATAATAATATTTTAATAATATATCATTGTTTACTGAAACTCGATATCGCGTACAACACAAGCTATCAAGGAAGGTGTCTATTTCATGTAAAAAAATCCAAGTCAATTTTCAATGTAGTGAAAGATTAATTTTTTTTCATATAAAATAATCCAAACATAGTTCATTTTTACATTGAATAAAATCTTTACTCAGTGTGACGTTGTATCAAAAGAACATGAAATTGTGTGCAACACAATCCAACAGTAGTGTTGCGTGTACTCTGAGCTAATAGAGTGATGTGTATAGCACAAGATATTTTTGGTTTATAGTACAACACAAGACATCAATAAAATTAAAAATAATTTATCCTATAAAATCTAGGGTTGTTATAATAAACATGAGTATAAAGGGTAAGCTAATGTTATCATGACATTATGAGATCATTCCCTAGATATCCAAGGTAAGCATGAATCAAAAGGAAATCAATGATCATAATCCATTAGGTCATAAAATTAAAACAAGGCCTAAAATTATAAAATAAACATAAACGTATAAATTTTTTAACATGTATAAATAGTTACAGGTTTAACCATTTAAATAAGGTTAGGAAATTAGGGCCTTGTTTAAATTTATGGACATGAAAAATAAAACCATACATAAAATTATAGACCTGAAAAAAATTTCATTCATTGAATTTTAAACCAGAAATATGGTTCATGCATAACCTATAAAAATCATGAGTTTTTCATATTTATAAAAATAATTTGAGGGAGATATAGGTACCACCCATTTCATAATAAAATCATTCTTATGTGTTCCCAAAAAAATAAATCATTCGGCATAGCAAAACCCATGGAATAAAATGGCTTTCTTAAACATCTTTTAATCATAACACAATCCATGTAAAACAAATAAATTTCATAAATTTCATTCCATCATAAACACAAAAAACCAAATGAATAATAGGGATATTATAATTTTAAAATAACTATATTAAATAATTCCATCTTATATGGAAAATAATTTGGACAGAACACTTGAAATTAATTCATGAGTAAAATATATGTTCTCATTCAAAAACGTTTTCTTTTCTGCAAACACCGCCCAATTTTAAAATATCTTTCTAAATAATATTTAAAACATATAAGTGAATATTCAAGGTAATAATGTGAAATGAAAGCATAAAAATACATTCATTATAAATAAGATAAAAAACATTCTTCTTGTACTATTTCTAAAAAAGTCAAATAATGCCATGTTTGGAAAAAGAAATAAAGATTCGTTTTAAACTATGAAGTAAAAAAGTAAAAAATGGATGAAAATGAATTTAAAAACCAATCGGATAATAGTAAAACATTTTATAATTTTTTTAAAACATGAACATTGATGTTAAATATTTCTCAATGGATACTTAACATGAAGAAATTCCGAATTTGAAAGAAATTTTCAAATCAATACTCATCAAATTATAATCAATAAAATCGTATGCATCATGTAAGAAAGAAAATTATAAGAAAATTTAAATATCATAATATTTTGGATAATAACCACAAAACAAATTCATGTGTAGTATTTACCCCACTAAAAAATACGTAGTGTATACGACATGTGACTCTTAAAAAAATGGAGAGACATAAATCCCATTCCATTTGTCCGATTCATTATATATGTGTTAAAAACTATTATATTGTGGTTTTAAACATTTTATTAACATGTAAATGTATAATGATAATATTTATGATATCATATATGATTCATTTTTGACTTTATATTACCCATTCAATAAATCATTCCATGTTAAACCAACATTTTAGGTAATAATCGCTTTGTTTATCACACATGTTTTGACTTGTCATTATTAATATTACTAATTATATAATTATTTAATTACATAAATAATTTAAAACATAATTTATATATCATATATATTTAATATATATATATATATATAAACGTTAGATATATGAAATAGAATACACAATTCCAAGATATGGTAGTTTGTATGTACGCATTAATGTTGTTTCAGTTTTCTTATTGTACTGAATTGAAGAATGTAAATGACATATATATATATATAATTATAGTAAAATTATTATGTAATATATTTCATACATATTAATTTTATACATTTTCATTATCATTCTTAAATGGTTGTAGTAGAGGATGAGTCTCATTGTGTCATGGAGACTGTAGATCATTCGTACGCATGAGTTACGATATTATTCCATAATGGTAAAGGTTACGTAATTGGATGGAATATAAATTAAACTGAAACAATATCATTTCATATTTATTATTTAAATTCCTTATATTCATCACTATACCAATAGAAATAAATTATAGATGAAAACAAGTTTACGCCTTGGTGTTGAGATGGTACACCATATGTAAAGACATGAAAAGATATTGTTTTTCATATGATGAAAAAAACGAGGCATATGGTGGTACCATAATCATAAAATCTTCTTTGAATATTTTATATTTTAAATTTATTAATATAGTAAGGAAAAAACCTAGTGAAATAAAGTAGAATAACAAAAAGAACATTGATAGAGTTGGTAAAACAATTACTTCTTCATCAAGTGTCACCTTTTGATATTCACAAAAATGACTTCTTAGAATGGTTTTATACATAATGTATGACCTATTGGATTAATTTGGGGAATTTATTAGGTTAAATTGGTAGTTTATGAAAAAATAAAAGTGAACTAGTGGTGATAGTAAAAGGGACGAAGAGGATCCCTTTTAAAAGAGAGGGGAAGGGCACTTTAGGAAAGTCCAAAATGTTTAATTTATTATAAATTTATCTTCAATTTAAAATAGATCCAAACTGAGTTATTTATAATATAATATGATTATGTGTAGAAATAATCTCATCTAATTAATTTTATACATATTTGTCTCACAATATTAACTAAATCTTTTGACCTTAACCCTTAGTTAAAAAATTATACTCTGAGCATGACTACTTGTATTTTTACACTATAGGGTTTATATATTTACTATAAAATGAAAACAACCACAAAAAAGATAATTTATTATATATTTAACATTATATGTTTATTTGGACGAATTATATATTTTTATGAATTTTATATCATTTAATAAAATATTAATTATTTTAATGTATGATTTGTGTCAATTTTGATACTATTTATTATTATTTTTTAAATTACATAACAATATGATAAATTATAAATAAATCATATAATATATATCTATCATTTCTAAGTTATCTATAAAAGTATTTTTGTATATTAATTATATCCAATTACATATATTTTAATATTTTTAAATTCTTTTATTTGATTTTGACATTAACTAAACAATTATTGCATAATTATTTTTCAAGACATTAATTAAAATATTCGTTCTCCAAATATTATATATAAAATATCTTGATTACGATAAATTTATAATCTTTAAAATTATTATTTATAGTCAAATTTATCTTATGTATATTCATAGATTAAAAATTATTTATTTATAAATATTATTAGTATGTCCTATTTATCTTATCTTCAATTAAAATATAATAATGGTCTTATTCTTACACAAGTGGAATAAAAGCTCATAATTTCAGCCTATGGTTTATTTTAGTCGAATCCCACATATAGAATGAATTTAGAAAAAAAATGTAATGTAATTTTTTAACATTATAATATTATTTTCACCTTTAATTAACCTATTTACCCTTAACCGTTGTTAATAAAAATTAAAACTTAATAATGTTACTATTCTCAAAAACCATAATTTGGCCCCATTAGACTCCAAAATATGATACAGATTTCAAAAATTTATGTCCATTTTTTAAAATTAAATACACTGAGAATGAAAAATCATCTTTAATTCTAATCCCATAGACGTGGCAAGAAATCTGGTAAAATGAACATTCAAAAGTAAAATATGTTATATATATATATATATATATATTATTTATTATAAAAATATTCAAATGAAAAACATTCGATAAATATATATGTATAATTTTCCTTTTTTACATTAAAATAAATAAAAAATATAATAATTATTTAAATGAAAAAACATTATTTTAAACTACATTATAGTATATTTCACTATTCGTCAAGAAATGAAACATCTTAGAAAAATACTAAAAAGCCCTAAGTTAATTTTAACCGTAAAAATTCAAAAAATGATTATTTTGTAAAATTAAATTTATAAAAGTGTCTAAAATTAATTTTATTATAAATAAGATAATTTTTAGAAAATAAATAGTTTAACATATATAAAAATTTTACCAAATAATATATTTTTCATTAACAAAACAATTATAATTAATATATGAGAAGTATTTTTTACTATTAATAATATATTTTTAACAACTATGTTATAATTTTATCATTTAAATAATTATAATAGTAATGTTGTGTTTCATAGAAACTTAGTTTTTCTTGCATCACAACCCAAGTCGTTGTGGCATATAGGGAAATATTCCCATTGTTTTTTTATCACATAATCCAAACCTAATTTATGTAATAATATATATATTTATTTATTTAGTGTTTTGTGAAGTGAAAATGTCAAAAGATTAAATTAATTTGAAAAATAAATTCACAAAATATCGTGGTGTTACAGGACAAGTTGTTCTTTTATCCACTATGGTCCAATTTGATTGTATTTGGTAGAAGGAATATGGGTAGTGTCTATTATAAGTTCATAATTAATGTTGAAGGTGATAAAAATTGGGAGCCCATATTTATACCATATAATATAATCATTTACCTTAGAATAGTTTTGCTAATGAATTAATTAAATAAAATAATGAAACTAAAAACCTTATAAATTACGGGGTGGGGGATATGAGTACCAATACATATCCATCTCCCTACCATTGGGATCCAACTAATAATATGTGTTCTAAGGTAACCTTAACAAAGAATTAATATCTTTTATGAACATATTTTTATGATATTTATATTTTAGACAATATAATATAATTAATTTAATAATACAATCATGTTCATGGAAAACTAAACTATAATTATTCAAATTAAATAGGGATTAATTTATATAGTTGGTCAAATTATCCTATGTGAAGAAAAATATTTGACAACATTCTAGAATATTTTTTCTTTAATTTCTTAAATAAAATCATGGAATTATATGAAGTATGATATAGAATGTGTAAGAATAAATAAATTATTATCATTGATAAAGAGATGAAGATACTAATTATCTCTCATGTAAAGATATTTACTTAAAATGTTATGTAGTTATCTAAATCCATTACTTGAAATTATTAATAGTTCATTAGATTTCTCACCTAGATCTTTTATAAAGAAACCATTTAATTAATTACTTATATAAATTTGAAATTTTATATAAGTGATAATTATTTTCATTGTGTAAAATTTTTACATACATTCAATATTACATATATATATATATTTACATAACACATTAAATGAATTTTATATAATTACATTAGAATTAAAACATCATGAGATTTAATTTATATGTTTATTATATTTATGATTAAATTTATTTTCATACACAAAATTAGAGTTAAAATAATGTTTATGATTTATCTATATTGTATGTATTAAAATTTAGAAGACTAAGAACTGCAAAACCAATCGACTCTTTAAATTCTCCTTTAACCCTTCAAACACTCTACAAGAATTAATGTAATAAAATAAAAAATTTAATATGTATTCAACTATCATTAATGTATTTTTTATAAATTTCTTATGATGGAATGTTTTTAATGTAATTAATGTAATTTAAAAACAAATTTTTGAAGACAAGGATTACGATCATCTAGTTTTTAATGGAAAACATATGTAATTATTTATATGCATGGGGTTTAATGAATTTTATTAAATATTGTGAAATATTAAAGAGAATATTTAATTATTTTCATGAAATTGATTTTTTTAATTTTAATATTTTTTAACATTGAATAAAATTATAAATGAAATTACAATACAATACCCAAAAAATTATGAATTTTGCATAGTATAAATTTTCCTGTTAAAATTTGGGAATATTTGTAAATCGTCAACCATTATGGGGTATGAATATTTTTATGTTCTACTAATAAAATGTTTGTTTTGACTATTTATAAAGGCTTAGGGGGATGATATTAGATTGGGAAGGCTTTTGGGAAAGGAAGGAATGATCACATCTCTAAGTTATTGACTACCAAAATATTATGGCAAGAAGCATTTCTTCACACTATGAAACTGGAAAGTAGAGGGGGAATGCCCAGTCTCAACATATTATTGACCTGAACTAAATTCAGTCTCTGAATTACAATGATGTTCTTTTTTTATGTTTTAGATTATTTTTTTGCTTTGGGGGTTTTAAAAATAATCGGGGAATTTCTCCATTGTATAGTATGTGATGCAGATCCCCTCTCCCTTGGTTTTTATCATCATATAATAATTTTTCTCTATTTTTTCTATTCCAAATAAAATTTCATCCATTGTGCTTATAATCTTGAATTATGTCTATGTTTCTTCTTCATCCCTTTCCTAATTTATTATGTTCTTATGTGAAATATCATCTATTTATATAACATTCCCTATTTCATCGTCATTCTACTTATTTTATGATTTCAAAAAGTTAATCTTGAATCATGTTCTAATATTTAATGAGTTTCGAAACATGAGAATAATTTTAGTGGTCTCAAATATTTCCCTTCATATTTTCAACATTTTTGTTATACATATGTTGTGTGGTTAGCCAACATACAACTCAACATCCTATAATTAATAATTTATTATCAGGTGGACATAAATCATGAATTTTAACATCTCCATAGGACATGGATAGTTTTTTGGTGAGTGGACTAGGATTTAACCCCCAATTGAGGTGTGGTAAACTTGGAACCAAAAGTGGGTAATTAAAGGGGTGACCCTATGGGTTCCATGGACATATACATGGAATTATGTGTGTGACTAGGCATGCCTTTGGAGGACACTAATATCACATGTCATAGTTATCAAGTGATATGTGATGAATTGAAATAAATTATGTGATATATGAATTATTATATGTGGTATTTATGGATCATGGTTTGGACTACCATTGTGAAACCATCCATTTAATCATTATGGAACATGGTTTGGCGTGATTTGGGATAGGCCCCCATGGAATCATTGTGGAACATAGTTTGGCATTCCTTAGTGAATCCCCCATATAAATGTTACGGAACACATTTTAGAGTTCCTGGAGGCCACCCCTAGAATCGTTATGGAACACATTTTTAAGTGCCTTGGGGAATCCCGATGGACTTGTTGTGAATCATGGTTTAGTTTTTAATGGTTACACATTTAAATTTCATTTTGGTTCTATTGTATACTATAGATAGAAGAATATAGCTTAGGTTAAAGCAGGTATGGTCAGTCTTGTCATCACTGTGGAAAATGAGGAACAATTATGGTTTATGTTATTATGTCACAACTTTATTAATTATTCACACCTGTGTGAATACTATACTCAAACTATATATGATTGTAGACATAGTTGGTTGTCACTTATTTTTTAATACCCACACTTTTCCTAGGCCTCTATTTTTTATTAGAGATGGCTTCATGATCATAGGGTAGGATAACAGAGAGTTGTGTATGACTATTTCTTGATCTAGACTAATGGGATGAAGTATTGGATTTGGAACCAAGCTAGGACTTGAAAAAGTTTTGTCTGAGTTTTCATGTATTTTTTCCTCAAGTATTTTATTTTTTGATATATATTACCTACAATCAATTTATTAATTCTTGTAATGTACATAGATCATTTTTAAATCATAGTTAGTGTATATTGTTTTGAATAGAAATTTTTATCCAACATGTTTTAATTGATTTTGATTCTAAAAATTACAATTATTTGTTTTACTAATAATGTTACTTTTAGTGGATTTTAGGTTTATATTTTTAGTTGAATAGATGATTTTATTCTTCATGGAATTGTGGATGACATTTCATTAGTAATGATCTGCTAAGCATTTTAGTTGATAAAAGGGTTCTCGAATCACTCTTTAGAAAGTTTATTTGAGACTTAATATTTGTATCTGACCCCAAATTTGATTTGAAGGTTATGTTTTAAAACCTCAAATTTTTAAGGAATATCATGATCAGATACCTAATGTTTGATATATACCTAAAAAAGTAACATCAAATTGGTGATATATCCCATATTATGAATGATGAGTTGGTATTAAACTCCATGTTCTAGAACATAACATTTTAAATAAACCATACATTAGAAACCATAACTTGGTAATAAAACTCACATAGAATTATCCCTAAATTGATATAGTTATTTGTAGGATTTAATATTTTAAATATTCCAAGATTTATGCTATTATTTCTATAGATTAAATCTATTGGTTAAACAATTCAAATACTTTTTTCAAATGATTTACAACAACTAGCAAATTTTTTCAATTTGTAATGAAATTTATGGTTTTACATCTCTATTAAACATAAAATTTCAAATACACTATATGTTTTTAAATCATGATTTATCTTGAGAATTTATTGTATTTTTTTGACTGGATATAATTTTTCTTCTTATTTATACTAATTTAAATAGATAAACTAGGTGGATCAGATGCCTGGTTATTTGAATCTCTTCCAATAAGAAATTTTGTTAGAACTTATATGATAATAGAAAAAAATAATTTCTATCTATATTTCTATGATTCTGTATATATTTCAATTTACTTTTAGATTTTATCAGACTATAATTTGGAGACATACATGTTATAACATGTTTTTTCTATATGATCATCCTTCAACTATAATGTTTTAATTAGCTATTATTTCATTATTTGTATATTTTCTAAAAAAAATTAGTGTTTCATTCAGTGGAGTACATTTTCAATGAAAAAACAAATTCCTCTAAAGATATATTCATATGTATGATATAGTAACAACATATAAACTTTAAATAGAGAATTTATCCAACCAAATTCATTCACTTAATTGTTTCTGAAAAAATTATGGTTAAAAATTTCAAGGAATTTTGTTAATTATACTTCATGGAGATGTAAAATCCATAATATCAAGTTATAGTTTTATCGCTAAACATTAAAATTCCCCTTGAAAAGGATTTTTCATACACCGTTCTGGGATACCATCCAACCCGACACCTGACCTAGCTCATGGAATGGTCAGAAGGGATTTACCAATCCCCATGTTATGATAACTATTTCTTGGGCATTATTTATCACAAACTATGAATTATTTCTCCTAAATAATTAACCATAAATTTGAAACAAGATTAAAAAATAAAAACATGATCAAAAACCATAACCAAAAGAGATAAAACTATTTGAAGTTAAATTTTTTTCAAATTTAAATGAAAAACAAAACATTAATTATGGAGGGGAACAAACTGTACCACCAGAAACCTACATGTAACATGTCGGATAACACCCTCAAGCTACCACCCACAACAAATATATGAAGAGGAACACTAGCTACCAGATCCCCCATCACCACCACAGAAGATCGCTCATTTATCTAGATCATATATCAAAATATCTACACACACTTGAGGGTGTATGTATGATGTGATCCAATTCCGGATAGGATATTACTAAAAAACAAGGATTTCATAGAAAAAATATAACAAAAAGTCACCATGCTAGTTTTATGGAAGAGGAGTGAAATGAATTTAAATTTAACATTATTTAAAAATCTATACATGAAAGAACATATAACCCATATTTAATCTATAGGAATATCAATTATAGAGAACCATGGGTAATCCCTAAGTAGTAGTGTGAGTGGGACACTAGGGACATCATACCATGGTGAAACATGGTATATAACCATAACCCACAGTGTCCTCATGCACAATCCACTAGAGGGGAACACATCCCAAGATCTTATGGTTTCCAATTATGATAGGTTTAGTTAGTATTTTAGCTTCAATATTTATATAAGGAATTGGGCTTCGGCCCCACAGACCCGACTATTGTAGTAGTCCTAGACCTCCCATCTAGTGACCTTGGATTCCATTTGGGATCAAATTACACTTTTTCACGTCACATGAACCACCACTTAGACATTCATAGAATTAGAAATATTAAACACAAAAAAAATAACCATCCTTTAAAAAACCATCTTACATTAAAATCACCCTATCAAAAACATATATTTTCAATAAAAACCCATTTTTTAAAACAATTTTCTCACACGCACCGATCGAACATTAGAAACATCAATAAAAATTAACCACATTCCTTCAGAAAATATTCTTTCAACTCATTATACAACAAAAATCCTTTGAAACATGATTCAAACCTCAGAAAAAATACATACAAGACATTTATTATGTATAGAAAGCATTCAAAAATCATATAATAATTCTAAGGAATGGAATGACTTATATCCAGCTTAGAAACCTCTGGAATCCTATGGATAACCACAACCACTCCCTAAGTGGACCATATCAAGGCAAGATCATACCATCAAAAAAATATTACACGCAAAGGGAAAATGTTCAACCCAAATTATAGAAATAATTGCACTAGAGAAGGGATAAACCATGAAGAAACGGTGGAAGAACCAATAATAAAGAATAAATGAATAAAGGGGGGACTTGTGTGGAGTTTCATGGAGAATCCCCACCAAAATGCCCCCAAATTTGGAGATTAATGTGAGACAATATGATAGGAGGAGGTGCCTAGGGATTGAAATCTTGAGTGGGGAATAAAAAGTGTGAATTATTGGGTTAAATTAAAAGAGGGTAAATTGGAAAATTCATAATATTAATGACCTTAACTTGCTGCTCAATTTGTCCACATGGTCTGCCAAACCATGCGAAAACCCTATGGACTCCTCTCTCTAAGTGGAAACAAGCCACATAGTTTGAATGGGAAGGTAGAATGAATGTGTAGATTTTAGTGAATTCTAGATTGTTCCACTGTTTACGGGGTACAGTCTTTTCTAGGATGGCACATAGCTTCCCCAAAATATGTTCCAACTATGCACCACCTACTACCAGGTCCAAAAACATAATTTTTAACATAAAACAACTAGAAAAAAATGAAAAAAAAGATAGAATTACTCATATGAAATCATAAATGTGACAATTCACCCCATGATAAAAAACATTCCACCCGTAGAAAGTAATCCCAAATTCTGATCAGAGAATAAGAATAGGTATTTTAATTTTATGAAAAAATTCAACTCCTATGTTTCATTGTAATCATTACCATGCTGCAATCAACTTGAACTAATGGTGTAGAATTCTAATTAATTTCTTTCACTTATTAATCCACAATCTACATTGACCACTCAAACCAAAAAAAATTATTCATGCTCCAATTCCTTATATTTCAGAACATGAGATGGGTCTCAATTTTACCTTTTCAGTTGCCACAAATAGAACACGTCATGAATTGACATCAACTGGGATGGAAAATCTTATCGTTATTCTAATTTACCGACACTCTCAATAATCTCAAAAGGTTTGACATAACTCGTCATTTTCTTCCCTTTATTAGTAAGACTACGGTGACCCAAGCATGATGCCACTTTTGAAAACACCTGATCACCTAATGATAATTCTTATGATCAACATTGTTGATCGATATAAGACTGAGGGTGGCTCTCTATTTTCAAAAAATACATCATGATCAACTAGACATTATAAGATGCCTCATGCATGAGACTCAACCCCCACATTTATGTCTCACATGAATCTTCCCAATACATTGGTGGTTAATATTTCCAACTATATAATGCCTGAAAGGGACAAATTCTTCTAAAGTATTATTATCTATTGTAATAGAAAATTTCCACCAATACCAGGTGGCTATCCCATGAGCCTCCACAATATAACACACATTCTAACACCCTGATATTGATATGAATTATATTTGTTAATAATTCAATTTTTTAATACTTTTAATTTCATGTTATCCATTGTTTTGCTTTCACTTCACACAACATTGTCTTAGATTGTGTTACATACAACATTGAGTTTATCTAAAAAATTATATTATTATTATAATCATTTAAACAAGAAAACTATAGAATTTCCATTATAATGGATCTTATGAACATGATTAACTGAATTATGAAGTTATGGTTTACACATGTAAATATAATTATTTTACCAATTAATAAATTAATGTATAAATATTTTTAAAATAAAAGGAATTTTTTCTAAAAAAACATTTAAAATGGGAAAAAGTGTGTTTTATATTAATATATATAAAAATAAATATTATTGAATTATTTTAATTATATATATATATATTAAATCTAATTTTTAACATTCTTATCATATTTTTTTATAAATGATATATGATCAAAGGCAATTTTAAACATAAAATAAATATTTTCTAAAAATGACATTTTACCAGCTCTTGATAGAACAGTTGTTGAAAAAATAGTTTGTGACACTTTTATATATTATATTTTTAAAAAATAAACTTCTTATTTGGAATTGGTATGTCAACATTTAGTTTGGGTAAACATTTTTTATTTTTCTGGGAATTTTCATGTTTTGATGAATAACGAAAATACCTATTTTTATTGAAAATTTTATTTTCTTATAAATAAATTACATGGTCTAATTATTTTTTAGATCACTTTTAAATTAGTTTATTTTTATTTAAAATAAAACAATATTGTTTTTTGAAAATGATTTTATACACTAATTTATTATAGAAACATTTTTTGTTTTAGATGGTCATTTTACCAAGAAACTTTTTTTCATGCCAGTTTACTGGTTTTATTTTAAATAAAATTTTGTAGATTCTATGTTTAGAATGTTTAAAAATGGATTCTAAATTTGGTATCATATGGTCCTATTTTTGGGAATATTTTCATTTTATTTTTTCCAATACGAATACTAACCTTGGTAAATTTTGTTACCACACTAAATGGTAAATTGGCTAATATAGGTTAAAAATAATATTATAAACACAATAAAATGAATAAAAAACATGTAAAAATTTTAATGGATGAATAAAATTAGACCCTTTACACATAAGAATCAAAATTTATTTTTCAATTGAATCTTTTGAATGAATACGACTTATATAATATTTAAATAAAATAATGTTACAAAATTTCACTTTCTTTGTCTTTGACATCACTTATGTGTCCAAATTGGAAAAATATTATTGTATAAATGTATATAAATATAAAATTTAAACTTCATAAACACATTTTCATGATATTAAGTTATTTGTTATATTTTTGGACACTTAGATGAAATTTGAGTATTTATAATATTTTATTTAATAAAAATTTAATGATGTCACATTCATGTTTTAAATAAAATATAATTTTTTATATAGTGTTACTCCAAATTTATTGTATACATCCTTGTTTTAAAGATAATAAAATCACGATTGTTGTTTTAATTAACGAGTTTCATGTTTTGAAATAGAATTTTATAATTTGAATCAAATTTGAAAAAAAATACATAGTATTATTCGTCGCTGAGATTGAAATTTAAAAATTATGAGGCATTCCCAGACAATTTATCACCCTCAAAAGTCTCACCATCACCTTGAGACACCTTCAAGAAAGTCATACCACTAGAATGTAAAATTGACAATGTTTAAGCATGACACACCACTGGCCTAACATACCACCAAGATAGTGTCACCATTCTAAGGATATTCTAGAAATGTGTCTCATTGCCATAAGTTCATTCTGCTAGATGATATCACCACTAGATGGTCTCACCATTAAAAATTTTCACTTACAACATTCACACCACTAGTCATAGACATTGTGAGAAGTGTCACCATTCTAAGGAGTTACCTTAAGATCAAGACACTGCATGAAGTTTCACCGTTCTAAAGACTCACTACTACTATTTAAATTTATTTTTCTATTAAATATTACTAACATATAGTTTATTAATTTTAATGATATAGTGTATTTTAATGATTGTCTCATATTTTTTTGGACAAAATACATTAATGTAAGTGTCATACATGCAGTAAAAGTAGCACAAAAAATCTATATGATTATATATATTACTTTTGTTACTCCTATTAAAAGTTGAATTAGACCCCCTCTTGAAAAATGGGAATGGTGTGTAAATACCCTTAGAGAGTTACACACATAAAGTGAGCTTGATATTACGACATGAACCATAAGTTATTAACTACTACATACTTATTAAATTGGAATGAAGAAGATTAAATAGATGTTATATCAAATTCTTTCTTATTTTCAATAACAAAGAGTCAACTACACTTTGTAATATAGTAGACTTTTGAAATATGAATCATGAATAAGTTTAAATCACTTTTGAGGAGTCACACGTTGCAACGCCTAACAGAATGAGAAACAATAATCTTTTATATCTTTACTTTCTCTATTTCATTATTTACATTTCCCTTACAATAATCGTGGCTTACTATATTTTATTTTAGCACACACTATCTTCTATTTAAACAGTATGATACATAAATATCATCACAATATCTTGTATTCTTTATTACCACGTGTTGTGGTAGAGGTCAGGTTGTGACCTTTAATTTCTTTTTTCCTCCCATGGAAACTATAGAAGAGGCCATGTGAGGTATGGATAGTTGGTATAATATAGTAAAACCCAATATAGGTTTTAGATCAAATTTTGATTTTATGTTAAATTCATATCAACATGTGATTTCTAAGTGGAGAGGAATAAGTCTCATCTTGAGACCGAACCTCCTTTCTTCAATTTCCATAGGGTGTTTTTTTAAATAATTTCACGACATTAAAAACTATTTTAGTTTTAAAATGAAAAACAAAACCACTACTTTGATATTTTTTCTTAATTATAGTTATATATGATTTTAATTAAGTAATTTTATTTCAAATGATAAAAAAATATTATATATTGTTTTACATGAGACCTAATCAATCATTTTGGAAAACTTATAAATTGATAAAAAATTATATAAAACTAATATTTTGGTTAAATTGGATGTTTTATTTAAATATGGTATTTATTTAAATAGATTTTTAATATAGTTTTTTATTGGGTACTCAATTCACCCCTCTTAATATAGTCAATCTGAACAACATTTGGTATCAAAAGTTTAATCATTGGTATCAATGTTTTTCAATACTTTTTAACTGTGATTTTAGTTGTGCTTTAAATATCTTAAATTTTTATTAGTTATAAATTCAATTCACAAAATGGATAATAGAAAATATGGTTCTATTACTAATAAAACTCTTTTTTAAAGGAAAAAACATTCTCAATAGATGATAAAAATGAAAATAGATATATAGAGTATGGGTTTTGAAATATGGACAACCATAAAAGATAAAAATGATTGACCAACAACTGTTAGAGTTACGTAGACTGAAGCTAAAAAACCTCTTATAATATTAATTACAAATATATAAATTCCAATTACATTTTTTAAGAGATGAGGAACTCATTATAATTTCTGCTTGTAACACCACTTTTGAGATTTGGGATACACTAGCTATTTCATATGAAAGAACATATTATATTAATGAAATTTTATTGAATATATATAATATTAAGTTTGAAAATTTTAAAATAAATCCCAATGAATTAATTTATAAAATGTATCTCAGGTTTAATAAATTTTTGAACACCCTAAGCTCACTAAAAAATCTAGTGTTTGAAAAAGACCAGATCATTTCATTGCTCAAATTCCTTTTATAAAGATGGATAGGCACATTTGTTTCAATTAGAGATTCCATTGACATCAGAAAAATACAAATCAAGGAGGTGATTGGTAAACAGATTTTGTATGAGGAAGAACTGAATGTTATATTAGAGGAATATGATTATATAAAAATGAAATTTAGTATTTATCAAGTCTACAAGATCCAATTATAAGGAAATAGAAAATATCCAAAATGAATGTTCAAGTGATAGTGAGTCACCTCTGGACAATGATGAATAAATAGACCACTTGGATAGGTGATTTAAGAATAATTTTATATGGAAGATTGTTATTAAAAATCCTAATTATAATTCAAATTATGATAATAAAGGAAACTAGAGAAAGTATGGGAAAAAAATATAATAATGTGATTACCTATTATGAATGAAAAATTAAATTTCATGTTAAGGTGGACAGTCCAAAACTAAAATATAAAAATAAAAATGATGATAATGACTGAAGATTTAATAAATCTATGAAATAAACATGGAGTTAATAAGAGGATAGCTCCAGTGATTTTGACTCTAATCCAATGAAAAAACTGACAGATCCCACATGTGATTAATGAATAATGTCTTTGAGGTACAATATATTTCTAATTTTTTGACCGTGTGTAATATTTAAAAATCTAAAAATGAACATAATGATGATGACATGTCTCAAGAAGAGATTATTGAATATTGAAAAATTATAGAGGAAACTTTTAATGACCATAAATATAATTAAAATTATCTTAAAATACAACATGATTTATCTTCGTATACTAAATCTGGTCCATCTGTTGAAAAAGAGAAAACTGACCAGTTACATAAAGAAAATTCTAAACTGTCAAATGAGAAACCTGAAAAGGATTTAGGAAGATTTACCAATTTAAGAGAGACTCTTACATATATTCTATCTAAACTAGTAACTCCAAAATATGTTATAGGTCTAGGGTATCGACCTAGAAAAAGAAGGATAGTCAAGATAACTTTTGTAACTGAATCTAAAATTGAAATTTCTACTACCAATTATTTTTCAAAAGGAAATAATAAATTTTTTATTTATAAAATCTAGAAATAAATTTAAAAGATACCTATTATAAAAAATACAAGTTTCCAAATCCCTGTTTATTAACATTTCTAAACCCAAGAAAATCTGGGTACAAAAATTATTTCTTTTATAAATTTATTTTCTGTAGGAATACTTCTTGATGACCTCCTATAAATTTTTATCATACCTGGAAATAAAATGATCAAGAAAAGTGATAGGATACTATTATATCTTCAAGAGCTTAATAATGGATTATAGTGGTTATATAACCCTTGGGGATAATTATAAATGTAATATCATCGGTCTTCACTAGATGGGAAACACTAATTATGTTTTAATTTCTAGATTATTGATTGTTTATGGTTTGAATTATAATTTGATTATAATCCCACAATTATTTGATGATGGATTTCATTTTGAGTTTGAAAATTATTCTTGCAATGCCTTTTATCCTAAAGACTTTTTAGTTTTGTCCACTTTAAGGAATGAAAATATTTATACAGTTAATATTAATTCTTTAATTTATCAAAAAAATTTCATCTTGAGTTCCTTTAAAAAAGAATCATGAATTTTTTATATGATACTAGGCCATTTCAACATTAACACACTTTGGAAGATTATTATAAAAGGATTTATCAAGGGTCTACCAAAACTGGAGTTCACAAAAAATAAAGTCTATAACCCCTATAAAAAAGGGAAATAAAAAAATATTTCATTTAAATTAAAGAAAAAAATTTCAACATATTATCAACATGAGTTGGTTATGCATTATTTAAGATGTATAGTTTTTAATGGGAAGTACTATTTAAATATAACAATAGATAATTTTCTAGGTATACTAGGGTGTTATTTTTAGCTAAAAAAAATGAAGCATGTTCTTATTTAACCTAGTATTCTAGATCTTTAGAAAATCTATGTGGATATAGGATTAAGACCCTTTGAAGTGACCATAGTCATGACTTTGAAAATCAATACATTGAATTATTTTTCTCACAAAATGGTTATAGTCATATATTCTCTTCTTATTAGACCCCTCATGAGAATGTATTTATATAAATAAGTAATATAACTCTTAAAGTTATATCTCGGACCATGGTAAATGAATAAGATTTCCATTTATAACTTTGGGTAGTGGCTATAAATACAACCTGTTACATAATCAATAGATTTTTAATTAGGAAAATGTTAAAAAAGATAGATTATGATATGGGGAAGTGTAGGATGCCTACAGTTAATTACTTTAGAGTTTTTTGTCAAAAATTATTTGTTACTAACACATAGTATAATATTGAAAAAATTACATAAAAATTGGTGAAGGGGTTTTCAAGGTTTATTCAACCCCAATTAAAGAAATATAGTTTTCAATAAAAGGTCAAAAACAATGGAATAGTCTTTTCAGATATGTTTTAGTGAGATATATCCGTATGAGCCCAATTCCTCTTTATAAAATTATGGGGAATATGTATATCATTGGACATAAATAAAAAACCAAAAAATTATACTATAAAAATGTTAAAAAATCAATCAGTTATGATAAATTTCTAGAACATCCAAAACTTAAAACAATAGGATCCTAATGTTTCTATCCCTATTTTTTTAGAGGTGTTATGATCCTTAAATATCAATCTTTTTATTTTGTAGTTGGAGACCTAGATAGAGGTTAACAGACTATATCTTCTCTATGAAATCATTTTGAAAATCAAGCATTCTTGTATCATCATAAACCAAAGAACGTAAATTATGTAATAAATAATTAATTTTGTGTAATGGAAATGAAAAAAAATAAAATCAATTTGAATGAAACAAAATATGTGAACTTTCGGATAGACCCATGAATACATTAACTATATGCCCCAAATAGGTGTTTAGAAACAAGGTAGATGAATCATAAAAAATAGTGAGAAAAAGGCTAGAATAGTTGAACAAGGTTATAGTTAGGAAGAAGGAATATACTATGAGGATAACTTTTCAATTTTATCCATAATTTTATACACTAAAATACTTATATCATATGCACATCATCTATATTTTATGATTTATCAAATGGATGTCAATATTTTATTTCTAGAGAGGTATATAGTTGAGGATGATTTTGTAGGGAAGCCCCAAGTTTTCAAAATCCCCAATTTTGAAATATAGTTTTGAAATTATTTAATTATTTATATTGTTTGAAACAAGCTCCAAGAGCTTAGATTGAAATGATAATCTCTTTTCTTATTTCAAAAGGTTGTTCAAAAGGTATATGTGATCCAACCCATTTTATTAAATGAATTTAAAATGATGTTTTTGTTGTCCAAATATATGTTGGGGATATTATTTTTTTATATTCAAAAAATTCTTTATGTATGGAGTTTTAAAAAATGATAAAAAGGGAATTTCAAATGAGATTAATGGGTGAACTAAAATTATTTCTTGGTTTTCATATTTTTTAAAATTATGAAGGAATAATTTTAAATAAAATTAAATATATAATTGATCTTTATTGATGATTTAACATGGATAGATATAAGCGTAGTGATACTCCAATGAGTAATACAAGTATTTTGGATCTTAATGAAGTTGGGAAACTAGTGGATCAACCCATTTATAGTGGTATGAATGGAAACATTCTCTAACTTACTTCTATTATCCCTAATATAATTTTAAATGTGTGTTTATGTGATTTTTTAAGAAAATAAAAATGTATCACACTTTGATACTATAAAAATAATTTTCAAATACCTTAAACATACTACTAATTTTAGATTATTTCACCCAAGAATAAAATAATTTTATTTAGTTAGTTTTTTATACTAATTTTGGTAGAAGTATGTTAGACAGAAAAATAACCTATGAAACATGTACCTTTTTAGGTTAGTCTTAATATTCAAATATTATTAAGAAAAAAAAATATTTTGCGCAATATACTATTAATGATGAATACATAGATTTAGGTAGCTTCTATGAGGAAATTTTGTGGATGAAACACACATTACAAGACAATGGATATCAATTCGAACATGTGCCAATACATTGTGATTACAAAAGTTATATTAATATTTCTATGAAACCTATATTGTATTGTATAACAAAACATATCGATGTAAGGAATAAATTTTTTAGAGATCATTTTCAAATGGATGATATCACTATTGAATATAATAGTACAGAACATTAGATTGCTAATATATGCACCAAGGAATTGAATTATAAGATAAATAATTACATCAAAAATGAATCTGGTACTCTCAAATATATTTGAACTTAATTTTCAAGAAATAATTATTGGGTATGCCTCACCATTTACAACATCTCAAAGTTGGGTATGTATCCCCATTGTGAATGTATCATTGTTGTACTTCTCACTATTTCAATTATAACTATTATAATTGATATTGTTTTATTTATCTCCATACTTATATTTCTCACTTTTGGAATCTTTCATGCCATAAAAAAATGTAGTTCGTATTTATTAATGTAACACCCCAAGCTTCTACGGTATTGTTCTCTTTGAATAATGTGATAGTGTGTGTTGTACGCAACATTGAGTTCTAACACACCACAACAAATCAAACTAGCCATTATGAATAGTAATACCTACTTTTTGAAATTTTATAAATTTTATCTCTCAAAATGGACTTAATTTTTGGATTAGGAATATCCAATTTATCTTAGGATGAAATTTTTTAACTTTTGGGATAACATTTATATTTTGATGAATAGTGAAAATTACTAAATATTAATTAAAAACAACTTTTTTAATAGAAATAATTTATTTTGATAAATTATGGGTTTTAGTGGTTTTAAAGTATATTTAAAATATATTTTTACCATTTAATTCAATGTTTTTCATTGGACATAATTTCCCAATTAAACGAGACATAAACAAGTGCCAATCTTTTGATAGTTCTTATCTCTTAGAAACACGCTTTTTGTTTTAACAACGGGAATTAATTTTAAATTAATTTCTTCCACTACTGTGTTTTGAATATGAAAAAATTGATTTCATATTTGTAATCAGGATGTTCAAATTATGTAAGTAGGTGACTTTTATTTTTAGACATTTTGAATAATTACTGCGGTAAATATTTTATTTACCATGGTTATGGGTAAATCCGGTAAATAATGGTTAAAAAATAATATTATAATAATACTTAATTACCCTAAAACGTGTCCTAAACTTATTTTTGGATACATTTCCGACCATGTGATTCTTTGGGTCAATTTTGGGACCTCATGGAACCACTTGTAGGTGATAGGGACACTTTATTTTAATTATGTTAAAATGAATAAAAATATGACACAAGTATATAGCTTTTAGAAAAACAATTTTAACATAGGGTTATTTATGTTATTTTTTCAACTATAAATTATCATTAGAAAGATAACACTATTTAATATGTAATGATATTTTATTTATAATTTTTAGACGTTATATAATTTAATTTATTTATGAAATAATGATGATGCAGTAATTACCATAATAGTGAAAAATTAAAATAATTGATATTATAAATACCCAAATAAATATAATTTGGGACTTTTTTAAATTAAAAAAATTTTCTAGGTTAATATGACATATTAGGACTAATTTAATTGACTTTTTTCAAAGTAATAATTTTGTTATGAGTTTCACAAAAATCAACTATTGAATAGTTTCAAAATTGACATAAAAGAGTTTTTAAAAACAATATTATATTATTAATTGATATTAAATTTCTAAAAATATAAGGTTCGGCCAAGAGACTTATAACATGATAGGTATATAATTAATAGACCATTTGGGGGTCTCTTGGATGTATATAGTATGTTTATTAACCATATAATATAAAAATACAATGAGATATTGTAAAAGTGAAACTAATTAACTTAGAGTTAATACATAAAGATAAGGTTAATATAAGTACTCAAACCTGTCTTAATTCTATTGGTTGAATTGTTTTCGACTTATACCCACCTTAACCTTTAAATAATCAACTTTGTAGCCATTAGAAACCGAATATGAATTTATTATAAATTAATATTTCTATCTTTTCCAAAGGTTCCCCTCACCCCTCTTATAAAAGGGAACTCCTCCTTCTCATTTTTTCACACCATCAAAGCCTTTTGGTTCGGTCAACCCAACAAAAATACTCTCTAAACTTCCCTCACTACAACCTAGAGGCCTTAGTTTGATCCTAAAGCCATCTTAAGTAGCCCTTTTGATCAAATCAAAAAGAAGAACCCGAAGAAGAGGTAATGTTTTCACCACCCCTTTTCAAGTTCCTTTCTTCTTCCACTTCTTCTTTATTTGTTATTACCATTATAAAATAATAACTCCAGTATCATATATATACTATGATGTTATTATAAATATGTTCAAACCATATTAATTATTCTATCCACCATTTGAATAACATGTCACCATACGTGCGTACGTACGGCTTACCGTCTCCACGTCGTGGTGTAATTATTATTCAATATATTATTATTTGGATGTGTATAATAATGATATGTAACTCATGTAAATAATAAATATTACATGATAATTATTATGTATATATGATATACCATCCAATTATATATTATATTAATACCAAAAGAATGATATTGTCGCTCGTGCGTACGTACGGACTACCGTCTCCACGAACGCGATGAGATTCATTCTCTATCGCATCCATTAAAGTATAATTATCATTTGATGATTTAAAAATAATGTTTAAGAACTTGATATAATTCTGGATATGATTAAAATATATCCTATCCATGAAAAACATGGCTTACATAATAAATCATATCAAATAAAACGAGTAAGTTAACACCCGAAACAACGATAATACTAAGATAATATTAACAAATCAATGTTAAAAGATCATATATGATATCATATTAATGTATATGATTATTTTATAATTTAATAACAATTATTTCACCATTATACAGGAGATTGACCTAACCCAACCAAGGAAAAGTACAAGGTAAGGGTTTATTTCGCAATCTCTTCATTATCCGAGGTTGTTTATACATAATAATCTACTGGATTTCTTTATCATCCACATCCATGTTTCTTCGAAATGTATTTCAAAACATTTTTACTATTTACAAAAAATATGGGTTAAAGTCATTTATACCCTTGTTTGACTTTTTATAAGAGGTTTATAAAGGAATATTTCCGTCGTTTTCCAAACAAGGTTCTTTTAACCTTTTAGACAGGATTAAGGTAAGAATGTTTTTTTAACTTATACGGAGGGTGCGGCTACTTTCCACCGTTATAAAATCTTCAAAGCTTCCCTTACAAGCTTATAAGGATATTTTCAAATAAAATGTTTTATTTTATATGTCTCTTAAATAATTTCAAAATAAAAGAGATATTTCTCTCAAAAGAGTTTTGATTTCATCTATGTCAACATCTTTTGTTTGATTTTACGCTTATATGAAATTGATTTATTATGATAAAAAACTTCTATATTGTATTGAAGGTTTTGTGATATGTTTGACTGTGGATGTGTTATTTTTATACCATTCATGGTTTATGGTGAAAGTATTGACATTTCATATGATATTTTTAATACGAATGTTTATGTTATGTTTAAACCTTTTCTCATGGGAATGCATTGGACTTAATATGTGATGGGTGGAGCCCGCTATAGCTCCTCGATGCATCGGTAGGTCTCATGAGACAAAATAGTGTCTTGGCACAAATCGTTATCAAAATTTTATTTGTAGTCTTGGCACGAGGCCTTGGCTATGTGGTTGTGATAGTCTGGCATTATACATTCCATCATTATGAAAGTGGTTATTCATATTGCATGTGATTATTCGATTAGTAGAATATCCATGTGAATTAGTAAATGGCATTATTTCATTTTATTTTTTCCATAATGTGTTGAAGTTCAAGTTTAAAATGATTTTGTTTTAGTTATACACTACCTTAAATGTTTATTCTTATTTATGAATGTTTCTGATATATTGTTATCCTTATTGGGCATTTGAGCTCACCCCTTTTCTATGTTTTATTTTTTCCAGGATGTGAAGAAGTAATTTATGAATGACCTTCAGGGATAGTATCTTGGGATATGAGTGTGGAATATGAAGACTATATTGTTTTAGTTTTTCACTTTATGATGTAATGTAAAACTTTATGAATATATCTAGTGTTTCCAAGGCTACTAAACCATTCGGCTTTCAAGATTTGATCTTTCTTGTGATCATGCCAATGTTATGTAATAATGCACCGACTCTAGGTAACTGGGGTCGGGGTGTTACTGTTGTTATCAGAGGAAGTTTAGTACAAACCTTGGAAGCTAGATTTAGATAAACTCTGATTAGAGCACGTAGACCTAAGATGAATATTGAGGATTAGTATATATGAACTTCCTAGAATTTTGGTATTGTATAGATTTTG
Organism: Viscum album; assembly: GCA_963277665.1. Classification (NCBI taxonomy): domain Eukaryota; kingdom Viridiplantae; phylum Streptophyta; class Magnoliopsida; order Santalales; family Viscaceae; genus Viscum; species Viscum album. Next base: position 716,652,183 of record OY728138.1, on the reverse strand, counting down.
TGAGTTTTTTGAGAAATAAATCCATTTCTGGATACGAGAAGGTAGAGGTGGCTCTGGCACAGATGTACTTAGGGGTAAAACCCGAAAACACCGCTTTGAGCTAGACTCGAATGGGAACTGGTGCACGACAACGGGCCTTGCTGCACTCTTGGTTACAACACTCCCGGGGGATATTCTTAGGATCCCTCTCATTTTCTTTACAAATCATTATGAAGGTTTTATGAGTATGTACCTCTTCAATGAAAAAATTCTTGTGATTATGGATTATATCCATAAATTGTTCAATTTATGTTAAGTGTTTTATAAGTATGGGATTATTTATTTTGATTCATAAACAGATCTAGTTTTTTCCACTATTTAGAAATGGCGCCTAGTAGAAGAAATGGAAACTCTTTTAATGCACGCACTCCATGTAGGGATTTCCCACTTGCTCAAGATAATTATAGTGGAGCTGGTGATTCAACTAGTGTCGATCAGCTAATCAACATACTAGGACAACTTACTCAGGTTATGAATAATAACCTTACCCGTATGGAGCACCCTGATCCGCAGCATGGAGGATCAATGTTAGATAGATTCATGAGGAAACAACCACCAACGTTCAATGGGAGTACAAATCCCTTAGTAGCTGAGCAATGTATAAATTCCCTAGAGAAAATATTTCAGGATTTGGGGAGTAGTGAAAGGGAAAAAGTTATCATGGCAGTTTACCGACTCATTGGAGATACTGATCAATGGTGGTCATTGATTCAAAAAATGAAGGAAGATGATGAAGTATCAAATATGGAATGGAGGGAGTTCAAATATCTGTTTTTATAAAAATACTTTCCTCGCGACCATCGAGCATATATGGAAAGGCAATTTCTGAGTCTGAGACAAAAGGAGGATGAGAATGTCGCAAAGTATGAGGCTAACTTTACGAGGTTAGCAAGGTATGTTGTAGATTATATACGTAACCCAAGAAGTAAGATTGATCATTTCTTTTATGGGTTAAAACCATTTCTCCGTCGAGCATTAGTCTCACAATCCTTTTCATCGTACGAAGACATTGTCTCATGCGCTATCAAGACCGAAAAGGAATTCTCTAAGTCTTATGAATTTAAAGGGAAGCAAGAGAAGAAGAGATCTGCTGATCAATATGGGAATGGAAATAAGCAGAAGAAGGGAAAGATTGAATATCCATCATGTGGTAAATGTGGTAAGAAACACCTCAGTACTTGCTTGAAGGGGACGGGAGTCTGTTACAAGTGTGGTGAAAAAGACCACCAAGATCGTGATTGCAAAGGGAAGAAGGAAGCTACCAATGTTCAGTGCTAAAATTTGCAGGGAGATGGGACATAATGCAAATTAATTTCCTAAGCGTCAGGGGAACGTACCTCAGAAAATTACAGGGGATCAAGGCCAAGCTAATGTTATCACTACAGCTGAGGTAGAAGCTCCGAAACACGTGGTGGCAGGTAATTTAATGGTTTCCTCATGTTTATAAAATGCATTATTTGATTCTGGATCATCACCTTATTTCATATATTCCCAGTTTGCTAAGAAAATTAGATATTTCCAATTGATTTAACAAGGGAGTTGTCAGTCAAAACTCCTAAGGGAAGTATCATTGAAACAAAGTTTTGTGAATCAGTCCACATTAGAGAACAAAAATGTTCTTTATCTACTGATCTCATCTTCATACCTATGATTGAGTTTGATATAATCTTCAGTATGGACTGGCTTTCGTACTATGATGCGAAGATTTATTATAAGAATAAAGATGTTACGATTCTTGATGATGATGATAAGGAACACCTTATCTTTAGAGCAGAATTTTCACCACCTAATTCTTATTTTGATCCGCCCCCAGTAGATCAACTAAATTCAATTATTGGGGAGGAAGATAATGAAATGACTATGGGTGAGGAAAGGAATGTTCAAATAGAGGATGTACCTGTTGTTAAAGAATATTTAGATGTATTTCTGGAGGATTTACCTAGACATCCTCCAGAATGAGAAGTCGAGTTTTCTATTGATTTATTTCCTAGATCAAGGCCTATATCAAAGACCCCTTATAGAATGGCCGCTGTGGAATTAGTCGAACTAAAGAAAAAACTAGAGGAATTAAGTAATAAGGGATTTATTCTCCCTAGTGTTTCTCCATGGGGATCCCCTGTTCATTTTTCTCAAAAGGAAGATGGATCTATGAGGTTATATATCGGCTACAGGAAGATCAATGCTATAACAATAAAGAACAAGTATCCCCTACCTCACATTGATGATTTATTTGACCAACTGCATGGAGCTCAATACTTTTTAAAGATTGACCTTCGATCTGGATTCCGTTAGTTGTGTGTGAAGAAGGAAGACATTCTGAAGACAACATTTCGAACCAGGTACGGGCATTACGAGTTTACAGTAATGCCTTTTGGATTGACTAATGCACCCTCTGTATTCATAGATCTGGTGAATAGAGTTTTCAAGGAATATCTCGATGAATTTAGGGTGGTATTTATTGATGATATCTTGGTATACTCCAAAATCTATGAAGATCATGAAAATCACTTGCGCATTATCTTGAAGACTCTGAGAAGACATGAATTATATGGGAAGTTTAGCAAGTGTGAATTCTGGCTTCAGGAGATTTCTTTTCTTGTCCATATTGTCTCTAAAGATAGAATCATTGTTGATCCTTCTAAGACCAAGGCAATCCAAGAATTTCCAACACCTACGAGTATAACTGAGGTACGTAGTTTTATTGGTTTAGCAGGTTATTATCGATGTTTCATCCAGAATTTTGCCCGATTGGCTAACCAATTAACGAAGATCACACGTAAAGGGGTTTAATTTGTTTGGAAAAAACATTGTGATGAATGTTTTGAAGAACTGAAGAGAAGATTAGTCAATGATCCTATATTGACTCTACCATCGGGGAATGATGGGTTCGTTATTTATAGTGATGCATCAAAGAAAGGACTTGGTTGTGTCCTTATGCAGAATGATAGGGTTATTGCCTATGCATCACGACAGTTGAAAATTTATGAACAAAACTATCCTACTCATGATCTCAAGTTAGAAACTGTGATCTTTTCTTTGAAGATATGGAGGCACTACCTCTATGGTGAAAAATGTGAAATTTATACTGATCACAAGAGTTTGTAGTATATTTTCTCACAAAAAGAACTCAACATGAGGCAAATGAGAAGGCTTGAATTACTCAATGATTATGATTGCACGATACACTACCACCCGGGGAAAGCAAACAAGGTGGTAGATGCTTTGAGCAGAAAAGAGCATGGAGTTTTGAACATGATGATAATTGAAAGGGATCCAATTTTCAGGGATCTAGTAAAGATGGACATGGGAATAACCAGGGAAGGTGAAACATCAATGCTTTTTCAAATGGTTTCCAAACCATCGTTACTAGAAAGGATTAAGAGTTCTCAGAATGATGATGAGGAATTTCAAAAGAAGATTAAAGCTGAGAATGATGGGAGATTGAGAGACTTTATGTATGAAGAAGGAATTTTGAAATTCGTGAAGAGACTTTGTGTTCCCGATATACCTGATCTAAAAAGGGAATTTCTGGATGATGCTCATAGTTTCAATTTCTCTATACACCCTGGGAGCACCAAAATGTATAGATATTTGAAGGAAATTTTTTTGTGTGACAAAATAAAGAGGGGGATTGCCGATTTTGTGTCAAGATGTATGGTTTGTCAACAAGTGAAAGCTGGAAGGCAACAACCTGGTGGAGTATTGCAACCTCTTCCCATACCGGAGTGGAAATGGGAAAATATTATGATGGACTTTTTCATGGGACTACCAAAGACTCCTAGAAGGAACAATGAAATATGGGTTATTGTTGATCGTCTTACTAAGTCAGCACATTTTCTTAAGAGAAGATCTACCACTGGAATGTCTAGCAAGACTATATATTAATGAAGTTGTGAGACTTCATGGAATACCCCTATCGATTGTTTCTGATCGTGATCCCCATTTTACTTCAAGATTCTGGAAAAGTCTTCAGAAATACCTGGATACTGAACTTCATTTGAGCACTGCCTACCACCCTCAAACAGATGGACAATCAGAACGGACTATTCAAACCTTAGAAGACATGTTGAGATCTTGTTCACTTGACTTCCAGGGTATGTGGGATCAATATTTACCTCTGGTAGAATTTTCCTATAACAATAGCTTCCATTCGAGTTTTCAGATGGCACCATATTAAGAGTTATATGGAGAGAGATGTCGCACACCAACCTGTTGGGATGACATTGGTGAAAGAAAACTTGTTGCTCAAGAACTAGTAGAAGAAACAATGGAAAAGGTGAAGGTAATCCAAAATCACATGAAAGTAGCTCAATGTCGGAAAAAGAGCTATGCCGATAATCGAAGGAAGGATTTGTAATTTCAAGTCGGTGATCAGGTTTTCCTGAAGGTATCTCCATGGAAGGGAGTCATACGTTTTGGTAAGAAAGGTAAATTGAGTCCCAGGTACATCGGACCTTTGTAAATTCTAGAACGAATTGGGGTTGTAGCTTACCGTTTTGCAATGCCGCCATGTCTCTCCAAAGTTCACGATGTGTTCCACGTATCTCTGTTAAAGAAATACATGCCTGACCCAATGCGTGCACTCACCTATGAGGAGTTAGAACTGGAACCCGATCTGTCTTATTATGAAGAGCCCATCAGGATTCTTTATATGAGAGAAAAAGTACTGAGAAACCGGACGACGCGTCTGGTAAAAGTTTTGTGGAGAAACCATAAGATGGAAGAGGCAACGTGGGAACCCGAGGAACTTATGATGAAGAACCACCCGAGTCTTTTCATGCGATAGGATTCTAGAAATTTCTAGGATGAAATTATTCGAAGGAGGGGAGAATGTAACACCCCAAGCTTCTACGGTACGCTTCTCTTTGAATAATGTGATAGCGTGTGTTGTACGCAACATTGAGTTCTAACACACGACAACCAATCAAACTAGCTGTTCTGAATAGTAATACCTACCTTTTGAAATTTTATAAATTTTATCTCTCAAAATGGAATTCATTATTGGATTCGGAATATCGAATTTATCCTAGGGTGAAATTTTAGAACTTTTCGGATAACATTTATATTTTGATGAACAGTGAAAATTACTAAATTTTAATTAAAAACAACTTTTTAATATAAATAATTTATATTGATAAATTATAAGTTTTAGTGGTTTTAAATTATATTTAGAAAATATTTTTACCATTTAATTCAATTTTTGTCATTGGACATAATTTCACAATTAAACGAGACATAAACAAGTGCCAATCTTTTGATAGTTATTATCATTTAAAAACACGCTTTTTGTTTTAACAACGGGAATTAATTTTAAATTAATTTCTGCCACTTTTGTGTTTTGAATTTGAAAAAATGGATTCCATATTTGGAATCAGGATGTTCAAATTGTGTAAATAGGTGACTTTTATTTTTAGACATTTTGAATAATTACTGCGATAAATATTTTATTATCATGGTTAAGGGTAAATCCTGTAAATAAGGGTTAACAAATAATATAATAATAATAATAAATTACCCTAAAACGTGTCCTAAACTTATTTTTGGATATATTTTCGACCATGGGAATATTTGGGTCAATTTGGGGACCTCATGGAGCCACTTGTAGGTGATAGGGACACTTTATTTTAATTAAGTTAAAATGAATACAAAAATGACACAAGCATATATCTTTTTGAATTTTTTTACATAGGGGTATTTATGTTGGATTTTAGACTATAAATATTAATTAGTAATATAAATATATTTCATACATAATTATATTTTATTTATAATTTTTAGACATTAAATAATATAATTTATTTATGACACGATGATGATGCAGTAATTTCCATAATAGTGAAAAATTAAACTAATTGATATTATAAATACCCAAATAAATATAATTTGATACTTTTATTGAATTAAACTAATTTTATAGGTTAATATGACATATTAGGACTGATTTAATTGACTTTTTGTGAAGTAATAATTCTGTTATGAGTTTCACAAAAATCAACTATTCAATAGTGTCAAAATTAACATAAAAGTGTTTTTAAAACAAATATTATATTATTAATTGATATTAAATTTATAAAAATCTAATGCATTGCCAAGAGACTTATATAATGATAGGTATATCATTAATGGATCACTTGTGGTTCTCTTGGTTGTATATTGTATGTTTATTAACCATATAATATAAAAATACAAAGAGACATTGTAAAAGTGAAGCTAATTAACTTAGAGTTAATACTTAAAGATAAGGTTACTATAAGTACCCAAACCTGTCTAAATTCTATTGTTTGAATGGTTTTCAACCTATCCCCACGTTAACCTTTAAATAATAATCTTTTTAGCCATTAGAAACCGAATATGAATTTATTATAAATTAATATTTCTAGCTTTTCCAAAGTTTCCCCTCACCCCTCTTATAAAAGGGCACTCCTCCTTCTCATTTCTTCACACCTTCAAAGCCATTGGGTTCATCCAACCCCTGACCAAATACTCTCTAAACATCCCTCGCTACAACCTATAGGCCATAGTTTTATCAGAAAGCCATTCTATGGAGCCCTTTTGATCAAATCAAAAGGAAGAACCCGAAGAAGAAGTAATGTTTTCACCACCCCTTTTCAAGTTCCTTTCTTCCTCCGCTTCTTCTTTATTTGTTATTACCATTATAAAATAATAACTCCAATATCATATATATACTGTGATGTTATTATAAATATGGTACAACCATATTCACTATTCTATCCACCCTTTGAATAACATGTCACCATACGTGTGTACGTACGACTTACCGTCTCCACGTCGTGGTGTAATTGTTATTCAATATATAATTATTTGGATGGGTATAATAATGATGTGTAACTCATGTAAATAATAAATATAACATGATAATGATTTTGTATATATTATATACCATCGAATTATATATTATTTTAATATCAAAAGAATGATATTGTCACTCGTGCGTACGTACGGACTACCGTCTCCACGAACGCGATGAGATTCATTCTCTATCGTATCCATTCAAGTATAATTATCATTTGATGATTCAAAAATAATTTTTAAGGACATGATATCATTCTTGATATGATTAAGATACATCGTATCCATGATAATGATGGCTTACGTAAATATAAAAGATAATGAGTAAGTTAACACCCGAAACAACGATAATACTAAGATAATATTAACAAATCAACGTTAAAAGATCATATATGATATCATATTAATGTATATGATTCTTGTATAATTTAATAACAATTATTTCACAATTATAAAATAGGTTAACCTATGCCAACCAAGGAAAAGTACAAGGTACGTGTTTATTTCGCAATCTCTTCATTATCCGAGGTTGTTTATACGTAATAATCTACTGGGATTTCTTTATTATCCACATCCATGTTTCTTCGAAATGTATTTCAAAACATTTTTACTATTTACAAAGAATATGGGTTAAAGTTATTTATTCCCTTGTTTGACTTTTTATAAGAGGTTTATAAAGGAATCTTTCCGTCATTTTCCAAACACGGTGCTTTTAACCTTTTCGACAGGATTAAGGTAAGAATGTTTTTTTAAACGTATATGGCAGGTGTGGCTATTTTCCACCGTTATAAAATCTTCGAAGCTTCCCTTACAAGATTATAAGGACATTTTCAAAGAAAATGTTTTATTTTATATGGATCGTAAATGATTTCATAATAAAATAGATATTTCTCTAAAAAGAGTTTTGATTTCATCTATGTCAACATCTTTTGTTGGATTTTACGCTTATGTGAAATTGATTTATTATGATACAAAACTTCTATATTGTATTGAAGGTTTTGTGATATTTTTTACTGTGGATGTTCTATTTTTATACCATTCATGTTTTATGGTGAAAGTATTGACATTTCGTATGCTAGTTTTAATATGAATGTTTATGTTATGTTTAAACCTTTTCATATGGGAATACATTGGACTTAATATGTGACGGGTAGAGCCCGCTATAGCTCCTTGATGCATCGGTAGGTCTCATGAGACAAACTAGTGTCTTGGCACAAGGCCTTGACAAAATATTATTTGTAGTCTTGGCACAAGGCCTTGGCTATGTGGTTATGATAGTCTGGTATTATGCATTCCATCATTATGAAAGTGGTTATTGATATTGCATGTGATTATTTGATTAGTAGAATATCCATGTGAATAAGTAAATGGAATTATTTCATTTTATTTTTTCCATACTATGTTTAAGTTCAAGTTTAAAAGGCTTTTGTTTTAGTTATACACTGCCTTAAATGTTTATTCTTATTTATAAAGTTTCCTCTATATCGTTATACTTACTGGTCATTTGAGCTCACCCTTTTTCTATGTTTTATTTTTCCCAGGATGTGAAGAAGTAATTTATGAATGACCTACAGGGATATTATGTGGGGATATGAGTGTTGAATATGGAGACTATATTTTTGTAGTTCTTCATTTTATGATGTAATGTAAAACTTTATGAATGTATCTAGTGTTTTCAAGGCTACTAAACTAATCGGTCTTTTGAGATTTGATCTTTCTTGTGATCATGACAATGTTATGTAATAAGGCACCCACTCTGGGTAACTAGGGTCAGGGCATTACAATTAACCTCCTATTTATAAATTTGTTACAGTTTATTTTATAATTCAATTTCTAATTTAGCCATATTCATGATTTCTATTTTCTTTGAGATCATTAAATATCCAAAATGATAATTTTGATACATTTTTTAGTTTCAACACACCTATTTCTTCATTTATTTTTCTCTGGATCCCTATGCATATTTTCTATCCCAACCTTTCAACAATCCATTCAAATTCAACTAGACCAATAGAGCTGACATCCATGGCCAAATTGAACCAAAATTTAGATTTCGGTTAAAAAAGTTTTGTTATTCCACTAAACGGAATAGAAAATCAAGTATTCGAGTCGTAGTTGAACCAGTGAATCATTATTTAAAAAAATGGGCTGTAGCACCCAAAAAGAATGTTTAAGCTGAATGGAATCATTCAATAAGATATTTAGTGAATAATGTTTTACATAAAAAGGAAGAATGAAATGGTTTTCTTTAAATAAGATACATTTTTTATCCTGGGTTGGTGTATGAGTTCTACCGGTCTGTCACTTTTAGTTTTAAAGAATAATAAGAGAACTATATAAGAAAGTATGTTAAAGGTCACAAAATTGTCTTTTATTTACAATGGTGGTAAGTGTGTTTGAAAGTTTCTCATGAGGGTGTATTTAATGATTATGTAGTAACCATCCCAAATGATTGTGATAATTTGATTTATGAAGAATCCTTACTGATTTGACTTGTGATGGAACTATGAAAAGGCCATTTTCTTCTGAGCTAGATGGGGAATGAAGATTGATTTTCAAATTCATCCAGAACATGTACTGTCCAAGGAAGGTTGAATTTCCTACTCTAAGGTAACAAGATGTCTATATACTTTGTCTTATGAAAATATAACATTAGATAAAAAAATTAGATATCATATTTTTTATATATCAAAAATTTTGAAGGCCCCATCAATATTAAATTATTTGATCTAACCGATGTTTATTTATATTATTCTTAAAGGTAGAGGTTTAGAAGATGAAAATGAATAATTTATTATGGAATTAAGTTTATTTTTTATTACTATAATATAATTCAGAATGATGAAGATTAGTTAGAACCATTTGAAAAATAATTGGGTGGATGATAATAAAATGATATATAATAATTTTAACCCTATTGATCAGCCATTAAGTCTAATATATCTTGTTGACCCTGTAATATAACCTAATGATATTTCTAGGTATTTTGATGAGAAGTGAGAACCTTTTGTTGGTGAAAAAAAGTTGATTAATATTCGATGGATAGAGTTAGTGACCCTGACCTGCCTCCGAGTTCTCCTGCTATATGTTTTGGAGCTCTTAGCTCACCTAGGACTCTCCCAAAACAAATAAGTTAGTAATAATTGATGAGGATGTGACCGAAGTCCCTAGATAAGAATAGTTTAAAAGAAGTTATAAATTATACGATGAAAATGGTGATGATGGTCATTGTGAATGTAAAGTGAAAAATAATGATGAAATTGGTAAAGGAAGTGTTGATAAATTTTTTAATTGAAATAAAGTTAAAAATGAGGATAATGATGATGATAAAGATTCTGATCCTGATGGTTCTAGTGGGAAAACTAAAAGTGATTATGTAGAGACTCCATATGATCAAATTTATTATCTAGAAGGTTCTGTTTCCAAATCAGAGGATAGGAATATTTTTGTTGGTGAAGTAGATCTTTCTACTAAAAGAGAAGATTATGCATCTATTAAGGGGTAGAAATACCCTAGAGATAAATTTGTTTCTTGTATTGATAATGTATTTTATTTTTGATATCAGATAGATTCTGATTCTACTGTTGTTGAAAAAATTAGAATTATTATTTCTATTAAGAAATGTGTAATTGAACAGATTGAGAAATATCCTATTTTTAGACAATCTATTGATGAACAATTTAAATATGTGTCTACTTTAAATAATCCTTCATTTGATGAGAATATAGTGGATACACATTTTTTTTAATACAGAAATTATAGGTCTCTATTTCTGTAATTACATTAGTGGTATCTACAATTTTTTTCTTCAGTGGTTGAGTCCTTTGGAAAGGATTTTGAAATATGGATTGTCCCCATGTCAGAGGAATGGAATTTTTTTCTAATATGGTTGGTAGTTCACCAAATAATGATAAAAAATATAATAAATAAGAGAGATATCCTAAAGGATTGATGGTTTATTTAGATTTATATTACTGGTTTATTATAAATGACTTTTTCTTTTTAGAGTTACCAATCTTGTTATCCAGCCTATTCATATTGATATAATCACCAAGGGTGACTAAGATGAGTTCAGAGAAAGGATCATTTAAAATTTTAGTATGTTTTAAAGGAATCAATCACCAATTCTTAAAAAGATATGTACAAAAGATTTTAGATATTTATTTTAGTTGGTGATTTACTATATTCAACCAAAGATGACGCACCATATCCAAGAAGTGAAAATTGAGAATAAATTACTATCCAGTGAGATGAAGTCTTTGAGATCCATTGTGAGGGGGATGTAGTATGATTTTCCACCAAGTATTGATTCCTTTCTTCAGATAGTGGAAAATATTACCTTAATGGAATCTAGGTCAAGTGCACCTCTAACTCATGGTTTTGATGTGGAGTCACTTAATTATCTGATTAGAGAATAAATCTCCACTGCTCCTAGAAGTTCTTTAGTAGTTCCAAATTCCATACCTTTGAAGACATTAAGAATGTATGAGAAAAATAATTATCATGCTCACATGATGATCCAATAGTTTTTTAGATATATAAAATCTAATAGATAGACCATAACCAAAGACATGAAGTATTATCTCTCAATGATATATTCTAAGAATTACATGGATGAAAATTTCAAGTTTATTAATGAAAATTTAAGGATGGCTTCTATGACCCAATCCTTTTTGGAACATGTTAACCAGTAGAAATTTCTAAATCAAATGTTGTAGTGATTTATAGAACTGTGGAAATAATTTTTTTGGTTCTATAGAGTATGGTAGAAAAATAATAATAGACTCCATCAACCATATGAAGTTATTTTTACAAGTGCATGGTACTGGTGTTGTATATCATAAATCTATTCAAGTGATAACTGATTTGAAAAATTCTATTAAATACTCCCTTTGACCTATAGTAACCAAATATCCAAATGTACCATTTCTCGTAAGATTATATCATTTTTACTTAAATCCCAGTGAAACCTTTCATCTCATTTGACCCATATTTTTCAAAGAGCCTCATTCTCTACCTAGTGTTCCTACAACCATGCATTTTCCTCCTTCAGCTGCAACTGATGTTCCTACTAAACCCAATATTGTAGTTTCTTCTTCCCCATCCAATGATAAGGGGAAATCACTTTTGGACCTTTCATCTAAACCAAATGATCATTGGTTTGATGTTGTTTCTTTGATGGGAATTTTTATGTAACTTTCTGTTTCACACTTTATGGGTTGTATTTTTATTGAGTTTATTCATAATAATTTTAATTTGATTATTAATCTATTTTTCATATATTTCCTATATTTCTATTATTCAGTTACATTTCTTATTTAATTGTTTAATTTTTTATAATCCGAAATGAGGGAGAATTTCTATGAAATATCCCAATAGTTCAACTCTCCCCTTTATTTTACTTCGAAATCTTACTTATTTGTGTACCCAGATTCCTTTGATACCCTTTATTTTGATTTCATTGATTCCATATGTACATACTATAATAATTTACCATTTATACCATTAATATACAATTCCATGATTTCTATTCATAAAATAGGGGGATATTATTAATCTCTTTATTTAGTGAAAATTTAATATTGGTAATTTTTGTAATTAATGACTTTCATAGTTTTTAATAGAATTTTATCACTTTAAAGATATTCAAAAAAAATTATTAGTATGATTCACACCTGAGATGAAAATTTGAAACTGTATATGACACATTAGACAATGTCTCACCATCAGTAAGACTCACCATCACTTTGAGACAGTGTCAAATAAGTCATACCTCTCGAATAAAAAATTAACAAAGTGTTAGCATGACATACGACCAGCCTGACATACCTCAAACATTGTGTCACTATTCTAGGGATACCCCACCATTGTGTATCACCACCAAAATTTCTCACTCCCATAAGTTCTCACTGCCCGAAGATCACACTACTCAAAAAGTATCACCATCAATTTATCACACAACTAGAAATTTCACCATTCTATGGAGTCACTGCCAGATCAAGACACCACCAGAAGTTTTATCGTTCTAAAGACTCACCACCATTGTTTAAATTTATTTTTAATTAAAAATACAAATGGATAGTTTATTGAGTTTAATAATAAAATTTATTGAAATAATTATTTCTTAATTTTTTTATAGGATTCATAGATATAATTATCATACATGCAGCACGAGGAACACATATGATCCAATCGATTATTTTTGTTGTTTTTTTATTGTTGAAAAAGAGAGTAAAGTCCCTCATGAAAAATGAAAAAAGACGTGTAATTACATGTAGAGTGATTCACACGTGGAGTTATATGGAAGTTTATTCAAGAACCAAAAGAGATTACCTACTACTTATTTCTTACACCAGACTGAGGAAGTTGAATCACATATTGCATCTAGTTCGATCCTTCAAATAGTAAGAAGGAGTCTATGACACTCTGTTCTGCAACAAAGCTATGAAATATGAGTTAAGAATCAAATAAAATTAATTTCAAGGAGTCAAAAGATATAGATCCAAACAAGATGAAAATTATTATTCTTTTATATCTTTACTTTCCCTTTTTGTTTAATCATATATAAATTATTAGTAGTGTTGTTTACTCTATTTTATTTTTCCCACACTATATCTTACATTAAACTAGAATATATATAGATATATTCACACAAAAAATTCTTTATTCCCATGTGTTATTGTAATGGTTAGGTTATGAATAGTTATTTATTTTATACTCCCATGGAAATTATGGATGAGCCATTGTGAGGTCTGGAAAGTTGGTATACTGATGTAAAACCTGATCCAGGTTGTGGATCAAAAGTTTATTTTATAAAAATTTCTGGGCACCAGGTGATTCCCAAGTAGATATGGATAAGTATAAAATCGAGACTGAACCTACTGTATTCATTTTCCACTGTGTGTTTTTTTAATTCATTTATTTTCTTTTAAAAAAATTAGTTTTAAATTGAAAAACTAAACAACTACTTTGATAGTTTATATAAAATTGTGTTAAATATAATATTGATTAAGTAAGTAGTTTTCAAAGGATAAAATATTATTTTAAATTGATTTACCCAAGACCTAATCAATATTTTGAGAAATATTCAAAAATATTAAAACTTATATCATACTTTTATTTTGGTAGTCTAAGTTGTTTAATTTAAAATAGGGTATTTTGTTTAAATCCATTTTAATATAAATTTTACTATGTACTCAATTCACGCCCTCTTGAGATACTCATGCTGACCAAAAAATATATTCTACTATAAATATTCAAGTGAAATATAGAAGATTTATATTCAGTGAGATATTTTATATTTAATTTTTAGTAAAAAATTAATTATATTAATTTATTACACACTACTAATGTAGTAGCTATTTTATTAATAGAATTATAAAATAAATGTTAATAAAAATATTTAAATAAAAATAATTCGAGACAATTAATGTGTTAAATTAATTTTCATGATAAAGATGACTTCATAGGGATATTATAAAATATTTAGTTCGAATTTAGCTAGAAATACTGATATTTGTAAAATTCTTTGAAATGTATAATGTCAAAGTTGACACTTATTATATTATATAAAAAATATACAATTAAATTATTTAAAAATAATAAAATGTATTTTTAAATTAAAAAAATATAGTATTCTCTAAAATGTTATAAAATTTTCTTTTATGATTTAATTTACATCAAATAAGCAATATTTATAACCTTTTAATATTGAAAAATATCTTACCTTAGTTGAAATTATAATAGGTTACATAATGGTTAATCAAAATGATAAGTTTTAACACAGTATCAAAAATTAAATAAAATATATTTTTTGATCAAATTACAAATTTTGACATGCTATTTTCAAATACATATCTTATTTATGGAATTTACATTGATATTTCATTTATTATATATTAATCTGTTTTGAAATTCCAAAAGTTCCCCTCACATCGATTATATAAGGGAACATCCTCCCTCACATATTAATATCACATTGAACATTCTATATAGTCCAAAAAATTCCATATTATGATACCCACTTCCCAATCCACATTCTACTGGATCTGGTCATCTCAAAAGACTAACTCTAGAGTCCTTTTATAAAAGATCTAATGGAGTTGTTTTGAAGAACTGGTAATCAGTCTAACATATCACTCTTTTATTATACTATTATGTACCTATTCTAAATATACTATATATATCATAAAATAATAAATTCAGAGTCATAAATATTATTAAATGCTATTATGACTATGAAGACACCAGTATACATCATATTTCCAATAAAATGAGAAATGAATGCACCACTCATGCATACGTACACCTGATCATCTCCAAATATAAATACAATCCATCTTCTATAAACATATTTTATGAGTGTGAATTATGATGGTTTTGATGTATATATATTTTATTTATAAAATATTTATATTTTTATATTGATAAAATCATATGTAAATATTTACCACCTAATCTTTTTGAAAAAGATAACGTCGCTCATGCGTACATATGGCGTACCATCTCCACGATGTGATGTGATTAATTTTTCAAATATATTTAACATAGATGGTAATAAGGATAAATTTTATTAATATATATGAAATATAAAACATAAAAATGATTAAGCAATTATAATTTATCATATAATTCTCTTTGTTTTAATACGAAGAAGAAATTTAAAATACCGTTCATTTGTATGTATGGCATACCGTCTCCATGAACGATATATTTCATTTATATCCATTATAAATTTTTATAAATATTTTTTTAATGAATATATATGATATTTATATCATGGTATTTATTTAAAATATGATGAAATAATGATATAATTAAGAGGTTAAAAATATAACAAATCAAAAAACATGTGTAAAACAAAGAGAATATTACACAAAATGTAACTTTAACATTAATTTTTTTAATAAAAAGGTTATATAAGTCCACAAGTAAAGAATATATGGTATGATATAATTGAATATGATTCTATAATATTATTATAATAAACATATATTTATTATTCAAGAGTATTTAACTAGTATAGATAGAGTCATCTCATAAGATAATGGATTTATGTCTCACAATTATTTTGGTGGGACACATGCCTTATAAACTAATTGTTTATTATCCATGGTGTATAAACTACCCATGAATAAAATTTATTAGTCTTATCCATAATATTATGGAATTTTTGTATTAATATATTTGTTCTTTCATGGGGCATACAATTCTACTGATTGTAAAGTGATTAGTATTTATTTCACAAATTTTACCAATATTTGGAATTGTTTAATTTTAATTCATCAATGGTGAGTATTCATCTTCTATGTCCATGTTTTAAAAAAATGTTACGAATATTTTTTACTAAAATTATATGGATTTTTGAAGTCATTTTTACTCATTTTATACTTTTTACTATATGCTTTGAAAGGATTCTTTTTTCTATTTTCCAAATGAGGTAATTTGTTTCTTTTCTAGAAAAAGTAAGAATTGAATGTTTTTAACTTATCTGGAATGAATGAAATTTGCCTTTTTCATGATTCCATAATGAATTTAATTTTACATTATAAAATTTTAGGGATATATTGCAAGAAAATTTTTTCTTTTAAAATTGGTCATCATTTTATGAAAAGAAACATTCATTAAAGTAGAAAGGATATTTTCCTCAAGAATTATTTTAAAATGATATCTCAAGATTATTATCTATTTACTATAACATTATTTTATATTATATATGTTTTAATGGATGTATTTTTCATTTATAATATATTTATTTTCTATATTTTTCTCTTATGTTTTATGATGGAATGATATTTATGAAACCTATTTCTTTCCATGGGTTTTCCTATGATTGAATGATGTTTATGAAATAGATTTCTTTTCATTGGTTTTGATATGAAGAATGATTTATGTTATTAGTGAAAACATATTTATGGAATTCATTATGTGATGGGTGGGACCTATATCTCATTCAATTTCATTGGGTAAATATTAATATCATATGATATAAAAAGGAGAGGAATGGGAAGTGAACTTAGTTCAGTAATAGATGACTCGAATAAGAGTAAAATCAGTTTATAAATTCATGGATTTAATGGATAATGAACCTAGTTTAGTAAAGGTCTTTTTCCACTATGGTTGTCTTGGAACTTATCCATGGCTAATATGGAAATTATTTTCTATGACTATGTTTATCTGATAATTTCATGAATTATTTTTGTTATGTCAAAATATACAAAGAAACATAAGAGGGGGGTGAATTGTTTCATTTCAAAAATAAAGCACAATTATAGCTTTTCAAAACCACTATGATTTATGTCTATATGCTGTGATTTTCTTTTATATGAAAATATGAAGTAGATAAACAAAAATAAAGAACAAAATTTTTTATAGTGGTTTGGGGCACAAAGATCACATAGTCCACTCTACTAATCACTCTCTCTATGATCTTGGTAAATTTCACTAGAATGGTCCTCTAATAATAAGAACATGAATTGAAAAATATGTGTAGGAAATTGACACATTTACAATAATACTAATAAAAACCCTTCATGTACAATAGTAGAGAAAAAATTAGCTACAACATCGATTGAGAAGCTAATACTCCACAACAACTGAGTACGAGAATTTGAAACTCCAAAAAATAAAAAGAATATGATTTTAAAGGATCGAGTTGTTCTTCATAGTTTCAGTATAAATAAACTGAAAAATGATGGATCTTATTCTTCAAAAAAATATACATGAATTAATTATTCTAAAGAGATCCTTTTTTCAAAAATATTATTTGTAAAGTAGTAACTAAATAACAACAACAATATTATAGAAGTAAACAATTGAACATATATGTCAATAAAGTATAGATTCTTTCATAATCAACCATTCAATGCAAAAACACTGTAAAAGACAATTTCAATAATATAGTTTCATATGTAAATCACTTATCAAACGCACACTCACACACACACACACATATATATATTAATAGATACTATAAAAGAATATATATAATAGAAAACATGCTTCAGTATTCTAGATCCAAAAGAATAGTCTGATTGTTAGAATAAATTTAAATTCCAATTGACTTGGTGATTCGTAACTTCACATTGAAATGGGATTGATTTTGTCTAATAAAAATGTTTCTTTGAATCAATAAATATGATCCTCGAATCAGTATTTAATTATAATTTACTATTACTGTAATCTTATATTCAAATTTTGTCTTGAAAAACTGCGTCGTTTAGAACATAATGTTGGTATGAGAAGCATATCATAGTGTTCCTTTTCATATAGTAGAGTTACTTAACCATAAATTCTCCATTATGTAATTTTGGAAACCAAATTATAATAGAGAAGATAATCCATACATTTACCTTTTTAGCATAAAATCCCAAACATAGCATTGATTAACTATACATTCAACTTTTCTGCGCGTAGGATATGGATAGTAAATCTAGATTACAATGTAATGTTGTTGATCCTATCCTTTTATGATTCTATAAATATAAGGATGTTGATCTAAATGAAAACTGTTTAGTGCAGCATATAGTTGATACCATATACAAGTGCTTCACTTCCCATAATAACGTTGGGTTAATACCATACATTAATTTATTGAACGTAGGGTTTGAAATAGTGTTTCCATAGTAATTCTTGTAATTTCAAATTATATTAACCCTTGTGTACATTCCTAAAAACTCTCTCAGTAAAACTTCATTAGAAAAAAATCAAGGGTATTTGTGAACATTAAAATCATAACAAATTAATGAGTATTTTCAAGAAAATATAAGCCCAAAATATCCACCTTTTGGATGATCAAAAACCCATAACACAATTTTTTTCGTGGTTGGATTTTGACCTCGAAACACCCAACGGCTCCGTATCCAATGATTGATGGACCTTCTTTCCAATGGTAGGTGTTCACCGGATGGTCTGACCAGCGACTCTTAAGAACTCACATTGGTCGAGAGGATGGAATGTCGGGCTCATGGCAACCTTTTGGGGGGGGGGGAATTATTGCATGTTCCGAGACAATCTTATAGATTTAAGATGTATTCATATGATCGTGAATCTTTGGATTATACCCCAACATAATGTCCATAGATTTAACCCTGGTGGGCAATGGTCATCTGGACGCAGGTGATTCAGAATCATTTAAGCCTGAGGTTTACCATCCCTCGTTTGATTAATGACCCTGTGGAGTATGGACTCATTGATATGGTGCTAGGAGCAGCTCGGTGAACCAATATGAAGATAGTCGGATTAACCGGTAGTTGAGATTGAACCTCTTGGAGGCTTCCTATGTACCCTTCCAAGGAGGTAGGGATCAAAGTACACGTAGTTTGGATTGGTGTTGGGGAGCTGACGTGAAGATGGACCGGGTGGTCTGATGGGTTGTGGGCTTGAACCTCATGGAGGCTTCCTGCATACCCTGTCTAGGAGATAGGGATCAAAGTCCACGTAGTTCGCATTGGCTTGGGGATTACGCTCTGGGGCAGCCCGGAATGATGGATTGGGGATTACACTCTGAGGAGTCCCATAAGGGGATTTCATGGTCGATGCTTACTCTAATCCCATGTGAGTCATGCTCGGTGTGAGAAACATGAGGCATCAAGGACCAGAGGATCACGTCGTGAAAGGTGCGTCCGTGAGAAGTGGAGTGGGGTTTATGCATGAGAGTGGACCATAATGTCAGGTCATACTCCTAGGTGGACGCCCGAGGTGATGGATTGAGGCTTACACTCTGAGGAGGCCAAGAAGGTCGAGGCTTACTCCTAGGTAGATGCACGTGGCCACAAAGCTTAGTGGGAGAGGGAAAGGGGGAGCTCATGTGACCATATCCTCTCTTGCAGTGCAAGAGGGCTTCCTTCTGATGGATATTTTACCATCTCCGAGGAACCCACAACAAGTGTAGGGGTAGAAATGGGATTCCTGAGCTCAGACTCCACATTACCATGGAAATGTGAACCCAGGAATTCTTCAGTAATCTGCTCAAGGGTCAAGGCAACCCCTTCACCTATACTTATCGTGGGTATGTGAACTCATAATGGAATGCTGATGCGCCTGAAAGTTACACCACACGAATCCGGTGGCTCTGGTGGAGACCTTGGCTTGGGGCCGATGAATAGGACAATGAGGGAGTCGTGGAGGACTTGGCTGGATCGGAAGGATTTTTTCTGGATTGGAAAATGAGAACACTGATGTATTTGGTAAGCCACTGAGAGGTATGGGTGGTGGCTCCCTTCGCGTGGGGAAGTGTCGCGCGGCTAGAGAAGCCGTCAGTGAACCGGAGTTGTCTACGAACTAAGAGACCGTCCGCGAACTAGGAGGGTCTGTGGACTAATTGGCGTCCTACGAACCAGGGTGGTTCGAGGCTTCGGGTTCAATCCGCGAACCAGGGTGGTTTGGGGATGGTTCCAGGCGGGTAGCGACGACCAAGTGCGGCGCCAGTTGGAGGCTCATCCTTCGGGGCTTCACGCATTTAGGAGAGTTCTACATGGTGCGACAGATGGGAAAATAGGCATAAACTCCCTAGTTTGCGGGTAATTATTCCGCGGGGGGGGGGGGTATGGTTCGCGGTTTCCCTTGTATTTGTTATTTTAGGTTCGTGGTTCACCAAGTTATGATGTTTTTTCCAATTCCTTGTTAATTTGTATACCTGTTGTGGTTCGCGGATGGGAATTTCACTGTTTGTGAAATCCAAAGACTTCCTTCAACCGATCTCCTTCCGAATCTCCAATCCCTCTGAATATAATTCCAATTCTCCCCCCTTTTTTCCCCTTAGTCTCCTATTATATAGTATAGAAAGGGTTTTATCTGTGGCCACGCGACACCTTTTGCGGAGGCCCATAACCAAATACCCATTTTACAGGTGACTTGGTCAATCTGCGATTTGCGGTGGTTATTGGATGCTCCCCCCCCCCCTCTACGAGGCGAACATAGGGAGTGCTCCGTGGCTGTGGAGGGTTCCGCCTCTATTCTACGAATGATAGATGGTGCAGCTTCAACCTGTCGACGTGGTCTACGGTTGTGGCGGTTCATGATGGTGAACCGAACTAGCGCCTATCCTGCCTCACGACCGCGGAGGCTCTCGGCCTCCATTTCGCTAACGACAATGGTTCACAGAGGGGCCGCATCGCGGGGCCTGGCCACGTTGCATTCCCATGGGACCGGTTTGTGGACCGGTCCTGTTTGTGTCCCTTCTTTTGATTATTTTCCCCAATTATTTTAGGTATTTGGGTAGAATCTCCTTTTCGGATTTTTTTCAGGACCCTACAAATGCCCCCCATCGGAATGGGGTCTGATCGGAACGAAGAGGAGTCTATTCTGATTTAATGTGGTCCAGAAACTGAGATGGTTTTCAGTAGAGATGTGGACCCGGTAGGGAGACGTGCCTATAAATACGGGGAGCCCTTCATTTTTCCTTTACTGACTTCTTCGCGAAACCAGACCTTCCTTGTCTCTGCGCGCTCGTTCCTTCGCGAAGTGCTTCTTCTGTGAACCGGCTGCGACTTCCGCAAACCATTCCTCCCTCGCGGTCGCCTTCACCTGTGAACAAATTCCTCAACCGCGAACCATTACTCTTAATTAATTAAAAATTAAGTGATGGCGAACTATGGAGGAGATTGCTTCCCATTTTCGATGCTTCGCAATTTTGATGCTCCGCGGTTTCGATGCTCCGCGAACTAAAACATATTGAACTTTAAAAGTGTCTAAGTCTCCCAAACTTAATCACATAAACTTGGGATTGAAATTCCATAGATTGAATTGGTTCACGATTTCCTGGGAAACGCTCTGCGGGCTAGGGATTCGCGTACTGATTTCACAAAGGTCTGGTTCACGAGATGATGTCATCGTGAACCATCCTCTGAGGACTCCTTGCGGGCTTTGCTTGTGAAGGCTCCTTAGCCATATATCTGGCTATTTTTGTCCAAATTTTTATTCTGGACTAACCAGTTGTTGGCTCTCATTTTGCAGGGAGAAAATATGGTTCCCCCTCATTCTGCGCTAAGGCCAGCTGCAGAGCCCCTCTCAACTAGCTCAGAGAGACACTAAACTATTATTCACAGAGTGGAGGCCATCAAAGAAGAACCTAGTCAGTCCATAATTCTTGATGACGGTGTATTGAAGAAGCTGCTCTCTCCAGAGATTCCAAGTTATGCATTATCAAATTGGCTCTCTCTCTACGGCTTCGGTCTTCAGGATGGCGTCCCTATCCCCCCTAATTTCTCAGGTCTCCCTTCTCCTTTCCTAGAAGTTCCGTCAAAATGCATTCTGGCCAACCTTACCAAATCTGGGGAGATAATCTCTAATTCTGGTCAAAAAACACATTTATTCTGAGGGGCTCTATCTAGACCCAAAGAAATCAGTTCACTCAAGACATTTCTCAGAAGGTTGTCTTTAAGGACTACCCTTCTATTATCAACCTTTCTCGAAGGGATAATGATGCGTGGTGGGATCCCAGGTGGGATCTTCGGTCCGGTAGGCTCTTCTCGAATGATTGGGCCTGGGAATTCTTGGTCCATCATCATTTTCAGGAGTCTCCTGATTCACTGGAAGTGGTCAATCTATACTCTGCAGTGTGGGCTTCCCAATTTTCTGTTTACACACCATCTCTGATCATGCCCGACCTGTTCAGCCGCTCGTGTTCAAGTACTAATACTTTCCACCTTTCCCATGGTGACGTCGGCATTAGTCTGTGGGACATCTACCAGGTCGGAGGACTACCTATTACTGGAGAGATGTATGATGAATTTTTGTCCACTCTTGATGCATGGGACGCCGTCGAACAGGTTTTGTTATTGATGAATGAGTTGTTGGTTACGTCAGAGCAGTCATTGGGTTAGGTATTACATGCCCACTCTCTTATTCCCTATGGTACCTAGATTGGGATATTTCTGAACACTACTCATCCTGTGCCGAAGATTAAGCACCCTTGGACACATCCTTCTCAGCAATCACGAACCTCCCCAGGTTCCTACTGGGCGGTTCTGGAGGTGGGCGACTACCTTTCATGGGGTTACGAGGTGCGCCCTGGTGTGTCACCTATGCTCAGGTTGGCCGGTCTCTTTTCTATGTTCTTGAGCAGATGGCTATTTCCTTCCTGGGATGTTAACCCAGGTGTCCGGGCCTGCACATTGATGATGGTGGCTGACTTAGCAGAGGGCCTCCTGGTGAATTCAATCATGCCCACTTTGGCCCGTATCTATGAGCTACTGAGCCACATGCAGGTGGGCGGGTCACCCTACCGTCTAAGAGGGCCATTTCAATTTTTGTACAGCTGGGTGGAGAATCATTGTTGCTATTATGAGTATCATCACAACACAACCATCCTTCTTCCTACCTTTCAGCCTACCCTACTAGATATAGCCAGAGTTCTCTTGAAGTCCCTCAGCTCTAGTGAAGTCCTCGAGCTTCTGAGAGACTTCTCCCAGTTCATCTTGATTTTCTATTCCACCCCTTCTAGCGTCTTAGTTGAAAACCATCAGGGGAGCCTGGAGGAGCTCTCTTACATGATCTCTCTACGGGATGGATTTCTGTCCGCACAGATCGATGGGGTTTCTCTGTGTGAGCTGTATGTCCCGTATTGCATTTCTCGCCAGTTCAGGTGCATGCAAGTCTAATTTTCCCTTCCCCCTTCTTATTCTCAAGGAATGCACCCATCCATACATCATTAGTGGTCGCTGACGCTCACGCGGGAGGGATCTGACGCAAGCATTCCCCTTCCTGATACGGGGGCGGCTGTCGTCCATTCCCTGGAGTATGCAAAAACATGGGTAAAATATTATCCTAATGGGATCCTAGGGAAGGCTATCCGTCATGTTCCCAAATCAGGAGGTATGGTGGATTCTTCATCCACCACACCTTCCTCGTCAGCTTTAAGGGAGGATCAACTAATGGCTCGTCGATCAAAGCGACTTAGAGAACATTCCTCTCCCAGCCCTGCGGTGGTCTTAGTTCAGACAAATTCATCATTCTTGTGTGTGGATGAGGATGACCCTATGGTTTTGAGTCCCAGAAAGACCATTTCGGAAGTTCCTCCAGTCAATACTGGGCTTGGAAACTTGTTCCCCAAGCCTGAACCAGGGTTGGAGGCTCCAAACATTCCAACTTCGTAATCAACTTCTATCGAGCACACGTCTGCGCGGGCTGCCATGCCAAACTTCATTCCTGTGTCGTCCAACGAGGATACAAAAGATCCTCATACAATGGTGGACCATTGTTCAGTTCGCAGGTGGGCCTGGCCCCGAATCTGTGAAATCATCACTGAAACCCCTTTAGCTGAAATGGAAACTAAAAGGGAAGCTCTTAGTTAGCTCTTCCTGGGTTTGGGGTCCGGAGGCTTTGACTATCGGCAGTTCTATTCTCTTGTTTGCCAAGTTTTCTTGGCCCATGAAGAAGCTATCACTAATGAATGCAAGCTTGATTACTTCGATGCCACTCATTGTGGGGCCAGAACCTTGGAGGAAACCACAACAAAGATCCATCAACTGATAGCACTGGAGGCGATCTCTCGAGATCATGTGGCTATCCTATCCTCCGATTTACATAAATGTGAAGAACGAGCTGTGATGCTGAGGGACCAGTTGTCAGCTATGATTTGTCATCTTGAAGCCACCAGAAAAGGAAGAAATGACCTCTAAACCATAGTGGAGCATATCCGTCCGGTGGATGAGGTTGAAACCAGGGAGAAGGCTGTGTTGGAACAGTTCTGCAACGACCTTCACCACACGGTCGCTGATCTGGTGGAGAGATCGAGTCAAGCTCCTTTGTTACTATCAGAGCCACTTTTGTATCCTCTATTTTACATACCCCTATTCCCCCTTTTTTGTGTGAGGGAGAGACCCCAGCTTGTGGACGTCCTCCCTTTTTTTGTTCGAACTAAACATTGTATCTATCAATCAATTGTTACTGTGAAATTTATTTGTTACTTAGAATAATTGTTGTGAAAATAACAATTAACTGAATCAGAATTAATCATTACTCAGGAAAAAAATATCTAACTTTTTCCTAGACCATGGGGTCCAACGAGCACAGTTTGATTATTGCTAGGGGTTTGTAGAAAATCCCTACAAACATTTTTTGTCTATTCTCTTTAACACCCTGATTTTTCCTGGACCCATTTAGTGTGGACCCAACGGGTATAACCCGGCTTTTTCTTCGGTCTACCTTTTTGGGTTTTCGACCTAATAGTCTTTGTGCCTCTTTTTGTGAGTGGGTTAAAGTCCCACCGACAAGACTATCATTACAGATGTTTTAGGTCGAACAACTTTGACCAAAAATGGTGGGGCAAGGGCCCCAATGGGGTTCAGTTGATTAAAAGATATCTCAATACTCTTCAGATGCACGTGGGGGAAATCATGTTTAAATTTTAATGGCATGTAGGGTATGCCTCAAGGAATGGGAGTCGCGTTGGCGTACAGTGGTAGGAAGAGCATTGCCTAAGGAAAACTTTCCTTTGGTAGACGGGCCAATGGTGATCAATATGCAGAGCTACTGAGGGCATGGTATGCATAGTCGTGAAAAGGTTTCTTTAAGTCAATGAATATCCATTTCTGATGGCCAGGGGACATCATGAAATTCTGGCTCATGGAAACCAAGATGGGTGGCTTGGAAAATTATGAAAACCACCAGGGGTGGCTCAGAAGGGGAATGTGACATCTTAAAGGGTTTTGGGTGAACCCGTACTAATCAAGAGAGTGATCAGGAGACCAATTCCCTACGCATTTAGTTAGCATAAGGGATGGTTGAGGCTTGTCGTAGTTTAAATTCATGCAGCTGGGACATCATTTAAAATGGAACGACTTCTCCGTGTTCTCAGTAATCTTGTCAAAGACGTTCCACCATATTCAAGCAGGGTTGTGAAAGAGGTTGGTAAAATGTTTCTTAGAGGGTTTCTAAATCTTGGGATAGAAATGGGGGCTCAGTGGCCAAGAGGGGTATGGAGAGAAGGATTGCCTATGGAAAACTTGCCTTTAGTAGAGGGTTCAGGGGCAATCAATAGATAGATCCACTAAGGTTATGGTATGAATAGTCATGAAAAGGTGTCCTTAGGTCAATGATTGTATTCCCCTAATAGCCAATAAACTTTAGGGAAGTTGAGATTTGGGACCACCAGGGATGGCTTATGAGAGTTCAGATTTTTCTGAGTGCAGAGTATGGTTTATGATGAGAGGGTGCCTGGATATGGAGAAAACATCTAGACTAAACTTCCTAAGAATTGGAGAAGGAATTCCTTCTCACATGGGTGTGAGATGGTAACTTGTGCTGGTCTGACCCGTGCATTGAAGGATAGAGAAAAGCTTTTGTTCCTTGCTGAACCTGTGGCGGGTTTGACGGTATAGTTTATCGCCATGTGGTTAGGACATATTCTGTACAATTTTGCATCAAGCGGTAAGGTCGAGGGGCATTATTTAAAGGTTGATGTTCTGTTTAACATCATGCAATGAGGACGAGGGGAATTTTTCTTTCCTTTTCCAATGTTGTGCAATTTAACGTCATGCACCAAGGATGATTGACCGTGCTGTTTAACGTCATGCTGGGAGGACGTAGTTGAAAAGGCCGCTCTTGATTAGAATGTAACTGGGCCCGAGTATCATGGTATGTCCAAGACGTGGAGGGGGGTTGATGGGGTAAATCAGGGTTCCGGGGCTTCTTGGATCAGGATAGATGTCACGGAGGCTCTGTGGCTGGTAAGGGTACAGAGCTAGGAAGAGTATCGCCCGGGGAAACTTTTCCTTTGGTGGACGAGCCAGGGTCTATCATTATGCAGAGCCACTGAGGGCATGGTCTGCATAGTCGTACAAAGGTGTCACCGGGTCGATGACTTTCCACTTCCGATAGACATGAATGGTTATCAGGATCTACAATTATCCGAGACACGAAGTCTATTACCGAGGAAGGAAATGTCTGAACATGTCGGGCATACATGGCCATGGTTACTATTAAAGCTTAGAGAGATCCCTGTGCTGATTTATCTTGCTCGTGGGGGCATTCCTTTACTCCATTCAGTTTAACATCATGCGGTATGGACGAGATACTCCTATTTTAGCGGTCATATAGCTCAGAAAATTTGGTGACTGTTACTGCAGTCACTCGAAGGATAACTAAGTCAACATGTTCTGATATACTTGGAACAAGGTGGGGGATGAAGGTTGTAAACTGCAACTTTGAGTTTTCCTGGATCAAGAGGTGTGGTGTGGGGGCTCTGAGGCTGGTAGGCATATGGAGCTAGAAAGTGTACCAGCCCAGGAAATCTTGCCTTTGATGGATGAGCTAGGGGCTATCATTATGCAGAGCCTCTGAGGGCATGGTATGCATAGTTGTACAAAGGTGTCCTCGGGTCGATAACTTCCCACTTTTAATGGCCATGAATGATTAGGAAAATCCACAATTTCTCATAGTATAGAGTTCGCCACGTGGGGATAATGGTGTCTGAGCATACCAGAAACATCTTCACTGCAATTGTCCAATGAGTCAAAGTAGCCTAGTCCTTGCTTGATGTTCATTAATGCAAGTCACTATATGAACCACCGGCGTACACATAGGCTAGCCAGATATGGATACCCTAGAAGCACTTGGTTATGAAAAGGGGAATGAATTTGTAAACCACTGTTCCATAAATTTTTGGATCGAGAGATGTGATACGTGGGCTCTGAGGTCGGTAGGCATATGGGGCTAGGAAGAGTGTCACCTCTGGAAATATTTCCTTTGGTAGATGGGACAAGGGCTATCAATATGCAGATCTGCTGAGGGCATGGTATGCATAGTCATGAAAAGGTTTCCACGGGTCGATGTCATTCCACATCGGATGGCCATGAGTGGATATAATGATCCGCAATTATCAGGGTTGTAGAGTCTGATGTATGGAAAGGATGCATTCAAACATGGAAGGAGTATCTCCATATCATATCGCTATGTGTCTTGGGTGGGTCACGACGAAGTCTTTGCAGTTTAACATCATGTGTTGAGGATGAAGTCCCTGTAGTTTAACATCATGCGGTGAGGATGAAGTCCATGCAGTTTAACGTCATGCGGTAAGGAAGAAGTATACACCCCATGCAGGTCTATTCTGTACATGGGGGAAGGGGAATTTTTAATATAATTGTCCATGCAGTTTAACGTCGTGTGGAAAGGACGCAAAAATACTCCCCGTACAGGTCTAATACATACACGGGGTAAAGGGAGCATTTTTAAATCTTGTCATCTGTTCAGTTTTACATCGTGCAGTAAGGACGAGAAGTACACCCCTTGCCGGTCAGATCCATACACAGGGGAAAAGGGAATTTTTATCTTTTATTCAGGGGGTTGGGCCAGGAATGGGAACCCTGGCTTCACTATGTATCCTGAGAGGGTAGAAATCAAGCTTCACGTAGTTCTCTGAGAGAGGTACACGCCGTGCAGGTCTGGTCCATATACAGGGGGAGAGGGGCATTTATAAAACTTCTTGTCCATGCAGTTTAACATCGTGCGGTGAGGGAGAGGGATACACACCATGTAAGTCTGGTCCATAAACTGGGGGAAGAAGTCATTTTGAACTTTTATTTGGTAGTGGTAGGGCCAGGATAGGGGATCCCGGTGTCACTACGTATCCTACGAGGGTAGGAATCAAGCCATTTCTATTTCTATAAAATCCGTGTAGTTTAACGTCATGTGGTGAGGATGAAATCCATAATGTTTAACGTCATGTTGTGAGGATGATGGGTATTATTAGATTCCATGCAGTTTAACGTCATGTGGTGAGGACATGAATACACCCAGTCCAATTCTGGTCCGTACATGGGGGAATAAGGCATTTATTAGGGAGTTGCTGGGCCAGGATAGGGGATCCCGGCGTCACAATGTATCCTGTGAGGGCAGGAATCAAGCCATACGTATTTCTCTGAAAGATGATACACCCTGTGCAAGTCTGGTCCGTAGACAGGGGGAGAGGTCATTTTTGAATCATCTTGTTTGTGCAGTTTAACGTCGTGCCATGAGGACGAAATACTCTTATTTTAAGGTCATAGAGTTCGGACTGTTGGGTTCTTTGCAGTTTCACGTCATGCAGCTCGGACGAACCCCATGCGGTTTAACGTCATGCGGTAAGGATGTAGGTGACCTGATGTGAAAACAAAAGGGGGGGGGGTCTGTGTAGTTTAATGTCGTGTGGTGAGGATGACATCCGTGCAGTTTAACATCATTCAGTAAAGACGTGTTCTGTGCAATTTAACATCGTACGGTTAGGACAATTTCTGTGCAGTTTAACATCATGCAGTGAGGACGATGAATACACCCCAGGCAGGTCTGGTCCGTACACAGGGGGAGGGAGCATTCTTGATTCTTATTATCCATGCAGTTTAACGTCATGCAGTAAGGAAAAACTCCATGCATTTTAATGTCATGCAGTGAGGACATGAAGTACACTTGGTCTCTATATGAAATATTTATTTAGGAATCTCAAATTTGTAGGAGCGGTTGTAAATTTTCCATCCATAGAGATCAGGGTATATGCTCAGTTGGAGTATACCTTGTGTACAATATATTGTCCCTCCCATTTGGGCTCTAACATTGGAGGTTTCTTTCCGGGTATCATTGGGGTTTGGAGGACCAATACCAATTCTCCTTCCATGAAAGACCGGAGGAGGACCTTTGTGTTGAAGGCTTGTGCGATCCAGTTCTAGTATACCTCCATATGGTGAAAAGTGTGAAACCGCTTCTCGTCTAGCTTCAAAAATTCACCTAGCCACTTTTATAACTACTCATCATCAAAAAGTTGATCACAGATGGCAACATGGAGTGAGGGAAGATGGTGTTCAATGGGCAGGACCGCCTCTGTGCCGAACCCCAATGAGTACAGGGTGGCCCAAGTAGCGGTGCAGATTGTGGTTTGATAATCCCACAATGCATGTAGGAGTTTATCCGGCCATGACTTCTTTTCTTTGTCCACCATTTTTTGGATAATATCGAACATGGTCTTATTTAAAGCCTCTATCTATCCATTGGCCACTGCATGCTAGCGGGATGAGTGGTTAGCCTTGATACCATATTCGTGGTATAGTTTCTCCAATTCAGTAGAGCAGAAGTTGGTGCCGTTGTCTATCAGTATGGTATGAGGCATTCCAAATCTGGTGATGATATTGGTCTACACAATGCTAACAATATTTCTTGCCCCAACATCCTTGAGTGGTATGGCTTCTTCCCATTTGGAAAAGAAGTCAGTTGTCGTGAGGATATACTTCAACTGTTTGGTCGTGGCGGGAGGATATGGTCCCACGACGTCCATTCCCCAGACGGAAAATGGTCAGGAGTACTTGGCTTGATGGAGTAACTCCAGGGGTTTGTGTATGAAGTTTTCATGAATTTGGCATGAGTGGTATTTTGTGGTAAAACGATTGCAGTCTCATGCCACTGTGGGCCAGTAGTACCCAAGAATTCGAACCTGATGGGACAACATGGTCCTTGGTTGATGTGCTCTACACACTCCTGCATGTACTTTAGTCATTACGGTGGCGGTTTCTTCTCCATCAATTCATCTAAGGAGCACTCTGTTGAGGCCTCATTTTTAGAGGACCTCTTGCTGACCCGCTCCACTATATAGGACAAAGTTGATTTCCCTCCTCCATATTTTCTCTCATTCAGCCATGTTTGATGGAAGTTCTACCCGTTGAAGGTAGTTTGCAATGGGGGCCATCCAGCCGGTGGAAGGAGCATATGGCTCTGGGACAGGACTAACATCATGGATTTCCTCCATCTTAGCTTGGATAAATGGAAATACCATTCAACGGTGAGAAATACTGATGATTGTTTCATCCCGGCCTAGGTCATTTAGGGCTATGGCCACGTTGGCTAATGCATCAGCCTGATCATTCTGAGATAGTGTAATATAGGTTAATGTTGGTTCTATGGATAATTCTACCATTAACCCTCATACATGCTCAAACAGGGGGATAAACTACTCCTTTTTAATAGCATAGTCACCATTGACTTGCTTGATAACCAGCTCTGAGTCACCTTTTACCTAAAGGTGTTGTACTTGTGCCTGGAGTGCGAGTTCCAGGCCTATAATGAGGGCTTGATATTCCACTTCATTTTTCATGCACCCCTTTGATAGGAGGAAGGAATATGGAAGGACTACCTTTTTGGGGGATAAGATTATTATCCCCAAACCCACTTTGTTGAATCTAGAATCCTCCACCCTCCTCCCAGTTGGGCTTCGGGATGCGCCGTCGAAGTACATTTCCCATGTTGGGAACTCCTCTTGGACCGAGAAGACGTCTTTATCAGGTAGCTCGGTGTCCGGTGTAGTGGTCCTTGTCAAAGGGTGCTTTGCCAGAAATTATGCTAATGCCCGACCCATGATGGATTTATGAGGAACAAACCAGATGTCAAACTGTTGCAGGATGACCGCCCATCGGGATAGACGTCTGGTAGGCATCAGGGGACTGAGGATGTACTTGAGCGGGTTACTCCATGAGATCAAATGGACATCATGATGCTGCTGATAATTTCATAGCTTTTGAACTTGCGAAGACCAAAGCTAAACAGCTCTTCTTGATTTTTGATTATCGAGTCTCAGTATCAATCATGGTTCAACTGAGGTAATAGAGACTTTTTTCACTACCCGCGTTATTCTTTTGTGCGAGGAAGGATCCCAGTGATAAATATAATGCTATCACGTACAATATGAGAGGTCTTACTTAAACCGGGGCAATAAGCACCGGTGGGCTTAAGAGGTACTTCTTCATGTTTTCGAACGCCTCTTGGCAGTCATCCGTCCATTGGTACCTGACCCCCTTCTTCATTAACCTGGTGAAGGGAAAAAAATTACCTACTAGTTTGGCCATAAACCACCTAATATAGGCTAGGTGTCCTTGGAATCCCATCAGCTCAGTGAGATTTCAGTGAGGTGGCAGGCTCAATATAGCCTTCGACTTCTCATGGTCGACTTCGATGCCACGATGGCGTATGACGAAGCCAAGGAATTTCCCTGAGGTAATCCCAAAGGTGCATTTCAAGGGGTTCATCTTCAAGCTATACTATCGGATCTTGTTGAAGATTGTCTCAAGGTCTAACAGGTGATTGGAGCATTGTCTGGACTTGACCACTAGGTCATCCACGGAATATTCAACGAATTTCCCCAGGAACAGCTTAAAGATTCGATGCATGGAATATTGATACGTGGCGACAACATTTTTGAGACCAAAGGGCATGACCCTGTAACGGAATACCCCTTGAGGGGCCCTGAAGGCAGTGGCTTCTTCATCTTCACAGGCCATCCTGATTTGATTATATCCATAATAGTCATCCATGAAGGATAGAGCCTCATACTCGGCCGTTGCATCAATTAACAACTTGGTGATTGGAACCATGAAGTCATCTTTTGGACAATGCCGATTAAGATCTGTGAAGTCGATGCAGACTCAGATTTTTCTATTCTTTTTATTGATAGGGATGATGTTGGCCAACCAAATGGGGTACTGGACCTCTTGAATGAAGCCTGCTTTAATGAGATTATCGACTTCAGCCTCTATTTTGGCAGCATGTGCGGGGTGTGTCCTTCTAGCGGCTTGTTTGTACCCCTGGTGGTCTTCTGGAAGACCCAGGTGATGCGTCGCAACTTCAAGATTGAGTCCCGACATTTATGTCTAATTCCAGGTGAATATATCCCGATTTTGCCTCAGGAAAGAGGTATATACCTCATGTTCCTCGGAGGACGTGGCTGCACTAATGAGATTGGGCCTCAGATCTTCCTCGGTACCCAGGTTTATTTCCCTGAGCTTGTCCACCATGGTGGAGATTCCTTCCCCAAAAGCAGGGGGCGCATCCTGGAGATCTTCCCCCTCTTCTTCTCCCAAGTCCCCATCTTCTTGATCTGACGAGGAGAGAGCTCTTGGCACGGGTTCTTGGGGGTTTGAAGGAGGTGCTTCATGGGTATTCCCACTTGAGTATTCATCCCCAGATCGAGGTTTGGCAGGCGTTCCCGCATTTTCATGCTCAGGCATTATGTCCGAAGTCATGTGGAAATCTGAGTGCATGTCCGTACTTGAACTCTTACTTTCCACATAGTTTATGGGTAGGACATAATCTCTGCCAAGCTGCCTGAGGGGGTCATCAGGGACCACCTCCAGGCCATTTGGAGAAAGGATACAATCGACACCATCGACCAAGGTATTATTTTTCTTTTGATCATTGAACCTGACGTCAATGTAATGTGACTCGGAGATCTCAAAAGGGGCCTTGTCATTGTGAAATGTTCCACTTTGTCCATTGACACAGTACTTGATAAACTGGTGGTAGGATGAAGTAACGACCATGTGCTTATAGAGCCACGACCTTCCCAGCAGGGCGTTGAATATTGTGCTCTGCCAGACCACCAGAAATTCCGTGTAGGCTACCAAGTCACCAAAATGGGTCTTTACCATAATTTGTCCCATTGGATTCTGCTCAATCTTGTCATAACCTAACAAAGTTGTGGTTGATGGAATTAGGTCGTCCTCACTGTAGCCCAACTTACGGAGTGATCGTAGAGGAAGGAGGTTAACTCCGGAGCCACTGTTTATAAAGACTTTATGGATCTCAATACCATTCAGTGTGACGAAAAAATATAGTGGTCTGATGTGACCTTGCATGACGGCATCTTCATCCTGATCGGTGAAGGAAACCACCGCATTGAATTCGGCCGGGTATGTCTCCATCCGGTAAATCTCAGCGGCAGCTACCTCATCTTGAAACTCTTGGGGGATGATCAAAGCCTCTATAAGTGCCTCCCTGAGGTCTGCTGACAGAATTAGGGAATCAAGGATTGAAAGCTTGGTTGGTACCGATGCCAGCTGCTTAAGGATGTCATATTTCTTCTCCAGTGGCCGATGCCTCTCTGTCGGCAGGAGAGTCATAGCGGGTGCTTTAGGGGCTGGGGCATTTGACGAGGAGGGACCGGCCACAGGGTCGGATGTCGATGGCGCTCCCGTGTTTTGAGGACTTGGCTCGGCCGGTCTGTTTGTGCGCACCAGGCGGCCCAAAACATGCTTCTCCTCTGGTGGGTACCATAGAAAAACGGGGCCAGTGTGGCTACTTGTGGAGGTAGAGGGGCATTCTTGCACCTGCTGAGTCCGTTGAAGGGCTCCCCCATGGGTTTCCACAATATTGACGGTTTGGGCGGAGGTCCAACCATAGGGCTTGTTTCAGCCGCAGCTGCACCTCCCCTGGTATCCCCTACCTCTCCAATTCCTCCTCCTGGCTCCTCGTGCAGGGAACTATGGTTTGTAACCATACCCTTCGTCCGGGAATGATTCCATAAGTTGGATGATGTTAATAGAACCAACGATTGGCTCTTCATCTTCTGAAAATTCAAACTGGTCGGTTGTCCCTGATGGTTCCGTTTGGAGGGTCAGTGCCTATGGTGCCAAATTCAAGGGCATATAATCTTCCAGGGCCGGGACTAACTTTGGCCCCATCGTGGAATGCTCCTATTGCGATTGTTTTCTCCTTTGATTACGCCTGGATGACCGTCTCGTGGAGGGTTGTGAGGCCGATGCCATCGACTGTGCGGCGTCAAGGGCTGTTGGTGGCAACATCGGCTACTGTAGTTGAGCTCGGAGTATGCAATGGGATCAGGTGATATTCTTCTGAGTCATCCAGTTATCAAATTTATGCCCCTAATTGCTGGTGACTTTCTTCCACCCCTCCTCTTTGTCGGAGTCGGTGGTAGAGATATATGCCACATGTGCTGGGGGAGGTCCCAACTCGACCTGTCCGGAGTCTACCATCCTCTATAGGAGGTCTTTGAAGATGAAGTATTCTCGGATATTGTGCCCCAACATCCGATGGTAGGGGCAGTAATCTGGAATGTCGTCACGACCGACTTCTTTAGGTCTCCTCAGCTCCGGGAGGTGGAGAAAGTTGCAGTTCATGGAAGAAATGAAGTAGCCGCGGACTTGATCGTCCCGGAACGAGTATACTTTTTGTCTTCATTCCTCAAACTAGTTTCTCTTTGGTCCTCGCTGATTGTCCCATTTAGGTGGGGGCGGCCACTGAAATGCAGGATCCCCTTGATGATTTGGTGGAGGCCTGAGTGGTGGAGCGGGGGCTAGCTTGAGTCTAACAGTGGACGCTTAATCTCTAGGAGCTCTTTTCACAGGAGCCTGCAAGGCTATTCGAGACATTGAATTAGTCCACTTTAGGGAGTCCACAATTGTCTGGGAAATGGCTGATAGATGGCGGAAGCCAGTGGTACACTCTACTGGAATGATCAGTGTTCACAGCTCATCTCAAATATTATCGATGCATATGGCTAGCATCACATCCTGAGGCATTCACTAGTGCAAAAACACTTTTTAACGTCGGTTTTTTTTTAATTTTTAACGTCGGTTATAAACCGACGTCTTTATAGGCGACGTTAAAAATACAGTTTTCGCATCGGTTCATAGAAACCGACGCGAAAAATAACTCGCTTATGAGCTTCGGCGTCGTTTTTTTATAAAACCGACGCCGAAGCTACATTTAGACATTATTTTCCGCGTTGGTTCATTAAAAAACCGACGCGGAAAATAGAGTCGACTAGGTTTTCGATGTCGGTTTTATATAAAACCGATGCCGAAATATCGGTTTTCCGCGTCGGTTTTTCTAAAAACCGACGCCGAAACTAATTTACACAGGATTTTCGGCGTCGGTTTTTTAAAAAACCGACGCCATAGAAAACTTTTGGTGTCAGTTTTTAAAAAAACCGACGCCGTA
Source organism: Viscum album (assembly GCA_963277665.1). Classification (NCBI taxonomy): domain Eukaryota; kingdom Viridiplantae; phylum Streptophyta; class Magnoliopsida; order Santalales; family Viscaceae; genus Viscum; species Viscum album. Next base: position 716,616,642 of record OY728138.1, on the reverse strand, counting down.
AATAATTTTTTTTTTTAAAATATTCTGAGTCGGTTTTTAAAATAACCGACGCCAAAAAGTTTAAAAAATAGTTTCGGCGTCGGTTTTTTTCAAGAACCGACGCCGTAAATGGAAATAACTTATTTTTGAAGTCGGTTTTTACAAGAACCGACGCCAAAAAGCAATTTTTATTGTTCGATGTTTTAGAGCATTTCCTAATCTTCGATTTGACTGGTCGTGGAGCTAAAACGGAGTTACGGATCAAAAGTTATGGCCGTCAGAAGTTGAACATGTCAAAGTATCGATTGAAACAATATGTTTTAAAGAAAACAAGATAAACACAAGTTAAAATCACGTACACCAAATGATATAAAATATACATAATTCTTCAAACACATTTCGATTATTTTTTGATCTTCTATTGAAATGATATGTTGTTTATCATCATATCTCTTATATTTAGCGTAGATCTCATGTGATAATAAAAACGACGATCGATAATTAAACTTACACCAAGCTTGGTAAATGTCATCCGAACGTTTTATATTTTTAACACAATAAAAAAGTAAATAAGCATTATTTGAAATCTAATCGAGTTGTTTATAAATTAAGGACATTCATAATAATGAAAATGAATGAATATAATACGTACCGTAATCAAATTAATGATTGATGCCGCATTGAAAACTTGATTGAATCGAAGAGGATGAAAATGATAAATGAAGGACAAACAGATTTATATATAGTAAATGAAAATATTTTCGATTGAGTTGTATGAAAATATAGGCGGGATTTTAAAAAGTTAAACGCGCGTTGTGAAAAAATTGAAATTTTGATCCCGCGTATTGGTGAATACTATTTGGCGTCACTTTTTAAATAAATCGATGCTAAAAAGATAAAAAAAATACGTTTCGCGTCAGTTCTTTTTAAAAACCGATGCGAAAAGTAAAAAAAAATTGTTTTTCGCGTCGGTTTTTAAAAAAACCGACGCCAAAAACAAAAAAACAGTTTTGGCGTCGGTTTTTATGAAAACCGACGTCAAAACATAAGAAAAAATTTACCATGTGTTAGAAAATTTCTTAAGCTTCGATTTGACTAGTCGTTGAGCTAGAACGGAGTTACGGATTAAAAGTTATGGCCTTTGAAAGTTGGACTTAATTAACACTTCTTTTAGAGAAGATCAACTTCCAACATCCATAACTTTTAATCCGTAACTCTGTTTTTGCTCCATGGCCAGTCAAATCAAAGCATAGGGAATTATCTATAGTATTGTAAATTTTTTTTACATTTTTGGCGTCGGTTTTTATGAAAACCGACGTGAAAAGTAAAAAAAAATATTTTTGGCGTCGGTTTTTCTAAAAACCGACGCGAAAAACAAAAAACTTTTTTTGGCGTCGGTTTTTATGAAAACCGATGTCAAAACATAAAAAAAAAATTTACCATGTGTTATAAAATTTCTTAAGCTTCGATTTGACTGGTCGTGGAGCTAGAACGGAGTTACGGATTAAAAGTTATGGCCTTTGAAAGTTGGACTTAATTAACACTTCTTTTAGAGAAGATCAACTTCCAACATCCATAACTTTTAATCCGTAACTCCGTTTTTGCTCCATGACCAGTCAAATCAAAGATTAGGGAATTATCTATAGGATTGTAAATTTTTTTTTACATTTTTGGCATCGGTTTTCATAAAAACCGACGTCATAACTTTTTTTTTATTTTTTCACGTCGGTATTTAAAAAAACCGACACCAAATCATTTTTTTAATTATTTTTTCGCGTCGGTTTTTTTAAAAACCGACGCCAAAACTAATTTTTTTTTATTTTTTGGCATCGGTTTTTAAAAAACCGACTTCATAACTTTTTTTTTATTTTTTCACGTCGGTTTTTAAAAAAACCGACGCCAAATCATTTTTTTCATTATTTTTTCGCGTCGGTTTTTTTAAAAACCGACGCCAAAACTTATCCGCAAAAAAATTTTACGTCGGTTTATAAGAAACCGACGTCAAATTGACGACGTTAAAAATGATTTTTCTACTAGTGATTGGCCTATTTATGGAATAGGTCGACCTTTCCATATGGCGATGAAATCCCAGACCCTCTCATTCTACCTCTTCTTACAGTTCATGAGATCGTTGACCGCTGTTTTAGGCAACGTTGAGCTGAAGTGGAACAAAAACTGCTGTCGAAGGTCTTCCAAGCTTTTGATTGACTGGGCTAGCAGACTTGTATACCAGATGAAGGCATATCGTTTCAGGGTCTGTACAAAGCATATGAGTTTCACTGCTTCCTGTTGTTCTAGAGTTCCCATCACAGGGTACCAATAGGATGAGTAGTTCATCAGATGTTGTTCTGGATCGCCTGATCCATTGAAGATAGGGAATATAGGGCTCCCAAAATTCGGTGGAGTTGGTGTGTTGGTCACCCAATCTGGGTAGGGTTTCCGCTCCGGCTGTATCGGAGTGCGTCATCCTTTTATAGCCTCCAATAGAGCTATTAGTGCCTCGATGGTGTTGGTGTGTCCCTGGTTTACATCATGTTGGGCCCGGTCCTGGGCAGGCGTAGCCCGAGGCATTGCCTGAGGATCCGGATTGGCTGGCACCAAGGGTGCATATTCTGTTTAGGGTACCCTCGAAGGGTTTGTGTGTACTTGCTCTGGTTGCCTCCTAAGTGGAAGGTAATCATGGTATTCATCACCCACTTTTAGATAACTAGACGAACCAGGCACATCATTGGGCAGGAGCCGTGATCATGCTTCGTTTTCCGGGGCAAGACTTAGCCTTTGAGGTGAACTTGCTGGGAGTGCATTACACGACTCTTCTTGAGATTCACATTAATAAGGAAGTTCCTCTATAGTAGCTCGGTGTTAAGCCATGTCAATTACTTTATCTCCTCTTCCTGTTGAGCGATCCTCTCTTCGAGCATGAGTGGCTCATTTATGTCGAGAGAAGGAGGCAGGTTAAGGGTAACCAGTCATTTATTTTTATATTTGTTGGAAGCTTTCTGGGTAGGCAGAGGAAGGTTAGCTGAAGGGCCGGCCATGTTTAGGGCGGCCCTTTGGTTCTTGGTGTGCACACCTGGTGGCTCGTTGTGAGTCACAGCCTATCTAGAACTATCATCTCCCGATCCCTCCGGATTTGCAGTATCTACGGTGTCACTCGTGGGGTTAACCTCTATGACATTGATAGATTCATATCACGGGACCAAGAAGATTTCATCCTCCAAATGGGAAGGGGATATCCCGCGTCTTCTGCTGGCCTTACCTTTTGTGTCCTAGGATTGCCTTCAGACTTGTTGACGAAGGTTGATGGAAAGAGTTCATTGATTCGACCTCACAGTGCGCCTTCCTCTCAGAGGGGATGATGATTGAAATGATGGGATAGGATGGGAACATTCTCTTCTGACTGTCCTCCCTAGATGAGAGAATACTGATTCTTGTGTGGGAGGTTGTTGTTGAGGGGGTAATAATGCCCCCATCCTTAAGGGATGGGGTTGGCTCCGTTCATTGTACATTGAGTCTCTTCCCGGTTTTATTGGTCTTACAAGAGAATTTGTTGTTAAAAATTCCCCCAACCCTGCAGGCTGGGGTTGAACCTAGATTGTGGCAGTGGCTGCTGCTATCGAGACCTACCTGATCTCGCATGCCCCCATTCGGGGGTGAACCAAATTTTGTGCCGAATTCACCTGTGGATCAATCCCTTCGGGGGAGGCAAGCGAAGATCACTGATTGGACTCTCTTAGGTGAGAGGCCTATTTTATTCTCTTGGTGGCCCGATCCAGGAGTTCTTGAATGGCTCGTTGCCATCGAGCTTGACGCTTCTGGGTCTTACTCAAGGCCTGAATCTGCTGGGTGTGTTGCCTTTCTTGAACAGGAAGACCACTCGATCGGCGTCTTGACATGATGACGTTGTAAGACACAATGCCAAATAGGTTTTTCTAGGTACGGAGAGGAGTGAAATGAAAAGCTCCATGTTCTCCCCATCCCCTGATATGGACTCCCATCGGAGCATCACTGATGAGGTGGCACAGTTGTTGCAGCGCACAGAGGTAGGCTATCTACATGTTTTTTTTTACGTCTCTCAGGGCGCTATCGCCACGTCGTAGGAAGGGCCTCCAGGTCGATATGACGCATGGGGTCTCCTATATTCTTGACGTGGTCTAAATACCCATCATAGGGCAGTAAGCTCGATTTCAGCCAGTAGAGGGTCATCCATATATTATGGAGGATTCCGAGCACACATTCTTCCGACAACTATCTGGGTATGTCGAACTGAGAGGTGGTCGAAGGCCAAAACATAACTGGTATATCATCCCTGGCCAGTCGTTTCCTCAGGTGCAACATATTGACATACTCTTCCACTAGTGATTGTTCTACCTGGTCAGCCCAACTGAGATGCTCGATTCTAGTGTGGTCGGAGGTAGTGGGACCGGTAGTTATTGAATTGTCATGTGGGCGGTTCAGAGGTGGTTCAGAGGATAAACGCAGACCCGGACCATCTCCTGATTGCAGAAGGATGTCGTCAGCGACTAATTGGGAATCTAACATGCTTGATCCAATCCTTATGATTCCCTCGGCATATGATGGATTTTCCGTTCTTGATTCGACAGGGGGAGGACCTTCCTGTCGATATGATATGTCATCACGAGGAGGACCTCTGCAATGACGGTCGTAATGGAAAAGACTACCATTAATTCTTGATGCTTCACCGCATAGAGGAAATTTTTTGTACACACCCTGGGGAGGACCTCCAAGGTGTGTTGTAGTAAGGGGTGGACTTTCTGGCTGAGCAGCATCATTACGGGGAGGAGCTTCGCAACAACTACCATCATGGTGAGGATGAACATCATGGATTAAGGTTCAACGTGCATCCTTGAGAGGGCCTTCAGAACACACCGCGGCAAGGGGTGGACCTTCTTGTTGCTTAGGGCCATTGCAGGGAGGACCTTTGCAATGGTCGTCGTGGTGGCGAGGACTACCATCACAGCTGCGGAAACAGCAAGGACTACCATTACTGCTACCGTAGGGAGAATATCTACAGGATACATCCTGGGGAGGGACTCTAGAATGTACCGCAACGATGGGAGGGCCATCTCGTTGCTTGACGTCTCTATGGGGAGGACCTCCGTTATCAGGTTGGCAAGGACTACCATCGTGATCTGATGCCTGGTTGCATGGAGTTCCGTTGCAGCATAACCCCTAGAGAGGACCTTCAGGGTAGGCCATGAAAAGGGGAGGGACTTCTTGTCGTGGTGAGATATCACTACGGGGAGGGCATCCGCAGTTGCGACTATGATAGCGAGGACTACTATCACAATTTGAGGTCCCACTTCATTGAGAGTGATTGCAGTGTATACCCCATGGAGGACCTTCAGGGTGGACCACAGCAAGTGGAGGACCCTCTTACTGCTCAATAATCTAGCCATGTGGAGGGTTTTCGTGACTCGCATCAAAAGAGGATCTCTCGTGATCGATCGTTATATGCCCATGGGGGAGGCCCCAATGAGGTCTCTGGGGAGGAACTTCATAGCATTTGGTAGCGACATCGCGGGGAGGTCCTTTGGAACTGCTACTGCCACTCCCATAATATTGTATTGGAGGGGCAGGGTTTTGATCCTTTGATGTTGTCTTAGCGGCGTCAGAAACCCCATATTCCATCAGAGTAGAGTCATGAACTCCCCCTTTATTTTCTGATTGCCTTCGGCACATTCGAGGCACTTTCCTATGGGTAGATGGGACCGTAAGCTATTGACAATGTCCTTCACATTTGGGTCCCTATCTAATTGGGTCCCGTGATGCTTCCAGGATATGTCGACGAACATATTGACTTTTAGCAGGGATAAATGCCTGCTTTGGAGCATCCACCATGATGGACGGGTGTCCCCCAGTTGGAACAAGTGATTCTTCTCGATCGTGTTTTCCCTTGCGCCATTGAATATGGCCGGCAACCCTCCTGGGTAGAATCAGGGATGTAGATCTGCTCCGACACAGCTATCTCAACTCTTAGATGAGTCACCACAATTAGGGAGATGGGTTCACAGGCCATAGTCCTTGCGGTTGACACTGATGCAATTACATTCTGGAAAGTTTGCATGATATGATCTGGGGTCGATACCTTCTCCTCCATCATTTCCAGGATATGTAGAGAGACATATTTGGATGAAACAGGTATGATGGCCCATTCTGGTATCAGAGTAGGAATATCCTGCTCCGGTCCTCCAGTGTTCAGTGTGTACTGACAATTCTCTTGTGTCGGGGCAGGTGAACGAATCTTCCCCTGTACCGGGATACGCCAGTTTATCTCTTCGTTTTCTTCCACATCGGGGTGGTGGGATTTACTTGCATCTGCAGGGAGTTGGACCTGCATATATTGGTTTCCCACCCTATTGAGTCGGTGGCCTTTGTTGGTGTGTAGATGTGCCTGCCTATGAGTTTCCTCCACATCTGGATGGCGAGATTTGTTTATGCCTACCATATCAAGATTGTGGGAATCTGAAGTAACTGCTAGGAGCTGGTCCTATAGGTGCCGGGTCGCCACCACGTCAGGTTGGTGAGCTTCAAAACCCTGGTTAGGGAGAGGTGCCTGCCTGGTAAGTGTCGTCCTGCATGAGTGACGGGCTTGATGGAGATCGGCGGGGGTGTTCCCCAGCGTACAATGCCACCATGTCTGGATGGCGGGCTCGGGAGGAGCGAACATGTTTAGGTGTCTGTTCGTGGTACGTCTCCGTGGATGGGTAGCAGAGCTCCTCCTCAGTGACCAGGGTGATGACTAGTCCCTGATTGTATGTCTATCTCCCTTTTCAGGCGGTCTGAGGGGCTGGAGCTCGGAGAGCATGGGCTTGAATCCTTGGGGAGACATCCTCCTCAGCACGAGGATGTTGGGTCGCAGCGTGACCATGATGATGTCTTCCGGTGGGGGCCTTGGAGCGGACCCCCCGTTCGGTAGGGATGATGTCCTCAATGTCGACCTCATCCACCTCTCTAAGATAACGGTAGTACGCATTGTCCCATTCTGAGGATAAAATCCCGAAACGGTTGGAGACAGCGAAAGGGGTTATCTGGATCTGCCTTTGAAGTCACTACTAGGCAGACGACCGGTGAATCTTGATGGATTGGAGGGCACGCATGGATGCCTCCACCATTGGGAGAGTATCATTCATGTGGTACTCTCAGATCGTCATGTCCGAAACCCAGCATTGAAGACGCTGGGTGGGTGATGGGGTCCTCTGTTGTTGAAGAAGTCTCATCCTCGTATTGTTGGAAATGTGCACTTGTGAGTTCCTTTGCGATGCCATTAGATCAAAGGGAGTTCTGAAGGTAGTACCTACAAAACATTTTAGCAAATATAAGTAGAAAACTCGTCAAAGTAGCATATCATGATCCCATGCATATTTAATGACCCTGCTTGGCCCTCCTTAAGAGTAAAAGGGGGCACATTGTGGGATTAAGTTAAATCCATCATGTTTAGTTAAAGATTCATGTCAGGTTCACCATTTTTTGTTTCGTGGTTGGCTATCAGACTCGAAACGTCCAACAGCTCTGTATCCAATGATTGATGGACCTCCTTTCCAAAGGTTGGTGTTCGCCTGATGGTCTGACCAGCGACTCTTAAGAATTCACATTGGTCTAGAGGATGGGAAGTTAGGCTCATCACACCCTTTTTGGGGGGGAATTATTTCTTGTTCTGGGACTCTATTATATATTTAGGACGTATTCATATGTTCGCGAATCTTTGCTTTATAACCAAACATAGTATCCATGGATTTAACCCTGGCGGGCAATGGTTATCTGGAAGCAGGTGATTCAGAATCATTTAGGCCAGAGGTTTACCATCCCTCATTAGATTAATAACCCCGTGATGTTTGGACTCATTGAGACGGTGCTAGGAGAAGCTCGGTGAACCGATGTGATGACATTCGGATCGACCAGTTGTTGGTCTTTAACCACTTGGAGGCTTCCTACGTACCCTGCGTATGAGACAGGGATCAAAGTCCATGTAGTTTGGATTGGTGTTGGGGATCTGACATGAAGATGGACCGGGTGGTCGGATGGGTGGTGGGCTTAAACCTCATGGAGGCTTCATACGTACCCTGTCTAGGAGGCAAGGATCAATGTCCATATAGTTCGCATTGTCTTGGGGCTTATGCTTTGGGGAAGCCTGGAATGATGGATTGGGGCTTACACTCTGAGGAGGCCCATAAGGGGATGTCATGGTTGATGCTTACTCTAAGACCACGTGAGTCATGCTCTGTGTGAGAAACAAGAGGCAGCATGGGCTAGAGGATCACGTCACAAAAGGTGCGTCCGTGAGAAGTGGAGTGGGTATTACGCATGAGAGTGGATCATAAGGTAGGGGATTACTCCTAGGTGGACGCACAAGGAGATGTATTGGGGCTTACACTCTGAGGAGGCCTAGAAGGTCGGGTCTTACTTCTATGTGGACGACAGTGGCCACAAATCTCAGCAAGAGAGGGAAATGGGGTGCTAATGTGCCCATCTCCTCTCTTGTAGTGCCTGAGGGATTCCTTCTAATAGCTATTTTACCATCTTTGAGGAACCCTCAACATGTGGAGGGGCCAAAAGGGGATTCTAGAGCTCCGAATCCACATTACCGTGGGAATGTGAACCCAAGAATGCTTTTGGAATCTGCTCAAGGGTTGGGGAAACCCCTTTTCCTCTACTTACCGTGGGTATGTGCACTCAAAATGGCGCGCTGATGTGCCTGAAAGTTACACCATGCGAATCCGGTGGCTCTGGTGGAGGCCTCGGCTCGGGGCCAATGAATATGCCAATGAGGGAGCCGTGGAGGACTTGGATAGATCAGAAGGATTTTATCTGGTTCGGGAAATGAGAACACCAAAGTATTTGGCGAGCCACCGAGAGGTATGGGTGGTGGCACCCTTCACGTAGGGAAGTTCCACGCAGCTGGAGAAGTTGTCTGCGAACCATAGTGGTCCACGGACTGGGAGACCGTCTGTGAAACAAGAGGGTCTGCAGACTAATTGGCATCCCGCGAACCAGGTTTGTTCGGAGCTTCGGGTTCGATATGCGAACTGGTGTGGTTCACGGATGGTTCTAGGTGGGTAGCAGCGGCCAAGGGCGGTGCCGGTCAGAGGCTAGTCAGTCGGGGCTGCGCCTGCGTAGGAGAGTGCTATGTGGTTCGATGGATGGGAAAAGAGTCAAAAACTCCCTGGTCCACGGGAAATTCATCCGCAGAGGGGGTTTGGTTCGCGATTTTCCTTGTTTTTGTTATTTTAGGTTTGTGGTTCACCAAGTTATTATGCGTTTCCCAATTCCGTGTTAATTCGTATACCTGTTGTGGTTCACAGATGGGAATTTCACTGTTTGTGAAATCCGAAGCCTTCCTTCAACTGATCTCCTTCCGAATCTACAATCCCCCCAGATCTAATTCCAATTCTCCCCCCTTTTATTTCCCCCTTAGTATCTTTTTATAGAGTGGGTAAAGGGATGTATCAGTGGCCACACAACACCTTTTGTGGAGGACCCTAACCAAATACCCGGTTTACAGCTGACTTGGTCAATCCGCGATTCATAGTGGGAATTGGACGCTTCCCCCCCCCCCCCCTCTGTGAGGCGAACTCGGGGAGTGCTCCACAGCTGCGGAGGGTTCCGCCTCTATTCCGCAAACGAAAGCGGGTGCGGCTTGAACCGGTCGATGCGGTCCGTGGTTGGGGTGGTTCATAATGGTGAACCGGACTGGTGCCCATCCTGCATCGCGGCCGCGGAGGCTCTCCACCTCCATTTTGGGAACGAAAATGGTTCATAGAGGGGGTGCTTCGCGGGGCTTGGCCACATTGCGTTCCCATGGGACAGGTTCGCAGACCGGTCCTGTTTGTGTCCCTTCTTTTGATTATTTTCCCCAATTCATTGGGGGATTTTGGTAGAATCTCCTTTTTGGATTATTTTTAGGACCCTACCCAATTCATTACAAAATTCAATGAAAAGGTAAGATTTTTAACATACAAAAAAATAGATATGGAAAATATTTTTATATTTTTATTTCATATAATTATTTTGATTATGAAAATAGATACTTATAAATAAAATAATATCTCTAATGAAATTTTGTGGTTTTTGAATATTCTCCCCCATCCCCCCCCCCACAATCTACATGGAAATTCTCTATTGATGAAAATTATCCATTTATTTTCTTAAAAATATGCACCCATTCCATAAATATTCTCCCCCTTTTTGATATCTAAAATATGGTTTTAAAGAATATATGATATAAAACACATTTAATATATCACCGAACTATAATTAATAGTTATAAATACAGGAAAAATAAAAAATAAATCTAGGATTGAAAGATTAAAATAGAACTAAAAGAAATGATACTAAAACATAATAATAAATTTAATTGAAATAAAAATGGATTCATATGACTTGAAAAATAAATTACAATCCTCAGTCAACAAGAGGATGTTAAAAAAAGGTATTTTGCCTTAAATGTTAGGGACGGATGGTTCATTAGTAAGAGGAAGTTCTTGAACAACACTTCTAATATTAAGAATGTTCAAAAGAAGGCTCTAGAAATGGTTGTTGAAGAATTCTGACCATTTTTTAAGAAATTTTTTAAATCATCTAAAACCTTTAAATTCTCAATCAAATTATCCTTTAAAAATTCATTCACAACATACTCGGAATGAATGAAAAAATTCATACTGTCATTAATTTGATTGTGAAATTGTCCCAATGAGGGTCAAATTGAAGTTATTAGACTAATTAGATGTATTTTATTTTCCAAAAACACACTTAAAAGAGTACTATCACACTAAAGAGTTTGTATTATATCATTGAACTCATACAGTATAGAGGTATTATATTTAAAAATTATAAGAAATTTAAGCAATGTCTATTTAGAGGAGGTTGATGCTTGACTACATTCCTTAAGAGACTGAAATCATCCCCCTCTCATCCACTTATACTAATCAAAATTATATTTATTAACATATTCATATCTTAAAAAATTTAAATCTCTAGACAAATTTCTAATAAGATCTTTATGGTCTCCAAAAGAAATTATATTCTCTTTGAATTCTCTTAAATAGAGCTTATATGCTTTAAAATAACATCCTAGCACTAAGAATACCTTGTATTTTTCAAAATAATTTTTTACAGCCTCTTACTATTCTTTGAGATAAACATTTTGAGCCTCTGATAGAATGATATTTAAAGCTAAGGCTTTAGCTTAAGAATAGATGATTCAGAATACAGAGTACTAGGTTTAGGAATAGATTCCCTTTGAATAACTTCTAGAAAGGCCAAACTTCGATCTTCATTACTAACTAATCTTTTTCCAAAAGTGGATCCTTCTGCGACTTTAGAATCACAAAGAATATGAGTTCAAGTATTAGGAACAAATTCTCTAATAATTTCTTAACTACGAGCCTCATTCTCAACTTGATCATAAATTGCATTCTCACTATCAATTACCCCTACTGCTTCAAACATAGTCTCGATAATGATAATTGTAATAATTATTTTCCAAAAAAGAGATTCATATGGCCTTGAATTCCCTTTTTCATTAGGCATCTATCAAATTCATCCAACTGAATTAATCATCCTTTTCTCCACCTGAGTAGCTACTAATAACTTCTATTGTTGTTCTACACCAACCGGTGAAAGACTACTTCAAGAATTAATCTAGAAAAATCCAATATTCATAACATTTATATAATTCAATGTGTTATTTTGGTCAAAATTATTTTCAAAAAAACATACTGATAATCATTAATTTCTATTGAATCAAAAAAAGAAATAATTTTTTTGACAGGGATAATATCATATCTCCTCATTTGAGTGGAAACAATGGTTTAGATATCTTATCATAATCTGATAAAAATTAAAAATTATTTGATTCAAAAACAAAAAATATTATATACATGTCAATATATAGGACTTTCTCAAGATCTATACTTCTATGAAAAATTCCAGATTGAATAAACTTCAACAACACTCGACAATTAGGCATATGTTCTTTCGTCGTTACCTTTGTGATAATTATTGTTCAAAAACCTAATAACATAATGTCTTCTCACAAATTTCTTCCATTACTAATACTCCTAAAATGTAATGGAAACTCTCCCTCATGGTGAAAATGTAACATCTCATCTATTTCAAAAGAATACAAAGAATAATCAGAATCATTAATCTTAGAGATAATGAAATATTCTTTAAATACAAGACTAAACAAAGTATTTTTACAAAATACCTTTACTTAAATATCATAAATAATAGGGATTTTATATTCTCTAAAATCATAATCCAATCCTTTAAATCTCATTTTTTTCTTGAGTGAAGGATTCATAAAATATAAATAATCAAAATTAGTGCATTTTCCCTAGATCACTTTACAGTCTTTCCCTGAAGCATAACTATTATTTTTCAACTGAGCATATAAATATCATTGAATGATTTCCATCCATGATGGTTTCAAGATTGATGGTTCTGGAGTTTTAGGGATTTGGCATATAGGAATCAAAAAAATCTCTATAGACTAAAACGATGTGTAGGAGAGGAGAAAGTGACAGGAAAAAGGAAAATCGTTTTCTTGCAATTCTTGAGAATGTAGTCATTACGTTTTAATTTTGAAAAGACAAGTAAAAACAAAATTAAAATGATATTATAAATTAAAATATAATAAAATAAAACACATTATATAAATATTACTAAAATAAATATAGAGGGATGTGAAATAAATTAATAAATAAAAACTTAAAATAAAATATTCCTAACTCCCGATTAATAGAGTAAAAACTAGCACTAAGAAGTGGTTTGTAAAAATATCAGCTAATTGTTATTTGGTATTAACAAATTATAAATATATAATTTTTTTAAGAAAATGATCTATTATAAAATTATATTTTATATCAGTGTACTTAGTCCTATAATGACTTATAGGATTTGTTTTTAAATATTTACAGCACTAGTATTATCACATAAAATATGAGTACTATTATAGATTAGTCTAATGTCTAGTAGAGTGTTTTTAGTCCACAATACATGTGCACAACAACTACCTAAAGATACATATTATTCCTTAGTGTTTGACATGAAAAATGAGTTTTGTTTCTAACTAGACTGAGAAACTAAAGATTTTCTGAAGAAGTGACAGGTTGCTGACGTACTTTTTCTATCTAATCTACAACCTCAAAAGTTAGTATCTAGATATGAAGTCAAATTAAAATCAGATGTATTAGGGTAAATAATTGATTGAAATTTTTTTTCATTTTAAATATCAAATGATTATTTTAACTTCAGAAATATGGGAAATATTTTTATTTGATTGAAATCTAGCATAAATACTTACAGGAAATATAATGTATTGTCTACTAGAAATAATATATAACAAAATTCTAATCATACCTTTATATAACTCAATATCAACGGGGATTCCAACTTCATCCCAATCATGTTTAATATTGGTACACATAGAAGTTTTATATTTCTTGATGTTATCAAGTCTAAACATTTTCATTAAATCCATAAAATACATTCATGGATTTAAAAAAATTCCAAAATATATTTGGTAAATATGTAATTCTAAAAGTAAATTAAGTTCTCCCATTATAACAATTTTGAATTCTTTTTACATTACATTTGAAAAATCATGAAAATGATTTCTATTATCTAAATCAAAAATAACATCATCAACATAAATTTGATATAATAAAATCTTATAACAAAGGGTTTTCTTGAAAATGGTTGTATATTCCAATCCAACAGTAAATCCATTCATCAAAAGAAAAAGAATGTAATCTTTGAAACCAAGCACTAGGTTTTTGTTTACGTCCACAGAAAGCTTTAGTATGTTATGAAACAGAGTTTGGTTTTAGAGAATTTTCAAAACCATGGGGTTATTCAACATAAGTATCCTTCATTAAATAAATTTATACAAATGGAATACTTAAAAACTATAAGATATAATTTAAAATTCATATGAGATGCATAAGATAAAAGGATTATAATTGTTTCTAATATATCTACAAGGAAAAATGTATGATCAAAATTTATACATTCTTCTTGATTATATCATTTATCTACTAATTTAGCATTATTTTAGGTCAGGATTACTTAATCATTCTATTTATTTCTAAAGACCCATATGGTTCATATAACTAGATTATTGGTTATTCTATCTACCAGTTCCCAAACTTCATTCCTATTGTACTGGTTTAGTTCTACTTTCATTTCAAATAACCAAATATCATCCTCTAAGGCATCATCAATAGTCTTAGTATATAACTAAGATATAAAGGTAGATAATTCAGATACGTTTAATACATTTTTTTAGTTTTAATTATTATGTCTAGGTCTCCTATACCAGTTTCTAAAATACAAGTATTTAAAGTTTTAGACTCTCTAAAAAGGACAATATCAGGTTCATCAGTATAATGTTCTTCAGAACTAGACTTAATTCTATAAATATCATTTTCAAAATCATTTTAAGGTATTCATGTCTCATGCTATCAAAATAGTCAATAACTTCATCAGTTTGATCTATCTCAATAATAAAAGGGTTAGTTTCATCAAACATCAGATTAAATGATTCTTCAACAATCCTTTACTTTTATTTAAACTCTATATAAGCTTTAGAGGTAGAATAGCATCCCATAAATATTCTTTCATTGGCTATTAGATCGAACTTACCAATTTTTCCTTAGTATTCTAGATAAACACCTTGTATCCAAAAACATAAAAGTCATTTACTTTTGGTTTTTCTATTATTATAATGTTCATAAGGTTTATTATTTAAAATATTCCTTATTAAACATTATTCATGCTATTAGGTTTTTCTTACAGCTTCTTCCCAATGATATGTAGTAAGAACTTATTCATTCAGCATTGTCCTTTCAATTTCTTGAATTTTTCTATTTCTTTTTTCAATAATTCCATTTTATTGAGGTGTTATTTGTGCATATAAGGTGGGTTTAATACCCATATTTTATTAAATAGAATTGAATTATTGAATATAATATTAACCACCATGATCACTTCTCAATGAAATTATTTTAAAATATTTTTCATTTTGAACAATTTTAAAAAAATATTAAAAAATATTGAAAACATCACTTTTGATTGTTAGAAAAAAAAAACCCCACTAAATCTACAATAATAATCTACAAATACCTAAAAATATAATTTACCATCCAATATTTATAGTTTTTATGGACCAAAAATGTCTATATGGATATGTTCTAATGGTTTAGATATATAAATTTTTTAATATATTTGAATGAATACTTGTGTTACATTCCAATTTGGAATGCATCACATAATTTTCCTTTTTCAAAATTAAGACTAAGAAATTTATAAACTAACTATTTATTAGATAATTTATATAATTAATATATATTACAGGTTCAAATTATTCTTTTCCAAACCCCTAATTCATTTGTCTTAAGAGTGAAAAAACTCACTTTCTGTTTACATAAGGAATTTAAATCCAACGTATAAACATTATTAGTTCAAGGTGATCTAAATTTAAGAAACTTATCCTTGAAAAAATAGTATGAATTTTTCGAAAAGTCTACTAAAAATTCATCATCATATATTAGAGATATGCTTATCAAGTTTTTCTTTTATTCTTGAAAAAAAGTACTTTATAGATTGAGATTCACATTAGATCTCAAATAGTTCCAACTAAAATTATTTTTTCTTTGGGATTTTCACCACGAGACTAGTCCTCCATCCATTTGAGTTAGTGTATGAACATACAATGTAAATATTCCATATGTATTTTATTTTACTTTGACATATTCCTATAAAAGTAATTAATCAAATGTTTTTTTGTTACCAATATATTATTGGTTCTAGTGTTGTTAGAAAGAAATGATCTATAATTCCATGTCTTATTAATTTTTTCATAATTTATATCACATTATTTTGAAAAACATTAAAATATAATTTCCCTTTTAATACCAATAATTTGAGGATTTTTTAAATAGAAATTATTTTTGAAATGAACTTTTTTCCACATTGACATCCAGTAGTATTTTTAAAATAGAGCACAAAATAATTTTTATATAATTTTTATTTGTCACCCTTACGTCATATTCTAAATATTTATCTTTTAATGAAATTATTTCCAAGAATTTAATTTAAAATATTTTTTCCTTTAATAAAAATAAGAGAATCACTCTAATAGGATTATACTTCAACTTATAATTACTTGATTTTCATTTCATGATTGATATTTTTTATTAAAAGGAATTGAAATTTTCAATAAGCTCATGGTGTTGATTTAGAATGGTATCTTATTAATCTAAAAAAATAGGAATTTTTTTCAGAATATTTATGTTTCTTTAATATGGAATCATATTTTTATTCTATCACAGAATAATAGGATTCCAATTAATCATTTTTGAAATGACTATTATCAGAATCAGAAGTGTAATAAGTTTGTAACTTTTTCCCTTCAACCATAAAGCTCATATTGGTTTTTATATTTGGTTTCTTATTCTCCAAATCAATCTTTGAACTGCTGCTAGAGTCTTTAGATACACTCCATGTAGATTTCATTTATCTCTTTCTTTAGTTCTCATAATCATAGTTTTTCTAATATCTCTTTTCTGTACTTTTTCTTTCATAGTTTAGTTGAGGAAAATCAGGTTTGATATGAACCAATTTCATGCATTCATAGAATTGAACTTCTCTTGGTTATTTGTCATCATACCTCCAAGATTTTATGAATCTTGTTTCCTTCTTGTAAAACATGCTGAACATTATGCTTAGTTAAGCTAATTCATTTTCAAAATCCACGAAATTTGTATTATTTTCTTCTTCGACTTCTTTCTTTTATTTCTGCTATACTTCTGATATGTGACATTCATAGTAGTATTTTTTCTAACTATAATTTTAGGATCTTCAACATCACCCTACATTTTTTCTTCATACACCATAAGTGTGCTAATTACTCCTTTATTTTTTAGATATTTTATGGGAGATGATTGATGAATGGTCGCAGATATATTATCACATTTAAAGGGTACTCTCAGTACATTCCAGTCTTGATCATATTGTTTTATGGGTTCACATAAGGATGTAATATATTTGAAAAAATTTATAAGCCTTCCATTCATCTTTGTGGTGCTTTTTCCATCAAAAATTCTAAATATATGAAATCTTATGTTAGATATAGAATATCTCCTTGGTCTTACAATATCTATTCCATTATAAGAAACTGCAACTATTCTCCACATCTCATAAGCAGTTAGACATTGTGGTACATGATGGAATTTGTTTGGTTCAAGACTGCAAATAATAAAATTAATTTCTTTAGAATTAATATCATACTCAACTTCTATGGAAACATCCCTATTTTCTGGTTTCAATGGAATTTCATATAGAGTAATGATATTTGAATAAACATTGAATCCAATATGTTTTACATAGATAATCATTCATGATTTCTAGTATCCAAATTTTTAACCAATAAAATAAATATCACATACCATTGATATTCCTTCTCTAAGATCATCCATTTTAATCTTTGTATAGACCTTATAATTTTCATCTTGATATATTTTTATCCAAAAACTCTCATCTGATTAAAATTATTTGGTTGGTAAATACAAAGTACTAAAAGAGAGTGGGTGAGTTGAGAGTTTTCAAAAATCTTCCACAATACTAGATTTTGACACTAACTGTGATTTATATGGATATAGAGTGTGTTTATTTTTTATAAAAATATGTAGTGGATAAAAAAATAAAGAAAATATATTTTAATAGTGGTGCAGGGTACAAAGATCCCCTAGTCCACTCTACCAATCACTCTCTCTCTCCAAGCTTGGTAAATTTCACTAGAAAGGTCCTCTTATCACAAAACCATGAATTTAAAACTAAGTTTAGGAAGTTGAAAAGTTTACAATAATTATAATAAGAAAGCCTTATAGTTCAATTTTATAGAACTTATAATCCATATCATAGATCGAGAAGCTGATACTACACAAAAACAGAGTATGAGCAGTTGAAATTACAATAAATAAAAAGTGTTTTATTTGAAAGGTTAAGGTTTTTCTTCTTATTTGCATCAACAAGAAACTTAAAATTGTTGGATCTTCTTCTTCAAAAAATAATATCTTCAAGTATGACATATTCAAAATTGATTATTGTTTCAAAACAATCTTCAATAAATTTACAACTAAATGTTAGTTGTAATCTTACCGAAGTAAAATATTGGGCATGTATTTCTCAAAAGTGTACCTTTTTTCAGAATCAATCATTCATTGCAGTAACACTATAAAAGATAATTTTCAATAATACAATCTCATATGTGAATATCTTATCCCACATATATATATATATATATATATATATATTTGGAGAAATAATCTGATATAATATATATAATTGAAATATTTCTTTGGTATTCCTGATCCAAAATAATATTCTATCTAATCAATGAATTTTAAAATCCATTTGGCAAGGGGAGTTGTAACTTCCTATAAGAAGTTGGATTCATTTTCTTCTATGAAAAAAGTTCTTTGGAACAATAAAAATGATTCATTAATTTTTCAGTAATTTTGAATTTATTATTGCAACAATATCATATTGAAAAAACATCATGAAAAACTACACCATTGATATCAAAATGTAGGGTTAATATGCTTAACATATGGATATTTTGCGAAGCATAGTGTTTTATAACCATACATTCACCTTTATATAACATAGAAAAAAAATTATCATAGGTATGCTAATATATACATTTACCTTTTTATCATGTAACCCCAAATGTAGTGTTGATTAACCATATGTTCATCTTTTCTACACGAAGGGTATGCACAGTAAATCTGGACACCAATATAAGGTTGTTGATCGATACGTTTGTAGATTCTTCAAATGTATGAATATTGATCTAAATAAAAACTGTTTAGCATTGAGTAGGGTTTATACCATACAGAATTTTTTCACTTCCAAGTGTACTATAGGGGTGATATAATACACCCATTTACCGAATATAGGGTTTAAAATAGTGTTTCCAGAGTAATTCTTGTAATGGCCTATTACAATAACTCACATATAAATTTATGAAAACTCACTCAAGAAAAATTCATTATGAAACAAAAAATGGTATTTGTGAACATAAAAATAATCATAAATTATACATTATTTTTGAAACAATACATGCCCAAAAATATTATTATCTCCTGGAATCTGTTCTTTGAATATTTATGAACTTATATAATTTATTCCATGAAATGATATTATGATATCTGATATGTTGGATATAATTATAAAAAGGGTTTCTCATGTTTTTATGACCTTATGATTATGTTATATTCATTGATTTTCCCTAGTATTGAATATAAGATTACATTTTATGTTTCTATTACCTAATATATAAAGAATTGGTTTTTGTAGGAATAATAAATTTAATGATCTTTATGGGATATGTTTAAGATCGTTCACCAAATTTGAATAATATGTTCTATGTTTTCAGAAGCACTAAGCTATTATAGTCCTTAGGCATGATTTTGTATAATTTAATCAATATTCATATTAAAATATTTAATATCCATATATATTAATACTAGATCATTATATTTGGTATTTGAAAAATAATAATTCAACCTTTTCAATAAAGGGTGAGAAAACCATAGATGTATCCCTAAAGATAAGTCTAAGATTAGATTATAGTCCTAGAGTTTTAATATAGATCATGAAAACCCTAGGATTAAACCTAAGGTGTTATTAATTTAAAATTAAATGTCATGATTTAGGCATCCTATAAGTAATTTTTACAATTTTGCATTTAGCTACTATGAAAATTGTTTCTCACACTATGCTTTCTGGACTTATTCAATAGTGTAATCTATAAGGAACCTTGGAAACATTAAATTATTTAGATGTAAAAATTATGGTTATTATGAAAATCAATTCACTAATTGAAAATATCAGGAAGGTGTAATGAGTATTTTTTATACTGTTGAGGATAAAGAGACCACAAATAAAATGTGAAAGGGATGTGATCTTCTAACAGTATTTCATCAATTAAAAATAATATGAATTATTTGAATAAGGTTGAGGACCCTTAATACATGATTCATATTTTATACTCTTGGAAATAATTAAATTATGAGGCCTGAGTCATGGTATAGGAATAAATTTGAATGATTGATGTATATATGTTTTTTATTTCAAAGATTATGTTTTATGAATCATTAAATATATAATTATATTCAGTATAATTTTGTCATTATGGATTGAAAAGAATATGTTGAATGGTGCAGAAGAATTAAAAATGTGATTTAAGAGAATGTTGTGATTCAAGGGAAATATAAGATTAAGGGAAATATAACACTTAATATATTCTTAATGTTGATATAATGATTATTGGTTAAAGATATATTCAATAATAATAAGTAAATTAGATGGAAATGATTTCATTGAACTAATTTTGGATCAATTGAAAAACTGGTTTATGCTATCATGAATGGATTTTATACCTTTTTATAATTAAGGAATACATCCAATAATCTTTGTAATAATAAATAATGCATTTTTTCAATATTTATTTATGGCAATTCAGGTTATTATTAGGTTTTAAGAGAGAACATGATAAAGGTATTCATGTGTCTGGGTATGAGGAAAACATTAACTAATTTATGATATTAAAGTGATCAATGATAATATATTTTTGACAAATTTTGTGACCTTATTTCTAATGTTTTGGAATTTCATATTTTGGATGGGTTATAAGGTTAACAATTTATGGAATAGTTTAAGTGAAACATTAGATTGGGTTTTATATATTCAATTATTATCTCTCCATATAGGGATTTATTCATATTGTATAACTTTTTATAACCTATTAGTTGTGTTAAAGATAGATAGACTGACCTATCATTCAATTGATGTGTCTTATAATCAACTAATTCATCATTAATGAAAAATTCACCTTCATTTATTTGAATAAGAGATGAAGTGGATATGTATCAAGGAACAACAAAGGGTGAGGTCGTCTTCAAATCTTGTAAGTATATCTTGTCCAAAAAATTATTCAACTTTAGGAAAAAGGTTCTTGAAAGAATTATTTGTCCTCTTATCATCATTTTTGATAATATAAATTAACTTTTTTAATCCCCTTTGGTTTATATATGTTTTATCATTAAAATTATCCTAATCATGTTCTCTATAACTCTCCATCAGAACATGATAGTTTGATTTCTCCTTTCGGTCCTTGTTTCTTAATTCCACCAATGTTCTCTTACATGGAATCCAATTTACTAGTTACTTTGGGAAACCATTATCTTTTTAACTTTAAATTTTATAAATGGAAGTTTTAGTACTCAATTTTTTAAGGTGGGTTTCTATGAAAGAAACTTTCATATATTAAACCAATGATAATCTAGAGAAATTTTGAAGAAAAAATTCATTATAATGGGGTAGAATATAACAACCTGTGATTTTTACTCAATAAGTGTTTAAATAATCTAATTTTATTAATATATTTTATTTCACAATAAACTATGTTAATATTGTGCTACATACTACACTCTCATATCTTGAGTTACACACATCCCTGAGTTTATATGAAACATAATTTTATTATTATAATTATTCAAAAACAAAAAAGATTACCCAGGAATTAGAATATACAGTATGAACAGGATTTAATAAATAATGAAATTATGGTGTAAAAATGTATATATAATTATTTTACAGATTAATTTTAAATTGGTGATTATTTTAAAATAATGAGAAGTATTTGTTAGAAAAAACAATTTAAATGCCCAAAAATGCGTCTTAAATCAATAAATATAAAATAAATATTTTCATATTATATTAATTATATATATATAATAGTCAATGCATTTTTAAAAATTAATAATTTAACTATTCCATAAATGATATAACAAAAAATCCAATTTTATGCATAAAAGAATTATTTTTCTAAAAAGGCAGTTTTTTGACTTTTAAAAGAGTATTTGTTAAAAATATAGTTTTTTAAACCTTTATATATCTATTTGAAAAAAATATATAATTTTGAAGAATAGTATCAAAATTTACTTTGGTTAAACTTTTTGATTTTTTCAGATGCTTCATGTTACGATGACTGTGAGAATGCACATTTTTATTGAAAACTATAATTAATTTTAAAGCCTTCAAATGGTAAAGATTTGTTTTGGATTGGTTTTAAAATTTAATTAGTTCATTTTAATTTTATATAATTTAGTTATGGTTTTGGGAAAAAAAATTACGCACAAATTTAGTATAAAAACATTTTTTTAAGAAAAGACATTTTTTGAAAAACCACATTTCAAGGAAGCTTACCTGTTTTATTTTAAATTTAATTCTAATAACATTATGTTTAAAATTTTAAAAAATGGATTCTAAATTGTGATTAATAAGGTATAAATTTATTTAATATCCACTTATAATTTTTTCCATTATTAATAGAAACCAAAGTAAATTTTCTTTCCATGTTAAATGGTAATATGGGTTATCTTTGTTAAAAATAAAATTATAAAGACTATAAAATATGTTTTACAATTGCCAAAATTTTAATGGATTAAAATAGTTATAATATTAACATTAAAGGATAAAAATTAATGTTTTTTAATTGACACTTTTCCACAAAATGACTTATATAATATTTATATCAAATGAAGTCAAAAAATGTCGCTTTCTATGTCTTTAATATCCCTTATGTATCCTAATCAAGAATAATTTATGTTATGAATGAATATAACTATAATTTTTTAACATAATTAACATATTTTAATGATAAAAATTTATTTTTTAATTTTTGGTAATCTTAGATGAAATTATTGTTTATATAATATTTCATTTAATAAAAAATTAGTGATGTCACATTCATGTTTTAAATACAATATAAATTTTTATATAGGGATACACATAAGTTATATCAGCTATAAATATTATTCTGAAATATAGAATATTTATATTTTTCATTTTATTTTATTTTTCATTTTTAGTGAACAAATATGTAAATTAAATAATTACAAAAAACTGATGAGATAATTATTTTATTAATGGATATATCAAATAAATGTGAATATAAATAATTAAATAAATATAATTTAATATAATTAATGTAATATAAGAATTTTATAAATTTACTTGACCTATTAGGGATATAATAAAATATTTTTTTAAGTTACCTTGTTATCTTAATATTTCTAAAAGTTGATGTATTGAATAATGTAAAAATGTACACTAATGTTATTTTATAAAAATAACAGTTCATTAAAATATTTAAAAATAATTAAGACATATTTAAAAATAAAAATATTTTAATATGGCCTAAAATTTTATAAATTGTTAATTTTTGATTTAATTTACCTTACCTAATTAATATTTAAAACCTTTTAATATTTACATTTTATTTACCTTAGATAAAATTTAAATTTGTTTATAAAGGGATAATTAAAATGACAATGTTTAAAATAACACAAAAAATTGTCTAAAATATATTTTCTACTTATATTAAAACATTATCTCATCTTATAATTTAATCCGTTTCTCTTTGGATGTATTTGTATAGCGATTGAATTTATTGGAATTTTTTTTACGGAAATTAGCAAAGCGCCACTCACCTGAATTATTAAAGGTCCTATACTCCCTCACTCATTCATATCACTTTCACCCATATATTTTTAAAAACACTAAAAAATTATCTTCCACACATAACTAATAAAATTATATAGGTTTTGGTCATCCTAGAATAACAAATATTGAGTCATTTGGAAGAGATCTGAAGGAGATACTTCTAAGAATAGGTAATCAATCTAACTGACCACTCTCTTTTTATAAGTTTATATTACTCCTATAAATATTGTATATATATCAAAAAATAATATAGTAATCATCAACAATATTCTTAAATTTTATTTTTATAATTATTATTATTTAAAACCCACTATACAACCCCCTTCCCTTCGAACAAAGTATGAAAGCATCCTTCATACGTATATATGGCTTACCATCTTCATATAGAAACAAAATTCATTTTACATAACCATATTTTATGAGTGGGATTTATGAAGGGATTAATGTTAATATATGATATTTTTAACATAATTATACTTATGTAATAATAATATCATCTATATATTTTTACCACTTAATATTCTGGGAAACAGTAATGTTTCTCATGCGTATATATGGCTTATCATCTCCATGATGTGATGTGATTCATTTTCAACTATATTTTAAATATACGGTAATAAATATGAATTTTTTTATTATATATGATATATATAAGATAAAAATTTATATATAGTGATAATATATCATTTAATTTTCTTTCATTTAATTTGACAAGAATATGAAAACAACGATCATGCGTACATATGACCTACCATCTCTGTGAACAATGTATTTTATTTAAATGTTTTAGAGATTATTATAAATACATAATTAATGAATTTATAATATATTTATATCATGGTTATAATTATAGATATGAAGAAATCATGATATAGTTAAGAGGATAAAAAATATAACAAATCAAAACACATTCCAAAAACAATATAGTTGTTACCTGAAACATAACTTTAAGATCATAATTAGTAATAAATGTGTAATAGAAGGAAATAATTAAATAATATATGGTATCATATACTTTAATACATTTCTATATTTGTTTTATAATAGAAATATATTTATTATACATGATATTTTCATGAATATGACGAGATTCATGACATAAGGTAAGGGATTTTTGTATAAATGTTACTTCTATGGGACACATGCCTTATACACTATTTTTTTCTTCTAAGTAGGGTATATACAACCCATGAATTTATTTAATGAAAATTATTCATAGTATTATTTTATTTTCACATCTATGTTATTTTATTTATTTCGTGGTTAATATGATTCCACTGATTATAAATATATGAGTACCTATTTAACAAAATAAACAATATTTGGGACTGTTTCATTTTAAATATTTGTTGGGGAATATTTATTTTTCACATCCATAATTTCTAAAAATTTATTCCAAAATGTTTTTACTATCCTATTGGATTATTTAATTCATTTTTTTACATTATTTAATTTTTATTGTATGTTTTTAAAGGTATCTTTTGATCATTATCCAATTGAGGCACTTTGTGACATTTCTGAAAAAAATATGAAAGGAATGATTATTTAACATATAAAACATGAACAGAATTTTATGCAATCATGACACCTTAATGCATTCAAGTTTCCATTACAATATTCCGGGGTTATTTTCAATGAAAATTTTTTCTTTTAAAATTGCACCTCTTTTTCAGAAAATAAACCACTTTCAAAGAAAAAAGGATATTTTCTTCAAGAATTATTTTAAAGTAATACCTCATGATTATTTTACATTTATGATAATAGTATTTGATATTAGTTTTTATAAAGATGATATTTTTCAAGGATACAATCCCAATTATTTCTATAGTTGGTTTATATTTTATGATGGAATGATATTTATGAAACACATTTATTTCTATTGGTTTTTTATGATTTAATATTGTTTATGAACCCATTTAATTTCATGTGTTATGATATGATGAATGTTTTATGTCTTTTCATAACATATATATATATATATAGTGTTCATTATGTCACAGGTGGGACCTATATATCCCCCTAATGCATTTAGTAATGATTTATATCTCATGAGATAGATATGACTAGAATTGGAAGTGAACAAGGTTTATTAATATAAGAGTGGAACATGAGTGAACACAGTTTTGTAATTCATGGATGTAATAGGGAGTGAACCTGATTGAGTGGAAGAATTTTCCACTATGATGGAGATGGAAAATATCCTTGACTAATGAAGAAATTAATTTATATTCCTATTTATATGCCAAAATTTGATGTATTATTTTATGATCTCATGGAATATATTCTTTGATTCATTATAAAATTCTATGATTTATTTCATGAAACAATATCATGATCTTTGTTATTTAGGATATAATTTTCAAAAGTTTTTCTCATGTTGGTATACACTTATTGTTATGTTCTCTCCGATGATTTACTCTTACTAAGTATCTAAGAACTCATTTTTCATATGTTTCATTCCCCCAAGTTATAAAGAAAGGTTTTATGTCAGAATCTAAAGGGGAAGATATTTATCATAGATATAGAAGGTCCATAACCAAATTAAAAGGATGTTCTCTATGTTTCTAAAGGCAATAAACTATTATGGTCCTCATGCATGTGTCTGGGTAATGAAACAAGATTATTCAAAAAAAATTAATTTCAATGTACATTAAGCATGGGTCATTATACACATTCCCAAAGAATTTATTCCAATAATTGATTCATCTGATCCATTTTATTATTCATTTGAGGATGGTATGTAGTGATCAACATGACCTGTGACCCCATTTCCTTCTGACAAAATTCCAAAAACCATGAGGTAAACCATTGTTCTATTATAAAAATATCATTAATGACACACCATTAATCTTCACTAATTCTTTAAGATACAACCAACCAGGCCCATCCACATTGATCGAGTCCTTGAAGGGAATGAAATGGGCCAATTTGGAAAGAGGGTCAATCACTACCCAAATTGCATTCCAACCCTAGGGTGTATGAGGTAATAAAATAATTAAATAAATGGTGACCTCATCCAACTTCCATGTAGGAATGGGTAAGGGCTGAAGAAAATTGGATGTTTATCTATGTTATTCTTTATCCAAATGATATACATAACACCTAGATAAAAAATTAACTCTAAAATGTCTCTTACTAGGACACCACAAACAATAATGATCATCAATAAACAACTTTTTGGTCATGGTATGGATGAACCTCTAATAATGATGGATATTCTACATCAACGGCCCATAAATTGATTAAGACACCACCACATGGCCCTTGATGAAATGAACCCCATCTAATGAAAAAGATCATTCATCGGGAATCTACCCACAATTAAGAAACTACGTAAATTGTTGAAAAAGCTCATTGTTGGTATTATCATGTTGAATAAGCTACAACAGGGAGGGTTCCAGTTGAATAGTGGCCAAGAACACACATCTACTATGCTTCCTATTATCCAGATTCATCTAGAAAAAGACCCATGAAGACTGATTCATCACTAGACTCTTTCGCAACATGCACTGACATTTTTCTGATCAAAGTGCATGAAACCAAAATACATTTACCCAGGGCACGATATAAAAAATGACATCCTAAAGGTAAAAAACCCAAAAACGCATCCATAAATTAATATATTTTTAGTAGAATACATAGGAAAAGCTACTATGGCCTGATTATACTGCAATCTTCTCCCCAAATAGGTACTGATTCCATGTCATCATAGCATGCATCACTACCGCTAATTCAAGATCTTGGATTGGGTAATTTTTCTCAGGAGGTAAATGTTGATGATAACCATATGGAACCACATTCTCATCCTATATCAGGACACACCCATGACCCATACTTGAGGTATCAGAGTAGACCACATATTCCTTTTTTAGATTCTGGTAGGATCAAACTAAGGGTTGTGATCAACCATTGTTTGAGCTCCTCAAAGGATACCTAACACTATAGACTCAATTAATACATTAAACCTTTGTTGATTATGGAATTCAAGGGAAAATGGTCTTGTAGAAATCCCAAAAAATTACAATAATAACCTTCTAGTTCTAAAAACCTCTTCATTTTAACGACATTTCTCAGTTACTATAATAAAATCATTACACTAATCTTCTCAAGGTCCATCGAACACATGGTAATGAGATCCCATGAACAATAAATTTTACAACCCTAATCTAAAAGTTACACTTGGTAGTGATAGAATAGAGGAAATTTTTTCGAAGAGTTCCCAACAGAATCCTCAAATGGCATTTAGGTTCCTCCTCAGTTCTAGAGTTAACCAGGATGTCGTCCACAAGTACCAAAAACAAGGAATTGAGGAAATGATGAAAACATCTATTTATAAGTGGAAGAAATACTTTTTATCATTATTTAATCCAAAATACATGAAAAAAATACTCAAATGGGCCTTACCTGATCTATATGGATTTTTTCACAAAATTTACCTCTCTAACAATAACTTTTTGATACCCAGAATGAATATATTTCTTTTAAAACCATATTTCCACATGATCTGATATTTTTTAGAAATGTAGGTAAATTTATCTTTATTCCCGATTTTAAAAAAAGTTCATATTTTGAAAAAAAATTCCAATAAGATAGATCCATCAACCTTCTTTTCCAACTAAAATGGGGTGGCTTATAGTGAAATGATCGGGTGACTAAATCCTTTGGATTCCAAATCATCTAGCTATATTTTTTATTACCTCAACTCGGTGGGGGACATATGGTATTAGGGAAGATATATCAGCTACTTCCCTAAAGATAATTCTATTTTGAAACCCACATCTCGCTCGAGAGGAAAACATGAAAAATACTGTTGAAATACATTTGGTAACTCATATACCCCCATGAGGTAACTCGCTCTAAGAACTAACACCATCATCCTACTATATGAGTGATTAGATATGAACGAAAAGGATTAGAAATTTGAGAAATGGTGGTATAGAATGGCCTAAATAAGGATATCATTCAACTTTAAAGACAAGATAAATTTCATATAGTGCCAAAAAACTCAAACACTCCTAAAGAAAATCGATGTGCACCTAGAAATTCACCCTCTAATTCCTTCCTAAGATAACATAGAAGTAGTAGAATCCAAAAACAATAAAATACCATTATAGCTAGACCTCTGACAATGTGAGTTTACATGAAAGAAACCTCAAACCCTTCTCTTTCTTCATACTAAGAGGTGTCACCAACTCCATCACATACTATATAAGCTTAGTTTGAAACATCAACAAATCAACTAGAGGGATAGAAATAAAGGAAAAATAAGCTCCTATTTCAGATACAACAATAACTATGCATGATCCAATAAGGATCATACATCAAAACATTTCAGGTCCTATATCGAATTCCTCTAGCGGTTGGTCCATAGCATGAAGATGACATATCTTTACCTAATCCCATTATGGACTACCAAACTCAGACTCTTCTTTAAGATGAATCTATCTAGAAGAAGATCCAACCCTACCAATACAACCACTGAATCGAAAATCCACTATATTGTATGGATCTGATTGGGATGGAATTCTCAAGGAATCTATTAAAACTATAAAAACATGATATAGATTTATAGCTCTATAATATCACTTGAAGATAACTATATTTAAAATTCATGATAAGGCCTAGTTATAGCTAAACACGATGATCTCATATTCTGCACCACCCCACATTTATGGCACATGACTAACCCAACATCTAAGGTCATAGATCAAAATGGTAATGAGATATGTCCTAAGAAACAACCTACTCTCTTCTCTTTCTCATAATGCTTCCTCTAATTTTTTTGATCAAATAACACATACCTAATCTATGCTAAAATTGGATAAGAGAAACCATTCATTTCAAAGTGGTCAATCTCCACCATCAACGAATGATCAACCACCTTAGTATATGCCTTCAACATGAATTAGAATACCATTGATCTAATATCTAGACATAAATCATTTCTAACTTTTATGCCTTTAATTACTTATTAAAAACCACTTCAGGTGTGAACCAAACTAACTTAGTGAAACAATTTGAATAATCCAACATGGTCTAATCCCCCTAGTGGAGATATGGAAACACTTAGGTTTTATAGAAGTCCATGGTATCTAGAAAATGATTCTCATTAAAGAAGACCTTGAAGTCCTTACAACACATCTAATCATTATTCCAAGCTTGATCTAATGAGTCCCATCACCTCAAACTCGGACCTTATAACAAGAACAAAGAAAAAATTAAATTATCCACATTAAGAGTGTCCAGAAACCAAATCAAGCTTTCAATATTCTCAATCCACTACCATGGCTCTGTAGGATCCATGAAATAATGAAATGTAGGAGGTTTTTTCTTGGGAAAATTCCAATCATTTTCACCTCCTAGAACTAGTTCTCCTTCCTTGACTTGAGTAGGATTAGGTCCCACTCCATGAACTATGTCTTGGATATCCTGAACAACTACTTTAACTAGCCTATAGTCAATTGGTGAGGGATTACTCTCTCCAGCCACTTCATGTGGTTTATCATGAAGTATCTAAGGTGGAATCTTTCTACAATAATATAAAAACACCAAAAAACCATCAAAACACCATCCTAAAATTTTTCAGCAACAACAACAAATTTAAAACACTCCCAGAAATCATAAAAATTGAAATCCATAACAATAACAAGTCAAACAACATTATCCCTAATCGATTCCCATGGATACTCTACATCCTATATGTATCACCTAGAGGACATGTTAAAACATATTCTCAACATCCCACGGTGACCCGTGGTTGATCATGATGTGTGGCAACTAGAAATCCCACTCATAACTAGAACCTCAATACCTGAAATACCTATCATTTATCTATCAATATTGTCTCAAATAACATAACCAAAAGAATGGGTAAAAATTCCTTTTCATACCATATTGGCATGAGCTGGTTTGGGCTCTCATCCATTCCAACCCCCTAACACATCCTATGGCATGGCCTAAAAGGCATTCTCTATCCCCGCAGGCTACAAAAATATTACTAGGCATCAAACCACACACTTTAGGAACAATTTCTCACAAATAATTAATGATAACCATCAAACAATATTAAAACATCACCACATGATCAATAATAATAACCAAAAAGATAAAACTATTACAAGTTAATAGTTTTATAATTTTAAATGAAAACCAAAAAATCAAACATAGAGGGTAACAAACTAATCCACTAATAACCTCTATGTAAAAAAGATGGACAACACCCTCAATCCAGCTCCACTAACACTATAAGGAAGTGGAACATTAAAAACCCGATCAACAATCACCACCACAAAAAAACATTCCTTTAACTAAGTCATACATAAAGAGATATACATAAACTTAGTAGTGTATATAGTGTGTGAACAAATTCTTAGTAGGTTATCACCCATAAAGAATAATTATATGGCAAAACATAATAAGACAAATTACTGTACTAGATTTAAGGAAAACGAGTGAAATTAATTTAAATATAACATGATTCAAAAAAATCAAAGTCGAAATTACCAACATCAAAGCCTGAAGAATATAATCACACGATCACCATAGGTAATCCATAATTAATATTGTCAGTAAGACCCTAGGAACCTTTTTCCTCGGTGAAATGTGATTTAGAAACCATAACCCATAGAATATTAATGCACTATAAACTATATGTGAACACATATAAGGTATATTGGTCTCCAATCATCCCATGATTAGTTTTTTTTGAAGCATCAATCCTAGGAGAATTAACTAATCCTCAACCCCACTGATCTGACTAATGCACCAGTACTAGTCCATCCATTTAGTTACTTGGGATTTCTTATATTCTCAAATTATACATTTCAAGTCACATAAACCACCTTAACACATTCAAACAATCCATTAGGGAAAGAAAAAAAATCTAACAATATTATAAAGACACATGCAACGTTGAGACCACCCAACAAATACCTCCATTTTTTGATTGGAGACCCCATTTTCAAAATCCTTTTCACATGCACTTTTCTGACATTAAAAACATCCATGAAAACCAACCATTTTAATTTGAAAATCATCTGTCAAAACATTCCTCCACCAAAAACAATTGAAAAAAATATTCTCACATTAAAAAAATATATAGAATACATTTAGGAAGCAAAGGAGGCATAGAAAAACCATATGATAATTCAAAATATTAGAATCACCTACGTCAATCATAGAAACATTAAAAATATGGTGGAAAATGAAAAAATTCTCCACAAGGGGACCATATCAAGGAATGATCATACCATAACATCAAAATTGAATCCATAGAGACATGGTTAAACCCACATTCTATCAATAAATCTACTGGATAAGGAAGAACCCAAGAAGAAAGGGTGGTGGAACCATGAAAAAAGAATAAATTAAAGAAATGAAGAAATTAAATGGAGTTTCTGGAAGAATCCACACTAAAACCAACCCAAATTTGGAAATCCAAGTGATCCAAGAGGAGGGGAATATGGCTGGAAATTTAGTGTGGGGGAAAAATGGGTGAATTAGGGGGGTTAGAACCAAAGAGTAAAAAATAGAAAATCTACATTTTTAATGATCTATACAGACATCAAATTTAGGATGAATGGTCTTCCCAACCATGAGGAAACCATGAATCCTTATCTTTTTTAGAGAAAACCAGCTGCTTAGTTTTTCTGGGAATGGAACATACCTGTGTGGAAGGTTACGAATCCTAGATAATTCCACAATCTAGGGCACACAATATTTTTTGGGATGGCCCATGGTTTACTGTGACTATGTTCCAATAATGCACTATAAGCTATCTAGTTTTAAAACTCCAATTTTAATTCCAATACACTTGGTAAAACCAAGATAAAAAATAATAGAATAAAAATAAAGGATAAAATACCTCAAAAGAAATAATTTATGTGATATGATCCACTAGTGAGTGAAACAAATGTCACAGAGAGAGTTTTTAGGGAGTGGAAAAGTGGATATTTTCTCCCCAAACAACATTAAAAAAAATTTGTTTCACTTTTCTTTTAATTTATTATTTATACTATATTTAAATAACAGATTATAGATTCACTTTTTTAGTTTATGAGGTATTGGTTTTAAATTGACGCAGTTCCCCCATATTGTGTCTTATTCATCATTTTCAAGTCACCAATTGTTTATGAAAACATGTAATGATATTTTTTTTACCACATTATTTATATTTTTTATATGGTTGATTTTATTTACACTAATTTTTGTACTCTCATACATGGGAATAGTCCTCCATCATACAACTATAGACCCTCACTACTAGTCGGTAGCCTCTGGAATATGGGGAGGCAAACCTAAGTCACATGGTGATATTTTTTTTGATAGTGACTGGTGACCATGGATTGAGGTACTTTTAAAATACGAATCACTGAACCCTTTCTTTTGTTTGACTATTAGGGTAAGCTATATGAGATTTCTGGAAATTTAGAGATATTGTAAAACTATCATTGTTAGACGTCACATACCTACATATGAGGGAATGGATAATTTATCAGTGTTGTGATTTATGTTCTTTATTTTCACATTTACTTTTGGGTTTTTCACTTTTTGTGACACACATGATTTGTGATGGTTAAATTAAGGTATTTTTTATTTATGTTAAAAAATGTAAGAGGGTGTGTGGACAAGAATAATTTCTATCTCATAGTATTATCACATCATTATCAACATTTTCTAGTGATTGGATGAGTGAAAAAAAATTCGTGGTAGATGGTCAATTTCTTGATTTATTATGAGGTATCAACTAAATAAAATTCAAATTAAAATATATAAATTTCTTACCACTTAAAATTTAATTTTTATTTCATTAAATATGAAATAAATATTAAAATATTTGGTTAAATTAAATAGTTAAAAGTGTATCACATTGTCACTTGTTTTGGTTATTATGTGGTAGTAGCTAAATAAAATGCCATTTTCATATTATAAAGTGTTTTCATATATAAAATTTAATTGAAATTTAATTTATTTTAGTCTTATTTATGACAATTCTAGTTAAAATAAATGAAATAATTTAATGGTGTGGACTCTATGGTTGTTGTGTTAACCTTATGTATATATGATGTTGACCCTATATATGGGTAGTTGAGGCTAGTGAGGGATCCCAATTTATGATTTTATTTGGATGTGAGATGTGAAAGATAGTGGTGTGTTGATCATGTTAATTATTTCATTAAATTGTGTTACCAATCACTATTATAATGATTTTTATGTGTGTGTTTTTTATTGTAGAAATATGCCACCATGAGGATCTCTAGTTCAGTTCCTAGAGGGTATAGGAAAGAATGAACTCAAGGGTGTTGAGTTGGAACTAACAACCAAACTAGTGATTGTGATAGGTGATTAACACCAAAAAATATTTCTATGTGTTGTATAGTTGATGGAGATGGAGTCTTCGCAAGCTATGCCTATTATGTTAGAGCTTACAAGATAGTTTTAGCAATATAACCCACCAATTTTTTCTAGTAGGGTCATCCCTATGTATATGAGTTTGGGATTGATTCAACATATATGATCCATGATAATGATGAAACACCTCAAGAAAGAGTGATGAAGTTGGTAGATTACACAATATGGGGATCAGTGAAGTGGTCATGGGATATTCTAGTCCATAGAGATCAATATGTGTGGTTATCTTTGGTGAACATTAAGACCCATTTATTGAAAAAACATCTTCCCAGATACCTTGTTAATTAACAAGGTTATGGAGTTATTCATATTTCATGGGGGGATATATCATTATGGGACCTTGTTGGGTGTTTCGTTGATTTAAAAAACATTCCCCTATGTTAGCAGGGGATGAGGTAACTTGAGTGTGATGCTTCACCATTGAGCTACGTTATGGGATTTCATATTAGGTAAATTTACTTCATCTTGCATACTTTTTTGAGCAAGTGAACCAATCATGTAACTCCCTATGAGTTTAAATTATATTTTCTTATAAAACCGAATGTAATTGATATATTGCTTCACATGCAACACCATACCACAACATCCTGTGAAAAAATATATAACTATTAAACTATATTCATATAATTGAGAGGTAAAAATGGGGGTAAATGAATTATGAAATATTTATATAAATATAAATTAAGGTAAATATTGATAATAATAAATTTATAAAGTTCAATTAGATTCATTAATTAACTAATATGATTAATTTAGAATTTAAATGGAAACCTTTTTGAAATTATATTTCAAGTTCTTTATTTTAAGACAAAAATATATATTATGGATAAAATATATTATTGAAATTAATTATATTTAAACAAATAATTTTATTATTAATCAATTAGAAATATTAATAAGAATAATGTAGTATTTTAAAAATATATTTTCATATGAAAATGGATTTTAGGTGAATAATAAAGAAATACCAATTTTCCTAATACAGTCAGTTTTATGAAATTATCATAATAAAATAACGAATTAATAGTTCTTGTAACCCTTTATTCTATATTTTATTTATAAATAAAAATTAAAATCATTTAAAAATACAATGTTGAATTTTTAAAACATATGTTTTTCATTTTGAAAACTACCATAATATTTTACGTTTGAAATATATTTTGTACGCTAATACTCAAAATTATTTCACTTATAGAAATTAAACCTAAAAAATGGATTTAAAATTTTAGATAAACATGTTCATATTATGTAATATGGTTGGTATTAATTTTAAAGCTAATATTATGATTACTAAGATTAATGTTAATGACCATGATAATGATGAAAATGTTATTTCAAAAGAATTGTTTTATTAATGTTTTATAATTTTTATATTGTACATTAAATTGATATATTTTATATAATTAATTTTATATGATGATTAAATATATAAGAAATATATTATCACTCCTTTAGTTTGTAATCAATGTTATATAAGATTTTGAATAATTAATTGTGAAAACAACAATTTTTTATAATACAATTTTCTTATATATTAATTATATTAATTTATAATTTAATTTTATATTATTAAAAAATAGAAATAAATTATTCGGGGTATAAATTTAGGTTTCAAAAGGCAAAATATGTTTAAATATTTTATCATACATTTTTAGTAAAACTGAAATCACATAATTAAAAACTAGTTACCTAAAAAAACTAAAATGGTAAAATGTAAAACTAAAATGGTAAAAGACTTTAAATATGTTTACAAAATTTTTGAACACGTTTTTTAAATGATTTAATGACCTATATAACCATTAAATTAATAATGTATCACTTTGGAATCCAATTACCCCTAAATAAAGTTATTCTATTATTGAAAATTAATGGGTATTCCCAAAAGTCAACATTTCTTTTGTTTTAAAAGGGGTCTAATTCCACCAATTGATGTTTAAAATATCCCTTTGAATTTAGTCCTAAAAATATAAAATTTTTTCTATCATATATGTTTCAATCACATTTCTAAGACTCATGTCTAAATTTGATAGTATAAGGCCTCTATTTCAAATGAGATTTCAAAGAGGAATTCTACGATCTCATTGTTAGCATTTCTAACACCTTAGGTTTTTATTATTAATATTTTTAATCAAAATTTCTTATTTCCACCCTAATACAATTAATTCGGTACTAATAAAATATTTTAATCTTTATATATTAATTGATAACCATTATTTTGATCTTTCTATCCACTACGAAACACAAAACAACATCGATCGTGTGTATGTGTGTACTACCACCTCAATGAAATGATGTAGTTCACTTTTAATCACTAACTATTGGGGATGGTGAAAAGAATTTATTAGATTAAATAATAAATTTACATGGTAAATAAAATAATTTTAAATGAAAATTTATCATATAATATTATTCCATTCCATTTTTTAAATAAAATCGTTAATCGTGCAAACATTGGGACTATCATGTCCATTAACAATGAAATTCATTTTTTTTCATTGACCATCATAGATAGTTATAAGAATAAAATTAGTAAAAATAAATTATATTTATGATATTCTTAAGATTATGTAAAATATATATTAAAATTATTTAAAAACATGTTCTTATTCATTAAATCATTATAACATGCACATGTTTTGGTCGGTTTTACCATTTAAGTGACCTATGTTATAATATTTATATCATGAATGATTATGTAATATAATATAAGGATAATATAATGTAATAATAAAAAATTTAATATTTTTAATTATTCTCTAATTTTATTATTTATATTTAGTATATATATTAATATATATCACCTTTCGATTGTTGTACATTCCAAAACTAGTTCTTCAAAATTTCAGTTATCACAAGCCAAACATTTATCATTAACAAAATGAAAATTATATATGATAATTTATTTACCACCATTGTAACACCCCAGGTAAATAAAGAATATGAAATTTTCATATTTATCCATATTTGTGAATAAAATATTGATATGACTTTAAAGGGGACGCTATGCTCGATGGCGTACCCAACACGCAACAACGAGTTTCTTGGGAATCTTACGTTGCACTCTAATAATAAAATAATATTATTTTAAATGGTAGTTAACATGTAGCCGTTTTATTGGCGGGAATGGATATAAATAACTAAAATATGATTATATATGTTTTTAAATGTTTTTATATTTTTCCAATAGAGGATAGAGGCTTAAAATACGGAAAGAATTCAATTTTAGGCATATATGCCCTAGTTTTCACAAAAGGTTCACTTATCGCCTTTTGATGGCGAACTGTCATTAAATATAGTTTTGATCACTCTTATACATTATTTTGGACCAAATAAAACTCTTCTTTAGAATCGGGACATTAAATTTTACTTTGTGTAAATTTTTGGTATTTTTCTGATAAAGTTCATTTTTTAATGAATAGTGTAAAATGTTGTATTTTAATTCAAAACCTCTTTTTAATATAATTTCTTTATATGATTAGATTATCTTTTTAATTGGTTTTAAAGTGAAATTAGAAAATATTTTTACCATTAAATCCAATAGTGGTCGTTGGAATCAATTTCACTTTGAAATCGGACTTAAACTAGTGTCAATCTTTTGATACTTATTGTTTCATAAAAACACGCTTTTTGCTCTGACAGCGGGAATTAATTATTAAATTAATTAATGTGACTTATATGTTTTGAATTTTGTAAAATAGACTTCATTTTTTAATTATTAATATCAAATATAGCTTAGGGTGAATTTTTGGTAATTTTCTGAAAAACTTCAATTTTTGATGAATAGTGAAACCACTAAGTGGTACTTATAAAGACTGATTTTCCGTTTAAATGAAATTTTGCCATCATTGTGTTTTAAATTTCAAAAATCCGACATACATGGTTGTCATTAAGAAGTAAAATGTGGTTCAATGAGATTATAATAATTTTTTTGGTGAATAGTAACTTATTAAGTTCTTAATCGCGATTAGTGGTAATTAGTGTAGTTTAAGGTAAAAATAATGATTTAATAATATGAAATGACCTAGAAACATGTCCCAACCTTATTGGTTGTATCATGGCCGACCCAGACAAGCCATGGGTCAACTTGGGGACCCCATGGAGACACTTTGGTTGGGAAATGACATAAATAACTTTTTATTTAATGTAAAAGTAAAAATGACACAAACATAATATGTTTTACAAAAACAATTTTTACTTGGGGATATAATTATCAGATTTTTTATTATAAATAGTCATTGGAAATCTAAAACGATTTCCTACATCATAGTATTTTTTTATAATTTTTAGACATTAAATAAATTAAATTATTTATGACATAATAATAATGCAGTGATGACATCATTATTTGATGATTTAAATAAAATGGAAAGATAATGTAAAATATATGAACTACACGTGTACAAAACTTATTGGATGGGTTGATTTCGAACCCTTATCACCTTATCCACGAATTATATCAATGTGGGACCTTTTAAAACCGAAACACATTTTCAAATAAAGTAATATTTCTTTACTTTCCAAAAGTGCCCCTCCTATCCTCTTATAAAAGGCCCCCACCTCTACCACCATACACACACTCCTCAAGCCTTTGGCTCGGCCAAACCCTGCCCATTTACTCTCTCAAAATCCCTCTCCTCATCCTAGAGGATTCCCTCTGGGCAGAATCCTTTCAAAGGAAGCCTTTAGGCTCAAATCAAAAGGAGTAACACTTTTAAAGGTAATTCATTCTCTCATGTTCATTTGTTTTATTTTGCTTCTCCAACCCCCTAAACTCTTTTTATTTATTTCATTTGTAACAACACCAGTATCTTCAATATACTAGGATGTTGTTATAAGATTTACTTGAGCTACACTCTCACACAACTACATCAAATGGTTAAAGAACATACGGTTTCCGTGGATGGCGAAATTCTGCCTCCCGAAACGATGATTGTTCAATACTCATTTAACACCTTCAAAGGTGGCCATTATGATGTCACTATTTTTATATATGATATATAATATGTTTATTTTTTCTTTAAGATTCTGTATTTTTCATTTTGGGCATACCTTTATGGTTTCCATTATGGGTAAACACGATATCTTCATTTAAGGAAGTGCGGACTACCGCCCCCTCAAAGTGATGTGATTCGTTAATGCCATATGTGGGACGTGTAAAGGATGGATTTAAAGTTATTATATATGATGATATACTGGAATTATAATATACCTCTATATCATTATTATTTCTTTCCATTAAAGTATGAGATAGAAATGAAAGTAGCGTTCATGCGTACGTACGGCTTACCATCTCCATGAACGGTGCATTTCATTTTTATCCCCAAATGTAATGTACTATTAAAAGTACCTGTATATAATGGATATATATAATTAATGATATATCTAAATGATGAATATAATTCTGGAATTAAAATATATATACCTCTCATTTAGTTTTAATTCCATTAATATGACCAAGAAATGAAAGTAGCGTTCATGCGTACGTACGGCTTACCGTCTCCATGAACGGTGCATTTCATTTCTTACCTATAAATGATTATGTAATATTATAAATACATGTATATTCTGGATATATATGATACATATTATATCCAAATCGGGAATTTCATTCTGGATATAAAGAACCTTTGACCACATGAACAACATGTAATTGTAAGAAGTCCACTTTCGACTTAAGAACCCAATATTGACAAAACAAACATTATTAACTTAAATGGTTACATAATGTTTATAACATGGAAATAAGTGATATAAAAGGAATAATGAACTTTAAAAAGGTTCTTAATCAAGTATAAATTAACTCAAGTTTATTATTCAGGATGTTAAAGAACGATCGAGTCAAGTCGGACCCGAGGTAAGGGACTTCGTCTCAATCTCCTTTCATTGAGGCATATTTGGTTTTATGCACAACTTTCTTTTATACGGTGTATAAACCACTTTGACTTTTACTTTTATACAAAAGGAATCGTTTTCTACGAAGCGTTTTACTAAACGACAAAAAGGAATTTTTCTTTTAACGTACGCGGTGACAACGACCTTTTCCGCCATCGCGAGTATTATTTGGTCTTTGCCTTTCTCAACAAGATGTAATGTTTTTTAGAATAAAATAAATACCATATACTCTTTTATGTATTTTTTTATTGAAAATGGTTTTGAAAAAGGATTCTATTATGTCAATATATTTATGATATATTGTGATTGAAATGTGGAAATGTTATCATTCCTTTATATTGGTTTTATGTTTTATGATTTTATAATGGTATTTGGACATTTTAACGGGTGGTTACGTTATAAACCATATGACGGGTGGTGCCGTGAATACCAGGACGGGTGGTTACGTTATAACCTCCAATACATTGGGTATGGAAGTCGGCCGTATGGCTATTCCATTAAGTATGTATGGAAATTGGCCGTATGGCTATTCCATTAAGTGATATGTGTGGGAATCGACTGTATGGTTATTCCACTTAAGTATGTTTATGTCCCAAGTTACCTTTATATATGTTATGTGTTCTTTTTATGGATTTTATGGTAATCCTTTGGTTACAAAAAGGTATGTAATGATACTTTATTCAGTGAAGAGTTTTTACTACTTCATGAAGGTGAAGGTATTACTTTGATAGAGTATATATGGTTTATTTTATGTTTGAAAAACTAACAGTTTTCATTCTTTGTGTATCCCTTACTGAGCTTCTTATGCTCATCCCAAGTCTTTGAAATGTTTTTCACAGGACTTAGCGTGGAATAGGGTCAAGGATGGGATCAAGGGAAAGTCATGCTACCTAAAACATGGAACTATAAATGTTTCTTTTTAAGAGTTTTTATTTTATGGAAATTTAGTAGAAGCGACTACTTTGTAATCTTTTGAGATGTAATAGTTATGTCCTAATTCTCTAAAACTCCAAACCTGAAAATATCCTCAATGTGAATTACTCATTTAATTCAATATTAAGTAAGGTTTAAGGCTGGGGCCTTATAGTTGGTATCAGAGGTCGGTTTAGATAACTTTAGCGGTTATGGTATTCATTAAGCATATGTGACATTACCATAATGGTTAGGATTTCAGACAGAGTCCTAGTTTTAGATAAATTTAATGAGTAAGAATATCTTAGTGTTTATCTCCCTCATTAGTACATGATGGTTGTGTTGTTATACTCACACTGACCCTTTTTGGTTTTATTAAATGGCTGGATCTAGCAGGCACCAAGGTAACGGTGGATGTGAAGGAAACTGTGACAGTTTTCTGAGCGAGCAACTGAATGATATGGGGGCTGTAATTAGAACTCTTGTTTTTATCCTCAACCAAATTTCTGGAGTCATTATTGACCACCTAAACCTTGGAGATTTCTCTAAGGAATCATATTTGCAAGAAAAAAATCCCTACGGAAGTACAGTTAATAATCATAAAGGTAAGTGTGTTCAAAAACCTATGTGTCAAAGATGTGGAAAGAAACACCTAGGAAAATGATTCAAAGGGACAGAAATATGCTATAGATGTGGAAATGAAGGTCATAAATCAAGAACCTGCCATGGAAAAAGGAAGCATCCAGTTGACTCGAGGAAAGGGAACAAAGTTCTTTCTAAGGGATCAATTGAATGTTTTAAATGTGGTGTGCATGGTCATTATGCAAACACATGTCCTATGAAGAAGTTTCGTGAATGGGGTCACCAAGAGTGTACCAATATTCGTTTACCAATACCTAATGCCATTCCGATTGAGGATGAAGAAACTGACAATGACCAATCAAAGGTATGTACTATTTCATGACTATTGTTTTCCTATTTTGGAATCTTAGGATATGATTCATGATTTTGATTGTAGGAAAGAGGTATTTTGTAATAAGTTGGAAAGGAATGGTTAATGGATCATGAAGAATGTTGAATGAGTAAGATGTCAACATTTAAGGGCTTCAAGAGTTATGGTGAAATTCTTAAGAGTATTATGTCTCTTTTGATGATGGGGTTACATTAGAAGACTTTTTATATTATGTGTAACCCTGATGTTTAATACAGGAAAATTTTATTCAATAATAGTTATCTTTTATTTTGTGGACATAGTTATAAATAACCATTTGGGTTTATATGATCCTTACTTTTGAGGTAATTATGGGTTACTATATGTTATGATTGAAGTGAAAGGCATGAGAAAAAATTGAGGTTAAATTATGTTATGGTTATTTTTGATGATTTTATCCCTTTTTGGGGAATGATTTGAGAATTATATAGTTTTGGAAAAAGGACAACACCTAGACCGTGTGACTACCCGTCGCGTCAGAAAAAGCTGCGGGAATCGAATCCACAACCAAAGTGCGACGGGTATTTATCGCCTACCACTAGACTACATGAAGTCCCTGGTTAGTTTCACTGATTCTTTTTAGTTATATGATTTTATGAATTAAGATTAAGTTGATTTTGGGTTATTTATGAAAATGATTAACCTATCATGGAGGATATGTGATTAGGATAATTACTTTTCAATACGAGACTTTAAGAGCAACTGATTTTGTTTGGAGATAAATGTTACGATTTAACTTGGAAGACTATGTGACTAAATCCTTCAAATATTTGGGTTTCAATCTTATATTGGTTTACTTTGAAGAATTTTATGGACAAATTTTTTATTGAATGGTCTTTGTTGAACTTTGGGTATTGTTTGATAAATTTTGGAGATTAAGAATAGATTTGTTTTTTTAAGGATTATCCTTTTTGGGTATTATCTGATCTCATAATAACTTTTTTTTGTTTTAGTTTTGGTTAAGGTCTAAAAACATGGGATGTATATAGTTATCTTTTGTGGATTAGGTGATTCTCTAGAAGTTGATTATAATACTCTTAATGTGAACAAGTCTTCCTAAATACTCGTCTTTTGGAGAAAATACGAGTTTGTGTAAAAGTTGAAAGTCAACATGATAATTGATTATGTTTCCTTATGAATAAATTACTCAATAAAAAGTAACTTAAAACAAAATTTTTTTCTATTAACTTTTCCTACTGGGGAATCGAATACCGTTTAACCCATCACAAGTTTGTGATTTTCTCGTGGTTAACTTTTTCCTAAACATGTTTTCTATCACTCTCCATCAGAACATGACCCTTTGTTTTTTCCTCCATGTCCATATTTTCATACTTGGAATCCTAGTATGGGTTAACTCGGGTGACCTTTGTACTTATCCTTCTTTATTTTAAAGTGATTTTTTTACCGAATCTTGTTCTGATGTGGGACTTTCAAGGATGTTTCCAAGCCCAATTTTAAAATTGTGAGGACACAATTCCCAAAAGGGGGGAAGGATGTAACACCCCAGGTAAATAAAGAATATGACATTTTCATATTTATCCATATTTGTGAATAAAATATTGATATGACTTTAAAGGGGACGCTATGCTCGATGGCGTACCCAACACGCAACAACGAGTTTCTTGGGAATCTTACATTGCACTCTAATAATAAAATAATATTATTTTAAATGGTAGTTAACATGTAGTCGTTGTATTGGCGGGAATGGATAGAAATAACTGAAATATGATTATATATGTTTTTAAATGTTTTTACATTTTTCCAATAGAGGATAGAGGCTTAAAATACGGAAAGAATTCAATTTTAGGCGTATATGCCCTAGTTTTCACTAAAGGTTCACTTATCGCCTTTTGATGGCGAACTGTCATTAAATATAGTTTCTATCACTCTTATACATTCTTTTGGACCAAATAAAACTCTTCTTTATTATCGGGACATTAAATTTTACTTTGTGTAAATTTTTGGTATTTTTCTGATAAAGTTCATTTTTTAATGAATAGTGTAAAATGTTGTATTTTAATTCAAAACCTCTTTTTAATATAATTTATTTATATGATTAGATTATCTTTTTAATTGGTTTTAAAGTTAAATTATAAAATATTTTTACCATTAAATCCAATAGTGGTCGTTGGAATCAA
Organism: Viscum album; assembly: GCA_963277665.1. Classification (NCBI taxonomy): domain Eukaryota; kingdom Viridiplantae; phylum Streptophyta; class Magnoliopsida; order Santalales; family Viscaceae; genus Viscum; species Viscum album. Next base: position 716,572,725 of record OY728138.1, on the reverse strand, counting down.
TTTCACTTTGAAATCGGACTTAAACTAGTGTCAATCTTTTGATACTTATTGTTTCATAAAAACACGCTATTTGCTCTGACAGCGGGAATTAATTATTAAATTAATTACTGTGACTTATTTGTTTTGAATTTTGTAAAATATATTTAATTTTTTAATTCTTAATATCAAATATAGCTTAGGGTGAATTTTTGGTAATTTTTTGAAAAACTTCAATTTTTGATGAATAGTGAAACCACTAAGTGGTACTTATAAAGACTGATTTTCCGTTTAAATGAAATTTTGCCATCATTGTGTTTTGAAGTTCAAAAATATGACATACATGGTTGTCATTAAGAAGTAAAATGTGGTTCAATGAGATTATAATAATTTTTTTGGTGAATAGTAACTTATTAAGTTCTTAATCGCGATTAGTGGTAATTATTGTAGTTTAAGGTAAAAATAATGCTTTAATAATATGAAATGACCTAGAAACATGTCCCAAACTTATTGGATGTATCATGGCCGACCAAGAAAAGCCATGGGTCAACTTGGGGACCCCATGGAGACACTTTGGTTGGGAAATGACATAAATAACTTTTTATTTAATGTAAAAGTAAAAATGACACAAACATAATATGTTTTACGAAAACAATTTTTACATGGGGCTATAATTATCCGATTTTTGATTATAAATAGTCATTGGAAAGATAAAACTATTTCCTACATCATAGTAATTTTTTTATAATTTTTAGACATTAACTAAATTAAATTATTTATGACATAATAATGATGCAGCGATGACATCATTATTTGACGATTTAAATAAAATGGAAAGATAATGTAAAATCTATGAACTACACATGTCCAAAACTTATTGGATGGGTGGATTTCGAACCCTTATCACCTTATCCACGAATTATATCAATTTGGGACCTTTTAAAACCGAAACACATTTTCAAATAAAGTAATATTTCTTTACTTTCCAAAAGTACCCCTCCTCTCCTCTTATAAAAGGCCCCCACCTCTACCACCTTACACACACTTCTCAAGCCTTTGGCTCGGCCAACCCCTTCCCATTTAATCTCTCCAAATCCCTCTCCTCATCCTAGAGGATTCCCTTTGGGCAGAATCCTTTCAAAGGAAGCCTTTAGGCTCAAATCAAAAGGAGTTACACTTTTAAAGGTAATTCATTCTCTCATGTTCATTTGTTTTATTTTGCTTCTCCAACCCCCTAAAATCTTTTTATTTACTTATTTTGTAACAACAACAGTATCTTCAATATACTAGGATGTTGTTATAATATTTACTTGAGCTACACTCTCACGCAACTACATCAAATGGTTAAAGAACATACGGTTTCCGTGGATGGTGAAATTCTGCCTCCCGAAATGATGATTGTTCAATACTCATTTAACACCTTCAAAGGTGGCCATTATGATGTCACTATTTTTATATATGATATATAATATGTTTATTGTTTCTTTAAGCTTCTGTATTTTTCATTTTGGGCATACCTTTATGGTTTCCATTATGGGTAAACACGATATCTTCATTTAAGGAAGTGCGGACTACCGCCCCCTCAAAGTGATGTGATTCGTTAATGCCATATGTGGGACGTGTAAAGGATGGATTTAAAGTTATTATATATGATGTTATACTGGAATTATAATATACCTCTATATCATTATTATTTCTTTCTATTAAAGTATGAGATAGAATTGAATGTAGCGTTCATGCGTACGTACGGCTTACCGTCTCCATGAACGGTGCATTTCATTTCTTATCCCCAAATGTAATGTACTATTAAAAGTACATGTATATAATGGATATATATAATTAATGATATATCTAAATGATGAATATAATTCTGGAATTAAAATATACATACCTCTCATTTATTTTTAATTCCATTAATATGACAAAGAAATGAAAGTAGCGTTCTTGCGTACGTACGGCTTACCGTCTCCATGAACGGTGCATTTCATTTCTTACCTCTAAATTATTATGTAATATTATAAATACATGTATATGCTGGATATATATGATATATATTATATCCAAATCGGGAATTTCATTCTGGATATAAAGAACCTTTGACCACATGAACAACATGTAATTGTAAGAAGTCCACTTTCGACTTAAAAACCAAGTATTGACAAAACAAACATTATTAACTTAAATGGTTACATAATGTTTATAACATGGAAATAAGTGATATAAAAGGAATAATGAACATTAAAAAGGTTCTTAATCAAGTATAAATTAACTCAAGTTTATTATTCAGGACGTTAAAGAACGATCGAGTCAAGTTGGACCCGAGGTAAGGGACTTCGTCTCATTCTCCTTTCATTGAGGCATATTTCATTTTATACACAACTTTCTTTTATACGGTGTATAAACAACTTTGACTTTTACTTTTATACCAAAGGAATCTTTTTCTACGAAGCGTTTTACTAAAAGACAAAAAGGAATTTTTCTTTTAACGTACACGGTGACAACGACCTTTTCCGCCGCCGCGAGTATTATTTGGTCTTTGGCATTCTCAACAAGCTGTAATGTTTTTTAGAATAAAATAAATAACATATAATATTTTATGTATTTTGGTATTGAAAATGGTTTTGAAAAAGGATTCTATTATGTCAATATATTTATGACATATTGTGATTGAAATGTGGAAATGTTATCATTCCTTTATATTGGTTTTATGTTTTATGATTTTATACTGGTACTTGGACATTTTAATGGGTGGTTATGTTATAAACCATATGACGGGTGGTGCCGTGAATACCAGGACGGGTGGTTACGTTATAACCTCCAATGCATTGGGTATGGAAGTCGGCCGTATGGCTATTCCATTAAGTATGTATGGAAATTGGCCCTATGGATATTCCATTAAGTGATATGTGTGGGAGTCGACCGTATGGTTATTCCACTTAAGTATGTTTATGTCCCAAGTTACCTTTATATATGTTATGTGTTCTTTTTATGGATTTTATGGTAATCCTTTGGTTACAAAAAGGTAAGTAATGATACTTTATTCAGTGAAGAGTTTTTACTACTTCATGAAGGTGAATGTATTACTTTGATAGAGTATATATGGTTTATTTGATGTTTGAAAAACTAACAGTTTTCATTCTTTGTGTATCCCTTACTGAGATTCTTATGCTCATCCCAAGTCTTTGAAATGTTTTTCACAGGACATAGCGTGGAATAGGGTCAAGGATGGGATCAAGGGAAAGTCATGCTACCTAAAACATGGAACTATACATGTTTCTTTTTAAGAGTTTTTATTTTATGGAAATTTAGTAGAAGCGACTACTTTGTAATCTTTTGAGATGTAATAGTTATGTCCTAATTCTCTAAAACTCTAAACCTGAAAAGATCCTCAATGTGAATTACTCATTTAATTCAATATTAAGCAAGGTTTAAGGCTGGGGCCTTATAACCATTATTATAATAATATTTTATATTATAGGAATGATTAAAATTTTGTTAATAAACATGAATTTATGATTCCATTACAAAACTAATAAGAAATAATGAATCAAAGTTTATAACATCTAATGATGAATATAATCCATAATTGACTAATATATGTATAATAAATTATTAAATATTAAGAGTATAAATATAAATATACAGGAATAATTCTTTTTAATAAGTGATTAATATAGTAATAACTGTTATAAAGTATGTTATAATGTGTTTGTGTAAGAGAAAATACAAGGTAAGGGTTTATTATCTCAATATTCAACCCTTGATACATTTTTATAATTATTCCTAATGTTTTCTACTGTATGGTGTATCTACATACCCTTTAATATTTTTTATGATGATAATATCATAGTTAATTTTATTTAATATTCCATTTAATATTTTATACGTCAATTTGTTTTGATACGAAGGCTTATACTATTGTAAGGGTTCATTATCTCTAATTTCAATTCCTTGAGACGTGTTTATGTTACACAAAGTTCATTTCATTTTATGGTGTACTTTTGAATGCTTTTATATTTAGTATCATTATTCTCTTATGAATAATTACATTTAATGTTCATGTTGAAATTGTATCCTTCCATGGGGTTTTATTTGAATGTTTATAAATCTATAAGTATTATGTGTATATATTTTCAAATCTTGGAGATGAGTTCTGTATTAAAAACCATTTTTTATTTTTATGGTGTATTCACTACCATACAATTTTCCCATTATTATTACATTACCATTACTATATGGTTGGTTTATTCCTATTTTTTCATTGAGGTATGATTCATATTTAGGACATGTTTTATTAAAACCCATATCTTATATACAATTTATTTTGTAAAATTTTATGAATGTATGAACATAATACAATCACAAGTGATTGAGAGGCCTTTTTTATTTTAGAAATTATATACATAGTAAAATATGCTGAAATAATTATACAAAAACATTATCTAAAACTTCATAACATGATTTTTAAATTCCATTTCTCTTCTAAAATTACATGGGATAACCTATGCACATACGTATGAAATTGGTGAGAAATTAATCATAGTAAGAGAATAATAAAAGAACTACATGAAGAAAATAAAAAAAAGTTACTTAATAGGAAAATCAAGGTGAAATAAAATATGTGATAATAATAAAAATTTACATCGAATAATTATATAATATGATAACATAATGAAAAAAAGGAATGTGTAAAATAAATAAAACAAGACATCATAAGCCTAATTCAAGGATGGACATCAAGAAATAATAATATAGTGGAATTAAGATAACCTTGTGTTCACTATACATTATATTTCATGTGATTAAAACATTACATAATTCCTTAGAGGGTGGTATAATTTTACGACCACTTATCACATTCTTATAATGTACAAGATTTTCTTTTGCACATAGATCATACAATATAAGAATTAATTTCTTCAATTTTAATTTAATTATTGAATATTATGGGTGAGATAAATGTATGTCTCTAATAAATGAAGTATTGGTACATCCAGGAGAATTCCCTTGAGTGGAAATGGAGAAGGGTATTCCCTACATAAATGCTTGGCATGGAATATCAAAAGATAATTATTCTGTATAATGGGTGTGCATAAATATTAATGGAAGGGTTTAATGAGATTCAAATGTGGTCTCTCAAAAATTATAAGTATATTAATGGTTATGTGTAAAAATATATTCCAATATAAAAACTTGGAAATCAAAAGGTATAAAAAAATGAAATGGATTGAATAAAGAGAAGGAGGATAGGATCGCTTACCATAAGAGGGAAGTTCTAAAAGCATATAAGGATCATATTAAGTTTTTGGTAATACCATGGGAGGGATTTATAGATAAATAAAGAGTAAATTAATAGGTAATGAGTTTTGAGTGAATAGGAGTGCATGGTTAGGTGGGTATTTATAGAAAAATAGTAGGGAATATTTTATTAATTTCTAAACATAGGTTTTGGAATCTATATAATAAAATAATAAAACATATAAACCTTAAACTGAGATTTTTCCAAATAGTAATTGTTATGAATATATTATAATAATATTAACTAAAATCATTAAAATAATAAAATTGGTGATGTGAAACTGATTCATGTTCATAATGAAATGATTTTAAAACCCAAAAATATAATATTATTCTAGAGGATACATTAATGGATTGTAAAATGGTAAATATCATTAAAAAGTTTCATAAATTGGAAATATATATTTCTCATGGATTCTTTATAAGGTATTAATAACATCATGTTTTTATTTTACATTGTCGTAATTAATATTGTATATTTATATAGTAGTGATATTTACCCAAAAATAGAATATATTAAAAAATTATGAAAAATTAACCATTGGATAATTTTCACATGATGATTTAAAAAAATTATTTCTTTTATATTTTTTTTCAAAATACGAGAATGTTACCTTAAAATCCTTGCGTGAAAATAATAGTTTTGATGACATGTACCATTTTCTGACCCTTATAAATAATTTATTGAACGTAATGAAATGAAATTATCATTTCTATTAAAATAATAATTATTTACATAGATTATATAATCTAAATAAAATTTAATCCATGATTTATTGAATTTAATAAAAAGGGTTTCTTGATTGAAACTATATATATTTCCCAAAAAAATAAAATTTTGATTTATTAGTATCAAAATAATTTTTTTACAAAACTCATTATTCATCGATAAAGTAATAATAAAAATGGATTAGTATAATCTCAATTTCATATATAATAAAAAAAATATGGTATTAGGGTATAAATACATAACCCCTTGTTACACCATCATGTTCCCTAAGGGTATGGTGTGTGATAGTGAAACGTTATGGGGGTGTTTTGAAGTACATGGGTTGGTCCATAATCTCAATAACCGTGAAATTATATGATAAAAAACATGGGTCATGTTTCTTTTTTAAATCTCTATTTGGAATTAGTCAATGGTAAATCCCATTGATGTCATCTCCCTCAAAATCACTATTAAATAGGATTTATAGCGTATGATATTACTGGTAGAGACCATCGCTTCTTCTATCTCTGAAAACTAGTATTTACAAAAAACATAATATTTATTAATCAAAAAGGTAACTATATAATAGCTCTATTATCATCTTATATTATTCATAATATTATTTCAAATATGAAATTAAATAATGGTCTAAAATAACCAAATTAGTTTATGTATTTTTATAACTAAATTACTAAATAATTTATTTATTCATTCGAAATGGAATTTAATTTATTAAATTTTATTACATTATGTTCTTCACCCTTAAACAATTTCCCCTTTTAAATTAATTTATTACACAAAAAAAATGAGGGTAGTTCTGTTTTATTTCCTCCTTTAGTTCCCAAGACCTTTCTTCAAATATTTGGTTTCACAACGTTACTTTGACAAGGTGAGTTTGATTATTTTACAGAAATTTGTATTTTTTATTTAAGGTTATCACATAATAATACTTGTATGAAATATAATTCTATAATGAAACCACCTATATATTTGTTTCATGTCATTGTTTAATTATGTACTTGTTTAGGAGGGATACATGGAACACATCATGTATATTGGATAGGTTGGGTCGAAGTCCTAGTAGATAGGCCACAACACTAACATGATCAAGGATATTAAAGGGGGAGAAATATATAGGGCTATTCATTACCTTGTACCCATATCTCATGAATTTTGTAAAGACCCACATTTTCCATGTAATTTTTTTTATATGAATATATTCTAAGGCTGCAAAATCTAACGGTGTTTGATTCTGAGGACCAGTGTGCTCGGAAAAGAATTTTAAATTTTCTTAAGGTACATTTAGTAAACATGTGAGCGGGAAATCCTATCTTTTGAATTGGTGCTCAGAATTGAAATCTGAGGGTACCATTGTACTCACATCGTTGAGGTTCACTTAAGAGAGCCTTACCATCAACTGTAGTGGGTTGATAGAGGATGTTGGTTTTTTGCAGTTTTGGTGGAGTATTAATAAAATAAATCTAATTTATTTTAAATATCCTCCTCTTTTAATTAGGTTTTGGTGGTGGGTACCACAAGGGGTGGTCGGGAATTTAATTCAATACATTAAATTCCCGGTTACACAAAATTTTTTTACCACCCAACATGAAATTAAGGAGGTTCATTAATTTCACCAATTAATGAACCTCTCTTAATTATGTGTTGTAAAGTCAACTCCCATAGTCTTTATTTTTGAATTACGTTGAAAAAGGAGTAGTGTTTTTGGGAGATGGGGATTTGGAGTAGCCTCTTAATGAAGAATTGATCCATCAAGAATGAACCAAAGATCGTTGTTTGAGCGGTATAATTGGAGGATTTCTTCAGGATCGACTAACACTGACCCATCATCAAAAGAAGGATGCTCTCTGACAACTCATGATGTAGGGTTTTTTATTTAAATATTAATAGTTTTTGAATCAATTATCTTCTCCCTTGATAAGATGATATTGCAGAGGGTGCAAGCCAAACGAACAAGGTCTGTCCCTCCACCTCTTGTTCAATCATTTCATTCAAAGCGGGTGAATTTTTGGGTTGGATGGAACCCAAATATGAGGGTCAAGAAGTGATGGAGATGACCTGAGACTCCAATAGGTGTGATTGGATGAAAAACAGACCATCGGAGCTCACCCGATGGCCTTCATTAGACCACCTAAATGGTACCGACATTGCGGAACTAGAGACACACGCTGGAAGGCTATGGCGGTAGAACACACAAACTGGCTGTGATGAGGGCGGTGCGTCATCGTGCGCTGCAAGAGGAGGTTGCAGCGGTCCGTAGGTGGTCGACACTAGTCGGGCGCAGAGGTGGAGGGACGTCATTGCGCATCATAGGAGGAGGATGCCACAACATTTTAGTCATGGTGGTTAAGTAGGGTGGCTGGCACTGGACGACCGTAGAGGCGGTGTTGCACACCATCACACGCCACTAAAGGAAGAGGCAAGGACCCGCTTTTAATGGGTCCCACGGCGACCAGGTAGCACGACATGGCTCCACTACTTCAGATATTGAATGGCCTAGCCATTCGGGAGAAAGGGGGAGTAACCCCCTGTTCCAGCTAGGGTGGGCTCAGCTCCCTTCTACTGGATGAGACAGACCCCCTTACGGGCTGGGTTGCACCCTCCTGCGGGTTGGGTTTGGCCATCCTGTGGGCTAGGTGATGATGCCGTACGGGCCATTCCACACCTCCTTGTGGGTCGGGAAACACCCCATGTGGGCTGGGCCAGACCACAGCCCAGTGGGCCAAGCCCACCTTGGTCAACCCCAATAGGACGGTCCCAGACCAGTTCAGGCTGGGCTGGGTCGGCCCTGCACTGGGTGGGTCCGACTGGGTCGGACTGGAACCAGACCCATTGAGGCCTAGTTTTTCATAAAATGACATAACGTGAAATCCGGAAATCAATTTGACAAACCATCTGTGGAACTGGGATCCATGGAGAGAGATGGTCCTTTTGGTATAATTTACTCAAATTTTGGATAAAGAGGGAGTATGGCTGGGTTGGATCTAATCTAAATCCAACCGGGCCTTGGGTACTAAATTTCTTATAACTCACAGACCAAGAATTCGATTGACACGCTATCTATCACGTTAGAAAACTTATGACATGGCGGTCCTTGGGGTTACTATTTTTCAGAGCTTAATGGTGGTTGAGGTATGTCTAATATCTCGGGGATCATATTCTATGGAACACAAGAACACCCGGTGTGGGGAACCTTAAATGTAGATGTCTTGGAAGTAGCGACTCTGTTTGGATCAGCATCATAGTGACCCCATGTGGATCACCATCACAACTACCTGATGTGGAGTAGTTTTAGAGTGGCCCATCAAGGATTAGAAACATGCAACCCTATGTGGATCAACATCGAGTGACTCCGTATTAATCAACATTCCAGTGACCTTGTATGGATCAACATTCTAGTAAACCTATGTGGATCAGCATTCTAGCGACCCTATATGGATGAGTAGTAGCGTGACCGGATGCTGACCAGCCTTACAGTGGCCCCTCGTGGAATAGAGACTTACATCCATCAGTGGATCAAGAATAGAAAAAATTATTTGTGGATCAGTTGTGGAACTTCTAAATAGAATAAGATGATATTATTTAAGACTAATCATCTATATACCTGATCTCTGAGTTGTATACCTGGTGTGAGATAACTATTCCTTCATGCTTTGTGATTGAGGTCTTTCTATATAGTTTTTCATTTGTGGAACTCTGGGAGACCTTTGTCGGTATCAGGGTCCCTTATGAGTATTCTTATACTCACACCTGCATGGGTTTCACCCACACCTAGTTTTGTTTGGTGCAGATGAGGAATATCATTGAACAAGGTTTGGGATCAACGACTGGATGGTGCATGGAGGCAGACCTGTAGAAGTGACGTGCCACAGTGACGAATAACCATGAGTTGTAGCTACCCTTCTGGTAGGAACTTTGGCAGATGATTCCTGAAGATGTGTTTATATTGCCGTTGTACTTTTCAGTTGGGTTTGTAATCTGTCCCCCTTTACTTACAGTACTCACCCTTTTTACTTTAAGTACACATCTTTTTACTACTGCAGTTTTACTACATGGGTTGTGCTTGTTGTATTCTTGAAATGTGTGTTTATAGGTTTAATTTTATTTCATTACCATTTTTCTGGTATATTCCTTTATGTACAAGTCGCCAACCCCTGGCCTATGGTTGGCAGGCTTGGGGTATTCATCGCATATGCCCCAGGGGACGGGTCGTGAAAAAGTGGTATTAGAGGATTCAGTTATACCGATGAAACAGGACTCTGATATTTTAGTAGAGAAATAGTGTTAAGGGTTTTGAGTGTGGTTTTTAGTTTGGGGAGTCCTGTGTTTGTGGGAAAACTGATGTATCCATACACCAGGACCCTAAATTCTGATTTCTGACTCGATGCACAAAAACACTAATTATGTGTGTTTTGGAAATGTTTTTACTTTGATCTATTTAATTCAGATCACCAAGTATAACTTATTGTCCATGGTGCAGTTGTTTCCTTTTGTGATTCCACCCCATATACAACCATCCAATATTCTAGTGAGAGTTTGTGAGGACGTCCCACCGAGTGATGAGGCTTCAGGGCAACACCCTCTTACGATGACAATTCCATCGAGTCGTGTACCAGCAACACTACTACCCATTTGGACACCATTTCCACTAGTCCCACCAGTAAGTAGTGAATGTCAATTGAGAGTGTTTCATGAGTTTCAGTGGAAGTGTCCTCAAAGGTTCCAAGGTGAGATGGATCGGCAGGCAGCTGAGGACTGGCTGGATGCTGTGGCCAAAGTTTTTCGCCTGTTTGGGACACCAGCTGACCAGATGGTGAACCTAGCTATAAGTCTTTTCTAGTCACCAGTAGGGAGATGGTGGATCCTGACACTCCCAATACAAGATGAGGTGACCCCTACCTAGGACAATGTTTAGGGATACATCAGGGCATTGTTCGTTTCAGAGACTCTATGCTCTATGTGTATACAGGAGTCGCTACACTTATAGTAGGCTAACCTGACTGAGGCCCAGTACTCAACGAAGTTCACTGACGTCTCACGCTACTATATATACATGGTGAGATAACCTTTTTTAGGGTCCATACCTTCGTGAAAGTACGCCAATGGGATATCAATGATTCTATGGTATCTCTTAGCATCCCAACGCATGATGGAGTACTGGAGTGATCACTCTTAGTGGAGTTCATCCATACTGAGCAGTCACTGATAGTGTGAACCACCATAAGGAAACTTGTAGTAGAGACATCTGTGGCTTGTAGTAGAACAATGACATAGAGGTCCAAGTGGACCAATCCTTCTTGGTGGATGACCCCAAGACGTAGGGTCAAAGGTACGAGGCTCATGAGGTAGAGAAGACTATGATTCACATGCGGTGGGTAGGGTCACATGGCTCACGACTACCCGACCTACATCACTGATTACCTACAGATAGTTGGGGGAATACTGAGGCAGAGATAGAGATTCAAACATGGAGGTCCACAACCAGCAGGTGTACGTGGTAGAGGAGTTTGTCATGCAACAGGCAGTGGGTGGTGATTCAATGATCTAATTCGACCACCTTTAGGTGGTCCACCCCAACCCGAGAGAGCAGGTGGATAGAGACGAGCTCAACTTCAGGCAGTTGAGGCCTATGAAAATAGTGTTCTAGGGATGATTTGAGGTACGATCTGTGTCTACTACACCATATAATCAGTACTTATAGTCATAGGTTCCAGTCACTTTTCCATTTCCATGACCCTCATTCAGAACTCTGAGATTTTTTTTGGAGCAATTGCATCGATCATTATAGCTACAGACTTCTACGGGAAGGGATTCAATGATTACATACTAGTGTCAGTAGTGTGAGCTTACTCTAGGAGGTGAGATCTTCGGTTGGGATCTTCTAGTAGTAGTGTCGATTCCATACGATGTCATTTTGGGTGTAGACTATTTATCTACAGTCCATGCACAGATTGACTGCATTTGGTGCAACGTGAGGTGTGTCCACTCGGATGGGACTAGGTTTTCCTCCAATGGAAAGAATGGATCCTTTGTAGAATAATATGGAATTACCCAGATGAGGGTATAGCTGATCACCCATAAATTGGAAAGCCTTACCCTTGGAGTAGTTGATGTTGACTGTCTGATCTATCAAGTAATGGTAGACCCGTATGTTGATGTCTTCCCTGGTGATGTTCTAGGAATACCTCCTCATAGATTGGTGGACTTATACATTGACCTATACCTCTCTATGACACTGATATCTATACCATCAGATCATATGGCTCCCACGGAGGTTCGTGCATTAGGGGTACAGATGGATGACATGTTGAGGAAGGGGTTCATAAGGCACAATTTTTCTCTATGGGTAGCCCTGATTTTGTTCTCCAAGATGGAAAATGGGAGTTTGAGGCTCTATGTAGATTATCTGTGCCTAAACCTGGTGACTGTGAAGAACAAGTATCGTCTTCCTGGGATTGATTATCTCTTAGATCAGTTGAAGGGAGATCATTGGTTTTCAAAGATAGACCTTAGATAATTATATCATCATCTTAGGGTTTGAGATGAGGATGTGTATAAGACAGCCTTCAGATGTCGGTATAGACACTATGCGTTCTTGGTTATTCCATTCGGTGTGACCAAATCCCCTGAAGTGTTCATGGGACTCATGAACAAGATTTTTCAGCCATACCAAGATCGCTTTGTGGGGGTTTTCATCAAAAATATCTTGATATACTCAGTGTCATATGAAGAGAATTCCAATCATTTGTTATTAGTTCTGGATACAGTCTGAGAGAACCAGCTTTATGGTATGCCACTGAAGTGCTAGTTTGGGATACAAGAGGTACACTTTCTAGGACATGTTATTTTGAAGGCTGGAGTTGTAGTGGATTTTAGAAGATAGAGGTTGTACTTGCTTGGGATCCACCAATGAGTGTGATTGAAGTGTAGAGTTTCCTAAGGATGGTTGGGTACTACCATATATTCGTACCATAATTTTCTAAAGTTGTGACACCCTGGTAAGTGTTGATGAAAAAGGGACAGCTCTTCGTGTGGATGTAGAGATGCCAACAGATTTTTCAAGAGCCGAGGCAGAGACTGACGATTTCCCCATCATGAGGCTACTAGAAGAGGGTAATGGATATGTAGTCTACTGCCACACATCAGGGACCGGACTTGTATATGTCATGATTCAAGATAGAGCAGTGATCACTTATGTTTCATGAAATCTGAGACAACATGAGTAGAACTATGCTACCCATGACCTGGATATAGAAACATTGGTCTTTGTGCAGAAGATGTGGATGCACTACTTGATGGGTATGTGGTTCACTCTTTATTCTGATCATAGGAGTCTCAAGTATATCTTCTCATAGAAGTATATGAACCTGAGATAGGAGCAACAGATAGAGTTCCTCCCAGACTATGACATTGAGATAGTCTATACTCCAAGGAATGGGAACATGGTAACAATTGCACTCAGTTGGAGGTCTGGTCTATAGTTACTGAGTGAGGTGAAAGACCATATAGTCATGCTTCAGATATCATCCGTGGATAGAGATGGAGAAGCTTACCTCCAGTCTATGAAAATCACTCCCCGACTTCTTCAGCAAGTCCGGGAGGTGCAACTTCGGGACGTACATTGTGAGGCTCAACATGATCTAAAATTCTCTGTATAGGATCCTAATAGATTTTATGAAGGTTGGGAGAACATAATTATTTTCATAAGACACAAAACGGTAACAGTGAAGCTACAAGAGGAAGTGTTCTGGGATATTCATACATCCCTTTAGGAGGTACATCCTGATGTGGAAAAGATGTACCAGGACCTATGAAGTCAATACTAGTGGCCATAGATGAAGAAAGAAGTGGCGAAGTTCATTTGGTGATGCCTCACTTGTAAGAAAATATTTGCTAAACATCAATTTCCAAAAGGCTTTGCACATCCACTTGAGGTACAAGAGTGTAAGTGGGATGGTATATCTATGGAATTTATGACAGGGCTACCACATATGTCTAGGGGCCACGATTCCTTCTGGGTGATCACTGACCGACTCACCAAGTGAGCCCACTTCCTACCCATCTACGATCCGGGATCAGTACAGGTCTTGGGACGCCTCTACATACATGAGATTTTATGACTTCATGGGGTTCCATTGATGATTGTCACAAACTGTGAATCATGTTTTACATCCCAATTGTGGAAAGGATTACAAGAGGCATTTGGGATTCAATTGCATTTGAGAACCGCCTTTCACCCTCAGAAGAATGTTCAGACGGAGAAGGACATTCAGACTCTCGAGTACATGCTTCGTGCTTACATCCGAGATTATGGCCATTGTTGGGAGGATCACTTTCCCATGGTGGAGTTTGTATACAACAAAAACTATCACTCCACCATTGGTATGGCATTGTTTGGGGCATTGTATGGTCAACCATGCTGATCAACTCTATGTTGGACAAATCCAGAGAGTTTGTACTTATTGGTCCAGTGTTGGTACGGGCTACGACTGAGAAGGTTTAGATCATCTAGGAGTGGATGAAGACTGCACAATGCAGAAATAAGTCTTATGCTGGTAGGAGATAAAGGCCATTAGAGTTTGATAAATGAGGGAATGTCTTCCTGTGAGTCTCACCTTGATGAGGTTTGTAGAGATTTGGTTGGGGAAGGAAGCTATCTATGAGGTTCATCAGACCCTTTCAGGTTCTCAGCAGATTTGGAGAGGTGGTGTATCACCTAGATCTTCACCCATAGATGCATCGAGTGCTTGATGTTTTCCTTGTGTCGTAGCTGAGAAATCACATGCATGATACATCACACATTATCAACATGGGAGAGCTATACATTGATGTTGGGAAAACGTTTATGGATTTTATAGTGGATATTGGGGATCGACAAAAGCAAGTCCTTTGTGGATGATTGAAACCTCTGGTGCATGTTTGATGGTAGCATAAGAACCTCCAAGAGAGAACAAGAGAACGGGAGGCTCAGATATTTTCTCAGTATCCACACTTGTCTCTTTATATTATGTTGTGGATTTTAGGGTCAAAAATACATAACGTGGGGAGAATGTAAATAACCATATTTCCATGTAATTTTTTTAATTATATGGAACTATTCTGAGGCTTCGAAATCTGACAGTGTTTGATTCTGATGCCTGGTGTTCCTGGAATGGAATTTTAGACATTCTTATGGTATGCTTAGTAAATGTGTGAGTGGGAAATCATAAATTTTGAACAGCTGCTTAGAATTTAAATTGTAGGTCACCATTGAACTCACAACACCATGATTTGTTTAAGGTATCCATACCCTCGACAATAGTGATTGATAGTGGTAGTTAGATTTTTCAGTTTTCAGGGAGGATTAATAAAATAAATTTTATTTATTTTAAATATCCTCTACCTTTCATTATTTTTTGGAGTAGGGGACCACAAGGGGTGTTTGGGAATTTAATGAAGATCATTAGTTGACTAGTTACACAAAAATGTGTAACCATCCTTCACGAAATTAAAGAGGTTCATTAATTTCTCAAATTAAGGAACCTCTCTTAATTTTGTGTTGTAAAGTTTACTCTCTTCATCACTTTTTTTTAATTCGTTGGAAAAAGGAGTGGTGTTTTTGGGAGAGGGGGATTTTGAGGATCCTTTTGATGAAGTGAAGACCCATCAATCAAGAACCAATTATCATCATTTGAGTGTCATTGTTGGAGGTTTTCTTTGGGATCAAAAAACACCGACCAATATTCAAACACAGGACGCTCTCTAATGACTCATGAGGTAAGGTTTTGTCTTGTTTAAAATTCAAGAGTTGTTGAATCATTTATCTTCTATACTGATAAGATGCTAACGCGGTGGGAAAAAGCCGAATGAACAAGTCCATGCCACTCTGCCCCTTGTCCAATCATTGCATTCTACACTGGTGAATTTTTGGGTTGGACGAAACCCACATTCGAGGGTCAAGAAGTGAATGAGATGACTCAGGAAGCATGTATGTGTGATCATATGAAAAAACAGACCTCTAGAGCTCACGCAATAGCCTATGGAAGACCTTCGGCATGGCACGGGAGTGGCATCACTGCTGACCCACACCGGCAGGCTATGGTGGTGACATGCACTGGCTGGCCGCGGTGGTGGCAGCGCGCCATTGCATGCCACAAGAGAAAGCCACAAAAATATGTTGTGGTGGTCAGAAGGTGGCCAACCACTGAGGTGGAGGCCCTCTGTTCCACACCATAGGAGGAGGAGGTCACAACTTTTCAACCATGGTAGTTGAATATGGTGGTAGGCACCAATCGACCGTGGAGGCGGTGTGGTGTATCGTCGCACACTGCTGAAGGTGAAGGTAGGGACCTACTCTCTTTGGATCCTATGAGAGACCAAGAGGCACCTCATGGTGCCACCACTTCATATCCCAAATATCCTCACCTTTCGGGAGAGAGGGGGTAGCATTCCCCCCCTATTCCAGTTAGAGAGGGACCCATGCCCTCCTACGGGCTGAGTCGTGCCCCCCTGCAGGTTGGGTTGTGCCCTCTTGTGGGTCGGGCATCACCATCCTACAGCTTAGGCGGAACAATCCTACGGGCATGGATACACCCCCTGCATGCCAGGAGGCACCCCTCTACGGGCTCTATGGGCCGGGTCACGCCTCCCCGTAGGCCGATCTTTGCCCCCCTATGGTGGTCGGACTGTGGCCCAGCCCAACTGGGCTGCGTCGACCTTGTCTCGGACCCATCCATGCCCCATTTATCATAAAATGACATAACATGAAATCCAGATGTCTGTTTGTCATACCATCTATGGCACTGGGATCTTTGGGGCAAGACATTCCTTTTGGTATACTCCACTAAAATTTTGGATAAAGTTGGAGTACAACTGGGTTGGATCGAACCTGAATCCAACCGGGCCCTTGGTACTAAAATGCTTATCACTCATTGACAAGGCGTCTGATTGACGAGCCATATTTCATGTTGTAGCCCTTAATGACATGAAGGTCCTTTGGGTAACTCATTTATGGAGCTTAGTGGTAGTTGAGGTATGACTTATATCTCAAGGAGAACATTCTACAGAACTCGATCACACTGGGTGTGGGGAACCCTATGGCCAATTTTCTTGGAAGTAGTGACCCTGTGTGGATCAACATCATAGTGAACCTATGTGGATTAGTATTGTAGATACCCAATGAGGACCAGCTATTAAGAGTCCCATTTAGGATCAAAAACTGGTGACCGTATGTGGATCAACATTGAGAGACCCTGTGTAGATCAACATTCCAGCAAACCTATGTGGATCAACATTCTAGAAACCCTATGTGGATCAGCATTATAGTGACCCTGTGTGGATCAGCTATAGCATGACCCGATGAGGACCAGACTTATTGTGTCCCATCATGGAACAATGACTTATTTCTAAGAGTGGATCGATAATAGATAAAATTCATTGTGCATCATTTTTGGAACTTCTAAATGGAATAGGATGATATAGATTATGACTAATCATATATTTTACTAATCTCTAAGTTATATACCTGGTGTGTGATGACTATTTCTTCGTGCCTTGTGATTGAGGTTTTTCTTTATGGTTTATCGTTTTTGGAACTCTGGTATACCTTCAGGGTTCTCGGGGTCCCTACAAATTATTGGTATACTCACCCCTGCACAGGATGTTCCCACACCTTGTTGTGTCTTATGAAAATGATGAATAGATTTGACCGAGGCTTTGGAGATATTACTGGGAAGTGATCAGAGGTGGTCCTTTAGATTTGATAGTCCGCTGTGATGACTGACCATGAGTTGTACCTACCCTTAATTAGGAACCTTGGCGGATGATTCCATGAGTTGTTTTTTTCGTTGTAATTTTCTGTTGGGATTGTATTCTGGCCCCCTTTACTTGTAATAATTGTCATTTTTTACTTCCAGTACACATATTATTAATACTACGGTTTAACTACATGGGTTGTGCTATTTGTATTCTAGGACATTGTGTTTTCAGGGTTAAAGTCAATGCCTTTACGTTTTTCTGAGATATTCTTTTTGGGGCTAGTCACAAACCCCTGGCCTATGGAAGGTGGGATTGGGGTAGTCATAGCATGGGCCCCATGGGACAATTCGTGACAAATTTCATCCAAGGTTATATCTAAAGAAACATCTTATCTTTGACCTAGAACTCTAGGTATCATCAATGATTGTTTTTATAGATTTTATATCAATACTGTGTATATTTCTTATAACATTAAATGATTATAATGTTTTCTATCATCACTTTCATAATATAATGTCCTATATAATTTTTCTCTTGAACTTTATCTCAGCATGTCAGAGCATGAAACCTCTTACCATAAAGATTAGTATAAGATTCTATTTGAATTAAATAATGAAAAGTACTGTTATATGACAAATACACTAGGAAAATATACTAAACCAAACTTCCATGGAAATAAATTGAATTAGATCATATTATATACTCTATATTTTAATGTCACTTTTAGATAGGACATCTATATAAGTGTGATAAA
This sequence comes from Viscum album, assembly GCA_963277665.1. Lineage (NCBI taxonomy): Eukaryota > Viridiplantae > Streptophyta > Magnoliopsida > Santalales > Viscaceae > Viscum > Viscum album. The sequence continues at coordinate 716,554,234 of OY728138.1, read as the reverse complement.
CGGTACTGAAACACATATTTGAATCCAAAACATGATGAAGGTTTCTCAGAAACCTCAAGTTAAAACTTGGATCTTGATCAAATAAGATGGACAGTGTCACTCCATACAATCTTACCAATTCTCTTATATATATATATATATATCATGTAATGTTATTAAAGGGATAAATATTTCATTATAGAAATTAAATTCAATAACTTTATAAGGAGATAGACAACCACCCAAATATAGTTCTTTTCATTAGATTACATGGGGAGTCCAATGATGAAATCCATGGTTATATTTTCCAATTTCCATACTTGTATGTGAAATGGTAACATCATACCCAAGAGATTATAATAACCATTCTTGGCTTGTTGTAATACCAAGAACTGAGATATAAATTCTTCAACCCACACTTTCTGTTTTCCTATAGTAAGTTTTTCTTTAGATCTCCATACATCATAGTGAATATTCGATGAATAAAAAATGATAACCTATGTACATAATCGATAATTTATCCTTCAGTTATAGTTTTTATAGGACACATATTTGGGTTTCCAACATTAAAAATACATTTGTATCAAAGATGAAAAATAGAATATTCATCTCCTTTTTCTATATCACCTCTTTATCTTTTTAGGGATTTATGATTTTATCAGGAATGAATGTTTGAAAATTACTTTGATAACGGTAGGATGTTTTTTATATAAATATGTCCATGTCCATCCTTTACATATCTAAGAATATTAAATCCCTTTCAATAATCATCAATGATAGGACTGTAGGGTCATTTCTACTCATAGAATCTTTGAATTTGTTTCCTTTTTTTATGGTAATGGATCAAAATAATAATAATCCTTGATCGACAATAACCACTTTCATTAAAACCTATTATGGTAAATTTGTGCGAATATATAAATTGGGCTTTAGTGATCTGTATATATGTCACACTTCTCTTCATATAGATAATTCCACCAAATTTTCAATGTGAATGTCACTATATCCAATCCCATATAATGTGTGGATTAGTTCTACTAATTTATATTTAATTGGGAAGAGGCAAAGACTATCATATTGTCAACTTTCTTGAATATAAAACTCACACCTTTTTGGGAGACATAAATATTGATCACAAATAATTATCATATGGTTGTTAATGTGAGAAAAATTATAATTATAATAATATTATTTAACTCTTCAAAGCCCTCATCACATTAAAATTCCAAAAAAACATCAGTACCCTTAACAATATCAGGGTTATTGGGATTGAAAATCATGATCAATTTCCCAAAAATTGAAAATAGTACGTAGATAATCCAAGTGATCTATAGAATTTCTTCATTGTTGTTGGTATAAGACATCCTTCAACTACCTATATTTTTAAAGGATCTATATATATCCCTTTGAAGATGATAACATTCCCTAGAAATGTCACTTCCTTTATCCAAAAGTCACCTTTACTATACTTTTCATGTTACATATACATTATCATTTTATTTGGTAAAACATTAAAATGCTCCCCATGTTTCTCAATGTTTTTTGAGGATATAATATTTTGATCTATAAATACTACTAGGAATTTTTCATGGTAATTTTTAGAGAATCTATTCCTTAAATCCAAGAATATAGATATAGCATTAATGAGTCCAAATTTCATTACAATAAACTCGTAGTTTATATAACTTATAATAAAACTTGTCTTGAGGATATCTTCATTAATCAATACTTGATAATATCCTGACCAAAGATCCACATTACAGAAGTACATGGATCCATGTTCATGATAAAAATGTTATATCATCAATTAGTGAAAGTGGTTTCTTTCTCTATATAGTATTCTTATTTATCTCAAGATAATCAATACATAGGTTCATTTAACATTAATTATTATTAATGAAAAGGGTTGTTTTACCCAACGGTGAAGTACAGTGTATATAAACACTTAATACATATTCCCTAGTAGTTTCTTCTTTTTCTCTTTACGTTAAATAGTGGAGATACTATATAGTGTCTAGGATGTTAACAAGGATATGGGTATAATTTCGATCAAGAACTCAACATATGGGCTATCAGGTTGACTAGAAAATTCTTGGAGATACTCATTAGTGAATTCTCTTACAATGGGAGTTCCTTCATGGATGATCATTATCATATTATAAATAATTCATGACCCACATTCTAATAAATAAATATAATCAATTCTCAAGATGATAATTCCTAATGAGATTTAGAATTCTCCTAGAATGTTTATAGAATCGGAGGGTGATTTGTAATATGGAGAATGATTTACTAATCTCAACAACATAGGTTTAGTATATTCAAATAAATATAGTACATAACCAGAATAGAATTAAATAATATTAAATGGAGTATAATAAGGTTTTATGTGAAATTCATCCCAAATATTTTGGTAGGGGATGAGTTATATGGTCGGGATGTATTAATTGACCCATTTTCTATCTTCAGAAAAAACTATACTTACATGTTTTAAGGTGGTGTTGTAATAGTTCTACTAAAATTTTGTGATTTGAATTAATGCATAGAACCATTGTAACATAGGACATTTAATGTACAAGAATTCATGATAATACTTCACTTAATTATTTGATTCTTATTATAATAATTTTATTCATCTAAAATAAATTTATAGATGAGAATTTTCAAACTATTAAAAAAATAAAAGGGAAATAATAAACATTTATGGAATAACTCATAAATGAATAATAGTCCACATCTTATGAAAATTTAAATATAAACATCTATAGTATATTTCCGGGAATTAATGTTTATTGTATTTTTACCCTTCAAAAAATTCATAAATGGATTGCGAGATTACTATTTCATATACCACAAGACTGAACAACTAGTTGTGCATCAAAACCTCTTTTTCTTGCACCAGCAGACAATGGATTTCATACCAAGTGCACAATTTTTGTGGTTACAACCCTTAGGTGTAACCATGCCTGATCTACTTACACCATTAATATCAAAACATTAATTTTTCTTCTTTAATACAATATAATCTATAATTTCCAAAAAAAAATATTTATTATTTTCTTTTTTTTCTTATACCTAATGAATTGACTAAGGTTTTATAATCATAATACAAAAAAATAATAATACATTAATCTGATAATAACTATGAACAACCATTTATTTTCTAAAAATTATTGAATGATGTATTACAAAAAGATACATTTAATAAAAAACTATAAGAACATGATATCTAGTTTCATTATGAAATTATATACATAAAAAATTAAAATAAAAATTCAATATCATTATTTAAGACCCATTAAAATAATTTTAAAATTCTAATGCTCTTCAAAAACTCCACTGTAAAACATGGTGATATACATAAAAAATGTGTGAGATATAAATCCAGGTAACGGAATAATTAAAGAATAAAATGATTTAAGTAAATACATATGATTCAGGAGGCATATCATGGTGACATAAAGGAAGTAAGAATCATACACATGAATATAGAATCCTAATAAAAGAAGACAACATTACAAAAAAATAGGAATGTGGATAAAACAAAAAACATGACATCGTAAGTATAATTAAAGGTCAAACACAATGAAATAATATCACAGTGTGATTAGGATGACATCCCATACACCATACATAGTATCTCAATAAATAAAATCATTTCCCAATTCATTGGAGGGCTGTATAATTTCATCCACATAGATCATAAAACATAATAGTGAATTTAATCAAATTTAATCCCATAATTAAATATCATGGGTTATATTATTGTAATTCCAAAATAAATGAATTGTAGGTACATCTTGGTGACTACCCTTTCGTGGAAATGGGGATTGGAATTCACTACACCAATATTTGGCTTGGAAATTGGTGGTTAATTTTAGTAGAATAATAGTTGTACAAAATTATTCATGGATATTTTTAGTGAGAGTGGAATGTGGTATATATTTACATGAATATATTAGGGAATTTAAAATTTATGTGTAAATCATATTCAAACATGAATAATTAGAAATCAAAATGAATAATACAAAGAAATTACATCAATAAAGAAGTGGGGTAGATGTCCTATTTCATTGAGGGGGGATTAAAAAGGTTTGGGAACACCATGGGAGGGATTTATAGAGGGTTATGGAAATTATATTCATACTCAATTACTTTTGAGTGAATATTACAGAGACTTTGGTTGGGTATTTATAGAAAAATAGATGGTAATTCTATATTAATTTCTAAACATAGGTTTTCCACCCGATATAATTAAACAACAAAAACAACAAAACACTTAATGGATTTTCCAATATTTATTCCATATAGGAGTGGTCTTCATTATTTTTTATGATATGAATTTAAATAATTAAAAAATAACATTGCTGCTGTGAAATTGAATCATATTCATAGATAACTGATTTTAAATCTTAAAATATAATATCATTTTTGGTGGAATCATTAATGTTTTATTAATTTGATCACATAAGTTAAAAGTATATTTTTAAGGGTGAAATATATATTTGTCCATGGATTATTTATATAGAATTTATTAAATCATTCTTATGTTTTTATAATGTCTTAACATGTATTGTATATTTATATTATATTTAATTTATACCCAAAAAATTAGTAATCCCAATTTTTTTTGAAAATACACCATAGGATAATTTTGAAAAATTGATTTAGAAAATAATATTTATTTTAACAAAAAAATTATATAAATATTAGAATTTATAATTCTAAATAAAAATCATTATTTAAAGGAAGATAATAGTTTTTTTACACAAACCACTTTTTTTACCGATATAAAAAAACTATAATAGAGTTTTTTAAATAATATTTTAATTTATATACAATTTAATTTATTTAATAATATTATTTCATGAAATTGAAAAATAATTGAAAAATTATTTAATTTTACAAAAATTTTATTAATTGAAACTATATATATTTCAATGATGTATAATTTTTATCCTTTGTATCAAAATCTATTTCTTCTAAATCTCATTAATCATTTATAAATTAATTATAAAAATGGATATGTATAATTGTGGATCAATTTGAAAGGAAATATAAAAAATAAAACTTCTTTTTTTAGATACCTAACCCCTTATTAAACTATTATATTCTTTAATAGAATGGTGTATGGTAATGAAACTTATTAGAGTGGTTCAGTTAATATTGTTTGGGCCTTGATCTTAATAAACGTTCAATTCTCCTATAAACAATTTCACTCATGTTTTAGTTATTGAATCTTGGATTGTGATTGTAAAGGGGAAAATCCTTATGATTTCAACTCCCTTAGAATCTCTTTAAAATGAGGTTCATAGGATATGATCCTATGGGTTGAGGCCATCACTTCTTCTATATGGGTAAATTATCCTTTATCATAAATCATAATATATACTTATAATAAAAGTTTTGATACAATGGTTATATTATAAACTATTATGATTCGTAATAATAGTTTAAATATGACATACTATAATAGTAAAAAAAATAATGTTTTCAATATGTTTTCTACAACTAAATTATATAATATTGTATTTATTCAATTAGAATTGAATTAAATTTATGTAATTTAAGGTCATTAAATGTTTCCATTTCATGGTGTATAAATTTCCCTTGTATTACTATCTAAATCCACTCAAAATATCTTGATTTGGGGTATTAAACTAAAATAAATCCATCATGGATTTTTTCATTGAAAATACTTATATTTTATAGGCATATTTTTATTCTAATTTCCTTCCTCTATAAACACATTATATTTACTTCCTTCTTTTGAAGGGTGATCACCTATATTCTATACACTAATAGATTAAGGAAATATCTACCATACATATTCTTTTAATTTTGATATAAATTTTTATTTATTATTTATGAAAATGGATAATTTATTTTTTAACCATCCACCTTCTATCTTATTATGAATTATGTTCATTTATTGAATAGAAAATATTTACATCCTGTATTTTTGAATATTAATAATGATGTTTATTTAATCATAAGAAATGTTCATCATAAATTCTATTGATATTTATATATTTTAAATATAAAATTCATTGTAATTAAAAAAATTAATGATATGGGCTTGATATTTTATATCCCCTCGATGTATCTGTTTGTCCCATGTGACAAAATTTTTAGATATTTGGTGTATGTCAACTAATAAAAGAATAATTCATTTTTTTACCATAATGGAATGAATGATTTCTTGGATGTGGAATAGATAGAAATAATAATTTCTTGTATGAGGGATTTAATGTAATGATCAAGATGATTAGGATTAATCATTATATCAAAATTTATTTTTTATCCTTCTGGTTATTTATATTTTTGAGTCATTCTTGGATTTGTTTCAAGATTAAGTGATCAGTTGTATGGAATTATTTTATTATCACTTATTTCTGGACATATTATCCATGATAAGATTATTCCTTGATAGATTTGGATATAAATTTCCCCCTAATGAGTTTTTGATCTCACCCTTATTATGTTTTTATTTATCAAGGTTATGAAGAAAATTATTACACACGATATGTCTAAAAGAGTATCATGTGTGGAGAATTATATTATAGTTTTGGAATACATATGATTGATTAATTAGTTTCTTATATAGTGGAAAAAGTTTTATTTGATGAGAAATAAATGGGATTTGTAATTTATTGAGTTATGCTAAAAACTTGAGACTTTAAAATATAAAAAATTATGTTCTATAGCTTAAATTAAATGAAAAAATAAGCTTAGATTGGAATATAAAACCTCATTATATTATGCTAATTTTCAATATATCTTTGTTTCAATAGATTGTGGTATATATAAACCCAATATATTTATTTTTGATATTGTATTCAGCATGAGACAGAAAGCATTAATGACCCAAAATATTTATAAACATTAAAGACTAGACGTTAAATAGGTGGGTATGAATTTTAACACCCTAATATTTTTAAAATAACTCTATCTTAGATACCTTAAGTTACACAAAAAACTGATTTTAATCAAATGATTAAATATTACTATTTAATTGTGACTGTTATCATCTAGTTGTTGGAATGGAAAAAATGATGAGAAAAAAAAATTATGAAAATATAGTTTACACATGTTTTTAGAATGAATTCATTGGTTACCAATTAATTATAAATTAAAATAAAACCCAATTAAAAATAGGATATCTTTTTATAAAAGACATTTATATTCCCACAATGGAATTTAATTTTAATATATTAAATTAATAAATATAATAAAAAAATATTAGTTAAAATTATATTTCATATATACAATAAAATGATTTTAAATTAATAAAAAATATTTCAACAGAATTATAAAACAATAAATCCATTTTTTAGCCTAAAATATATATTTTTCTAGAACATAATTTTGCGGCATTTTACAGGTGTACCTATTTTGAACTAAAATTGTGATGAATTTGTAAATATTATTTCCAAAAATTAAATTAATTTTTATAATAGGATTATTAAAAATATATTTGAGTGAATTCTGTATATTTTTATGAGAAGTTTCATTTTGTTGGTCAATAATTAGAATATTAAAATTTTAATTGAAATTTTTCTTTTCATAAAAATAATTTATAATATTAAATTGTTTTTTAAATTGTTTTTAAAGTAAAAATAGATAAATTATACATCCATTAATACAATTTGGGTCACTTAAATCCCTTTCATATTGAATTCTGATGTAAAATTATTTCAAACATTTCAACATTTTCTCTTTAAAAATTGTGTTCATTGTCTCGTAAGAAAAATTATTTTTAAATATAAATTTTACCAATTATGTGAATTTAATTTATTAAAATGGATTCTATATTTGAAATCATAAGTCCCAAATTAAATTTTAAGGTTATTTTAATTTTTTAGGAATAAAAAGTTACTGTATTAATTTTTTTACCAAAGTATAGGTAAAATAATGTAATAGGTTAAAGATGGAAGGGTAAAGGATTAATATACCTAAAAATAAAACATTAAATGGTTGTTTGACGTTTTTATAGACTATAAAATTAGTTTAAAACATTAATTATTTGTAAATTTTTTGGAATTTAATTCCATCTCAATGTGGTTGTCCTTAAATATAAAAGAATCATTATTTAGTCACTTTAAACCACCAATCCTAAAGAATAAATACCTCCCCAATTCTCATAAAATAGTCTTGAATATCCTAAAATATATTTAAAAAAAATTAATAATATCTCTCTCCATCTAAATGTGTTTTTGTTTTCACAAAATTACCAAATACAAGGTTCTAAAGTGTTCCATCGTGGTGGTGATATATAAGAGGTTATTTTATCAAACCACCTCTCTTATTTTGTTTTCTTCTTCTACATTATCCTCAAATCCTACATAAATCAAGTAATAATATGTCCATAAGAATATAAATACTATAATTTAATGTTTATAATAGAATAAATTATACCTATACCTTTTATTACCTCTTTATATTCAATGAAATGAATCTATTGACCAAATTGTGGTGGAAAATAGTATATGTGAATAGTGATTTTATGTTTTCCATTACGGATGTTAAGGATTTTAATAAAATTGTTATTATAGTTAAATAAGTTTAACAATGTATATTATAACATATTTAATGTTATGTAATTAATATATATATAATATTATACAAAATGAATTTTTTCATAATGGTCAGAAAACTTGTCAAAATAAAGTAAAAATTTATCGTTATATTTTTATCAAAAGATTCATCCACATGTCTGAAATAAAAATTATATATGGAACCATTTAATATTATGTAAGTTAATTAATAAAATTTAATGTCACTTCAGTGTTATTATTTATATTTTAAATGATCATACATAAATATTTGCAAGTAAATTGACCATGAAACTAGGAACTGAACGCACGCAAATCATTAAATGTAATTAAATATTATTAATATACGGGTGGTATGATGTTATAAAATCATTATATAAGGTATTATAAATATGAATATAGTTATTTAAATTAATAATTATATTATTAAAACCATTATAAAATAGTTTAATTGATGTTACTCTAAAGGGAAGCATGATGTAAGGGTTTCTCATCTCACATTCACATCTGTGTGATATATTCATTATTCCAACCTTATTTCTAGCGTGTGGTTTATAAATAAATATCATTGATATATCATACCATTAATATAGATTTATTCATGGGTGTAAAATTTAGTTTGATAAATATTAATTTTATGGGTCATACACTTCGATTTATTACATGTTGTAAGGTATTTCTTATCCCAATTTCTATTCTTTTAGTTAAACTTGTACTTCATCGATTAGGTCATGATAATATTTTGTGTGGAATTTCTTTTAATTATATTATTTTATTTCCATTTTTTTATTTAGATTTATACATAATACCAATATTTTATTAGATTTTTAATACTCAATTAATTGATATGATATTTGTAAGGGACTTGGTCTCATTTTCTTTACTTTATTGAGGCATAATTTAATATTATGCACCTAATTTATTTTATTTTGTATATATACCACCCATTTGATTTATTTATGATCATTATTCATTGAAAATTACATTTATCATAAATTTAAATATTACATTTATCATGTATATGATTAATATCTACATCATATATATTTATTATATATGGTGTTTACATTGAATGTGATTTGATTAACCAGAAAAATAATGTTAAATCAACATATATTACTAAATATATACTTTTTATAATGTATATTGAATCATGAATTATGTAGATTATTTTATCTATAATACATTATTTGGACATGCAATAATTGGTGGGGAAATATTTAGAAAATCCCATTGATGCATCAATAGTATCATGAGATGAAAATTTTTCCAAATTAAATGGTTTTTTAACCATAAATATTAAACTATCTTGTTTATGTTCTTGATTGTAAATTTATTATGTGCCTATGAAACATGATGTCCAATAAGTAAGCATTTTAATATAAATTATGTTATTTTTATACATGAGTTTTTTACTATGATATTATCTTTGGATTCAGATTGTGAGAAGTTATTAATTAAATGGAAAGTGGGTTTTTGTTAGTTTACCTTTCCATAATGATTATTCATTATTGATTAAAGATAACTTCTATTTTATGTAACTCTTACTGAACATTTGAGCTCACCTATTTTTTATGATTTATTTTTCCCGAGGATGTAACAATTTTATTATTATTTATTTGAAGGGATAAGCTAGGGGAATAAAGGTGTCTCAAAGTAATTTATGTGTTTTATATTATATTTTAATATTCGAGTATGTATCTATTTTTAGAAAATAACTAAAGTATTTGGTCTTTTTGGATTATATTCCTTGTATCCAATTCCAATATATTAATGTAACTAACTAAATATTGGCTAATAGAACCAGGGACATTTTAGGTGTTATTTGAAAAATTTAGTATACACCTTGGGAACTATAATTAGGAAAAATTATATTAGAGAGTGAAACCCTATAACTAAATTTTGGAAGTACTCTAGATGAAACAAAAAAATGATTTAGTGATCATTTTATGTTATGTAATTTTGATATTATGAATTATGTTTCATAATGATATGATCTAATATAGTGTATTATGCTATTAAAAATAGATCATTGGGGAAGGAAGAGGAATAATATCAATGTACATAATCCTCTTATGGTTTTCCCTACTAAGAAATTTAATGGTTTTGATACTTGACCAGATGTTGTTGCTGGATTTGTAGCTAAAAAATTATAACTATATTGGGACAAAGATCTACGGTTATGAGCAATAAGCATTTACATTTTGAGTGGATTGATCCACGGTGTGGTGTAACAAAGTTAGACCACTTCATGTGAAAATAACTTGCATCATCAAATGGGAGTAAAAATACATTTATTATTGAGTAATGGATAATTTATTTAGAGAAGGTATTTCATTCATTGGGAAGTAATGAAAGGGAACATTTTAGTCATGGTAGTTTATCATCTCATTGGATATGCAAATTAAGAGTGGTAATTGCTCCAAAACACTAAGGATGATGAAGAAATAATAAAAATTGAATATAATGATTTTAAGGAAATTATCATGAAAAAATATTTCCCTTGCAAACTTTGAGCATATACGGATAGATACTTCTCCATTATAAGAGAAAAGGATGATTATAATGTTCATATGTGTGAATCCAACTTTATAATAATATCCTGTAATTCTACAGACCTCATATATAACCTAATAAATAACAATGATTATTTATTTTATGGGTTAAAGTCATCTCTTTTATGAGGACTAGTCTTTCAAAATTTATCATCATACAAAGATATTGTGTCTTGTTCTATAAAGATAGATAATTAATTATATAAGTCTTATCAATTTAACAGAAACTTACAGAATAAGACTATGACATTATAAGAGGTAGATAAAAGGAAAAATGAAAGAAGTAATTTCCAACATGCAATAATTATGGAAAGAAACACTATGGTATGTGCCTAAAGGGAATGTGAGTTTTCTATAAGTGCAGAGAGAAAAGTCACCCTGCTCATTATTAGAAGGGAATAAAAGAAGCTACAACATTACAATGGTAAAACTATAATGATATGGGGGAATATGAATGCAAATTACCATAGCATCAATGGAATATACATCTGATAAAGATAAGGTATCAATGTCAAGATTATGTTATTGATATAGCTTAAATGGAATAATTAATGTGCTTGTGTTTTTAGATCCAAGAAATATGTTTTATGACATTATCATTATATGAATTATGAAATGTATAGGGATTGTAATGAAATGTTTTCTATTTATGGATTTTATAGAATATGTTGAATGGTACCAATGACAAAAAAATGTGATTTGGTATAAAGTTAATATTTTTAAAAACACATGTTTGAAGGAAAGATAAACTTTATTATGTGAACTATGCTAAGGTAATCATAATGATATTATTATTGGGTAACAGTAGTGGCCATGAATTTTTTTGGGATATTGATGATTTATCATTGATGGAGTTTACAACATATTCAGATTGAAATAATATATTCATCTACCTGATATTGCATCCTTTTTTTATAATGATTTTATGGTGATTACCATGTTTTAGGATTATATATCATCAATATATTCACATTCTTTGAATGTGATAGGATGAACAACATTATGTTATACATGGGTTAATCTTTGATCAGTTTTTTTATTTTTAATATGGTAGTAATATTTAAAAATATTATTAAATTGAATTACATATGGAATGGATTATGTTGAATTTTTATAAATTTTTTTAGGGTTAAAGTATGATTTATCATATGAGATAACATGTTCTAATTATTTTTATTTTATAAAATATTTAAGTTAAAATGATATTACTAATGAAACTTTTGATAAAAATGCACTAGGTATAAATATGTGAATTGAATATCCATCCCTTGGTGTACGAAATGACGTGAAAATAGATCAATATACAACCCAAGTATGAGATTATTATTGTTACCGTGAATGAAATAAAGCATTTTTATTTTCTCAATTTCTTATATATATATATATATAAATAAATTATCCCTACAAACTTGGAAAATGATTTTTGAAAAAAAACATTATATGTTTACCATTCTTCCTGATAAATCAATGGGCTTTTGACTGATCCTATGATTTGTGGTTTTGGGATGGTTAACTTACTAATGACCATGTCCTCTATCATTCTCCCTTGGATGTTGATAGTTATATTTCTATTTATTTTCCATGTTTTAAATTTAACGTAATGATATCCTATACAAAACCAGGTTTTTTAGTATCCTTTGTATTTTTAGATCTTACTTTTTTGAGGAAAAATTTATCAACCCTTTTTACAATGTGGTATTTCTATAAATGTATATTAAAATTTCAACTACATCATTATGAATCAGATGATTAAAATCAATGGAAATAATTTATTGAAGTTGGGGAGAATGTAACACACCAATATTTTTAAAGGATCACTATGTTTGATAGCTAACATTACACAAAACTCTAGACTTAAAAAATTAATAAATATAATAATTTATTTGTGATAGTTATCACCTAGTAGTTGGAATAGCGAGAGAGAATTAGATTTTTTTAATTATGAAAATATAGTTTAAATATGTTTTTAAAAATAAATAATTGGTTACCAATTAATTATACAGGAATATAAAAATTAATTTAACATAAAGGATTTGTTTTTATAAAAAATTATTTTTAGTGTAAAAATGGAATTTTATTAAAATAAATTAATTCAATAATTATTATTGAATGATCATAAGAAATATTATATTTATATATTAAATAATTTTTTTTAAATTCATCTAAAAATTTTGATAGTCTTAAGATAAGAATAAATAAAAATTTAACTATAAAAGTTATATTTTTCTAGAAGCCAATTTCTCACATTTTAATGGTGCATCTATATTAAAACTAAATTTTGAAAATTTTGTAATTTTTATTTGAAAAAATAAACATTATTTTTGAATGACTAATAACATAATTATATTTGGGTGAATTTTTATTATTTACTAAGATGTTTCTTTTTTATGAATATTGAAAAATATTGAAATTGTAATTGAAAAATGACTTTTCATCTAAATAATTTTTAATATTAAATTAAATTTAAATTTTTTACATTAAAAATATTTAAATTATAAATTTCTTAATACAATTTCATTCACTAAAGTCATTTTCATTTTGAATTTTTATAAAAAAATATTTCTATCTTTTGAAAATATTCTTTTCAAAAATCCACATTATTGTCTAATTTGTGGGTTTAATAAGGCTTTATGTTATTTTTGATTTTTAGATAAAAATTTTACCATGGTAAAAAAGGATTTACCGCATTATTGACAAAATAATATAACCTGTTAAAGTTAAAAGAGTAAAGACCTTAAATACCTAAAAACTAAAAAAAATAGTTAGATGTTGTGTTTCTCAAACAAAAACATTATTTAAAACATTTATTATAATTCAAACTCATGTAAATTAATTCAACCTCAATGTGGGTGACATTAAATATAAAATAATCATTATTTATTCATTTAAAACCCCATCCTTTAGTATAAATACCACGACTCAGCAAGCCATTTTCTTTAAAAAGTATTGAATATCCAAATTTATTTTCAAAAACATCTCCCACACACTATCCTTGCATACAAGTAATTTGTTTCTGACCAAAATTCCAAATATAAGGCTCTCAATGGGTCCTTCAGTGAGGTGATATTCAAGAGGTAATTTTCTCAAACCACCTCTTTTTTTTCTTTTATTCATTTACTTTAATCTCACTGCCTTCATAAATCAAGGAAAAATAAATATAGAATCACAAAAACACTTTAAAATTATGTTTCTAATGTAATATATTATATCTATTCCTTTTATTACATCCCTTTATTTAATGAAATGAGACCATTGTACAAATTATGGTTGTTGACCACTCCATAAATAAGGATTTTTTGTTATCCATTAACCCTATTGAGGGTCATAATAAAATTGTTATTATGTTTAGATTATATTGATAAGTTCATATTATATCCTATTTTGTATTCTAGAAATAATATATATACATAATATTAAATGAAATGAAACAAGTTCACGATGGTTGAAAAAACCATCAAAATAAACTAAACATTTATCATTATCTTTTTATCAATAGAACCATCCTCATCTACAAAAGAAAAATTATACATTGGACCACTTAATATTTACGTGAATTGATATTATTTTTTATTTATTCTTAATTACTTTTTCTATTTTAAAATAACATTCATAATTATACATACGTAAACCGACCATGAAACCTAGATATGAACACACACATGATAATGAAAATAGTGATATATTATTAATATATGGGTGGTTAGATGTTATAAATGGATAATATATAGTATTATAAATATTATTAATGTTCTTCAATTAATTAATAAAATTCTTTAAACAATTATACATGTGTTTAAATAACACGACACTAAAGGGATGCCTACTGTAAGGGAATTCCGTCTTACTTTTACATTTATGAGATATAATAAATATTCACCCTTATTTGTTGTGTCTGGTGTATAAATAATTCCCTTTGATATATAATATCCTCAATATAATTATCTTAATAAAATTTAATGTTTTATTTTTTATGTATTACTTTAATGGAGAATATGATTCTACTTATTACAAGTGGTGCGAGATTTCATAACTCAATTTCAATTCATTAGGCTAAACATCTACTTCACTGATTTGATCATGATAACATTAGGTATGGAGTCAATTTTTATTATATTATTTTATTTCCACTTGTTTTATGTGTATTTACAGTGAATACACATATTTTATTAATCATATTATCATTCACTTTGATGATATTATCTTTGTCAGATAATTTGTCTTTATTTCACTTCATTGAAGAATATTCTAAAATTAGGCACTTAATTTTTTTATAGGGTGTATATACTTCCCATTTGTTTTATTGATGATCAAAATTCATTTAAAATTATGTTTTCATTAACTACCTATATTTATAGTATCATGGTTATGATTATTATCTAAGCCATATGTAATTTTTTATATGGTGTTTACTTCAAAAGTTATTTGATTTACTGTGGAAATAGTGTAAATACATATCATTTAGTCAACATGTATATATATTGATATGGTATTGTGATTCATGAATTAAATAAATTATATGATATATAGTGAATTCTTTAGACATGCAAGAAGTAGTTGGAACTATATATAGAGAATCCCCTCGATGCATCGATGGTCTCATGTGATGAAAAATTGGCCAAATTAAATGTTGTTTGACCCATAAATATTAAAATTTATTATTAATGGTCTAAATGGTAATAGAATTATGTTCCTAGGAAAACATTCATCAAATAATTAAAATATTCATTAAGAATTTAGTTACTTTTATCCATGAGATTTTCATTATCATATTATATGTGGATTCAGATTGTGAAATAGTTATTTATTAAATGATATGTGGGTGTTAAGTTTTTTTAACTTTAAAAATTGATTATAATTTATTGATTCAAGATATATTTGTAATGCCCCGACCCTAGTTACCGAGAGTCGGTGCATCATTACGTAACATTGTCACAATCACAAAAGATCAAGTCTCGAATGACTGATTAGTTTAGTAGACTTAGAAACACTAGATAATTTCATAAATG
This sequence comes from Viscum album, assembly GCA_963277665.1. NCBI lineage: Eukaryota > Viridiplantae > Streptophyta > Magnoliopsida > Santalales > Viscaceae > Viscum > Viscum album. Next base: position 716,538,139 of record OY728138.1, on the reverse strand, counting down.
TTACATTACATCATAAAGTGAAAAAATACAATAACATAGTCTCTATAGTCCACACTCATATCCCCTTTATACAATCCCTGGAGGTCAGTCATAAAATATTTCTTCACATCCTGGAAAAAATAAAACATAGAAAGGGGTGAGCTCAAATGCTCAGTAAGGATAACAATATAGCGGAAACTTTCATAAATAAACATAAACATTTAAGGAAATGTATAACTAAAACAAAAGACTTTTAAACTTGAACTTCATCATAATCTGGAAAAAATAAAATTAAATAATTTCATTTACTTATTCACATAGATATTATAATAGTCGGATAATCACATGAAATATCAATAACCTCTTTCATAATGAAGGAATGCATAATACAAGACTATCATAACCATGTAGCCAAGGCCTCATGCCATGACTACAAATAAGATTTTGACAAGGAATAATTCCAAGACACTAGTTTGTCTCAGGAGACATACTGATGCATCAAGGATCTAGAGCGGGATCCACCCGTCACTTATTAATTCCAATGGATTCTTCATAGGAATAGGTTTAAACATATCATAAACATTCGTATTAAAACTAGAATACGAAATGTCAATACTTTCTCCATAAACCATGATTGGTATAAAAATAACACATCCATAGTCAAACATATAGAGAACCTTCAATACAATATGGATGTTTTGAATCATAACAAATCAACATCAAATTAGTTTAAAACCCATCAAAGGATGTTGAAATAGATGAAATAAAAAATATTTGAGAGAAATATTTTTTATGAAATCATTTAAAAGTCACATAATTATAAAAGAAAACATTTACTTTGACAATATTCTTATAATATTATAAGGTAAGCTTCAACGATTTTATAACGGTGGAAAATAGCCGCACCCGCTGTATAAGTTAAAAAAACATTCTTACCTTAATTTTGTCGAAAATGTCAAAACGTACCTTGTTTGGAAAATGACAGAAAGATTCCTTTCAAAAACATATAAGGTTAATAAATGGTATAAATGAATTTAACCCATTGTCTAATAAATAGTAAAAATGTTCTGAAAGAAATTTTTAAGAAACAAGGATGTGGATGATAAAGAGGTCCCGGTAGATAATTACATATGAACAACCTTGAATAATGAAGAGGTTATAGAACTAACCCTTACCTCATGTCCGACTTGAATCGATCATTCTTTAGTCTCCTAAATAATAAACTAGAGTTAATATCTACTTGCCTATGAATCTTTTTAATGTTCATTATTCCTTTTATATCACTTATTACCATGTTATGAACATTATGTAGTCATTTAAGTTAATAACGGTCATTTTGTCGATCATTGGTAATTGAGTCAACAATAAACTTCTTATAATTACAAGTTGTTCTTGTGGAAAAATATCCATTATATGAATAATTATATTCATGATCTATATATCATATATATCCAGTATATACATGCATTTATAATATCACATAACATTTAGAGGTAAGAAATGAAATGCATCGTTCATGGAGACGGTAAGCCATACGTACACATGAATTCTACATTCATTTATATTTCATATTTAATGGAATTAAATAATAATTATATAAAGGTATATTATAATTATAATATGATATATAATATAATTTAACTCCTTCCTTTATACGCCCCACGTATGGCATTAACAATTTAAATTACATTGAGGGGGAGGTAGTCCGCACTTCCTAAAATGTAATTATCGTGTTTACCCATAATGGAAACCAGAAAGGTATGCCATAAATGAAAAATAAAGAAGCATAAAGAAAATATAAACATAATATATATCATATATAAATATATTGACATCTTAATGGCCACCATGAAAGGTGTTAAAAGGTGATTGAACAATCATCGTTTCGTGAGGCAGTAATTTTCCACCCACAGAAACAGTATGTTCTTTAACCATTAGACAGAGGTGTGTGTAAGTGTAAATCAAATAATTCTCATAAAAACATCCTATTATATTTTATATACTGTTTTTGTTACAAAATAATGGAATAATAAGGTATTAAAGGGTTGGATAAGAAAAATAAAACAAAAGAACATAAGATAAGACATTACCATAAAATCAGGTAACTCTTTTTGATTTGAGCCAAAAGCTTCCTTGGGAAGCCTTCTGCCCAAAGTGAGGCTACTATGAGTAATATAGGGAATTCTAGAGAGTATTTGGGTAGATTTTGTCTGATAAAAATGGCTTTGAAGGTGTGAATAAGGTGGTAGAGGTGGGGGACTTTTATAAGAGGAGAGGAGGGGCACTCTTGGGAAGTCATGAAATGTTACATTATTATGAAATGATTTTCAGATTTTAAAGGTCCCAAATTGATATATTTCTAGGATAAAGTGATAATGGTTTGAAATCCACCCATCCAAAATTCTTTAGACAAGTGTATGTCTTAGATGTTACTTTATTATTGCATTTTATTTGAATCATTCATTAATGAGGTAATCACTGCATCATCATGGTGTCATATATAAATTTATTTATTTAATGCCCAAAAATTATAATCAAATACCATGATTTAGGAAATCTTTTTATATTTCACATTAATATTTATAGTGTCAGATCTCATTTATGATGAAAAAATTAAAAAAAAAATTACTTAGGTGTTACATACTTTTGGTATATTTTCTTTTCTTTAAAAAATAAAATGATAAAATGTCACTATCACACAAAAGTGATTTCATGGGGTCCCTAAGTTGGCACAAGGAATACCACGGTCGGACATGACACATCCAATAGAATTTAGACACATATTGGGGTCATTTTATATTATTATGATATTATTTCATTACCCTTAACTACCCAATTACTAATTAATCATGATAATTAAAGATAATTGTCGTCATTACTATTCATAATGTCCAAAAACAAAAGAGTCTTAATTAAATAATTTGGACCTTCTGATTAAAAATATGGAATCCATTTTACCAAATTATAAACACAAAAATCGCAGTAATTAATTGAAAAATTATTCCCGCTGTCAAAACAAATAGCGTGTTTTTAAGAAACAATATCTATCAAAATATTGACAATTGTTTATGTCTAATTTCAATCTGAAATTAATTATAATGACCACCATTGGGATAAATTGTAAAAATATATTCTAATTATACTTTAAAACCACTCAATAGAATAATTTATCATTATAAATTATTTTGATTTAAAAAGTTTTTTTAAGTATTTTTTACGATTCATCGAAAATTGGAAGTTTCTCAAAAAAGTACCAAAAAATCAACTTATGATAATTTCGATATCCCAAATCCAAAACTGAAGTCCACTTTGAAATATAATATTCATATAATTTCAAAAATTTGGAATTACTATTCATAACGGCTACTTTTATTGGTCGCGGTGTGTTAGAATCTCGATCTTGCGTACAATGCAAGCCATTGCATTATTGAAAGAGAAGCGTACCATGGAAGCTCGGGGTGTTACATTCTACCCTCATTCAATAAATTTTATCCTTGTAATTTGAAATTGTTTTTCGAAAATAAAAGGTTGGAAATAGAAAATACCTTTGTGGAAAACCCGCATTGGAAATAAGGTTAATAAAATTTATCCTTAATAAGAGGGAAAGGGAAATGAAAAAGTCACCAACAAATTATGATATCGATTTGGAGAACATTGGTGGAAATTAGAGACATATAATTGGAAGAAAAATTTAAATATTTGTATGGAGTGATTGTATTCATCAATCCCAAACAAGTGTAAAATTGAGGGCCTCAAAGTCTTCAATCTATTTTGATTTAAAATATCATCCGTTCACGAAAACATAAGGTATTAGGATAAAACATTTTTCGTTTTAATATCCCTTTCCTAATGTTTAAAAATTAATTCATTCATAGAACAAGAGATATTTATATATATATATACTTGACAAGTAGATTTTCAACCTTCAACTAATTTCTACCACAAACTCATCTTTCACGCAAAAAGAGAATAGAACTAATAAAATATTATATTTATCATAATTGTAGAAGGGTCAAAATATTAACACATACCATTTAGATTAGGAAAACTTTTTTTAATAACCAGGGACTTTCTATAGGCTAGTGGTAGGTAATAAAGGCCTGTCACACTACGGTTGTTGGTTTGATTCCTACAGCTTTGTCTGACGCGACGGGTTATCCCCCGACCTACAGGTTGTCCTTTTCCTAAACCTCTATTATTATAATATTCTTAAAATAATCTTCAGAAATTTTTTAACCTTAAACAATACTATGAAAAGTTAAACTTAATCCATTCCAACCTTTATAGTTATCCAAAATACCCCTATCTAGAATTTCTCTAAAAGGTCTCTAAATTCCAAAATCAATTCATCAGATTCCCCAAACAAAGTAAAGTTTCTATAATTATCACATACTAAAAATATGATTACCTTCATCATATTATAACCTTAATGAAAACAAAAAGTACTGCAGTATAATCCTTATATATAACACATTATTCGTATAAACATAATATAGTTCTCGAGTCCAAAAACATAAATACAATAATTATTCAACTTCATCTGTAGTAACAACATAAGAGTGTCCTTTATTCCTTGTACTTTTTTTAGGTAAGTTTCCTTGGAGCATAGGCTATTAATTTGCATAATTCCCCATTTCTCTACAATTGTAGCATTCAACATTGACAGCCTCTTTCTTTCGCTTTCAATCATGAGACTTGTAACCTTTTTCCTCACATTTATAACAAACTCCCATTCCTTTTAGTAAAGTACCATGGTGATTCTTCCCACAATTATTGCATAATGGAAAATCCTCCTTTCCCTTTTTCCCTTTATTTTTCTCTTGTTCCACTATTTTCTTCTTCTCTTTCTTTACATTACTGTCATAATATTTAGATAATTCCTTTTCTGTCTTGAAACAAAACAAGAATATATCTTTGTACGTTAAGAAATATTGTTATACGAATGCTCGATGAAGAAATGGTTTTAACCGATCAAAGAAACAATCAATATTATATCTTCGGTTACGTATATAATCTGCAGAATGCCTTTCTAGCCCTGTAATGTAAGACTCATACTTTGTTACATTCTAATCCGCATTTTTCCTCAGACTCAGAAATTGTCTTTCCATATTCGCTCGATAGTCATGAGGAAAGTGTTTTTCTAGGAAAATCTCTTAAAACTCTATTCATTCCATACTTGATACATCTTCATCTTCATTTGTATTTGGAATCATTGACCACTATTGATCAGCATCTCTAGTGAGGCGGTAAACTGCCATGATAACTTTTTCCCTTTAACTACTCCCTAAATCCTAAAATATTTTTTCTAGGGAATTTATCCATTTCTCAGCTACTAATGGATTTGTACCACCATTAAATTGTGGTGGTTTTTTCCTCATGAAGCAGTCTAACTTCGATCCTCCACATTGCGGATCAGGGTGCTCCATACGAGTAAGGTTATTATTCATAACCTGAGTGAGTTGTCCTAGTATGGTGATTAACTGATAAGCACCAGTTGCATCACCAGCTCCACTATAATTATCTTGAGCTGGAGGGAAATCTGTACATGAAGTGTGTGCATTGATATGGTTTACAATCCTTCCACTAGGCGCCATTTTTAAAAAATGGCATAAACGAGATCGGTTTATGAATGAAAACACATAATTCTATACTTGTAAAACACTTAACATAAATTGAACAGTTTATGGATATAGTCCATAATCATAAAAATTTTTTCATTGAGGAAGTATTTACTCATAAACCCTTCATAATGGTTTGTAAAAAAAATGAGAATTATCCTAAGCATATCCCCTAGGAGTGTCGTAACCAAGAGTGGAGCAAGGACTGTTGTTGTGCACCAGTTCTCGTTCGAGTCTAGCTCAAAGAGGTGTTATTGGGTTTTACCACTGGGTACATCTATACCTAATCTGTCTCTACATTATCGTATCCATACAGGGATGTATTGCTCAGAAAACTCAAAAAATCTCTAGAAAACCAAAATTCGTGAAAGTTCTTCTATACTAATCCTCAAATTCTATCTTAGGGATATGTTCTCTAATCAGAGTTTATCAAAATATAGCTTCCAAGGTTAATACTAAACTGACTCTAATACCAACTGTAACAGCCCAACCCCAGTTACCGAGAGTTGGTGCATTATTACAAAACATTGGCATGATCACAAAAGATCAAGTCTCTAAATACCTATAAGTTTAGTAGCTTTGGAAAAACTAGATAATTTCATAAATGTTACATTACATAATAAAGTGAAAAACTACAATAACATAGTCTCTATAGTCCACACTCATATCCCCTTCAGAATATCCCTGCAGATCAGTCATAAAAAATTTCTTCACATCCTGGGAAAAATAAAACATAGAAAGGGGTGAGATTAAATGCTCAGTAAGGATAACAATATAGTGGAAACTTTCATAAATAAACATAAACATTTAAGGCAATGTATAACTAAAACAAGAGCCTTTTAAACATTAAATTCAGCATAATATGGCTAAAATAAAATGAAATAATTTCATTTACATATTCACATGCATATTCTACTAGTCGAATAATAACATGAAATATCAATAACCACTTTCATAAAGATGGAATGAATAATTATAGACTATCATAACCACATATCCAAGGTCTCGTGTCAAGACTACAAATAAGATTTTGTAATGGCCTCATGCCAAGACACTAGTTTGTCTCATGAGACCTACCGATCCATTGAGGATCTATAGCGGGCTCCACCCGTCACTTTTTAAGTCCAATGCATTCCTCATATGAAAATTTTTGAACATAACATAAACATTCGTATTAAAACTACCATATGAAATGTCAATACTTTCTCCATAAACCATGATTGGTAAGAAAATAACACATACACAATCAATCATATTAAAAATCCGTCAATACAATATGGATGTTTTGAATCCTAATAAATCAACTTCAAATAAGTTTAAAATCAATCAAAGGATTTTGACATAGATGGAATCAAAACTATATGAGTGATTTTTTTTTTTAAATCATTTAAAAGTAACATAATTGTAAAATAAAAAATTTACATTGAAATCATTCTTATTATATTGTAAGGGAAGCTTCTATGATTTTATAATGGTAGAAAATAGTCACACCCGCCGTATTAGTTAAAAATCATTCTTACCTTAATTTTGTCGAAAATGTCAAAAGGTACCTTGTTTGGAAAATGGTGGAAAGATTCCTTTCAAAAACATATAAAGTCAAATTAGATTATAAATGACTTTAACCCATTGTATAATAAATATTAAAAAAAAATTGAACGAAATTTTTAAGAAACATGGATGTGGATGATAAAGAGGTCCCGGTAGATAATTACATATGAACAACCTTGAATAATGAAGAGGTTGTAGAATTAACCCTTACCTCGTGTCCGACTTGATTCGATCATTCCTTAATCTCCCAAATAATAAACTATAGTTAATATATACTTTCTTAAGAACATTTTTCAATTTCATTATTCCGTTTATATCACTTATTACTATGTTATGAACATTATGTAGTCATTTATGTTAATAACGGTCATTTTGTCAATCTTTGGTACATGAGTCAACAATAAACTTATTATAATAACAAGTTGTTAATGTGGTAAAATATCCATTATATTCTGAGTTATATTCATGATCCAGATATCATATATATCATATATATCTACTATGTACATGAATTTATAATATCACATAACATTTAGAGGTAAGAAATGAAATGCATCGTTCATGGAGACGGTAAGCCGTACGTACGCATGAACGCAACTTTAATTTATATTTCATATTTAATGGAATGAAATAATAATGATATAAAGGTATATTATAATTATAATATGATATATAATATCATTTAACTCCTTCCTTTATACATCCCACATATGGCATTCACGATTCAACTCACTTTGAGGGGGCGGTAGTCCGCATTTCCTAAAATGAAATTATCGTGTTTACCCATAGTGGAAACCATAAAGGTATTCCATAAATGAAAAATACAGAACCATAAGGAAAATATAAAAATAATATATATCATATATTAATATAGTTACATCTTAATGTCCACCATGAAAGGTGTTAAAAGAATCTTTGAACAATCATCGTTTTGTGAGGTAGTAATTCACCACTCACAGAAACAGTATGTTCTTTAAGCATTAGACAGAGGTGTGTGTAAGTGTAAATAAAATAATTGTCATAAAATAATCCTAGAATATTTAATATACTTGTTTTGTTACAAATAAATGTAATAAAAAGGTATTAAGGGGTTGGAGAAGCAAAATAAAACAAAAGAACATAAGAGAAGACATTACCTTAAAATCGGGTAACACTTTTTGATTTGAGCCAAAGGCTTCCTTGGGAAGACTTATTCCCAATTTGAGGCTTCTAGGAGTTAGAGAGGGAAGTTTATAGAGTATTTGGGAAGAGTTTTTCCTAGCCAAATGGCTTTTATGGTGTGAATAAGGTGGTACAGGTGGGGGGCTTTTATTAGAGGATAGGAGGGGCACTCTTGGAAAGTCATGAAATGTTACATTATTATGAAATGATTTTCAGATTTTAAAGGTCCCACAATGATATATTTATAGTATAAGGTGATAAGGGTTATAAATACACCCATCTAATAGGCTTTAGACAAGTTTATGTCTTAGATTTTATCTTATCTTTTCATTTTATTTAAATCATTCATTAATGAGGTAATCACTGCATCATCACAGTGTCATAAATAAATTTATTTATTTAATAACTAAAAATTATAAAAAAATACCATGATGGAGGAAATATTATTATCATTAAAATTAATATTTATAGTTTAATATATCATTTATGTAGACAAAATTAAAATTGTTTTACTCATGTGTTACATACTTTTGTTATATTCTCCTTTCTTTAAAAAATAAAATGATAAAATGTCACTATCACACAAAAGTGATTCCATGGGGTCCCTAAGATGGCACAAGGAATTCCATGGTAGTCCATGACACAACCAATATCATTAAGACACATTTTGGTGTCATTTTATATTATTATGATATTATTTCATTACCCTTAACTACTCGATTACTAATTAATCATGATAATTAAAGATAATTTTCATTGTTACTATTTATAATGTCCAAAAACAAGAGTCTTAATTAAATAATTTGGTCCTTATGAATCCAAATATGGAATCCATTTTACCAAATTATAAAAACAGAAATTACAGTAATTAATTTAAAAATTAATCCCGTTGTCAAAATAAATAGCATGTTTTTAAGAACCAATATCTATAAAAAGATTGACAATTGTTTATGTCCAATTTAAAAGTGAAATTAATTATAATGACCACCATTGGAATAAATGGTAAAAATATATTCAAATTATACATTAAAATAATTCAATATTATAATTTATCACTATAAATTATTTTGATTAAAAATGTTTCTTTTAAGTATTTTTTACAATTCATCAAAAATTGGAAGTTTCTCAGAAAAATACTAAAAATTCAAATTAGGATAATTTCAATATCCCATATCCAAAAATGAATTCCATTTTGAAATATAAAATTTATATAATTTCAAAAGGTGGGTATTACAATTCATAACAGCTACTTGTATTTGTTGCGGTGTGTTAGAATCTCGAACTTGCGTACAATGCAAGCCATTGCATTATTGAAATAGAAGTGTACCGTGGAAGCATGGGGTGTTACAATATTTCACTGTATGTAACTCTTACATAGAATTTGAGTTCACCCCTTTCTTATTTTTTATTTTTCCTGGGGAATCCATGAAGTTCATTATGATTGTTATAGAGAGATAAGAAAAGAGAATAATGGATTTCTCATATCAATTGATATGTTTTATTTTATATTTTAAATTATAATATAAGTCTCAGTTATGTGTATATTTTACTAAATATACTAAACTATTCATCAATTCTGGATGTGATTCCTTATATATAATGACAATATAATAAAGTACGGCATCGACTCCGAGATACAAGGGTCGGAGTCATTACATTAATAGAATTAGGTAAATTATGAAATATATATGTATATATAGGAAAAAACACTATAATATATATTTTATAGTAATCAATAAAGGTTTAGTGAATTACTTTTATTATTAATTTTTTTTCTTCCAAAATGATTTGTTATTTTTTTGTGAAAAAAATATAATAATACATTTTTTGTAAATTTAAAATTTTATTTGATAAAATTAAATTCCTAAAAAAATTTATAAAATTTTATTTTGGGTGAAATTTTGGTTTTTTATAATATATTGATTTTTAGAGAATAGTGAAAAAATACTAATTTCATTAAAATAAAATTTATTTTAAAAAAAATTAGTATTTTATATGTACCAATGTGTTTTGAATATATTTTCATGTGAAATTATGATTATTTATTTATATTTAATTGATTAATTAATTTTTAATAAACATTTTATTTTTATAATAAGTCTGTTTTTCGGTTAAAAAATTGGATTTTTCAAAAAATCATTTTAAAATATATAATGTTTGACCATTTTAATGAATTAAAATAACCCCAAAATAAAAATTTTTAAATGAAATATATAGATTAGTTATATGTATTTATTTATATATATTCCTAAAATTAGTATTATTATACATATAGTTAATTTAAAATTATCATTTGATTAAAAAAATACTTATCGAAAACCTAGTTTTTTCATCACGTCTGTGGGATTTATTTAAAATTTAAAATTTCCACTTTTAAAAAAAAATTTGAAAAAATAAAATACATTTTTTAAATATATATTTAAAAATTATATATTTTTTTTTGATAATTTACTAAAAAAAATAATTGTTTTCTGGATATTGAATAATACTGAATTATATATAAAAACTTTCATTTCATTTTTTTTATTTACAATGATAAATTATATTTATAATTTTTTTAAGTAACATTATTTAAATTATATATAAATTCATATATTTTAGTTCATTTTATTCAATTACATATAGTGTTTTGATATAATAACTTTGTAATATTTTGAACATGGTTTTCAAAAACATTGTTTCTCATCGCGTCTATAGTATTAATTTTAAATTTAAATTTTCCACTTTTATTAATGTAATTTTGAAAAATGGATTAAATATTATTATTCATCCTAATTTATATTATATAATAATGTAAATAAACTTTATGACCAAAATGAATGGTGAAAATAATACAAATTATTTGTCATGATTAAGGTAGAAATGGATTTATTGGGATATTAAACTTAAATTATAAGGGTAAAAAATAACAAAAAACATTTTTAAAACTTATTTTCTAAACATATTTTGGACTATAATATTATTTATTTTATAAAGGACCATTTTGGAGTCAATTTTTATGATAAAAACATGGGTATAATGGATTTGATTAAGAAATTACAGGTGTGCCACTCACCACACTTTTAAAAGTACACCCCCTATAATCTCTTCTTCAGACCACAAAACCACATTGGTTATTCAAATACAAACCAAAATCACTCCAAATTTACCTCATATTATCCTAAAATCCTTATTTTTTGTATAATGATATATTTGCATGGTTTTATTGCAATCCTACAAAGGATACCTAAAGAAGTCGTCATGTTATTCAATAAGTGTCATTATCTTATTACTTTCTCTAAATCATTAAATTATTTTTAACCCGTGATGTTATTATAAAATAATTGTGTTAAATATATTTTTATGTTTTTATAATAATTTAATGACTAATAGCCATCTCCCCTTTCCGTCAAATGTGTTGTAAAATCATCATTCGTGTGTGTGGTAGACTATCGCCTCATGAGATAATGTATTACATTTGTCCAAAATGTCATTTTGTGATTTTATTTGATGATGTATCTAATGTATATATATGATATTTATAATATATTTAAACATTATTAGTCATTATATCATATATAATTTTTTTACATTCCATTTCATATGGCATACGATAACATTGTTCACGTGTATGGTGGACTACTTTCCTGTAAAGCAATGTGATTTGTTTTCTAACCAACGCTTTACATGGAAGGTAATAAGGATAAATTTACTGATTATATGTGATATAAATGAAATAATTACAATAATATGTCTATATTTATGATTATTAATAAATAATATAACATTTTATTTTTTTACATTAAAAAAATGATAAAGTCGTTCATGTACATTATAATATCACATTTATAAAGAGATATGACTCTTTTTTCATAAACATTCCACAATGATGAAATATATTAGTATTTTTAATGAAATAGTATTATATATATAGATAATATTAGGACCATTATTTAAATATTAAATATTAAATAATGATGTTCATGTTAATCGTTCATGTCAATCGTTCTGGTGTTTGTTCGTTGGAAGTGAAAATTGTTGGTCACTATGAGATGTTTGTGGCATGTGGTATTAAACATTGTCAGATTGATCATGGAACTTTTGAAATGATACATGATTGTGATTATTCTGATGGAATGGATGACAGAGAGTGTGATCCTAAAATCAAATCAGGTACACTCTTTTCTTTGGATTATCTTTCTGTACTCATGGGGTCACGACCTTGCATCATGGTTCTGGATGGAACCCCAATAGTGGCGAGTGGGATTCAAGAAAAGGAATCCCGTTTAAATGAACGGGATTATGATCAGATTAAATTATCAAGGAAAGAGGTATAGGCCAATGGAGGTTTTGGGACCCTGGCAGAAGCTTTATGATTCAGGGTTGGAGATGTCTCTCATGTGGCTGGTAGTGTGTTTGCGGGATGAAGTTTGCACAGGTGAAAATGGCGACTGGTCTTGATCTGGTCGGCTGGTGTTTTGGGATGGTTGTCGAAGAAGCTTCCTGGAAACGTCCTCAGATTCTAATTGGCCTAGAGGCCGGTGTTGAACTCGGGATGTTGGACATCGATGGTCTGGAGTTGATGGTGGTTGGCCATTGCAGACGATCTTGGGCAGTGACGATGTGTGGTTGTCTCAAGATACGGAACAATAGTGGGGCTAGAGGGTCAGAGCATGTGAATATCATTGCAGTCAAAGAGCTATAGGATGATGTTGAAGTCGAAGACAACCGGAAGGCCGGTGATGCTGTGATTATGATGATGATGCCATGTTCTTGGGCGCAATGACCTTGGGAGCTCGGGCAGCTAACTTTCGTTATGGCTTTTGCGGGTTACAAGCTGTAAGTCTATTGGATTGGTCTATGCTTAGCGTAATTGATATATTACATTATAGTCAATTTTCCTGGTGGATGTTAGTTGGCTTAGGAAGTGTAGCATGTGTTTTATGGGACTTATTTTATGGGTCGTCAATCTTTATTTGCGTTTTTCATTGGGGCTTCGGGCTAAGGGGGTTTGATGCTTTCATGGGGTGATGCGTGTGTTTTTGAATTTGTGTTTGGTGGTGGCTCATAACACATGTATTTTTTTGGTGTTTACTTGTCCTTTAATTTTATTTAATAAATTTTAGGACCGATCATTCTCAGGTGCTGAATCTTCCTTCTAACGGTCATTGAAAAATGGAAATAGTACTCGTGTGTACGTATGACCTATCGCCTCCATGAATGTAACATACTTCTTTTTTCATAATGATCATTCATGATTGGTTCCAAAAGAATAATTGATGTATAAATATGATAATTATTTTATGACTATTATTATGTATATGATATAAATATATTATACATATGAGAACTGAGACATTCCATATAACACTTGAATGACAAAAGAAGGCGATTAACACCAGATAGTGTAAAAATAATGTAATTTTAAAAACAAACCAGTGGAAATATGTAATAAAATGATAATATATGATATTATAAATATTAATATGGTTCAATAAAAATTAAATAAACTATTTAAAACCAAAATACATGTGGATTATGGATGTCAAACTAAAAGAAATTTTGAGGTGATGATTTTTTTCATCTCGATTTTACTTATGTGAGACATATTCTATTTTCACCACTTATTCATTTTTTGTGGTTTATATACATACAATTAATAATATTATATAATTAATCTCATTATTTTTATGATATTTAATGTTTCTATTGATGTTATGATTTATTGGGGATTATAATTCAAATGATTACCGAAGTGGCAATGGATATTTGTTCCAATTTTCCTTATTTGAGACTTATATCATGTTATGAACCTATACTATTATATGAGGATTAAATAAATCCACATTGAAAAATAATACGATGTTTTTATTTATTATAATGGTATTTTATGTTACATTTAATTTAACTCATTCATGGGGCTTATGATTCAATGAAACTGAAATGGAATGAGTTTATGGTTACAATATCATCATTTATCAATATTATTTAGGATTAAGTATCCTATGATAAAATATTATGATATGAATATTAATTATTCTCATTAATTTCATTATCCAATTTTTAATAATGATACTTTAAAGTGATATATCAATTTTTCCACTCTTGGGTACTCAAAATCATAGATAAAATGTTTTAATAAAAATATTTTTTTTAATTTCTCTCTTTAGTCAAAACCCATTTTCTTCAATGCCTATTTTTATAAAATATGTTTTTAAAAAAATTATTTTAACAATATTCAATTGAATTAAAAAACCATTTTTGACCCATTTAGACTTTTTTAATTTTATTAAAGGAATATTTATGACATTTTCCAAAAAATGCCTTTTGGTGTTATACTAGAAATGTGAAAGGAATATTTATTTTATCGTGTATAACATAAATGGAATTTTTGGCTTTCCTGATAATTATTTTCATCTAATCTTACATTATATGTTTTTGAGTTTATTTTAATAGTTATGTATTTAAAAAATATTTCGAAACTTTCTTTTGGGAAATTGGGAAGGATTTTTTTCTCTTGATATGTTTTAAATGATTTTAGAGCATCCCTTATATGTTTCCAAGGTTGATTTCAAAGGAAAGGGTTCTCAAATTTATTTTATGATCTTATAATTTTATTTCAATTATTCAATGTCAAAACCCTTGTTATTATATGTGATCCAATTGGGATAATTTTTGTTGATACCTTCTACATTCATTCACTATCAATATTAATATTGTTTAGAATTCATTATTATGGAACCCATTTCATTTTTATTGGTTAATTATATTTCAAAGAGAAATTTATGAAACTCATTTATCTCCCATAGTTTAATCATTATTCAAATATATTTTTATGGAATCCATTTATTTTCATGGATAAATCAATTTATGAAAAGAATAATTATTGTTTTTATTCATTTTACAATGATTTCAAAGCTCTATGTAGTTTATTTGTGGTTCTTGGAAATTATATACAATGTGTGTGCCTATATATCCCTAGGATATATTGTTACATCTTATACATGGAGGATACCATGATAGAATCGGGTGAGCCAATTACATAATTCACGATATGGAAAAATAGATAGTGTCAAGTGAGCCTATTGCATCTTATTAGATGGATGAACTCATATAACACTCTAATAAATTTGGTAATGATTATGTTCTCCAGAAAATTGTATTTAAATTACATCATATTGTAATTACTATTCATTTTTTTAAGAGTGATCTGATGGTAATTTTCTATGATACCAACACATTTTATCTATGATTTAAAAGGGGTTATAATGTTTATTTTGATCAAATTGATATAATACGGCTCATGATTATTTATTTTTATTAATAATTCCTTTTTGAGACTTATTCAATGTTTCATGATTGAATATTTAGGTATTTATAGGTATAATTTTGTTTATGTTTCAAAAATTCACTATGATTATGTCTTCATTCCCTTATTAAATTCATATGCATATTGATTACATTAAATAAATAATACATATGTTTACTGCTACAAGGCATTTTATCTCACCGTTATCTTGTTTTCTTCTCCCCTAGGTTGTAAATAATGAGGTTTAACAAATTATGGCTAATTTATTTCATATGGATAATGATGATGACATAATGTGAAATTAGAAAATATGGGTTAAGTGGGAGAAATAATCATTTAACAACATGGATATTTTTTAGGAGTTTTTCATAATTCTCTAAAAATATAAACCTAAAATGACTTTTGAATTTTTATGATTCTATTTTTCCTGTTTATGTTGTATGGTTTTGATATAAAAATAATTGGGTCAAAATTATCTATATAAAATCTATAAATATATCATTTATGATTTTAACGATTATCTATGAGTGTGGTTTTTGGGTTGTCATAGTTAGCCTAAATATATAAAACTCTAAACCTAATAGTTTCTTATAATGTAAGTTTCTAAATATTTTTTAGTGATATAGTAATTAATGACTGTAAAAGTTGGGGCCCTTCAATTTATTTTAAATCTCGTGTGTAATATATGTGTTTATGGAAACTATATTCTAGGAGTATGGGTCAAGAAAACTACAATTTCATTTAAATGAGGGTTTAGATAACATTATAGATTCTGATGTTATCACTTGATGATAATTTATGGTTATAAATTTCATATATGGTTGATAAATTAATGTTGATCATAATTTCTATGGTATAGATGACATTTTTTGATTGGTTGTTGAAGTATTAAATATTTTATTTTTTGTATATTAGGTTAATATTTTATGTAATAGATTTTACATATATTATTTTTGGATATTTTATGTATTATTATTAGGTGAAGTGATGAGATGATGTGTGATTTCAAGGTCTAGTGTTCTCAGAATAAATGCTTAAAATATATTAAATTTATTAAATAGAATTAATGAATAGTTTTCTTGAAAAAGTTTCATAACTTCTAAATGGAGGATCATATAAAAAATAAGAGGTAATTGTTGAGTTCAGAATATAGGTTTTACCCTAGGAGTAAATTAACCGTGGTCGGAATGGTTCTTTTGTAGAAACATCATCATGGGCATATAAATGAATAAAAAATGAGAAAATATTTGATTCCCCATTATTGATGGATAGATTGATGTGTATTTAAATATACTATTATGTAATAATTACAGTGTTATCCACATAACCCTATAACCATTGGAGATTCGCTGGAGAGAACATTGAAGGATTTCTCTCAAACTAATAATGACCAGATCATGGATCGATGATGGATGCACAATGGAAGAAAATGAACTCCAAAATGATTGTGAATCTACATCATTATTCATTAGATATTGATCCAAAAAATGTAGGGCATTTCTTTATTGGATTTCTTTCTTTATTCAGGATCTCTATGATGAATGTGAATCAATCGACGAACAAATTTATATACGGCTCATTTTTCCTATGGGATGGGTTAGAATAATCAGGTTTTGGGAGAATTACATTGAAATTATTAGATAATTTACTTTTATTTTCAAGGAATTGATTCAAGATCAACATAAACATAGATCTAGGTTCATTTCTCTAATATGCTCTGGTGATTTTATCCCCTGGTTCTGTATTCATCACTGGCATTCTTCATTTGGTACAGGGTTTGAAAAATCTCGATCAATCGATTTCGACACACCTATTTCTTTGAGAAATGTTCCATTACCATATATCTAGGATTGTAACGACATGAGGGAGGTGTGACGATAATATCCATATCAAATCAGATGATGTAGATAACTAATTTTTCATTCTCGAAAGAGCAATAAAGAAGAACCCATAAATCAATTATTCCATTCGATTGAAAGCCTTTATGTTGTTGATCAGTTATGTATAGGATCTTTGGGGCCTTAATTAGGAATTTTCTGGAAATTCGTGGTTATATCAGGGGTCAAATAGTAGGGCATATGTTCGGATCATGGATATGGGATTCTAGAAAACCTTAATCCACACAGAATGTAATATATGGTTATATAGAATAGGGTTCCCATTTTTTTGATGAATAGGGGTATGGAGAAATATAATTATCACATAGTTTTTGACACCTATAACATAGTGTGTGTTAACCCATATAAAACTTTGTGTATTCCATAGAGGCACATGAACAAGTTGTTCATTACACATTTTGGAGCATGCTGTGTACTCCCCTACACATACACTATCTGGACCAAGTATATGAGATAAGTTATGTGCTAGCACACGATCACATGTACACGGTCTAAATCTTTTTATTGCCACATAAGTATACTTCATGGGAAGCCAACATGTCATATAATTTTCTATGGTCAGGGGTAAGAGACTTGGGTTATTTACATGGTCCAAACTCAAGGTCAAGGGACACTACGTGTGACCCCTACTACATGTTGTGAACATTATTATACATGTATTGGAACCATTTCACTCTATATCATGGACATGTTTTTCTAGAGTGTGTTCCGCTAATAATTTTCTTGAGGTTCAGTATGGTATAATCTCCAACTCCTAGGAAAATGATCTCTTTAGCAGGAATTCATGGATAGAGTTGATAGAATCTCTTGGTGAGGCCCTGAGTGAGAACCTATATTCATCTTCATTTCCTAAATGGAGTTCTTGGAATCATTATAACCAATAGTACGTGGGAGAATATCCTCTACTTAAAAGGTTGGTCCATATTGGGTTTTTGGTATAATTTCATGGAATTAGAAGTGATCCACGTCTTTGTATCTTATCTCTGAGGAATTATAGCATGGACTTATAATGGAAAGACCTGAGGCGTGTTTCCACATGGACGGATTTAATTAGTGTTATTAGACTCAGAAGTCAGTTTTTAAAGATGAGTTCTTTGTGGATACTTTTATTTGAGATCCTAGGATGGTATACTATGGTTGTAACTTACCTTTAAACTATTCATTTTTGGTGAAACTATTTGGATATTCTTATTATATGTTCTATGAACATATAACTAGGTAGAAATTAATATATTTCCTTTGTTGTATACTCTATGATTCTAGGGTGTCCTAATAATTATTATTATAGTCAATATAATTCTATCTTTTCTTGAACATATTGTGTATTGTGAAGAAAACCAACCTTTTGATATAGATATTGATGGAATGGGACCATATGGTGCTTAGTGAGACTAGATGGATGGAGGTGTGTTGCTATGGTATTTTGAAAATAGTCCCATTTATACTTTTTGTTTGGAATTTTGTTTCAAACTCTTTATGGGGAGCTTGTAATTTCCCTTGTATAATTTCATTTACTTCATGTCATACTCTGGTTGTGGGATATAGATTGTATGCATGAATATTTTTTCATTTGTTTTTACATTTTAGTATTATATAGGATTGGAGATGTGTGTGTGTTAACATTTACCAAGGATAAGCCTCCAATGTTAGTTATTTTCCAACTCGATGCTAGTTTCCATCCCTTGGATTATTGGAGGTGGGATTGTGGAGTCATGGAATAGGATCCACTGGGAATGTTCATGACAGAGTTGTATCATAGTGGTTGGTTCTAATATAAGAATAGAGTATCTGAGTTTTTTTGGGAAATAGTGTTATGTGTTTTTAGTTTAGTTTTTTAAGGCATGTACTCTAGTGTTGGTG
This sequence comes from Viscum album, assembly GCA_963277665.1. Lineage (NCBI taxonomy): Eukaryota > Viridiplantae > Streptophyta > Magnoliopsida > Santalales > Viscaceae > Viscum > Viscum album. The sequence continues at coordinate 716,518,787 of OY728138.1, read as the reverse complement.
TCATGGCTGATGTATCCATAGAGCAAGACTATAATCACTTTTTTTCAACTTGATACATGAGAACACTGATTGTAAGGGAAATAATGGAACATGAATCATATAGTAATGGTTTGTGGATTATATTTCCTTCTCGAGTCATCTCTCTATATATACCAATTGAGAAGGGTGCATCTTATTTATTTAAGGATACCCTCATAATGTATTCTAGCTAGGACTCGGTATAATGATCACGGGGATGATCCACATAGTGATGATGCATCGATATAGGGACCATTTATAGAGTTGTTACCTCCATGTGATGCCTAAGATATACCTCCACCTATAATGTGACACATGGCATCTGTATAGACAACAAATGAGGATCACTATCTGAGCACACATCAAGAGTTTGAATGATAGATACACCTCGAGATCTAAGCTAAACCTGACCCACTAGAGGCTGAGGACTTGCTTGAGGCAGTGACCCATGTTTTCCATCTAGTCAGGACACCAATAGATCAGATGGTGGTCCTCGTAGTGAGCATACATTATGTCTCATTAGGGTGATGACAGTGTTTAATGATGTAGACTTATGACAAGTTGACTATACCATGGTCAGAGTTTGAGCTCCTTTTCAAATAAGAGTTATCTGTACCTACGCTAAGGGGTGTATGTATTGAGGAGATTATTCATCTCTAGAAGGGAATCATGATAGACAATGAGTATTCATTGAAGTTTATAGACTATTATAGGTACTCAATGGATATGGTTTTGACCAATTCTTCAGGGCTCATACCTTTGAGTGAGTTCTGCATAGAGATGTATGAGCCAGTTTCATCCCTCAATGAATTACTATATATTCATGGGGTTTTGAGTGAGATTTAATGGTATATATTATATTGGTTGAGTAGGTAAAACTATTGTTTTCTAATAGTAGGTATATAGGAGTAGAGACCTCAGAAGAATGGAGCTGAAGTTAGTCTCAAGGACCTGGATGCACTATTTGATTCAAGAGGAGGCCCCATGATATATGGTTTATGGTTTAGGGATCAAAAGGTGGGTCTATTCATCCCTTAGATACATGGTTATACTCATACAGTGGCCTGGTAAATCCTGAAAAATATTATTAGACCCTCCATAAAGCTGACAGGGAAACTATGTATGGGCCAATGGGTCAGTGTACGCAGCTTAAGGAGTCATATTTTCAATGTGGTGGACATAGAATAAGTGATGGGAGATAATTAGGAGGCGGTAGACACTCTGAATTATTATAAACACCCCCCATGTTGTCCACATTATACTTAGAGAATTGGGGGATATGAGAATGGAGAATTGTAGGTGGTAAAAGGTTATGAATGAGAGGCTCCAAAAATGAGTCGAGGTTATATCTGGGTCTTTTATAGATTATCTAAAATATTGATAGACATGGGTTCTAGTCATTCCTTTCAATCCAAATATCATCTTTGAGACATATAGATTCTGTTTGAGCCCTTGGCTCAACCCTTTCTTGGATACACCTACTGGAGAAGATCGAGTGATCACACACTTGTAATAATAGTATTAAATATATCTTGGAGGTGAGAGTTTCTTTTAGAATATCTAGGTAGTAGCATATATGCCTTATGATGTCATTCTTTTTATTAACTAGTTATCCATAGTTTATGCCCAAATTGACTATTTTAAAAGAAGGGTGTGGTGTTTCCACAATGATGATAAAATGTTTTCCCTTGTTAGAGAAAAGGAAACCCAAACAGTGCATGATGGAATCATGCATAGGATAGTTCATCGGATTACTCATATTTTATAGATCCTAACTCTTGGTGGAGTGGGATTTATGAGTCCACAGTTTCCTAAATCCAGGGTAGACTATGAGGATATATTCCCTAAGGATGTTCCAAGAATTTCTCCCTATCAAGAAATTTAATTCTGTATTTATCTACACCTTGAGAAAAAAATAATATCATCTCCAACATATCGGATGGATCTTGTGGATTTTTTTGATATGAGGGTGAAGTTGGAGGACTTATAAAGGAAGAAAATTGTTTGAGCCAGGGTTTTAACCTAGGTAGCCCAAATTTGTTTTCTTGTTGGCAGATGGGATTTCGAGGTTATATATGGACTAACAACAATTGAACTAGGTGACCATGAAGAAAAATTATCCACTACAAAGGATCAATGACCACATCAATCAGTTGATAGGGTAACTAATATTCTTAATGGTTGACCTCAGGTCATGCTATCACTAGCTGCGAGTTTCAGATATGTACATATCGAAGAGAACATTTAGATGTTTCTATATTCACTATGAGTACTTGGTGATTCCCTTTGGCATGACCAACTCTCCAACAGTGTTAATGGAAATCATAATCAAGATCATTCATCATTTCTTTTTCTTGTTCATGTTAGTATTCATCAATGACACCCTTATATACATGGTATCTCAGGAGGAGCATATGATAAACATGAGGATAGTTCTAGAGGTACTTTGAGAGCACCTTCATTACATAATGTTATCTAAGTTATTGTTCTTGATTTAGGAGGTCCACATTCTAGTACATGTTATCTTAGAGGAAAGAGTGGTAATGGGCCTGGCCATGGTTGAGGAATTGATATATTGGGATCCACCTAAGAGTGTGATAGTGGTGAAGAGATTACTTGGGTTTCTAGGATATTACCTGATACTCATACATGATTTCTCCAAAATATTAACACCCATGAAATATTTGACTTGAAATGGGTAGACTTTCATATGGAAAGAAAGGTTCCAACAGTATTCTCAATAGTAGAGGAATAGTTTTAAGAGTGCTCCCATATTAATTTTTATGGAGAAAGGTGTTGAGTACAAGGTGTTCTGTGATGCATTAGTTGCTGGTCTTGGTTGTGTTCTGATGTAGAAGCAAGTGGTGATTACCAATGGTTCAAAACTGTTGATACCACATGATAAAAACAACACGACCCATGAACTCAAGTTATTAGTGGTATTCAATGCTCTAATATCATAGAGACACTACCAAATGAGTAATATATTAATAATATATTCTTACCAAAAGAGTCTTAAGTATGTCATCTCTTAGAAGGATCTTAATTTGAGGTAGAGGAGGTGGCTTGGGTTTTTTCAGGATTACAACTTTGTAGTTTATTATACTCCTCAGATGGGGAATACTGTAGAAGATTCTCTCAAAAAAAGATCTTGTTTTCTTTTGATGAACAAGGAAATATAGTAGTTGGTCTTATTAAAGTTATCCTTTATAGATAGATAGGTAGAATTTGACCTCCAAACTATGGAATTCACACCTCCAATATTGTACTGTATCGGGGAGCCCGAGATTGGGATGCATACTTTGAGTCCCTACACACTTAGATATCCATTTGAAATTCTTTTGAAGGATTTTAAAAATGTGGGGAGAATTTTGTTCTTTTTAGAAGACACATGATGGTACTAGTGATATTTCAAGAAGAAGTTATGTGAGATTTTAATACATTTATTATGAAGATACATATGGGTGTGTAAAAGACATACCAGAACCTTTGATGTTAGTTTTTGTCGCCAAGGATGAGAAAAATAAGTTATTTATTTTTTTCTAAATTCTTTACTTGTCAATAATTAAAGAATGAGCACCACGTTCGGGAAGGTTTGGCTCAACCCCTTGAGGTTCCAGAGTGGAAGTGGGATTGGACATCCACAGAATTTGGGATGGGATTACACGTATATCTAGGGACATGATTCCATCTGGGATATTGTAGAATAACTCATCAGGTCATCCTACTTCATAGAAACTCAAGACTAGAGTTCAGTAGATATCATGGTATGTCTTTACATGCATTAGAGAGTATGACTACATGTACTTCCATCAATGATCATTTCTAAACGTAATTATTGCTTCATATACTACTTATGGAAGGGATTCCTTCATTCTTTTTGGAATCAGTTACACTTGATCCCGTATTTTTACCTCCATATTGATGGCTTGAATGAGCGGGTCATTCAGGTTTAGAATGAAATGCTACAAGATTTATTTTTAGACTTGGGATGTCATTGGGAGGATCACCTAATACATGTAGAGTTTATTTACAACAATTTCTCCCATTCCAACATATATATGGAACTATTAAATATTTGTTACGGGAAACCCTATAGGTCACCACTTTGCAGGACTGACTCGGGAGAGTCAGTACTCATGGGACCATAGATGATGTGATCTACTATTGAGAACGCTCAGATCTTATTATAGTGGATAAATACTACAAAGAGCTATCATAAGTCTTATGTAGACAAAAAATGGTGCCTTTGGAGTTTAATGAAGGATATCATGTGTTCTTATGGGTTTCAACTTTTCATGCAATATAAATATTTGGATGATGTACCAAGTAATATTAGATAATAATTAACCTATTCTAAATATTGTGTAGAGTTGGTGAGGTGGAATACCTCTTAGCTCTACCATCACATTGAGACTCAATACATGAAATGTTCAACATGTCATAGGGAAGAAGGAACATGCATGTCCCATCACACATTATACACTGTAGAAATATGGAAATCATGGACAAAGCAAACATTTCTTTGTATCTAGAAGAGATAAAGGATCAAAAAGAGTGGATAATTAATGGGAAATAAATTCATTTAGTGTGGGTCTGATTTAAGCATGGGAATCTCTGGGAGAGAACATCGGTGTGGGAGGCTCAGATTCATGATCATTGCCTGCATCTCTTTGTATATTCCTTGTTCAGGATTTTTGGACGCATAAATCACCTAGTTGGGGAGAATTTATTATCTCAAATTTCAGTGAAATATTTTTTGTGATATTTTATAGATTATTTTCAATAGAATTCACTGAGAAGATGTGCAATTTTGAGTCTCAGTGTGCCCAGAATAAATGTTTTAAGTATTTTAAGCAATAAGAACATAGTTTTCTATAAATTTATCTATAACTTCTAAAATATAGCTTGAATAAGAAATATAAGGGAACTGTTGAGTTTTGAATGTTGGTTTTACCTTAGGAATGACTTAACCTTTTTCAGCTCAGGTCGTTTGTAGAAAAGTCATCGTAGGAAGGATTTATTATATTTTTTAAATTTTGATGCAGTGATTCATGTGTTATTAAATAGATTATTATTTTAGAATTATATGGTTAGAATAATGACCCGATAAATATTAGAGATCCACTGGAGAGAATTTTGGAAGATTTATCTTATATAAACAGTGATCGGATTGTACATTGACGATAAATGAACAATAGTATCAAAGGATCTCACCAACAAGTGCAACATCAAATTATTCATTATTAGTGATTGAAAATAATCAAGGTTTTAAATTTTATTTATTTTAATTATTTCCCCATTCACAATTTTTATTTTGAACATGAAGCGATCAATAAATATATTGATCAACCATTCGACCATCTTGTGGGATGGGTTAGATTAATCAAGTTTCTGGATAATTACATATAAATTGTTGATTTCTTCACTATTCTTCTCGTTGAAATGAATCAATATCAACACAAAAATAAATTGAGGTTCATTCCTCCCATCTGTTCTTTTTCTTTTTTTTCCCTGGTTCTTTGTTCACCATGAGAGTTCATTATTTGGCTTGGGGTTTGACATATGCTGACCAATCGATCATTTCACACCTATTTCATTGTGAAATGATTTGATATCGTAGATATAAGATTATAACAACACGAACTAGGTGAGACAGTGGTAAAATGCAGTGAATCAGATGATGTAGATACGCTATTTTGTGTTATTTAGAGCATAATGAAAAACGAAATATAAATATATCTTCCCAGTAGACATAAGCCTTAAAGTTGTTTATCAGTGATGGATAGGTTCATTGTCGTATGATTCATGAATTTTTAAAGAGTGGCATTCCTGAATCCGAGGCTGGAGTCACAATGGATATTCACAGATCGTAGATATAAGATTATAGAAAATCCTAATCCACATGGAATGTAATCTGAGTTTACGTGGAATGTGGACCCCTCCTAGGGTGGCAAGGGTTTTTGAAAAACTTATGAATCACATGGAATGCAACTTTTATCACATGGAATTTGGTCTCCCCCTAGTGAACTAAACATGTATCTTAGAGGTACACAGATACGGGGTGGATTACATGGGTTGGAGCATGCCATGTAATCTCTTATACAGACACGGTCTTGACTTAGTACAAGGGATAAGTCATGTAATGGTACACAAGAACATGCACAAGTGATAGATTCGTAAACCTACACATGGGTAGACTATACAAGAAACCATCAAATCATGTACTTAAACACGTAAAAGAGAAAAATTCATGGTTCGTTTACAAATGTATGACCATGTGTCAAGGGAAATTAGTTGTAACTCATACTACACACCGCTTACTTTATTTAAAATGGCTTGTAACCCTTGTGTACTATATCTTAGACATGTTTTGTTAGGGTGACTTCCCATTATATTTTCCCATAGGGTTAGTATGGGATCTTCAACTAAATCTTTGATAACGATCCATTATATATGAATTCTTTGATATAGTCACTGTAATCCCTCTATGAGGCCCATAGTGAGATCTTCAATTTAACATCATACCCTAAGTATAGTTATTGGTATCTTTGTGAATAATTGTACATGGGTTATGATACTATACATAGCAAGTAAATCAAGATTGAGTTGTTAGTATCACCCCATGGACATGGAAGTTATCCTCATTTGTGTATTGTATCTATTTATACATACATTGTAGAATTATAATGGAAATACATTTTGATCATTAGCTCTCAGACATAAATCATCAGTTCTATCAGACATAGGAGTGTGTTTTCCTATATGAGTTCTATATGGATCCTTTGATCTGAGAAACTAGGATGTTATTCTATTATTAGGACTTACCTTTAGATTGTGTTTATTTTTTAATTTTATATAGATATTCTTCTTTTATGTGTATTAGACATATTCAAATATAGTGATGTATATATTTTCATTATTGTATGATTTTTTTATTTTGGTTTGTCCTGTTGAGTGTTATTATATTTACCCATTCAAGGGATTCCCCCACATGTGTTTTGTCTTTTTCAAATGATCATAATTTTGAAAGATTTCATAATGGACCAAAGAAAGATAGTTATCAGTAAGTCTAGATAAAATGATATGTGTTAATGGGGTATTTTGACAATAGCCCTAGATTTATATTCATGTTGTAATTATTTTTCAGACTCTTTGTGGAAGGATTGTATTTGGACCTGTTTACTTTTCATTACTTCATGTTTTAATGTAGCTATAGGTTTTAGATTGTATACATGAATTCTTGTTCAATTGTTTTTATATTTCATAATTTTATTGGATTTAATAATTGTGTTTTTTGTACAATTACTTAGTGAAATTTCTCCCATGTTGGTGATATGCATTCTCAGTTTTTTTCCCATCCCCTAATCTATTAAAGTAGGTATTTGGGAGTCATGAAATGAGCCCCACTAGGGGAGGTCATGACTAATAGAAAATTAGTGTAATCCCTACTGATATGTATACAAGATAATTTTATGTAAATGATAACATTATGTGGATTTTGAAAAGTATAGATTGTGGGGTTTTCATATAAATTACCTCCTCATATGGATAATGGAATGTGGATTCTGTTTTGGTACATATTATACAAGGGATAATAACCCTGGAAAATGATAATTTTTTATTGACTCAATCTTCGCTTGGTGCATGATGAGTGAAGTTATGACAACACACCATCTAATACATTCTTAGAGGATATGCTTTGGTTAGTTAAATTGTCTTTACAATATATTATAATGTATTTACATATACTAATTATAGAACCTAATAAAAAATGACCATGGATATATTTGGTTAAAACCAATATATTCCTAAGTTAAATTATATTTCAATTGGTAAGTGATTATGTGGATAATGGGAAAGCATAATTTTTAGAATATATATTTTAATTATTTTTGGGTTTAAATTATTTTTATGAATACTCTGGGTAATTTAGAACTATTATATTTTTAGTATTAGGATGATTAAAGGACCAAACTATATGAAATATAGGTCTATATAATAGTGAAAAATCTTGAACTAGAATAAAATATAAGATAATATAGTGTTTTCATTGAGTAATACTTCTAAAAGATATATTTTTAAAAATTATATTATGATGAATTATATCTATAGATCATGTTAAAACTGTTAGTTTTACTAATGGATCATTTCCTAAAGGACAAAGTTGATGATGGGTACCATGAAACGAGTTTATATTGTCCTATTGATATACCTGACTAGATAAGATTTTATATGAGAAATAATTTTATTAATTTGGACAATCTATCATGAATTATGATTAACAATTTGGACATAATTTAATTCTTGATACACACCAAATAATAGAATGATAGAGTCTCACTGAAGTTTGAGTGAAAAACATGGTGTAGGAAATAATTTTTAATTTTCAATAAGGAAAAAATGTGAGAAAATCAATGAGAAATATAGAAAAAATGAAGAAACTAATTTACATGATTGAAAAAAGAGATGTGTTTTCATTTCAGACATAAAATATTAAGGTAGACACCCCATTTGATATTATATCTTGATTTATGCATGTATTTTATAAACCCCTATCTAATTTTATTTGTATGTGATGATTAAAATTGAGGGGACATTATTTATTAAAGATGTGATAATGTGACACCGTATTATTTTGAATATTATTTTCTTTTAAATTACAATGTGTCTAATAGCTTGTTTCACTTGTAACATCAGAAAATAATGAACCAAAAAATATTATATATCCATTAAATTTTATCTGTTTATTTATAAGTTAAAAATATTTGTAATATAATTATGATTTTTTTAGAAATTAAAAAATTATCATTATTAATACTATGGAAGTAATAAAATTAAATCAGCGTAACTAAGTAAATTATATAATTGATTTATACTAGTAAAAATAAAAATAAAAATAAGGTATAAAATCCAAATAATTATAATATTCTAGTAATTAATAACCATCCCAATACCCATAACCACTTGGAAAACTGAATATAAGTTTATTTATGTAGGGCGAGAATAACATGTATACTTCATAGAATCATACCAATGGTATCTCATGAAAATATAAAAAGAGAATACTAATGTAGCTGTTAATAAAATGGTGACCTAAAATTACATAGAAATTTCATTTTACAATCCCAACCTCACCATGGATAACTAACCAAATAACATAATAATGTAGTAAGATAATATCAAGAAAACACTTATAAAGGAACCTAATTTCCACTTCCATAATATGTTTCCTCTCAACATAATAACAAAAATAATCATGTTCTCTCTCCTCTTACATTCAATATCATCACCACATATCAATCCATATATAATGATAGTCTTGTTTCAACCCTACCTATCTGAGCAACCATTATGGACCTACGCCCTATGTTGGCATAAATTTGACCATGCACATCTCTCATTCCATAGTCACATCATTACACATCAGTTTGAAACATCAAAACCATGGTAATAGGGTATCGGGAATATGAGGTATATAAATCTTATGACCTTCTCCTACATAGAATCACCCCCACTCATATCACATCATCTCATCATTTGGCATCTCCATGGCCCCCACCAGAACATTCATCAATATAATTATTTTTATTTTATTTAATTAAATGACTTATGGATTTAAAAAACACATGCACTATTTATTTATTATTATTGGGTTTAAATAACAATTAATTACCATAACCATTGATAATATAGACATTTAACAGTGATCACATGACTGATATAAATTTAAGGTTTTTAAAAAGAATCCTTTCGACGTATATAAAGGATGTGTTGGCCTCAGCAAGTAGGATCGTTCCTTTTAAAGCCAATATATCATATTTTTTGATAGAGATATCATTTCTGAGTTTTTCTATTGGACAATCCACAGTTGATATCCAAAAACTTAAGCATGAAAGAAACTCTTTACAAGAGAATTTTATGCTCATCGAGATCATATCCCAAACCATATTCACTGAATGGCCCCAAGAAATCCCCACTATCTCACACATTACTCTTAGAGAATATTATTCTATAATAAATGGATATGTAAAAATACCATATCATTATGATTATGAGAACTAATATTGTATATAATAAATAATATACAATAATTTTATTATCGTAACTTTGTAATGGGTTTTGAAGAACAAATAGTTTATTAGTTAATATTTAAATTAAATTAAGAAATATATTTTGATAAATTAATGGTTTATTAATTAAATATTATTTTAATAAAATATTTTTTTCAAAATTATTTTTTATTAAATATAAATTATCATATAAATTTTATGAATACTATTGTAATGTTTATTAATGTTTAAAAAATGTTTTTGTCAAAAACTGTCAATTTTCAATAAATATCAGTTTTTATTTTAAAATAGAAAATTCTCATATTTAGAAAACTATTTAGAGAAAATTAATATTATTTTGAGAATCATGATTTCAAAATTATCCAATGGTGAATTTTTCATAATTTTCTGAGACAATCAAATTTTTGGATAAAAATTAAATACTGTTTAAATATATAATGTGTATTATGAAATCATGATGACCCAATAGTGGTGTAATAAGATAATATAAAATGGTATTTTGGACAATATATGTTCTATCATTAAAATAATGTTATTATATATTGGTTTTTTTAATTTTATATTACTGTATTGGTCCCTTCAAATCTTATAAAATATTTCAACATTTTAAAATGATTTCCTTGAGAGTGTGACTCACCTCCACATAAGAAAGCCTAATATTTTAATAATTTTGGCCATTGACATTATAAAATAATATTTTACACTCCAATTTGGAAAAAACTATGTTCAAAAACCATGGGAAGTTTTGTGGTACTAAGTATATATTTATATAGATTCCAAAACCTATGTTTTTAAAATATTAAAGAATTCCCTACACATTTCTTATATAAACCCACTGAATCACCAACTTATATTTAATAATAAACCTTGGAGCACGTCTGTACTCTGCCGTCCTCTCTCTAGAAACCTCCCAAGTTTCCAAAATATTTCTAGAAGCTCATCCTCTTGATCAATAAGTCATACACTCAAGTAAGGTGTTTCATCCTTCTTTATTTTTGTCTATGTTTCTTTACGTTGTTATACCATTTTATTTTAAATTAAAAATGTTAGGGTATGATTTTTCACCTCCCCCATACTTCCCTACTTATTTTTGAATATTATAGGCCTCTTTTTATTTCATTAATCACTCCCATGTACATCTGTTACCATTCTGAAATTTCATAAGAGTAATTCCATTTCTCCCTATTTGTCAATTTTCTTTATTATATTACACCTTCTATTTATGAATTCCTTTCTTTGAGACATGTATCTTTATGCATACCTTATAGTAAATTTCATGTACATATGATGAGATACCTGTTTCTCTCTCAACAACATTGTTTATGAATTTTTATGAAAAACGATTTTGCTGCCGAAATTTTACCATGATTTTCCAAGCCAAAATCATTATATAGTGAATACCATACCCATTTCTCTATCAAGGGTATTCACCTTTAGGAACATATAAAAGTGTTATGGTACTTAAATTCATGTATTCCACTTTACCAAATCATGGAATAACTTATGATGTTGAGTTATTCCAAGTTATATGATCCATGTGGTACATTAATTCCTGAAATGAATTGTTTATAATGGGTGCACACTAATAGTGCTACAATGCATTGGTTAATATTTAGTATCATGATAAACCATGTAAAATGAGGGTTCACTCATGCAATTTTATGTGCAATGGGAGTTTAGTCATGCTAATATATGTTCAATGAGGGTTTACTCTTGCTAATCCATGTGTAATGAGCCTTGGATCATGTAAATATCATGTTGTATGTCATTGCCACATTTCCATGTTATGATAATCAGTTTATATCATACCTTTATGTTCATGTTTCTATTATTCTCCATTGATATTACTATTTCCAAAAATGTACTATTTTTTCATTTTATTTCTCTTTTACTCCCTTAATGGGATTTTGAGCTCACCCATTTCTTATGTATGTCCTCAGGTTATCCCATGCAGTGTTAAGTATGAAGGAATGAGTTGGTCATGTAAATGATGTTTTCAATAAATATGTTGTATTTTTTATTTTAATTTGTCATGTAATGTTCTTAATTTCCCAAGACATTATACATTTTAATCCTCAAAGTTTTATTAAGTGAATGTTTATGTAATAAATCATGTTTATGTGTGTAATAAAGACCAGGGTTATTATAGTTTGTATCATAGGATATGTTTTGTTATTTTTGGGATTAGAATAAGAAAACCCTAGTGAAATCATTAGGGATAATACAATTTATAATAAAAACATTCCAAAATTTTAGTGAGTTTAGATTAAGTGGTTTATCAATTAAATACATCATTTTCTGGATACAAACAAATAGATGTGGATCTAGAGTATATTTATCATGGGGTAAAACCCAAAAAACATAGCTTCGAGCTAGACTATAATAGGAAATGGTGCATGGAAACGAGCCTTACTTCACTCTTGGTTTGAAACTATCGAGGTATATTCATTGGTAAATTCATAGTCTTAGTATGAACCATTATTAATGGAATAAAAAATGCTCTAAATAATATATATTTGGAGGAACATCATTGATATCATATATTGAATCCTATAAGTTAAAAATTAAAGGAAATAAATGTAATTTATAAGTTATCATTTTTTTTGTAATTTTATTCCCCTTTATGTGTTACTAAAAACATTCTTTTTATTCCTAAAAATGGCTAGTAATATTATTAATCAAGCTAACCACCGATGTGAAGATCAATGTGATGACCATTAAAATGAGATTCCCAATCCGATGGGAGAACGAAATGAAAACATTATCACAATACTATCTCATTTACCTCATGAATTTAATATAAAAATGGTTCAATAGGAAATTCCACCCCCCTTAAGAAAAAACAAACCATAATCAAGAGAATCATGAGACAAAGGCCTATTACATTCAATGGATCGTCTGTTCCCTCAATCAGTGAACAACCGATCAACTCAGTTGAGAATATATTCTCCATACTTGAATGTTATAAACATGAGAAGGATCTTTGGTCTTCATATCTTATGGAGGGTGAAGCTGATCAATGGTGTACAATGATCAAAAATATAAATCCAGAGGAAGATATCAAGGTGTTTCAATAGAAGGATTTCCTGAAAATGATTTTTAAAAAATATTTTTCTCACACCCTCCAACATAAGATAGAGTGGGACTTCCTTGCCTTCAATCAAAAATACGATTAATCCATTAGAGCGTATGCAGAAATATTCACAGGGATTCAATGATACACCTCTATCATTGACTTTAACCTTGAATACAAGGATAACTGTTTCTTTGGTGGGTGGAAACCGATACCACTAAAATCCATAGTGATCCTTGACTTCGATTTCCATGAGGAAATTGTCTGATGTGCCCTCAAAGTTGAAATGTATATCCTTGTATCTGAAGGGTATCATTGGGATAACAATAAGAAAGTGTAATTTAATTCTTGTGGTCCGATGGAAAAATCCAATGATGATATGAAATTCTAACACCCCACATTCCAAAGGTGCAGAAAGAAACACCCCATAATTTTTTTGAAGTGGACAAGGAGAGGCTTTAGGTGTGGAAGAAAAGGGAACTGGGCTATTAATTGCAGACAAGAAAAACTTTCTGCTATGATAAAGGATAGGAACACTCCATTTGACCCTCAACACATTTTTCATTACTACAACTATAAAGAGCCATGGCACTTTTAAAAACAATTCCCTAAGATAAGGGTCATCTGAGGCAAGAAACAATATCAAAGTTAGAAAGGGAGAAGTGAATACCGACAAGGTAGTGGTGAAATGTATGCTAGTTATTCATTCAATAATAGAAAGCATTATATTTTATTTTGGTTATATGCATTCTTTTATTCCCAAAAAGTTTTGTAGAACAATCCCAACACTATCACAAATCATTGATGTAGAGATGTTGGTGAGAACAAAAAATGGGGAAATTATTACATCCCATGAATATAACTCCTCCTTTGTCACAACTTTTGGATTTAACATCTTGGAGAACCTTTTAATACTCACTATATTATAATTTTATGCAATTCGTGTCATGGATTGGATTTCTCTATATAGAGCCAACAAAAATTTCCATGAGAGGGAAATCACTCTTCATAAGGCGAATTGACCCCTGATTCTATACAAGTGTGAGGAGGAGGATGAATATTATTTAGCACCATCATCTCAAGCATGGATATTACTGCCCCATGATCATGTGTATCTTTCTCAGATGATTTATTCTAAGATAGAAACCATCCTCTTAGGAATGCCTATTGAGAGGGAATTCACAAAAGTGTTTCCAAGGGAATTACCTGGTCTTCCTCCAAGAAGATATGTTGAATTATCAATTGATATTATACCTGGGGTGTTGTGAATATACAAGAAACCATATATAATGGTTGTTTTGGAGAATTAAAAGCTAAAAAACAACTATAGAAGAATTTAGAAAAAGGGTTTATATACCCAAGTACTTCATAGTGAGGTGTTCCAGTCCTCTTTATAAAGAAGATGGATATGTTAATGATCCTTTTTATTGATTATTGTGAGTTAAAAAATCACAATAAAGAACAAGTATCCTCAACCATGAATTGATTACTTTTTTGATAAGCTACACGGTGCACAATACATCTCCAAAGAGGATATATGTTTGGGGTATTACCATGTAAGGGTGAATAAGGCAGATATCCCCAAGACTGATTTTCATACAAGGTACCAACACTATGAATTCCAAATAATTTCTTTTGGACTCAGTAATGCTCCAGAAATATTCATGGAATTGATGAATAAAGTCATTAGAGATTATCTCATCAAATTTGTTTTATTAATTATAATTGATATTCTAATATAATCTAAAAACCAAGAGGAGCTTGAGAAGCATCTTTGAACTGTACCAGAGACCTTAAGAAAAGAGAAGATCTGTGAAATGTATAGCAAGTGTGAGTTATCATTGAAGGATGTCTCATTATAATTTCATATCATCATAAGAAATTGGATATATGTGGATCCCTCCAAGAAAAATGCAATTGAGGGATGGATGAGGCCAACATCTATGACAGATATATGTAGCATCCTTGGGATAATAGATATTATCACCGATTTGTGAAAAATTTCTCACGGTTGTCAAACCCATTTACCAATCTAACTCATATGGGAGTACCAATTTAATGGAGTTATTAATTCAAAGATAGCTTCAAGGATTTTAAAAGGAGTCTTATCACTGTTCATGTTATCACACTACCCACAAGTGGATAACTTTTTTTGGTATTCATTGATGATTCAAAGAAGGGCATGGGTTGTGTGTTGAAGCAATATGGAAAAATCATTGCATGTGTTTCATGGAAATAATATGTTAATGAGTAGAATTATCCAATACATTATTTGAAGTTAGGTGCTGTAATCTATAATTTAAAAATTTTGTTACATTACCTCTTTGGGGAGAAGTGTGAAATATATACAGGTCACAAAATCCTCAAGTATATATTCAAACAGAAAACGTTGATCATGCCCCAAAGAAGATGGTTAGAGCTTATCAAAGGCTATGACTACTCGATTCACTACCACATTGGGAATGTGAATAATGTGGAAGAATCTGTAAGAATAATGGATCCACAATCTCTATCATTGATGAAAATTGAAAAGGATCCAATATTATTATATTTGATGAAGATGGACATGGAAACCATAAAAAAGAGAACAGAATCCATCCGTTCTCAAATGTTTTATCAAGAATCTCTTTTAGAATGGAAAATGGATGATCAAAAGGATGTTGTGTGGATTTAGAATAATGTGGAAACTATTAGAAAATGGAAATCCTCAAAGTTCATTGTTAATGAAGAAGGAATTGTAAGATTTGGGTCAAGACTATGTGTTCCATAAAATCTAGTGTTAAAGAATGATCATTTGGATGATGCAAATATTTGAATTTCTCCATTCACCCTAGAAACACAAAGATGTATCGAGATATATGAGAGAATTATTTGTAGGATAACATGAAGAAATAGAACCTTGAGAAGATATCAAAGTGTCTGGTATGTTTTAATGTTAAGGGTGAGGGGTAGAAGTCTAAGGGGATGATTTAACCATTACCCATACCAACATGGAAATGGGAGGACATCACCATGGACTTTGTCAATAGACTTCCGAAGGAATCCAAAGGAAACAATGCAATCTGTGTCATTGTGGATCATCTTACACTAATTGCACACTTCATTACAATTCAAGAGGATTTATCATGGGATCAAGTGGCATAGATATACATCAGATATGTTTTAAGGATGCATGGAGTGCCACTATCGATTGTAACTAAACGAGATCCATGATCTAACATTATGTTTAGGAAGAGTCTACAACAAGCTCTAAATACTGAGATGAACTTCAATATATCTTATAATCCACAAACTAACAGAAAATATCAGATGACTATCGAAACACATGAGGAAATTTTGAGGTAATTCTCAATAGACTTCAAAGGAGGATAGGATCAACATTTTCCTATTGTTCATTTCTCTTATAATAATATTTTCCACTCAAGCATCCAAATAGATCCTTATGAATCCCATTATGGGAAGCGGTGTAGAACACATAAATGTTGAGATGAAGATGGGGAGAAAAACACAAAGGTTCAGAAGTGGTCAAAGAAATGGTGGAGAAGGTTAAGACAATACAAGAGCACATTGATGCTGCTCAGAGTTGACAAAAGAGCTATGCTGATAATTGTAAAATAGACCGAGAGTTTGATATTAGAGACATGTTATTTCTCTGCATATCACAATGTAGGAGAGTTATGAGATTTGGGATGAAGGGTAAGCTTCGTTCAAGGAACATCAGCCATTTTGAGATCTTTTGTCTCATTAGAGAAGTGGCCTATCAACTAGCACTCCCACCGAACCTATCTCAAATACATGATTTATTCCATTTGTCACTCCTGAGGAAGTACATATCTGACCCATCAAATGTACTCAATCCATCAGTGGTACCATTGTTGAATGATCTCTCCTATGAAGGGAAGTCGGTGAATATCATAGATTATAAGGAAAAGGTTTTACAAAATAAAACAATTCCCCTCATCAAAGTGTTATAGAGAAACAAAATGTTCGAAAAAAGTTATGTGGGAAGCACAGGAGGTGATGGGGTAGAGTTACCCACATCTGTTTCAGTGTGGGAAATTTAAAATTTTAGGGTGGAATTTCTTAAGGGGAAGGATGAAAAGACTGGATCATTGATGAATACAATTTTATTAATTTTATTTAATAAAATTTCTTTAGGATATAGAATACACATTCACTCATTCTTATTATTATTATTGGTATTAAATGACCATTTAGTATCATTACTGTTGATAATATATCCTTGGAACGATGATCACATTACTGATATAAATTTATAGTTTTTAAAAAAGAATACTTTCGTCCCGAACAAAGGAAGTGATGGCCTAAACATGTAGGATTTTTCCATTTGAATCCCATTTATCAAATATTTTGAGGGAGATAACATTTTATAGATTTTCCCTAGACCAAGCCCAAGCTGAAATCCAACAACTTAAGCTTGAGCAAAACCATTTACACAGGAAATTGAAGCCCATCGAGATCATGACCCAAACCATGTTCGCCAAATGACCCCAAGAAATCCTGACCATCACACACCGTAATCTTAGGGAATATGCTATTATAATAAAGGGATATTTAACATGACCCTAACATTATAATTATATGCATTATTTTTTTATATAATAAATAATATACATTCTTTTAATCATTGTTAATTTGTAAATGTTTTTAAAAGCACAAAAAATATTTTTATTTAATATTTAAATTCAATTAAGAAATCTATTTTGATGAATTAATTTATTTTTTAACTAAATAATATTTTGATAAAATATTACTAGAAAATTAGTTTTTATTTAATATAAATGATTATATAAATTTTATGAATACAATTGTAATTTTTATTAAAATTTTAAAAAAGATTTTTTTCAAAAACATTCAATTTTTAAGAAATGAAAGTTTTTAATTTAAAAAAATTCACATATTTATGAAATTATTTTTATAAAATGAATACAATTTTTGGAATCATGAAATCTGAATTATCCATTGGTGATTTTTTCATAATTTTCTGAGACATTCGTTGTTTAGGGTAAAAATTAAATACCATATAAATATAGAATGTGTATTATGACAACATAATTACCCAATATTGATGACATATAATATTATAAAAGGAATATTAGTCCAATGTATGTTTTACCTTTAAATTAATGTGATTTTATATTTTTTTATTAATTTTATAATTCCTTAGTGGACCCCCCATGACTTATAAAATGTTTTAAAATTTTTAAATTATTTCCATAAGAGTGTGACTCAACTCGACATAAGAAAGCCAAGTAATTTAATAATTTTGGAATTTTTACATATAAAATAATATTTATACTCCCCTTAAAAAAACCCATGGGTAAAGCATGAGATGTTTTGTGGTTTTGAATATTTAATTATATTGATTCCAAAACCAATGTTTGTTAAATATTAAATAATTCCTCCCTCATTTCCTATATTAACCCACCCAAGATCCCACTTCTCTTCACTAAGAATACATGGTGCACGTCCCTAATATTCCCTATTTTCTCTAGAAACCTCCCAAGGAACCCTGATCTCTCAAAAATTCCTTCCTCAAGCTCTTGAAGTCACACACTCAAGTAATGGATTTCTTCGTTATCATTTTTCCAAGTTTCTTTATATTGTTATACCCTTATATTTTAAATTAAAAATGATAGGGTATGATTTAAAACCTCAAAACTTCTTCCATCCTTATGTTTTAAGGATGATAGACCATTATCTGTCTCATTAATTTCTTCCATGTACACCCATTACAATGCCAAAATTTCGTCAAATTTATTACATTTCCCCTTTTTCTTCAAGTTTCTTTATTTTGATACACCTTCTATTTCTGAATTCCATATGTCCGGACATGAATCTACATGAACCCCTTACTTTCCATTTCATGTACGTATGATGTAATAACCCTTTCTCCCTCATCAATTTTTTAATGAATTTGTATGTCACGCCGGTATGCTGCTGAAATTGTATAACTATTTTCCAAGCCAAAATCATTTTATAGTGAATACCATACTCATTAACATATCAAGGGTATTGACTTTTATGAAAATATAATTATTTAATGGTACTTACATGCATGTATTCCATATCCCCTAATCGTAGAATAACATATGATGTTGAATAATTCAATGTTATATGATTTGTGTAGAAAAATTATATAAGAAATGAAATGAATATAAAGGGTGCACTCTAATAGCACTCCAATGCATTGCGTAATGTTTAGTATCATGATAAAACATGTGTAATGATGGTTTAAACATGATAATTCATTTTAAATGAGTTTTTACTCATGATAATTCATGTACAATGTGTTTTTACTCATGATAATCCTTATGCAATGAAACTCGACTCATGCTAATATCATGTTGTATGTCGTTTCCATATTTCCATGTCATGATAATCATGATATATCTTACCTTTATGTTAATTTTTATCTTGTTATCCATTAATAAGCCTATTACCTAACATGTACTTATTCTTCAAATAATTCCTTTTTTACACCCTTACATGGCTTTATAACTCACCCCTTTCTCATGTATATCTTTATGTTATCGCATGTAGTGTTAAGTACAAAGGAATGAGTTGTTCATTTAAACGATGTTTTAAATAAAGATATTTTATTTTATTTTTTATGTTGTTATGTAATTTTCTTAATTTACCCTGAAACTAGAACTCTCCATACTCAGAGTTTTAAGTGAAATTTTATGTAATAATTCATGTTTAAATATTTAATAATGATAAGAGTGGTTATATCCACAAACTATTTCATCATCAAGATCATGGATTTTCCACCAAAAACACAATTTCCAATTATTATTACCAAAGTCAGAGAGGGTAATAGGGGTAATTATCCATAAATTACTCACTATTTGGGTATTGATGAAAACACACCCAGAACATCTTGGTGATGTTATATGGTACTCGATGCAGGCGGTATGGCTGAAAGGAACAACAATATATATGTATATACATAGACAAATAAAGTCTGAATTTTATGTATCACATCAATACATTATCATCTATTTCTATCAACAATATCTTACTATTGTTGTCTCATGTAGCCACCACTAACTATTTCTCTACAACACTAAATAACCACACAAATCCTACATTCCATTATTTCAATTACTAATTCAAATTTCCATCTACATTATTACATAAAAAATATCATTTCATTAAACATTTCATTTATCTTTTTATTTGACATAACCCCATAGAATCCAAAACTTATATATAAATGTTCACTTATGTTTATATGACTATTAATTACTCACTTTTTTAAACTAGTTTTAATATTTAAATTCTAGTCCACTTTCATCAAAACCATCCAACATTATATACATTTTTATTATTAACAACATCATTTCCCATAAATACAATACAACTATAATAATACACCACACAACTAATGTAACACCCCGAGCTTCCACGATACGCTTTTCTTTCAATAATGCAATAACTTGAATTGTACACAAGTTCAAGATTCTAACACAGCGCGACCAATCAAAGTAGCCGTTATGAATAGTAATACCTACTTTTTGAAATTTTATAAATTTTATCATTCAAAATGGACTTCATTTTTGGATTCGGAATATCGAAATTAGCCTATGTTGAATTTTTGGTATTTTTCTGAGAACATCCAATTTTTTATGAATAGTGAAAAATACGTAAAAAGAACTTTTTTAATCAAAATAATTTATAGTGATAAATTATACTATTGAGTGGTTTTAAAGTATAATTATAATATATTTTTACCATTTTTTCCAATGATGTTCATTAGAATTAATTTCACTTTAAAATTGGACATAAACAATTGTCAATCTTTTGATATATATTGTTTCTTAAAAACACACTATTTTTTGTGACAGCGGGATTTAATTATAAAATTAATTAATGAAACTTATATTTTTGTAATTTCATAAAATAGACATCATTTTTGAATTTGGAATATCAATTATAGCCTAGGGTGGAATTTTGGCATTGTTCTGAAAAACTTCAATTTTTGATGAATAGTGAAACCAGTAAGTGGTAGTTAAAAAAACTGAATTTTCATTTAAATGAAATATTACCACTTCTGTGATTTGATTTTAATAAATCTGACATCCATGGTTGTTTTTAGAAAGTAAAATGTGGTTGAACGGGATAAAAATAATTTTTTGGTGAATTGTAAGTTTTAAGTTAAATTAATCGCGATTAAAAGTAATTAGTGAAATTTAAGGTAAAAATGATATTATAAAAATATGAAAATACCTTTAAACATGTCCTAACACTATTTTATAAGTCATGGGCGACCATGAAAATCCATGGGTCTACTTGAGGACCCCATGGAGCCACTTTGTTAGGAAAATGACATTAAAAACTTTTTATTTAATGTTAAAATAAAAATGTCATAAACATGGGTTGTTTTACTAAAACAATTTTTAAATGAGGTTATAAAAGTCATATTTTTGACTATAAATATTAATTAGAAAGGTAAAAAGATTTCCTACATCATTATATTTTTTTTATAATTTTATACATAAAATATATTAAATTATTTATGACACCATGATGATGCATCGATTACCTCATTAATTAACGATTTTAATAAAATGGAAGGATAATGTAAAATCTAAGAATTACACTTTTCCAAATCCTATTGGATGAGTAGATTTAGTACCCTTATCATCTTATCCTAGAAATATATAAGTGTGGGACCCTTAAAATCCGAAAATCATTTTATAATAAAGTAACATTTCATGACTTTCCAAGAGTGCCCCTCCTCTCCTTTTATAAAAGGCCCCCACCACTACCACCATATTCACACCTTCAAAGCCTTTTGTCTCGGACAACCTCTTCCCAAATACTCTCTAAACATCCCTCTATTACTCCTAGAAGCCTCAATTTGGGCAGAATTGTTTCCAAGGAAGCCTTTGGCTCAAATCAAAAAGAGTTACCCGATTTTATGGTAATGTCTTCTCTTATGTCGTTTTGTTTTATTTTGCTTATCCAACCCCCTAAACTCGTTTTATCCTTTTATTTTGTAACAAAAACAGTATCTTAAATATACTAGGATGCTTATATTAGAATTATTTTATTTACACTTACACACACATTCGTTTAATGGTTAAAAAACATATTGTTTCTCTGGGTGGCGAATTACTGCCTCATTAAACGATGATTGTTCAATATTGTTTTCACACCTCTAATGGTGGACATTATGATGACAATATTTTTATATATGATTTATATTATGTTTTTGTTTTCCTTATTATATTGTATTTTTCATTTATTTAATACCTTTATGATTTCCATTATGGATAAACGTGATAATTTCATTTTAGGAAGTGTGGACAACCGCCCTCTCAAAGTGATTTGAATCGTTAATGCCATATGTGGGATGTATAAAGGATGGAGTAAATGGTATTATACATTATATTATAATGGAATTATATTATACCTTTATATAATTATAACTTCATTCCATTAAATATGAAATAGAAATGAAAGTAGCGTTCATGCGTACGTACGGCTTACCGTCTCCATGAACGGTGAATTTCATTTTTACCTCTAAATGTTATGTAATATTATAAATGAAGGTATATACTGGATATATATGATGTATATGATATATAAATCATGAATATAATTATGTATATAACACATATTTTACCACATGAACAAAGTGTAATTATAAGAAGTTTTTTTTGACTCAAGTACCTAAGATCGACAAAACGACCGTTATTAACTTAAATAATTACATACTGTTCATAACATGGTAATAAGTGATATAAAAGGAATAATTAACTTGAAAAAGGTTCTTAAGAAAATATAAATTAACTATAGTTTATTATTCAGGAGGTTAAATAACAATCGAGTCAAGTCGGACACGAGGTAAGGGAATTTCTTAACCCAATTTCCATTCATTGGGTTAATCTCCGACTTTCAAATTATGTTATGATATTATTATGTACTATCTTGTATTTGTACTTTAATTATGTGTACTTATAGTGAATACACATCATATATCTATTTTATTTAAAAATTATCTTTGTAAGGGACTTCGTCTCAATTTCCATTCATTGAGGAATATTTTGTTTTATACACAAATTTCTTTTATACGGTGTATAAACCCCTTTGAATTTTACTTTTATTCAAAAGGAATCTTTTTATAAGAAGAATTTTTACTAAAAGACAAAAAGGAATGTTTTTTTATTATGTATGCGGTGACAAAGACTTCTCCACCTTCGTGACTATTATTTGAGTTTTGGCTTCCTCTATAAGCCATAACTTTTTTTAAAAGAAAAATAAATACAATGTTTTACTTTTCTTTTATTTTGGTACTGAAAATGGTTTTGATAACGTTTTTATTTTATCAATGTGTTGTATTGATATATTTTTATTGAAGTGTGGAAATATTATGTTTCCCTTATGCATGTTTTATGTGATACAATTATGTAATGGTTTATGATATGTTTAAACCTGCTCATATGAGGAATGCATTGGACTTAATAAGTGACGGGTGGAGCCTGCTATAGATCCTTGATGCATCGGTAAGTATCATGAGGCAAACTAGTGTCTTGGCACGAGGCCTTGACAAAATATTATTTGTAGTCATGGAATGAGGCCTTGGATGAGTGGTTATGATAGTCTGGCATTATGCATTCCATCATTATGAAAGTGGTTATTGATATTGCATGTGATTATTCAACCAGTAGAATATCCATGTGAATAAGTAAATGGCATCATCTCATTTTACTTTTTCCATATTATGTTGAAGTTCAAATTTAAAATGATTTTGTTTTAGTCATTCATTGCCTAAAATGTTTATGTTTATTTATGAGTTGTTCCGCTGTATTGTTATCCTTACTGAGAATCTGAGCTCACCCCTTCCAATATTTTAATTTTTTCAGGATGTGAAGAAGTGTATTATGAATGATCTGCAGGGATAGTATGAGGGGATATGAAGACAAGATGTTTTTGTAGTTTTGTTTTACTTTATGATGTAATGTAAGACTTATGAATGTATCTAGTGTTTCTAGGGAAACTAAACAAATCGGTCTTTCGAGACATGATCTTTTGTGATCATGCCAATGTTACGCAATAATGCACAGACTCTGGGTAACTGGGGTCGGGGTGCTACAGTTGGTATCCGAGGCATTTTAGTACTAACCTTGGAAGCTAGATTTAGATAAACTCTGATTAGAGCACATAGCCCTAAGATAGACTTTGAGGATTAGTATAGAAGAACTTCCTAGAATTTTGGTATTATAGATATTTTGTGAGTTTTCCAAGAAATACATCCCTGTCTGGATACGATCAGGTAGAGGCAGCTCTGGCACAGATGTACCTAGGGGTAAAACCTGAAAACACCGGTTTGAGCTAGACTTGAATAGGAACTGGTGCACGACAACGGGCCTTGCTGAACTCTTGGTTAAGACACTCTCGAGGGATATTCTTAGGATAATTCTCATTTTATTTACAAACCATTATGAAGGGTTTATGAGTATATACTTCCTTAAAGAAAATATTTCTTTTTATGATTATGTATTATATCCATAAATAGTTCATTTTATGTTAAGTGTTTTATAAGTATGGAATTATGTATTTTTATTCATAAACTAATCTAGTTTATTCCATGGTTTAGAAATGGCAACTAGTGGGAGGTATGGAAATCGTATCAATGCACGCACTCCATGTAGGGATTGTCCTCCTGCGCAAGATAATTATTGTGGAGCTGGAGATACAACTGGTGCTGATCAACTTATCACCATACTGGGACAACTCACTCAGGTTATGAATAATAACCTTAGTCGTATGGAGGACCCTGATCCACAATGTGGAGGATCAGTGTTAGACCGCTTCATGAGGCAACAACCACCAACATTTAATGGGGGTACAAATCCATTAGTATCTGAGCAATGGATAAACTCCTAAGAGAAAATATTCCACGCCTTGGGGAGTAGTGAAAGGGAAAAGGTTATAATGGCAGTTTACCGCCTCACTGGAGATGCTGATCAGTGGTGGTCATTGATTAAAAACAAAAAGGAGGATGATGAGGTATCAAATATGGAATGGAGAGAGTTCATAGAGCTTTTCTTAGAAAAATACTTTTCTCGTGACCATCGAGAAGATATGGAAAGGAAATTTCTGAGTCTGAGACAAAAGGAGGATGAGAATGTCGCAAAGTATGAGGCTAACTTTACAAGGTTAGCGAGGCATGCATCAGATTATATATGTAACCCAAGAAGTAAGATTGACCGTTTCTTTGATGGGATAAAACCTTTTCTCTGATGATCATTAGTATCACAATCTTTCTCAACATATGAAGATATAGTCTCGTGTGCTATCAAGGAAGAAAAAAAATTCTCTAAGTCTTATGAAAAAAAAGTAAAGCAAGAGAAGAAGAGAGTGGTGGAACAAGAGACAGATAAAGGGAAAAAGGGAAAGAAGGATTTTCCATTACGCGATAATTGTGGGAAGAATCACCCCGGTACATGCCTAAAAGGAATTGGAGTTTGTTATAAATGTGGAGAAAAAGGTCACCAGGCTCGTGATTGCAAGGGAAAGAAAGAGGCTATCAGTGTTGAGTGCTACAATTGTAGAGAAATGGGGCATTATGCATATGAATTTCTAAAGCGTAAAGGAAAATTACCACAGAAAAGGACAAGGTATCAAGGCCAATCTTATGTTGTTACTACAGTTGAATTGGAATAATTAATGTACTGGTGCTTTTGGACTCAAGGATTATATTCTGGTTATAAGAATAATGTGATATATATAAGGATTGTACTGCAGTACTTGTTGTTTTCATTAAGTTTTTAATATGATGAAGGTAATCATATTTTAGTATGTGACAATAAGAAAAACTTTACTTTGTTTGGGGAATCTGATGAATTGATTATGGAATTTAGAGACCTTTTAGAGAAAGCCTGGACAGAGGTATATTGGATAATTACAAAGGTTAGAATGGATTAATTTGAACTTTGGATAATATTGTTTAAGATAAAAACATTTCTGAATACTATTTTTGGAATATTATAATACTAATGTTTTAGGAAAAGGACAACTTGCAGGTTGGGGGATAACCCGTCGCGTCGGACAAAGTTGCAGGAATTGAACCCACAACTATAGTGCGACATGCCTTTATTACCTACCACTAGCCTACAGGAAGTCCCTGGTTGTTACAAAATATTTTTTCTAATCTAAATGGTATGTGTTAATATTTGGAACCTTATACAATTAGGATAAATAGAATATTTTTGTGTTCTGTTACCATTTGGAGTGAAAGATGGGTTTTGGTAAACATTTTTAAAGAATGAAAGTCTACATGACAAGTAAGTATATTTACATACGTTCTTAGTAAATCCCTTACATAAATTTCTCAACATTATGAAAGGTAACATAAAAGAAAAACGTTGCTGGTTCACTTTTCCAACTGGGGATTCAATGACCATTTAACCAATCACACGTTTGTGATCTTCTTGTGGTTAACTTTATCCTAATGCTTATTTCTACAACTCTCCATCAGACCTTGATGGTTTGTTTCTCCTCCATATCCATATTTTCATAGAATCCTAGTATGGTCTATCTCGGGTGACCTTTGTACTTCTCTCTCTTTCTTCTAAATTTATATTTTTATTAACCCTATTTCCAATGTGGGTTTTCCACAAAGGTATTTTCTATTTTCAACCTTTTATTTTCAAATAAAAATTTAAAATTGGGAGGATGCAATTTATTGAAGGAGGAGAGAATGTAACACCTCGAGCTTCCATGATACGCTTCTCTTTCAATAATTCAATAGCTTGCATTGTACGCAAGTTCGAGATTCTAACACACCGCGACCAATCAAAGTAGCCGTTATGAATAGTAATACCTACTTTTTGAAATTTTATAAATTTTATCTCTCAAAATGGACTTCATTTTTGGATTCGGAATATCAAAATTATCCTATGTTGAATTTTTGGTATTTTTCTGAGAACTTCCAATTTTTTATGAATAGTGAAAAATACTTAAAAACAAACTTTTTAATCAAAATAATTTATAGTGATAAATTATAATATTTAGTGGTTTTAAAGTGTAATTATAATATATTTTTACCATTTTATCCAATGGTGTTCATTATAATTAATTTTACTTTGAAATTGGACATAAACAATTGTCAATCTTTTAATATATATTGTTTCATAAAAACACGCTATTTTTTGTGACATCATGAATTAATCATAAAATTAATTAATGAAACTTATATTTTTTGGAATTTTGTAAAATAGACATCATTTTTGAATTCGGAATATCAATTATAGCTTAGGGTGAACATTTGGCATTGTTCTGAAAAACTTCAATTTTTGATGAATAGTGAAACCACAAAGTGGTAGTTTAAAAAACTGATTATTCGTTTAAATGAAATATTACCACATCTGTGATTTTATTTTCAAAAATCCAACATACATGGTTGTCATTAGGAAGTAAAATGTGGTTCAATGGGATAGAAATAATTTTTTGGTGAATAGTAACTTTTAAGTTTAATTAATAGCGATTAAAGGTAATTAGTAAAATTTAAGGTAAAATGATATTATAAAAATATGAAAATACATTTAAACATGTCATACCCCTATTGGATAAGTCATGTCCGACCAAGAAAATCCATGGGTCAACTTGAGGACCCCATGGAGCCACTTTGGTAGGAAAATGACATTAAAAACGTTTTATTTAATGTTAAAATAAAAATGTCACAAACATGTGTTGTTTTACTAAAACAATTTTTAAATGGGGTTATACAAGTCATATTTTTTACTATAAATATTCATTAGAAATCTAAAAAGATTTCATAGATCATGATATTTTTTTTATAATTTTAGAGATTAAATAAATAAATTATTTATGACACCATGATGATGCAGCGATTACCTCATTAATTAATGATTTTAATAAAATGGAAGGATAATGTAAAATCTAAGAATTACACTTGTCCAAAGCCTATTGGATGAGTATATTTCGAACCCTTATCACCTTATCCTTGAAATATATAAGTGTGGGACCTTTAAAATCCGAAAATCATTATATAATAAAGTAACATTTCATGACATTCCAAGAGTTCCCCTCCTCTCCTCTTATAAAATGCCCCCACCACTACCACCTTATTAACACCTTCAAATCCTTTTGGATCGGCCAAACTCTGCTCAAATACTCGCTAAACTTCCCTCTCTTACTCCTAGAAGCCTCACTTTGGGAGGAATTCTTCCCAAGGAAGCCTTTGGCTCAAATCAAAAAGAGTTACCCGATTTTATGGTAATGTCTTCTCTTATGTCGTTTTGTTTTATTTTTCTTCTCCAACCCCCTAAACTCTTTTGATGATTTTATTTTGTAACAACACCAGTATCTTCAATATACTATGATGTTTTTATGAGAAGTATTTTATTTACACTTACACACGCCTTTGTCAAATGGTTAAAGAACATACTGTTTCTGTGGGTGGAAAATTACTTCCTCATGAAACGATGATTGTTCAATATTCTTTTAACACCTCTAATGGTGGCCATTATGATGACACTATTTTTATATATGATATATCTTATTTTTTTTCTTATGATTCTGTATTTTTCATTTATGGCATTCCTTTATGATTTCCATTATGGGTAAACGTGATAATTTCATTTTAGGAAGTGCGGACTACCGCCCCCTCAAAGTGATTTGAATCGTTAATGCCATACGTGGGATGTATAAAGGATCGAGTAAATGGTATTATACAGTATATTATATTGTAATTATATTATGCCTTTATATAATTATAAGTTCATTCCATTAAATATGAAATAGAAATGAAAGTAGCGTTCATGCGTAAGTACGACTTACCGTCTCCATGAACGGTGCATTTCATTTCTTACCACTAAATGTTATGTAATATTATAAATGAATGTATATACTAGATATATATTATGTATATGATATCTAAATAATTAATATAATTATGTATATAACAGATATTTTACCACATGAACAAAGTGTAATTATAAGAAGTTTATTTTTGACTCAAGTACCTAAGATCGACAAAACAACCGTTATTAACTTAAATAATTACATAATGTTTGTAACATGGTAATAAGTGATATAACAGGAATAATTAACTTGAAAAAGGTTCTTAAGAAAATAGAAATTAACTCTAGTTTATTATACAGTAGGTTAAAGAACAATTGAGTCAAGTCAGACAGAGGTAAGGGAATTTCTTAACCCAATTTCCATTCTTTGGGTTAATCTCTGACTTTCAAATTACGTCATGATATTATTATGTACTATCTTGTATTTTTACTTTAATTATGTGTACATATAGTGAATACACATAATATATCTATTTTTTAAAAAATTATCTTTGTAATGGACTTCGTCTCAATCTCCATTCATTGAGGCATATTTTGTTTTATACAAAAATTTATTTTATACGGTGTATAAATCCCTTTGACTTTTACTTTTATTCAAAAGGAATATTTTTATAAGAAGAGTTTTTACTAAATGACAAAAAGGAATGTTTTTTTTATTACATATATGGTGACAACGACTTCTCTGCCTCTGTGACTATTATTTGATTTTCGGCTTCCTCTATAAGCCATAACTTTTTTTAAAAGAAAAATAAATACCATGTTTTACTTTTCTTTTATTTTGGTATTGAAAATGGTTTTGAGAAAGTTTTTATTATATCAATGTGGTGTATTGATATCTTGTGATTGAAGTGTGAAAATATTATTTTTCCCTTATGCATGTTTTATGTGATACAGTTGCGTTATGGTTTATGATATGTTTAAACCTGTTCATATGAGGAATGCATTGGACTTAATAAGTGATGGGTGGAGCCTGCTATAGCTCCTCGATGCATCGGTAGGTCTCATAAGAAAAACTAGTGTCTTGGCACGAGACCTTGACAAAATATTATTTGTAGTCTTGGAATGAGGCCTTGGCTACGTGGTTATGATATTCTGGCATTATGCATTCCATCATTATGAAAGTGGTTATTGATATTGCATGTGATTATTCGACCAGTAGAATATCCATGTGAATAAGTAAATGGAATCATCTCATTTTACTTTTTCCATATTATGTTGATGTTCAAGTTTAAAAGGCTTTTGTTTTAGTCATTCATTGCCTTAAATGTTTATGTTTATTTATGAAAGCTTCCGCTATATTGTTATCCTTACTGAGCATCTAAGCTCACCCCTTCCAATGTTTTAATTTTTCCAGGATGAGAAGAAGTGTATTATGAATGATCTGTAGGGATAGTATGAGGGGATATAAAGACAATATGTTGTCATAGTTTTGTTTTACTTTATGATGTAATGTAAGACTTATGAATGTATCTAGTGTTTCCAAGGCTACTAAGCTAATCGTTCTTTTGAGACTTGGTCTTTTGTGATCATGCCAATGTTACGCAATAATGCACCGACTCTGGGTAACTGGGGTCGGGGCGCTACAACAACCCATCATACAGACCACTACTCATCCAACACCCATAACATATCCCGAAACTAAACTAGTCGACAATATCATCATGAAAACCTCAAATAGGACAAAAACCAATAATAAAAACATAAAAAAATTAATTGTATCACATAATAAAAAATTTTCAAACAAAATATTTTACAATATTTCATATATAAAGGGATTTCACATTAAATCATTTTCTTATGCATGATTACTTTCATACCATTAAAGATTTATGTGGGAAACCAATTATTTAAAATACAAATATATTAATGATTTTATGGGTGATGGGTTTAAATAAAATTTCATTGTAATGTTATCAGTCTCAAAAAGGGGTTAACAATATCCATAACTTGTATATAAAAAAAATATATGTTTCAACTGGAAAAAATCATTAATAATAAGGAAAAAAATAATCATATGTTATTACTTTGATTCTCTTACTATTATGTTTCATATAGTTCATTATCTTCACAAGTTAATATATACCACCCAATATCTATAAAAAAAAAATAAATATAACTACATTTATGCACAAATTAGGAGAAAACAAATATCCCATACTAGAAAAATAATTTTCAAAACTCACTGCACCTAAAAAAATAGAAAAAGAATATCATGTCATCACCATGATATCATGACAATTAAGTCTTCAGATAAAAGGTATATGAATTTCATGTTATAATATTATGTTCTTACTTTATTCAGACTTGAATATAATAAAAAATATTCAAAATAAGGAAATATACATATTTTAAGATGATATATATGGTTTCCCAGATATCCCTAAGTTGGTAAGGAAGTTGACTTTCATTTTTCTATATATTTAATTTGGTTTCATTTAAAATAGATGAAACAACCCATTTATAACCTCATGGTTTAGGAAACTAAAATACTAATGCAATATTTTTAAAATATATTTAAAGAATCTTAATTTTGCTTTAAATCCCAAATTTAATGTTAAAATAATTTTTATGTCATTTGGGAAAAAATCTTGTTATTATAGAAAAATTGGATATTATGAAAACTTTTATACTACCCATGATAACGGACTGGTGAAGAGAAGTTATTATACCTAGGAAAGGATTTACCATTAAAAGTTGTCAACCAAGAGAAAGGGTTAACCATGAGAATATATTAATAAACCATGTGATGGACTGAATCAACTGAGAGAAAAATATATTGACCATATGAAGGAAGAGATTGACTGTAACACCTTGATATTTTATGAGATATATTCTTTTTAATTTCTTTTATATCTTTTGTTTTATGCTACACCAAGATTATCTTGCGCTATACGCAACACCATATTATCTTGCAGTATACGCAACACTATTCTTTGATTGTGTCACACACAATTTCAAGTTCGTTTGATAATAGTTATTCTACACAACATTGAGTGTGTATATATATATATTCAATATATAAATGAAATATGGTTGGATTATGTTATACGTAACAACAAAAGAGTCTTTCACTACATGCAACCCTTACTTGGCTTGCGTTACACGCAATCGCGACCTTCCTCAATAGCGTGTATAGCACGCAATACCGGGTTTCACTAAACAACGATAAATTGTTATAATATTATTATGGACTAGCTTCTATGAATAGTATTAACTATATTTTAATTTTTATAACATTCTTATTCATCTTACACATTTTCTAAAACATGGTATGTAAAGAAAATAAATTTTTCGGGTAAAATATGTATTTTTAAAAAAATGCAGTTTTGCGGCCTTTTGATGGCGCACCAACATTAAATCTAGTTTTTGACATGTTTATAAGTAAAAATTTACAATATCAAATTATTAATTGGATTCAGGATATAAAATTTTACTTTGGATAAATTTTTTATATTATTCGGATAACTTTCATATTTTAATGAATAGTAATAACACGCTATATTTTAATTAAAAACAACTTTTTTCATCATAATAATTTATATGGTTAAAATATAATATTGAATTATTTTAAATTATAAATAGAATATATTTTTACCATTTAATATAATTTATTAAATTTTCATTGATTTTACATTAAATTCATAGGTAAAATTATTTCAATCTTTTGCAATGTTTTAACTTTTAAAACCAATTTTCTTAACAACGGGATTAATTTTAAATTAATTACTGCAACTTCTGTGTTTTGAATTTTGAAAAATTATTTCCATTTTTGAATTCAGTAGGTCGAAATTATTTTAATAGGTTACTTTTTTTTGATAGTATGAATAGTAACTACGGTAATTTTTGTTTACTGCAGTTAAAGGTAAATCGGGTAATTAAGGGTAAAAATAAGATTATAAAATTACCCTAAAACATGCGAAAATTATATTGGATGACTAAAGGTCGACAAATATCACATAAGAGTTGGATTATATTAATTTTATGGAATTTTGAGCATGAAAATAATTTAATTATTATTAAAACTAATCAAAGTGACAACATGTCACTCTCTTAAATCTTATAACTATAATAATTTTAATTTAGTGATAAAATTTATGAAAATTAGAACATGAATAGTCTACAGAAAGATAATTAAATTATATACATCATGAGAGTTTATTTATAATTTTTATGGATTAAATAATTAACATTAATGGTGACACAATAGTGATGTTGAAATTATTTTATTGATTGAAATATAAAATAAATGGTTTTAAAAATATTAAAATAAATATTACATGAACTATTTAATGTGCTAGACTAATTTTATAGTTACATATGACATATTTTTAATCTATTAAAGCTTTTAGTTAGAACATATCTTCTGTGTGGATTTTATGTAAATTCAAATAAATTAATAGTGTCAAAATTGACACTATTGTTATTTTATAAATATTACATATTATAAAATTGTTTAAAAATAAAAACAAATATTTAAAAATAATAAACTAAAATTTATATGGTCAAAAAGGTAATAAATCATAAAATTAAGGACAATTAACAACATATACGTAATTATTTATAATGATTTAAAATTTAGAACATTATTACCACAAATAAAATTAAATAGATTATATAAGGAAAAATCAAGTTGATAATGTTTAAAATAAATTCCCAACATATCTAAATTTTATTGGTTGATTATATTACCACCCTATCTCATATAATATTATTATTTGAGTCATTTTGTAGGTTTTTAAGTGGGGTTGGAATTTATTATAAATTAATATTTATAATAATTTCAAAGGTGCCCATCTCCTCCCTTTTAAAAGGGTATCTCCTCCCTCTCCTCCTCACAACATTTTGAGCCTTGAATCTCGGCCAAACTCTGCCAATTTCACATCCTCACTTCCCTAGAAACCATATAGAGGTACTGGTCTTCTCAAAATACCAACTATAGTGCCCTAAGAGGACGGTTAAAGGAGTCACTTCGAGAAAGAGGTAATACCTTCTACCGATTCATTCAAGTTTCATTCTTCTTATACTTCATCTTCTTTAGTGGTTTAATTATGAAGTAATAACATCAGTATCCATCATATACTGATATTTTATTTGATATGTTATTATAATTATTAAACAACCCTATTTCACATTCTATCCATCCTAAGGAAAATGAAATCACCGCGCGTGCGTACATACAGAATACTGTCTCCATGTCGTGGGGTAATTTATTTTTCCACCACCACCTTACTTGGATGGGTATAATGGTGTAAATAATAACTACATATGATTATTATAACATCATACTGATTCTAAGATATTATATCATTCACTCCAATTCCATTCAATAAATATTGGAACGATATCATTGCTTGTTCATACGTACGGAATACCGTCTCCACAATGCGATGGGATTAATTTTTCTTGTTAAAAATTATAGAATGATTATAAAGTATATATAATAATTAATCATGAAATATATTACATAATAATTCTACTGTATTTATGTATCTATATATGTATTTCATCTACTTAATTCAATTCAATTCAATAAGGAAACGAAAATAGCGTTCATGCATACGTACGGCCTACTGTCTCCTTGAACGGTGTATTTATTTCCATTTATTGATCTATTATATATATGTATATTCGTGAATATATATTTTATAAAAATCATGTTTTAATTAATCATTATCTAAGTAATCATTTGAATAATTACAAGTCAAGACACGGACGACAAATGAAACGATTTTACCAAAAATACTCTTTAACATGGAATTTACAAAAGAACGGTTAATATAAAGTCATATGTGAACCATATATGATATCATAACAATGAATATGATTCTGTAATAAGTCAATGAAATTATTTAAATCATTATACAGGAGGTTCGGATACGTATGAAGCATATTGGACCTAAGGTAAGGGATAATTTTGAAAATCTCATTTTTATCTAAGATTGCTTATACGTAAGTAGTTACTGGGGTTATATTTTTCATCCATTTCCATAAAAATGTTTTCATAAAGTGTTTAGTATTCTCCCATGTATTTATAAAATCATTTTTACCCATCTTGACTTTTACTTTATTTTATGGAAGGAATCTTGCTTTTGTTTACCACACGTGAAACTTTTTGACTTTTCTGTTAAAAGTATGAGGAGAATGTTTTATTTAACTTATACGACATAAACAGATTTTTACATTTTCATAACTCCTTATTTTCATGAAGATTACTCTACAAGATTTAATAAATATTTTCAAAAAAATACTTTTCTTTTAAAATTTCTTGGAATTTTGGTAAAAGAAATTGATTTTGAAGAAGGAAGGATAATTTCCTCAAGAATTCATTTCATGTGTTTTATCAAAACCATTTTCCATATAAGATGAAATTATTTCATATGTTTATGTTTTGAGTATAATTTTTCTATGATTTACATGGTTTCACTTTTCTTATGATAAAATATCCATTTGTTTCATATGGATTATGTGATGATGGGATGATGTTTATGAAACCCATTTTATTCTTTGGGTTATGATGAATGTTTTATGTTTATTTTTTCACACAAGTAAGAACGATTTCATTATGAGATGAGTGGGACCTGTATCTCCCTCTAATGAATTGGGTAAAGATTTATATCTCATGTGATATAAATGGATGGAATGGTAATTTAAATCGGTTCAGTAATACAAGACTGGAACGAGGAGTGAACTCGATTCAGAAAGGGACTTTGTCCACTAAGATAGTCTTTGAAGAAATGCCTTGGATACTATGGAAATCATAACATGTGCTTAATGGTTGCCACAATTACATGTTTTACTCCCATTCCATTTTATCATGATTGATGTTACATTATGATCTATGCCTTATGTACTGCCATGTTTTATGTCATTGCTCAAAAATTTGATTTTTAAATATTATGTTCATGTTTTGATGCTCAAATGTATATGGTTTGTTTTATTTTCTCCATACATACCCTTACTGAGAATTTGAGCTCACCCTTTATATGTTTTATTTTCCCCAGGATATAAAGAAAGGTTTTAGTTAAGAAAAAAAGGGGAATATCTTTATGGGAGATGTTGAAGATCTTTCACCAAGATTAGAAGATTATGTTCCATGTTTCCAAAGAAACTAAACTATTACGGTCCTTGTGTGTCTATTTTTGTTATGTATTAAGTATTCCATAAAAGTAATTTAATGTCCATGTACATCAAGATTTGGGTCTCTACAGTTGGTATTAGAGGTAAAGGAGGTTGGAATGAATCTGATCCTTGGGAACTCTCACATGTGAGCGTTGGATGAAGCATGGCTCTCTGCCCAAGGGATTCATGAGGAAATGGCTACCACTGGGGATGGTGGTGTTTCCCGACTAGGGGGTGTAGCTGCCCTTGGAGTGCCCTGATAGGTATCAATTATAGTC
The DNA here is from genome assembly GCA_963277665.1 of Viscum album. Taxonomy (NCBI): domain Eukaryota; kingdom Viridiplantae; phylum Streptophyta; class Magnoliopsida; order Santalales; family Viscaceae; genus Viscum; species Viscum album. The sequence goes on along the minus strand of OY728138.1, from coordinate 716,482,366 downwards.
CACTGGAAGTAATTCCAGACAGTAACAGTTGGTATTAGAGGAAATTTTTAGTCAACCTTTGGAAACTAGGTTGTGAGAACATTAGTGAGATCCCTAGAGATATTTCTAAGGTATGTCTAGGAATATCCCTAAGGATAAATATAACTGTAGGTTATAGTCCTAGAATTATGAAAACTATATTATAATTAAACCTAAGTTATTAGATATGGAAGGTACTCCCTCTTTATTATGATGTTTTCCTAGCATGATTTTTGTCTCTCACACTATTATTTCTGGGTTTTAGAAAATAGTTAGAAACAGGAAGATTCACGATAATGGATGATATAATGGACAATGGAATGATATTATTCATGAGAAAACAAATGAAATTTGATCTGGAAGTCCACATATCGTTATTATTCCCAATCATAAATCTCATAATATGATCAATAATCTCAACTTTGGTAAGTTTCCCGACTCATCTAATAAGAGAAAGATGGAGTTTCATGATGATCATAGAGGAAAGAAAGTTCAATTTCCCTCATGTAAATCATGTGGGAAGAGGCATCAGGGAGATTTTTCAAAGGAACTGGAAGATGCTTTGGGTGTGGATAAGGATAAAAAGCTAGTAATTGTAAAGGAAAAGGTTCAGTTAACACCATGGACAAGGATAATGGTATTGCTAAGACATAAACAACAGTTAAGTGTTTTAAATGTGGGATGTACGGGCACTATACAAACCAGTTCCCTGAGGGTAAATCTCATAAAGAGAATTAGCATGGTCATATGGGTAGTATTTATGTGGATGATGATGAAGAGACTATAAATGATATATGAGATGGAAGAAATCATGAAGCTTAGTCAGTGGTTTAAGAAGGTAGTGTAATGATTGTATGTTTATCAAGAATAATTTATTGTACTGTGGAATAAAAAAATCTATGGATTGTTACACTGTTGCCTTTTCTTGAGTTTTGAAAGTATATGTTGAATGGTACTGGTAACCATGAAAGGTTATTCAGATATTTTTGGAAAGAACCTAATATGTGCATAAATAAGGGATAAAGAGATAATGAAATGTTTGATAGTATTAATGATCTCATGACTAATATAAGAAAAAAGTGATATCATGGTTTGAGTATATAGAATTTTTGGGATTTTTGTATATGAAAAGATTTACCTTGTGACAACATTCATGTTTTCACTATGGTTCAAGAGAATACATGATTAAGGTATTCACATGTTTGTAATTTGACCAACAAGATATATCGTATGAATTATGGGGGATAAATGATGGTTTTCACATGCTTGGTAGATGAAATTTCTAGTAATTGTTTTCTTTATACCATGATCTTGGACAGAAGTATTTTGGATAAGCCTAATGATTGGAATGAATTAAGATAGTATTGTTTAAGTCTAGAACTTTTTTTGATATTATTGCAGAAATGTAATAATATTGTAGTTTTAGAAAAATCACAACCCATAGGATGGGCGACAACCCATCACGTTGGACCAGGCTGCAGGAATGAAACCCACAACTGAAGTGCGACAAGCCTTTAGTGCCAACCACTAGCCTACAAGAAGTCCCTTGTTATTAGAGACTAGTTTTATTTTATTATGTGGTATGATAGATAATGTATAAGATCAGTTTTGGAATCATATATGATTAACCTCATCATAAATGTATTTATATATATTTGAGAACTTTTTCTAACATTTTGATTGAGATAGATGGAATGACTCATCATTCTATCACATGATCTGCTAACTCTTCACGAATTAAAAATTCAAATTCATTTTTTTAAGAGATGAAGTATACGTTGTTCAAGGAACGAACAACGGTGAGATTGTACCAAAATCATGTAATTATTTCTTTTAATTCATCATATTTAGAGAAATGATATTGAAAACCAAAAATGTTGTCCTAGTTCCCTCATATCTGATGAATCAGATGATCCCTTAGATCATCACAAATTTAAGTCTTTGTTACTATTGGGTTTATCATAGCCATGTGCTCTACCACTCTACATCAGAACATGATAGTTAGATTTCTCTTCCATTTCCATATTTTCACCTATGTTATCCTATGTGTAAACCCAGTGATTAGTTAATTTGGGTAACCATTATGTTTCATAATTTAGTTTTTAATGTTCTGTTTTGGTATTCCTTTTACGATGTGGGTTTCTATGAAAGAAACTTTCAAGTAGAAAACCATTTATAACCCCGATGAATTTCAAGGGAGAAATTAATTTTAAGGGGGGTAGAATGTAACACCCTGAGATTTTATGAGATATATTCCTTTTAATTTCTTTCATATCTTTTGTTTTACGTCACACCATGATTATCTTGAGCTATATGAAACACCATATTATCTTGCAGTATACACAACACTATTATTGGATTGTGTCACACACAATTTCATGTTCGTTTGATAGTAGTTATTCTACGCAACATTGAGTGTATATAGATATATATATATTATATGTATAAATGAAATATGGTTGGATTCTACTATACACAACAACAAAAGAGTCTTTCACTACATGAAACCCTAACTTGGCTTGCGTTACACGCAATCGTGACCTTCCTCGATAGCGTGTGTAGTACGCCATATCGGGTTTCACTAAACAAAGATATATTGTTATAATATTATTATGGACTAGCTGTTATGAATATTATTAACTAAATTTTGAATTTTATAACATATTATTCATCTTACATATTTTCTAAAACATGGTATGTGACCAAAAAAATATTTCGGATAAAATAATTATTTTTCATAAAATGCAGTTTTGCCGCCTTTTGATAGCGCACCCACATTAAATATAGTTTTTGATATATTTATAAGTACAATTTTACAAAATAAAATTATTCTTTGGAATCAGGATATAAAAGTTTACTTTGGATAAATGTTTCATATTATTCTGATAACTTTCATATTTTAATGAATAGTAAAAACACGCTATATTTTAATTAAAAACAACTTTTTTCATCATATTAATTTATACGGTTAAATTATAATATTGAATGATTTTAAAGTATAAATATAATATATTTTTACAATTTAATATAATTTATGTAATTATCATTGATTTTACATTGAATTCATAGGTAAAATTATTTCAATATTTTGCAATGTTTTAACTTTTAATACCCGTTTTCTTAACAACGGGATTAATTTCAAATTAATCAATAAGAATTATGTGTTTTGAATTTTTAAAAATGTATTCCATATTTGAATAAAGTGGGTCAAAATTATTTTAATAGGTTAATTTTATTTTTTTGATATTATGAATAGTAACTACGGTAATTTTTATTTACTGCAGTTAAAGGTAAATATGGTAATTAAGGGTAAAAATAAGATTATAAAATTACACTAACACATGCCAAAATTCTATTGGATGAATAAAGGTTGAAAAATATCACCTAAGGGTCGGATTAGATTCATTTTATGGACTTTTGACCATGAAAATCATTTAATTATTATCAAAACTAAAGAAAGTGACAACATGTCACTCTCTTAAATCTTTTAAGTATAATAATTTTAATTTAGTGATAAAATTCATGAAACTTCAAACATTAATAGTCTCCAGAAATCTAATATAAATTATCTACATCATTAGAATTTATTTATAATTTTTATGGATTAAATAATTATCCTTAAAGGTGACAAAATAGTGATGTTGAAATTATTTTATTTATTGAAATATCAAATAAATGGTTTTAAAATTATTAAAATAAATATTACATGAACTATTTAATGTGCTCCACTAATTTTCTAGTTACATATGACATATTATGAATCTATTAAAGCTTTTATTTCGAAAATATCTTCTGTGGGGATTTTATTTAAATTCAAATAAATGAATAGTGTCAAAATTGACACTATTGTTATTTTATAAAAAATAAATATTATAAAATTGTTTAAAAATAAAAAAAATATAAAAAAATATAAATTTCAATTTATATGGTCTAAAATGTAATAAATCATACATTTATGGACAATTCACAACATATAATTAGTTATTTATAATGATTTAAAATTTAGAATGTTATTACCATAAATAAAATTAAATAGATTATATAAGGATAAATCAAGTTGATAATGTTTAAAATAAATTCCCAACTTGTCTAAATTTTATTGTTTGATGGTATTAAAACCCTATCTCATATAATATTCTTATTTGAGTCATTTCAAGTGTTTTTAAGTGGGGTTGGAATTTATTATAAATTAATATTTCTTATAATTCCAAAGGTGCCCCTCTCCTCCATTATAAAAGGGCACCTCCTCCCTCTCTTCCTCACATGATTTTGAGCCTTGATGCTTGGAAAAAATCTACCCATTTTACTTTAACACTTCCCTATAAAACATATAGAGGCACTTTTCTTCTCAAAAGACCAACTCTAGTGCCCTAATAGGAAGTTCAAAGGAGGCACTTCGAGAAAGAGGTAATACCTTCTACCGATTCATTCAAGTTTCTTTCTTCTTATACTTCCTCTTATTTAGTGGTTTCATTATGAAGTAATAACATCAGTATCGCTAATATACTGATATTTTATTTAATATGTTATTATAAATATTAGACAACCCAATTTCACCTTCTATCCATCCTATGGAAAATGAAATCACCAGGCGTACATACGTACAGAATACCGTCTCCACGCCAGGGTGTAATCTTTTTTTCCACAACCACCTTACTTGGATGGGTATAATGGTGTAAAGAATTAATAAATATTATTATTATAACATCATACTGATTCTATGATATTATATCACTTACTCCAATTCCATTCAATAAATATGGTAACGATATCATCGCTCGTGCGTACCTACGGATTACCGTCTCCACGATGCGATGAGATTCACTTTACATGTTAACAATTAAAGAATGATTATAAAGTACATATAATAAGTAATAATTAAATATATGACATAATAATGATACTGGATTTATGTATATATATATATATATTTATTTCATCTACTTAATTCCATTCAATTCAATAAGGAAACGAAAACAGTGTTCATGCGTACGTACGACCTACCGTCTCCATGAATGGTGTATTTATTTCCATTAATCGATCTATTATATATATGTATATTCTGAATATATATTATATATAAATCATTTTTTAAGTAATCATGATCTAATTAATCATATTAATAATTACAAGTCAAAACAGGGATGACAAATGAAACGATTTTACCCAAAACGCTCTTTAACATGGAATTTAAAAAAGAACGGGTAATATAAAGTCATAATTGAACCATATATGATATCATAACAATGAATATGATTCTTTAATAAGTCAATGACATTATTTAAATCATTATATAGAAGGTTCATATACGTACGAATCATATCGGACCTAAGGTAAGGGATAATTTTTCAAATCTCATTTTAATCCGAGATTGCTTATACGTAAGTAGTTACAGGGGTTATATTTTTCATCCATTTCCATAAAAATGTTTTCATAAAGTGTTTAGTATTATCCCATGTATTTTGAAATTCATTTTTACCCATCTTGACTTTTACTTTGTGTTATGGAAGTAATCTTTGTTTTGTTTACCATACATGGTACTTTTTGACTTTTCCGTTAAAAGTACGAGGAGAATGTTTTCTTTAACTTATATGGCATGAACAGATTTTTACAGTTTCATAATACCTTATTTTCATGAATATTACTCTAAAATATTTAATTAATATTTTCCAAAAAATCCGTTTCTTTTAAAATTCCATGGAATTTTGGGAAAAGAATATGATTTTGAAGAAGAAAGGATATTTTACTCAAGAATTCATTTCAAGTGTTTTATCAAAACCATTTTCCATCTAAGATTCCATTATTTCATATGTGTATGTTTCGAGTATAATGTATATATGATTTATATGTTTTCACTTTTCTTATGATGAAATATCCATTTGTTTTATATGGATTATGTGATGATGGGATGATGTTTATGAAACCCATTTTATTATTTGGGTTATGATGAATGTTTTAAGTTTATTTTGTGGCACAAGTAAGAATGATTTCATTATGAGATGGGTGGGACCTATATCTACCCCAATTAATTGGGTAATGATTTATATATCATGAGATAGACATGGCTGGAATGGAAAGTTAAACTGATTCAGTAATACAGGACTGGAATAAGGAGTGAACTCGATTCAGAAAGGGACTCTGTCTACTAAGATGGTATTGGTAGCAATGCCATGGATACTATAGAAATCATAACATGTGATTAATGGTTTCCACAATTACATGTTTTATTCCCATGCCATTTTATCATGATTAATGTTCCATTATGATCTATCCCTTATGTACTACCATGTTTTATTTCATTGCTCAAGAATTTTATGTTTAAATATTATGTTCATGTTTTGAAGTTCAAATTTATATGGTTTGTTTTATTTTCTCCATACATACCCTTACTGAGACTTTAAGCTCACCCTTTATATGTTTATTTTCCCCAGGATATAAAGAAAGGTTTTAGGTGTGAAAAAAATGGGAAGATCTTTATGGGAGATGTTTAAGATTTTTCACCATGACTAGAAGATTATGTTCAAAGTTTCAAAAGACACTAAACTATTACAGTCCTTGTATGTCTTTTTTTGTTATGTATTATGTATTCTGAAAAAGTAATGTAATGTCCATGTATGTCAAGATTTGGGTCTCTACATAGACCATAAGAAAAACTGATCAGTATTTAAAAAGTAAAGACTCACAATGAGAATAAATTAATTTTCCATTAGATGTAATAGATTGACCATGATAAAAACTTATCTACCATGTGAGGGAATAGATTGACCATGATAATAATTGACCTACCATATGAATGTATTTATCTATCCCGAGAACAATTGAATGACCAGAAAAAAGAATATATGGATAGTTAGAAAAAAATTATCATTAATGATATGAAAAAAAGATCATGAGAAAAAATTATTTAATTTTTGGATCAATTAAAGGATGGTGAAACAACTAATAAAATATGCAAATAAAAAAAATTTATGGTGTTAACCAACCAGTCAACTATGATAATTAATATATCGAGCATGAGAATAACTCACTAATTTTATAAAGTAATGGATCAACCATGAGAAAAAATGATTAACAATGTGAAGGATGGGATTTCATTGAGTAAAATTTATTGATTTTGTGAAGGAACAAATAAATTCTAACAATAAACTAATAAACCATGATAAGGAAGAAATCATCATTGTGAACAAAATCATTAAAATTTATATGGGAATAAGACCCAATCACACCCTTAAAACTTATAGGACTTGTTAATTAAAAATAAAAGGATTTTCAAACCTATTTCATTACATTAGATACCTATTAAACAATTATCATCCACAAGAATCAAAAAATAACTAGAAATAAAAAAGAAATGATTTCTAGAAAATCACCCATGATATATCTTTCAAGGATCTTTATATAAAAAGGTCCCAACCACATATTAGTGGAATAATAAAAATATATTCATGTGACATCATCAATCAAGGGATAGGGTGAATCTCATAATTAAAATAAGGTTATACAAATCATCTCACAAAAATTAAACATGTGATGTAGCACTAACAGAAAGATCAACAATTTAAAAATTACGGTGTTGGGAAATCATTAGTGAATCTCTCTCCCAAGAAATAACTTTTACTCCACTAATGGAAAAGTGAAAGAAATTGTGAAAGGAAAACCCAAACAATAGTCTGTGATTCAACCATGGTCATCCAATTTTCGTGATATTGGATTGTAACATTTCCTCCAGTGGTTTGATGGTCCTCTCCAACTACCCATCTATATAATTATGGAAGGTAGTGATTTTTCATAACATAGAGACAAAAATCTACCTCTATAATTACGAGACTCGTGAGATAAAAATATCAAAACAATTGGATTCAATGGTCTTTTGTACCCCCAAAGAGTCTAAAAACACTTTATATGTACCACCTTTCTAGAGAATCTATAGAAATCAACTCCCTGGTCAGGATAAAAAGGGCTACATTAATCAATAAATCCATAATTACACATAGATCATCACAACCTCTTTGAGATTTAGATAACCTAGTGAAATTTAAATTGATATGTCCTACAAATTCTACTTGGGTATATTCAAAGGTTTCAATAAACCTATAGGAACCTGGTTCACTACGTTCAACTATTAAAAAAAATAGATATCATTCAACAAACTCCACCACAAATTGCTTTATCCAAGGACACTGAATCATCCTTTTCAAACCATGTTATATATTAGATACACTTAAATACACCATTATTATTAATATATAAAAATCATGAACAAGTCATTCATATATTTCAAATGGAATAAAATATCATCCTATGATTTTAATCATCCTTGGGACACCCCTATAACACATCACTATGACTGAAATAGTCTTGTATCACTTCCATCTTTGAGTATCCCCACATATACTCCTCCACCTACCATATCATTGATGATTACACTGTCATATAATAGATTTAATGCCTTCCACTGAATACCCCCACATTTAGATACATCACTACAATCACTTCCATCCATTTCCAAACATCCTTATAACATCTACCTGTGACTTCTAGCTCATCATGTTCATGACTAGATTTCCCTTTCCTAGAGTTTAGTATATATCACAATTATAATACAATAATAACACCATGAATATCCAATTATTAATGTTGAAATTTTACTAAGTGAGAACATAACTCATCTTCTTTTGTTCTATGAATTTCAAAATGTGCTCATTGATGTGGTAATTTTCCACATATTTAAGGGAAAACCACTTTTACCAACTCCAGGTCATTATAAGAATTGTTAAGCAATTAGGGATGAAACTAACTATAAATATAATATATCACTTACCATTTCTACATCAATACAATCCCAATCCCTTGCGGGAATCACAAAAAAAGCCCATGAATATCACCCCTTCCTCTGGAAACTAATGAACATAGGAACTAATTGACCTCTTGTTTATGTATTCAAAATCATCATAGAACATAATATATTAGATAAAGTCCTAGTTCTCCCTTTATAATGATATCAATAGGTTTTTAGTATGAGGGAAGTCGTATAAAAACCTACATACTATTAAGACCTAAGAAACTTCAAACCTTTTCAAAATTCTTAATTATTTCCTAAGAATATGCTTACATGATCTTGGATAGGTCTATAGAGACACCCTAATGATACACAATATTTCCAACGAAATAACCCTCTCATTTCAAAAACATTCAATTTGATATATTTCCAAAGAGTTGGTGGTGTCAAATTACCTGCAAGAAAAATATCATATTATTAACATGAGCATCATATATCCATGGTTATATAATGACATCATCAATGAGAATGATTATGATCTAGACCTTAAAATCACAAAATATTGAGTTCATGATCCCTATGAACACAATTGGTGAGTTCATAACTCAAAAATAAATGACTATAAACTTGTGGTGTCTATATCTTAACCAAAATGATGTATTTGAGACATATCCCTTATTTACCATCAATTAGTGATATCCAACCTCCATATTGAACATTGGTAACCAACTGAACCCCTTTGAGATGCTCGAAAAGATCATATATTCTCAGAAGAGGATAATGATTATTTACCATCACCTATTTCATTTTCTAATAGTGTATGCATAGAATCATACAACTACCCCTTCTTAGATAATAACAATAGAGAACCCCATGGAGATACACTAGTCTAGATGAATCTGTTTCACTGTAAATCATCAATCTAGAGTCTCAAATTTCAAATCCCCTTGGCATCCATATGATAATGGTCCATTAAAATCAAAGATTCACTCAGTTGTAACTCTATCAAAAACATGAAATTACATCAGGAGGGTAGTTCCGCAATTTCTTTTGGAGAGACATTGAGAAATCACTCAACAACTATAGGGATCTATTATACATAGATATTTACTAAAAAATACACCCACTGAGATATACAAGTCACCTCATGTCTACTTCCCATCAAATACCTCCATTCTCCAATGAAAAACACTCATTAAACATTGGTATTGGAAAATTTTACTCTTCTTTAGAAACCATATTCATGGAATGTAACTAATCCATGCTAAGAATAGAATTGTATGGCTCAATTTTTAAGAAGAATAAACCCCCCAACAAACAATGTATCCCCATCATCATTTTATATCTTCATAAAACAATGAATATGTAAGACTTTCCTCTCACTATCATAGATAACCCCAAGGTAAATATAATCCTCTCAACCTAAAATAGTAATGTATGGACTATGGAGTGTGAAACAAATAAGAATGAATATCTTAAATTAAACAATATATAAACCATGGTAGATGATAAAATAATCATACATGAAATGAACTTAGATCCCTCTGGAGTTGGAACCACTGTAGAATTTACATGACTATATTTAGTTCCTCTACCCCACTATTATCAATCTCCATTCCCATGCTCTAGTCTAGGATGCTTAATATGAGGACCATGAATAGGTTTAAATCTTAAACCTCAATCTCCCCTTGGACACTAACCGAATACTGGTGTCATCTACTGCAGCTATGTGTGGAGATGATCCTAACCACCACAACCAAACTGATGTTCGTGGGAAATCAAGCATTAGACATAATAATTACCATAATCTCTAAGATTATGGAAAAATGAATAGAAAGCCTCTTGTATATGACAAAGATCCACCGGCCCCAAAAAATGGGTGAAAAATACTAATATGATCGACTCCCAAGTGATCAGAACCTCAATTATCTTGAAATCCATGATCATATTCATGAAGATGTACATATCATGAGGATTTGATGACATCCATCTTGAGTCACTCATCCCTATGAGGGCATTTTTTTTATCACTTCTCTATTCTTCTACACTTTCAGATTCATAATAATCCTTAATGGAGTGAATACATTTATTATCTCTAGAGGTAGAACCTCCTTAGGATTCTATGATCTAGACTCCTTCTTTGAAAAGAAATGAAGAGTGAAATATAGGATTTTTTTAAACATGATCGTGAGTACTCACATGTTCAATCTCCTCTGGTGAAGGGTGATAATTTCCTACCTCAATGTTTCCATCATTATAATTAAAATGAACTCCATATCACAATATTTTTAAAAATTAGCCTAAGATATATCCTTATCATCCCGATCTCCATGATAAAACATCTACCACTGTTGTGCCACTCACCAAAAGTAACTTACTACCAATAGAAATGGACACATTTCTTGGGTTGAAATTAGACTAATAGTAAAATCCTCTAGCCAACATATCATTATTAGGTTGATAAAACTGCCATATTACTTTTCTATAATCTGGTATTGGTAATAATGCAACACCCTCTGCTACATATCATCCTACTCAATCAGAATATACTTTCAATTATTGATTTGGTCAGCCTAATAAATGTATACTTCTTGAGCTTCACACTGATGATGACTGGGATCCATGTTTATAAAACCAGAAGGGAAGTAAACCTAATCTAAGAAAATAATTAATTTATTAAGATGAATTATTAAATTTTATTTAGATTTTCGAAACACTAAATTTTATCAAAAATGAAAAAATTGAGTCATGCATATACCCTAACTAGGTATCTACCCTGAAATCAGAATTAACTCACATAGGTTGTTCAAAAACATTATCGTATTTAAGTTGAATCATATAGGCCCATATATAGATGATTGATGGGTAGTATCCTTTGATACACCACTCACTAAGTCCGAGTAACATTGTTTCCCAACTATTACCTTGAAAGACTCACTATTTCCTAACTCCAAACCTCATCAAATATCTTTAACTAAAACCTATGTTATCACTTTTTTATGACCCCCATCCACTAATTCTCTTCTTGGACTAGTTATAAAGGTGTGACCACTCATGTCCTTCTTCCAGTGATCCTCGAGTTGAAATAATCTCTTTAGTGTGTAAAATTGTCAAATGGGGGTCATTGCATTCATTATATAAAATGGTATAGAAAAATCATGAACGTACACCATGAAACCCCACCAAATAATATATAAGGAATTAAAAAATCCTTCCCGGCTGTGTCAAACATTACAAATAATGTCTAAAAAATAAATACCCAAAAGAAAATTAAAGCTACAAATACACTATAACTATGATATCTAAGCTTGTAAATTCCATCTTATTCCTCATAACCTACCTTGAAATATGAAATATAGTTTATATATACATATTGACCATAACATGTATACTAAGCATGATCATATTTAATTTTTTATATACACATATGAAAAGAGAATACGAATACAATAACATACAAATAGTAGAACTATTTAGTACATTGATATGTCGTCTATCCATCCCAACCTCACCATTGGTTACTCACAAAATAACACAAGAAGGTAATAAGACAATTTTAAGAAAAAATTGATAGAGGAACCCCACATCCACTTCCCCACTAATCTTCTATTCTCACATCCCAATTGTACATTTCATGTGCATTCAAATATTCCATTCCAGGCCATAAATACAAATAATTCATTCACTAATGTCGATTTGGTCACAAACCAACCTACCACAACCAATAATAGTGCACGACATCTTGTTCGCGCGTCAATTTTGTAATTCATATATCATGTTCCACTGCTAAAACATTACACATTCATCCTCAACATCACAAATACGATAGTACGGTATCATAAACATGAAGGATATCATTATCATTATCTCCTCCTACCACACATGACCCCCACACTATGTTTCATATACTCTCATGAACATTCATCACCACAAACAATTTCATTATCAGGGTACTGGATCTTCCACCAACTATTCCATTTACCTATACTACTACCAAATGATGAGTGGGGAAGAGGGGGTTATAAACCATCATTCCCCAACATCAAGATGATTGGGAAAACATACCTAGAACATATAGATGTTAGTACATGGTACTTGATGTAGGTGGGGTGTGTATGAATGAAATAAAAAAATATAAATATATATATATATATACATATAAAATACACAATACCATATTAAATGTATCACATCAATAAATTATCATCTATTTCTATCAACGACCAGATATTATTATTAACACATGCTATGACTATGAAATTAACTTCACCACACCAAACAGCCACACCCAATTAAACTGGTGGAGGTTCTATATTGTAGTGAATGTTCTGTAAGTTTAACTGCATTTTTGGAGGGTCTATATTGTAATGAATGTCCTATATGGTTCCAATTTTCCTTAAAGTGGTTCTTTATGAAAATAAATTAAAGTAATTAGAGTTCATTAAATAGGCCATTTATCTTTATATTTGTTGTTAATCAATTGCATCTAATTCTCACATTCAAATATACATTTATGTTTAACTTGTTCATACGTACTCACTTTATTAAACTAGTTATCACATATAAATTTCAGTCTAATATTATTAAAACCATCCCACACCATTTCCATTTTTATTATTACTAACCTAATATCCCATAATTATTGGACCACTAAGATAAATCCTCACAAAATAACCCATCTTACATAACTCCATACTTCCACTACATAAAACATGTCCCACATCTGAACCAGTCACCACTATGATCAAAAAACCCCACAAAGGCCACACAACCACATGTATAATAAAAACTTATGAGAAACACTGAACATAATATTTTTGGACCAAAAATTTGACCACAATTCATTTAAAAGAGTCTTTAACATTAATCCATCTTCTTCTACATTGGTATTTTCAAGTCGTTCCAGATATACATGGGAAACAAATTCTTAGAAAAATATATGTTTTAACAGTATTATGAGTGATAGAATTTAAAAAAATCACATTAAGATTATCATTTCAAAATCAAGGTTAATAAAATCAATAAAATTCATACAATTTTTTTTATATTTTTTAATGGGAAATAATCATCAATAGAAATGAAATAAATAAACACATTTTATTAATCCCCTCTTCTCCCATTTCATTTAATCATGTTCTATATCATGATTCTTTAATACATAACACCCACCCACTATATAAATTCATGTTAACAATAATGTTTCATTAAATAAGTGGGAATTATGATCCCCTATATGGAAAAGGTGGTCCAAAACACATTACACCAAAAATAGTGGATAATGAAAATGATATTGTCTCTTGAATATGATGAGAAAAATGTACTTGGGTAAAATTTATATCATTCTAATAGTTCAAAAACATGTTTCAGGTTCATTCAGAATCAATAAAAATAGGGAAATACTAAAACAAATTAATTTCCCAATTTACCATTGATTTAGAGGTATTAATAATTCCTTTTTGTGTATCTTAAATATGATTTCATTTTAAACATTGGGAACAACAAATTTTAATATATAGTTTTTAATGAAATTAAATATTTTATATACTCCCATTTTATTAAATTTTTTGATATTTAAATCTAATATTTTATTTTTAAATAATTTTTTCTTTTGTCATAGAATTGTTTTTTGTATTTTAGTATTTATATAAATTTTCTAAACTATTTGACAGATTATAAGAAGAGATCTATAATTAAAAGGGATCAATATTGAGAAAAAACTAATTGACTACGAAAATGAAAAATTTACCAAGGTAATATATTAATAATATTGTGAAAAAACATATAAAATAATAGAACAACTAATCAATAGCGTGAAGGAACAAATCAACCGTGTGAACAAATAGATACACCATGTGATAAAATGTATCAACTATGGGAAAACTGATCAACCATGCGAAGGAACAAAAAACCCATGAGATAAAAATGACCAACTGTGTGAAGGTATTTATCATTCATCTTAACCACTAATTGATCATGTGAAGGAATATATCAATTGAGAGAAAAAAAATTTTGATTGTGATACAAAATAGACCAACTATAATAATAATTTGTTAAATGTGTGATGGAATAGAAAATGGGTGAGAAAAAATAATTTTACTACTAAAGGAAATAATAAACCTTGAGAAAAATTGATTAATCATTTGAATAAAATATCTACTATGAGAAAAAATTATTGACCATATGAAAGAACAAATCAACTATGATAATTAATGATCGATTTTTTGAAGAAAAAGATCTACCATGAGAACAAACTACTCAACTTTGAAAAATAACATATAAACAATGATTGATATCATGTAAACATAGAAGTTAATTTCAAAATCAATCCATTTTAACCAATAGAAATTTTTTATTCAATAATTATAGGTTTATATACCATGAAATATATAAGTCATATATTCAAAAGGGAATGTCCAAGAGATATATTAAATTATCAATGCTAGTATCTCTCAGATTATGGTTTTTATTCTCAATATATATCTTCAAAAAGTATTCCAGACACCCTAATATAATTACAAAAGTATTATTATTATTTTTTAATGATTATATATTTATGAGGAAACCATTATTAGATCCATTTTATTAACAAAGAAAAATAAAATAATATTGATCGTGGATATACGCACACTACTGCCTCCCCAAAACGATATGATTCATTTTTTATCACTGCCTCAGAGACATATTAAAAAAAGTATTTAATGAAGTAAAATTTTTTGTATATAAAATGTATAATTTTAAAAATATTAATTTTAATATACCTTAATTCCATCCAATTTTTTGAAGAAATGGAATCATTAATCATGAATACATGCGAGATACAACCTCCAGGAACAAAATTTTTTATTCTTCACCACCACACTTCATGAATATAAATAATAAAAATTAAATGAATTAAAATTATATTTATATAATTTTTATGAATTCATAAAAATTTATATAAAAATTTTATAAAAACATGTCCTTAATCAGTAAATCATTATAATGTGATCTCATTTTTGTGGGTTTACTACCTATGTGATCAATGTTATAATATTTATAACATTATTGATTAAGGAACATTATATAATGATAAAATTGTAAAATAAAAATTTATTTATTATTTGATAATTATTTTTTAATTTTTGATTTATATTTAATATATTTATTAATATATATATTCTTTCAATCGTTAAACATTTCAAATCTAGTCTTTATAACTTCAATTTTTATATCTCAATCCATTATCAGCCAACAAATGAAAATGAGATATTAATTATAGAAATGGAATAATTATAATAATATTGAACAATCTAGTAATAATTAATTTTATTTTAACAATCATGAATGAAAAGTCCATTACAAAACTAGTATGAAAAAAGAAATCAAAGTTTCTAGAATCTGATGATAAATATTATCCATAATTGAATAATATATTTCTAAAAAATGGTTATAAATGGAGTTATTAATTTTAAATATTTATGAATTGGGTTATGAAATATTATATTAAGAGAGTTATGTATATTATATATGTGGTTTTATCTCGTTCAAGTAATCATGAATACATGGTAAAAGTTTTTTTTCTCAATTTTCTCATATTGACACATATTTCTAATTATACCACATGTTTAATTTTGAATAGTGTATCTAATAATACCAATAATATTTTATATCATAACCCTATCATTATTCATGGAATTTAATGTTTCATTTCAAATTATACCCTTCAAGGGGTTTGATTAGATATATTCAAAATTTACAATTTCATTGCCTTAAATTTTAAATCATCAGACATGTTTATGTTAGAAACAATTTTTACATTGAATGATGTACCTAAAATCCCATTGATATTTTATATCATGATTGTATTATTCTTCCGTGTATATTTGAAATAATTTTATTCAAGTGGGTATGATTCAAATGTTTCTAAAATTTTAAGTGTTATTTGTCCCTATAATTAATTATGTGAAACATGTTCGATATATCTCACAATATTTTCTTTTATATGTTGTATTCAATACCTTGTTTCCATTATGTATAAATAATATCTATCATTTTATTGTGTTTTAATTTCATAGTATCACGCTAATTTTTTATTCTTATATTACCATTAACTTAACCCTGTTTTCCTCAAAATTTTACTCTAATGATAAATGATTCATATTCACCAATTCTTTAATTTTTTTAGTTTACATACTATACATGGATAACATTCAAACTCCCATCACACTATTTTACTTTCTTGGATTAAAATAAATGAAATCCATAACTACCTTTTTCATTCCAAATCATCCTATGTTTTAGGCCTATATTTTTTTAATGTAATTCCTCTGTGAACAATATATATTTACATCCTTTTATTGGAGGGTTTTCAAAAACATTCCACTCATTGACTGGTTTGAGAAATATTTAAAATATATAAAAATTTTATTTCTATATATATGTTTACAGATTTATCATGAATTTTGATAATGTATTTTTTAACCACCCACCATCTTTCTATAGATGACTTATGTTCATTTATAGACTGGAAAAATATTGTTATTCCATATGTTTTCTTCTTAATACAAATGATTATTATGTCCTAAAGTAAATTTATTACACATTGTATATATATTAATATATTATATTTGGTGAGAAATTATCATAATGATGTGATGTGTGGTCCATGATATTATATTTCCCCTCAATGCATCAATTAGTATAATGATACAAAATGTTTGGGTATTTGTGTTATGCCTACCCAATGAAAACATGATTTATTATTTTCAAACTTGATGGAAAAAATATTTATTGGTTATGGAATCAATAATAAGAATAATGAGTCAATTATGTCCTTAATGAAATAGATCAATATGTTTGGTATTATACATTATATCAATATGAATTAAGTTATTTTTATCAATGTAATTATTTTTATTATTATGTCATCCACATATTTGTTTCATGCTCATTTGACTAGTTATATTTAATTATTTAATTATCATTTATTTTATACCATATTCTTCATTCAATGTTCTGGAATTTATATCTTATAATATAAATTTTCCCTTAATAATTGCATTAGATCACCTTCATATGTTTCTATTACCCTAGGTTATAAAGACAAGTACTACACAACATATGAATTGAAGAGTTGTATATCTAGAAAATTTTTTGGGAGATGTTTATGTCTTATTATAGATTAATTAGTTTATTATATAACAGAAAAAATGATCAATTTAGGGGAAATTAATGTGATTTGTTAGTTAATTATTTTCCCTAACTCTTAAAAATATAGAGTTAAATTCACCATTGAATATATTTCGATAAAATTATTTTAGTAATATTTTAATTATTGATGGTGGAAATTGGTTCAATTAGATTGATTTTAATGATGGTATGTAAATATGTGTTTTTTTCACCCCAGCTTTTGGGGCTGTGGGTTCAAGGTTCCATAGGGAACTTATATTAGTGAGGAACCCAATCAAAGTTAGAGGATCAGGGAAACTGGATTCTACTGGGGGGACTATTGGCGTGTCCTCATGTGGTAGGAAACATTCAATTAAAGGTTAACTATAGATAAATCAGAGGTGAAGTATCCAAGTTGGTGAATAATCTTTTCATCATAGGGATGATAACACTTAATGTTTCACAGGAGTATTAATTTCATCCACTGCTCCTCCTAATATGATCATGCACCACTAGAGTGATGGAAATATATAATATTGTGGAATTTGAAGTGGTTTTGTAGTAGGATATGGTATATTCCAAATAAAAAAGAATTTTTTTATCTTTAGGGTTCACAAGGTAAATTAAATAATCTAATTCATTCAATTGGCTGGAGTTCTACCAACTATTTTGGTTGAGCTAATAGGCACAATGCTCAAGATCTGGAACAACAATGCCAATAGAGCAGTGTAGCTCCAGGAGCCTAATAAGGGGTTCATGGCCTTGGTGTATACCAATTTAATACTATACAACCTAGTCATACATTCCAAGATAAAAATCTATTAACAATACTTTAAATGACCATGGTAACAACAAATTTTTCATGCTCTCTATTTGACACATGGGATTCACATTCCTTTATATATGCATAATTTTTGAGGAACATTGATAGACTATAGAGTATTTATATAGAGTGATGTCTATTGAGATGTTTTGGGGAGTCAAATAAAAGGTTGGTTTCTAGTATAGTGGGAATTATCTAGTGATCAGTGACTATATATTCCTTTTGGATATTTTTTTACTAGATATGACCTATTTAAATTCAATTCACTAGATGGATTGGAAAGTGAGGTTTCAATACCACATCATTTTATACCATTTATGGGTGTCTTTTAAATCTTTTGAGGGTGATTAGTACGTTCATACTAAATAATGATGTATCTAGGAAGGCTGTGTGGGGCCTTAATATTGAAAACTACATGGGATTATTCCATAGATAGATATTTTCTTATCAGATGATGGGGAGGTTTGATGATCATTTTCATTACATATGGTATAAGTTCTATAATATATTTGATAGTGATATATCAGGGTTTCCACTTGAGAGTGAGGTGATGCTTACCATAGAGCTCATGCAAAGAATAGAACCTATTTCAATTCTTCCATATAAGATGGATCTTGTAGATAATTATGATTTTGGTACTAAAATAGAAGACTTAAATTCCAAGGGATTCATCTTATTGAGTAACATTCATTGGAACTCCCTAGTCTCTTTCACCATAAATGTCAATGGTTCCTTTTTTCATACATCGATAATCAAAAGTTGAATCAAATAAAGGATTGAAAATAATATCCACTTCCTCATATTGAGGATATTTTATCAGTAAATATGTGATTAAGTATCTTATATGTTTAATACGAGGTTAGGTTATCACATGTTATGGGTTATACCATTAGATACACCTCATAAAGCTTTCATAAGAATGAAAAAATATAAATTATTATCATTTTATGCAATTGGGTTTGAAGAATTTTCTAAGTAAATGGAGGAACACACACATAAACTATAGAGAATTTTGATTATACATAGGGTTGTATATTTATCTTATATTCTATAAGATATATTCTTTGATCGATGAATTATATATTTTGGGTCATGTAAACTCTAAGGCTAGTATATCTGTCACCCTCAATAAGGATATAACTATTGTTACATATGATCAGTCCAAGAACATTTTATATATATACATATAATTTATATTAATATATTATTAAAAATGATTAATTTGGGACTTATACCATTTAGTGTAACCTATAATGAGTTTGACCATTATGAGAGAAAACTGTATATGGTAAAACACATATGAGGGTGATTTCCAAGAGTTGAAAGGATATTTTACTACAAAACATATTGTGAACAATATTGAGCATAGTAATAAGTATACTATTTATTATGATGCATCAGGGGTTAATCAGGGAGTAGTGTTGATGTGGGACACTCATGTTTTTTATATGGGTCTCGGTAGTTGAGGCTACATGAGTGGAACTACCCTATGAATGACAAGAATCATGTAATAGTTGACATTGACCTAAGATATTGGATACATTAATTTATGGGTGGGAAATTGATAGCTAATACTAACCAAAAAAATACTAAAATAAAAATTCTCATAATAGGACCTAAATCATCAAATAAGATAGTGGGATGAGAATCTATAATATTTTGACTTTGAGTTTGATTACACAACTAGAAAGGGGTAATGTATTAGTCAATGTGTTGAGATAGAATATGTATACCCAATATGTACCTGATTCTATTCGGTAGAGGGAGCTAATGACTCTTGTTATTGGGTTTAATTTTTATATTAAAGAGTACCAGGGTCGGGGGGGACACTTATTTTCTTTTTCATTTCATACCTACTTTTTAAAAATATATAGTGGAGAAATCAATAAGATATATATTTCTTGGACCTAAGAGTAAATATATATGGTGGAGATCTACCACCAGACTGAGCCATCAATAGTGATGAGATTTTACATGTTTACGGTCACATATTGGTCCTAACTAAAGTTAAGGTTAAAAAAATGTGAGAGTTACACACCTAAAAGTAGGGAGTGAATCTAGGTTTTATCAGGATGTATCTTGAAATATGCTATGAATATTGGTCGTTCATAATAAATAATGACATGGTGGGAATTTTCACATGCTTCACTATATATCAGTTGATGAATAACAAGCACCAAAATCCCATTGTTTTTTATTTGTTTCCCAATATTTAATGTATGAGGGGTTATGTTATTATGAAAATTTTGAAAATGTTGTTTAGATCAACCCATTGTAGGTACATAGTTTGGATAATAATTTATTTATAGAAATTGGGAACTCACATTAAACCGATCCGGGAGAATTTTTAAATATATGATATTGGGAGGTTTTATGACCAAGTGATCATTCTCTTAAATGGAATTCCTTAGAAATTAGTATCAGATAGATATCCTTTATTTATATCATTTTTCAATATAGTTATATTGAAAGATCTAGAAACATTATTGCATCTAAGAAAAATGAATCTCTATTTGACAAAATTACAATAAGAATAGACAATACAGATCTTGGAGAACATGTTAATTGTGTGTTTTCTATATTTTTATATTACCTAGGAGGACTAATTAGCCTTATATGAGTTCTCTTATAACAATAGTTACCAGGAAAAAATTCTTATGGAACCCTATGAGGCTCTAAATGTTAGATAATTTCATTTTCATTTTTGTAGGTTAGAGGTTAGAGAGTCAGTTATGATCAAGAAAAATCACATAAAAATTACTTGATAGAATATTTAGTTGATATAAATGTGTATAGTGATAATACAGATTAGGTAGAGATCTTTTGTGGAGTAGTGATGCCAACAAATCATGTTTGAGGGTGTTATTATGTATTCTTATGAGTGTCCCAGATATTGGGACACCATAATTTTTATAGATAGGTGATGTTTACATCTTGGTATTTGGGGTGGACTAATATTATGTATAATCATTGTCTATTAACATACCAGTCAAATCTACTATAATTTTTCAATGAAATATATGATTTTTTCATGTATTAGATATTTGATTTTACTACCCTAATCTATATCCAATGATTGAAACTGACTATATTGATCTTGAGGCTATTGTATCCTTTGAGGATAAACTATTTTGTATAGTTGATCATAGTTAAAAGACTCTCTATTGAAAGGAATTTCCTCTGTTGAATATACTAACTATCAAAGAGTAATCTGAGAGGAGACATTAGAGAAAAATTTCAATGCATAGTCGAAATGTACAATGTTATTTTATAATGTGGCCTAAAGGTTACCATTGAAGTAGATTGAAGAATAACTATTATAAGGTGGGGGGATTTTTAAACCCGGACTGTTTTGAGATGTGAAGCTGTTATTTATTTTTTATTTAAAATTTTGTGTTTTTACAATTTATGAAGGGTTTTAATGTTGGGATTGTCTTATAAATTGATCATGGATACTAATTTAAGACTACATATCTATGATACAAATTGTTGTACATTCCCAACTTGAAGTATTTTTTCACACTATAAAACTAGAAGGATGGGTTTATTAACTACATTACTCAACTTATTCATATCCTTAATTAAATATTGTTTGTAAATTATTTTAATGTGTATTTTCGAGTAGATTTATCTTGAAGTTTTTATTTGTTGGTTTTAAAAATGGATGGGGGGGCTTCTCCCATTCCAAGTGCGCACGATGGAGACATATTCTATAGATATCTCCACTTACAAGATTATTTTTTCTTTGTTTCTCCACTGAATAAAAAGTTTTTAGTTGTAATTGGAAGATTGAATAATGTTTATGAGTTTCCCAATACTATTCCCCTCTTTCTTCCTCTTTTAAATTAACTCTCATTGTTTTTATCAAATATTCCTTACTTCCAGGATATTATTCTTCATATTATCAATTATACTAGTTTATCTCAAATAAAAAGGTGGTATTGTATGAGTATACATCTATGAGTATATGTAAGGTGGTATCAAACCATTCATATAATGGTATCATGGTTATTATTGAGAATATGATGTGTAGACATGAAGACTTACCACGCACAAAAAACAATTAATAATTAAATGTTGAGTGGACCTAAATCATGAATTTAAACATCAAAATGTGGTTGGAATAGTCTATTGGTGAGTTATATATGATTTTTTACCAATTGGGGTTCTCCTGACATGGGATATAAACTGGGAAATTAAAGGGGTGGCCCTGGAGGGGATATATACTAATACATGACCTTATATGTGTGACCAGGGATTCCTTAGAAAAATGCTAAGATCTAGTTCCATGGTAATCAAGTGAGATTTGATGAATAAAAATAAATAAAATAATAAAATAATTTTACCATGTGAATATTTTGAAACAATTCTTGGATTGAATTATGGAATCCCCCATGGAATAATTATGGAATATCGTTTAGAGTGCCTTAGGGAAGCGTCCTTAGACATGTTATGAAAAATAGTTTGGTGTTCCATGGGGAATACCCTTTTAATTGTCATGGAATCTTATTTAAAGATACTAGGCTTATCCCCTATACTTATTATGACTTATGTTTTCTAATTAAATGGTTACAGACATTAGGATAATGATGTCTCTACTTGATAATGTTTCTAGATACATTAAACGTATGCTAAAGAGGGGATGGTAAATTGTAGGTTCCATTGTGGAACATAAGGACCAATGATGGTTTACTTATTCACATAGTAAATTTTAATATTATGAATATCAACATACACATTATACTCATATAAGACATTCATTTACATGTTGTCTGTGGAGGCCTGTTGAGCTATACTCACACCGTACTAAGGCCGCTATTTGTTACCCGAACATACTTCATGTGTAACATCCTAGGTAAAAAAAATAATACATTATATTTTTTTATTAATATTTTGTAAGTTAAATATTAATTTTACATTAAATGGGTTCCTATGTTCGATGTCATATCCAATACGCGACAACATATTTCTTTGAAATATTTCGTTGCACACTAATAATATTATTTTAAACAGTAGTTAACACCTAGAAATTGTATTGATGGGAATGAATAGAACTAACTTGAATATGATTATACATGTTTGTTAAAGTATTAATAATTATCAAATAAAATTAAGAGGTCTAAAATGTGAATGAATCTAAATTTAAGCATAATTTACTTCAAAAGGTCGATTTACCGCCTTTTAATGGTGAACCCTCATTAAATATAGTTATTGTCACTATTATATGTTCTATTTGACCAAATTAAATTATTCTTTAGAATTAAGACATCAAAATTAACTTTGGTTAAATTTTTGGTATTTTTCTTATAAAATTCATTTTTTACGAATAGTGAAAAATAATGTATTTTAATTCAAAAGTGCCTTTTAATATAATTTATTTCCATGGTTATATTTTCTACTTAATTGGTTGTAAAGTTTAATTATATTATTATTTTTACCTTTTAATCCAATTTTATTCATTGTAATTAATTTCACTTTGATATTGGACATAAACAAGTATCAATTTTTTTATAGTTATTATTTCTTAAAAACACGCTTTTTTGTGTTGACAACTGGAATTAATTTTAAATTAATTAATCAAAATTCTATGTTTCTAATTTATAAAATAGAAAAAAAATTTGAATTCGGAATATCAAATATATATTATGCTGAATTTTTGTTATTTTTCTGAAAAATATCAATTTTTGATGAATAATGAAACCCCTAAGTAGTAGTTAAAAAAATGAATTTTTCATTTAAATGAAATTTTACCACTTCTGTGAATTGAATTTCGAAAATTTGAAATACATGGTTTTTATTAGTATGTAAAATTTGGTTCAGTAAGATGAAAATAATATGTGGTTAATAGTAACATTTGACTTTTATTTACTGTAGATAAAGGTAAATTATGTAATTCAAGGTAAAAATAATATCACAATAATACAAATTTACCTTAACCCTTGTCCCAAAATTACTGGATTAGGTAAGGCTTACCATGCACATCCTTGGGTCTATTTTGAGACCCCATGGAGCCACATAATAGTGATAATGACACTTTATTTTAGTTAATTTAAAGTAAAGACAAAAATGATATAAACACAAATCTTTTTGTAAATTAATTTTAAAATGGTGTTATATAATTTATCTTTTCAACTATGAATATGAATTGGAACGATAAAATTATTTCATGCATCGTAGTATTTTTTATAATTTTTATACATCGAATAAATTAAATTATTTATGACACAATAATGATGCACTATTTACCACATTAATAAATGACTTAAATAAATAAGATTATAAATATTAAAATAATATCCCAAACCTATCCAGTTCTTATAGGATTATTTTATTGCTAACATTATTAATCTTATATTTGACATCAATGAGTTTTTAACCTTTTGAAACCAACTATAAGTTTATAATAAAATAATTGTTTCAAAATTTCCTAAAGAGCCCCTCCTCTCTCTTATAAAAGGAAATCAATCTTAACCCATTCCTCACAGTTATAAAGCCCCTTGGCTCATCCAACCTCTGCACAATTAAGCTATATAAATCCCTCTCCTCCTCTTAGAAGCCTTACCGTTGGCAGAAGGTAGTTCAGAAATTTTTTTTGGTTCAACCCAAAGGAAGTTACCCAATTTAAAGTTTATAGTTTCTCTTAAATTCTTTTTTTTACTTCTCCAACACCTAAAAACTTTTTATTAATTTCTATAATAACAAAACTAGTATCCTCAATATACTAGGATTTTATATGAGAATTATTTGAACTAAACGTACACACACCTCCATCTAATGGGTGAAGAACAAACTATATCTCTTGATGGCAAACTAACGCCTCACGAAATGATGATTGTTCAATTATCTCCTATCGCCTCTCATGGTGGCCATTAATATGAAACTGTATTTATATATGATATATATTTAGTTTATGTTTTCATTATGTTTCTGTATTTTTTTATTTATATCATACCATTATGGTTTCCATTGTGTGTAAACACAATAATTTCATTTGAGGAAGTGTGGACTACCGCCCCTCAATGTGATATGACTCATTCATACCATATGTGGTTTGTATAAAGGATGGAGTTAATTATATTATATATGATAATATACTGTAATTATAATATACCTATGTATCACTATGTTTTCATTCCATTATATATGAAATAGAAATGAAAGTAGTGTTCATGCATACATACAGCTTACTATCTCCATGAACGGTGCATTTCATTTCTTATCTCCAAATGTTATGTACAATTATAAATACATATATATACTGAATATATATTTTATATTTGATATCTAAATCATGAATATCACTTTGGATATAATGAACTTTTGACCACGTCAACAACTTGTAAATATAAGAAGTTAATTTTTGACTAAAGTACCAAATATCGACAAAACGACCGTTATTAACTTAAATGATTAGATAATGTTTATAACATGGTAATAAGTGATATAAAAGGAATAATTAACTTGAAAAAGGTTCTTAATCAAGTATAAATTAACTTTATTTTATTATTCAGGAAATTAAATAACGAACGGGTCAAGTCAGACACGAGTAAGGGACTTCGTCTCAATCACCTTTCATTGAGGAAAATTTTTGTAATATATACCTTCTTCTTTTACACAGGGTATAATAAAACCCTTTTAATTTTACTTTCATTCAATGTGAAAATTTTTTATATGAAGCATTTTACTAAATGTCATAAAGAATGTTTTTAACGTTTATAGCATCAATGACCTCTCTGTCGCTATAATCGTTATTTGGCTTCCTCTACAAGCCTTAATATTTTATAAAATAAAACTGAAATCCCTTATTCTCTTTTTGGGTGTTTTTATTGAAAATTGGTTTTGAAATGGATTTATTATTTCAATAGATTGATATTATTTTTTTTTATTTCAAATTAAATGTTATTAGTGAAATATTTAAATATTCAATATTTTATGTTTTATAATTTTATAGTGGTACTTGGAAATTTGAGGGGTGGTTACATGATAAACCAAATGATGGGTGGTGTCATGATAAACATGGATGGGTGGTTACATTATAACCTCTAATGCATTGTGTATGGAAGTCAGCCTTATGGCTGTTCCATTTAGTGATATGTATGGAAGTTGACAGTATGGTTATTCCATTCAAGTATGTTTATGTTCCAAGTTACCTTTTTATGTTATGTGTTCTTTATATAGGTTTTATGATAATATTTTTGTTAAAAAATGGTAAGAATTGATCTTTTATTCAATGAAGATTATTTTGTACTTCATAAGGGTGAAATGTTTTAATTATGATATAAGTATTCATGGTTTACTTTTTGTTTTTTAAAACTAACAATTTTCCTTATTTGTGTATCCCTTACTGTGCTTTTTATGCTCATTCCAAGTTTTTAAAACGTTTTTTAGAAGATATAAAGTGGAATATGGTCAAGGATAGGATTAAAGAAATGCCTTTCTATATAAAACATAAAACTATACTTGGATCTTTTTTTCAATAGTTTTTATTTTGTGAAAAAATGGAAATTGAGTAGATGTGTCTACATGTATTATTCAAGTAGTCATGTATATGTTATTGCCTAATTATCTAAAACACTAAACCAGAAAAGACATGTGATGTGAATTATTTTTTAATTCAACATTATGTAATGTTTTAAGGCTAGGTCTTTATATTTTGTATCAGAGGTCTGTTTTGAAAACATTAGGAGCTAGGGTTTTTTTAAATTAATATCCATAAATTAATTTATTATAATATTGAAATGATATAGCCTTTACATATTACCATGTTTCTTTTCCACAACCTGTCCATGGGGCCCGTGTCGTGACTACCCCAAGCCCGCTTTCTATAGGCCAGGGGCTGGAGACCAGCACCAAAGGCGTAAATCCCGATAACTGGGAAGACATTGCCTTTATAAAAGTAAACAAAACACCACAGAGTACAAGCAGAAGTAAAACACTAAGTACAAAAAGGAAGTGCTGAAAAGTAAGTGGGCCAGAATACAAACCCAACTGAAAGTACAGCTACAACTGAACGAAAGTACAACATGAAAGACAAACAGCTGGAAGAAAATAATAGTAGCAGCTCCTGGGTCGTCCACCTCAGATCTTACCTGAAGGGTATGTACAGATAGCACAACTCCTGGATCATCTGCCACGGATCCTACCTGAAAGGTAGGTACAGATAGCCTCCTCAACGCTCTTGCCTGTCAACCTCCTCCGAGTATCATCTCATAGTGATGTCCACCACTGGGCACCATCTAGTCCTTGAACACTCGGCCTCCGTTAGCGCTTCCCGTCATCTACAACCAACACAATGATGTGTGGGAATAGCCCATGCATGGGTGAGTATACGATACTCAGTAGGGACCCCGAGACCCTCAAGGTCTCACTAAATCCAAGAAGGATAACCACAAAGAAGGATCTCAATAGATAACCCTTAAGTATAATCCCATATCTATAACTAAGTTATCAAGTAACCCATCTCAATCATGAGGAAACACAAAGGTTATGAAATCAACAGATAACCACTACCTAGGTATATTCCCATACATACACCTAGGTTATCAAGTGACACATCTCAATCATGAGGTAAACACAAAGGTCGTAGACTCAGCTCAAACCAGGATTCTCATTATCGAAACCGTAATTGCGGAAGAGCCCTGTCTCTGATGAGTATAGTGATCCTGTCACGACTCTGAGGTATTTCTCACTAACATAAGACTGCTGAGGTACTCCCCCTATCGAGTACCGCGGGCCAGCCACCCAAACAAAGTAGTGCTTCCCACCGGGGTCGGCCACCCAAACACAGTAGTGCACCCCCCCTAATAGCCGGTAGAGGTACTCCTTCTGTCGAGTACAGCTGGTCTGCCACCCAAACACAGTAGTGCTCCCCACCGTGGGTCCACCACCCAAACACAGTATTGCTCCCCACTAGGCTATACAAGTCACTTCGACTCGAGTCGGATAAACAGTCTTTAGGTCTCAGCCAGATACACGGTCTCCGTACTCCGTACGCTTGTCTCCGAGAGTTTCCGCTCCACGAGATATAGGTCGATACTCCAAGTATCACAAAGTCCCACGAAGAAGTATCCCAAAGTACCGCCTTGTCATAGGGGTCTCAACGCAACAGACGGCGCGTCAATCGGACGCCCGGTCTGTGAGTTATTAGATTTTTCGTCCCAAGGGCCCGGTTGGATTCGTGTATGAACCAACCTGACTGTATCTCAACTATACCCTGAACTCACATAGGGTATACTCATAGGTAACGTTTCTCAACGTGATCACCAACGACGCTGACGGTTCGTCAAACAGACGTCTGGTCTGAATGTTATCAGCTTTTCCGTTCCAAGGGCCCGGTTGGATTTCAGGTACAATCTAACCAAACTACTATCCAACTGCATCCAAATCTTAGGTGAAGTATGCCAAAAGTTCCGTCTCATCCAGAGGAATCCAACAAAGTCGACGACACGTCAATCGGACGTCTAGAGCTCATGTTATAAGTGTTTCTGCTCCGAGGGCCCGGTTGGTTTCGGGTTCGAACCAACCCGGATGTACCCAATGTTCTCCGAAACCTTTAGAGTAATTTACCAAAACGACCGTATCGATCCAAGGATCACATCACAATAGAAGATGCGTCGATCGGAGGTCTGTAGCCCATGATACGGGCAAAAGACCGAAGTGGTCTGAAAATGGGGGGTCTGGGCCCGGTCCGACCCAGCCCAACCCCCCCCCCCCCCCTCGTGTCGGCACAAACCGGGTCGACCCTTACTGAGTCTGGGTCCGGCCCATTAGGGCGCAGCCCAGCCCGGCCTGGGCGGCCCGATCCGGTGTGGCCGGTCCAGCCCGGGGCAGCTCGGCGCTAGCCGAGCGGGGTCAACTCGGCGCTGGCCGAGCGGCCGTGCAAATTGGAACTGCCCCCTTGACTGTCACCGCGGCCCCCATGTGGGGGTCATTCCTTGCTAGCGGGCATGGACCAGCGTCGCGTCCCACCCCCTCGGTCCCGTGTGGCCGCGGGACCGGACGCCTGCCGCCGGTGAACTCCGCAGTCCACCGGAGTTGCTCCAGTGGTCTATTTTTTATTCTGTCTACACCAGCATTCACCTCAGGTCTCTCACTTTTTTGCGGAATCATCAAACCACCTCTGTGGCCTATTCTATCAACGCTCGTCGATCTGCCGTCAATTTAACAATCTGCGGAGCCTTCGGAACACTGCAACGATTTGGCGTCACATCGCCGCACTTCTTCACCCATTCTTCATTTTTTTCCGCGCGATGCCATTGCACTTCGCCGCCTTTGCTCGTGCCGCAACAAGTACAACCAAAAAAAAGGGGGATGAGGGTCATTTGTGTTCGTACAGTCCAACCTCCTCCCATTATTACGAAAACAGGTGGCTCAAACAACTATCAACAATTTAATCCAAGGTTGAGGATATAATCCACATAAATTAAAATAAACCAAACCCGCTACCTTTGAATCATCGGGGTGTACATTCATCGTGGCGGAAGATGCTGACGTCATTCACCGCACGCTTCCAATTCCGAGATCGTGCGTCAGTGGGTTGACGACGAGGAGGGAGGAAGTAGTTTCATCATAGAAGCACCACGGCAGAAGGGGGGCTCCGAGGAAGAAGGACGAAGAAGGTTGGGGAAGAAGCGTCACCGGTGTTCTTCGTGTTCATCGCTGGAGAAAGAAATTCTCTCAAGCTCTCCACCAAAAGGTGCAAGAACGTGCCAAAATAATAGAATATAATCTATTATTCTTGGTTGAGGAAATTAATTAACTGGGTCCCACTTAATTAAGTTCACGATGGTTAGCACAATTCAAAATTCAAATAGTGGAGAGGCTTCACAAAATTAACTGCCCGAGTGGTTGACATAATTAATTTGGGGAGTTTCGAGGGGGTTTAGGGGCCCAGGTTGTCCCCACCTAATTAACAAAGAGAGGGTCAAGGAGTTTCCTCTCATTAAATGAGGGGTTTTAGGAGGTTTTATTCTCCTCCATTAAGAGGGGAGTTAGAGCCCAAGAGGCTCTCCCTCATTAATGGGGGAGTGTTGAGAGATTTCCTCCCCTCCCATTAAATGGGGGGTTAAGCCCCGTGTGGACCCCATGTCATAACCTCTCGTGGGAGGTTATGTTGCTCGGGTTGTCCCGACACTAATAATCCTCCCATGGGAGGTTAGGGTGTGGCGGTCCCACCACCAACTCCTATGTGGAGCTTTTAACCAACACTATCCACATGGAGTGGGTTCAACAAATATAAAATAAGTTGTCACTTATTTTATTTTATTAATCCACATGAAACCCAAAAACCAACTCTCAAACAGGATCATCTATCATCGAGGTGAAAGTCCTCTTAAGCGAAAACCGGCATTGCGAGTTCATCGATGCACTTGGATTTCGATTCCGAGAAATGGCTCAAAATTTAGGAAAACTCGCTCATTCGTTCACTGAATGTACCCGAGATAAACATCATAAATTGATTATGGGAACACTGGGCCTCGAAATCAGTTTCCGTCAGAAACTGTGTTCTTATAAAATCTCAAAGAAATTAAGAAAAAAAATTCCATGAAATTTATGGGTCTTTACATTACTCCCACCTCAGGGATTTATGTCCCCGTAAATCTTTATCACAAACTAGGGATACAAAAGCGCTACTGAGCACGCATCTGATCCTTCCACTCCCAAGTGCTCTCCTGGAGGTTCCCATGCTGCCAACGAAATCGCACAAGAGGAATTTACCGTCCTTATAGAACCCACTCATGTCGATCCTCAATCTCTACTGGAACCCCACAAAAGTCACCCCATCTCCAAAGTCCAGCTCTCCATGGTCGATGATATGCGTTGGTTAAAGCAGGTATCTCCTTAGATGAGATACGTGGTAGTCATCATGCACCTGGTGCAACTAAGGTGGATGGGTCAAGCAGTAAAGCACCTCACCTACCCTACTGAGGACGTAGAATGGTCTGTTGAACCTTGGAGATAACTTGTCACCTTGGTCACATTTCCATAAACCTCGTCGAGGTGAGACCCATTTAAGGACGTGATTGCCATCCTCGAACTCTAGAGGTCTCAACATCCTGATTAGAATTGAAACTCAAAACTCCTGCTTCCACGAGGGTAATGTTGGTCGACCCAAGAGTGATCAGACAAACCCTACTATGCATGAGTTCATCCTGTGCTTCATGCGGTATCTTTTTCACTAACCAAGGAAAACACATCCCGATGTTGTAGTTAGACCACAACATTTTTGCCTAATATAGTCAATCTGAGCATGATCTGTGAATCCAATCCATACTGAGGCCAACGTCGTAAGGCCTCGACACTGCCACCAAGAGATTCCAACCGAAACTCTCACCTCATGGGTAAGACCACACAGTCAGTGTAAGTGTGATTATCAAGTCTCCTCCCAAGGTATCTCCAGAAGCGAGGGTCAAGTCTACGACTTACTGGAAACTCTAGGTCCGGGACAATATTTGTGGAAGGAAGGAATGATTCATATCAATTCCTGTTACTACGGCAGCTAGTAGTGGACACAGACTATCCCTTGAATCATTTTTAGAGCCATTGGGTCACACTCCTTTACTGCATGCATCTGTACTCTTCCCCTGCTCTCCAGCTCCTTGAGCTTGGCGGGGAAAACTAAGGTGGGTGGTTGTGGCATGATAAAATGTACACCACCACATGTTGCTCGCCTAACTATACCTCCACGTTTTCTGCATCGTAGACTCATCTCTCCTTAATGATTCCTCTTCTTGAAACATTTAACACGCCCCAGTCTCTATGTCTGGCACCAGTTTTCTGTTTCTTACTTCACTGTGCTGTCTTCATCCGCTCCTGGATGATCTGCACCTTCTTTTCCTATGATCTATAAGAGCTGCTATGATTTCCCCTTTTCTAAAAATAGAAACTCGGTCTCATCCCCTGGATGAACCACACCCATTTCCTAATACAGTCAATCCTGACATGAATGATGCATTCATTCCATGGATGACGTCATAAGGCCTCAATGTTACTACCAAGAGATCCAACCGTCACTCTCGCCTCCAAGGGTTGAGTCACACTGTCGGCATCAGTGTAAGGTCATTGGCTCTCCTCTAGTAGAAATCTCGAATGTGAGGGTCAAGTCAATGGTTTTAACCAGGCCCTCTCAGTATCAACCAAACAAAAGGACAAGAAAGCAAACAACACAAAGATAATTGTCTTTTTATTACTGAAGCTCGAAGTACAAAGACACAAAAACAAAAACAACAACAACATGGAACTAGAAGTACCAAGAAAAAAAAAAGTATCCACTAGTTCCGCTCTTGTACACCTATTTCCGGAGCTCTACTGCCTTGCCCACTACTCGGCTGTTGCTCAAGAACCCAACGATGCTTCTATCTCAGTGGCTCCTCCAATGTCTGCGGATCAAATGTGTGGGGAGTCGGACAGTCATGTGTCATGTGGCCCTTCCTTCTGTAGGAGTAACACTGTCAGTTTCTGGCAAGACTGGCTCTGACCCCACTCTATGTGGCCCGTACCACCGATCTTAAAACCCAAGATCACCCATCTGTTGGTCTGGTCTTCCTGGACCTCTGCATCATTTTTCTACTGCCTACAGATGACTTGAATACTGATGAGAAAACACGCAGAAAAGGCAGCATCTTCTGAAGACACTCAGGGTGTAGAGCCATTGGTATAAACACCACCCTAAAGAAGGTCTCAAAGTGTCCCCATGTGTTGGTCATCCCATCGCAAAACTAGAACAAGTGGCTCCACCATCTCTCAGCTGCTTCCTGAAGGAGACTGGAAGCAAAGATCACCATGTAGTCTGGTGGTGTACCCACTATCCTAAAAACTCCCACCACAGCCTCCAGCCAATCCTCATCCGCCTGTGGGTCCGTCTCTCTCTGGAACCTGGGTGAACTCTGGCACTAGAACACGTGTAGCATGCTCAAATGGCGTGCATCACATACTGCTGGGGCTGGTGGCATTAGTGTCCCAACGTATGGTAGTACAACTGGTGCCTCCTCTGGTGCCTCAACTGCAAGAGGGCCATGTGCCGAAACCTCTTCGGTCAGCAGGCTGTCAGTACATACATCTCTCGGAGCTCTAGCTGATCGTCCATGGAAAGGCATCCTGAAGGAAACATACGTGACATAGTCAAGAGATTTATACCTGGTGATCTGACCTAGTTTGAGCTGTTTTAAGGAAAAACCATTGGAAACACACACGCAATCAGTGTTTTTGTGCACAAAGTTAGAAATAAGTTGTCAAGGTCCTGGTGTATGGATAATTCGGCTGCCCGCACCAATACTAGACTCTCTGAACTGAAAACCACACTTGGTACCCTTAACACTATTTCTTCATTGAAATAAAATATCAGAGTTATAAGTTCTTCAGTAGAACTGACTCCTTTGATACCAATTTGTCACGACCCTTCCTCAGGGCCCAGGCTGTGACTACCCCAAGCCCGCCTTCCATAGTCCAGGGGCTGGAGACCAGCACCAAAGGCGTAAATCCTGATAACTGGGAAGTCATTGCCTTTATAAAAGTAAACAGAACACCATAGAGTACAAGCGGAAGTAAAACACTAAGTACAAAAAGGAATTGCGGAAAAGTAAGTGGGCTAGAATACAAACCCAATTGAAAGTACAACTACAACTGAACAAAAGTACAACAGGAAAGGAAAACAACTGGAAAAAAAATAGTAGCAGCTCCTGGGTCGTCCACCTTAGATCCTACCTGAAGGGTAGGTACAGATAGCATAGCTCCTGGATCATCTGCCATGGATCCTACCTGAAGGGTAGGTACAGACATCCTTCTCAGCGCTCTTGCCTGTCAACCTCCTTCGAGTATCGTCTCATCGTGAAGTCCACCGCCGGGTACCATCCAGTCCTCGAACACTCTGCCTCCATTAGCGATGTCCATCGTCTGCAACCAACACAACGTGGTGTGGGCATAGCCCGTGCAGGGGTGAGTATACGATACTTAGTAGGGACCCCACAACCCTCAATTTCTCACTAAATCCAAAAAGGATAACCACAAAAAAGGATCTCAATAGATAAGCCTTACTTAGGTATAAGCCCATACATATACCTAAGTTATCAAGTAACCCATCTCAATCATTTCATAACATTTGTGTTTCCTCATGATTGAGATGGGTTACTTGATAACGTATGTATAAGTATGGGCATATACCTTATTAAGGGTTATCTGTTGAGATCCCACTTTGTGGTTATCCTAGTTGGATTTAGTGAGACCTTGAGGGTCTTGGGGTCCCTACTGAGTATCGTATACTCACCCCTGAACGGGCTATTCCCGCACCTTGTTGTGTTGGTTATAGACTATGGGAAGCGCTGACGGAGGCCGAGTGTTCGAGGATTGGACGGTACCCGGTGGTGGAATTCACGACGAGACGATACTCGGAGGAGGTTGACGGGAGAGGGCGTTGAGGAGGCTATTTGTACCTACCCTTCAGGTAGGATCTGTGGTGGATGATCCAGGAGATTCATTATCTTTACCTACCCTTCGGGTAGGATCTGAGGTAGACGACCTAGGAGCTGCTACTATTTTTCTTCCAGCTGTTTGTCTTTCCTATTGTACTTTCATTCAGTTGTATCTGTACTTTCAGTTGGGTTTGTATTCTGGACCACTTACTTTTCAGCACTTTCTTTTAGTACTGAGTGTTTTACTTCCTCTTGTACTCTGTGGTGGTTTGTTTACTTTTATAAAGGCAATGCCTTCCCAGTTTTCAGGATTTACGCCTTTGGTGATGGTCCCCAGCCCCTGGCCAATGGAAGGCAGGCATGGGGTAGTCACGGCATGGGCCCCGAGGATGGGTCATGACATGCTTCGCCTAATATATTTCTGTGTTCGGAATGGTTTTCTTTAGAGGAAACATGGAAGCTATGTTGGGAAGACATCAGGATTAAGGCAACCTTCAAAATTAGCAACCTGAGATGGTCGAAATCGGAACTGAATAGTTTTTTTTTGCAGTGATGGAGCAATTGAATCATGCTATAAATGGTGGTGGTATCCAGGCACATGATCAGCTAGATCAACCAAAAAAGAACATGTTAGTAGTGAAGCATTTCCTAAGGCAGCATTCACCATCATTTAGAGGATCATCTAACCCTGTGCTAGCTGAAGGGTTCATTAAAGTAGTGAAGATATTTTTTGATGTCATGGGGTGTTCATAACATCAAAAGGTTTGTCTTGTTATTTACCATTTTAAAGGTGAAGCAGATCAGTGGTGGTTAATGGTGATAAATATCTGGGATAGTGAGGAGATTGATGCACTTGATTGTGATGAATTAAAAGGTATATTCCTTGAGAAATATTTTCCTAAGGTGGTTCGACCTAGGATGGAGAAACAATTATTGGAATTGAGGTAGGAGGATGACTTAGTGGATGCTTATGAAGGAATGTTCACTTGACTGGAAAGGTATGCTTCAAATTTCATTAGAGATCTTGATATTAAGGAAAATCGATTTTAATTAGGACTAAAGTCATGATATCGAATATAATTTGACTCATGTGATTTCAAAAGTTATGAAAAACATGTTCGATATGCGGATAAGATGGAAGTGGATATTGTCGATGATCAGGTGTTCTTTGAAAAAACAACAGAATAAGAGGTCCAATTGGCAGGCAAAGAAAAATAATTCATCAAATAAGCCTCTAGGTAAGAAAACAAATTATCCATCTTGTGAGAAGTGTGGTAAAAACCATCTTCGAGAATGTTAATCAATGTCTGAGAAGTGCTTCTGGTGTGGTAAGTCTTGTTATATTGCTCGTAATTGTAAGGAAGTTGATCAGGCAGGCAATGAAATGGCAGCGGTAAGATGTTTTAAGTGCAATGAAATGGGTAATTATGCAAATGAGTGTCCTGTGAAGAAATCAAATGAGGGAAAGAATACAGAATACAAGTAGAAAGGGGAGGTGAAATCCTTTGTAAATACTTTATCAGATGTTGGTCCATCAAATGAAGTAGTAGCAGGTATGCTGTTTGTTTGTTCAGATTATGCCAATTTGTTGTTTGATTCAGGGTATACACACTCTTTAATTTATGAGATGTTTTCTAGTAAATTTAGAATTCCATCTCATGATATGAATATTGAACTTATAGTAAAAATACCTCTAGGAAACATTGAGACAAAAATAAATTATAAGAACCTTTCTGTCCTTGTGGGAAGAAAGAATCTACTTGCAAAACTTATTATTTTTCCTCTAGTGGAGTTTGATGTTATTTTGTGTATAGGTTGGTTGCAGATCAAAAGATGTTTTTTTAGAATGAAGTTTAGTTCATGTACAAGAATAAACCATTAATTCTGATAACATATCAGGAAACTGGGAAACTAGTAAAATATAGAAATGAATGTTACCTTTCACATATTGTTGAAAACAAAGGAACTGTTAAGATTAATGATGTACTAGTGGTAAATGTGTACCTTGATGTTTTTCTTGATGTATTTATTGGTATTATACCTAAAAAGTAAGTTGAATTTACTGTTGATATAGTTCTTGATGCTAAATCATTTTCAAAACCCCCTTATCGACTGGATCAAATTGAACTTTTAGAGTTAAATAATAAATTGTAGGAATTATTAGAAAAAGGTTTCATTCGACCTATCACATCACCATGGGGTGCTTCTGTCTTGGTTTTTAAAAGGAAGGATGGTTCAAAGAGACTTTTCATTGATTATATATCATTGAATAACATCACTGTTAAGAACCATTATTTTATTCCTCATATTGATGATTTTTTTGATCATCTCCAGGGAGCTCTGGATTTTTCAAAGATAGACTTGAGGTCGGGGTACCATTAGATGATTGTAAAGGAAGTAGACATTTAGAAGACCATGTTTCGTACTATATATGGCCATTATGAATTTTTAGTTATGCCTTTTGGGTTAACCAATACACCTAATGTATTCATGGATCTTATAAATATAATTTTCCATGAGTTCTTGGATAAGTTTTTGGTTGCATTCTTGGATGATATTTTCGATTATTCAAAAATTAAAGAGGAGCATGAAAGTCATTTAATGTTTGTATTGAAAACCTTAAAGTAAAATAAAATGTATGGAAAATTCAGCATGTGTGAGTTTTGGTTACAACCAATTTCTTTCCTTAGTAACATTATTTCAAAAAATGGAATAACTATTGATCCTGCTAAAACAAAAGTTATGGAAGAATGGCCAAGACCAACAAATATATCATAGATTCGTAGATTTCATGGTTGGGTAGGTTATTACTGGAGGTTTGTTGAGAATTATTCACTATAATGTAGTCCAATGACTATGTTAAGTTATATATGTGTTATGTTTATTTGGAAAAAAGAATGTGATGATTTTTTTTTTGGAATTGAAAAAAAGATTTGTGAATGCTCTAGTTTTTTCACTTCCATCCAGAGATGGTGAATTTTTTATTTATAGTGATGCTTCATTGAATGGACTTTGTTATGTCCTTATGCAGAATGATCAGGTAATTTCTTATGCATCATGTTATTTGAAACCTCATGAGTTAAATTACCCAACACATGATTTGGAATTATCTACTATTGTTTTTCCTTTAATATTTTTGAGGCATCATTTATATGGAGTAAAAAGTGAAATATATACATATAACAATAGTTTAAAGAATATATTCACTCAAAAATAATTGACCATGAGATAGAGGAGATGGATGGAATTAATCATTGATTATGATTGCATGATCCATTACCATCTTGGAGAAGAAAATAAAGTGGTCGATGCTTTGAGTCCAAAAAGTCATGTTTCATTAACCATGATATGTTTGTAACGAGATCCATTGGTTTTTTGATTTGATGAACATTGGCATAGAAGTTGTTGGTGCAAGAAATTATTTTGTTTCGTTTTAGGTGTCAGTGAAATTATCTCTATCGGACAGAATTTAGCAAGCGCATAAGGAAGACAGTGAGTTACCAAAAAATCTAGAGTTGGTTAAGAAGGCTATGTTTTCTGATTTTAATGTTGATAATGATTTTTTTGAGGTTTTCAAGGAGACTATGTGTGAATTGTGATTCACAGTTGAAGAATGATTTGTTATGTAAAGCTCATAGTTCTCCATTTTCAATTCATCCTGGTAGTACTAAGAGTTACATAGATCTTCATGAGTATTACTGGTGAGATGGAATGAAAAGAGATGTTGTAGAATTTACTGTGAAGTGTTTGACTTGTCAGTTGTTTAAAGTAGTGAGATAGTTACCAAATGTAATGCTTTAGTATTTACCGAAGCTAAAGTGGAAATGGGAAAATATATCCATGAACTTTTTTATGGGATTACCAAAGACATCGATAGGTAATAATGCAATCTATGTTATTATTGATCATTGACTAAATATGTTCATTTCATTCCTATTCGAGATAATTTTCCTCTAGATAATTTTTTTTGGTTATATGGTAAAGAGATAGTCATGTTACGTGGGGTTCTACTCTCTATTATATCCGATCGTGATCCGAGGTTTACTTCTAACTTTTGGAAAGGACTTCAGAAGTCATTAGGTACTGAATTAAATTTTAGTACAGCTTTTCATCCTCAATCAGATGGGCAATAAAAATGAAAAATTCAGACCTTGGAGGATATGCTACGTGCTTGTTCACTGGATTACCAGGGAATTTGGGACCAACATCTATCTTTGGTTGAATTTTCATATAATAACAGTTTTCATTCTAGTATACAGATGGCCCCATTTGAGGCATTATATGGAAAGAGGTGTTGAACACCAGCTTTTTGGGATGAAGTAGGTTAAACGAAGCTTATGGGACCATAATTGGTTTAAGAGATGGTAGAAAAAGTTCAGTTTATTCATAAGAATATGAGAACAGCTTCGAGTAGGCAGAAAATTTATGCAGATAATCGGAGAAATAATTCTTCTTTTGAGGTAGGTGACAAGGTCTTCCTCAAAGTTTCTCCATGGAAAAGTGTGATGAATTTTGGAAAGAATGGAATGTTGAGTCTGAGGTTCATTGGAACTTATAAAATCATAGAGAATATTGGATTAATTTCTTACAAAGTGGCTTTACCTCCACGTTTATCCTAGGTACACAATGTTTTTAATGTTTCAATGTTGATAAAGTATATGCCAGATCCATCTCATGTTTTAAGTCCAAAGGTAGTTCAGTTGGAAGTGAATCCCTCTTATGAGGAACAACCAGTCCAGATTCTGGACCATATAGAGCAAGTGTTGTGGAATAAGATAATTCACTAGGTAAAGGTTTTCTGGAAAAACCATATGGTTGAAGAGGCAACATGGGAATCTGAAAATGCTATGAGAGGTAAATACCCCAACTTATTTTATAAGTGAATAAAATTGCGGGGACACAATTTCCAAAAGGTGAGAAGGATGTAAAATCTCAAATAAATAAAGAAACAATAAATTCATTTTTTTTTAATTTTTAGTGAATTAAATATTAATTTTACTTTAAATGGGTTTCTATGTTCGATGGCATACCCAATACACAACAACAGGTTTCTTTGAAATCTTTCATTATACACTAATAATATTATTTTAAATGGTAGTTAATGAATTTCAGTTGTATTGAAAATAATGATTAGAACTAACTATGATATAATTATAGATTTTTTAAAGTATTTACGTTAATCCAATAAATTTTAGAGGATTAAAATGTGTATGAATCTAATTTTAAGCGTAATTTACATTAAAAGGTTGATTTATTGCCTTTCAATTAAGAACCCTATTTAAATATAATTATAGTCACTTTTATATGTTTTATTTGACAAAATAAAATTCTTCTTTAGAATAGGGACATAAAAATTTACTTTGGGTAAATTTTTCTTATTTTTCTGATAAAATTCATTTTTTACGAATAGTAAAAAATTCTGTATTTTAATTAAAAAGTGTATTTTAATCTAATTTATTTATATGGTTAGATTATCTTTTTAATTGGTTTTAAATATTAATTACATTATATTTTTATCATTTAATCCAATGTTTTTAATTGGAATAAATTTCACTTTGAATTTGGACATAAACAAGTATCAATCTTTTGATAATTATTATTTCTTAAAAACATGCTTTTTGTATTAACAACACGAATAAATTTTAAACTAAATAATAAAAATTATTTGTTTCTAATTTTTTAAAATAGACATCATTTTTGAATTCGGAATATCAATTATAGCTTAGGCTGAATTTTTTTTATTTTTCTAAAAATCTTTAATTATTGATGAATAGTGATACCACTTAGTAGTAGTTAAAAACTGGCTTTTTCATTTAAATGAAATTTTACGTCTTCTATAAATTTAATTTTGAAAATATTACATACATTTTTGTTATTATTAAGTAAAATTTGGTCCAATAAGATGAAAATATTTTTTGGTGAATAGTAAAATTTGACTTTTATTTACCATATATAAAGGTAAATAGGGAAATTCAAGGTAAAACTAATATCATAATAATACAAAATTACCCTAACACTTGTCCTAACATTATATTAATAGTAATTTCCAATCATGGTCATCCTTGTGTCGATTTTGGGACCCCATGGAGCTACATAAGAGTGATAATGACAAATTATTTTAATTAATTTAAAGTAAAGACAATAATGAAAAAAAACAAAAATCATTTATTAAATTAATTTTTAAATAGTTTTATATAAGTTATCATTTCAACTATAAATATTCATTGGAAATATAAAAATGATTCCTATAACATAGTATTTTTTTATAGTTTTTAGACATCAAATTAATAAAATTATATATGACTCAATAATGATGTTGTATTTACCTAATTAATAAATAACATAAATAAATAAGATTATAAATATTAGTATAATATCCAAAACCTGTCCAATTATTATTGGATGATTTTATTTTGAACATGAGTCATCTTATATTCAACTTTAATGAGTTTTGGACCTTTTTTAACAGAATATATGTTTATAATAAAATAATTGTTTCAAACATTCATAAAGAGCCCCTTATCTATATTATAAAAAAAACACCACTTCTAACCAATTTCTCACACCTCTAAAGCCCCTTGGATCATCAAAAATCTACTCAATTAAACTCCCAACATCCCTCTCTTCCTCTTAGAAGCCTTACCTTAGGCAGAAAAAACTTCAAGAAGTTCTTTTGGTTCAAACCCAATAAAGTTACCCAAAATAAAGGTAACAATTTCTCTTAAATTCATTTCTATTATTTTACTTCTCCAACCCCTAAAATTTTTTATTAATTTAATTTATCACAAAAACAGTATCCTAATTATACTAGGATGTTTTTATTATAAGGATTATAACTAAACATACACTCACCTCCAACTATTGGCTGAAGAACATACTGTTTTTGTGGATGACAAACTAACGCCTCATGAAATGATGATTGTTCAATTATATCCTACCGCCTCTCATGGTTGCAATTAAAATGGAACTATATATATATATATGATATATATTATGTTTATTTTTTCTTTATTATTCTTTTTATCCCATTTATATCATACCTTCATTGTTTCTATTATGGTAAATGCGATAATTTCATTTGAGGAAGGGCAGACTACCACCCCCTAAAAGTGATATGACTCATTCATACCATGTGTGGTACGTATAAAAGATTTAGTTAACAATATTATATATGATACTATAATGAAATTATATTATATCTATTTATAATATGGTTTCATTCCATTAAATACGTAATAGAAATGAAAGTAGTGTTCATCCGTACGTACGGCTTACCGTCTCCATGAACAGTGCATTTCTTTTCTTATCTCCAAATGTTACGTACTGCTATAAATACATATATATACTGAATATATATTATATATATGATATCTAAATCATGAATATCACTTTGGATATAATGAAATTTTGACCACGTGAACAACTTGTAAATATAAGAAGTTCATTTTTGACTCAAGTACAAAATATCGTCAAAACGAACGTTATTAAGTTAAATGATTAATTAATGTTTATAACATGGTAATAAGTTATATAAAAGGAATAATTAACTTGAAAAAGGTTCTTAAGAAATTAGAAATTTACTTTAGTGTATTATTCAGGAAATTAAACAACGAACAGGTCAAGTTGGACACGATGTAAGGGACTTCATCTCAATCTCCTTTCATTGAGTCATATTTTGATAATATATACCTACTTCTTTTACATGGTGTATAATAAAACCTTTTGACTTTTAATTTCATTAAAAGGGAATATTTTTTCTATGAAAAGTTTTAATAAATGAAAAATTCAATATTTTTAACATTTTTGGCGATAGTGACCTCTCCGCCACCGTAACAGGTATTTAGCTTCCTCTATAAGCCTTAATGTTTTCTAAAATTAAAAGGAAATCCCTTATTCTATTTTTGGGTGTTTTGGTATTGAAAATGGTTTCTTAAATGGATTTATTATTTCAAAATCTTGAAATTATTTCTTGTGATTTTAAATTAAATGTTATTAGTGAAATTTTTATATTTGGTGTAACACACCAAGCTTCCATTGTACACTTATCTTTGAATAATAGAGTAGCGTGTGTTGTACGCAACCTCGAGTTCTAACACACAGCGACCAATCAAATTTGCTATTATGAATATTAATACCCACATTTTTTAATTATATAAATTTTATATTTCATAATGGACTTAATTTTTTGATTCGGAATATTGAAATTAGCCTATGTTGAATTTTTAGTATTTTTCTGAGAACTTCCAATTTTTGATGAATAGTGAAAAATACTTAAAAAAAACATTTTTAATCAGAATAATTTATAGTGATAAATAATAATATTTAGTGGTTTTAAAATATAATTAGAACAAAATTTAACTATTTTATCTAATGGTGGTCATTAAAATTAATTTCACTTTTAAATTGGACATAAACAACTGTCAATCTTTTGATAGAGATTGTTTCTTAAAAACATGTTATTTGTTTTGACGTAGGAATAATTTTTAAATTAATTACTATAATTTCTGTATTTGTAATTTGGTAAAATGGATCCCATATTTGGAATCATAAGGTCCAAATTATGTAATTAAGACACTTTTTTTATGGCATTATGTATAGTAATGATGGTAATTATCTTTAATTATCGTGATTAATTAGTAATCGGGTAGTTAAGGGTAATAAAATAATATCATAATAATAAATAATGACCCCAACATGTGTCCTAATTCTATAGGTTGTGTCATGGCCGACTATGTGATGCCTTGTGCCAAACTTTGTGACACCATAAAATCACTTTTGGGTGATAGTGACATTTTATTATATTATTATTTTTAAACGGAAAGTATAACCAAAGTATTTATCACCCATGTAAAACAATTTTAGTTTTGTCTGTGTAAATTATCTCCTAGAAT
The DNA here is from genome assembly GCA_963277665.1 of Viscum album. Lineage (NCBI taxonomy): Eukaryota > Viridiplantae > Streptophyta > Magnoliopsida > Santalales > Viscaceae > Viscum > Viscum album. The sequence continues at coordinate 716,438,302 of OY728138.1, read as the reverse complement.
ATAAATATTCATTAGAATGATAAAGATATTTACTACATTATTATATTTTTTTTATAATTTTTAGACATTAAATAAATTAAATTTTTTTAGGCACCATGATGATGCAATGATTACCTCATTAATTAACGATTTAAATAAAATGAAAAGACAATGTAAACTCTAAGAAATAAACCTGTCAAAAACCTATTGGATGAGTATATTTCGAACCCTTATCACCTTATACAAGAAATATATAATTTTTGGACCTTTAGAATCCGAAACTCATTATATAATAATTTAACATTTCTTGACTTTCCAAGAGTGCCCCTCCTCTCCTCTTATAAAAGGCCCCCACCTCTACCACCTTATTTACACCATCAAATCCATTTTTCTCGTCCAACCTCTTCCCAAATACTCTATAAACTTCCCTCTATTACTCCTAGAGGCCTCAAATTGGGTATAAGTCTTCCAAAGGAAGCCTTTGGCTCAAATCAAAAAGAGTTACCCGATTTTAAGGTAATGTCTTCTCTTATGTTATTTTATTTTATTTTGCTTCTCCAACACCTTAAACTATTCTAATTACTTTATTTTGTAACAAAACCAGTATCTTAAATATTCTAGGATGTTTTTATGAGAATTATTTGATTAAAACATACACACACCTTCGTCTAATGGTTAAATAACATATTGTTTCCGTGGGTGGAGAATTACTGCCTCACAAAACGATTATTCTTCAATATTCTTTTAACACCTTTCATGGTTTCCATTATGATGTCACAATATATATTTATGATATATATTATGTTTATGTTTTCCTTATTCTTCTGTATTTTTCATTTATGGCATGCCTTTATGATTTCCATTATGGATAAACACGATAACTTCATTTTAGGAAGTGCGGACTACCACCCCTCAAAGTGATTTGAATCGTTAATGCCATATGTGGGATGTGTAAATGATGGAGTAAATGATATTATATATGATATTATACTGGAATTATAATACACCTTTATATCATTATGATTTCATTCCATTAAATATGAAATAGAAATGAAAGTAGCATTCATGCGTAAGTACGGCTTACCGTCTCCATGAACAGTGCATTTTATTTCATACCTCTAAATGTTATGTAATATTATAAATGCATATATATACTGGATATATGTGATATATATGATTTCTATAACATGAATATAATTCTGGATATAATTTATATTTTACCACATGAACAAATTGTAATTATAAGAAGTTTATTTTTTGACTCAGTACCAAAGATCGACAAAATGACCGTTATTATCTTAAATAATTACATATTGTTCAAAACATGGTAATAAGTGATATAAAAGGAATAGTGAACATGAAAAATGTTCTTAAGCAATTATAAATTAACTCTAGTTTATTATTTAGGAGGTTAAATAACGGTCGAGTCAAGTCAGACACGAGGTAAGGGACATTATCTCAATATCCTTTCAATGAGAAATATTTTATTTTATACACAACATTCATTTATACAGTGTATAAACCCCTTTGAATTTTACTTTTATTAAAAAGGAATATTTTTATAGGAAGCGCTTTACTAAATGACAAAATGGAATATATATTTTCGTATGTATGCGGCGACAATGACTTCTCCACCGCCGTGACCATTATTTGAGTTTCGGCTTCCTCTACAAGCCATAACTTTTTTAAAAAATGAAAAATAAATACCATGTTTTACTTTTCTTTTATTTTGGTATTGAAAATGGTTTTGATAATTTATTTATTATATCAATGTGTTTTATTGATATCTTGTGATTGAAATGTGGAAATGTTATGTTTCCTTTATGCATGTTTTATTTGATATGGTTATGTTATGGTTTATGATATGTTTAAAACTATTCATATGAGGACTGTATTGGACTTAAGAAGTTATGGGTGGAGCCTGTTTTAGCTCCTCGATGCATCGGTAGGTCTCATGAGACAAACTAGTGTCTTGGCACGAGGCCTTGACAAAATCGTATTTGTAGTATTGGCATGAGGCCTTGGCTCCGTGGTTATGATAGTCTGGCATTATGTATTCTATCATTATGAAAATGGTTATTGATATTTCATGTGATTATTCAACTAGTAGAATATCCATGTGAGTAAGTAAATAGAATTATTTTATTTTAATTTTTCAATATTATGCTAAAGTTCATGTTTAAATGGGTTTTGTTTTAGTAATACATCGCCTTAAATGTTTAAGTTTATTTATGAATGTTTCTGCTATATTGTTTTCCTTACTGATCATCTGAGCTCACCCCTTTCTATGTTTTATTTTTCCTAGGATGTGAAGAATTATTTTATGACTTACCTATAGGTATAGTCTGAAGGGGATATGGTTGTGGACTATGGAGACTATGTTATTGTTGTTTTTCACTTTAAGATTTAATGTAACATTTATGAATGTATTTAGTGTTTCCAATGATACTAAACTAATTGGTCTTTCGAGACATGTTATTTTTTGATCATGCCAATGTTACGTAATAATGCACCGACTCTAGGTAACTGGGGTTGGGGCGTTATAGTTGGTATTAGATGCATTTTAGTACTAATCTTGGAATCTAGATTTAGAAAAACTCTGATTAAAACACATAGCCCCAATATAGACTTTGAGGATTAGTATAGAAGAACTTCCTAGAAAATTATTATTATAGAGATTTTGAGAGTTTTTCGAGAAATACATTCCTGTCTGGATACGATCATATAGAGGTGGCTCTAGCAAAGATGTACCTAGGGATAAAACCTGAAAACACCACTTTGAGCTAGACATGAATTAGAACTGCTGCATGACAATGGGCTTTGCTGCACTCTTGGTTACGACACTCTCGGGGGATATGCTTAGGATAATTCTCATTTTCTTTACAAAACATTATAAAGGGTTTTCGAGTATATACTTCCTCAAAGAAAACATTTTTATGATTATGGATTATATCCATACATATATGAAATTATGTTAACTGCTTTTCAATATTGTTATTATGTATTTCAATTCCTAAACTAATATAGTTTATGACATTGTTTAGAAATGGTGCCTTGTGGAAGGAATGGAACCCGTATCAATTCATGCAATCCATGTAGGGATTTCCCTCCGGCTCAAGATAATTATTGTGGAGCTGTTGATACAACTGGTGCTGATCAACATATCACCATACTGGGAAAACTAACTCAGTTTATGAATAATAACCTTACTCGTATGGATCACCCTGATCCGCAACATGGAGGATTAATGTTTGATTGTTTCATGAGGCAACAACCACCATCATTTAATGTGGGTACAAATCCATTAGCAGTTGAGCAATGGATAAAATCCTTAGTGAAAATATTCCACGCCTTGGGGAGTAGCGAAAGGGAGAAAGTAGTTATGGCAGTTTACCACCTCACTAGAGATGCCGATCAATGGTGGTCGCTGATTCAAAAAACAAATGAAGGTGGAGAAGTATCAAGTATGGAATGGAGGGAGTTTAAAGAAATTTTCTTAGAACAATACTTTCTACATGACCATTGAGCAGATATTGAAAAGAAATTTCTAAGTCTGACGCAGAAGGAGGATGAGAATATCACAAAGTATGAGGATAACTTTATAAGGTTAGGGAGGCATGTTGCAGATTATATACATAACCCAATAAGTAATATTGATCGTTTATTTGTTGGGTTAAAACCATTTCCCCGTCAAGCATTACTCTCACAAACCTTCTCATTGTACGAAGATATTGTCTCGTGTGCTATCAAGACGGAAAAGGAATTCTCTAAGTCTTATAACATTAAAGAAAAGAAAGAGAAGAGGAGATCTTCTGATCAATCTAGAAATGGAAATAAGGGGAAGAAGGGAAATGTTGATTATCAGTTCTGCAGTAAATGTGTGAAGAAACACCTCGGTACTTTCTTGAAGGGAATGGAAGTCTGTTACAAGTGTGGTGAAAAAGGCCTCCATGATCATGATTGAAAGGGAAAGAGAGTTTCTGTCAATGTGGAATGATATAATTGTAGAGAGATGGGACATTATGCAAATGAATGTCTTAAGAGTCAGGGGAACTTTCCTCAGAATAGTCCAAGGGATCAAGGCCAAGATTATGCTATCACTACTGTTGAGGTTGAAGCTCTGAAAGACGTGGTGGAAGGTAATTTAATGGTTTCCTCAAGTTTAGAAAATGCATTATTTGATTCTGGATCATCGCATTGTTCCATATCTTCTTAGTTTTATAAGAAAATTAGATATTTCCAATTTTATTTAACAAGATAATTGTCAGTCAAAACTCTTAATGGATGTATCATTGCTACAATTCTTTGTCAATCAGTCCCCATTAAGGCACATAATAGTTCTTTATCTGCTGATCTCATTGTCATACCCATGATTGAATTTGATATAATACTCGGAATGGATTAGATTTCCAACCACGATGCGATGATTTATTGTAAGAAGAAGGAGGTTATGATTTTTTATGATGATGATAAGGAACACCTTATCTTTAGAGCAGAATCTTCACCACCTAATCCTTATCTAGATCCACCCCCAATGGCTCTGCTAAATTCAATAATCGGGGAGGAAGAGAATAAAATAACTGCGGGTGAGAAATTTAATGTTCAAATAGAGGATGTACCTATTGTGATAGAATATGTAGATGTGTTTTCGAAAGATTTACCTAGAAATCCTCCAAAACGAGAAGTTGATTTTTCCATTGATTTAATTCCTGGATCAAGGCCTATATCGAAGAACCCTTATAGAATGGCCATTGTGGAATTAGTTGAACTAAAGAAACAACTAGAGGAATTGAGTAATAAGGGATTTATTCACCCTAGTGTGTCTCCATGGGGATCCCCTATCCTTTTTTTAATATGAAAGATGGATCTATGAGGTTGTGTATTGACTACAGGGAGATCAAGGCAATAACAATAAAGAACAAGTATCCCCCACCTTGCATTAATGATTTGTTTGACCAACTGCATGGAGATCAATAATTTTCAAAGATTTACCTTCGATATGGATACCATCAGCTATGTGTGAAGAAGGAAGACATTCCAAAGACAACATTTTGAACCAGGTATGGGCATTTCGAGTTTACAGTAATCCCTTTTGTATTGACTAATGCACCCTATGTATTCATGGATCTAATGAATAGATATTTCAAGTAATATATCGATGAGTTTGTGGTGGTATTTAATGATGATATTTTGGTATACTCCAAAAGCTATGAAGATCAGGAAAATCATTTGTGCATTATTCTAAAGCCTCTAAGAAGACATGAATTATAAGTGAATTTTAGCAAGTGTGAATTCTGGATTCAGGAGATTTATTTTCTTGGCCATATTGTCTCCAAATATGGAATCTATGTTGATCCGTCTAAGACCAAGTCAATCCAAGAATGGCCAGCACCGATGAGTATAACTGTGGTACGCAGTTTTATTGGTTTATCAGGTTATTATCAACGTTTCGTCAAGAATTTTGCTCGGTTGGCTAACCCATTAACAAATGTCATGTGTAAAGGGGTTAAATTTGTTTGGAAAAAATAGTGTGAAGAATGTTTTAAAGAACTGAAGAGAATATTATTCAATGCTCTTATATTGACTCTACCATCGGGGAATGATGAGTTCATTATTGATAGTGATGCATCGAAGAAAGGACTTGTTTGTGTCCTTATGTAGAATGATAGGGTTATTGCATATGCATCACGACATCTAAAAATTCATGAGAAAAACTATCCTACTCATGATCTCAAGTTAGCTACTGTAATATTTTCCTTGAAGATATGGAGACATTATCTCTATGGTGAAAAATGTTAGATATATACCGATCACAAGAGTTTGAAGTATATTTTCTCACAAAAAGAACTCCACATGGGGAAAAGGTGATGGATTGAACTACTCAAGGATTATGACTGCACGATACACTACCACCCGGGGAAGGAAAATAAGGTTACAGATGGTTTGAGTAAAAAAGATCATGGAGTTTTGAACATGATGAGAGTGTAAAGGGATCCTATTTTCATGGATCTAGTAGAGATGGATATGGGAATCACCATGGATGGTGAAACATCAAAAAAATTCAAATGGTTTCCAAACCATCATTACTATAAAGGATAAAGAGTTCTCAGGCTGATGATGATGATTTGAAAAAGAATATTAAAGGTGTGAATGATGGGCGATTGAGTGACTTTGTGTATGATGATGGAATTTTGAAATTTGGGAGGAGACATTGTGTTCCCGATATACCTGATTTAAAGAGGGAATTGTTGGATGATGCTCATAGTTCCAATTTCTCTATACACCCTAGGAGCACCAAAATGAATAGATATTTAAAGGAACATTTTTGGTGGGACAACATGAAGAGGGAGATTGCTAATTTTGTGTCAAGATGTATGGTTTGTCAGCAAGTGAAAGCTGGAAGGCAACAACCTAGTGAAATATTGCAACCTCTTCCCATACCTAAGTGGAAATGGGATAATATTACGATGAAATTTGTCATGGTACTACCAATGACTCCTAGATGGAATGACACAATATGGGTCATTGTTGATCATATCACAAAGTCAGCACATTTTCTTGCTATAAGAGAAGATCTACCACTTGAATGGCTAGCAAGGCTATATATTAATGAATTTTTGAGACATCATGGAGTACTCCTATCGATTGTTTCTGATCATGATCCCCATTTTACATTAATATTCTGGAGAAGTCTTCAGAAAGTCCTAGAAACTGAACTTCGTCTGAGCACTGCCTACCACCATCAAACGGATGGACAATCAGAACGGACAATTCAAACATTAAAAGACAAGTTGAGATCATTCTAACTTGACATTCAGAGTATGTGGGATCAATATTTACCTCTGGTAGAATTTTCCTATAACAATATCTTCCATTCAAGTATTCATATGGCACCATAAAAATCGTTATACGTAAAGAGATGTCGCACACCAACCTGTTGGTATGACGTTGGTGAAAGAAAACTTGTAGGACCAGAACTTGTTGAGGAAATGATGGAAAAGGTGAAGGTAATCCAAAACCACATCAAAGAAGCTCAAAGTAGGCAGAAGATCTATGCCGATAACTGAAGGAAGGATTTGGAATTTCAGGTAGGAGATCATGTTTTCTTGAAGGTATCTCCTTGGAAGGGAGTTATATGATTCAGTAAGAAGGGAAAATTAAGTCCCAGGTACATCGGACCATTCGAAATTCTAGAACGAATTGGGGTTGTAGCTTACCGTTTGGAAATGCATCCAAGTCTCTCTAAAGTTCACGATGTGTTCCACATATCACTATTGAGAAAATACATGCCTGAACCAACGCATGTACTCACCTATGAGGAATTAGAACTGGAATCCGATCTGTCTTATTGCGATGAGCCTGTCAGGATTCTGGATATGAGAGAACAAGTGCTGAGAAATCGGACGACTCGTTTGGTAAAATTTCTATGGAGGAACCATAAGATGGAAGAGGAAACGTGAGAACCTGAGGAACTTATTATGAAGAACCACCATGTCCTTTTATGCTGTAATATTCTAGAAATTTCGAGGATGAAATTATTTTAAGGAGGGGATAATGTAACACCCCGAGCTTCCATGGTACACTTCTCTTTGAATAATAGAGCAGCGTGTGTTGTACGCAACCTCGAGTTCTAACACACTGTGACCAATCAAAGTAGCCGTTATGAATAGTAACACCCACCTTTTGAAATTAAATAAATCTTATATTTTAGAATGAACTTCATTTTTGGATTCGAAATATCAAAATTATCCAATGTTGAATTTTTGGTATTTTTCCGAGAACTTCCAATTTTTGATGAATAGTGAAAAATACTTAAAAACAACATTTTTAATCAGAATAATTTATATTGATAAAATATTCTATTTAGTGATTTAAAAGTAAAATGAGAATATAATTTTACCATTTTATCCAATGGTGGTCATTATAATTAATTTCACTTTGAAATTGGACATAAACAATTGTCAATCTTTTGATAGATATTGTTTCATAAAAACACGTTGTTTGTTTTGACAGTGGGAATAATTTTTAAATTAATTACTACAATTTATTTGTTTGTAATTTTGTAAAATATATTCCATATTTGGAATCAGAAGGTCCAAATTATGTAATTAAGACACTTTTGTTTTTTGACATTATGAATTGTAACGATGGTAATTATCATTAATTATCGTGATTAATTAGTAATCGGGTAGTTAAGGGTAATAAAATAATATCATAATAATAAAAAATGACCCCAAAATGTGTCCTAATTCTACTTGTTGTGTCATATCCGACCATTTTATTCCTTGTTCCAAACTTTGGGACCCCATGGAATCAATTTTGGGTGATAGTGATATTTTATTATATTATTTTTTTAAAGGGAAAGTATAACCAATGTATGTATCACCCAAGTAAAACAATTATAATTTTATCTGTGTAAATGATCTCTTAGACTATAAATAGTCATTATAAATCTAAAAATATTTCCTACATCATAAATTTTTTTTATTATTTTTAGACATTATATAAATTAAATTTTTTTAGACACCATGATGATGCAGCGATTACCTCATTAATTAACGATTCAAATAAAATGAAAATATAATATAAACTCTAAGACTTAAACTTGTCAGAAATCTATTGGATGAGGATATTTCGAATCCTTATCACGTTATCCTCAAAAATATATAATTTTGTGACCTTTAAAATTTGAAACTCATTATATAATAATGTAACATTTCTTGACTTTCCAAGAGTGCCCCTCCTCTCCTCTTATAAAAGGCCTCCACCTCTACCCCTTATTCACACCATAAAATCCATTTTTCTCAGCCAATGTCTGCCCAAATACTCTCTCAAATTCCCTCTCTTACTCATAGAATCCTCACATGGGGAATAAGTCTTCGTAAGGAAGCCTTTGGCTCAAATCAAAAAGAGTTACCCAATTTTAAGGTAATGTCTTCTCTTATGTTATTTTGTTTTATTTTGCTTCTACAACCCCATAAACTTTTTTAATTAATTTATTTTGTAACAACACCAATATATTCAATGTACTAGGATGTTTTTATGAGAATTATTTCATTTACAGTTACACACACCTTTTTCTAATGGTTAAAGAACATATTGTTTCCATGGGTGGCGAATTACTGCCTCATGAAACGATGATTGTTCAATCTTCTTTTAACACCTTTCATGGTGGCCATTAAGATGTCACTATATTTATTTATGATATATATTATGTTTATGATTTCTTTATGCTTCTGTATTTTTCATTTATGGAATGCCTTTATTATTTCCATTATGGGTAAATGTTATAATTTCATTTTATGAAGTGTGGACTAACGCCCCCACAAAGTGATTTGAATCATTAATTCCAGATGTGGGATGTTTAAAGGATGGAGTAAATTATATTATATAATATATTATACTGGAATTATAATACACATTTATATCCTTATGATTTCATTATATTAAATACATAATAGAAATGAAAGTAGCTTTCAAGCGTACGTACGGCTTACCATATCCATGAATGGTGCATTTAATTTCTTACCTATAAATGATATGTAATATTATAAATTCATATATATACTGGATATATATGATATATATGATATCTACATCATGAATATAATTATGGATATAATGGTTATTTTACCACATGAACAACTTGTAATTATAAGAAGTTTATTTTTTGACTCAAGTACCAAAGATCAACAAAACGACCGTTATTAACTTAAATAATTAAATAATGTTCATAACATGGTAATAATTGATATAAAAGGAATAATGAACTTGAAAAAGGTTCTTAATCAATTAGAAATTAACTCTAGTTTATTATTCAATAGGTTAAAGAACGGTCGAGTCAAGTCGGACACGAGGTAAGGGACTTCGTCTCAATCTCCTTTCATTGAGGAATATTTTGTTTCATACACAAATTTCCATTATATGGTGTATAAACCCCTTTGAAATTTAATTTTATTCAAAATGAATCTTTTTATACGAAGCGTTTTACTAAACGAAAAAAGGGAATGTTTTTTGTCATACGTATGCGGCGACAACGACTTCTCCGACGTCGTGACCATTATTTGAGTTTCGGCTTCCCCTACAAGCCATAACATTTAAAAAAAATGATAAATAAATACCATGTTTTACTTTTCTTTTATTTTGGTATTGAAAATGGTTTTGATAATGTTTGTATTATATCCATGGGTTGTATTGATATATTGTGATTGAAATGTGGAAATGTTATGTTTCCTGTATGCATGTTTTATGTGATACAATTATGTTATGGTTTATGATATGTTTAAACCTATTCATATGAGAAATAAATTGGACTTAATAAGTGATGGGTGGATCCCGCTATAGCTCCTTGATGCATCGGTAGGTCTCATGAGACAAACTAGTGTCTTGGCATGAGGCCTTGAAAAAATCTTATTTGTAGTCTTGGCACGAGGCCTTGGATACATGGTTATGATAGTATGGCATTATGCATTCCATCATTATGAAAGTGGCTATTGATATTGCATGTGATTATTTGACTAGTAGAATATCCATGTGAGTATGTAAATGGCATTATTTCATTTTACTTTTGCCATATTATGCTAAAGTTCATGTTTAAAAGGATTTTGTTTTAGTTATAAATTGCCTTAAATGTTTATGTTTATTTATGAAAGTTTCTGCTATATTGTTTTCCTTAATGAGCATCTGAGCTCACCCCTTTCTATGTTTTATTTTTCCTAGGATGTGAAGAAATATTTTATGAATGACCTATAGGGATAGTCTGAAGGGGATATGGGTGTGGACTATAGAGACTATGTTATTGTAGTTTTTCACTTTATTATGTAATGTAACATTTATGAATGTATATAGTGTTTCCAAAGCAACTAACCTAATCGGTCTATAAGGACTTGATATTTTGCGATTATTCCAATGTTATGCAATAATTCTCTAACTCTAGGTAACTTGGGTCGAGGCGTTACATTTGAAATATTTTATGTGTTATGACTTTATAATGGTACATGGACATTTGACGGGTGGTTATCTGATAAACCAAATGATGGGTGGTGTCGTGATAAACCATGACAGGTGGTTACATTAAAACCATCAATGCATTGGATATAGAATTAGGTCGTATGGCTATTCCATTTAGTGATATGTGTGAAGGTTGACTGTATGGTTATTACATTTAAGTATGTTTATGTCCCAAGATACATTTATATGTTATGTGTTCTTTATATGGGTTTTATGGTAATATTTTGGTTACAAAATGGTAAGTATTGATCATTTATTCAATGAGGATTATTTACTACATAATAAATGTGAAAAGTATTACATATGATAATGTATTAATGGTTTACTTATTGTTTTGAAAAAATATTAGTTTTCCTTCTTTGTGTATCCCTTACTGAGCTTTTTATGCTCATCCAAAGTTTTTGAAATGTTTTTCAAAGGACATAAAGTGGAATAGGGTCATTGATGGGATAAATGAAATATCATGTTGTCTAAAACATGGAACTAGATATTACACTTTTTTCAAGAGTGTTTATTTTGTTAAAAAAAATGGAAACTGAGTAGATGTGTCTATATGTATTATTTAAGTCGTCATGTATATGTTATGGCCTAATTCTCTAAAACCATAAACCTGAAAATATTCTAAATGGTTATTATTCATTTAATTCATGATTATGTAATGTTTTAAGGTTGGGACTTTATATCATGACTATAAGACATGACCCGGGAAATAACCCTATGGCTGATGCTTGAGAAGTACAATTATGTTTGAGCATGGGATTTGGAACCATTCTTAGAATCATGGTAGTTTAGGTTGAGTCTTCCAATAATTGTATTTTGGTATTTAAAGTTATGATGTATAAGACCTTCATCTAATGTTTGACTTATTGATATATATATATAAATATTTTTTATAGCATGGTTTTATGTTTTTATTAATACCATTCATGTTTTATTATTACTAATTTATCTATATTGTTATGTGGATAATTTTATTTCTAATGTTGTTTTCACTTTGACATGTGGTTATAGTCTCTTCATCATATCACCAATAACCCGCATTACTAGTCGGAATCCTCTGGCGTACAAGGAGGTCTTCCTGTGGTCAAGTGCATATGTTTATTCTGACAACGATTAGTGGATCTCGGCTATGGAACATTATAATAGGAGTGAACTAAAATATCCACTCTTTTTAAGATATTTTTTAATATAAATAATATTGAAATATATGTTGTTCATCATATGTTACATTTACAATAGAAAGTTATAGACTACATAAGATATATTTAATTATTCAAAAAACTATGTGGGTCAATCAGAAGAAATATTAGATTTAATTAAAATGATTAATAATTTTGAAATACTGGTTTTATGCCTAAAATGTTTGACATTCTATTATAGTGGAAATATGTCATTATATGATATATTAAATTGTATTTCCTGATATTTTTGACATCTGGTTGGTGAATTTATGATTCTATACGTTTCTACCAAATTGATGTTGTTTTATTTAAAATGTGATTTTGTTTTGGAATTATATAAAATGGAATTTAATGACCAAATTGCAATAGTTTTATGATCTTTATTTGATATTTAACACTTTAATATTTCATTTAAGGGGAATGAAATTTTATATAATAAATAATTTTTTTAACTATATAACTATATTATTTAAGATAGTATTTCTATGATAAAAAATTAAACAAGTTGTGACTAATAGAAAACAAGTAGTATATACATATGAATGATATTTCATGTTATTTTTTGGGTTTTGAGAATATATATTTAAGAATGTAATTTTATTTCTTATATAATATTTGTGATTATATATTTTTTTTGGAAATTTTTATAACCTGTATTAGATTAGTTCGTTATTATTTCAATTATATTGATTAGTGTTTTACTACTTTACAATATTTCATTGATGTTAGTTTACTGAAATAATTTTTCATCAAATAATTTATTAACTATAGTTTTTTATAATTGTAGATTTTGATTTCCATTCATTCCAAGGATTAAAAACCCTTAAATTTTGTTTATCCTTGTAACTCTCATAGTTCCTACGGTATCTTTTATTCATTCTTCCATAATTTATATTTCTGTAAAAAATTATATAAAATAATTTATCTTTAAAAATAATAATTGTTTTTTAATATTGAATCACACAATTTTAAAAGAAAATGATACATTAATTCACCCCTCTTATTTTATTACTTTTTACTCTGTGACTACTTTAGTTAGTATTAGAGTTATCTTAATATATTATTTAATGCTATTTATACAAACGATTGTGTGATGAATGATTATATTTATTTTATGAAGTAGATTAAATAAATTTTATTAATATTTGGGCTATTCCAACATTTGGTTTGAATAATTATTATATCCAGAAATTATGAATGTATGTATTTATGTTATGTTATATTCATGATGTTTATATTGCTACTTTTTGTTTTTTTTAATAAAGGTGATTCTATGAATCATATTGATAATAGAAATGTTAAAAATAATATAATATCCTTAAATTGTATATTGTATTTACATTTATAAAATAATTTTACAATTTTTATAGGAATAAAAACAATATAACGAAATTTTGGATATACTAAAAAAGTTATGAGTGATAAAAATTCTATGATTGTAAAGCATAAAATCTGTAGATAAAATCTTGAAGATATTGACATGTTTGGGAATGAAATAGTGGAATATTTATTTACATGTGTAAATGAGGTCATAATTACTAATATGGGATTTATATATACCCATAAAATAACATTAGTTCTATAGAAGATTATGTTAATTATTATAAAATAATTTTTTCTTTCAAACGTGCATAACCTCAAAGATGTCATTCAAGATACTCATAAAAATATGATCTTTATAACATTTTATATGTTTATGAAAAATGAATTTACTAGATTTCAAGAAAAGGTAAAATAGAATTTGAAATTAAATTAATGGAAAAACCTATTATATATAAAATATTAGAATAGCGATTGATTAATGGTGAAGGTGATAATAAAAAAATTAACCTTTTTCCCTTGATTTAATGAAATTTAGACCAAGTAAAATACAATAAATAGCCGAAATTTACTCATAAATTTTTCATCTATAGATATGTTATAAGATTTTATACATTGTTTTAAATTATGATAATGAAAGTAAATTAATGATTAACAAAAAATTACATATAAGGTATTTCAAAATTATATAGTTGTTAAAAATATTTTCAAATTGGGATAAAAAATATTCTAGAACTATGTAAAATAATTATATATATATATATATTTATAATTAAACTTAATTTGAGGAAAATTTGGTTTAATGGGTTCTTATCAGTTTCAATGGATTAAATTACATTTATTTGTATAACAGAATCCGTCATGAAACACAAATCCAAAAAAATGTAGCTATGAAATTGAAACCATAAATTTTATAAAATGAAGAATATGTGTACCTTAAAATGATTTTGTCCAAAACTCATGTATATAAAAATATATTTGATTAGGATCCTTGAGATATAGAAAATTTATCATTCCTCTATTGTGTATTCAAGAGCTAACTAAATCACCCAATTTTTGTGGTGAGATTTTCATTCATCATAGGATAAGTTAACATCTCTTGATGAAAAAGGATGAAAGAGATTAGACATTAAACTAGGGTAATTGAAAAGAAAACTTGATTGAATTTTTATAGACATAAGACTACTTATATAGAAGTTATTGATCCTCTTTGATATATCATATAATTAACTCAAATATTATGAAACATTAGAGAAATGGTGATAGTTAATTTTTTGGTATTCATCCTCTAATTAGTTCATACCATTTTCATATAATTGAATTTCATTCCCCCAAAATATTCATTATATGAAAAATTTATAATTACTGATATCCATTATGTGTAAAATATCAAAACATTGATACTTAATTTTCAAGTACCTAAATTAATCATAGAAAATATATTTGAAATTCCAAATTCGATTTGTCATTGTCTTATTATATTACAATATTGTAAAATTTCATATTCTTATGTATATGTGCTTTAAAATATAAGTATATCTTTCAAAATGATATACCTGAATCTGTAAAACAAACTTTTATTACATGGATTTAATACTATTTATCATACCCATATTGTATAGTATGTTATATATATATATATATATTAGGCTTTAGGGGAAGCCACCATAAATGTGTCACTTTCACAAAAGACTTATAAATCTTATTACACTTCACTTTATATCATATCATATATAATAACTTGTGTAGTCATATAAAAAACTAACTTTTTGATATTTTCAAAAACACTTTTGGAAATATATCATCATGATATATATGTATTAAATCATATGAAAAAATATATTTAACTATCAATCCAAAAATAATTTAAAAAAATAGATATGTTATATGAAATTTATTAAACTCAATCTCTATTAACTAGTAAAAATATGTGATCCCAAAAGGCATTCTAGCATTGATAAAATTAATGAATCCATAAATTTAATAAATTACGTATTTAACTAAATTGTCAATTCTACTCAAGCTATAATTGAAAATTAATTGATTTCTATAATGAATATTTATCTTTATAGGTGCATCATCCAAAAATATCATATAAAATATTACATAATAATATTAGCCCTTTTTTCAAAACATCGAGTAACCACGATACATAGAGTATGTAAAAATCATATATTTACATATATATTCTTGATCGTTGAATATAAACTAATGAGGTGGATGAAAAAATCACATTTTTTCACATAATCAGATTATGAATATAACATGACACTTAATGAAATAAATTGGAACATCAAATGCACCAAATCTAGGTATGACTATAAAATTCTTCAATTTATCTCAATAAAGGTCCAAAATGTCATACATATTGTACTACAGGAAAAATTTCATCTTTGTTATGCCTCAATAGACAACATGATTAACAAAAAATGCAAACCCCTCATGAAGCTATGTCTCAATGATGACATAATAAAGGTATCAAATCATAATGGGTATCATTCTAGGTATATTTCCAACCTTAGTAAAGGGGATTCAATATAAAACACAAAGCACAATAATATCAAATATGTTCTGTATGGAAGTATATGTGGTATACATGGAAGATCATGTAGTGAAAAATAATCATCTTCCCCATGACCATATTTGATTTCTTCATATGAAATCCTACCCATGATAAACCAAAAATTTCATCATAAACTAAAATACACCATGATTAATATTAATTAGAGATAAGTTAATGTCATACTCTTAGAGTAAAATTATCATTGAACCTCGCTGAATGTATGATTTTAATGTGAAATAATGATATATCATAGAAAACCTTTTCAACAATGTGATACATTTCATATTCTTAAATTCCTTTAAGAAAACTAGAAAAACTATAGAAAACTCCATATTTAATAATATCTACTATGGTAAATCTTAGGTTTGTCATATATTTTCTATAGTTTTTAGGGTTTTTAAACCCATTAAATGTCAATGTAAATGCTTCTACATCTCTATGGGACTATATGGTAAAACCTCCCAATAAATGTATTTTGTGAGTAATGTCTATGAACAAAATATGTTTTAATAATAGTATGACATATGAATACAAATACAAATATTAATGTTCAACACTTTGAATGTATTATTTAAACTCCTATAATTTGAAATATTATATGTTGCATTTTTAGTAAATTAAAAATCTTTCGATGGTCATTATTATAATCATGAAATATTTCCATTCAAACATTTCCATTGATGTTATTTTTGTAATTTAATGCATCTCATTACATTATTTTAATTAGATCATATTATAAAAAACATTAGGATATAGAATTAATATCACCTAGAATTGGAATGGTAAAATATATTTTTTATTATAAATTTAATTTCTCAATGTTTAAACGTACACCAACTTGCCTCTTAGAGAAGATATTCTCTCTATAATATAATACTATGTTACACAAAATCATTTTTGTTTAGTAAATAACACTTATTTTATTTTAGAGATACTATTTAACAAATTAACTATTATAATCCATATCTCACATATTACTCAATCGGTTTAGAGTATTATTCTAAAAAGAATATTTTTTCAAATATGGAACATAATTTGGATGGTAATATTTACCTCACATTTTAACTAATAAATCAAATAATATCATTTATCATTGTTTCCATTGAAATTTGTTAGCCATGATAATTTTTATGGATTTTATGATATAATCGTCTCAAATATGGAATTAGTACAATTTTATTTGAAAATTTTCTCCATTCCCAAAGAAACATGTGAAATATATATATATGTTCTTTATAATCTCATAGTCACCAGGGGATGAATATTCCTAAAAAAAGTTTCATAATATAGTGACATGGTTGTGGAAGCTTTCCATAATGAGTTGTATATGTATTTCATCCATTACAGGAAAAAGTTTTTTCAATACTATATACTAAATTTTTAGCGTATTATGGGATCTTTTTGGAATTGAAAAAATAGGCCTTGGGGAAACCCCATAACCAAGGGAATTTTTCATTTTCTATAATTTGATCTGATTACTCAAAAATCCAAAAAAAAAGACTTCTGGATTAGAAATTATAGATTTATTAAACTGGGATTCATTTTCTTCAAAACTAAATTTAACAAAGGAAAATCCACCTAAATGACGATCGCATATGATTAATGGGAAGAATTTTGAAGTAAGATCATGGGATCCCTTTAAGGATTTGTATTTCCTTCATAAGTGGTACTTGTTTGGACTATTCTCATGGAGGTAATCTATGGTCATATTATCCCTTCAAGAACAAACTCATTCATGGAGTGCTGATTGAGGTTCTTTTAATCTCATTCTTCCTTCATGAATGAATTCTTTATTGGAATGATGATTGGATTTATTTTCACTCACATGCTCTCTTCGTGAATGAAGTAGTTCATATAGAGTCTTCATATTTTCCTTGGATGTTTCATGTTATATAGTGAATAATTTTATTCAAATATCACTAATGTTATTTTCTCACAGTTGTGTTACCCTTTCTTGTAAAGAGTTTGTTTGGAGATGACCGATCCAAGATCTTTTCAGTTGTGTACCTCCTATATAGATGCCTTTTCGAGGAATGAACTACTTTTAAATACCGGTAGGCAGTTCGAGAAATGGATACTTTATTTCATTTATGAAATGATTTTTGAAGGGAATGGTTGTATATAATACTTTCGTGGTAATTTCCTCCCTCATATAAAATCATTAATGGAGGATTATTTTGAAATCCCCGCTCATGATGGGATCATTAAAGTCCCACATTTTAAAGGACCCCCTCAATGACCAATTAACTGAGGATGCCTTTGAAAACCTCTTTGTGAAATAACATATTAATACCACTTTTTCAAGTACCCCATTGAATCTCATTTTGATAAGAACCACCTATAAATCCCACTTCATTAAGAACTTATTCATTGGTACTTCATGAAGTAATCCTAAGAGGACCTGTTTGCAATGGATGCCAATAAGAACTATTCACATATGGACACCAAAGTAAATCTTTTCATAAGTGGTCATTAACCCATGAATTTTGAAAATAATTCCCCATCACATATATCCTTAATACATTGTGAAGTGGGGGTTCCTAAAATCTATATTGGCCTCTTCTCAATGATCCATGGACATAATGGATTATACCTATATCTAGTCACTTGATTTAGTAACCTAATTATAGATAATTGAGTCCCTTTTGCATTTATTATTTCTACTAGTTCACATTCAAGGGATAAATTTATCCAAATTACCATATATAGTCCTCCTGGTTGTTTTAAGACACAACCATTTAATTATTCCTTCTTCATTTAATTACCAATAAACAATATTTTAGAAAACAATATATAGGACTCATAATACATGTAAAACCCAACCCTTGACATTTTCATTCATTATATAGTTACCAATATATAGTAGGTTGACAACCATATATGTTCCTCCTATATTTGTAATCCCTAACCATTCTAGTGTTCCTTCTCCATCTAGTTACAAACTAACAGAAGTTGGAAAACAATATATGGGATTCCTAATATGGGTTTTAATGAACCATTATAGTATAACTTAATCATATAGATAAAAATATATTAGATTTGGAAAAACATAAATGGTCTTTCTATTAGGTTTAAATCCCACCCTTTCCTAACTTTATTCCTAATCTAGTTATCAACAAATAGGATGGTGAACACCCATATGTTGGCCTCATAGTAGGTTTTAGACTTAACCCTTCAAGTATTCCTTCATAATCAACTTACCAATAGGAAATAGTAATAAAACAAAATGTAACTGTCCTAAAATTTAGTTAAAATAATAATAACCATGAGAACATTCTTAAAACAAAACACTGATCTTTAAGCAACTGTGATATACTATAAAAATATTATTTTTTAAATGCGACCATTTTAAATGATTAATGAATTTGAGGGTATTAATATGAGTAAATACATTATAAAATAACTTTCTAATAAAATTCATTAATATTTATTAAATATTATTACTTATTAACATAGTTATAGTAATGCTATTTTATGCTTCCAAAAATAGTTTTCTACAATAATAATTTTTATTTCATTTTGTGAGTTGAAATATTAATTATAAATATAAATTTAATAAATGAAATTTTTTAAAATGAAAAAAACATAAAAATTATAAAAAAATAACTTAGAGTTTTAGAGTTTGCTTTTGTGTTTTTTATGAAATGATTGATTTTTTATAGAATAGTAATAAATACCAATTTTAAAATTATTAGAAATTATTTTCATTAAATCAATCAATTTAAATGTCCCATTAAATTTTTTTTACTTATTATTATAGTGAATTGTGATCCATTTTATATATAATAATACAATTAATAATATTTTAATGATAAATATTAATTATTATGATATAAATTAATTTGTATACTTAAAAAATATTTTTTCTAAAACCAATTTTTCATTAACTTTTAGGAATTTATATTAAAATCTATATATAAAAATTCAATAGATTGAATACTAGAAAATTTAGAACATACTCGGAATATGGAGGATCAAATTTATTAAATAGTTTAATTTTATTTTTGAATTTTATGAATATCAACCGTGGTAATTATTAGTCACCTCAGTAAGGATAAAATGGGTAAAATATGGTTAAATCAAGAAGATACGGTCTCAAAATCAACCAAAAACATTCAATTATTTAATTGGATATTATAAACTAGAAAATATACAAACTAAATTACAAAAAAATTTCATTTTTGTTCCATTTTCCCTTGATAATTAAATTTGTATTATTTTTGTAAAGAAAATACCAAAACATATATCCCTTTATTTTAATATCTCTAAAATTATTACATAAGGATAAAAAAGGACAAGTTATCTTATAATTTTGTATATGAAAGATGGATTATTGTTTTATATAATGGTAAATTATTTATAATTTTTAGTGAAAAAATAACTACATTAAATTCCTATACAACGGTGAGTTGATTATTTTCCCTAAAAATGACTTATTATGTAAATGATTACACAATGCTTATACATTGTTGGAAAAAATCATGTAAATGATTTTAAAAATTTGAAAATATTATTTTATGAATATTTTATAGTTACCATGAAATTTGATATATTAATATAACCTATTAGGTATGCGATAATGTTTTTTTGATGAATTACTTTTTCATATTAATGCTTTTAGTGTCCAGTAAAATAAATTCTGTAACAAAATTAAATTAATGATATTTTACGAAAAATAATATTTTATTAAATTACATAAAATAATAAATATGAAAATTATTATTATAAATTGTCTATAATTTAATAAAATTTCTATTAATTATCCAATTATTACCATATAAGTAAAATTATAATGGTTTAAGATAGAACAAGTTGTTACCACAATTAAGGATAAAAATGGTAAACGAATGGGTTAATGAAAATGATAAGTTTTAAAATAACATAAAAACCAGTAAACATTTTATTGGGTTATTATATTAGGATTATAACTATCTTATATTTTAAAACATGTAATTTTTGAACAACTTATCTTGGAATTCAACATAGTAATATTTTAATATTTTTCAAAATTAAAAGAGTTCTCCTATCCTTACTTATAAATGAAAACCACTTCAATATTTTCATTAAACCTACATAATCCATATATCTACAAGAAATAAACCATTATATTATAAACTCTCATATAAATGATGTAGTTATTTTTTTCTCGTTAAAATAAAATTCCAAGGGTCCTTAATAAAGGATCTAAATGTTGCCTATCAGAGAAGATACAATCATCCTACCTGAGATCTCAAATTATTTCTTCATATACCACATATAAATCATTGGTATTCATCACACAAAAAATAAATTGTGTATCCTAAATACAAATAAATGATATTATAATCACTTTACTATCATTATTCACCCATTTTCAATAAAATGAGAAGTGAAAGTAACTCTCATGTGTACTTGTGGACTACCGCCTCCTTATTGCGATACAACTAATTTTACCTCACCATATTGCATGGATCTTTATTTTGATAAATTTAATATTTTTATATTATATCATTACTCTTACATAATTATAATATCATACCAACCTTTTAACATTCCCATCCTTTAGAAAACAATATTGTCATTTGTGCCTATGTATGGACAACCACCTCCATGATGTGATGAAATTAATTTTTCATTTATTATTTACATGGATTGTAACAAAGAAATATTTAATGAATATATAATCTATTTATTATATAATAATTATATTCTAAATGGTAATTATTATTTTCCTTTCTTCCATTCTATCCATATAAAATTTAAAACAGTGTTCCTGAGTTGCATTCCCTACAATCTCTAGGAATGATGTAAATCATTTTTCTATATATATATATATTATTAGTGATTATAAATATATTTATAATGAATATATAGTATATTTTTATAATAAATAAAAATCATGATATGGTGGAACCATTATCAAATTAAAATTAATTGAAATACTATATCGAATCATTCTTGAGAAATAAAAATTGTTTACACTCTGAAATGAAAAACATAATAAATAATTATTAATAAATGGTTGTTAAAATGTTAAAATTGGAACATATAAGACAAAATATATATTTAAATGATTATTTTATATAACTCTAACAAATATAAATGTATTAAAAAGTATTTTAGAGTTATTTAATAAATTTTGAACTAGAGGTATGGATTTTATCATCTTAATTTTATTTCGGTGAGACATATTCCATATTCACCACTTGATTATTTTGTGTGGTTTATATAATATAAATTAAGGTATTCTTTGTTCTATATCATTAAAATTATTAGAACTTATATTTCTATCTATGTTTCTCTCTATTGCGTGGTTTTGATTTAGGTATTAACAAAATGGTAAGGGTTTATCATCTGAAATTGTCTTTTTTGGGACATATATTTTGTTACCCATATATATTATTTTTAGGTGTATATAAAACCCTTTTAAAAATTGTATCAAGAATATCCTTATGATAATTACATTTAATGTTTCATTTTATATTATTATTTCATGGCGTTTGGGATTCATAAGATACTAAAGCGGTAATTAATTTAAGATACAATCTCATTTTTATTGGGGTTATTGTTTTTAAGTGTACGATGATGAAATTTTTTTATATACCTCTAAAAGACACATAAAGTTCATTTTACAAGAGTTATTTATGTATTTTTCATGTTTCACTATCATTTTTTTCACATTAATTACTCAAGAATACAAAATAATTTTTTTAAGGAAAATCAACATTATTTATCTCTTCAGTTAAATTTTTTTTCCTTCCATGTCAATATTTTCTATTTTTTTATTAAATAATATATTTTATTTTGTCCTATGATTGTTTAAATTTAGTTTTACCTATGCTTTAATTTTTTTTAAAATGTATTAAAATTAATATTCTTATCATTTTATAAATTAGGGAATTTTAATTTTTTACTGAAAATGCTTATGGAATCTTTATTTTTCTATATACAACATAAATGAAATTCCCACCGTCTTTAGCACATAATTATCTAAATATTAATTTACTTATTCCAAGGTTTTTTTAAATGAAATATTTTTCCTTAATATTTGTGATTATTTATATTTAATAAGTTATTTCAAAGAGAAATGTATATTTTACTTAAGAAATTATGCAATGGTATTTTAATGGAATATTTTTGTCAATGATAATATCATTTAATTATTCCTATAATTTACTAGTGATATGATACAATGATTCCATCAACATTAATTTGTTGGATAGATGATAATGATGATGATTTAATGATAATTCTATGAAACTAGTTTTTCTCATGGGTTAATTATGTTGTGATTAAACCATTAGACTCTTGTATGTTTTCCATGGGTTACAGTATAATGAAAAGTTTATGAAACTCATTTTTTTCCCATTGGTGGCACTATGATGAATTTTTAATTATGTTATTGCACACATGTATGATTTTAATTATTTTATGGATGGGATTAGAATTATAAAGACCTATAATGAATTAGGAAATTGTAGATATCTCATGAGATAATAGGAACGAGAATGGGGAGTGAACCCAATTCATTAATGGGACTCTCTCTACTATGATAGCCTTAGGAGTGAAACTTGAATTAAGAGATGGTGAAATGAATAGTGAACCCAATACTCTATGATAGTATTGATAGTGAACAATGAATATTGATATTGTGGAATGGGGATTGAACCCAATATATTATGATAGTCTAGGAAATAGTCTTTTACTATAGAAATTGTTTTATATGATTATGTGTAGGACCCAACTTCTGTCTTATGCCAATGTTATTCCTTCAAGGACAACCTTCTTGGATTTATTTATGATTCATGTCTTAAAAAAACCAATATTGATATCATGAACAATTAATACAATCTATGTTATTTAGTGTGGGGTAATAAAATGTTAATATCATGTTCTCATACCATTTTATCATTTTATGCTTAGTTGATCATTTATATATCCTTTTTTCCTTTATTGATCATATTGGATCACTATTTCTTATTATTCCTTTCCTAGGTTATAGATAATTGTTTTAATTAGGGTATGTAATTTAAGGGTGCATTATGACATGGTATTTGTTGGAGATATTGAAGATTATTCATGAAATATGAAGATTTTGAATTTAGTCTCCACGAAAACTATACTGTTAATGTCCCCTAGAATTTATTCATAAAATATATTGAATATTCATCTATTAATATGTAACATATATGTATAAAAATTATATGTTTCTATACCATATATGGTAATCTAACTAGATGTAATACCCAAACATCCCTATCATCCTTCCATGTCTAATTACCAACAGACACGAGGGAGGGTATAAAACCATGTATGTGCCTTCATCTAGGTGTAAGTCTTAAACATTCCAACATTTATTCCTTTTATAGTTACTAATAGACCATAGGTTTGATACCCATATATTGTTCTCTAACTAGGTTTTATCCTTCTATTATTACTTCCTAATTTATTTACCTATATATTAGTGGAGAAAAAAAAATATATGGGCCTCCTACAAGGTGTATGGTTCAACCATTTTTTCTTCCTTATCTAGTCACCAAGAGACATGTGGTGAACAACCATACTTGGGAATCCTACATGGTGTAATCCCATAAAATTATATTATTCATTATTTATCTATTTACTAACAAATAATATGGGAGAGAACTATATATGGGGCTCTTATAAGGTGCAATCCCTGGCTGTTCTAGTCTACCCCATCTTATCTAATTACCACTAGGCAGAAGGTGGAAAACTATATATAGGCTTCATAGTGATTGTAAAGCCTGAACTTTACACTATTCATTTATTACATAATTTACAAAATGCATGGGGTTAGATAAACATATATATTCCTCCATCTAATTTTAGTCCATAACCACTCCAATCTCACTTCCCTAACTCATAATCAATTTTTATTTGGTAAAAAACTACATATAATCCTCATACTAGGTGTAATATCCAACATTTTTAGTATTACTTTATAATTGAATTATCTGTTGACATGAGATATAAATCCGTATATGGGATTCCTACTTGGTTTATGCCCCAAAATATCAAGTCTCCCTTCCTTATCTAGTTACTAAAATATAAAATGTTAAGAAACTGTATAAGGGCCTCCTCCTAAGTGTTTAACTAAATATTTCAAGTAGTCCTTCCAAATCTAGTTACCAACACTCATGAGGTGGAAAACCATATATGAACCTATTACTATATGTAATCCCAATCCATTAAACTATTCCTTCCTTATCTAATTAATAATATAATGACGAGTAATAAATCACAAATAGGTATCCTATTAAGTGTAAGCATAAAAATTTCAAGTTTTCCTTCCCTATATAGTTACCAATAAATAAGTGGTAGAAGTACTTATTAAACCTCTTACTATGTGTAATACCCAACAATTATGGTATTATCTCTTTATATAGTTACTGATATAATGGAGTGCAGTTGAATATATATGGGCCGCCTTCTAGGAGTAATCCCCAAGCATTCGACTCTTACTTCCACAATTATTTACTAACAAATGGGAGGGTAAGAACCATATATGGGCCTCTGAATTGGTTTAATAACTAAAATTTGAAGACATATGTCTACATATAGTTACAAATAGATAAGATATGGATATCCATATATGGTCCTCCTACTAGGTGTAAGAATAATGTGTTCTAATATTCATTCCTTGTCTAGTTACCCAAAGTCAAAAGTTTGATAATTGGATATGGATCACCTACTTAGTGAATGCACCAAAAATTATTATTTTCCATCCTTTTATAGTTATCAATAAAATTGAGGGTATATAAACAACAATGATCCCCCTAATGGTGTAATCACCAATTTTCATTCCTTTTTATAAGTTGATGAATAAGCCATGTGCCTTAGGGAATCCCAATGTGTAAGCCCAAAACATTATCCCCCTACATGTTGTGGATGTACTTACAACATGATATTAAATATCATGTATTAGTACTAACATAGGACCATAAACTATGAAACTATAAATACTATGGATTTGTTTATTAACTATGATACATTGGATGACACTTTAGGATTGACCTGTAACTCCCTAATATAAATTTTGGTCTTCCTATATGGTGTAAACACCGACCTTCCATGTCTTCCAACATTTTTTAGATATAAATAGGTAAAAGGTGTAAATTCTAGTGTGAATCTTCTACTTGGTGTAAGACCTAACCATAAACCCTTATTTAGTCATTAAAAGGGTATCATGTGTCTCCTTAAAATATAAAGAACTAAATAGGTTCTTTATATTTTTTATATGGATATTCTGAAATCCTATTTCAAGGGTTATATCCCAACTATACCGCACCTCATACCTCCATTCATATGTTTCCAATGTCACCCTAGATGATGATAATCGTTGGAGTTCCAATATATATGGATTTAAACTATTGAGTACATAAACACATGGATTAAATAAGAGACATTAAAAACCTAATGTGTAGTGTCTTTAAATCTAAATGTTTTCTCCCAATAAATTTATTAAGGGTAACTATTTTCATTATTAATAAAGATTCAAAAAAATTACTTAAATATTTCATATTGTCTTAGACTAGGAAATAATTCTCCATAAACGGGTGAGATGAGCCTGAATTCCCATTCAATCAACTATTGAATATCCCAAACTGGTGCTGGTAAAATCTTGGTGACTCCTTGACTTTAGAATATAGGACCACGCCAACTAAAAACATCCTAGGTCGGGTGGTGGTTCCATATTAATGAATTTGAAAATCACATATAAATTCCCTCTGCTGGTTATAATAAAATAGAAATATGAACTAGATGGAGAGACTCATTCAATTTATGGTACATTAAATAGATCTTTCAGAGACATTACTTTAAAGAAATCTCTTGAAAAAAATCCATAGATAATTTTTTGTCCAAATAAAAATAAGGAATAAAGAAAATTACATGGAATAACTTTTATGAATCACACTATGTGGTGTGTCATTCAACCAAAAGTTTCAATAGACATCATCCCACCAAAGAGTAACCTCTCATAATGCAAAAAACTGGTTAATCACTATTAATTTTATATGATTGATAAATATGTTCACTGGGTAGGAAGTATTTAGTGAAATGCAAGTTTTTATTTCCATCAAAAAGGTATCAGTTAGATTTGAATAATTTTGATGTTACCCAAATGGGTTCACTCTTTCTATAGATGACTATACACATATATAATGGTTTTAGTTTCAATTGTTTTTCCTATAATATATTCCTAGATTTTGTAAGGATGAGATTATTGATTTTACCTTACCTCTAAAAAAGAATAATTGGCCTTATTGTTTCCTAATAACATAATTATGAGATAGCATGTTTCTGATTTTAATATAATATTCATTCACTAAGGTCCAGATTGGGACTCTCATCCTAAGCCACTTGTTTTTTACATTGAGAAAGGAAGTATAATTTTAATGCATTCGGCCCTTGATCCCCTTAAAGATGAAAATTATATCTCTATTAAAAAGAAAATAGATCAAATATAAAAATAAAATGAAATTATCATGGAAATGATTACATATTTATTTCAATGATGTTTCCCCTTGAAAAAGATTCATCATCCTAATACATTGGTCCTCATTATAGTGTACTAACCAATTCCACAGGGCTTGGATAATTTTCATATTTTCAACCCATGAGTGATTTTTTTATTCCATTTGACATTATTAATCAAAAAAAAGTCTCTAAGATCATTGTAATTCTATATTATGTGGGTGTGATTATCTATGTCCTAACCATTATAAGCTTTAACATATACCCCCTAATTTATCGAGATTACGTCAATACCAACATGATATCAAATTAATCCATGTTCTCATGTTGATCAAGGAATATGTAAAACCTGGGAAAAATGATATTGTCCATCTCTCAATGAAAGAAGAATAAAGAAATATTCCCTATAACAAGATAATGTTACATTGTATTTTGCCTATTCCTTGGAGAATAATTTCATTGAGTTTACAAGGATTAGGAGAACTGGGGAGGTATATTTGAGATAACATGGGATTATTTACCCTACCATCAATTGTAAGGCTGTACAATTGATGGGTACATTATCTTTAAGTATTGTGTTTAAAAATAGATAAATGTTGGGATAATGGAGATAGTAATATCCAAATATCTTCTTTAGTCATGTGAGTTCCATAAAAAGAACAAACAAAATATATAATTAAATTAGGGCCACCCATCTCTTGATTAATGTATAAATAATTTATCTTCCTTTAATCCTAAGTATGTGTTCATATATTTCATATATTATTTAGAGAATAAATTTAAATATATTTTAATGAATCAATGTCCCATGGAGGATGTAATGAAATATCATCCCAATTATCATCCTTATCCCAAAATTTTGGGATATATAATTGATGGATGATTTAACTATAAGGACTGGATGCATAAGAAGATAGGAAAAGGAGTGGAGTAAGAGGATCCAGAGACTCATATGACATGAATTCTGGTTATTATCACAACAATAGAAGAAAATTAGGTATGATTTACCACATCGTATGAATAAATTCTTCTCTTTATAAAATTAAACCACATAGTGAAATTACTTTTTCATATGATATTAAACTATATAAAATTAGGTTCTTGACCCAAGACACTAAACCATATTAAATGAGGTTTTTACCACATTGAATTAAACTATAGAATGACCTGTTAATCCATTATGGCCATAATCTACTTGTAGTGGTCAGTAAAATATGATCTTAAAACTATGTCTCACCACTTTATTTAAGGGACCATTATTCATAGGACCCTCTTATTTATATAGTTGATAACCAAGATATACTCTCATATACAGTGGGAACCCAATTTATTTATCATGATATTTAATCTAAACTATTATTTCATTATTATTTCTCCCCTTTTCAAAAATTAAATGTCTTGAACATGATGTTACAACTGCTCAATACATTACACCCTTTTGTACATCCCATCTCCCACCCAGTACACTTCATAAATTTTATGTTTAAATCACCATAAAACTAATTCCTTGAGTACAGTAAGTCATCATGGAATCCTAAGAATCTTGATTGAATCCTATTGGTCATATATTAATTATCAATTGGTAAAATGTTTCTTAACTATTATGAATGATCAATCATTTATTAGTGAACAACATAGTTAACTTTGATCCACTAAATAACTCCAATGGGGTGTTTTTTCCAATAGGAATAACACCCTTATCCACATAAACTATTTTTTGTTGGTGCTATGATGGTTTCTCCATTAATAATTGTTAACATGGCCCCACTAGTCACCATTCTGTTATAGCTTATTTATACATTTTAAGACAATAAGTATATTATCTACTTCCCCTATGCTCAAATGGATTGGGAATATCAATATATTTCATTCCCTTATGGATTTAAAATATTTTTTATGAGGATCTAATATATATGATCATAAAATACATGAAACATTAATCAATTCATTATGAACTTATACTTCATGAAAAAATATTTAAATATGGATTCCAATAAATTTAATATATGATTTTATGTTTCTCGTGACATTAAAATACATTAAATTAATGTTGGGGATTTTTTCTAATAAATAATTTATTTACTTAATATTAATTATATATTCCAAAATATTAATATTAATAAATATTTCCACACATGATATATATTAATTTATTTAATATTAATGTGATAATTTACAAGAGTATCAGTGACACTATAAAAGTCATAGTAGCTCTCTGTTATGATGAGAACCTTGAAATTATATGATGATATTCATACTATATATTCATCCTATAGTCGTATGATGTTATCTGATGGGGCATAGATTATGTATTAAGGTACTTATAAGTAATCTTATGTTTATGAGGCTTCATCCTATGAAAAATAAATTTGGTAATATTTAAGATGAGATATTATGATGATAAAATAACAGATATGAATTACACATTTTATATGTCATTGAACATTCATATCTATGAAAATGTGTAATGACCCTTAAACTATAATATTGTTAGTAGTTAATATCAAAAGTAGAAAACATTAATGTATTGTTGAAATCAAAGAAAACGTATGATTTCAGTGATGAAGGATACATTAGGTTCATTAAGAATTAAATTTCATTAATAGAAAAGTCAAGGGAGGATTTTTTTTCTATTTCATCTTTCTAGAAGTTGATATATTAACCCTTTGACTAAAATAAACCTATTAAACATAAATTCCATGGATATAGTGTATGGACAGATTCATTTTAGGAATTCAATGAAACCTGAATCAAGTATATAGGTTTATTATATGAGTATTCAACTTGCCTGGTGAGATATTGATACAAAATGATTTATTATATTGTGAGATTTCACATGTTATTGTCAATGTTGAATCATTAACTTCTTCCACTTGAGTTAATTTAAATGTGGTTAGAAACTAGTTTTTTACATTAGACAAACTAACCAAATTCCACGTAGTGCGAATCCAAGAGGGTCACAAAATAAGTGTTTTTATTAATCTTATTTAAATTCTATCTACATTTAATTATTTGAATAAAAATTATTCTCTATTTTTTTATATTTAATCAAGATTTATTGATAAAAAATATTCTGTCACCATATTTTGATATGTTATGTTAGATCATCACGTGACCATTGGCATTGTAATAAAACAAAAAATAAATGATAACTTATTTATATGAAGAAATTGTTAAAAATAACCATTGAAGAATAATAAAATGACTTACCTAAAATACCTGAATATATGTATCTTCTCTATTCTTCTTCGATGGATTATTTTTTATAATTATAATAATGAGATGTTGATTTATGTGACCTACCTCAGTGGTGGGACACCAACATGTGGATCAATTAATAAATAACGAGGACACCTAATTGTTTATATCTAATTCATTGTATGAAAAAGGGATTCGAGAAGAAGATAGTATCATAAATGGATCAATAGAATCTCACACACCCAATAGAAGTGATCACATCCTTGTATACAGACATCTTCTATTAGTACAGGGCACACACAATAAGGATAAAAATTAAGTACAATAATGTTTTATCATCAACCTAATGTAATGAATTTGTCTCTATTTTTTTTTGCAATGCCTAGTTATATCTTAAGGATATCATAAGGAAAAAATTGAGCATGATGATTTAATCAAAAAAAATTCTAGTTTTATTTGAAGGAAAATGTGTGTTTCACTCATCATCGATTATTTATGTTTGATGGAAAAAATTATATATCCATTTATATTTTACCCACATGATTTAATAGCCTACTAAAGAATAAATCATCATAATTCAGGTGCAATCAATAATTTCAAACAATCCTTTCAACATCGAGACAATTGCCGCAATGATGCTTCAATTATATAGGAATGAAGGCTTCCATTAAGGTGATATAAGGGACCCTTTTTCACTGTAGGATATATGATAGATGAAATATATACTTCTAAAATCAAGATTTTTAAAAATACTCTAATTTTTTGAAACTACCTATTATATATCTTGGTTAAACTTACGGAAATTCAACACTGTCCCCCGAATATGTTTAGCCCTATGAATAATCCCCTAATCATATTTTATGACCAAATAACCATGTCATAGTTTCCATTTCAACTATATCACTATCTTTTAACATTATATATATATAATGTAAAAAAATATCAGTCACTAACTCAACTCAATTATCCTAAAAATATCGTATGAACATTGAATATTAAAAATCCATTTGTAAAATACTTTTCATTGTATTACTGATCATCTTGTGAATAATATGAATAAAAAAATTCCATAATTTTATTCTAAATTATAAAAATATTTATTTATTTATCTCATGTCATTATTTTAATCTCAAACATATGAAAAACACTATAATTGGGCCCACCATGTCCTAAACTATTATTCAATAGAATATACCATATATTCGAATACAATTAGTGTGTGGCCATTTAGAACCTTGTCTTGATAGTTGTGAGTGATACTTCATCCCTATAAGTAGAGTATAGAAAGTCATCAAGGCCCTTAAACAAATAAGGTTTATTCATAACAACGATCACCTCTCAAATGAACACATACAACATAACATAATCTCTTTTTTGTGACATCTCATAAAGTTGGATGAATAATTTCTATCATCACCCTTAGATGATTTAATTTTTATTATTTTGATGTTACTATATATAATTAACATCTATTACTATATCCATATATTTACTAAAGGTTATACCATTATGGTCAACTAAGGCTGAGATATCTATTTTAAAACATGGAAGCAACAAATCCTATTATGATCATTAAACTAATGTCATAACAACAATTACACACCCAACATATTTTACTTGTATGCATCATAAATGTTATGATTTTCAACATGCATCAAATTATGTGGTCCAAGGGTACACATCGATAATGATCTCATTCCATTAGACGAAGACGGATGTTTGTGGATAAGAACAACTAATGACACTTGTAACATGTGGTATTACTATTTGTGATTCATTCTTCATGATCTCATCTACCTGAGATCACCATTTGAGAACATTTTCCCAACACCTAATAACCAGAATCCATTTCTATCATATCAGAATAATGTATCTTGATTATAGGATGTATGTTTAAGATTACTATCATAGTTTATCAAGGTTATAATTATATATATGAACTACTATAACCTTTGATAAGAAATGTAATATTGGAAATTAAAATTTATATAGTATATTAAAAGGTATTGTAACTATCATGGTAAGAGAAAAAACATGTATATATATCATATTGTATACGTGTAATGTTACTCTAAGTACAGAAACAAGTTGTGTAAAGGGAACATACTCACCACCTACATGAGGATCTTCATTAAATGAAGATTTTCAGTTATATGAAACAACACTTGTGTCATCACATGGAATTTGAGAATATCATGTTATTAGTGTTTATTCATCAATCACTTCAACGAATGTCATATTCTATAAATAAACCAACAATTTTGTTCCAAAAGAATTAAATTTTGTTGGTGGGGTGTGGATAGACACATGCATCACATGCCTTCTTAAAAGTAAAATCATTCCGATCAACCATAACATACAAATACACCACCATTGCATGGTAAATCCCTCTTTCGTTCACATACAACATATTCATATATCAGTAGAATAATAGAATAAATATTTCTTTACAATTATTTAAATAATATTAATATTTCTATATTAATGAAATTAATAAAATTTGCAATTAAAGGTTTTATAAAACTAGATCTATATGGATCAGTTATTGTGGGACTCCACATGTACTTGTCATGTTTTAATGATCAAAAATCTCATTCAATGTGGTTAAATCATATAAATTATATCAAACCATGTGAATTATTCTTTATGTATTCTCATGCATTAAGAAGATCCATTGATGATCATAATAACTCTATATTGAGTTTAATTACTTCATACTTTCCCTGATTTACCATTATAATGATTTCTCTATTAAATGATTAATGTTTAATTCTTTCCATAAGTATCACAACTTAAGTTTGAATACATATATTTGACTAAGTATAAGACACCATGAATATGACACCGTGAATATCCAGACACCATGAAGAAGACATCGTGAATATCCAGACACCATGAACAAGACATCGTGAAGTAGACAAAGTGAAGCAGACAACGTGAATATCTAGACACTGTGAACAAGACACCGTGAAGTAGACACCGTAAACTAGACACTATGAATATCCAGACATCGTGAACAAGAAACCATGAATGAGACACCATGACCATAAGATACCATGACCATGAGACCCGATGATCACGAGACACTGTGAATAAGAGACACCATGACATCTAGACACCATGACCATCAGACACCATGAACAAGACACCATGACATCCAGACACCAAGTGAAGGAGACACTGTTTCCATGAAATACCATGACACCATTTCCTAATATATTTTTTCATCTTTAAATTTAATCTGTAATAGTCATATTTGAAGATTTTAATACACTGATATAATTAATGTTTCTTTGTAGACATATCATCGGACAATACGAGGTACGAGGTGTAGAATACATGCAACCTATAGGCTCCAACACATGCACTCCAAGATAAAAGGACTTGTGCATCCTAGAAACAAGTGGTGAAAAAAGCTTGTAGGAAAAACAAGATAGAAAAGAACAAGATAGTGGGCATGAGCATCACAAAAGAATACATTCATAAAAATTGGCTCATGAAACCCAATTCTGTTAAAGAACACACAAAGCATACTAGAATCCCAATAATATCGTCACGCTGTAGAACACCCAGAAGAACAAAAGCTAAATATATCTGACTTACAACACTCTGTTTTCCAGACAAGGACCAGAGTTCTGCATCTGCTTTATCTCAGAAGCCCAGAGCTGCAAAAACTAACACTCAAAGCACTTCTAAACATATCTCAATTGTTATGCTCTATTGTGTATCTTTTTATTATCTTTCGAGCAGTGTGTGTTTCTGTATAATAACAAACTCTATCTGTTGCATCAAACTAAAGGATACAATTTATCCTTACTCAAACATTCTTTTAATATTGTGTATACGCATGAATAAGTGTGGAAGATGTCCTTGTGTGGCCTGATATTTTGTACCCATGAAGAACTGTGGAAGAGATCCTTGTGCGACATGGATAGTCCTGTGTACTATTATTTACCCCTAATATAGGGTGTGGATCATATTTATTTATATAAACTACTTTGTGGAAGGTGATCAATAAGTGGAGTGGATTAGGTCTCGGCTTGAGACTGGACAACTTTTTGTATATCCATTGTGCTGCTTATTTTTAGTTTTTTCTATTTTACATCTTAACTATATAATTCAAAAATCTCTAAACATACTTTGATAGTTA
The DNA here is from genome assembly GCA_963277665.1 of Viscum album. Lineage (NCBI taxonomy): Eukaryota > Viridiplantae > Streptophyta > Magnoliopsida > Santalales > Viscaceae > Viscum > Viscum album. The sequence continues at coordinate 716,403,426 of OY728138.1, read as the reverse complement.
ATCTTGGAAAGAAGTTATAATTTATTTGTATTAGTAAAATAGTTTCAACATTAATATTAATAACTATTATTATTATTGAGAAATAATCAATCTTATAAGAAGATATTTAAATAGTCAAACCTTTATAACCATTTTACATTGATTAGCTTGGCTGTATTTAACATAAAGGGGAAATATTTTTAAGAACACATTTTTAATTCTAAATTTTTTATAGATTCCCAATTCACCTCTCTTCCCCCTCTTGAGTATTCTACTCCGACCAACATTTGGTACCAATGTATGTTTATAAGGCCTATGTTTAATCTTATTCAACTTTGATTATAGTTGTACATTAATGATCTTTAAATTTTTGGCAATTTTAAATTACCAGCACTTTAAATCTATTATATTATTATGTATAATATATTTGAATGTGTTTCAACGAACATACCACCATTATTCAATGAAATCTACTATGATCAATGGTTAATTAATGAAAATTCATTTAGAGAGTATGAGCCTGGAAAATTTTTCTTCCATTATAGATGAATATAAGATTCCTGTTACTGAAAGAATCACATGGGATGATCCAATAAAAACTTCCTACAATAAAAAGTGAAAAGATATGAATGCTTTATACTACTCCTTAGGAGATGAGGAATTCAATAGAATTTCTTCTTGTAAAACATCCCATGAGATTTGGGATACCCTATCTGTCTCACATGAAGTAACATATAGTTTAAAAGAAATGAGTCATAATACTCATACTATAAAACATGAAAATTTTAAAATGAAACCGGATGAGCCTATTTCGTAGATTTATGTTTGGTTCAATGATATTGTAAACACAATGATATCTCTTTGAATAGAAGTCACTGCCAAGGAACAAATCATGAGAATTCTTATATGCATTCTTGATAGGTGGAGGGGAACCTCTATCTAGATTAGGGAATCATGGGACATCAGCAATCTACCTGTAAAAGAACTCATTACGAAACTGATGATGTATGAAGAAGAGCAGGAGGTCAAAAAAGAGGAGGATGAACCAAAAAGGAAATCTATTGCATTCAGGACCACCACCTCTAAACTCAAAGATAATGGGAAACTGGAAGCTTCTGTAGAAAGTTCTAATATTGAATAATCATCACCTGATAGTGATGAGGAGATGGCTCAATTAGCCAAGCGATTTAAAAGATTTTACAACAAGAAGAAAATTTTCTGAAATACTAAATTCAAGGGAAAATATGACCAAAAATAAAGTTGGAAGAAGGACTAGAAAAGAAGTGACAAGGCTAATGAAATTTTCTGCTATGAATGTAAGCGCAATGTATATATCAAGGCTGACTGTCAAAATCTCAGTTACAAAAAGAAGTATGAGGACAAGGACAAGAAGTATAAAAAGGAAATGAAAGCAACCCGGAGTGACTCTTAGGACAATTCAAGCGACTTAGAAACATCAAATGATGAATATGATAACAAAGCCAATATGCATTTTATGACAAACACATATGAGGTAGCACTGGACTTTCATGTACATAATTCATACTATTCTGAAAATGAGAGTGGATTTGAAAAAATGACTACTGAAGAAATGTTTGAATACTATAACATTCTTGAAGAAAATTTAAATGATCTAAAAGAAAAATATAAATCGTTGATGAAACAATATTTTTTTACTATGACTATTAAATCTGAACTCACAACTGAAAAGGAGAAAAATTCCCAACTTCTCAAAGATAACAACGAATAAAAAATTTCTAATGAGAAATTAGAGAATGACCTAGAAAATATCACCAATGGGAAAAAATATCATTACCCAAATTTTAGGAAAACAAATTTCCCCTAAATACAACAATGGAATTTGTTATCTACCTAGGAAAATGAACCTTTGTAGAACAAAGTTTGTTTCTAAATATAGAACATATAGTTTTACTTAAAATTCAGAACACATATCGTCTAATTCAAGTTATGATACACTATCTACTATTTCATGTTTTTCGAGACCAAATAAAGTTTATTTTTATAATACTTTACTTAATGCTTATAGGAAACTTATGAGATAGATATGGGTTCTTAAAGCACTTATTACTAATATTAATGGACCCAAATGAGTATGGGTACCAAAATTTGTATTTTCAATATCATTTTGTAGGAAAGCTTCTTAAAGAGTTCTTGTAAAAGTTTATGGTACATGGATAGTGGATGTTCAAGGAATATGACAGGAGACTAATCATGCTTCAATAACCTAATCAAAATAAGTAGAGAAAATTTTACTTTTGGTGACAATTCCAAAAGAAAGATTATTGTACTCGACCAAATTAGTAACTCTACTTCAGTATTGATTTATAAAGAACTATTTGTGGATGGATTAAAATTCAATCTTCTCTGTATCTCACAATTATTTGATGATGGATTTCATTTTATATTTGAATATGATTCTTGAAATGTCTTTAATTCTAAAGAATAATTAGTGTTTTATGCATTATGAAATGAAAATGTTTACTCTGTTAACATTGATTCCTTATCTTCTCAAAATGATTCATGCTTAAGTGTATTCCATAAATAGTCTTATCCCTAGAATAAGAGACTAGGACACTGTAATGTTCAATCCCTTTGAAAGATAACTAGAAAAATCCTAGTTAATGACATAACCAACCCTGAGTTTCCAAATGACCAAGTATGAAATCCCTATCAAAAGAAAAAACAACAAAATGTTTTCTTCAAACCAAAGAAAGATGTGTCAACTTCTCAACCTCTCAAATTGGTTCACATTGGTTTGTTTAGACCATCTAGAGTTTCTTGTTTAAATGGGAAGCACTATGTATATGTTCTTCTAGATGACTTTTATGGATATACTTGGACCTTCTTTATGGCTTAGAAGAGTGAATCCTTCTCTTACATTCCTGAATATTCCATGTTTGTAGAAAATCATAGTGGACTTAGAATTAAATCGTTGAGAATTGATCTTGGCCGTGAGTTTGAAAATCAAGAGTTTGAATGATTTTTCTCACAAAATGGTTATAATAACAATTTCCTTGCCCCTAGAACACCTAAACCAAATGGAGTTGTAGAAAGAAGAAATAGAACCCTACAAGAGATTACTAGAACAATGCATAGAAAATATTACCTACCTATTTATTTTTGGGCTGAATCTGTCAATACAACATGCTACATAATCAATTGAGTGTTGATAATAATTTTTCATAAAAGCAATCCATATGAGTTTTGAAACAATAGAAAACCCAAGGTTAACTACTTCAGAGTTTTTGGTTGCAAATTCTATATCCTTAATACTAGAAACAATTTGGATAAACATACATCCAAAAGTGATGAAGGTATCTTTTTAGGATATTTCAGGTCTAATAATGCCTATAGAGTGTTCAATAAAAGAAATAAATGTGTGGAAGAATATGTGCATGTAAAATTTGATGAAACAGATCCACATGATCCTAAAACCTCTCTATAAAACCTAGAGGATGATGCATCAAATATGAATATCAATTCAAAAATCCTCAAACTAGTCTGTGATAAAATTAGTCCAAACTTATAGTTATGAAAATTCCTTGGAACCTGAACCTACTAATTAACATGAAATCACTAGTCCCTCCTTTACTAGAGCTGTTAGAACTCTTAAGAACCATCCCTTAGATGTTGTTGTAGGTGTCCTAGACAAAGAAACTCAAACTATAGCTTATCTTAGAAATCAGGTTGAACATAAAGTATTTTTTTTCATAACATGAACTTAAAAACATTAATGATGCTATAAATGATGAATTTTGGGTGATGGATATGCAATAAGAACATAATCAATTTGAAAGTAAAAAAATTTGGAAACTTGTTGAAAGACCTAAGGACACATTCACCATAAGTACTGAAGGGGTGTTTATAAATAAGGTATATGAGGATGTAACATAGTTAGAAACAAGGATAGATTGGTTGCTCATGGATATAGTCAATAAGAATGAATTGACTATGAGGAGAACTTTTCACTAGTATCTACACTTGAATCCATCAGAATCATGATTGCCTATACTGCACATCTGAATTTCAAACTAAATCAAGTGGATGTTAAAACTGCATTCTTAAATGGTTATATTACTGGAGGATGTTTTTGTTGAAAAACCCCCTGGATTTACAAACCCCCATTTTCCAAATCATATTTTCAAGTTATCAAAAGCATTATATGGTTTAAAACAACCTCCAAGATCTTGGTATGATAGATTAATTACTTTTCTTACTTCCAAAGGTTTTACAAATGGAATAGATGATCCTACCAATTTTATAAAATGAATTATTAATGATGTATTAGTTGTAAAAATCTATGTATATGACATTATATTTGGATAATCAAGAATCTTATTATGTGTTTATTTCTTAAAAATGATGAAAATTTAATTTTAAATGAGTTTAATGAGTGAAATAAAATTCTTTCTCGGATTTCAAATATTTCAAAATAATGATGGTATTATTTTAACTCAATATAAATATACTACAGATCTTTTCAAATGTTTTGGATTGGATAGAACTAAAAGTAGTAACACTCCCATGAGTACCACTTTTAAGTCAGATCTTGACAAAGATGGAAAATCTGTTGATCAAACTAGTTATAGTAGAATGATTGGATGTTTACTCTACTTAACTGCAAGTCGAGATGACATTATGTTTAGCATGTGTATGAGTGCTCATTTTCAAGAAATCCTAAGGAATCTCATTAAAATGTTGTAAATATATTTTTCAAATACCTCAAGAATACACCCAATCTAGGATTATTCTATCATAGAGGACAATTATTTGAATTAGTTAGTTATTCAAATGATGACTTCAGTGGTTGTAAGTTACATAGAAAAAATACCTCTAGAACATGTCACTTTATTGGAAAGTCACAGTATCATGGTGTAGTAATAAACAAAATTTTGTTTCATTACCTACTATAGAAGCTAAATACATAGCTTCTGGCAGTTGTTGTGCACACATCTTGTGGATGAAACACACATTACTAGATTATTGATATCAATTCAGGCATGTGCCCATAAACTGTGACAACCCAAGTGCTATTAACATATCAAAAAAATCCTATTTCGCATTCTAAGAAAAATCATATTGATGTAAGACATCACTTTTTGAGATATCATTATCAAAAGGGATATATCACTTTCGAATTCATTGGTACTGAGTATTATCTTACTGATATATTTACCAAACCAAAAAATTCTGAAATAATAGACTACATAATACGTGAATTAGGCATGATAAATCTTAAATAAATGTCTTACTGTTTAATATCTTATTGTTTCATGATTACAGTCTCACAGTTAGTGATTCATGACTACTATCTAACAGTTACTATCTAACTGTAATGCTTAGTTACTATCTCACTATAATGCTTAGTTACTATCTCACCATAACACTCAGTTACTGTCTCACCGTAACATTAATTCTCTATCTCACCGTAATGACCCGATATGTCTCATCGTAAATCTTATCATTAATGTTTAGATATGAATTAAAAACCATATCACAGTAATTATTAATTTCAAATTTTTCCCTGCATTTTTACTTTTGAGATGTTTTGTATTCTTAAATGATAAAATAAAGAAAGTATCACTTTATTATTCACTCAGTATTTATTCTATTCACTCATTTCGAATCCTTCTTCAAACCTAGAACTCTTCTCTTTCTCTTGAACCATCGGCGGATGCCCATGATGAAACACCCTCCATCATCGACTCCTAAGAAATGTAGCACAAAGAAGAGTAAAAGTTCACCCAAGCTAGCAGTAGAAGGTCCTCGAAACCCAAATCTGGTAAACCGAGTTGTTGTACATGAGAAAGAGGTTTTCCAAAAATGGTTTCTATCATGTATGTCTCTAGTTCTGAATGTTTTAAAAGACCAAGGCTAGCTAAAGTGGTTTTGAAAGGAAGATAGACCTATCTATATTAAGTTAGTGGATCAGTTTTATTAATATGTTCAATGCTCTTTTGAGTATGAAGATGGATATGTTGTGAGAAGCTGGATCAAGGGGAAAAAATTCTCATTCTCTTCGAGGTAATGGGTTGCATGCCTTAGGATACCTCATTAAATAATCTATGAGTATTATTATAGAGGACCTCTACCTTCAACCAAATTCTTGTATTTGGGGGATGCATTGAAAGCCTTAACTGGAAATGGTACTAAGAGGAGAGCCATTGATGATGAACTATATAGATAATAAAGGCTTCGGTTCAAGTATATTTAGAATCCGGTTAGCCCCAGAACAGGTTATATTTCTATTTTGAAGTATCGGGATGTGTTTCTGATCCACCTTATAAAAAATGGGCATAAGATCAAACATTGAAATTCCATCATTCACCACATGTGTGAACTAATAAAATCCACATCCAAGTAAACCTCCTAGTTTTACTCTAGGATTATCTCAGCCATGCTTTTTTCAAAGTTATGGTGGGACCTAATGAGGAAGTTATAAAGGATTATGAGTACTGCCTTTCAAAATTCACTATAAAAAGGATGAAGATAAATTGGAAACCTTGAAAAAGGCATGGGTAGAAGACAATGATAAAACTTATGAAAAATTCAATCCTGTGTAATATCCCTCAAGACCAAGATGTATTTCTGATCCTAGTTTGGAACCAGATGAAGTTGTTGAATACTCTTCTGAAGAAGAAGAAGAGTTTATTATGACTCCTACAGAAACTGCTTCTATTGAGGAAGAAAATACTCCTGTTTATCATGAAGTTCTTGAAGAAGAGGTCCCTACTCCTACAGAAGTTCTTAATCTGGAAGATCTACTGATGGTTGAAACAAAATCTGGTCCAAAAGAAACTGAACAGAATTCCATGGAAGAACCTATTGTGAAAGAGATACCTATTATTCGATAGGCTAACCTTGTGGAACTCATAGTGGAACAATATGTTCCAGAAATCATTCCATCAGTTCAGGAAAGGATGGAGTTTTATTTTCTGTTGGCTAGACAGGAAATGAGAGAAGAACTTTGTGAAGAGTTTGTGGAATTAGATCAAGATCCTAAGCCTATCAGTCCTAAGGAGGATGCACCTGCTGAGGGGGAGTAACCACCAAATATGGAATCTATTGAAGTACCAAAACCAGTTGATTTGAGACCTGTAATAATTCGATATGAGTTCCCTAATTTCTATGATGTGGATGAATCTTAGCAATATTCAGTAAAAGGCCTTGACCATTCAGCTTTGTTCCAATAGAAATTTGTCTCTTGTCTTTCTCTTGATAATGAACCTGAAACCATATTAGTTCTTATTTCTAAACATTCATTAGAAAAACAATCCTTTGTGAGTAATAATGATCTAATGTAATTTGGTGCTACCCTTTTGTCTGGTTTTGAAAAAGTTCCAAATTCCCATCCTGCTCTTGTGACTCATCTATGTGAGAAATATGCATCTTCATTGCTGGAGAATGTCATCCAGAAATTAAAACCCATAATGCTTCATGAGATTCTAGAAGAAAGAGTTGAGAACACACTGCTTAGTGATGAATTGAAGACCCTAATAGGTAAGATTGAAGACATGTAGAAAGAGATAAATTCAAGATCAAATCTTAATTCTTATCCTGTAGAACCTGTTGTTCCTCAAACCCCACATAATGTTGTCTCTGAGATTCAGCCACAAATAGTTTCTTTAGTTGAAAAGGTCACAGAAAGGATCAAATAGATTGTGAAGGAGATGAGATAGCTTGTTGTAAATCTTAAAAAATTCACTGGTGAGTATACGGGGTGTCTTCAGAAAGTTCTTAATCAACTGAAATCTCTCACCACCACTATCAATGCTTCTAAATCCTCTGGTCAATCCACTCAACCCTCCTTAGACAGTGATCTTCATAGAATAGCAGTCAAATAAGAGCTTTAGACTATGCTTAGTGGTCTCAATAAAGATTATCTCTCAATAGATTTCAAGAACAGTGACATAGTTCTTGACCTGGTTCAAATCGATTCTAAAATTTCTAATGATTCTCAGCAAAAGATTGCCATGAAAGTCGATTTCTACTTCAAAAGAATCTTCTCCAAGACTAACATGAATAATCACTTCAAGTATCTTGTGGAAAATCTTCAGATTTCTATTGTTACCCAAGCATTCAATACTCAATTCAAAAATCTAATAGAGTTTACTCAATTTTAGGATATGTTTATGGAAAACAAGGATTATTTTGAGAGAGCCTTGTAGTATGGTGGAGAGATCATTGCGGATTTCATTTAGCTTATCAGGCCTTATCTTCATGCCTAGAGTAAAACCATTTTTGCTCATGTGGCTGCACCTATAAGACATGGATTTCCTACTTTCACCATTGACCTTGCCTCCACATCCTTAAATTTTAGTCAAGAACTGAGTCAGATTAGGCCTCTGATCCTTGATCAACAACTTCTTCGGTCTTATACTTCTCCTACTCTGGCTCCATCGGTTTTTAAGGCCTTACTTTATTTTCTCTATCAACCACCTCACTCCCTTATTCTACATTGAACTCTTCTCCTATGGCTTCCTCTTCTTCTACTACTGATAAATTCAATGAGAAGACCCGTCAGTGAAGAAGAATAGTGATTACTCTTTTTTGATAGGAATGATGTTGCTTTTGTTTTTTTCTTTTCTGTTTGTACTGGATCTTGTTTTTTTAAATGAAATGTTCACTTTTCATTTCTTCTCTTATTCCATATTTTTTATAATCCCAAAAGTGGGAGAAATCTCTATATGTTAGCTATTTAACTCTATATCTATTGTTGAATCAAATATACAATTTAAATCTACATGATTTGTGATCATCAAAATGGGAGAGATTGTTGGACTCCTCATGTACTAATCATGTTTTAATGATCCCAAATCCTATTCAACCTGATTAAATCCTGTAAATTACATGAAATCGTGTGTATTACTGTTTATGTATTCTATTGATTTAAGAAGATCCATTCATGATATTAATTCCTCTACATTCAGTTTAATTATTTTATACTATCCCTGATTTACCATTATAATGATTTCTATGAAAAATGAATAATGCTTAATTCATTCCAAATGTATCACTACTTAAGTCTGAATATAGATATTTGCTTAAGTATGAGACACTGTGAAGTAGACCCTATGAAGATGACATCGTGAATATCCTGACACTGTGAAGTGGACACAGTGAATATCCAGACATCGTGAATAAGTCACCGTGAAGTAGACACCGTGAAGCAGACACTATGAATATCTAGACACCGTGAACAAGACACCGTGAAGTATACACCGTGAAGTGGACACCGTGAATATCCAAACACCATTAACAAGACACTATGAACGAGACATTATGACTATTATATACTGTGACCACGAGACATAGGGACCACAAGACATTATGACTATGAGACACCGTGACATCTAGACACCATGATCATTAGACACTGTGAACAAGACATCATCACATCTAGACTCTATGTGACAGAGACTCTCTTTCCATGACATATTGTGGCACCTTTTCCAAATATATTTTTTCATCTTTCAATTTAATATCTAACGTTCATATTTGAAGATTTTAATAAACTGATATATTTAATGTATCTTTGTAGATATATCATCGGAAAGTACGAGGTATGAGGTGCAGAATACATACAACTTTTCGGCTCCGACACAGACACTCCAAGATAAAAATATTTGTGCGGTCCGGAAACAAGTGGAGAAAAAAGCATGTAGGAAAAAAAGGATACAAAAGAACAAGCTTGTGGGCATGCACGTCAAAAAAGAATAATTTATTACAAATTGGCTCATGAAACCCTATTCTGCTGAAGAACACATGAAGAATAATAGAATCACGAGAACATATTCAGGTGGTATTACACCACGAAGAACACAAGATGAATCTATCTAACTTACGACACTCTATTTTCTAGACGAGGACCTGAGTTCTGCATCTACTTCAACATAGAAGTCCAGAGCTACAATGACTAACACTCATAGCACTTCTAAACCTTTCTCAATCACTCTTCTATATTGTGTATATTTTTATTAACTTTTTAGAATTGTATGTTTTTGTATAATAACACACTCTGTCTCTTGCATCAAACTGTAGGACTCAAGATATCCTTACTGAAATATTCTTTTAATCTTGTGTATACCCACAAATAACTGTGGAAGAGGTCCTTTTGTGACATAGAAAGTCTTGTGTACTGTTGTTTAACCCCGATCCAAGGTGTGGATCAAGTTTATTTATATAAACTACTTGGTGTAAGGAGATAACCAAGTGGAGTGGATTAGGTCTCGGCTTGAGACTGAACCACTTGTTCTATATCCCCTGTGTTGCATACTTTTAGTTTTCTTTGTTTAAATTCTTAACTATATAATTCATAAATATCTAAACATACTTTGATATTTAATCTTATAAAGAAGTTATAATTACTTTGTCATAGTAAAATACATTCAAATTTAATATTAATAACTATTATTATTATTGAGAAATATTCAATCTTCTAAGAAGTTATTTAAATTTTCAAACATTTATAACTGTATTACTTTGATTAACAGGGTTGTATTTGACCTGAATGGGAAATTATTTAATAAATCCTTTAAAATAAAATTTTTTCTATAGATACACAATTCAACCCCCCCCCCCACACCCTCTTGAGTATTCTACTCTGACCAACAGTTCTCCCATATTATTTTCTAGAGGTTTTACTTTTTGTGTGCTTCCTATTTTTTTCTATCCCCTGATTTTAGTTTCGATTGTTTGAATCCCTTATGGAGTTTCTTTTCTATTTATTAATCTCTTATCATTGTGGGTTCTCCATATAGAATTTTTCTCAATGGTGAACTTTTTCCTATGTTGGTGTTGATAACATCCCTCTAGCAGTGAATATCATCTACGTTTGACTCAAGATCCATCTCTGTTGGTTCTCCTAGGTATTGTCGATAGATCTCTCAACATAGAGTGGAATTGTACCTCTTTCATGGATCTATAAGGGGCCCTACTTATAAGATATGATCTATGTCTCCCTTATTTGTGACATTAATAAGGACGAAGAATTTTAGATGGTTTGTTGGCCGATTGTGGAAGCTGTTTGTGGGGGGAGAATTCTCCCCTATTGTTCTCTTTTACATGATCCTCTTTGGATGGTACTCCCTGTAGATTTAGTTTCCCCTTTATCATTATTTTTTAGTATTTTTTAGTATTTTTCATCAGAGATTGACATTGTTTTTGAGGAAAGGTTTGATATTCTGGCATGACTTTTAGTTTTAGTTCATGGTGATGGTGGAGTTATCACTAGCACTTCTCAATGTGAAGTCAATTGGTATTTTATGATCTTCATATAAAGGTTTATTAGAGGCATTTCTTTTCATAATCTTTTCCATTACTACAAGTTGTTCAATAATGTGGTGATCTATGGCTTTGGTGCTTGAGTTTGTGATGGTTTGGATTTGGATTCTATCTAGTCAAATATTGAAATGGTTAACACTAAACCCAAAAAAGATATTTTATTTCTCCACTTATCAGGGCTGTAACTCACCCAAAAAATATTATTTTATTTCAACATATATAAGGGTTATCACCCACCCCTAAAAAGTGATTTTATTTAAAAAAACATTTCTTTGGTAAATAATAATGAGAAAATATAAACATCGTTAACTGTTATGATGGGAATAAAATATTATATAAAAATTAAATAAATGTTATTTATTTATTTAAATAAGTTATATATATTTTATCATCAATACATGTTCAAATAAAAAATAATAATATATGTGGGGTTCGATATGTATTTTAAGAATAATTAAGAGACAATGTGGAGTTTTTTATTCTCTAACATAGCTTTATAAATACCAGATTATATCATTTCATATGAATATATTTGGTTATTCATGACACATCCGCTCTTGAGATTTTATAAACACTAAAGAATCGATAATGATAATCTCTATCCTCCCTCCCCAGTCTTGAGATTAAAATAAGAAATGTCTATATTCATGTATAATCGTTTATTCTTGAATGGAAGTTGCACAAGATGATCGTTACCTCTATTCTAGCACCCATAGAATCATCAAAAATGTTTCGAGATCAAAGGAGCACTAAAAGTACCCCCAGTGATGCTTCCAGATCAAAGTATCATGTATGGATCATCGTTAAATAGATTATATGCTTGGATCCTCTTGATATACTGATTGTACAACTTAGATAGTGTTCAGATGATCAATATCTTCTTTCAATAATGTTCTCAAGAGAAAGGTAATTCTATTATTTAAACTGATTTTTATTCTAACATGAAAGATCCTCTTTCTTGGTTTTAGCATTATTTTCCAATAATAATCAGATAAATTTATTAGTCATGAAATATATTTTCATGTTCATTGAATATTATTATTTAAATATGAAAATAGTTGATTTTGGATTGGCTTAAATAAGCTCTTCAATATGTTGGAAACCTTTATGTGGTATTAAATTAGGCATAGTTAAATTGAAAATTATTTCATAGTCATTGATCGGTTTAAATTTTTTTTAATAAATATTTTGATATATATTCTTTTCTCCCCTTATTATAATAAATATAGAATAAAGAAATCATAAATATTCCTTCTCGAGGTCGAAAATGGTTTTCATGGATACAATCTATGTAATCTTGGTTTTTGTGTTTTAAATATTCACCATATGTAATTAATACACCAAATGTGTAATTAATCAATACACATACGGAACTCAATAAATTCTCATGCATTGTGTAATTATTACTCTAGAAGTGTGAAATTAATTCTTACGTGTTATGTAACTAATTACATCACATTTTATCTAATATTAACTAATAGACACAAGCTCTATAATTAATACACATATGGTGTATAATTAATTAGTAAACACATGTTTTGTAATTAAAACACATGTTGTCTAGTACAAGTTTATGAGGATTATGCACCATGACATGTACTATACTACAAAAAATAATTTTTTATGAATGCAAATTATTTACACCATTAAACCAAATTAAAATGTATTCTACGTGCCATAAAATTATAGTACATTTCGGGTGACATGGTTTAAATAATATTAGATAAATAATTAATTTTATCATAAAATTTGGACATCATTTATGTTTTTTATTACACAATATGTACTCCACGAGAATTAAAATGATACAATCGATGAAAATTATGACATGGCCAAGTATAATTTATAGATAATACAAACCAAGAAATTAAATGACATGTTGTGTTTGTTATATGTAATTTCAATTCTCAAGACATGATGATGACAATTTTGGGTAGTTCCAACCATTCTGGGTAGTTCCAATCGGCACACTCTATGTATCCTCCATGAAAAATGAATGTACATAATTTAGTATAAATAAATTAAAATAATATAAAATTTTAAAATTATATTGGATGAGAATCCCAAGGGATATTTGGATGGCTGTTAAGTTTGGTGAATCAATTAACTAAAAATGATAATTAATTAATCTGAGCATGTTATACCTTGGTTAACAATGATTTAAAATACTATATAGTAGTTATGTTAAATTGATATTCTTTTTTCATTAATGGAGGATCATGATATCATACCTAAAAATTTATTTTTGGGAATATTTTATTTTAATATATTAGTTATAATTATTAAATTAAAAATATAGAATGAATTTTGTCCCTCACAACTTATTATGTAGGACATTTGTGTCAATTTTTTCTTTTTTGTAACCCATCTGAACCATTCTAATGGTTCTCCTAAACTATATAAGAGTAAATATATTAAATGGATAGATATTCAAGAAGGAAAATTGATTAAAGTCCCTAGCTGAGTTTAAATATACCGAGAAGATAGAATAAATGATAGTGGAATGTTGGATCATGAGCCAAGACCAGGTCAAGGAGTTTTTCCCCCTAGGGTTATTGGTGAGTTTTTCACAATATCAATAAACTGACAATCTAAAATCCCAGTATGATGCCACATTGTTTTTCTTATTTTCATGATGATGATTAATTTTTTTATTCTGTTTCATGATAACATAAATAACTGAATTTACTAGAATTAAAAATGGATTTAAAATAAATTTTATCATGCATAATTGTTTTTATTAAAAAAAACATGATAATTATTTTTTTAAAATCCACATAATATTAAATAAACACATGTACACATAATAAAAAAATAATTCAAAAAAATATTAAATCAGAAAATCTTTCCACAAATTATGTTATGAATGAAAACATTTTAAAAATCACTTATCTCGCCAAAGTATGTGAGATTTTTAAATTACCAGGGAGATATAACTATGTTTATAGGTCTATTTAAAAACTTTATTATCATTTATTGACTACCAATGATTGACATAGTATTATTAAGAGTCCTATATTATGAAAATCCAAAAAAAAATATATATTAGGATTGGGGCTTTTTCTCAAGAGATCACGGAATTACAATCAAACTGTTGGAATTAATGCCAACATAAATATTTTTGAATAGCATGAAAAAAAGTCTTGGTCAAGAAAAGAGAAATATACACACCTTAAAATAGAAAATCTAATCAATACGACATTCTGATTCTAATGGAAAGGCCTATTTATACTTAATAAAATAGTCTGGGACTAATTAAATAATTAAAATCATTTCTTCTCACATATTTTTGTAATAATGATAAATAATTAAATAACCCTACCACTGTAGAAAAGAAAATGGATTGTTCATAGATTATTATAACACTGAGATAATTATTTAGCTCCATGCATGTCCTTATAGGTAAAATTTTATTTTACTATGTATAAATGTTTATATAATATTTACTCTATTTTCTTCTATGTGTTGGAATCCCTTATTTATAATCTACCAGTGAAGGTGGTGAGTGAAGAAGAGATGGTTATCTCTATAAGAATCATAAATGTTTTATCATATGTACATTGTTTGATACCTTTATCAATTTATGAAAAAATAATGTAATTAATGAGATAATGGATACAAATATAGTTCTCAAGGATCCCTTTGATCTTTATTAGGTCAAAGATAGACATGGCCAATTTGAGGTTTCCAAGGAATTATTTAAATGAATTATTCAAAAGGTATCACTAACTAATCCTCGATTAGTTATGATAATTGGATACATTGAGAGTCTATATATTTTAGGGTTTAAATTTCCTAATGAATTGTTCACCCATATTATTATTAATTCACTCCCTAATAATATATCTATATTTTCTGTGAAATTTTAAATGAACACAATTGAGTATATTATCCCAGATCACAAAACTCTTTTCACCTAGAAGATAAGGACATGAAGCACAAAAAACATTTTTTAATTATAATAAACATAATTATGTTCAAAGATAATTGACATATAACTAAATCTAACTATAAGTTATTAATGAAATACTCAAATAAGTGAAGAAAGACCAAGTGGAATGAAATAAAATAAAATTCCATTAACTAGTCATGTGTAATGAAAAGTCCTTGGATGTAAAATTTCATGGATTTGATGTAATATATATTACATCCATTATATACATTAATATACATCATCTCTCTTAAATTTTGGTTATTAAATAAAATATGCTTTATCAATGTATTAATGAATGGAAACAAATCATTTAAAAATATATTAGTAGATGTTTCTTGTATTATTAATAGATAAATAGGAATGGTGACTCTAATATCAGTATATAAAATTTCACGAATTCAAGAATTCTTGATAGATTGACATTATATTTATTTGTATTGATTATTACTAAAATAGGTATACGAGTTTAAAATTAGACATAATAAAATATTTTTTATATATGGAATAGATGTTGTTATAGTATTCTATACTCAACTAATATTTTTTCTATTTTTTAAATAAAAAATATTCTATATTTTTAATTAATAATGAATATAAATATAAAACATAGAATACCTCATTTTTTCAAGATGATTATTTATCAATTAAAAATGATTGTAGTTAATAAATTTATATCAATATGGGTATTAAATTCTAATTTTATCTATAAATGTATTTATATTAAATAATTCAAAATCTTGTTTCTAAAAAAATACTATTAGATATGATAGTAATCCACACAACTACTTGAGGTAGTTCAAAAAACCCCACATAAACTACTGTAAAGGTGTCACAAAGATGTAAGTTCATATACTTAATGTGACTCCTTTAAGTTATTTTTGCAATTCCCAAAGAAGAAATTAATGTAGTTGGTAACTAATATTTGGTCTTATGGGTTATATTTTCATATTTTATCATATTCAAGTATTCAATGATCATAAATGTGTAAGTTGAAAATAATCCTAAACTCAGATTAACTTAAACATAAATGATATGATTTTAGTAATGTTATTCAACAAAATGTCTTCCATATATTATAAATATTCTAATAATATCATCCAAGGTATATTTGAAAAATAAGAATACAATCACTCATAATGTGATAACAATATTGACCAAGGGATATCATATTAATTACTATATAAAAATAAATCCAATTGGTATAACTTTTATTTTTTTTATTATAACTATTTGTTAAAATTTTCTACTAGATACAAATCAACATTAATGGAAAACATTGACTATATATCTGTTAATTATTATACAGTCACTAAAACTATTATCATCCAGTATTATTTTAGATTGAATTTATTTAATAGAATTGAATCACATATAATTTTCCTATAGTGGATGTGGACTAGATGTTATTGAATTTTAGAATCTAGATATATATGGTTTTTCATAAGAACACGGAATTCACTATGATCTATGGGAGGAGTAATTCTAAGAGATGTAAATTGTTTTGTAAATTAAATATAAATGGTGGTTTTTATATTCACCATGGATAATGATATATATATTATTAAATATGATTAATGATTCCAATAAATATTTATTAGATGGAAACCTACTGTTATTTACATGAATGTATGAACTCAATAATGGAATCCATGTATCAAAAATTTAGGGCAATGCATTTTTTATAGATTTAGGCTTGATAATACTGGTTATTATTCATGATGTACAATCTATGGATGGTGTACGTCATTACAAAAAAAATTGATTATTAAAAAGGATTCTTAAGAAATGGTCTATGAAAAAAACATTACCTCAATTATCATGTTAAATTCCATTTGAATTCTACATGTCCTATAAATATTCTATGATTATTTCAATAGGTGTCTAGATTTCAAGGATATTTACCTTAATGGATATCCAAAGGAAAATTTCTATATGACATAACTTTAAGGGTTAGTGAAACCAATTAATGGAATTAAGATATGAAAAATCCACATATCATTTTATTGATATAACCAAGAATAATGATAGAAAAGCATTTCTTTGAAATTATGTAAGGACATGCATCAAAAAATTGTTTGAAAGAGCAATATTATTTTCTAGGAAAGATATTTTTACCAAATAGGAAAACATATTATCAGTCTTACCAAGTTACTAAGACAAAAGAATGAAATTTCTCCAAGAATAATTTAAAATTGTAACCCATTTATAGGTAAAAATATATACAAATTTAGCTAAGTGGGTTTTCTAAATCTAGAAAATGTACATATCTTGACCATGTATTTAAAATTTATAATGGAATAATTAAATGAAGAAATATTTCTAAAGTCACATGGTATGAAATATTTCCATGACAACGTGTTTGTCCATAAGATAGGATCATTAATATAATTTCACAAAAAAAAAATTATATGAATTTATATAACATTTTATGATATATAATGGTGATTTAAATTTGTTACTAATGTTGGATAAAATCCAAATATTTATCAAAACTAGTGGAACTAGAAATAATTCTACATAAAACTGTAGGATAGTACATAAAAAATTATAACTTGATGAATTCTTGGTATGTGGAGAAATGTGAAAACAAGACCTTGAGGTGAAATAACACTAGGTATTCTCATTAATAATTTTTATCTTAAATCACAATGATGGAAAAGTAAAATACATGAAAAAACTTATTATAGCCTATGGTTGGTGTAAATATAATAACTGATTATATTGTAGATTTATTTACAACCTAAGAATAAATCAGAAAACTATTTTTAACTTTTTGGGTTATACAAATATATTATGAGTAATATCATTTTATGATAATATTTTACTATAGTATTATACAATATGTAAAACCTATAAAAAGGTAATAACTTGACACTTGGGTATACTAATACTTGATTGATTTTCTCAAGTTAGTGAGGTCACACTAAATTGATTTGAAACAATGAAATATTTTAATAACAACCATATCAATGAAAACATGGTTTTCCAAATAGTTATAACCATAATTAGAAAAATATTTTCTTAAAATTTGATAACTTAATAGTGGTATGGAATTGGTTCTTGTGAAAGTGGGAGTTTATTAGATTTGTTTACCTAAAAAACTACAATATACATTATATTAATTATATATTAAAATGAATGAATATTGGTAAGTATCATTTCATATGATGTATATTATTTTTTGTGACTTAATATGATCATTTCATAAAGTATCTATCACATTGAAAGGGTCATAGTCATTCCCCACTATTATAAAAAAATGAAATGTCAAAACTGTATTCACAAAATATATGACCTATGGTCAAATGATGTCATATGATGGGACAAAGATGATACATACTATTAGGTGTGAGTACTCATAAGATAATGAGTCTTCATCTCATGATGTTCGCATATGGTAATTTAAAATATGATAGATCATAACGATAGACCCTCACAAATAATAATTCTACTTGGGACATGTCATTGAATATTCTTTTATACGATTGTGTGAAATGATCCAAAGAATTTTTTATTATTATCAAAGCATATAATCTGTCAAATACTTTGATTCATTGGTAAAAACCATTCTAACATATACTCATAGTAAGGTAGAATATGTTGGGTGTATCACGAGTGATAAGTCATTGAAAGATATGTCAAGGATGGATTTTACCTTTCATATTTATATAAGTTAATATATTAACTCTCTGGCTAAAATGAAACTATAAAACTAAAATCCATCATCATTTTGTATGGATATGTTCATTTTTTGAATTTAATGATTGATAAATAAAGATAATATATTTAATAAATGAGTATGAATCTTCATTAATGATATATTGAGACTGAATTAATATATTATCTAGTGAGTATTCACATGAGGATGTCGATGTTTCAATATTAACTTCTTCTTCTATGGTGTATTTACGTGTTGTTATATGTCAATATTATAAGTTATAGACAATCAGTAAATTCCATTAAAGTAGAATCGTCAATGTCCATCCACATAATGTTTCTACCAATCCCAATTAAATTTAATCTGAATTTTATTATTGGAATAAATATCATCCTCTAGTCTATATAATAATATTTATTTTAGGATTTACTAATAAAAAATATTCAATAACTTTATTTATGTTTATATTGAATATTTTAAAAAATATTTAGAAGGCAATTATTATTAAAAATATTTATTTATTTGTTGAATAAATAAAATTAATTATTCATGATTTGGAAAACACCATGTAAATAAATAACATTTTAATGGGTTTAATGAGAGAGGTAAATTAAATAAAATTTAAAAAAATAGTATCTAATTTATTTAATTTAATAATTTTGTTATCCATAAGATGTAAACATCATGTAAATAGATATAAAAATAATAATAGATGTGAGGTTTTATATGGACTATTTGTATAATTAAGGGGAAAATTCAAATTAAATATTCTCTAATCTAGATCAATAAATACATGATAATATCATTTCCTATGTTTAGATACTATTGTGAGTTACACATATTCCCAAGAGAATCTCTC
This sequence comes from Viscum album, assembly GCA_963277665.1. Lineage (NCBI taxonomy): Eukaryota > Viridiplantae > Streptophyta > Magnoliopsida > Santalales > Viscaceae > Viscum > Viscum album. The sequence continues at coordinate 716,383,692 of OY728138.1, read as the reverse complement.
AAACATAGAGAGAAAATATTTTTTAATGCTCTCAAAAATCAAGATAAGGAATTTGCATCCTTTATATTTAGTCCTCAGAGATTAATATTCAATCCATCCATTCTTGAAGGATTATGCAGCGATCAAAGGAAGATACAGAAGACTATCAATATATATGCACTAGCTCCGAGTGTACCATCAACAATTATTCAAGATAGACGGATTAGGTGGGGAACATTGTTAATGTGATTATATCCTTGGATCCTTTAAATGCAAGGATGGTACAACCTGAATGATATCTAGAGAATCAAAATCTTCTTCAAAGAATGTTCCCAAGACTAAGGTAATTGTTTCTTTTAAATTTATTAATAATTTAATGTAAAATATATTCTCTCTTTGTGTTGTTATAATTTATTAATATTCAACATATAGATTCATTATTCATAAAATTCAACATCATATACATTATAGTATATTCATTAAATATAATAATATCCGAGTTTTGGATAAACCAAATAGGAACTTCTATTGTGTAAAAAAAATTATATTTAGTTTTTCCTTCCCAACAATAAAATATTAAGAGTAACCCATACATCCTTATCCAAAAATATTTATAAGGATATATTTTATATGAACTACAAAAAATATTCCCCACATTATGTATGTGATTCAATTGTATTGTGGTCCTTTTTCATTCCGTAGTGATTCAATGAATATGGATATATTGACCAACTAAAATGTCATTGTTCCGATAACCTCTGAATAAAATTTCTTTCTTATGAGAACTATTTGAGTCTTGATTTCATTTACCCAAGAATACATAGTGCCACTTGGATCTTCTATCCCATGCTTGACCATAACATCCCAATCAAATTTCTCATTTATCTTAAAGTTTGATCCCACTAAGTCATATTGTCTTTCCTTAAATGTTCTTAACATTAAGATGAAGCAATATAATTTCATGAATGAGATTGATTTATGAAAATCCCTCTACATAGAGGATTTCATCATACGAATATAAATAAAAAACCTATGTTCACTCTATAAAACTCTAAACTACCCATAATAGGTCCTTATCATATGACCATAAATTATATGACACTAGAGTTAATATCAAATTATGTCAAACTTAATGACACCTAATTACACTATACATAACTCAAGGATTATAGTAATTGGTCCTTATTAAAATAACATAAATTAATACAATAGTAGTCCATATCACCTGATGTTAAACAAAACGATATATGGTCCATCATTCAAGACCATAAACTACATTGAGTGGTATGTCCTATAATATCGAACTTTCTAAAATGATACTTATATCCTTATAAGGGAACCTAATATATAGATATTATACATATACTTATGATAAGATAGAATTTTCATTTCTAATATACGATTTCGATACATGATGAAAATAAATCTCTAAGAACAATATGAGGTTTGATTACTATTATTTTAGGATTCATAATGACATTCGGATTATTTATATTGATCCTGCTGAGAAACTAAATCAATATCAATACCCTCCCAGTGTATGGTCCCCCCATTCACATCAGTTCATTAAATTCTATAAACTAAACTACGAATATATATGATAATAATAACTATGTGTATATCGATTCCAATCACCCCAGGATATATATTGATGCTAGAATTTACTCTTCTATCCCTAGCAATAAACTGATGTCTCATTCTATAGTGGTATCACTTTGACTATAAAATGTGTACACCTATTCACGATAAAGCCTATATTATCATTGGTCTCTCTATTCAGGACATTTACTATTTATTCATTATAGATAAAACATATTATCCATTGGTCAAATACATATTACCTTAAACCCCAATAATATTTTTTAGATGTTGTATAACCTTAAACATAATCTACCCAGGTGGTCAATGTTGTATGACCTCAAACCTCAGTCACCCAATTATAGTAAAAATTAAAATACCTTATACTAATAATAAAAAATACTCAAAATCTCACCTAGATAAAAACACATAGATTTAATCCTAAAGAAATATCATTTATTTTCTTACTAAGAATTTTACTTTCATGGATTAAGTTAATGTTAGGTAATAAGAAATATCAAAAGAGAAAAAATGGATTTTATGGATAAAAATATATATTTTGAAGTCTATTAAAAATTAAATACTCAACTATCTAATCCATACTCTTTCATGTATTAAGAGATAGATAAATAATTATATGAAAAATAACAATAGATTGAAGGGACTGAAAAATGAACCTAGTAAATCCCAAGATAATCTTTCAAAACCTAATAATCTTGAAAAAATAAGAGAAAATCTTTATCCTATATAATTGATTTTAAAATATACATTGTGTAATTTTTTATTCATTAAATGGTTAATTTTTTCTATTGAGTATGAAATCCCTTTCACTTGAGTTTATACTCATAATTTCATGTTATATCCCTTCTCCTAAGGAATTTCTTCAATACACAGTGGCATAAACTTTAGTGTGATCTAACATTTATTAGATATTCTTTTATACGTGATCCTACATCATATATGTTATACTTTAATAATTTATTACTCCTTCCCTTAAGTAGATATACTCATTTGGATTCCTAAGAACACTGTGTGAATCCTCTTGGTACCCCCATTAATAGAAATTGGTATCATGTTACTTGAATCATATGAATGGACCCCCTTCAAATGGTGTACAACATAGTTACCATTGAGAATATGAGATGGTCCTTGAGATATCTCATATGACCTATGATATTTTAGCTTCACTTTGAGGACATCTCCCTTAAGGGATGTTCCATTCTACGCCAAGAAGCTAGGAGACTTGTTGTCCTAGTTGATCCGATGTCGGATGCATCTATCTTCATTACTGTACTAAGGATTCAATGTGGGATACCTTTTCTTACATGATGTACTATAGAATCCAAAGTAGGATTCCATTAACCATTATGATGTTATGAGGATCCTAGGTTGGATGCCTCTTCCTTCATACTATGTTGTGAGCACCCCATGTGGGATAGTAGTTTTTATGTACCATTTTGAGGATGTCTTGTCCTATATATCTATTTTTTATCATTCGAGGATACATTATACAATTCCTATTTTAACATAAAAATAAGGAACATAATTAGGATTTCTTAGGTTTTTTCATGGACCTTCAGGATCGCATATAATTTCCACCTTTACATTTTAAACTGAGGATCCCATGTAGGGTGCCTCTTTGGGTTTGACATGAGGGGCCCAGTGTGTTCCCCAATGTTTTACCATACCTATGTTAGTATGTTATGTTTGGGTAGACATGGTAGTGGGTGTCACCTTGGAACATGTGATGAGCTTATAATAATATAGGGATCTTCCAGTAGTGTTGGGATTAATAATTCAACCACAATCACTCTTTATTTTATATTGGACATGTTTAATGTTGATGAAATGATGATTTCTGAAGGTGCTTACTGGATAGTGGTGGTTGAGCCTAGTGTGATGAATTTTTTTTTCTCTATGGGATTTATAAATGAAAATTTCTAGTATTTTGCTTCTAATCCATGTTAATTCATATTTATTTTTATACCAAGAGGTACTACCTGGGATCTGGCTATTGAGCATATATATTTGACTGTATTTTTATTGGGATTTTCATAGGTGATTCCATGGATCCAGAAATTGATCATATAACTATGATATATTGTAATAGACTTCAAAATTATGATACTAATGGATTATTAAACTATCTTGAGTAATGAAGAATATTCCTATCTCCCCAAACAATTATGTGGTCAGTATGATTATGCACTCCTCAGCTTATGGATTAAATGAGGATAATTATGATCTCCTCTCCCCATGGTTGTCAGTGGATGATTATGCTCTCCCCAACATATGGTCTATAGAGTTTGACTAGACTTTCCATTACCTATGGCCTATGGAGGATGACTACTCTATACTTTATTTTTCATATTATGAGGATCTCTAGACATAATCTCAAAGAATAGTATTACGATCCCTCTTTCACTACAATGGTGGTTGAGCAAGGTGTCTCTCACCATTAATATATGTTATGAATGAAATACACATCTGGATCATGAGGGGTGGGAATGAAATATTAATAGTGAGATATACTTATGGATTTCATAAGGTTATTCCCATTATGAATCATCATAAGTTCAATATCATGACCACCTATAGACCATGACCCATGGATTGGACATTGGAATTGATTTACAAGGAATGAGTAACTTTGAACAAACTCTTGTCAATTTACAGGTTTTCCAGGGGTACTTCCAAGTAATCTATTGTTGTTGTTATTGGAGATGAGTACCAATGAACCTAGGGTTAGGATGAGTATCCCCCACTATTGATGTATATTACTCATTGAAATTTCTGGTTCTGGATTGAGTAAGTATATATCAACTAGGATTATAGACCCATATATTGACTTAAAGACACACGATTTTGGTGGAATAACATTCATCTCAACCACATTATATAGGAGATCTAGGAGATCAGTATTACAGACCTAGGGATCAATTTTTGACGGTTTTATATTATTTAATTCACCTTCTTCGTGTATACACCTATTTTTTTTATTAGAATCAATCTGTTTCTATATCTTTATATCAATATAGATATCCTTTTTAGCACATTTACTTGTCAACTGTGATCACAAACCCAATGATTAACAATGGTTTTTTATATGATTTAATTATAATTTTTTGGGTCTCATCTAGGATGAGAATATTTCATGATCATGCACTTATGAAAGCATATTTTACGGTTTCATCATTTTGGTGGCATAGTGAGATTATTTATCACCCCTTCATGTGTACTTTGGTGTAGGTGTAGAACTTGTGTATATTTTTGCTATTATTCATAGTCACTTGGTGGATTGAGGTGATGTATAGTGTGTATGATAAAGTAGATCTACTCACGTGGGTTCTTCTGATCTTGCAAGTAGAGTTCAATAGTGTCTGAATAATATGTGTGTGGTCTAGATTAGAGTTAGTAATGGAGACATGTAATTTTATTTTAGTTTATATTTTTACTCTTATATTTGTATGGTTGGCTAAATAGGTGACTGGTATTATATATATGGTATAAATATTTAGTATTTTTAGTATTTGTTTTATTATTATAGTCTCCTTTTTTGTTTATTTTCTACTTCTTCACTCAATTTTATGTCTATTTTGTTTGATAATTAGCTATTTCAGCTGTTTTTTTCTTTGTTATAAGCGAATAGTATCTCCATAGAAACACCCTAGGCCCTTTCTGTTAGTCGAAAACCTCTGTAATATGGGGAGTCATACTCGAGGTCTCATAATGAACAATCTCAAATAACCAAATTGGTGAAATCTAGGTTGGGATGTTACACTAAATAATGGATTTGAACCTCTGTATAGGCTATAGAAAACCCATTAGTGAGTTGAATAATATTTATCCACCAAATATGGTTCTCTTAACATGGGATAAAAATTTATTAATTAAACAGGTGACCCTAGGGGTTCTTTATACTTAGATATAACCTTATGTGTTTGATAAAGAATGCCTAGGGAAAAGACAAGGATACAGTTTGATGGTTATAAAGTGATATGCGATGAATTAAATTAAATGGAATGATAAAAAATTTTCATATGTGACAATATGCTACATGATTTGGAGTGACTTGGGTAATCCACACTTAGAATCATTATGATATGTAGTTTGGATTACCAGTTGGAATCCTACATGGACTTGTAATGAAAAAATGGTTTGGAGTTCATTGGGGAATCCCCCTTTGTAATTTTCATGGAACATGATTTGGAGTTCTTGGTGGAATCCCCCTAGAATTTTTATGTCTCACATTTTAGAATTTCCTTGGTTACACACCTTGTGTTCATTTTGAAACTATGGAATACAATGAATAGATAAATTATACTTAGGTCCAAGGTGGTGTGGTTCTTCATAGGTGTGACCGTGGAACCTAAAGATTTATGATGGTTTAATTATTTATATAGTTAATTTTTTTATTATTTACTTCATCATAAACAGTATACTCTGACTAAATATGATTTTATACAATATTACGGGTGCCCTAATGAGTTATACTCAAACCCTACTTGGGAACTATTTGGTACATGGGCAGAATTCATGACTATATTCTAATACAAGTTCAACCACCCTATGGATAATAAATGATCATGACTATTAGTATAGATCATTGGTGATTTGATAATTCTTAGAATCAGGATGGTTTTGGTGGAGTATCCTAGTTTTTTTTGTCTTTTCATTTTTGAAGTATATAACCATCAACTAATGTATGAATAGTTGACATGTACATAAGTCATTTTTATAGACAATGGTTTTTTATTGTAACTTTATTGTATTTATATTTTACACTTTATCTGGATGTATTTATATATGATCAGTTATATTTTTGATGTTGTGTATACTTTTACATGTATGTATAGTCTCTCCACCACATCACTATAGATGAGTGCTACTAGTATAAAATCCTCTTGCGTAAAGGGAGGTTAACCTGAGTTTATGTGGATATCTTTAGTTTGAAATTGATTAGTAGTAATGGGATGGGGATATTATAAAATGTTGGAACTAAAATATTTGGTAATCTTTTAAGTGTCAATTAATTTCTACGTTAAATTTAAATATATGTTGTTCATGATATGTCACATTTAATTCAAAAAGTAATAGACTATATAAGAGAGATTTAATTTTTTTTAAAACTATGTGAGGTTGATCATAAAAAACATAGATTGAATAGAATTGTTTACATTTTTTTGAGACTGTATTTAAATATAAATGCTTTTATTTTCATTTTTTTGGGTAAATCTACCCATCTATGATGTATGAAATTTTATTTCTCAACAATTTGGACATCGAGAGGATGAATTTGTAGTCATATGACTATCTATCCAATTGATTTCATTTTATATCAAATTAGAGTTTGGCATGGAATCATATGACATGAAAGTTAATGATTCTTTTTCAAGAATGGTATAATATTTATTTGATTTGGAATATTTTTATATTTCATAAATTGATATTTAAATTTTCTAGATTGAATAGGGTTTTTCTATATATGTCACTATATTATTTAAGATAGTATTTGTAATATAAACTGTTATATATTTTGTGACTGATAGTGAAGAAGTGGTGTATATATATTGAAGATATTTCGTGTTCATTATAGAGTTGTAATTATCAATGTTTTGGTATGGAAATTTTTTTAAGAAATATTTGTGAAGTAATATTTCTTATGGTTGTTTCTAAAACATGGGGTAGACATTTTCTTCGTATATCAATTGTATTGATTAATTTATTAATAATACAAGACATTTTATAGGTGATAATTGAATGAAATAATGCTTAAGAAAATATTTTATTAACTATAAACTCATTATAATTGTAACTTTTTAATTACAGTCCATCCAATAATTAACTACCTTCAATTTCTTTTAAACCCTACATTCCTAGTATTCCTAAAATATTTTGTATTCTTACTTCCAGACTATATTTTATTTGTTAAACTGTATTTAAAATCATAAATTTTATAAAATTTCACAAACCAGGCCGGGTCCGCATCCGACCCGGCGCCCAACCCGGTCCGCGGCAAGGCCCGAAGGGCGTTCCCGATCCCCACGGGCTGGCACAAGTGCTCGGGTATCAAGTTTAACAAGTGGGAACGGGTTTACACAAAATACAAGACAGAAAAACCACCAACCAGATAAATAACTGAAACTGGAAACAGACTAAAAAACAGACTTCTAAACTATAAACAAGTTTAGGTCTACAATTCAGTTAAAAACCCAAAATGAACAACAACAGGAACAGAGGACTAAACTCCAAAACCAACCTCATGCGACATGAGAAGTTGCATCCCCAAGCTACCAACACCAACCTGCACATGAATACCAACAGCAAGTAGAACCACCATCGTTGAGCACGATGCACAACCTGTAATACACAAGAAACAAGAATCTACATACACCCAAGGGTGTATTTAGGGTGTGAGCTAAAAGCCCAGTAGGATGCCACGAAGAAAAAGTTCCATGCCACAACATCAAAAGACAATTTAAAGTTCTTATTCAAAATTATACTTTCAAAATTATTTTAAAGAAAACATTTACAAACCAAATGCTAAAGGAAAACACTAAAAAGAACTCATTTGACAGACACGATTTTAAAGAGGAAGAGAAAAATTCATTATGGGAACACACACACACACACACACACATACTCATACACACATACACACACACACACACACACACACACCCACACACTCTAACACCCTAGTGGTCCTCCATATGCCGACGGAAGGCACTACGACATTGATGGTAGAGCACTATGGGTAAAATCCCTAAGGTTCATCTAGCTCGTGTGGGACCCTAGAAACCTCGTGTCTCGGTGAAACGTGGCTTAGAAGGCCACGACCCTCAGAAAAACGTGGCATAGAAGGCCACGACCCTCAGAACACGTGGCTTAGAAGTCCACGACCCTCAGATATCATATGATTTGTTAGTGTTGAAATCATCAATATAGCTAAGTGAAATAGGGACGATACCCATCCGGTTCACTAGCGCACTAGTTCTAGTCCACCCACCTAGATACCCAGGGTTTTCCCTTCTGCTCAAACATGTTCCGCATTCACATAACACGTCAGTTTCACATTTTACAAACCAAACAAGATATTTCACACAAAAGTAACCATTTACATACCAAAGCACTATTTCAAAGACACACGCACATGACATGTCTCATTTTATAAAAATACACCACTAAAAAAATTAACACATATTCAACTCCTATAAAGCACCATTTTAGCGTCATATAAATGCACCAATAAATCATTTGAGTTATTATTGAAATCATTTCAAGAAAATCCAAGAAGACCTTACACCAAAAATAGCTTGATTTTATATAGAGGCGTCACATTAAAACTTTCTACATGAGGTAACCAAGTCAAAACTTGTTTTCCATTATTCAAACAATTTTTCATTTCAACTTCAAAGGTACACAACAAGGAAACACACCAAAATTGATTCATATACATTGAAAATGTCTATTCAAATACACAAACACCTAAAGTGACTTGAAAACACCTTTCGCACCTGCCAAACAACCCTCAAAAACCTTTCAACCATGTTTCTCCCTCAAAACACCACTTAAATAAACAACTCCTCAATTTATAAAACATATCACATGTAAAATAAACCATTAAAAATCAATTTCACAAATTGACCCTTGTAAAACCTCATTGGAACTCTATAAACAATTATTAAGCACTTCTAAAATTTACCACAACCGGATCTAAAGGAAAAACATGACAATTTCGAATGACAAGTGCAACTTTCAACACGCACGCATGTTACACCATTTTTAAAACGCATTTCGTAAAACCTCTACAGCACTACCAAAACATTATAAACATAATTCGCATAATGCAATTAAACCATAGAACATATTAAGTTAAACTAAACAAACAAATTCAATTATCTAAATTATGTAAAGACATGGAACCACCTACCTCGACGTCAAACCCTGAAAATTGACGTGGAATCATCAAATTCTAGCTCGAACCCTCAATCGCGTGCCTTTTGCACCGTAAGGCACCTAGAACGAACTCAAACACATGAATTCGAACCCAAAAACCTCAAATTAAAACCCAAAAACAATCAATTAACCCACAAAACCAGACTCATAACTCACTGTAAAACCAAAAACTCAAATATAGAAAAAAAAACTAAAGAGGAGAGGCATAACTAGAGGGGTTGTAACCGCAAGGAGGAGCATCGTGCCAAGGATGTGCTCGGCCAAGGGGAGCAGCGCACCGAGGAGTGTTCACGAACAGGGAACAGAGGTGCGCCGGCCTTGGATCTCGCTGTACAGGGAAAAAAGGGTCGAGGAGTAGCTGGTCGGGAGGAAGGTGTGAGGTCTGCTGGTGGCGGGGTCGCGAAACCAAAATGGGAGGTCAACGGAGGGCGAGCGCGGCTACTGCTAGGGGGTTCGGCAGCTGAAGGTCAGGCTGTTGCCGAAAGAGCCGAGGCGGGGAGCGCTTGGGAGTGGGGGTGGTGGCCTTCAGCAGATGGGTGCACGACGAGAGGCTGGGGGAGCAAGGGAGGGAGGTGTCGAAGCTGGCCAGCAGGGTATTAGGGTTAGAGGGGGGAATTGCGGCGCGACGGGATGAAGGAAGAGGGAAAAAAATAGGGTGCAACCGGCTGGAGAGAAAGTGAGGAAGAGGGAGAGAGAAAAAAACAAGATAAAATAAAAGGAGATAAGAGAAATTATGAAATAAAAAGAAAAGAATAAGGACCCGAAGAAAAATTAATAAAAATAATATATATATATATAAATATATCTAATCCACTTAAATATAATAGTAATAATAGTTAGTAAGAATAATATAAACAATAATATTGCTAATAATAACAATAATAATAGTAATAATAATAAATTTATTAATTTTTTTGTCACTTCTTATTTTATTCTATTTTTATTTAAACAATAATTAAATTTTATTTCTTTATTACTAATTTATTTTATTTAATTATTTGACCAACGAGCAGGGTTATACGACAGCCCTGGCGAAGCCGCTCGGCTTTGCAATTATGCTTCGCCCGTGCGTCGCATGAGGACAAGCCCTGAAAAACTCACTTAATTTTATTGATTTATTATTAATTCATTTTTTTTAATTAGTTGCACATCTGTCTGGGAAACGGGGAAACGAGCGAGGCCGCGCTGTGACCTAGGAGAGGTCACATGTCTTCGACAGCGGCGCGCTAAAACGTTGTCAAGGTCAAAATGCTCATTTATCAGGGTAGAATCCTAATCGGACTCGGCCCGTATTTCATATCAAATGAAGAATAATTATCAAAAGGAGATAAAAATTATAAGATGAAAATAAAATAAAAATTCGAAACATGACGTAGTGAAAAGTCCGGGTGTGACAATTCTCCCCACCATAAAGCTTTCCGTCCCCAGAAATCCACAACTAGAACTAAACTCCAAAGTAGGAAATGACACCCCCTTGGGGTTCAGAAGGTATCCTCATGAAAAGAAAGTGAAGATAGATAAACACACCGTGCTCAGAGATAGTGACTCAAATGAAAGCCTCAAGGATCCCGTAAAACACTTTTTGGTAAGTGTCACCCACCCCAGAGTGCTAGAACACCACCAGTTGATTTCTTAAGGAAAAAAAACTCCTGCACCCACAGAAACCAACTTCACAAACCGAAACACCTCAAGCTTCATTGAACGAAAATCACACCGTTTTACTGGAACAAAGAAACAAGACCAACCCACATCCAAATAATACTCCAATAACCTAACACTAAACCATATCTAGGAACAAAGCTGAATGGCCCACCACGGGCAAGCCCGATGGGGCTCTCCACTATTAAAAACTTTCCGACGCCCGAGACGAGACTAGAAAATTGACACGAAGACGTTCGAGCGGACTCCCCGCCATTAAAGAAAAGTCCAGCACTGATTCACTCTAGAGACATTCGTGTGAGACCCAATGTGGGTCTCCCCACCATTAAGAACCTACAAACACCCAAGGAGAGACTAGAAAACCAACATAGGGAGGTCCGTGAAGACTCCCCAACATTCAGGAAAGGCCAACACCAATTTATTGTAGAGACCTTTTTATGGGACCCATCGTGGGTCTCTCCACCACTAGAACTAACAAAGGATATAGAACTTTGAATTTTTTTTAATGGTGACCAAACACCCCACCACAAGGGGTGGGGAGGGAAGGGGCCGACTACTGGGGCGTCAAAAGCATGACCCAAGACAAACCAGCATTTCCACATTCCTCGATGAGAATTATACGGATTTGAGACAGATTTACTCAATAAACTCCCATAAGGACCACTAAAGTGATTGCATCCAATGTGACGCAACCCACAATACATTAAGGCAACGAGACAGACATGCCTCCGCATAGTCACTGAAACCTTACGCAACCAAATGGTTCGTTCAAAACAAAACAACCATAGAAACAATTTATACTGCCTCTACTTTCAACACCAATGACAAAAATAAATTCGGGGTCCCATACACTCCCAGGGTTCCTGACCACGTGCCAGCTTCGCTCCGAGGCCTATGGCTGGAGCCCTGATGTTTGAAGCATCTCCTGCCTCGCAGTCAGGTATTGAGGACTCCCGAACAGAGCTTTCCCTTCTGGTGTCACACACAATCATACTACACCCGAGGAAATACCAACAGACACAACACACCATGACATCTAATTACCCTAACACTGAACATTCACCAGAACGAGATCTTAGATGGTACACACGCATCACCCATTGTTACACTGAATGAGAACATGACACCAAAAATCATCGCCAAGCACAATCATTGTTGTCGAGAGAAACATTGCACTGAGAAAGAATTTAAACTGCATCTTGAACAACACGTGATTCTTGCAGATGACTATGGTAGACTCATACGACTGGGTCTGCCAAACTAGTAGCTTAATAGGACCCTTTTTTTAAACGAAACCGTTGAAGGACCAAAGGTCATTTAAAACAATAGCCTGCACCGAAAACCCTAGGTTGCTCCCACCTTTGCACTTCGAAAAGAACTCACATTGCAACTGGTCACCAAACATGACCCTTGTTGCCGATGAAAACACTGCAACCCATTCAAGACATTGGTAAGCACTGATAACTCTGAATTGCCTTTACCATTTCCCACTATAATTTCTTTCACCGCTTTTAGGGGAACATTTAGACACAACGATGTTAAACTTCATACCCTATGACTCAAAAAACTCAAAGAGACTGAAACTCCCTTCAACTCCCCTCACATATGTCATCCCACTATGAGAGGATCTACTTAACTGAAAGGAAAAAAAGAAATGTTTTAGCATTGTCACCCAAAAGGAAGAGTCCTTACTTTAATCAACTGGAGGGTCGGCCAATGGCGAACTGCATGTGGCCGCACTTCAATTACATGTTAACGCTTTATGGGGGGTGTACAGTTGTGAAGAAAGGAATCCACGAACCCAATCAAACTGGTCCAATGACCAAGAAATATCACAAACGAACGACAAACGTGCAGGGGGAACCACTACAAGGGCTTCCCATAGCACTTTTCAAAAGATATCACTAACCACACGCTTTCTTACCAAAATACAAATAAGAAATCACACCTGGGACTCAAATCATTCAGAAAGGATCCTCGGCTCGAAACGCCTCACATCCGTCATTTCCAAAACACAAGGACACGCCACACAAACACCGTTTACTAAAACACCAATTTTTTTCCTTTAACAAAACATTTTGAAAATAAGAAAACCCAGTGGGTTGCACAAACACCAATGGCGTCCCAAGAGCCTCGCACATGCATATTCTCGTGCCGCACCGGCACCCACCTCATGTCCATCCAGTCACTCATCCGCTCGTGCCATTAACCATTTCCCTTTTCACATACACTCATGCTTGTGGTTTCCCATGAGAGCGCCAAGGATCAAAACCAATCCTTTCCATTTTTTTTCAAAACCAAAACATCTGGCCCACACTTTTCAAACCTCACACCTAATTTTTTATCTCTTTTTTTAGTGCTTCATTGAAAACATTTTCTAAGACCAAAAAATTTTTACTTAAAAACCAAATGTACACAATTCCAAAACAAAGAAATGAGGAACGGTGCAAGAGAAACTAGTGTCAGCGGGTGACTAGAACATATGGTTGGAGGCCATATGCCAATCACGCCACGGCCACGGAGGGTATTATAGGGCAGCGTCCCTAGCTCCGCATGGCTTGCCAGACTCTGCGAGTTCACTGGGACCATTGAACCTACTCCTTTTTCATTTCCCCTAAACAAAATTAACCACACCAACCAAAGGTATAGACAAACCTCAACTTGCTTTGTAACTTGAGTCTCGCCACGAGGTGTGCTGGCCAGGAACCTTACTCATAGCCAGGACGTCGAGTCCTAACAACCTTAACTCATGTCTACCATGACTCTATCCCAAAAGAAAATGACCCAAGAGAGAAAACCGTGCCCTCTGATACCATTTTGTCACAAACCAGGCCGAGTCGCCATCCGACTCGGTGCCCGACCCGGTCCGCGGCAAGGCCCAAAGGGCGTTCCTGATCCCCACGGGCTGGCACAAGTGCCTGGGTATCATGTTTAACAAGTGGGAACGGTTTTACCCAAAATACAAGACAGAAAAAACCACCAACCAGATAAATAACTGAAACTGGAAACAGACTACAAAACAAACTTCTAAACTATAAACAGGTTTAGGTCTACAATTCAGCTAAAAACCCAAAATGAACAATAACAGCAACAGAGGACTAAACTCCAAAACCAACCTCATGCGACACGAGAAGTTGCATCCCCAAGCTACCAACACCAACCTGCACATGAATACCAACAACAACAAGAACCACCATTGTTGAGCACGACGCACAACCTGGAATACACAAGAAACAAGAATCTACATACACCCAAGGGTGTATGTAGGGTGTTAGCTAAAAGACCAGTAGGATGCCACCAAGAAAAAGTTCCATGCCACAACATCAAAAGAAAATTTAAAGTGCTTATTCAAAATTATACTTTCAAAATGATTTTAAAGAAAAAATTTACAAACCAAATGCTAAAGGAAACACTATAAAGAACTCATTTCATAGACACGATTTTAAAGAGGAAGAGAAAAGTTCATTATGGGCACACACACACACACACTCAAACACAAACACAAACATACTCACACACACATACACACACACACATACACACACACCCACACACGCTAACACCCCAGTGGTCCTCCATATTCCGACGGAAGGCACCATGATATTTATGGTAGAGAACTATGGGTAAAATCCCTAAGGTTCATCTAGCTCGTGTGGGACCCTAGAAACCTCGTGTCTCAGTGAAACGTGGCTTAGAAGGCCACGACCCTCAGAAAAACGTGTCTTAGAAGGCCATGACCCTCAGATATCATATGTTTAGTTAGTGTTGCAATCATCAATCCATCTAAGTGAAACAGAGATGATACCCATCCGGTTCACTAGCGCACAAGTTCTAGTCCGCCCTCCTAGATACCCAGAGTTTTCCCTTGTGCTCAAACATGTTCCACATTCACATAACACATCACTTTCACATTTTACATAACAAACAAGATATTTCACACAAAAGTCACTATTTGCATACCAAATCACTATTTCAAAGACACACGCACACGACATGTCTCATTTTATAAAAATACACCACTAAAAAAATTAAAGCATATTCAACTCCTATAAAGCAACATTTTAGTGTCATATAAATGCACAAATAAACCATTTGAGTTATTATTGAAATTGTTTCAAGAAAATCCAAGAAGACCTTACACCAAAAACAGCTTGATTTTATATAGATGCGTCACTTTAAAACTTGATACACGAGGTGACCATGTCAAAACTTGTTTTCCATTATTCAAACAATTTTTCACTTCAACTTCAAAGGTACACAACAAGGAAACACAACAAAAGTGATTCATATACTTTGAAAATGTCTATTCAAATACACAAACACCTAAAGTGACTTGAAAACACCTTTCGCACCTGCCAAACAACCCTCAAAAACCTTTCAACCATATTTCTCCCTCAAAACGCCACTTAAATAAACAACTCCTCAAACTATAAAACATATTTCATGTAAAAGAAACCATTACAAATTGAATTTAACAAATTGACCCTTCTAAAACCTCATTGTCACTCTATAAACAATTATTAATCACTTCTAAAATTTACCACAACCGGATCGAAAGGAAAAAACATGACAATTTCTAAAGACAAGTGCATCTTTCATCACGCACGCATGTTACACCATTTTTAAAACGCATTTCGTAAAACCTCTACAGCACTACCAAAACATTATAAACATAATTCGCATCATGCAACTAAACCATAGAACATATTAAGTTAAACTAAACAAACAAATTAAATTATCTAAATGATGTAAAGACATGGAACCACCTACCTCGATGTCAAACCCTGAAAATTGACGTGGAATCTTCAAATTCTAGCTCGAACCCTCAGCCGCATGTCGTTTGCACCATAAGGCACCTAACACGAACTCAAACACATGAAATCGAACCCAAAATCCTCAAATTAAAACCCCAAAACAATCAATTAACCCACATAATCAGACTCATAACTCACTGTAAAGCGAAACACTCAAATATAGAAAAAAAAACTAAAGAGGAGAGGCATAACCGGAGGGGTTGAAACCGCAAGGAGGAACATCGCGCGAAGGATGTGCTCGGCCAATGGGACCAGCGCGCCGAGGAGTGTTCACGCACGGGGAACAGAGGCGCGCCGGCCTTGGATCTCGCTGGATAGGGAAACAAAGGGTTGAGGAGTAGCTGGCCAGAAGGAAGGCATGAGGTCCGCTGGTGGTGGGGTCGCGAAACCGAAATGGGAGGTCAATGGAGGTTGAGCGCGGCTGCTGCTAGGGGGTTCGGCAGCAGAAGGTCAGGCTGCTGCCAAAAGAGCTGAGGCAGGGCGTGCTTGGGAGCGGGGGTGGCGGCCTTCAGCGGATGGGTGCACGACGAGAGGCCGATGGAGCAAGGGAGGGAGGCGTCGAAGCTGGCCAGCAGGGTATTATGGTTAGAGGGGGAATTGCGACGCGACGGGATGAAGGAAGAGGGGAAAAAATAGGGTGCAACCAGCTGGAGAGAAAGTGAGGAAGAGGGAGAGAGAGAAAAAACAAGATAAAATAAAAGGAGATAAGAGAAATTAAGAAATAAAAAGAAAAGAATAAGGACCCGAAGCAAAATTAATAAAAATAATATATATATATATATATATCTAATCCCCATAAATATAATAGTAATACTAGTTATTAAGAATAATATAAACAATAATATTTATAATAATAATAATAATAGTAATAATAATAAATTTATTAATTTTTTTGTCACTTCTTATTTTATTCTATTTTTATTTTAACAATAATTAAATTTTATTTCTTTATTACTAATTTATTTTATTTTATTATTTGACCAACGAGCAGGGTTATACGATGGCCCTGGTGAAGCCGCTCAGCTTTGCAATTAGGCTTCGCCCGTGCTTCGCATGATGACAAGCCCCGAAAAAACTCACTTAATTTTATTGATTTATTATTAATTCCTTTTATTTAATTAGTTGCACATCTGTTAGGCAAACGGGGAACCGAGCGAGGCCGCGCGGTGACATACGAGAGGTCACATGTCTTCGACAGCGGCGTGCTAAAACATTGTCGAGGCCAAAATGCTCATTTATCAGGGTAGAATCCTAATCGGGCTCGGCCCGTATTTCATATCAAAAGAAGAATAATAATCAAAAGGAGATAAAAATTATAAGATTAAAATAAAATAAAAATTAGAAACATGACGTAGTGAAAAGTCCGGGTGTGAAAAAAAATGATAGATTTTTTGTGACTAATTAATTTCAAAATTTTAAAAGAAAATGATACATTTATTGACCCCACATGGTGTTTAGGTATTTACCATGAGACTATTTTGAATAGTATTAGAGTTATCATCATGTATTTTTATAATGACCATAATATAAATGATTTTTTAAGGCCTGATAATATTTATGTCTTGAAATAGTTCACATATATTATGTTAATATCATGGTCCATTAAATATTTTATTTATATAATTATTAGATCTATAATTAATGAATATAGCTATATAATTATTTTGTTAGTATTAATGTTTATTTTGATACATTAGGTTCTTTCTTAATGTATATATTGATAAATGTGGTTCTTTTCCTTTGAATAATTGTGAAGTTATAACTATTATTTATAATACAATGTTGTAAATTATATAACAGCTATAAATTTTTTTTATCTATTCATTTAGAAAATGGGTTTTACATTTTTATATGAATAAAAACTGTATAATGTAATTTTTGATATATCAAAAATATATATGAGTGATATAAAGAATCTATTATTATAAAGATTTAAATATTTTGATATAAGCATAAAGATATTTACATGTTTGAGAATGAAACAATTGAATATTTATTTACATGTCTGAATATGGTTATAAGTACTACTAGAGTTTTTAATGATAAAAATGAAATATATAAAGCGATGTAGAAGATTATCGTAATTATATGGAAGTTTTTTTTTCAAATGTTCATAAACTTAAATAAATTATTATAGATACTTTTAAAATTATTTTCTATATAATATTTTATCTTTTTATAATATTATTGTCCAATTATATGTGATGGAAAAGTGATACATAATTTTAAATTAAATCCATGAAAAAAAATCTATTGAAAAAATAAGAATAAAGAATTATTTATGATGAAGGTGGAAATTAAAATTTTAAACTATTGTCCTTGATTTCATTAATTTTAATCCTATGAAGAAACAAGAAAAATGGTGAATTTAATCTAAAATTTTTCAACTATGGATATATAAAATAGTTTTCTAATTTGGTATAAAGAATTAAGTGGATATAAGTAAATTAAAAATGAATCAAGAAAAATATTATAAAAATCATTTTAAAAATTATATAGTTATTAAAATTGTTTCAAATAAGATGTAAAATTTATTCTAGAACTATGTTAAAGAATTTTTAATGTGTTACTAATTAAATTTCATGTGATGAAAACTTAGTTTAATTAGACTTTTATGGGATTCAAAGGATCAAATAATATTTATTTGTCAAAAAAATGCATCATGAAACCCAAATCCCAAAATCACCATTTTATGGAATTCATTCCATGCATAATATATAATAAATAATATGTGTTCCTAACATATATGCTTTCCAAAAATCATTTTTTTAAACATACATATGATTAGTATGGTTTAGAAGTAGCTAAAGGACTCCTTCCTCTATAGTGTATTCAAGAGATAACATAATCAGCCAACATTTGGGTGAGATTATCATTTATACCATTGTATTTTAGTATCTATAGAGGTAAAGGATTAAGTGGATGTGAAATTCGATGTGAATATTTTATAGGAATTATTGAAGAATCATTCATGGCCTTCATCCAAGTTATATAGTCCTTAGGGATCCTCTTGGATATTTTATAGAATATATTTAAATATTATAAACATTTGAGTAATGTTGAACGTAAAAAAAATTTGTATCCAATGTCTAAATAGTACATATATTTATCATATAAATGAATTTGATTATCAAAAAATACCCATTTTATAAAATATTTATAATCAATTTTTTCTTTTAAGTTAAAATTATAAAAACCGTAGTACTCAATGTTAAACTACCTAAATGAATCATAAGAAAACCGTGTGAAATGAAAATTTTGAATCATCATTGTCTTATGATATAACCCTAATGTACAATATGATACACATAGAAAGATTTTTTTTACAATATAAATATATAATAATAAATGATAAACTCAATGAATTAAATGATTCATTTTTTAACATGGATGGTATACAATATCACATTAGCATATTTTATTAGCATGGTAATAATATACATTAAGTTTTATCGGAAATATCCATCAACAAGAATCTTAAACTAAAGACATATAGATTTTTTACAATTTCAGATTATATAATATCATATAAAATAACTTGTGTAATCATATTTGAAATTATTTTTTGGATATTTTAAAAACACCTTGGTAAATCAATCATGGACATCGCCATTTATCAAAGCATGTGCAATATCATTTCT
The DNA here is from genome assembly GCA_963277665.1 of Viscum album. Lineage (NCBI taxonomy): Eukaryota > Viridiplantae > Streptophyta > Magnoliopsida > Santalales > Viscaceae > Viscum > Viscum album. Next base: position 716,364,062 of record OY728138.1, on the reverse strand, counting down.
TTATTCATCCAAAACTCCTTTTAAAAAAATACTATTTTTGTTTTATATGTTCTATCTGTGATTAATAAAACATTATATCCTTTAATTCAATAAAAAATATGTGATCCCATAGGTTATCATACTGTTAAAAAAAATAACAATTCATGAATCCATAAATTTATGGAATGGAAAATATTTAGCAATGCATTAATGCTACTCAAGCTACAATGGTATATGAATCGATCTTCATTCATAATGTGTATCTCAATACATGCATCCTCCAACATTAACATATACAAAATTAAATAATATTGTAATCCATTGGATCAAAACATTGAGTAACCCCAAGACATAGACTATATAAATAAAATATATTTACATATATGTTCTCAATATTTTGAGTGTAGACTAACTTGATTGATACAAAATCACATGGTATTCAAAAAAATCTATGGGAAAATCACATGTCACACATCAAAATGTATTGGAAAATAATATACACCTCATGGTAATATGTGCATACATTTCCACATTCTATCTTATTCAAGGTGATGGATGTCATACCTATCATATAAGAAGAAATATAACATCTTAGAAAAGAATCAATTGAAAAAAAATGATGAACAACATTCCCTATAACCCCTTGAGAATCTAATTATCATGTTTGTATTAATTATGGTATCAAATCATAATGTTTATCATGCTAGTTATACTTCCAACCTTATGCATGGGGATTCAATTTAAAACATTTTTCAACAGTCTATCAATGATGTTCTGTGCAACAATTCATATCAATATAAAATAATATCCATAATAAACATTACATTTCATCTTAACCTATAATAATATATTATGAACATCAATTAGAGATAAATAAAAGTTATATTTTGAATTTCCATTATCATTTCCCATTTCCTAATATAAGAAACTACACTAAAATAAGGATAAATTAAAGAATACATTTTCTATAAAATGATACATTTGTATTCTTAAACACCATTAATAATAAATAAAAAATCATAAAAAAGTTATTTTCTAATAATATCCATTATGATAAACTAAAATAGAAGTCTATGTTAGATAAAGTTTTAGGAGTTTTGTAAACACATTTTATTTTTATTTAATTCCTTGTAAATCACTATGTAACCATGTGATAAAAACTCCAACAAAACTTATTTAGTGAGAAAAATCCATAAAACAAATATGTTTTAATAAAATAGTTACTTAGGAATCATATCCTAATGTTAAAATCATTGAAAATTTTATTTAAGCTCCTTTAATAAACTATATTAAATGTAATGATTTTAATAACTTATGTTATCTTCTTAGAACTTGTTCCATGTTAATTTACATCATCATAAAACCTTTCCATTCAAATACTTCCTTTGGAATTATTGTGGTGATTTAATGTATCTATTTGAAATATTTCATAACCAATATATAGAAAACAAAGTCAAGATATAAAATGGCATTAAACATGAATTAGACCAGTAAAAAATCATATTTTTTATAATTTTAATTTCTCAATGTTTACACATACCCACACTAGTCACTTATAAACTATGTTATATCCATAATATCATAATAAGTCTCGCAAAATATTTTTTTTTTGCAAATAACACTTATTTCCATTTAGTTTCAATATTTATAAAATAAACTATATTTAGTAATATCTCACATATTATTATCTATGTTTTGTGTATTATTCTAAAAAAATACTTTTAAAAAAAACATGTCACTGTTGGCAGAGGAAAATATTTCACTCGTATTTTTAAAATTATATTGAATAATATATTTTATCCCTTTTGGAACTAAAAAGTGTGTGCCATGAACTTTTCCAAGGTGTCACGATACCATCCTCACATGGATGAAATATGTCATATTTTAAGTGAACAATATTTCATTGGAAAAATTAAAATATGATAATTCAATATGCAACATAATATCATAGACATGAATGTATACAAATTTTTGAAAAACATATCAAAATTATGTGATATAATTGTGAGAACCTTACAGCCGATGTAAGCCATGTGTTTTTTCTATTACTAAAAAAATTTGTGTTGAAACCATAAGACATTTTTTAGGTTATTATAGGATCTTTTTTCCATGAAAAGAAACATGCTACTAGGAATCCCAAAGGGGGAAATAGTTCTTTTCACTTAATTTTATTTGAATTATCATGATTAAAAAGTGGTATTATGGATAAAACTTTATGGAATTTTAAATTATGCTTAATTATTTCCCAAACTAAATTTGACAAAGGAAATTCATAAAAAAGAAGATTTATTCAGGATAATTGTGATTAATGTTTGGAAATATCATCAATAACCTTTCATTTTTAAACAATTTCATCATTATAAGTACTTATTTGTAGTGTGATCACGGAGTTTCTATGTGGTCATGTGCTTCCTTCACAAAAAAATCATTCAAAAAGTACTGATAGATGTGCATTGTAGTTTAATTCTTCCTTCGTGAATAAAGTAATTATGGTAATAATAGTGTGATTCTATACAGTCACATGCTTCTATGAGGTATGAAGTCACTAATTGAGTTTTGATTAATATTTCTTTGTGGTATCATTATCCTTTCATGAATGAATTCATTCACAGATCACTGATGATATTCTATCAAAGCTACTCGCCCATGTCTTAGTTAATGTTTGTTTATAGATAACTGATGTACATTCATTATAGTTTTGTACATCTTATGTGGCCTGAATTTCTTGTATTACACTACTCATAAGTACCAGAAGGTACATAGAATATTTTTACATTACTTCCTCTCCAACATAAAATTTTAAAAGAATGGTTCCACATAAGTCGTTCATGTTAATGTCCGCCCTCATAAAAAATCCATCATTGGGTAGCCTATTAAAATACCCCACCCCCTTAAGATGGGCTCTCATGAATCCTTATTTTTGAAGGACACCCTTTAATCCACTTTCATTAAGGTCCCTCATGAATACAAATTTTCAATGAATCCTTAATAATCTGACATCACAAAGGACCCCCATGAATCCCTCATTCTGAAGGATTTATAAAAATCCAACATTTTAATAAACTTCTACATAGGTAATTCAAAGTGGACTCATGTGAGCCCTAATTTGTTAAGGAATCCAATGAACTCCATTCTCATAGGTCCACTCATGTAAATATCTCCTCGAGTGTAATTTATCTAATGTTTTATGTGAATCATACCCCTTCATGTAGAATCCTAATGCTATGTCAAGTTGAAGTTTGCTATGTTGGGACTGGTCTATTCTTAATGATCCATGACCATAATGGATTTAAACTATACAGGTTTACTTAATAAATAAACCAAATTATGATTAATTAATATTATTTCAGATCCTTCCTTTTCTTCATTTCATGAATATTGGTTAAATTGATCCAAATGACTATATATAGGCCTTTTACTAGTTATAATACCAACCCTTTCCATTCCTCCATCCTCATTTAAATACAAATAGAAAATAAGGTATAAAACCATATATGGGACTCATAGAATGTTTAAACCCCAAACATTCGATTATTATTTCCTCAAACACATACAAATAGATTAGAGATGGAAAACCATAAATGGTCCTGAAATAGAATTAATTCCCAAACATTCAAATCATCCATCCAAAACAAGAAAGCAACATATAGTGGTGGAAAACCATATTTGGGCTTTGAACTAGGTGTATGTACCAACCATCCTATTTTATATTCATCATATATTTACCTATATATTAGAGGTTTCCAACCATATATGATACTTTAAATGGGTGTAAATCCCAATCTTTCTGATCATTCATCCTCATCTTGTTATTGATTAAAAAGTAGAAACTTGAATATATGCCACCTACTAGATGTAATACATAAACCTTATTATCTAATTTATTTTTCTACATAGCATCATAAATGAGTTGTAAATTCTATTTAACACCCTGAAAAAAAAATTAGGACAATAATAAGCTCATTAGATTTCATAACACATAACATCGAACAGTAAGCAATTGTAATATTCTATAAAAAATATTATTATTTAAATATGACCATTTTTACTTAGTAATTAATTTTAGGGCTTGAATCTGAATAAACATATTGTGAAAAATTTTATAATTTTCGTACTTTGTATTTATTAATGCTTAGTAATTAAGAATACAATTTTTATTAAAGTTGTTTTATTTTTCAAAAAATCATTTTCTTCAAAAATGATTTTTATATCATTTAATGTGTTGAAATTTAAATTAATTTATTCCAATTTAATAATTTTCTAAAAAAAATCAAAGTAATTCTTAAATTCAAAATTTCAAAACTAAATTTGGGTGATATTTCAAAATATTTATAAAATGATAATTTTTTTAGTGAATAATTAAAAATATCAATTTTTCATATACATAGATTTCTTTTCATTGTATAAAATATTTTAAGTAACCACCTATTACCTATTTGTATTTTAAGTGAAATATGATATATTTTATCAATTGTAATACCATATATTATATTTTAATCAGAGCCACTAATTATTTTTATATATGTTAATTTTTAATCTTAAAAACACATTTTTTTAAAAACTACTTTCATTGAGTTTTACACGTTTATATTAAAAATTATTTATGTAACTTATAGTTTTTGAAACATTAAACTTTTATGTAATATTTGTAATTAGTAAGTTAAAATTTAGTAAATTGGTTTATTTTTTTATTATGAATAGAAACCATGATAAATTATTTTCACCTTTGTAAGTGAAAATTGGGAGAAACGGGGATAAAACTAGGAGATAAGGTCACAAAATCAACCAAATGCTTTAACTTTATTTCTTAATATAGGATAAATTCGACCATATCCAACCCAAATTATTATACATTTTATTTTGGTTTCAGTTTATGACAATAATGACATTTATATTATTTTATGCAAAAAAAATCTAAAATGTCACTCTCTTGGTTTTTAATATCAAAAGAATTAAATAGTGATAAAAAACTAAAAGTTGGGATATAATTATATTTTAAGTATTATTTAAATTTTTTATCATTATAAATTATTTTAATTTTTACTTATAAATTATTTACATTAAATTCTTACACAATGCTGACATCGTGTTTCTTCAAGCAGTATAAAATTCACGTCAACACTTTCAATCAATAAAATAGTAAAAATTATTACATTTATAGTTTCCAATAATTTTATATATTAATTTAAAATTTTATGTATTTTTTAAGGGTATATATTCTAATTATGTTTTTTATAATAAAGCCTTTGAATTGAAAATAAATAAATATTGTTAAAAATGACTGTAATGATATTTTGTGAAAATTAATATATTATAAAATTATATAAAAAACATTCTAAAAATTAAACAGAAAAATTAGTTTTATAAATGGTATATAATTTCATACCTCTTCCATTTATGAGAAATTTTATACTTTATATGTTAAATTATATTCCTCTAACATTGAAAATGTTGTTTCTTTTTTATGGATAGAAGTAGTTAATGAAGGGGTTAACCAAAAATGTAAGATTTAAAATGATATCTAAAACTATATAAATATTAATAAATAATTATATGATCACCATATCCTCTTTAATTTATAATAAATTTCATTTTTGGGATGCCTCTCCAACAATTTATCATTTTTATATTTTAATATTTTAAAAAATTACATGACTACCCCTTCCCTCACTTATAAAAAATATACCCCTTCCATATTTTCATTACACCACTATGAGATGTGTATCTCTTCCAAAAACTATAAATTTCTCCTCTAAAATATTATATAATTAATTAAAGTATATTTTTTAATTAAAATACTTTATATGGTTTCTTATGAGTAGATATAATGGAGAACGGTCGAAGAAGAGGTAATAATCCTACCCAAACTATTTTAATTTATTACTTATTCTACCACCTCTAGATCTATTTTATTCATCATAAAATTATAAATTAAGTATCCTATTTATATATTTAAATGGTATTTTTATTATGAAATCTTTATTATTCACCCTTTTATATCAAATTGGATGTTGAATTATCTCATGTATATATGTGGACTACCACCTGCACATAGTGATATGAATCATTTTCCATGACCATCTTTCATGGATGGTTATTATGATTAATTTAATTTATATTTATTATTTTTATGATGAAATTATTCTTATGTAATTATAATACTGTATCCCCATTATAAAATTATCTTCTATTGGAAATCAAATACATTAGTCATGTATACGTGTATGTTAGATCCTCTGTGATGTGATGTGATTCATTTTTAATTCCTAATTTAAATAGATACTAATAAGGATATAATTAATGAATATATAAGATATATGTGATATAATAATTATTTTTTATTTTTTAGTTATTATTTACCTTTATTTTATTCCATTCGTCAAAAAGTGGAAACAACATTCATATGTATATACAACCATCCATCTCCATGAACATTGTAAATCATTTCTCTATATATATACCATAAATAAATGATTATAAATTGTTATATATTGATGATATATTATATTAATATCATTAATATATTTTTATATACAATGTAACCTAGATCAATGTACAATCATATAAACTACTAAACCAAAATACTCTTTAGAAACAAAAATCACTAACACTTAAAAATGACAAAATCAAAAAGGAATTATAAATAAATGGGTGTCAAAATAACATAGGTGGAACATATATGATACTAAAATTATTTAAATTATTATTATAATGATTTATGGAAATTTTAATTTCATTATACATGGTTTTATAGTCTTTTTTATGAAATCCAATCTTGAGGTATGGGTTTTCTCATATCACATTTATTTCTATGAGCCATATGCCATATTCACTAATGTTTATTTTGTGTGGTGTATATGCTACCCATGAATGTATTTTTTAATTCCTATTATGATAATTATATTTGCTTACAAATACATAAATGTTTATCTATTTAATGTGGTTTTGATTGTGTAATTACAAAAATTGTAAGGGTTTATCATCTCAAATTTCCTTCTATGGGACATATGTTATGATATAAACCTATCATATTTAATGAGGTGTTTATAAAACACCATGTACATGATATAGCATGAATCTCATTGTGATAATTATACTTAATGTTTCATTTGATCACATCTATCCATGATTTTTATGATTAAAAATTTTATCAAAGTGGTAAGAGATTTATGTTACAATCTCATTATTTATCGAAATTGTTCGTGATTACATTTTTGGTGATAATGTTTTATTATATAACTATTTTAAAAATATTTAATTTAATTATAATATATATATATATATTTAATGTTTCTAATTCATTTTTCTCTTTTTACAAACTCATGATTCAGAAATAACATTTTTAAAGGAAACTGGATTTATTTTTGTTGTTGGTCGAAAATCCTTTTTTCTTGTCCATGTTTGATAAACATTTTTTCAAAAATAATTTTATATTATAATATTATTTATTGAAGTAATTTTTACACATTATGGGATATTTTTTTAATATTTATCTTTTTTTTTGTTTTTTCAAATAACTCACTTCTAACTTCTTACCAAAAAATTGAAAAAGTCATTGTTTAAACATACACAGACTGAAAAAAAATTACTACATAATTATATATAAATTATTTTAATATTAAATTTAATGATTCAAATATACATTTCAATGAAAATTTTTTCCATGATTTTTAGTAGATTTTTAAATTTTTAATATGTGATTTTAAACTAAAAGGTGTATTTTCTCATGAAATGATTTAAATATACTTTAAAGGAAAATTTCATATATGATAACATCATTAAATGTTACTTATAAATTGTGGGGGTGTGTGATCCGTTGAGAGAATCCACTTTAATTATTTAGATGGCTTATATTGATGATAAATTAATTATTATTCTATTAAACATGTATCTTTTTGATTTTTTAATTATGTTATGATGAATCCTTTATGAAAACTATTTATTTCACATGTGTTATGTTAGGATTAAATGTGTATAAACTTGTTTAATTTCTATAGTTAATGCTATTATGAATTTTTATGATATCTTGTCACACCAATGCATTATTTTCATTATCTGATCAGTGGACCTAAAATTATTTATCCTCCAATTTATTATGTAAACATAGATATCTCAAGAGATAATAATGAATATAATGAAGAGTGAACCAAATTCAAAAATGGGACTCTATCAACTATGATAGAATTGGGAGTCAACCTTTACTATGGATACAATGTAATGGGGAGTGAATCCAATTCACTATGATAGTTTTCATATTGAATCTTAACTAATGATATGATGAAATGTGGTGTGAACCCAATACACTATGATAGTATTGGTAGAAATCATTGACTAAATAATTATTTTCTATGCTAATGTGTATGAAAAAACTTATATCTTATTCCAATGTTATTCCCTCATGGCTCATTTTATTTTATTCCTTTATTATTAAAGTCTTGGTAAATTCCATGATTTATGTTATGAATCAATATTATGATCAATGATATTCATGGTATTGTTTTCAAATGTTAAGAACATTTTATCTTACCCTTATACTCATGTTCTAATCAAGTTATCATTGATATCTTCGTTTTTTCCCATACTGATCATATAAGATCACTCTTTCTTATGTTTCCTTTGTATAGGTTATGTAAAAATAATTTTTGTACAGTTTTTCTATAATGAGTACAATGCGGGAATAACATTGTTGGATATGTTAGAGATCTTTAATGAAATAAGAATACTATGTATCTAGTCTCCAAGGATACTAAAGCATTATGGAACTCGAGTGTGTATTTATAAAATATATTTAATATTCATCCAATAGGATTCAATATTTTTATTTAAAAATATGGGGTTGATGTACCATATATGTCCCACCTAATAGGTATCAAACCCAACCTCTCAATTATACCTTCATTTTCTATTTAGCATCAAACATGAGATAGGGTAAAAAATATATATTGGAAACCTATTAAGTGGAAGTACCAACCTTTCTAGTCTCCCATCCTTGCCTAGTTACTAGTATAAAAGAGGGTGTACAACCATATATAGGCCTTTAACGAGGAGAAAAAACCCCAAACATCTAGTCATCCTTCTACATCTAGTTACCAACTTGTTGTGTGGGAAAAGGTATATATGGGCCTCCAAGTATTTTTTAGTCCCCAAAAATCCTTTCTTCCTTGTAAAGTTAACAAAAGAAAGATGTGGAGAACTATATATAGGAATCCTACATGGTGTAATATTAGACCATTTTATCCTTCATTCATAATCCAATTATCAATATAAAGAAGGTTAGATGACCCAATATATGCCTCCTACTAGTTGTAATCCCCAAAAGATTTAGTCATCTTCCCTCTTTTAATTACCAGTAGAAAAGATGTGGACAACCATATATGGTCCTCGTACTTTGTGTAATCCCAAAACATTACACTCATAATTTATTATCTAATTTAAAATATACAAGACAGAAGGTACTTTTATATGGGCCTCCTACTAGGTGTAAGCCCCAAAAAATTCTAATAATACTTATATTCTTAGATAGAAATAAACAAGAGGTATAAAACAAAATATGGGCCCACACTAAGTGTAATCCAAGTCTTTTTTAGCCTTCCTTACTCATCTACTTACAAATAGAAATCTGAAAAAACCATATATGGGTTCCTACTAGGTTTAATCCCTAACCTATCCAGCCTCCCTTTCTTATATTGTTACCAATATACATAATAATCAATAACCATATAAGGACTTTCTACTATGTGTAAGCCGTAATAGTTCCAGTCTTCCTTCTTCGTCCACTTACCAACAAATAGGAGGTCAGAAATCATATATGGTCCTCTTATTAAGGGTAATCCCCAATATTTTCTATCTTCCGGCCTTATTTAGTAACCATCACATAGGATGGTGAGCAACCAAATATGGGGATCTTATTAGTTTTATGACTAAACAGGTCCATTCTTCCATCCTCATCTAGGTATCAATAACTAGGAGGTGGACACCCATATATTAATCTCCAGCTATGTGTATTCCCCAACCATTCAATTCTTCTATCCTTATCTAGTTAACAATATACAAAATATATATATCATATATTGTCCTCCATATATGTTTAATACCTTAACTTTCCAGTATAATTTCCTCATCTAGTTACCAATTGATAGGATATGGTCTATCATATGTTTTATTGCTACTATATATGGGATTCAATATTTCCAATATTTCCTCCATATCTAGTTACAAATAAATTTTGTGGTGAAAACCCTGATATGTGTCACCTAATTGGTTTATGACTAAGCCTTTCTAGTTTTCCTTCCTCATATAGATACTAAAATTGAGAATGGAATAAAACCACCTATGGGACTCCTACTATGTCTAATCCCCAACTCATTCTTTCTTTTTGTAATTCATAAAATATGACTTGTTCCTTAGTGAAGCCAAATGTGTAAACCCACTCAATACCCAATTGTATCCCCTTCCATGATTTAGATGTCCTTATCATGTGATGTTAAATGTTTTAGATTAGTGATGACCTATAAAAAATATATATAAAATGAAAACTACTAAGGATTTGATTTTTATTAACCATTATAAAATAGGTTCCTCTTTGATGGTCAACCATAAATCCATAAAATAAATCTTGTGCCTCCAACTAGGTGTAAGCCCCATCTATCCAAGTCTTCCTTCCATTTCTAGTTACTAATATATAGATGGCGGGAATTCTTGTGTGTGCCTCATACAAGGTATATTCCAAAATAATACCCTCTCTTATTTAGTTACTTTAAAAGGTATGAAATGTCTTATTAAATGATATAAAACAAAATTGATTATATTTCCTTTCATATAGATTGATAGGAATCCTATTTCATGGGATTAGTGATAATTCCACAACACATATTGTATCCTTTTGTTTGATCCTGATGTCTTTATATATTATGATAATTTTCAGAGATCATTCCTATAATGATATAAACTGTTTAGTTCTTAGACACATGGATTAAATGGGAGACATTGTAATGTTGAGTGAACAAGGTTTTTCTTATGACTTTTCCATTCCTTCTTGTTTTGAAAATCACAAACACTGTATACTTAAGAAAATCTATATTTTACTTCTCTAAGAAAAATTTCCTTCCTTAAAGAAATTTACCTAACCTAGATTTCCTTATACATATCAAAATTCTTCTTAAGTGTAAAAATCAGATTCATATAAAAAACATCAGAATCATGTAATACTTAGATATGAAGAATTCTGTTTTAGGATCCGAATTCTAGATATGAAGTGTAATGACGTTCCACTCCGAATTCTGGATATGAACTGTAACAAAGTTCCACTTCTAATTCAGGATACAAACTCTAATAAACTTCCATTCTGAATTCTGGACACGAACTCTAACAAAGTTCAACTCCAAATTCTAGACTCTGAACTTCTTTGAGTTCGACTCTGAACTTCTTTGAGTTCGAATTCGAACTTCTATAACTTCAACTCCGAACATTTACTAGTTCGACTCCAAACATCTATGAGTTTGACTTCGATCTTCTATGAGTTCGGCTATGAACATTTTCTAGTTTGACTCCGAACTTCTAAAAGTTCAACTCCAAACTCTGTAAGTTTAGATTCTAAACTCTGGTAAAACCAGACTCCGAATTTCCTTTGAAATTCAAACTCCAGATTTCTACATAATTTAGGTTCCGAATTCCTATAAAATAGAATCCAAATATATTTTTATTATAGATTTCGAATTCTATTTTGGTTAGGCTACAAACTTTTATTTTCTTACATTCTGAACTATAGTTTTACATATGCTTACACGTGTTTCATTACTAAACGATGTCGTTCTTTCAGTTACAAATTTTTTGTTATAAAATGATGCCATCCATTCTATTTCTAACTAAGTGTTGGTCAAGTGACACGTATATATGTCCCCTCAAAATTTATGGAAAATATGATTGTTGGAGGAGGGATCCAAACGTTCCAACCGAGCCTATAAATAGGAGCTCATTTGAAAGAGCTGAATACTGAAGTTGATCAATCTAGAGGCCACATGCTGTTAAGGTGATCTCTAGAGAGAGAAGATTTTTCATGACTTGTGTATACTAAACTGCTCGTTCAGATTTATTCGTGCGACTCCTAATGTTTGTGATTAAATTTGAGGGCTTCCGGGGAAAGGAAGATAGAGGTGTCGACTACCTTAAAGTTGAGGGATTCCTTACTGAGGAAGACAGGGGTTCCAACTACCTTCAAGTTGAGGGCTTCCGAGGATAGAAATACAGAGACTCTGATCTTTGTATCGAGGGCTTACCCTGGTGTGGGTAAGACAAACTTTCTTGAAATTATAAATCAAGGGACCTTTATCCAAGTTTGTTGGATACCCCTATCTTTGGGTTTAAATACTCATATCTTGTTACTTGTAGTTTTACTACATGTTTTTCTACTACATATTTGTATTGTAAGGAAAGTATAATATTCTTATATTTCCTTACACTTGTACTCTATTTAATTTAGATTCTATACGCTTTAAGGTAGAATCTCATATTTGAAACTTTGGATATGATTCAATTTCTAGATCCATATTTCTAGAATCAGTTTTTCGGAATCACTTTCCAGATTTAATAATGTGCATAGAACTAGAAGTTTGTAACTTCATACTTTGTCCCAATAATTCATTGGTGTTAGAGGTGTTGTGAATTTGCTTAGTTTAAATTTTTTAAACTTATATCTTTCCTTTTTTAAGGAAATTTTTAAAGTGTACAATTCACCCCCGCTCTTGTATATTGATCATCGACATTGTTATTTAGATCCTACACATGGTATCAGAGCAGGTCTCTGAAATACTTATACTCACATATATGTTTTTATTGCTCAGTTTTTCACTGTTCTATATTTTCCTTTATTTGGAATATTTTCCATGCTTAGGGATATTTTCCTTGATTTCGAACTTTTGTTATTAACAAGTTTTTGTGTAGAATGTTTTTTTAGGATTGCAGGTTTAAATGTTGGTTCTATTGACAACCTAAATCCTACAAGACCACCAATTCTTGATGGAAATGATTATGAATATTGGAGAGATTGAATGAAGACATTCGTTATCAATACTAGAGTAGATTACTTTGTTATCCTTTATGGTGGTTATAAAATTTATGATAAGGAAGTAAGTGCTTTCACAAACCAAGAAAAGCATGATTATCAATTAAACTATAATGTATGCAATACTCTCCTATGTTCAATGAATAGGAACATATATAGCCAAATTTCTTCTTTTAAAACAGCTAACTGTATATGGAAGAAACTTGAAGTTACTCATTTTGGTAAATCTAAAGTGATTGAGACTAGAAGATCTATGTTGAGAGCTGAATATCATGGTTTTATCTTTCCTTATGAAGAACCTATAAGCAAAGTACAACAAAGGTTTATGACTATCTTGAATGGATTAAAATCCATGGGAGAGAAAGGTCTGGATGATGAAGCTCTTGTAGATAAGATTATTGATATTATTCCCAATGAGTGGGAATCAATGTGAAAAAGATGCAGATGAGTTAGAGAGGCAAGAAAAAATGAAAAAGATGAAGAAAAAGATGTCTGAAGCTGAGCTTGTACAATATCTATTAAGAGATACTGAAATAGATTCTAAGAAGATTCCCATTATGGAAACCTCTGATGTCTAACCATTACCAGAGACTCCTGGGAAGAAGTACTCCACTCCGGAAAAGTCTAAGGGTAAAGAGGTTTTTGAAGAAGCAGAAAAAAAGTTGGTCAAAAAATAGAGGAAGAGGTTGTTGAGGAGGAAGAATAAGGAAGTATTTATCTAGATGACCTAATTAAACAAGTAGAAGATTATCAAGAAAAGGGTAAATCCATAAAACTTGTCACTCCTGGAATGGGAGTAGAGAATGAAGGAAGGAAGGATGATGAAAATGAAGAGGAATAGAAGGAAAATGTTTTATCTGATGAGGATGTAAGCTATGAGAAGCATTATCTTGATGAAGGAACAGAGAAGGAGAAACCAGATGAAGACAAGATTGTTCAAGTATCTGAATCCGAGGAAGAATCTCTTAATGAGGAACCCATTCTGAAAACTGATAAAGGAAAGCAAGTTCTAATGGATACACCAACAAAAGATATCACCAGGATGAAAGAAGTTGGTTGTTCTTCTAAAAGGAAGTTGGTGAAAATTGAAGAAGAACAATCCCCAAGAAAGTTATCAGATTCGGAATCTTTAGCACAGGGTCATGACTTTGTTGTTGAATCATTGAAAAAGTTGGTGGACACCATTTTGATATTTCCCACTATTGACTCCAGATGCGAGATGCTTTAATATAGTCTAAATAATAAATAGGAATCCCTATCCATGGTGATGGATAAGTGTGTGAAAATTGAAGCTGACCAAAGAAATTTTTTCATCAATTATGTAGTTCATAGAAGATCGTGCAACAAAATCACCCTTTGGTCAAAGAAGGTGGATGATGACCTGGTTGAGTTTGAAAAATTTCAGAATGAGGTAAAAGATGCTTTTGATACTGAGGATGGAAAGATAAATAATCTTCAGGATGAGTTGATCATTGAGTAATGTTCTCAAAATCAACAAGTGAAGGATTTGAATGGGAAGGATAACTCTCTTGCTCAAATTTTATAATGGATAGAGATCTCCAGATTGAGCTCGAAAAAATCTTATAAAGAAAGATTAGTTACTGAAGATGCAAGAAGAGGCCATGAAGGCTCGGGAAGAAGTCTTGAAATCTCAAGATGAAAGGATAAAATCTTTGGAGAAGCTAGCTGATGAGGATGAAAAAACTTGAAGAAGCTTAAAACCTTGTTAAAGTAGCTTATTTGGAAGGAAAAGGAGGACAAATAGAGAAATCTAATCTTTTTTTCATTTGTTTTTTTTCTTTTAAAATTTTTATTTTCCAAATCTAATGAAATTTTTTGTTGGTTTTATCTTGTGTTATTATGTACTAATGTTTTAGGTACTTTATTTCATTTCCATTCCATTAAATTCTTTTTGAAAATAACAAAGGGGGAGAAGGAAAAAGAATTACTCAAAAGAGGGAGAAGGAAAAATTTCTAAGTCAAGAACTATCCCTATGTAAGGGGGAGCTTATCTATGGGGGATTTATTCATTACGAAGTTTTTCTTTTCTAATGATAATGAAAACTCCATTCCAAAAATCCAAAATACAATCCTTAGAGTTCTTAATCCTAAGGGGGGGTTATTTGTATTCATCATCATCCATGAACAAAGGGAGATAAGTTTTAATTTCAATGTCAAATGAAATTTTTCAAAGTCCTTATATTCTTTTTCTTAAGGTTGTTTTTGCTTTCCAAAAAAGAGGAGATTGTTGAGTCAATATGGTTTTCCTTATGACTTTTCCATTCCTTCTTGTTTTGACAATCACAAAAACCTTATAGATAAGTAAATCTATATTTTACTTCTCTAAGAAAAATTTTCTTCCATAAGGAAATTTACCCTAACATAGATTTCCTTATACATATCAATATTTTTCTTAAGTGTAAAAATCAGATTCATATCAAAAACCTCAGAATAATATAATACATAGATATAAAGCATTCTATTTTAGGATCCAAATTCTTGATATGAACTGTAATGAAGTTCCACTCTGAATTATGGATATGAACTGTAATGAAGTTCCACTCCAAATTCAGGATACGAACACTAATAAAGTTCTATTCCGAATTCTAGACATGAACTCTAACAAAGTTCGACTCTGAATTCTGGACTCCGAACATCTAAGAGTTCGACTCCGAACTTCTATGAGTTCGACTCCTAACTTTTATAAGTTTGACTTCAAACTTTTACTAGTTTTACTCTTAACTTCTATGAGTTCGACTCTGAAATTATATGAGTTAGACTCCAAACATTTACTAGTTCAACTTTGAACTTCTACAAGTTCAACTCCGAACTCTGCAAGTTCAGATTCTAAACTCTGGTGAAACCAAACTCCGAATTTCCTTAGAAATTCAGACTCTGGATTTCTACAGAATTCAGGTTCTGAATTCCTATAAAACAGAATCAAAATATCTTTTTATTATAGACTCTGAATACCATATTTTTTAGACGCTGAACTATTATTTGCTTACATTTCAAACTACAGTTTTACTAATTATTACACTTGTTTCATTACAAAACGATGTCATTCTTTCAGTTACACATGTTTTGTTATAAAATGATGTGATCTATCCTATTTCTAACTAATCATTGGTTGAGTGACACGTATATAGGTCCCTTTGAAATTTATGGAAAACATGACCATTGGAGGAGGGAGCTGAACGTTCCAACCGAGCCTATAAATAGGAGCTCATTTGAAAGAGCTCAGTACTGAAGTTGATCAATCTAGAGACCACATGCTGTTAAGGTGATTTCTAGAGAGAGAAGTTTTTTCATGCCTTGTGCGTACTGAACTTCTCGTCCATATTTCTTCGTGCGACTCCAAATGTTGGTGATTACATTTGAGGGCTTCCGGGGATAGTAAGACAAAGGTACCGACTACCTTAATGTTGAGGGCTTCCTTGCTAAAGAAGACAGTGGTTCCAACTACATTGAAGTTGAGGGCTTGCAGGGATAGCAAGATAGAGAATCTGATCTTCATATCATGATCTTACCTTGGTGTGGGTAAGACAGAATTTCTTGAAAGTATAAATCAATGGACCTCTATCCAAGGTTGTTGGATACCCTTCTCTTTGGGTTAAAAGACATATATCTTGTTAAATGTATTATTACTACATGTTTTTCTGCTACATTTTTGTATTGTAAGGAAAGTATAATATTCTAATATTTCCTTACACTTATACTCTGATTAATTTAGATTTTATATGCTTTAAGGTAGAATCTCATATTGTAAACTTTGGTTAAGTTTCAATTTTCGAATCCATATTTCCAGAACTAGTTTTTCGGGATAACTTTCCAGATTTAAGCAAGTGCATAGAACTAGAAGTTTGTAACTTCGTAATTTTTCCTAATCTTTCATTGGTGTTAGAGGTGTTTTTAATTTTATTAGCTTAATATTTTTAAACATAGATATTTCCTTGTTTAAGGAAATTTTTAAAGTGTACAATTCACCCCCTCTTGTGTATTGACCATCTACATCGTTATTTCGATCCTACATGTAATTCTCATGTTGATTTTCCCATAAAGTTCATTTTATCCATTAGTCAATAAATTTTTTAAGGGTGACTGGTATCATTACTTATAATGATTTAAAAACATGTCTTAAATCTATAATAGAGACTCATAATAGTATAAAATTATCCCAAAATGGGTGAGATAAGCCTAACCATCCATTCACTCAACTAATGTGTAACCCAATGTATTAAAATTAAAATCCCATTGATAAAATACATCTGGAATTAATATATAAACTAACTCAAAACATCTCATGTGTAGGGGTGCATATGGCCGAAGGATATTGAATGATGCCAATAAAATCCTTGAGAGGATTATAAAAAAATTGAGTAAAAACTTCTAGGAGATCCGTGTATACATTAGTTTATATAAAAGAGATCTTTTGAAGACATCGAGTGACAATTACATTATATATATACTAAAATAAAACACTCTATCTAATTTCCATACCAAAGATAAATAATTAAAAATAATATTACCTAAAATTTCTTTCATGAAGCACACTAAACGAGGAATCCTCCCACTAAATGTGACAATAAACACCACACCACCAAATAAGATCCTCTTATAATGTAGATAACAAGTTTATCTCAATTAATTATATATGATTGTTAGAAAATTGCATTCAGTTGGAAGAGTTTCCAAAAATATACCGCTTTATTTCCATCAACATGGCATCTGTTGGGTTTAATGAATTTTCATGTTTCCTTGATGCATTCAATATACATATAGAGTATTATACATGTATACAATTGTTTAATTATTAATATGTTTCCCCATACACTATTCAAATATTTTATCAGTATGATATAATTGATTCTCCACTTTCCCCTAAAAAATTCATATCCATCCATAAACATACATAAGTATGTAATGACGATATAATATGATCGTTGTGTTAAAAAATATCTAGTCACTACAGTATATATCGATACACCCATTCATCCATGTTTTTTCTCATTCGATAAATTAAATGATATTTTCATGTCTTCTAACTTTCTTCCTTAAGGCTAAAAATATATGTATTCTTAAAAAGAAATAGCTCACAAGTAGTGATAAAATGAAAATATCATGTATTTAATTAAATATTTTATTTGAGGATGTTTTCACCATGATGAGGCTTCATCATCCTTCTATTGATACTTGTATAGATGTTCCATAACCCACAAGGTTATTTGGATTTTTATATTTTAACCCCTGGATCAATTCAGTATATCTTTTTACCTCAATAATCACTAAAAATTCCCCAATATAGTCATAATTATCTAGTTAATTGGTAGAATAATCAATTTTTTATCCACTATATTCTTCAAAATATGACACATAATTGATTAAGCTTAATTAAATCCCATACAGATCTCAAATTCACCCATTTCCCCATGTCTATCATGTCATATATAACACACATGAGATAAAATGCTTTCATCCACCTGTCAGAGATAGATGATGAATGTAATATTTTCTCCAACTAAAGAAAGTTTCTAGATATTCCTTTTCTACCATAGAGAATAATTTGACTGAGAATCCTAGGATAAATAGACCCAATGCAGTATCTTTTAGATACCATGACAATTATTTCCCTACCATGAATTGATAGAAAATACAACTGATGGTTGGTTTATCATTATGATTTGAATTTAGATAAAGATTAATGTGGGGTAATGTATTTAGAAACATCCATTTTACTTCCAAAATCATATGAGTACTCTAGGAATAACCTGCAATGCATTTAATGAAATTAGGGATACCCATATCTTATTGAACATATAAAAAAGGTCTATTCAATTAATCCTGAAAAAGTGTCAATATATTTCATATATTCACCAGAAAAAAAAGTTGTTATTTAAAATACCAAAAGGCCCAATGATTCATTTATTAATGTTCATACTAATTATATACCTTATCCCTAAATTTGGAGATATAAAACTATAGGATGCTTTTTCTATAAGTATTGTCTCTATAAGAAGATAGGAAAAGACATAATTGAGTTAGATTAATTGAGGCTCATATTACATGAATGACGTTTATTCTAACTATAATATAATAGAAACATGCTTGATTTACCATATTAGATAAATAAGGTCCTCATTTTTTGACTTTAAACTACATATATAAAATTCCATATGATATGACCATAATGTATATGAAACATGGTACTTGTCGTAAGACCATTAAATAAAAGACATGATGTCCTCTCATTATGAAATTAAAAAATATTATTTCTTTCCCATCTATTATAACCATAATCTACTAGGAGTGTTTTGTAATAGGTGATCTTAAAAAAATGTCCTAACTTTTTTATGTTGGGGTCACTCTTTATAGAAACCTCATGTTTCATATCAAATGACAAATAATGCCTCCAATATGTATTATGACCTCACATTATTTCTCATGACAATTAATATACCATACTCTTGCATTTGGCTTTATTCAATTTTCTAAAATAAATTGTCTTTCACATGATGGTATAATAGAATAGAATTATAAAACCTTTTACAATTTTCATATTCAACCCAACATACATAATACCATTTTATATTTAAATCACCAGTAAAAAATTGAATTGTGTATAGATACTCCTCTTGGTATCATGGTAACCTTCATTGAATCCTATTTTCCCTCCCTTTCATGTCAATTGGTAATGATTTTATTTCCTAATATAAATTACCCATGTTTGAATTGTGAACAATATAGTTTACTTTGAGAATCTAAGTAACCCCAAGGTGATGTTTTTGGTCGTAAAGGAATGTCCAACCATAACCCTATGTGTTATTATCCAATGGTGTTGATGTGGTTTCACCGTTAATAATTGTTAACATGGAAACTCTAGTCAGCATTCCATTATCATTGATTCAGATATTTGATGACATGGTTTACAACATATTATTCCACAATGTTTCAAAAGATAAAAAAACTCTACATTTTAGGACCTTATGGGTTAAAAACACTTTTAATAAGGATCAAAGCCATGTGAAAAGAAAATACAGAATACTTGGGTTAAATATTTCTGAAATTAAAATAAAACCATCAAAATTCATAGATACATGACTATATTCTTCATAAAATCTTGTATGTGTCTCATGAAGTAAAATATTATTATATTTATATCATCATTTGTTCCCTTGAACAAAATAATTTTTATCTCATATTACTCATATGTTAAAAGACATTAATATTAATAAATAAATTGTCACATTATGCATAATATTTTATGTAACATTAATGTGTTAATTTTTATGAGTATTTTTCACATTAAAAAGACATAATAGTTTTTTATCATGATGATAAACTTAAAATTCTGTGATGATAATCACCATCCAAATATCATATAGTCATATGATGTCATATAATGGAGAAAATATGATTCATTATGTAATTTTTTAGTACTCATATGTGAATGAGTCTTTTTTTCATTAGGTTCAGATTTATTAATATATAAGAATACAGATTATGATGATTGACCTACCAATTAGAATTCATCATGTTATATGTCATTGGATATTCTTGTCTATGATCATGTGTAATTATTCCTAGATTTTAGTTTTATAATTAGTGAATATCATGTGTCACATAGATTAATTAATTGAATAAGACCAAGAGAAAATATTATCGCATTGAGGATTGATATGTAGGGCATCTAGATTTATATGTCTTTAATATATAATTCATGTATGGATTTGTACTTTTGAGCATCATATAAGTTTATTAATCATCAATTGAATTGAAATGAAACTATTGAACTAAATTTCCATGACCATGGATTGTGGATGGATTCATACCAGGAATCCAAATAAATATATATCAATAATATAGGTTGATGACATGACTATGCAGCTTTGTAGAAGAGATATTGAGAAAGAATAATTTTATTACATAGTGAGTGTTCTAATTTTTTTTTCAATGTTTCATTATTAACATCTTTCTATTGGATTCCATTAAATATTTTTTGATGTATATATTGGACTATAAGAAAATTCACCAAATTCTTGAATGGAATAATCCAAGAGGGTCAAGAATTTAATTTTTCTATTGATCTCAATTAAATTCTATATAAATTTAATTATACAAATAAGTATTAGTATCTAGACCTTTTCATATTGTTTAATTATGTTTTATTGCACTAAAAAATCTAGTCACCATATTTTTATGGTTTTTGTTTGATCACCATATGATCATTTTTTGTTGAAGAAAACCCCAAACACAAGAATATCTATATCTAAGAATATAACCTGAAAAAATTAAAAATATCAAAAAATGGAAAAACACAAATGGTTGAATATTAATAAATTTTATCTTATTATTCAATGTAGTATGATTGATAATGATCACAATGAGTAGTTGATATATTCCTCCTTTTTAATAATGGGACACTAAATTGGGGATCCATGAATGTTTCATGAGGAAACGTAAGCAACGAATGATTTCTAGTTGTTTCATTATATAGAAAACAATTTCCAAGAAGAAGAGAGTATCAGGAAAGGATCCACACTCTCCCACACAACCAATATAATAAGATCACATCATATTATATGGATATATTCTATTAGTAATGGGAGCGAATTAGAAGAAAAAAATTTATAATTTTAAAATTTAATAATAAAAAGGTTGTAATAATGTTTTTTCTAGTGATTTTCAATGCCAAGTTACAACTATAAATTCTCATGTGTAAATAGTTAAGCATACAAATTAAATTTAATTATTTCCTTAGATGATATTAAGGTTCAACTGTTTTTTTCTCATCGACATGGATTTTAGCTTGAAGGAACAAATTGGAAATCTCTCTAGATTATCAAAACATGATTCAATTTTTTTTTGGATCATTGATCATCAGAGTTTATATGCTAAACTTAATTTACTACAGAACTTTTGATCTACCTATGATCAAGATAACCCTAATTCATTGATCTAGAAAATAAGGCTTGGATTGAGTCTCTTGAGGGGACACTATTTCACAATATGATGTTTGATAGAGGATGAAGATACACCTAAATTTGATTGATTGAATAGTTCATTGAATTATGGAGTTACCAAACCTATATAGATATGTCAAATTCACATAAATATCATATTAGACACCTAATATGATTAACCATCTGAATAAAACCTGAATGAAATCATATGGCCTATTAACCAAGAAATAAATTCTATTTATATTTTATTACTTACTTATTACATAATATATATATGAACAGATAAATTATGATTCAATGACTTGATTCTCTAATCCCTTAAATATCATATCAACCTTGAATATTAAGTATTTATCTATTAAATATTTTTCCTCATATTAACTGATCAACATGTGAATAGTCTAAAAAATTAATTTCCATATTTATTACTCTAAACCAGAATTATATGAATTTATTTATCAAATGGTGATTTTTAAATCTCTAACATACATCAAACCCCATAGCAGTGACACTATATATTATATACCTATTAACTTGAATATTCTAGTCTTTGTAATACTCTTAGTGTGTTTCCCACTAGGCCCTTATCTTGAAATAAGTCAGTTCTACTAATTGTCCAAAATTATATTCTAGTAACCCATAAAGGGCCTTAAGGATATAAGGTTTAATCAAAGTAATGTAAAACTCTCCTATGAACACACTACACATAATATAATCTATTTGTCTCATGATATCCCATAATGTTAGATACAAAACTTGGGTCACCATCTTAACCTTTATTATTTATCATTTGTTTTGGCCTTATTGGATTAGTGTACCTTCCTTTACCATATACATAAATTTGATGAAGGAACTATCATCCTCAATAATTGGGCCAAAGATATATCATATTTTACATAGAAGTGATAAATCCTATTGATCCTTCATAAAATGTCATACCACAAATGACACACCTAACACACATTACCTCTCTAAAATATAAATATAATGAGCTTAGTCCTCCATCAAAGAATGTGATCACATGGTACACATCAATAATGATATCAAGTCAATAGACAAACACCTATTTTTCTAGATAGGAAAAATCAACTACACCTGTAACATGCGGTGCTCCTTTTAGTGAGTTAGCCTTAACAATATCATCTACATGAGATCACCATGTTAAAACATCATGAGATGAAATTTCAATTCATGGGACCCCAAAACCTAATAATTAGACAACATATGTTCCATGTGATATTGGTGTATCTTAACTATAGGATCTGTGAGTAATATCACTATCCTAGTTTCTTGAGGTTCACAATATAGTCAATATCTATTACAACCTTGTATATGACATGTAATATAAGGACATTACTATTTTTATTGTACACTATGATGTAATGTAACTATATTGGTAATATAAAGGAAATGTAAAAATGTCACCATGTATTATTGTAAAGGGAATCGTAGTAATTACGGTAGTTTGTTCTAGGGAAATAAATCACAATATCCTTGAGGCTCTTTATTAAATGAAGTGTGTTAGGAAAATTTAATGGCTCATGTATCATCACATGGTATCCAATCATTTTATCTTGATAGTCTCAATTCATGGAAAATATCAATGAATGTTTCATGACCTAAATAAACCAACTATTGTTTCAGAAACTAATGAAATTTTATTTGTGGGATGTGGGGTGACAAATGCATCACATGCATTCCAAAATGATGAAGTCATGGATATCAACCATGACTTACCTATATATCATCATGGGGTGGTTCAACAAATTTTAGTTCACATCCAATATATTTATGTGCGACTTTAATATTAAATTAAAAAATTATATATATGAATGTGAATATTTTAAATATTTATATTTTTTTCGAATGAATAATACTTATTATTCAATGTTCGGTACATAATGATAAGAAAACATGGACTGTGTTAATGATCCTGGGGTGAATGATATATTGAATATCATTTTAATAAATGTTAATTAATTAATTAAATGAAATTATATTTATTCTATCAGTTATACATGTTCACATCAATGATACAATATTAATATTATTAGATGTGTGGTTCGTTAAGTATTTTCTAAATAACTAAGGTAATATTTAAAATTATGAATTCACTGACTTAGATAAACAAGTACTATATTTTATCATTTCCTATGGTTAGTTATTTGTGATCACAACACATATTATATTGATATTATATCATCTATAGAGATCAAATTCTCTAGGGAACTAAAAATAAATAGGGGTGGGAATACCCCACCTCTCTCTCTATATAAAAGATAATAATAATCCATCTTTTTATTCATGAAGTTTTATGTGGTGATCAAAGGAAGTGACTCAAGATGATCAGTACCAATTTCCTATAACCCATAGTGCCATAAAAGATGGTTTGATATCAGAGAAGCATGTTTTAATCATCACTATAGGGTTTATATCCTTGTATCCTCTATACACATTGATAATACAAATGAACTAGAATTCAAAAGATCAAAATCATATTAGAAGAATATTATCATGTCCATGGTAATTTTATCTTTTAACTTATCTATTACTTTAAATAAATGGATCCCCTCTCCTTGTTTCAAAGTTATTTTCCAATATTCATCAAATAAATTCATTTTCCATGGAAATTTTCATCATGATTATTTTATATTATTCATTGAATCTCACAATGGTAATGTTTGGATTGTTCTAAATAGGAAATTTTACTATATCTGGCTCTATTAAGTGGTATTAACATATTCATAGTTTAATTTTTAATTATTTATTAATAAATGGTCTTTTTTAGATTTTCATAATTTTAACTAAAATTTGATAAGTCTTTTGTGTTCACCTTATTATAACTAATAAAGAAAAATAATTTATAGATATTCCATCCATATGTGGAAAATGGTTTTTATAGGTATATTCCATGGAACCCCCCACAATGTGGTGGTATTATGGCCAACAGATTTGCTAGATGGGCCCATAAGGGGCGTTGCATGAGAGCACTTCCTGCGGAGACCTAGGGTTTTGATTCCTAGGGTTTGCTCCGCCTTCATCCTGCCCACTGGTGGCTTTATCTGGCTCCCAACCCAGCATCCGCCTCTGGCTTCCTTTCACCGACAACGACCCCGCGACATCCCCAGCACTGTCCGCGACTTCTCCCTGAGTGGCACTGATCATGACGACCTCCCTCCTGGATCCCGTCAACGTGAGGTCACTTCCATTAGCTCTAGGCTTTGGCCGAGAGCTCTCCTCCCATAGGGTTCAGTCCCCAAGTGGATTCTTGGGGCCAATTCCTCCTTAGCTTCTTCGGTGGAGTCTCTTGGTTCATATTCTTTTGGTGAGTTGTTGCGGTGGGTCTTCGAGCTGCGACGGAGGCGTGGGATTGATTCGGTTGGCGGGGCTGCGAACGGCGGTCATTGAGGTGTGATAGAGGAGTGGGATTGATTCGGTTAGCGTGGCTGTAGACGACAGTCTTTGAACTGTGACGTGGATCTATTCCAGATCTGGTTTCAGACCAGATCTGGATGGAATGGGTTTTCTTGCCGATGGATCCTCGCAAGGATGCGGAGAGTGGTGATGGTGTTTCACTCTGATGGGGGTGGTGTGTATTTTTTGGACGGTCGGTGGCACCATGGTGATCCGGTGGGCTCCCCAGTCATCGGAATGGCACCTGCAGTTCCAGAGGTCTTCTTGATCATGCGGGTCATAGTGTGGAGCTAGTTTTGGGCTTTTGGACTTGTCTTCTAGGACTTGGGTTGTGTTAGGTTTTTTTTGGGGTATTTGTTTCACTCACTTATTATGGACATTGTTCCACTGGGTTTTTTAGCCGCTTGAATTTGGTTGTATATCTTTAATTGGGCTTTGTTCCTCTAAACTCATGGTCTACAGCTATGTGTATTTGGTCCTATAGACTTGTACCGAGTCTTCCCTTACCCTTAAAAAATGACACCTACTTTCTTTTATTTTTTAATAAAGGGTCTTGACCCCAAACTTTCTAATATGGTCAATAGATTTAACGAGTATATAATACACGACATGTGTAATTATTTAACACACATATGAAATTTAATTATTTATCAAAAGTTTTGAAATTAACACTCATAAAGTGAGTAACAAATATATCTGAAAGCAGTCAAGATGTTTGGCTACATTGAGTATTTATACATTCATGGGTTTATAATGTTCATTTAATTTCATAGAAATCTCATTCATGATTCACTCCCTTATATCTTCTATAAATTTGTCATGAATTTTATAATGAAAAATATTGATAAGTCTCTCTAATATATCCTTGCTCTGATTCACCCTGAAGATAAGAAAATGATTCATAAAAATTGTTTTTTACTAATTATGTGCATGAGGAAGGTAAAAGAAAATGAACCAATAAATAAAATCAACTATATATTATCTATGCAATGGTTGACCAAGAGAAGAAAGAATAATAGGAACTTAAATGATCAAAATTATATTTTATTCTTGAGTAGAAAGAAAATTCATTTGAAGGATAATTTCAGTTCATTGAACAAGAATCTTATACTTCTATTATATTAATTAATATAATTCTTTTATATCACTTTTTGTGTATTAAATATAATTTGTTCCTTAATGATATTCAAGCCCAAAAATCATAAATTTTCAAAGAGATTATTAGATATTTAGTGAATTATTAAAAGAAGATGATGGGTGATTCCTAAATTAGGATAGAAAAGTGAATATGTAACACACCATGATTTTATAAATTATTTCTTTTTAAATAATTTTGTTTCTTCAATATCATGTGTTACATACAATACCGAATTCAAACAAATTGTGAAACATTATTTAAATATTATTATGTGGAAGTTATAACATATTCATTAATTTAGTAGTTATGTATATGATTAACTAATTTATGTAATATATATATATATATATATATATTATACTTGAAATAAATGTAACAATAAATTCTTTGTAAATAATCACTAAATTATTTGTAATTTTATTTTATGCATCATAAATTTGTCTTCCAAAAAATATTATATTTATTTTGTGGGATTAAATTGTAAATTATTTATAGAAAATTTATAAATTTAATTTTTTTAAAAAAATAACATTTTTAAAATAAAAATACCAAAATTATCTTACGTTGAATTTTTGGGTTTTTCTAAAAAGATTTATTGAATAGTGAATAGTGAAAAATAATTATTTGTTTTTGAAAGTTTCATTTTTTGAAATATTTAACAAGTATCAATTTGTATTTAAAATAGTATCAGAGTAAAATCATTTCAATTTTATTATTAATAATCCAAATAACTATATTATAATCAATTTTATGGTTTAATTTGGTATAAAAACATTCGTATAAATAATCAAATTTTTCAAAAATTTGATTTTTTTATTTTAAAAATTTATTTTAAAATTAGCATCATTCAATTATAGAATTTGAATTTTATGAAATGGAATTTATATTTGGTTTTATAAAGTAAAATTTATCCTTCTATTATTTCAATGACATTTTTTTGAAGTTGTTATATTTTTTATGAATAGAAAAAAATATAATGTTTTTATGAAATAAGGTATCATTTATGATATCACCAAGACCTAAAAATAATATCACACTATATGAAGTTTCTATAATGTATAAATTGTGATAAAATAAGAAAAATATCATATAAATTTAATTTTTAAAAAATATATGTTATAATTAATTTAATGACAAATATGAAAATCATCTTCACCCTCGAAGTAGAGTTTTCTTGATGTTTTAAAAGTAAAATATTGTACCATAAAGATAATATTTGAGATTTATTAAGTCTAAAATAGATTTTTAATTAAATATTAAGTAATAAATATTAAGTAATAAATATTAAATTTTATGGTTATACATAAATTTTCGAGTAATGTGACATGTTTCTTATCAAAATTATTGTGCAATATTTGTGAAATGCTGTAATAGTAAAAATAACATATTAAATAATATTTCATGAAATCAATATGAGTTAAAATTAATATTTAATGATTATAAAAAAAATATTTTTTGAATAATAAACTTTTTTAAAATATGAATTTTTATTTTTATTTTTCATTTGTCATATAAATACCTTAAACACCTTCACAACACAGACACCACATAAATATAATAAATAGAAAAATCAAATAAATATTTCATAAAATACTAAAAAAATAAAATTTGAGATAATTAATGTGTAACTTGAGTTTTTTATATTTATTCTATATATTATTTATATTTAAATATATTATATTTTAATTCCAAATTTTTCCTTATGTATGTTATGATATATTTAATGAATAGTTTCAAATTTGACATTAATCATATTGTTGTGAAAAAAATCCCTCATGGTGTCCTTTTAGTATGTTTTGGGTGATGTTGTGTTTGTTGACAATGTCATATGACCACGAATGAGTATGGTTGGTGTTTGCTGATGACATGGTATTATGGTCCGGCGATTTCCCAATGTTTTCCAAATGTTTGGGCCTCAAACTCAGAAGTTTGATCTAAAAAAGAATTATTTCTTCATAGGAGTGAATTGTATGAATAACATTGAAAATAATTGGCAATGTATGAGAATCATGTACCATATTTTAGGGTACTTGTTCCATGTTCCCGGAACGGTACGCACAGTGCGGGGAACGGTAAAAGGAGCGGTGAGAATGGTACACAAAAGTGGTCCACGAAAATAAAAAATGGTTCATGGATGAAGGTGAAATGGTATGAATACGGTGTTTCATTGATGGAGGAGATTGACCTCCTAGGAATAAAGATGGTATGTAGACCAGATAAGAAAAATGGTTCGTGGGTGTCTTGCTATTCGTAGTGGAAGAAGGATCAGAATGTGGAAATGTTTATATTGAAAATTTGGTAAATCGTAGATTAGTGGATTTTGTGGGTATCATAGCCTATATAAAAAAAGATAATCCCACTGATTAATGTAGAGACTGAAAATCATTAGAGAATATATTTTTGGGCTAGGATTTGGACAAAGTCTGAAGAAGGTTCATGAGGAAGAATTATGGAAATTAGAAAGTGGTTCGCACAGATGAAATTCCACAATGGTTTTTGAAAAAAACTATAATCTGCATAGGAAACAGTATGTGGAGGAAGAAGTTGTGGTATGAATGTGGTTATCAGAGGCAGTTCGCGAGAAGAGAGCAATTTGTGAACAAAGGGTGTTTTGGAGAGAAGGTTTGCATGATCGGTATGTGGAGGTGGAACATGATAGGGAAGGAAAAGGCAGTCTGTGGATGAAGGTCAGTTCGCAGTATTGGCTGAATTTTATAGAGGAGGTGATCCATGTACCAAACTTGGTACTCAGTATGCTAGAGGGGAAAGGTGGTTCATGATTTTTAAAAGGAATCTTGTGAATTCTCCAAATTAGTTTTCAAAAGTATTTTTTGATACCTACCAGTACTCAGGAAGGTGGAATTCATCTGAGCGTGAAAAAAGGAAATCAACATTGCATCTACCTATAGTTGAGGATGCTGGAATTCATGAAAATTAAAGGACCCGCATCTCCATAAATTGTGTTTGACCTACAAGTCTATAAACTGTGTGTGGATTCTTTTCCATGATTAGTGAGTGTAACAAGAGGAAGATGATGACCCTTTCCACTGACTGTTAGCCAAATAAAGAGGCATAGAGAGTGACGCAATCGATTATAGTGATAAAACCCTAAATAATGTAAAGTATGTGTGCTTGAGCATAGATGATCTAGCACAAACATTTTACTCATTATTGGAAGTGAGCCATAGAGAATTTGGGACATCGGCGCATTACCTGTTGTATGCTCCTTGTACGTAGCCTAGTGAGGGCGAACCATATAAAACTTTTTGTTTCATTTTCATGATTTCATATCTATTTCTATATTTTAATAGAAGTAATTGAGAATTGAGTTTATTCTAACAATGAATCAAGATCCAAACTGAAGAAAGTTTTAATCTATCATACCCTGATTCACCCCCCCCCCCCCCCCCCGCTCAGGGTATTCTACCTAGTGGACCTAACAATTAGTATCAGAGGGAAACAATGAAAGTTAGTGGTTCTCTCTTAAGAAGAATAAATGGTGGTGGTAAATCATAAAAAATATAATCTTTTATGGAAAAAATTTTCAATTATGTAACAATTTTGATGAATCACTTTTTCTGATCAATTGTGATGGATGTTTTCATAGTAGCTAAGATTGGAATATCAGTTGACATTAATTGTGGTTACATATCAGAATATGAAAAAAAAAATTATGATGATGCTAAAGGGATAAATGCTTTATGGATATCCCTATCAAATTAAATTTATACAAAGGTGATGTCCGGTAAAAACATCTCACACAATGTTGGAAAAAGTATTGAATATTTATGATGGATACACAAGAGTCTAAGAATGAATGTTGTAAGTTATATGGAATAAGTATGATCATCTCTGAATGAATCCAAATGAGATTGTTGATTCATTCTTTGACAGGATAAATATTATAGTGGAAGACATGGGGGTCTTGGAGAAGTCATTGAAGACATAAAGACTATGAAACACATCTTGAGAAAAAATCCACCACGATTCAATCTGAATGTTTCAGTGTTGGAAGAAAAATACCTAAAATAAATGAGATGATACTAGAAAACATACATAGTACCCTTTTAACATATGAAATGTGGAACGATGATAACGATGTTGTGGAAAAGGGGAAATATAAGAAATTGGAATTCATGGACATGAAGAATATCTCTATTGAAGGTAGTCATGAGGAGGACAATATGGATGATTTTATGTAATATCTCTCCTCAAAACTGCAATAGGGATAGGGATGTTCAAAGGTAAACATCAATTTTCATGATTTCAATGTGTAAGGATTGGTAATTTTGTAGCAATGTTTCTTAAGAATATTGGTGATGAAAATGAAGAAAGTGATAACAAAAAGGATATATTGATGGAAGAGTTGAAAATTAGGATAAATTAGAAGATTACCATAATGTGGTAGATATTTTAAGATCCAAAACAAAGAAAGGTAACAAATCTATTCATGATGGAAAACTCCATATGTAGTAGTTGGAAGAAGAGAATTGTGAGCTGAATATAGAAACTGAAAAGTTGGGGTCTTGAATTCCCGAAATCAAGAAATGGTAGTTGAGTAAAAACTCAAAATTAAAGAATAGAAAATGGAAATAAAATGTTTTACTGAAACTAGAAATGGTAAATTCAAATGTAATTATGAACTAGAAGAGGAATTCATTGTTCTATAAAAAATAGATAAAGATCATGAGGAACAGTTAGCTGCAGGTTCAACATTAGGAATGAAGATCATATAGGAAACCAAGAAGTAAATATTTGAGCATAGTGTTCAAGCATTATAGTAGTAACTATCAACTATGAATGATAATTCTGTCATAGGGCTTGATCTAAAACATAAAGTTGTTTTAGTTCATGTTAGACCATAAGAATCCACTCCAAAAATAACGATTGATTTGGGAATGAAGCAGAATCATTGGATTAAGAGAACCCAAGGGACAAATAGTGGCACATCATTGTCATAAAGAAATCTACCTCATATAAGATGCTATTTTTGTTGTAATATGGAAAACTCTCAAAAATTTTCTTCCATAGAAATGAGGTGCCAAAGGAAACTAGAACAATAGAGGTTTTTATAGAGCTCAAAATTTGGGGTCATTATTTGATGGTAATTGTTTTTTGTGTAACAGACTCAAAAATATGGCAAGATATTTTCCATCAAAAAGTTAGAGGAATGTGCCAGGGTAGACTGATTTTTTCATAAGAAGTAGCCTAATAAATCATCAAGAGAGCTGAAATTTTAAAATTGGTTTGTGTCTCTCCAGGTTGAAGCCAGATAGTCATATACTGAGAATGATCAGGAATATCATTCCATATAAGATATGAAGTAAAATACAATGATAAAAAAGAAAAGGGAAGAGTAGGCAGTGGTTGTAGAAATTGCATTCAAGGCATCAGATCACTCTGAGATATGGATCATTGATAGTGGATGCACTTCCTATGTGATAGGAAATAAGGATCTATTGACTGGAATAAGATATGATAAGAAGGTATTGTTAGATTTGGTACTAATGAGGGATTGAAAATTATTTGTTCATAAAAACCCATGTTTGGATGAAAATACATGATACGATCAAATTTCATGGTTTTTGAGGTGCCTACTCACAACATTCTTAGTGTTAGTCAATTGTGTGACTCAAGGAATGCCATATTTTTTTCATGAAATTATTTATCATCAAGTCAAATGAAAGTGTATTTTGTTTCAAGGAAAGTGTATGAAATAGAATATCTACCTCCTGAGTGGAGAAGAATATATGTTCTTTTGGTCCAAGGATGTAGTAAACAAGTTATTTCATAAGTGTCTTGTCCATATAAGCCAAGGTTCCTTAGAATATCTGGTTAAATATGATGCATCTTGAAATACCCCTAGATTGTCCCGTGATAGTACTCATACATGTGATGCTTGCCAAAAGGGGAATATAGTTCGAAGAGATATATGAAAAAGGAGAAAATTTCAACACCACTACTGGATTTGGTGAAAATTGTTGTGTTTGGGAAAATTACTATAAGGTCTATTGATGGCCGGAGTTATTATGTTCTCTCCATTGATGACTATAGTAGAATGGGATGAGTTTTAACAATCACCCACATATCTAATGTGTTCAGTTTCATTAAAAGATATTGACTGGAATGTGAAAAGATTATTGGTCAGAAAATCCGAACAATTTAAACAAATAATGGAATAGAGCTCACAAATATCAAAGTGGAGGATTATCTCGAAAAACAAGGGATAAGGCATCAGGTTTCATCAGTTAGAACACCATAGTAGAATGGAGTAGTTGAGAGAAGAAATCAGATTATCAAAAATAAAGTTGTACAAGGCTCATTGAAAAAGACCTTTTGAAGAAATTTTGGAAATAATAAGTAATGACATCAGTATACACTTCAAACAAAGCATTACATTTTCCAAAAGAGGAGAAGACTCCATATGAGTTATCATATGGAAAGAATCCATCATTTAAGTACTTTCAAATATTCAGAAGTAATTTTTTTATTCTCAGTCAGGATAAACATAGTAAATTTGAATCCCATAGGGATGAAGGGATATTTCATGGATACTCAATGAAAATAAAAGAATATAAATGAATTAATAAGAAACTGGGGAAGATAGTTGAATGAAATGATGTGAATATAGTAGAAAATGAGCACAATATTCAGAAATTACATGATAAGACTCAAGAGGATAGTGATGTAGAGATGAGCATATTAGAAGACTCTGTAGCTCTAGAGGATGATTTAGAAGAAGACTCAGATGTTGGGAATAAATTAGTATCAATCTGGAGACCAGTGAGAAGATCTGAAATTGGATGGCTTAACGTAATTGGTGATCATACACCACTAGTGCAGACATGGAGTACAAAGACTATGAAATTAGAATCATACTTATCATAGGTGGATCCTAAATTTTTTCATGAATCAGCTGAAGATGAGAACTAGGTTCAATCCTTGAATAAAGAGTTTCACCAAATTAAAAAAAACTAGACATGGGATATTGTTTCAAGACCAACTGATAAAATTTAATAAGGAAGAAATGGTTTTTCACAATAAAATGAATGGATATGGTGTTTTTACTCAAAAAAAATCTTTCCTCATGTGCATAGGGTACTCTCAAATAGAGGGTAATGATGATGATGAGATGTTTGTACCTATTTCAAGGATGAAAAAATAAGATTTTTTCCTCGCCAAAGTAGTGCAATGAAAGATTATAATTTTTCAGATGGATGGCAAGCCATCTTTTATGAATGGAGTTATGAAAGAAGAAGTCTACATAGAGAAACTAGATGGTTTTCTAATTCATGATGATAAGAAAAGAGTCTTTCAGCTAAAGAAGGCTTTGTATGGTTTTAATCAAGTTCTAAGTGCATGGTATTCGAGTCTTGATCAATTTCTAATGAATCTTGGTTTTCAGTGTGGTGGAGTTGATTATAGTTTGTATTTCAATAATGAAAATTGTAAAAGGATGATGGTACTAGTTTATGTCGATGACATAATCTATTGTAGATCTGATAAAGTACAATATAGACATTTTTTTGAATTTATGAAAAGTGAGTTTGAAATGTTGATTTTTGGTGAGATTTCATTTTCCTTATCTTACAAGTGACACAAGGATAAAATGGAACTTTTATTTCTCAATATAAATAGTCCAAGGATGTTTTGAGAAGGTTTGGAATGTATAATTTCAATGAAATAAAGACTCTAGTTTTTACCTGATTGAAGTTGTCATGGGTGATGATGGCAAGGAAGGTAATATGATGAAATACAGACAAATCATTAGAAGTCTGTTGCACCTGACAGCAACAAGTCCTGATAATGTATTTTCTACATGTCAGACAGCAATGTATTAATGCAATCCAAAGGATTTCCACATTATTGTAGTAAAAAGGAATACATCATTAAATAAATGGAATAGTGGTTTTCAGTTTAATGTATAATGTAAAAACTCAGCCACAGTTGATGGGATATATAGATGCAGATTAGGATGGATCAGTAAATTAAAGGAAATCTACATCTAGAAGAGCCTTTTATCATGGAGGATTGTGTATTTCATGGTTGATCAAGAAACACGATTTCATTTCATTTAGAATCATAGAAGATGAATATAATGTGGAAAATCAAGCCTACACACAAGTTCTATAAATCATAGAAAAAATCCATTACATCACTCAAGAAAAAAGAACATTGAAATAAAATATCTTCTTATCAAGGAGAAGGTGGATCAAAGGCTTGTGAGTTAGCTTATGTTCCTACATATCAATAGGTTGCAGACATTCTAACAAAGGCCCTACCCAAAGAAGCATTTCAAAGTCATCAACTAGATATGGGAGTCTAATTGACTTCCCACACTTTAAAAAGTGTGGATGTGGATCCCCCTCTCACCATGGTGTGATGTGTCTTTCTCTAATGTGTTGATATGTGTTCTTTACAATGTTGTACACAACCTTTATGTGCCCTTAGGGTTCATTGACAAAGGGGGGGAGATTGTGACTATTCCCAGGGGAGAAAAGACACGGGGAGAAACTATTATGTTGAGCAGCGAGATAGGGGAGGTTGAAGCTGAGATGAAGTTATTGGAGGAGTTTTAATTTATGGAGAGTATTAAAAATGGTGATTCTAGAAGTGATTGATCAATGATTAGATGTCATGAAGTCTGAGGTTAATGAGGAAAGCATTTATTTGGTATTAGTGTATCATTATGGTATTAGAAATTGGTTATTAGCAGTGAATTGATTCATTGATGAACTTTAAATTATACTCTTGTTTCTCACACTGATCATGGATCATGTGGTCTAATAGTATATATTGAGTAAATATTTCATAGCTATCTTAATCACATAATGAAAATTGTGGATGATGATGGAAGGAGTTTTAACGTTGTCTCAAAATGTAAAGGATTATTATTAGTAGAGTTTTCATCACACCCAAAGAGAGATATTATTGGAAAAAACCCCTCAAGATGTCATCTTGGTATGTTTTGGGTGTTTTTATGTTTTTTTTACAAATCAAGATTATCACAAATGAGTATGGTTGGTGTTTGTAGAAGACATGTTTTTATGGTGGAACAGTTTCCCTGTGTTTGCTAAATTTTTGGCCCTCAAAATTGATAGTTTGATGTTGTAAAAGGATGGATTTATGTATAAGTGTGAATATTATGAATAATGTTGAAGAAAATTATAAAATTATAAGAACCACATACCATTATTCATTAGACACGTACCATGTTTCGTGAATGGTATGCGGTGTACCGAGAATAGTACGGAGAGTGGCGGGACAGGTACACCGTAGTAGTCCGCAAAACCGAAAATGGTTCGCAGTGGAAGGTGATACAGAATGTGGATGGTGTGTCATTCATGAATGAGATCAACCACATAGGAACAAATATATTACATATACTAGATAGGAAAAAATGTTTCGGAGGTGTCTTCTAGTTCGCAGCGGTAGAAGGATTGGTATATGGCGAAGGCTAGATCGATGATTTGGTAAATCATAGATCAACATATTTTATAGGTTTTTGTTTTTATATAAAAATCACAAATACCACTAATTACTATACAGAACAAATATCATTAGAGAACAAACTTTTTTTAATGACCCATAAAATTCAAGAGAAATTTTTTCTCAATTTTCTTTGGAATTTTACAAGAACGCGGTTTCAGACGGCACTTGATTCCGAGGCCCAGAGTGCCCGGAATTTCTATCCGAAGTTTAGCTTGGGTACGTTCCGTGAACGAACAAGCGGGAATTTCTAACTTTTGAACCGGTGCCCGGAATCGAATTCTGAGGGCACCGATGGAACCGCAGCGCCAGTAATTACTTAGGAACTCCTGTTCCGGAGTTGCGTTTTCACAAGAGTTAATGATAAATTTTTTGGAAGTTTAATTCATAATTATTCTACAATTTTTATCTTACCCTAAGTGATTTATCCTTTGGATGGAAGTTGGGTAACTACCCAACCTCCCTTGAGAGGTTATGAGGGTGGTGGGGACCACATGAACCCCACCCCTTCATATCCTCTAAACCTCCTCAACTCCCTTTTAAATGTTGATAACTTAATTTTATCAAACTTATGGTTTTAATGTTGAGTGTTTAATGTAAGTTTTTGAAATTCAAACATTTGAATTTCAAAAGGCGTGTTGTGTTAATAAAATAACAAAGGAGCTTATTTGGTTTTGTTGTTAGAGTTTTTTCATTGAGAGGTTTTGGGAAGAACATCTTCTCCTTTGACGAAGAACGTGAAGAACACCTCGGACTCTCGACGAAGAACACCGTTCTCCAACGAAGAACATCTCCGCCGAAGAACGCGGAGAACTTCCTCCATGACGTTCTTCTTCCACAACGTTTCCTCTTCGGATTCACCTCGATGACAACGGAATCGACGTTCGTTTTTCCGCGACTCCCGACCTCCGCGACGCTGGTCTTCTGCGGCTCGTTGACGTGCACCGTTCTTGAAACTGAGGTAGGGGTTTTATTTTTTTAATTATTTCTGTTCATGATTCTAGTTTGTCGATCTTCGTGGATCTTCGACTAAATGTTATCGTTTAACGAGAGGGGGATGGACTGCACAAACACGGCCGACCCTCCTCTTTATCCTTGTTGATACTTTGTGAATTGGACGGAATGGCGTGGTGTCGTCGCACCACGCGCAAATCGCACGGCAAGTACTTCGCGGCACCGTCGAGCCGCGCCGTGAAGTTGAACAAGACGTGACGCCGTCGCGCCGCGTTGAAGAAAACCGAAGACGCCGCGGCCGGAGCTGGGATGTGGTAGATGGTCGTGGTGTCGTCGCACCGCGCCGGACGACAAGGGTCGTCGCCTGTTCCGGGTCGCGGCAGAGCAAGGTGACCGGCGGCCAGTGCCGGGCTGCCGGTGACGGAGCTGGAAGGGGACCGGCCATCGCCGGTCCCGTTAGGTAGGAATCGGCCGGCCAGGTCGGGCCGGACAGATGAGGAGAATCCAGGGGAATTAATTCCCCCAGCCGACCATCATTGCGGCCCCCAATTAAGGGGCCGCGGTTACAAGAAAAGGGAGGGGCAGCGCCCCCCCCCCCCCCCCCCCCCCCCCCCCCCGCGATCCAAAACGGCTCGACCGTTTTGGCCAAGCACTGACCAGCGCGCCCATCGCGCGGGTCGCCAGTCCGGGCCGAACCGGACTCAGGGCGGGTTGACCCGGTTCGGGCCGACCGGGGGGTCTCGGGCCGGGTCGGTCCGGGCCCGAAACCCCCGTCTTCGGACCGTTTGGGTTCAATTTCCCATAACTCGGGCTACGGACCTCCGATCGACGCGCCGTCAGCGGTGACACGATCCTTGGAACGAGACGGTCGTTTCGATATATCGCACTCAAGGTTTAGGAATACTTTGTGTTCGGCCGGGATGGTTCATACACAAAACCAACCGGGCCCTCGGAGCAGAAACACTCATATCTTGATCTTCGGACGTCTGATTGACGTTCCGTTGACTTTTTTGAATTCCTCTATGTGAGATGGATCTTTTGGCATACTCCACCCGAGGTTCGGACGTAGGTGGAGTACGGTCGGGTTGGTTTTCCCTTAAAAACCAACCGGGCCCCAGGGACGAAAAAGCCAATAACTCTCAGACCGGGCGTCCGATTGACGCGCCGTCTGCGACGTTGAGTTCCTGTTGACGATACAGAACTTTTGGATACATCATCTCTGGACTATGTGTCAGTTGATGTATCAGCCTCTCGGCTCGTGGAGCGAACCCCTCCCGAACGAGCTTGCTGTGTGCGGGAACCCTAGGGCTAGCTGCGACTGCTACTGTGACTACGACGACGACTGTGCAGAGATCCTCAGTGGATTCGACGATGATGACTACAACACTCAGCAATCCTGTGTGGATCAGTGCTACCAATCCTGTGTGGGTCTGATCCTGTGTGGGTCAGCGCTCAGCGGTTCTGTGTGAGCCAGCGCCTAAATATCCTGTGTGGGTCTGATCCTGTGTGTGTCTTTGCGCGGGTTAGTACCTATCGATCCTTTGTGGGTCCAACGACTTAGGTGGATCAGTGATCATCTCTATCGTCTTTCGAATAAGTATACCTGAGTGAGCTGAATCATGTTTTCTTTCCTATGTGGATTGTGTTGTGCTATCCTTTTTGGATTACAATTTTCTTTCCTGTGTGGAATACGTATGCTTTCCTGTGTGGACTGGGTTGTTCTTGGGCTCGGAGGTTGGAGCGTATTGTAATTGATGACTCAGGTATATGTATTGGCATATACCTAAGCAATGTTGGTTGTTACTTCGTGATTATATCTTTCATTTGTGGTTTATCCTTTGTGGATTTTGGGAGACCTTCGGGGGTCTCGTGGTCCCTACTGAGTAGCTTATACTCACCCCTGCATGGGCTATGCCCGCACTACGTTGTGTTGGTTGCAGACGATGGACAGCGTTGATCGCGGTTGTGGCTTGCAGTGCAGGACGGTACCTGGAGGTGGACCACTGGGTGAGACATACTCGGAGCGGACGGCGGGACCTGGGGAGCTGTGGAGCTATTTGTACCCACCCTTCAGGTGGGATTTCCAGTGAGTAGCTCGGCGTTGCATCTTTACTTTTCTATTGTTGTTTTCCCTTTCGAGTTGTACATTACTTTCAGTTTGGGTTTGTATACTGGCCCACTTACTTTTCCGCACTTCACTCTTGTACCATCTTTTACTTAGTGTTTACTTTTTTCCGCTTGCTTACTCTGTGGTACTTGTTTACTTTACAAAGTCAATGCCTTCCCTTTACCGGGATTTACGCCTTGGTGCTAGTCGCCAACCCCTGGCCTATGGAAGGCGGGCTTGGGGTAGTCACGACACGGGCCCCGAGGACGGGTCGTGACAAATTGGTATCAGAGGAGTTCGGTTCTACCGCAAACTATGATATTTTCTATGTGAAGCAATAGGGTTTAGAGTATTGGGTGTGGTTATCAGTCCAGGGAGTCCAGTGTTGGTGCGGCGTCCGACGTATCCGTACACCCAGACCTAGACTTCTGATTTCCGACTTAATGCACGAAAATATTGATTGCATGTTTGTTTCAAGTTTTCTTTGTGATTACTTAGTGTCAGCTCACCAGGTATACTTTTATGACCATGGCACACCTGTTTACTTTTCAGGATGGCCCCACGACGGCAGCCAGCTAGGGTTTCGAGAGTCGAGCGTGACGACATCCCACCGAGCGATGAGGCCTCGGTGCAGGGCCCTTTGTCAGAAGTGGCACCGGCGGTAGATCTACCCGCCGATCCACCGATGCTTCCAGCACTAGCCGTTGACGATGCACGTCGCCTCAGTGAACTGCATGAGTTCCAGCACCAACAACCGCCCAGGTTCCACGGGGAGATGGTCCCCCAGCTTGCCGAGGACTGGCTGGAGGTAGTGGTACGAGTTTTCAGGTTAGTGAGGACACTAGCAGACCTCATGGTGATCCTCACAACGAGCCTACTGCATGCAGCAGCAGACAGATGGTGGAGCATGATGCTCCAGGTGCACGATGAGACATCACTCCTCTAGACAGACTTTGAGGTCCTCTTCCGCTCAGAGTTAATTCTGTCCACCCTCCGTGCGGTGCGCATCCAGGAGCTTCTTCAGCTGCGGCAGGGCAGCTTGACGGTCACCCAGTACTCAGCGAGATTTACCGATCTCTCGCGCTACTCGACAGACATGGTACGAGACCCATTC
Organism: Viscum album; assembly: GCA_963277665.1. NCBI lineage: Eukaryota > Viridiplantae > Streptophyta > Magnoliopsida > Santalales > Viscaceae > Viscum > Viscum album. Next base: position 716,323,847 of record OY728138.1, on the reverse strand, counting down.
TCCCGGGCCCAGACCTTTGAGCAGGGATTGAGACACGAGATCAGGGCATCGCTGATCTCCCTCAGCATTCTGACTCAGAAAGGAGTACTGGAGCGAGCCCTTTTGATCGAGAGATTTCTTGCTGAGTCTACACCAGTGTCGAGACCCACCGCAGGGCAGCATGTAGCAGAGTCTTCTGCAACAGGTAGTCGACGGATGAATCATGGGTCCAGGCAGACCAGACCCTTAGGCAGACGACCTCAGGACACTGGCTCAGCAGTGCGGGACACACAGCACGGAGCCAATCTTCCGAGAGGCAGGCAGTGCTACTCATACGGCGGGAAGGGCCACATGGCTCGTTACTGCCCAACCCGCCGTGCCGAGGAGCAGCAGACGGTTGAGGGACCACCGAGGTAGAGGCAGAGGGTCGACCATGGCGGTCCGAGGGAGGAGGCAGACGAGGAAGAGGAGCTGGTCGAGCAGCAGGTGGTGGGTGATGCTTTGAGGCTCTACCACCACCAGGAGGTCCACCCCGACCACAGGGAGCTGGCGGGCAGAGACAGGAACAGCTCGAGGAAGCAGCGGCCTACGACCACGGCACACCCGAGATGATTCGAGGTACTATCTCTGTCTATTCCACCCTTGCTGCAGTTCTTATAGAAACGGGATCGAGTCACTCTTTCATAGTCGCTGCCCTTGTTCGGAGCTCGGAGATTCCGACAGAGTCGTTGGCTCGATCCTTACGGCTAGAGACTCCTACGGGAGCAGACTCGATGATTACGCACTGGTGCCGGCAGTGTGAGCTTATTCTATGAGGCGATAGATTCAGTTGGGATCTTCTTGTAGCAGCGTCGAGGCCTTACGATGTCATCTTGGGCATGGATTGGTTGTCTACGGTCCATGCCCAGATTGACTGTTTTAGGTGCAAGGTGCGATGTGTACGCACCGACGGGAGCAGGTTCACCTTCACCGGCGAGAAGGGAGCCTTCGCAGCATAGGATGGACTTCTTCAGAGGAGAGGATAGCCCATCACTCATCATTTGGCTAGCCTCATCCTAGGAGCAGTTGACGTGCAGAGTCCTGGTTTTCCTACAGTGGTGGATCAGTATGCGGACGTTTTCCCCCGACGACGTTACATGGCTACCTCCTCGTAGAGAGGTAGACTTTTATATAGACTTGTACCACGGGACAACCCCGATATCGATTCCAGCATATCGGATGGCCCCCGCCGAGATTCGAGAGCTGCGGGTCTAGTTAGAGGACTTGCAGGGAAAGGGATTCATTCGACCTAGTGTTTCACCCTGGGCTTCCCCGATATTGTTCACCAAGAAGGCGGATGGGAGCTTGCGACTGTGTGTAGACTATCGTCGCCTGAACCAAGTGACAGTGAGGAAAAAGTTTCCGCTACCAAGGATTGATGACCTCATCGATCAGCTCAAGGGAGCACAGTGGTTCTCGAAGATAGACCTCAGGTCAGGCTATCATCTGGTCAGAGTTCGAGACGAGGACGTGCAGAATATGGGCTTCAGGTGTCAGTACAGACACTATGAGTTCTTGGTTATGCCCTTCGGCGTAACCAATGATCCAGTAGTGTTCATGTCCCTCATGAACAGCATCTTTCAGCCATACCTCGATCAATTTTTCGTGGTCTTCATCGACGACATTTTGATTTACTCGATGACTGAGGAGGAGCACGCCTACCACTTAAGGGTTATACTAGACACACTCCGAGAGCACCAGCTTTATGGAAAGCTCTCAAAGTTTTAGTTCTGGATACGCGAGGTCCACTTCTTGGGACACGTCATCTCTGAGGCGGGAGTTGTAGTGGATCCTGCGAATATTGAGGCAGTTCTATCTTGGGAGCCACCCAGGAGCGTGATGGGGGTGCGGAGTTTCTTGGGTCTAGCTGGATACTACCGGAGATTTGTGCCAGACTTCTCCATAGTTGAGGCACCACTCTCAGCTTTGATGAAGAAGGTAAAACTCTTCGTGTGGTCAGATAAATGTCAGGAGAGCTTCCAGGAGCTGAGACAGAGGTTGACCAGCGCACCTATCTTGAGGTTGCCTGAGGAGGGAGTAGGGTACGTAGTCTACTGCGATGCATCAGGGACCGGAATCGGATGTGTCCTAATGTAGGAGCAGGAAGTGATCACCTATGGATCATGTCAGTTGAGGCCCTATGAGCAGAACAACGCTACCCATGACCTGGAGTTAGCAACGGTGGTTTTCGCTCTGAAGACATGGAGACACTATCTGATGGGCGAGGGTTTTATAGTCTTTTCTGACCATCAAAGTCTCAGATAAATATTCTCTCAGAAGGATATGAATCTGAGACAGTGGTGATGGCTCGAGGTCCTCCAGTACTATGACTTTGAGATAGTCTATACTCCTGGGAAGGGGAACGTGGTAGCCGATGCTCTCAGTAGGAGGACGGGCATTCAGCTTCTTGAGGAGGTGACAGAGCAGCTAGCCTCTTTGCAGATATCCTTCGTGGATAGAGATGGAGCAGCCTTCCTTCGGTCTCCAATAGTCTCTCCTCCACTACTGCAGCGGGTCAAAGAGGCACAACGTGGGAACTCTGACTATGAGACGTGGAGTGCACAGATATCCTCAGGACATGCACCTGATGGCTTCTCCTTTGGAGCAGAGCATGACATCCTTTTCAGAGTACGTACCTTGGTACCAGTTGCTTTACGGGAGGAAGTGATGAGAGAGTTTCACACTTCTCCCTTAGCGGTACATCCTGGAGTGGCGAAGATGTACCGGGATCTCAGACGACAGCACTGGTGGCCAGGCATGAAGAAGGTTGTGGCAGAGTTCGTTTTTCGATGCCCCACCTGCCAGTAGGTGAAGGCAGAGCACCAGGTACTAGCAGGCTTGGTACAGCCCTTGGAGGTTCCGGAGTGGAAGTGGGACGACATATCTATGGACCTCGTGACTGGACTTCCACGCACTTCCAGAGGTCACGACTCCATTTGGGTGATTGTCGACCGACTCACCAAGTCGGCTCACTTCTTACCCATCAGAGAAGAGGGCTCAGTGGAGAGCTTGGGACGACTTTACATTCAAGATATTGTGCGGATTCATGGAGTGCGATCATCTATCGTCTCCGATCGAGATGATCGATTTACTTCCCGGAAATGGAAGGGATTGCAGGAGGCATTCGGGAGGCAACTACGTCTGAGCACCGCCTTTCACCCTCATACGGATGGTCAGTCGGAGAGGACCATTCAGACTCTTGAGGACATGCTCGACGCATGCGTCCTCAACTTTGGTAGCAGCTGGGAGGACCACCTACCCTTTCTGGAGTTCACATACAACAACAACTACCACTCCACCATCGGGATGGCACCATACGAGGCATTGTATGGCAGACCTTGCAGATCTTTTTTGTGCTGGACAGACCCTGGGGAGTCAGCACTTGTGGTACCAGAGATGTTCCAGGCCATGACAGAGAAGGTCCAGGTCATCCAGGAGCGGATGAGGACAGCTCAGAGCCGGCAGAAGTCTGATGCTAACAGGAGGCGGAGGCCACTAGAGTTCGAGGATGTCGACCACGTCTTTTTGCGTGTCTCACCTCGACGTGGATTACAGAGATTTGGCCGAGGCGGAAAGTTGTCTCCACGCTTCATCGGACCATTCCAGGTCCTCAGCAGGATTGGTGAGGTGGCTTATCGCCCGGCTCTACCACCTCAGTTGCACCAGGTGCACGACGTCTTCCACGTATCTCATCTGAGGAGATACGTGCACGACCTAACGCACATCATTGACCATGGGGAGCTTGACGTCGATTATGGGGAGACTTTTGCAGATGTCCTAGTGGAGATCGAGGATCGACAGGAGCGGGTCCTACGTGGACGGTCGATTCCTCTAGTGCGCATCAGATGGCAGCACGAGAACCTCTAGGAGAGCACTTTGGAGCGGGAGGCTCAGATGTGTTCTCAGTACCCTCATTTGTTTCTCTAGTTTTCAATGTATCGTTATAGGGATGTAAAACCCTGAGGTGGGAGTAATTTAAAGACCTGTAAAATTCAAGGGAAAGTTTTTCTTAATTTTCTTTGGAATTTTACAAGAATGTGGTTTTAGATGGAACTTGATTCTGAGGCCCGGAGTGCCCGGAATTTTTATCCGGAGTTTAGCTCAGGTATGTTTAGTGAACGAACGAGCGGGAATTTATAACTTTTGAACCGCTTCCCGGACTCGAATTCCGAGGGCACCGATGGAACCGCAGCACCGGTAATTGCTTAGGAACTCCTGTTCCAGAGTTGCGTTTTCACGAGAGTTAATGATAAAAGTTGTAGAAATTTAATTCATAATTATTCTACAATTTTTATCTTACCCTATGTGATTTATCCTTTGGATGGAAGTTGGGTAACTACCCAACCTCCCTTGAGAGGTTATGAGGGTGGTGGGGCCCACACGAACCCCACCCCTTCATATCCTCTAAACCCCCTCAACTCCCTTTTAAATGTTGATAACTTAAGTTTATCAAACTTATGGTTTTAATGTTGAGTGTTTAATGAAAGTTTATGAAATTCAAACCTTTGAATTTCAAAAGGCTTGTTGTGTTAATAAAATAAGAAAAGAGCTTATTTTATTTTGTTGTTAGAGTTTTGTCGTTGAGAGGTTTTGGGAAGAACATCTTCTCCTTCGACGAAGAACGTGAAGAAAACCTTGGACTCCGACGAAGAACACCGTTCTTCAACAAAGAACATCTCTGCCGAAGAACGTGGAGAACTTCCTCCACGACGTTCTTCTTCCGCGACGTTTCCTCTTTGGACACACCTCAACGACAATGGAATCGACGTTCGTTTTTCCGCGATTCCCGACCTCCGCGACACTCATCTTCCACGGCTCATTGACGTGCACCATTCTTGAAATCGAGGTAGGGGTTTTATTTTATATAATTATTTCCGTTCATGATTCTAGTTTGTCGATCTTCGTGGATCTTAGACTAAATGTTATCGTTTAACGAGAGGGGGCCGGACCGTACAAACACGGCCGACCCTCCTCTTTATCCTTGTTGATACTTTGTGGATTGGACGGAATGGCGTGGTGTCGTCGCACCACGCGCAAATCGCACGACAAGTACTTTGTGGCGCCGTCGAACCGCGCCGTGAAGTTGAACAAGGCGGGACGCCATCACGCCGCGTCGAAGAAAACCGAAGACACCGTGGCCGGAGTGAGGCCGCGGTGGAGGGGCGCGGTGCCGTCGCACCGCGCCGGACGACAAGGGCCGTAGCCGGTTCCAGGCCGCGGCAGAGGAAGGAGACCGGCGGCCGGTGCCGGGCCGCCGGTGACGGAGCTGGAAGGGGACCGGCCATCTCCGGTCCCGTTAGGCAGGAACCGGTCGGCCAGGTCGGGCCGGCCGGATGAGGAGAAGCCGGGGGAATTAATTCCCCCGTCCGGCCATCATTGCGGCCCCCAATTAAGGGGTCACGGTTACAAGAAAAGGGATTGGCAGCTCCCCCCCCCCCCCCCCCGTGAGAGCCAAAACGGATCGGCCGTTTTGGCCAAGCACCGACCAGCGCGCCCAGCGTGCGGGTCGCCGGTCCGGGCCGCGCTTGCCGGGCCGGGCCAGGCCGGGCCGAGCCGGACCCGGGGCGGGTCAACCCTGTTCGGGCCGACCGGGGGGTATCGGGTCGGGTCGGTCCGGGCCCGAAACCCCCGTCTTCGGACCGTTTGGGTTCAATTGCCCATAACTCGGGCTACGGACCTATGATCGACGCGCCTTCAGTGGAGACATGATCCTCAGAACGAGACGGTCGTTTTGGTATATCGCACTCAAGGTTTCCGAATACTTTGGGTTCAGCCGGGATGGTTCATACACGAAACCAACCTGGCCCTCAGAGCGGAAACGCTCATATCTTGAGCTTCGGACGTCCGATTGACGTGTCGTTGACTTTGTTGAATTCCTCTATGTGAGACAGATCTTTTGGCATACTCCGCCCGAGTTTTGGACGCAGCTGGAGTATGGTCAGGTTGGTTTTGCCTTAAAAACCAACCGGGCCCCTGGGATGAAAAAGCCAATAACTCTCAGACCGGGCGTCCGATTGACGCGCCGTCTGCGACTTTGAGTTCCTGTTGACGATACGGAACATATGGATACATCAAATCTGGACTATGTGTCAGTTGATATATCAGCCTCTCGGCTCGTGGAGCGGACCCTCCCGAACGAGCTTGCTGTGTGCGGGAACCCTAGGGCTGGCTGCGACTGCTACTGTGACTGTGACGATGACTGTGCAGAGATCCTCAGTGGATTCGACGACGACGACTACAACACTCAGAGATACTGTGTGGATCAGTGCTACCGATCCTGTGTGTGTCCGATCCTGTGTGGGTCAGCGCTCAGCGGTTCTGTGTGAGCCAGCGCCTACAGATCCTGTGTGGGTCCAATCCTGTGTGGGCCTTTGCGGGGGTTAGTACCTATCGATCCTTTGTGGGTCCGACGACTTATATGGATCAGGGATCATCTCTATGGTCTTTCAAAGAAGTATACCTGAGTGAGTTGAATCCTATTTACTTTCCTATTTGGATTGTTTTGTGCTATCCTGTGTGGATTACGTTTTTCTTTCTTGTGTAGAATACGTATGCTTTCCTGTGTGGACTGGGTTGTGCTTGGGCTCGGAGGTTGGAGCGTATTGGAATTGATGACTTAGGTATATTTATGGACATATACCTAAGCAGTGTCGGTTGTTACTTCGTGATTATATCTTTCCTTTGTGGTTTATCCTTTGTGGATTTTGGGAGACCTTCGGGGGTCTCGGGGTCCCTACTGAGTAGCTTATACTCACCCATGCACGGGCTATGCCCGCACTACGTTGTGTTGGTTACAGACGATGGACAACGTTGATCGCGGTTGTGGCTTGCAGAGCAGGACGGTACCTGGAGGTGGACCACTGGGCGAGACATACTCGAAGCGGACGGCGGGACCTGGGGAGCAGTGGAGCTATCTGTACCCACCCTTGAGGTGGGATTTCCAGTGAGTAGCTCGGCGTTGCGGCTTTACTTTTCTATTTTTGTTTTCCCTTTTGAGTTGTACATTACTTTCAGTTTGGGTTTGTATACTGGCCCACTTACTTTTCCGCACTTCACTCTTGTACCATCTTTTACATAGTGTTTACTTTTTTCCGCTTGCTTACTCTAAGGTACTTGTTTACTTTAAAAACTCAATGCCTTCCCTTTACCAGGATTTACGCCTTAGTGCTAGTCTCTACCCCATGGCCTATGGAAGGCGGGCTTGGGGTAGTCACGGCACGGGCCCTGAGGACGGGTCGTGACAAATTGGTATCAGAGGAGTTCGGTTCTACCGTGAACTCTGATATTTTCTATGTGAAGCAATAGTGTTTAGAGTATTGGGTGTGGTTATCAGTCCAGGGAGTCCAGTGTTGGTGCGGCGTCCGACGTATCCGTACACCAGGACCTAGACTTCTGATTTCCGACTTAATGCACGAAAATATTGATTGCATGTTTGTTTCAAGTTTTCTTTGTGATTACTTTGTGTCAGCTCACCAGGTATACTGTTCTGACCGTGGCGCACTTGTTTACTTTTCAGGATGGCCCCACGACGGCAGCCAGCTAGGGTTTCGAGAGTTGAGCGTGATGACATCCCACCGAGCGATGAGGCCTCGGTGCATGGCCCTTTGTCAGAAGTGGCACCGGCGGTAGATCTACCCGCCGATCCACCGATGCTTCCAGCATCGGCCGTTGACGATGCACGTCGCCTCAGTGAACTGCATGAGTTCCAGCGCCAACAACCGCCCAGGTTCCACGGGGCGATGGACCCCCAGCTTGCCGAGGACTGGCTGGAGGCAGTGGTACGAGTTTTCAGGTTAGTGAGGACACCAGCAGACCTCATGTTGATCCTCACAATGAGCCTACTGCACGCAGCAGCAGACAAATGGTGGAGCATGATGCTCCAGGTGCACGATGAGACATCACTCCTCTAGACAGACTTTGAGGTCCTCTTCCGCTCAGAGTTCATTCCGGCCACCCTCCGTGCGGTGCGCATCCAGGAGCTTCTTCAGCTGCGGCAGGGAAGCTTGATGGTCGCCCAGTACTCAGGGAGATTTACTGATCTCTCGCGCTACTCGACAGACATGGTACGAGACCCATTCTCCCGGGCCCGGACCTTTGAGCAGGGATTGAGACACGAGATCAGGGCATCGCTGATCTCCCTCAGCATTCTGACTCAGACAGGAGTACTGGAGCGAGCCCTTTTGATCGAGAGCTTTCTTGCTGAGTCTACACCAGTGTCGAGACCCACCGCAGGGCAGCATGTAGCAGAGTCTTCTGCAGCAGGTAGTCGACGGATGAATCATGGGTCCAGGCACACCAGACCCTCAGGCAGACGACCTCAGGACACTGGCTCAGCAGTGCGGGACACACAGCGCGGAGCCAATCTTCCAAGAGGCAAGCAGTGCTACTCATACAGCGGGCAGGGCCACATGGCTCGTTACTGCCCAACCCGTCGTGCCGAGGAGCAACAGACGGTTGAGGGACCACCGAGGTAGAGGCAGAGGGTCGACCATGGCGGTCCGCAGGGAGGAGGCAGGCGAGGAAGAGGAGCTGGTCAAGCAGAAGGTGGTGGGTGACGCTTTGAGGCTCTACCACCACCAGGAGGTCCACCCCGACCACAGGGAGCTGGCGGGCAGAGACAGGAACAGCTCTAGGCAGCAGCGGCCTACGACCACGGCGCGCCCGATATGATTCGAGGTACTATCTCTGTCTATTCCACCCTTGCTGCAGTTTCTATAGAAACAGGATCGAGTCACTCTTTCATAGCCGCTGCCCTTGTTCGGAGCTCGAAGATTCTGCAGATTCGTTGGCTCGATCCTTACGGCTAGAGACTCCTACGGGAGCAGACTCGATGATTACGCACTGGTGCCGGCAGTGTGATCTTATTCTATGAGGCGATAGCTTCAGTTGGGATCTTCTTGTAGCAGCGTCGAGGCCTTACGACGTCATCTTGGGCATGGATTGGTTGTCTACGGTCCATGCACAGATTGACTGTATTAGGTGCAAGGTGCGATGTGTACGCACCGACGGGAGCAGGTTCACCTTCACCGGCGAGAAGGGAGCCTTCGCAGCATAGGATGGACTTCTGCAGAGGAGAGGACAACCCATCACTTATCAGTTGGCTAGCCTCATCCTAGGAGCAGTTGACGTGCAGAGTCCTGGTTTTCGTACAGTGGTGGATCAGTATGCGGTCGTTTCCCCCCGACGACGTTCTAGGGATACCTCCTCGTAGAGAGGTAGACTTTTATATAGACTTGTACCACGGGAAAACCCCGATATCAACTCCAGCATATTGGATGGCCCCCGCCGAGCTTCGAGAGCTGCGGGTCTCGTTATAGGACTTGCATGGAAAGGGATTCATTCGACCTAGTGTTTCACCCTGGGCTTCCCCGATATTGTTCACCAAGAAGGCGGATGGGAGCTTGCGACTGTGTGTCGACTATCGTCGCCTGAACCAAGTGACAGTGAGGAAAAAGTTTCCGCTACCAAGGATTGATGACCTCATCGATCAGCTCAAGGGAGCACGGTGGTTCTCGAAGATAGACCTCAGGTCAGGCTATCATCTGCTCAGAGTTCGAGACGAGGACGTGCAGAAGATGGCCTTCAGGTGTCGGTACGGACACTATGAGTTCTTGGTTAAGCCCTTCGGTGTAACCAATGATCCAGTAGTGTTCATGGCCCTCATGAACAACATCTTTCAGCCATACCTCGATCAATTTGTCGTGGTCTTCATCGACGACATTTTGATTTACTCAATGACTGAGGAGGAGCACGCCTTCCACTTAAGGGTTATACTAGACACACTCCGAGAGCACCAGCTTTATGGAAAGCTCTCAAAGTTTTAGTTCTGGATACGCGAGGTCCACTTCTTGGGACACGTCATCTCTGAGGCGGGAGTTGTAGTGGATCCTGCGAATATTGAGGCAGTTCTATCTTGGGAGCCACCCAGGAGCGTGACAGAGGTGCGGAGTTTCTTGGGTCTAGCTGGATACTACCGGAGATTTGTGCCAGACTTCTCCAGAGTTGCGGCACCACTATCAGCATTGACGAAGAAGGTAAAACCCTTCGTGTGGTCAGATAGATGTCAGCAGAGCTTCCAGGAGCTGAGACAGAGATTGACCAGCGCACCTATCTTGAGGTCGCCTGAGGAGGGAGTAGGGTACGTAGTCTACTGCGATGCATCAGGGACCGGACTCGGATGTGTCCTAATGTAGGAGCGAGAAGTGATCACCTATGGATCATGTCAGTTGAGGCCCCATGAGCAGAACAACGCTACCCATGACCTGGAGTTAGTAACAGTGGTCTTCGCTCTGAAGACATGGCGACACTATCTGATGGGTGAGCGTTTTACAGTCTTTTCTGACCATCAGAGTCTCAAATACATCTTCTCTCAGAAGGATATGAATCTGAGACAGCGGTGATGGCTCAAGGTCCTCCCGAACTATGACTTTGAGATATTCTATACTCCTGGGAAGGGGAACGTGGTAGCCGATGCTCTCAGTAGGAGGACGGGCATTCAGCTCCTTGAGGAGGCGACAGAGCAGCTAGCCTCTTTGCAGATATCCTTCGTGGATAGAGATGGAGCATCCTTCCTTCGGTCTCCCATAGTCTCTCCTCCACTACTGCAGCGGGTCAAAGAGGCACAACGTGGGAACTATGACTATGAGAGGCGGAGTGCACAGATATCCTCAGAACATGCACCTGATGGCTTCTCCTTTGGAGCAGAGCACGACATCCTTTTCAGAGTACGTACCTTGGTACCAGTTGCTTTACGGGAGGAAGTGATGAGAGAGTTTCACACTTCTCCCTTAGCGGTACATCCTGGAGTGGCGAAGATGTACCAGGATCTCAGACGACAGTACTGGTGGCCAGTCATGAAGAAGGTTGTGGCAGAGTTCGTTTTTCGATTCCCCACCTGCCAGTAGGTGAAGGCAGAGCACCAGGTACTAGCAGGCTTGGTACAGCCCTTGGAGGTTCCGGAGTGGAAGTGGGACGGCATATCTATGGACCTCGTTATTGGACTTCCACGCACTTCCAGAGGTCATGACTCCATTTGGGTGATTGTCGACCGACTCACCAAGTCGGCTCACTTCTTACCCATCAGAGAGCAGGGCTTAGTGGAGAGCTTGGGACGACTTTACATTCAGGAGATTGTGCGGCTTCATGGAGTGCCATCATCTATCATCTCTGATCAAGATGATCGATTTACTTCCCGGCAATGGAAGGGATTGCAGGAGGCATTCGGGAGGCAACTACGTCTGAGCACCGCCTTTCACCCTCAGACGGATGGTCAGTCGGAGAGGACCATTCAGACTCTCGAGGACATGCTCCGCGCATGCGTCCTCAACTTTGGTAGCAGCTGGGAGGACCACCTACCCTTTCTGGAGTTCGAATACAACAGCAACTACCACTCCACCATCGGGATGGCACCATACGAGGCATTGTATGGCAGACCTTGCAGATCTCCTTTGTGCTGGACAGACCCTGGGGAGTCAGCACTTGTGGTACCGGAGATGGTCCAGGCCATGACAGAGAAGGTCCAGGTCATCCAGGAGCGGATGAGGACAGCTCAGAGCCGGCAGAAGTCTTATGCTAACAGGAGGCGGAGGCCACTAGAGTTCGTGGATGGCGACCACGTCTTTTTGCGTGTCTCACCTTGACGTGGATTACAGAGATTTGGCCGAGGCGGCAAGTTGTCTCCACGCTTCATCGGACCATTCCAAGTCCTCAGCAGGATTGGTGAGGTGGCTTATCGCCTGGCTCTACCACCTCAGTTGCACCAGGTGCACGACTTCTTCCACGTATCTCATCTGAGGAGATACGTGCACGACCCAATGAACATCATTGACCATGGGGAGCTTGACATCGATTATGTGGAGACTTTTGCAGAGGTCCTAGTGGAGATCGAGGATCGACAGGAGCGGGTCCTACGTGGACGGTCGATTCCTCTAGTGCGCATCAGATGGCAGCACGAGAACCTCTAGGAGAGCACTTTGGAGCGGGAGGCTCAGATGTATTCTCAGTACCCTCATTTGTTTCTCTAGATTTCAATGTATCATTATGGGGATGTAAAACCCTAAGGCGGGAGTAATGTAAAGACCTGTAAAATTCAAGGGAATGTTTTTCTTAATTTTCTTTGGAATTTTACAAGAATGTGGTTTTAGATGGCACTTGATTCTGAGGCCCAGAGTGCCGGGAATTTTTATCCGGAGTTTAGCTCAGGTACGTTTAGTGAACGAACGAGTGGGAATTTATAACTTTTGAACCGCTTCCCAGAATCGAATTCCGAGGGCACCGATGGAACCGCAGCACCGGTAATTTCTTAGGAACTCCTGTTCCAGAGTTGCGTTTTCACGAGAGTTAATGATAAAAGTTGTAGAAATTTAATTCATAATTATTCTACAATTTTTATCTTACCCTATGTGATTTATCCTTTGGATGGAAGTTGGGTAACTACCCAACCTCCCTTGAGAGGTTATGAGGGTGGTGGGGCCCACAAGAAACCCACCCCTTCATATCCTCTAAACCCCCGCAACTCCCTTTTAAATGTTGATAACTTAAGTTTATCAAACTTATGGTTTTAATGTTGAGTGTTTAATGAAAGTTTATGAAATTCAAACCTTTGAATTTCAAAAGGCTTGTTGTGTTAATAAAATAAGAAAGGAGCTTATTTTATTTTTTTGTTAGAGTTTTGTCGTTGAGAGGTTTTGGGAAGAACATCTTCTCCTTCGACGAAGAACGTGAAGAACACCATGGACTCCGACGATGAACACCGTTCTTCAACGAAGAACATCTCCGCCGAAGAACGCGGAGAACTTCCTCCACGACGTTCTTCTTCCGCGACGTTTCCTCTTTGGACACACCTCAACGACAACGGAATCGACGTTCGTTTTTTCGCGATGCCCGACCTCCGCGACGCTCGTCTTCCACGGCTCATTGACGTGCACCATTCTTGAAATCGAGGTAGGGGTTTTATTTTATATAATTATTTCCGTTCATGATTCTAGTTTGTCGATCTTCGTGGATCTTCGACTAAATGTTATCGTTTAACGAGAGGGGGCCGGACCGTACAAACACGGCCGACCCTCCTCTATATCCTTGTTGATACATTGTGGACTGGACGGAATGGCGTGGTGTCGTCGCACCACGCGCAAATCGCACAACAAGTACTTTGCGGCGACGTCGAGCCGCACCGTGAAGTTGAACAAGACGGGACGTCGTCGCGCCGCGTCGAAGAAAACCGAAGACGCCGTGGCCAGAGTGGGGCCGCGGTGGAGGGGCGCGGTGCCGTCGCACCGCGCCGGACGACACGGGCCGCACCCGGTTCCGGGCCGCGGCAGAGGAAGGTGACCGGCGGCCGGTGCCGGGCCGCCGGTGACGGAGCTGGAAGGGGACCGGCCATCGCCGGTCCCGTTAGGCAGGAACCGGTCGGCCAGGTCGGGCCGGCCGGATGAGGAGAAGCCAGGGGAATTAATTCCCCCGGCCGGCCATCATTGCGGCCCCCAATTAAGGGGTCATTGTTACAAGAAAAGGGAGGGGCAGCTCCCCCCCCCCCCCGCGCGAGAGCCAAAACGAATCGGCCGTTTTGGCCAAGCACCGACCAGCGCGCCCAGCGTGCGGGTCGTCGGTCCGGGCCGCGCCTGCCGGGCCGGACCGGGCCGGGCAGAGCCGGACTCGGGGCAGGTCGACCCTGTTCGGGCCGACCGGGGGGTATCGGGTCGGGTCGGTCCGGGCCCGAAACCCCCGTCTTCGGACCGTTTGGGTTCAATTGCCCATAACTTGGGCTACGGACCTATGATCGACGCGCCGTCAATGGCGACATGATCCTCCGAACGAGACGGTCGTTTTGGTATATCGCACTCAAGGTTTCAGAATACTTTGGGTTCGGCCGGGATGGTTCATACACGAAACCAACCGGGCCCTCGGAGCGGAAACGCTCATATCTTGAGCTTCGGACGTCCGATTGACGTGTCGTTGACTTTGTTTAATTCCTCTATGTGAGACAGATCTTTTGGCATACTCCGCCCGAGTTTTGGACGCAGCTGGAGTATGGTCAGGTTGGTTTTGCCTTAAAAACCAACCGGGCCCCTTGGACGAAAAAGCCAATAACTCTCAGACCGGGCGTCCGATTGACGCGCCGTCTGCGACTTTGAGTTTCTGTTGACGATACAGAACATTTGGATACATCAAATCTGGACTATGTGTCAGTTGATATATCAGCCTCTCGGCTCGTGGAGCGGACCCTCCCGAATGAGCTTGCTGTGTGCGGGAACCCTAGGGCTGGCTGCGACTGCTACTGTGACTGTGACGATGACTATGCAGAGATCCTCAGTGGATTCGACGACGACGACTACAACACTCAGCGATCCTGTGTGGATCAGTGCTACCGATCCTGTGTGGGTCCGATCCTGTGTGGGTCAGCGCTCAGCGGTTCTGTGTGAGCCAGCGCCTACAGATCCTGTGTGGGTCCAATCCTGTGTGGGTCTTTGCGGGGGTTAGTACCTATCGATCCTTTGTGGGTCTGACGACTTATATGGATCAGGGATCATCTCTATGGTCTTTCAAAGAAGTATACCCGAGTGAGTTGAATCCTGTTTACTTTCCTATTTGGATTGTGTTGTGCAATCCTGTGTGGATTACATTTTTCTTTCTTGTTTAGAATACGTATGCTTCCCTGTGTGGACTGGGTTGTGCTTGGGCTCGGAGGTTGGAGCGTATTGGAATTGATGACTTAGGTATATGTATGGACATATACCTAAGCAGTGTCTGTTGTTACATCGTGATTATATCTTTCCTTTGTGGTTTATCCTTTGTGGATTTTGGGAGACCTTTGGGGGTCTCGGGGTCCCTAATGAGTAGCTTATACTCACCCCTGCACGGGCTATGCCTGCACTACGTTGTGTTGGTTGCAGATGACGGACAGCGTTGATCGTGGTGGAGGCTTGCAGAGCAGGACGGTACCTAGAGGTGGACCACTGGGTGAGACATACTCGGAGCGGACGGCGGGACCCGGGGAGCAGTGGAGCTATCTGTACCCACCATTCAGGTGGGATTTCCAGTGAGCAGCTCGACGTTGCGGCTTTACTTTTCTATTGTTGTTTTCCCTTTCGAGTTGTACTTTACTTTTAGTTTGGGTTTGTATACTGGCCCACTTACTTTTCCACACTTCACTCTTGTACCAGCTTTTACTTAGTGTTTACTTTTTTCCGCTTGCTTACTCTGTGGTACTTGTTTACTTTACAAAGGCAATGCCTTCCCTTTTCCGGGATTTACGCCTTGGTGCTAGTCGCCAGCCCCTGGCCTATGGAAGGTGGGCTTGGGGTAGTCACGACACGGGCCATGAGGACAGGTCATGACAATTTTGTTTTTGGATTTTAGAAATGTATGTATGAGGTTTGCGAGGAATAATTCCACAAACTATGAAGTGGTTCACGCGGAAGAGATTCATTGATGCTTTCTGTCGAAAACTGTAATCTGTATAGGGAATGGTACGTAGAGTAAGAAGACACACTACGTAGGAGGTTAGTGAAGGAATTCCACAAATAGAGAATAGCTCGAAGACAGAGGGTGTTTTGAAGAGGAGGTTTGAAGGATCTTTATGTGGATGTGGTACATGATAGCGAAAGAGGATGCATTTCGTTGATGAAGGGGGGTTTATAGTAGCGGTATTAGTATGCAGAAGAGGTGATTCTCTTTATAAAGATGGTACAAAATACACGAGAGAGAAAGTTAGTTTTATATTATTACAAGGAAGCTTATTAAAGCTTCGAATTAGTTGGAAAATGTATTTATAGGTACCTAGCAGTACTCGGGAAGGTAGAATTCATTTGCGGGTGAAAAAGGGACTTCAACTGAGCATCTACCTACAGTTGAAGATGTGGGAAATAATAAAAATGAAGGGATATACATGTCTATAAGCATTGTTTGACCTAAAATATGATAATATGTTTGTGTATTACCTTCCAAGTGTAGTGAGCGCAAGTAAAGGAAGACGGTGTGCATTTCCACAGGCATTGAGTCATAGAAAAAGGCATTGGGTCTGACCCTTGGGAATGCAGTGAGTATACTCTAAATTATGTAATTGAAGTGATACTAGGCATAGAATATCTATCCTGAACATTTTACTCATTACTATAAGTGACCCATAGTTAAATTGGTACATCTACGCATTGTCGTTGTATGCTCTTTGGATGTAGCCCAATGAGGTTGAACGAAGTAAAAATCAGTGTGTATGGTACATGATTTAATATATTTTTGTATATTTCTATTAGAGGAAGAGATAATTCAGTTTTTTCTAACAACAAGACAAGATTCGAATGGGAGAAAGTTTTAATCTTTCATACCATGATTCCCCCCCCTTAGGGTATTCGACCTAGTGGAACTAACAAATATTTTATCAAATTAATATTTTATAAATTTATTTACATTTTCAAAATATCTTGAAAATGGAGAATTATTAATTTATATGGTCTAAAATTTTATAACATGTATATTAATGAGAGTATTATTGCTTATAATATAAAATTATAAGCAATTTAGAGAAAAAAACACATTGGTGTAGTTAATGTTCAAATTGGATAACTAAGCAGTTAAAACAAAAGATATTATTTAAAAACCCACTTAAACATGCCTAAATTTTATTTTTTGATAGTAATAAAACCATTTCATGTATTTACTTAGAATAAATTTATATTTGGTATAGTTTTTCTCTAGAATAATATTTTAAGGTTTTAATAATTTTATGTTATTTCAAAAGTACCCCTCACCACAATTATAAAAGGGAAACTCCTCCCTCTATTATCTAAAAAAACAATGGAATTATATAAAAAACATACCAAATTACCTTTTAAAATTCCATATTAACATTATAAAGGTTCAGATATTTCCAAAATACCAACCATTGAGCTCTTTATGGGAGACCTGAATGAGTCATTTCAAAAAAGAGGTAATCGCCTTAATCAGTCAAATTCTTTTCTACTTTTCTTTTCATTTTCTAAATCTATTTTATTTACCATAAAATAATAGTTCATGTATCCAAAACATTATAAAATTTTATTATTAATATTAAAACACTATTATACATGATACTTCGCACTAAATGAGAATTTGACGTGTCGCTTGTGCGTATGTATGGCTTACCATCTCTACATGGAAATAGAATTACATTTTCATCCCCATATTTTATGGATGGGTATTAATATGGATGTAATGATTATAAATGATATTTATAAAATATTTATTCTTTTTAAATTATAATATCACATCTACCTACATACAATCCAAACATTAGATAAATAATAATGTTGTTCACGTGTAAGTGTAGACTATTACGTCCACAAAATGATGTGATTCATTTTTATTTTATATTTTACATGGATGGTAATGAGGATTAATTTGATAAATTTATATATTATAAGTGATATATATTTATCCTATTTAAGTGGATCAAAATTTACATTTCTAACATTCCATATGTTGAAATGAAACTATTCTTCATGCATACGTATGACCAACTATGTCTATAGATGGTGTATTTCATGTTTTCTCTAAATTTTATCAATAAATTTTAATATATATAAAATAACTATTTTTTATAAATTTATATTGATTAATATTATATATATTATGTAACCAAGATAAATTTATAAGCACAAGAACTACTAAACTGAAATACTCATGATAAACTGAATAGCTAACAGCTAAAAATGATGATTTTTTGAATGCAATTATTGATCAAAAGGGTGTTAAAATGTTATAATATGGTTATATAAGATATTATAAATATTAAAATGACTCAATTATATAATTTTAATAAATATAAATCATTTATACATGAGTTTATAGTGCTTTTGAAGAATGCTGAAGTCGAGGTAATAGTTTTATGTCATAATCTCAATATTTATCATTATTGTTTATGAATAAGTTTCCAATAGTGAAATATTATTATATATCTGTTAATAATATCATTAATTTTATTCTATTTCAATTATTTTTTAAAAATAAAATTTTCCATTCATTTTCCTAAAAATAAGTACTCAAGATACCTTTAATATGTTTTTAAATAAATAAAATTTCATTTATCTATTTGATTAAAAATATATATTAATTCTATATCCATGTTTTCTAATTAATATTTATGGTTTTTTCTATTCTCTTATGACTTTTTAAATTCATTATTACCAATGTTTTACTTTTTAATAAATGTGTTTTCAATTGATGTACTTTTTAACGTTTTTAATAGATGTATGGAAGAAATTTTTTTCACATATAAAGCTAGAAATTTGTTTCCCACAATCACGATTATTTTTCATTAAATATTACTCTATAAATATACGAGGTTATTTTAAAATAAAATATGTTCCTTCATAATCTCACATTTCCTTTTATGGTACTGTTTTTAAAATGGAATTATTATTTTTAAAAAACATATTCTACATGATATTTCAAAATCATTTTCCATATATATTGATTTCCTCTGGTGTTACTTAAGCTTCACTGAGAATATAACCCAAGGATATAATCCTTATTCTTTCTCTAGATAGTTTATGCTTATGATGAAAATAATTTGAGGAAATTTGTTCCTTTTTTCCACTGGTTATAAATTTTATGGAATATTTATAAAATCTATATCTTCTCGTGAGTTCTGCGATAATGAATGTTTTATGGTCTTATGACACACGTATGTTTGATTTTATTTTTTTTTGTGGGTCAAACATAATTATCTGTACAATTAATTAAGTAAATACGGATAACCCAATAGAAAAATATTTTATCCTTGAACATGATTTCATGTTCCAATTTAATACATGGACTTGGATTTCCATTAAATAAGGTTATGTGTGGATTTGGTTTCATGTCTATAAGATTCTGCGTCGACGTAGTTTCATGTCTATAAGTTTTTTGGGGGGAATAATTTCATTTACATAACATAATTAGTGTACCCATTTCTATATAAACAAGTTCACAAAGAAAAAATATTATGTTTATTCTAAAATTACAAGTCTTATTCAGATGTTATAATATTATAAATCATGTTGTTTTATATTTTCATGATTTGTGTCTTATGAACATCAATGATTTATTTCATGAATTAATATAACGATATATGACATGAAGGGTGTGGGTTTTAAATTTTATTATCATATTTTCCCACACTTATTCTCATGTTATTATTTTTTTATCATTGAATCCCCCTTAAATACACTTACTGGTCATCTGAGTTTACCTTTTTATATGTTTCCATTATATAAGTTATTATGATTGGTTTTAGAAATCTCATGACTAATAAGGGTTATATTAATGAATAACTTAATGGGAGATGATATATATTATTCATTAACATGTTGTTTTATGAGCCCATGTTTCCAATAGAACAATTCTTATACAATTCTATAATGGATCTAAATGTTATATATTTAATAATCATTTGTTAATATGAAAAATAAATTTATGAAATGTATGGGTCACTATATTTTCTATCAGAGGAAATATTAGTAAAAAGTTGCAAACTAGGATGATCTAATTTAGTAAGAACCCTCAGGATTGGTCTAACTATAAGAAAACTTCCTAATGTTTTTATCATGGATGAAATAAAATTTAAACTATGGTTTCATAAAATAAAAATAATGTGTCTTCATTTAAACATCCAATTAAGCATAATTCATTTTTATATTGTTATAAACTATAATAATCACTGATTATGCTATATTTTTTATTTTAATAAATGGATGGATCCCAAGGTAATATCTTGGACAAATAATGTGATAGTCAGTGCAATAAATTTCCTCCTAAGAAACCTGATGTCATAAGATCTAGTATGCAATCTACTTTTACTATGATCTGTCAATTATCTAAATCTATTAGTGGTAATACATATTATTTTGAACGTTTTAATCAAACATGGGGGAGAAATAAGTTATTGTATATTTTATATGAAAATTACCAATATACATATATGGGACTTATGATTCGGTTGTGGTTGATAAATGGATAATTTCATTAGAAAAGATATTTTCTCTTCATCTATACTCAGACCATGAAAAATTATTCTAATTATTTAGTGTTTTCAAGGTTATATAAATCTATGGTGGAATATTTTTAGGAATATGATTAAATCAGTTCCATGGAATGGGATAAGTTTGAAGGAATTCTTTTCAATAAGTGATGACTATATATTCTACGTAAAAATTGGATAACAACATTATTAAGCTTAAAACAGTAAGGATTATTCCATTTATACCTAAGAGGGAAATTTTACATGACATTAAATATATTATTTTGGATTAATATTCAAATTTAAATGAAAAATTGATTAGTTCATTAGTGTTTTAATCCAAGTATTTGAAAGGCCTATTTCATAAGAGCCTTTAGAAGCTAGGAAGAAATATTCTCTGTCCACTGAATGTGGAAATAGAAGATAGAAACCCTCATGGTTCTAAGGATAATAAAAGGAAGATAGTGCTTTATGGATTTTTTTTGGGTTTTAACATAGAGGGAAGAAAAAATTTCAACCTTCTATGTGATAAAAATGTGGGAAGGAGAACTTAGGTAAATTCCTAAAAGGAAAAAAAATGTTTCAAGTGTTGGAAGCCTAGAATCAATGAAAAATACTTTTAGAGTGATATAGAGAGGAATGTCAATAAAATTAATGGAGGTACGACTCAAAAAACCCCCCAATGACACTTCAATTCTAAAAATGAGAAGTGTTTGGGAACTATGAGAATCAATTATATAGTCTAATGACTAATGAAGATAATAATCTACTGCATCCTCTAATGTCGAATGATGATGGGAACGTGTGTACAATTACAATAGTTCAAGTGAATCATGATAGTTAAGGAATGCATATCCTCTAATTTATATTAGGGGATTTTAAATTGACATAGTATGAATAATTCGTATTAAAATATTATCATTTAGAGAAATTTTAATTTATTTTTATCATTTATTAGCTCTTTATACCTAGATTTCATACATATTTATATAATAACGATATTATATATTATATTCTAAATCAACCTATCATCAATAATCTGTGAAATAATGAATAAAAACCTGCAATTTAAATATTTTTGGATAAGATAATAGAATATTTATAGAATTAGGGTAGAATTATATTTTATATCAATATATTATATTATTATGTTCTATTGATAAATTATTAGTATACATTAAAGAATATATGATAAAGGTTTATACTTTCTGGTATGAGACATTATAATTGATTAAAATTATATTGTTGTTGATAATTGAAGGTTATGAGATCAAATCATTTTTGGGTTTTTAAATACGGTGGGAAATATTTTGGAGTATTGTTATGGTTAACTACTTATTGAGTGAATTATGTTGAAATTTAGATTTTTTTGAGGTTAAAGTATTATTTATCATGAACTGTGATAATAATTTTTGTTTTGGTAAATATTTATAAGATAAGGGAACGAATTGGGGATATCATTATTTGAAATTTTTTCTTTCAGGAATGAAAAAAAATCATCTCGATTATCAATCTTCTGGTGTAGTAAAGGATGTTAAAAATGATAAAAAATCGCCGAAATCATGATATAGTGATTATGAAATAGAATGAAATCATATATGTTTATTTCAATGATAACTTTACTAGGATAGTAAAATAATCCCTAGAATGTATGGAAAACACCTTGAAATAAAAATATCATCTATTTACTATTCTTACCAAGAAATAAACGGTCATTTAACCCATCACATATTTATAGATTTTTTTATGGATAAGTTTTTTCTAACCATGTTCTATATAACTCTCTCTGAGAATACTGGATTTTTTTCTTCTATATATAAGTTTTTACTTCCCACCTATGTTCACCTATTTGGAACATTAATTATGTGATATTCCAAAATACCCTCTTACTTCTCTTTCCCTCATTTAAGTGGATGATTTATTAAATATTTTTATGTTGTCAGTTTTTAAAAAAAATATTTTTAAAATGCCATACATTTGAATATAGAGAAAAAGAAAATTTTTTGAAAATAAAATAATAAAATGGAGAATAATATAACACCTTGAGACTCTAGAAAATATTTTTGTTTAAATAATTTAATTTCATCAATCCCTTGCATTACACATAACATTGAGTTTAAAAAAACCCTAATACACAACTAAAATTTTATAATTTGATTGTTATAACATAGCCATTAATTTTTAGGGTATCAATATGATTAAATAATTTATGATATATATATATATATATATATTCTACCCAATAAAAATTTATTGAAAACATATGAGTAAATAATCGCTCATTTTTTAATGAATTTATTTTATACTTCAAAAATCAATTTTCCTTAAAAAATAATTTTTTTATTTTTTTGTGAAAATATTATAAAATAGTTATTGAAAATTTATATATTTCATCTTTTAATGATAATATAATTTTTTAAATCATTATATTGAAATTATCTTAGGGTAATTTTTTTGTATTTTTTATGAAATGTTTTTTTCAGTGAATAGTAAAAATACAGAATTTTATTGAAAATTGTATTTTTGTTTCAAAAATTTACAAACAACAATTTGTTTTGTCAAATGGTTTAAAAGTAAAATTAGTTATAATATATTATCATTAATACAGTAAATTTACTTATAATCTATTTTTTGGAAGATTTTGGTACCAATGTATTTTGATAATTAAAAATACATTTTTTCAAATCTAATTTTCATTGCATTTTACACATTTATATTAAAATTAATTTTTATCACTCATATGAATTTAATTTTTTTACATTTAATTATTTTTTTATTAATAAGTAAAAATTTACTCTAGGATGATTTGGAGAAGGTAAATTTTTGATGAATAGTAAAAAATAACTTTTTAATGAAATGAGGTATATTTTATAATATAACCAAGGCCAAAACATGATATAAAAATTAATGAAACATATTTAATTAATAAAATATGATAAAATAATAATAGTATAATAAGTAATTTATTCAAAAAAATATAAATTATAATTTTGTCTATGATAAATATGAGAATCATTTCCAATGATAATGTAGGGTTTTCGTAGTGCTGGAAAAGTGAAATTTGGTACCCAAAATATAAAATTTATTTTGGAATAATTCATTGATAATAAATTTATTATTTTTATGTATAATATATGATTATTATGGTTATACATGAAATTTTAGTTACATAAAAGTTTCTTATCCAATTGCTTATGCAATGCTTGTGCAAGGCCTGAAAAGTCAAAATAATATATTAAATAAGTTTTCATGTCCTAGATATGAGTTAAAATAAATATTGAATGAATAAAAAATTTAAAAAGATATAATTATTTTCATGATGGTAATTTATTTATAATTTTTAGTTATTAAGTAAATACCTTTAACACTTGCACAATGATGACAATTTTTTTTAATTAATAGCAAAATAAAATAATTGATTTCAAAAATATTGAACCAAATAAAATTTGAATGATTTAATGTTTACCTCAAATTTTATTGATTAATATTATATATTTTTTAATTTTAATTGTATTAAAGTTCATTTATAACTATTTATATAGGTCTCTTAAGTAAAATTAAAAGAATAGTTTCAAATATAACAGTAATGATATTTTAGAAAGTTAATATTTTTTTAATTAGTTAAAAAAATATAAAAATTTTGAAAGCATAAAATTTGTAATTTATATGTTCTAAAATTTCAATAATTTTCTATTTTTTTGGAATATTTTCAAATTATATGTAAAATTATAACCCTTTAAGAGTGAAAAAGTTTTTTCTTACTTAATATTGAAATAGGTTAACTTAGGGGTTAAACCAGAAGAAATGGGTTAAAACATCACATAAACCAATAAAGATTGTATTTTTATGTTATTAAAACCCTATGTTATCTTATATTTTAATTAATATCCATTTTGAATCATTCATATATATAATTGTATTGTTATATTTTAATATTTATTTAATATTTTTAAATTTCCTCTCTTATCAATTATAAAAAAGAACCTCCTCCCTCGCTTCATTACACAAAATTGAGCATCCAACCTCTAAAAAAAAGAAAAAATTACATATAAATGTCTTTTTACAAATTATAGATGTTATTTGTTTAAAAAAATACCATCCCTAGTTCCCTTTATAGGATATATGAAGGGGTTATCTCAATGAAGAGGTAATTGCTTTAGCAGATCACATTCTTTTATACTCTTCTTACCTTCCCTAAATATATGTTATTTATTTCAAAAAAATAACTTAATTGTACTATTTATATTTAAATGTTATTATGATTATGAAAATACCATTATAAACCCTCTTTCCTATCAAACGAGATGTGAAATAATATCTTGTGCGTATATACGGCTTACCGTCTACACATAATGATTCAATTCATTTTTTATCACCATATTTTATGGGTAGGTATTATGATGAGTTTAATGTTTTTATATGATATTTATGACATAATTGTACTTTTTAATGATAATATCACATATTAAAACTTACAATCCAATCCATTGGGAAATAATAATGACATTTGTGCATACCTGTGGACTACCACCTCCACGAAGTAATGTGATTTATTTTTCATTTATATTTGACTTGGATAGAAATTAGGAGAAATTTTATAAATATTTTACATTTATAATAATCTTATAAAGGTTAATTAATATCAAACGTGTCACGACCCCCTCCCCAAAAAGTGTACCCCTCCTGGTCTGGCAATGTGAAAAGGGAGATAATGACCCCTGAGACCCGTCTCCAGTAGGCCCCGGGTTGGCGACTAGCACCGAGGGTAAAATAATCACACAAATGGGAGACATTACCCTCTATGAGAACACATGTGGAAGAGAGAGATAAGATAGAAACCAACCAACTCCAAATCAAAACTAAAATATAAAAGAAACCCAAGTACCTATATAGAATTCCATGCAGAAGCACCACAACTGAAAGGGAAAACTACAAGTACCCAAAAGAAAGTAAAAACAGCATTGACCACAAGCCCGAACAGCTCTTTCCACCCCAGCTAGTAGAAACCAGCTTGATCTCAAACCAGCTCCAAGTGACCTGAAAACAGTATATATATATATGTAGGGTTAGTATAACAGTATACTTAGTAGGATCCTCCCCAAAGCCTCTCATGCCAATGTAATGATAGCATGCTAAAGCACAGTGAACAACAGTGAAAGTAACTCATCACCTAAATAGATATACTATGTTCCCAACCTCACCAGGGAAACTCTCACCAAGTAACGCATACAAGAATATATCGTATATAAAGAATATCAAGGGTACCCCACTACTACTTCCCCACTGGTTTACCGCTTTTCCCCAATGACATACGTCATGTGCATCTCTCTCCAAAGGCTTCCCGTATAAACTTGGGCTAAGCTCCACAATCTGTAACACGTGCACCAAAAGGCATGTCCACAGACACTTGGGATAAGCACCACACCATCCTCATAACCAAAAGTAACTAGGTAGTTTCTGGGATCCAACACAGCTCGCATAACGTATATCATACGTCGGGAATTATACCTCAAACCATTACAACCCATACACTGAGTAAGGATCCTCAATCCATCACAGCCTATTCACGTTACACCTACAGTATTCCATAGGATATTATATCCAGAATATATGTTTGTAAAATAACCACAAGCCATTACAACCCTCTACACACATATATGGGGGAAACTAACTGTTGTTCCAATTGCACTAGTATCTACCAAGAGAAGAGAGCGGGGATAAAGGGGGTAGTCAGCCATTCAACCTCCAATCATAATGTTGGGGAATACAACCTCCAAGGCTCCGAATCCCCAGGGTGGTAGTTTCCCTTACCGACAGAGTGGAGTAGCGTATAGAACAAAAAAAGTACATAACATATATAACTCACAACTACACTATGGGAATAACTTAGTCTTAGACACAACTGCAACTAACGTCTCTCGTACTCCAAGCCGCCACTTCTAAGACTAGGTATCCTATAAGCACACATCCATTTAAAGGGATTTATTATATTACTTCATCCCATTTTTATCAATTTCGTTGTACGTTAATTAATTCAACGAACATTAATTAACCAAGAGCAATTCCACCTTATGTTCCATTAACATCACATCCAAAAACCAATGTCCCTTCAATGTTCTCGACCTCATCCTTAACTTTCTTCAAACTTCAACCCCATGGGTTAACATCATTTATTCAAACATTCATTACAAAATTACTTTCCCATTTTCCCAGGCATTTTAGAAAAACAACCTATGCTACTAAATATAATGGGGCTCAACACGGTGAGTAAACGTACTACCCGTTGATTCTTTGCCACATATAGCAAGAGCGTAGACCAATTCTCCCTTGAGAGAATAACACGGAAATCACATGGCATACCCCGCATGTCTTCACCTCTTTCGAAATAAGGGAAATCAAGACCAGTTGCCTTGAGTAGTGGGGAAAGTAAAACAAATAAACAACCAAACAAAGCACCAAGCATCCAACAACCACATTCATCCCATTACTTCATCCTCTGTGTCCTCCTTAACACCCACATGCATAAACCGATGCATCTCTCCATTCTATGCATCATACTCTACCACATCCACAAGGCCTCCCTGCCTCCACATATCATAACACCCTTCCAGGGTCACATCACAACACAAGCAGCAGGAAAACTACACCACATCAAATGGGATTTTATCCCTATTTCACAACAAGAGGGTAACTCATAACTCCTCATGGAATTCAATCAAGTTACTTAATCCATATTAAATTATCAAATTCAATTCGTTGGTTCCAACATCAGCAACCAATTCAGAAAGCTATCTCCGAAGATTAAACATGCTTACTATGACAAATTTGATCAATATCAAATTACAACAAGAACCAGGTCTTTTTCCATGCCTCTTTATATTTAGCCAACTAATTATCAATTGATTCTGGTTTTACATTCTTTTTCAATTTCCTCAAGAACAACATGCTTAACAAGCAATGCATATATATTACACTATCTGGAAAACAAGAGGCGATAAAAAACGATCAAATAAATTTCTTTATCCAGTTCAAATAAATTTATTAGGACAATTACATTATCATCCAGTGGGATTCAACATGCTATCAATACTATTACACAAAAAAAGATAATCGACAAATCCACTACCTCAATGGTTTTTGAGGAAAACCGCAACGGTCGTTGAACTCCCAAGAAACTGGTTCGATTCTCCATGAATCCTCCTTCGATCTCCTCTCTTAACAAAACCAAGACCAAAACCCATCCTAACCGACATCCACACTCTTATATATACCCATGATAGGCATGGATCTAGGAAACCGATAGAAGGGGAGAAGTATATCTAAGTATATCTACGAAAAACAAGCAGGAACGACCACATACCTCAAGAAACCGGCTACGATTTGCCAAGGGAAGCCTCTAGATTGCCTCCAAAATGCTTGGTAGAGATTCTCCTACCTTCCAAGAAAGGTAATCCCATGTTATGGCCGATTAGAAGCTTAAACGAGGTGATTAAGGGAAAAACGAGTTAGATCCACAATTTTTGGATGTAACTTTAAGTTCTCGAATGATTAGTCCGCACAGTTTAACAAACCATGTGATAACCGTGTGTTAGCTTCTACCTCGACAACCACTCCGTGCACGGTTAGACAAACCGTGCACTAACTGTGCATTAGCCACTTCCTCCAAGACCATCCTTGCACGGTTTGGCCGCACGGTTTAGGCAAACCTTGCACCTCCCGTGAGAAGGCCATAACCCTTTAGATTTCCTTAAACGTCCACCCAAACACACACAAAGTCACCTTGACATCATGAAACACTTATAAGGCCACATTTTCACAATGGAATTGACCGGAGAGGTCTGGGCCATTACATCAGACACCTCTCAAAACATTCTCATCCTCTAGAATCCAAAACCCACCTAAAGAGAAAACGAAATAGGGTGTGAACAACCACCCACTGAGAAATTTCTCAAAAGAGGCCAATCCACTAGAGCAAAAAAGGGACCCATATCATAAACATGAAAGTTTCATAACCATAAAAGTTACAACGATACATGAAAAGAGTCAAACATCAAACAACTCTGGGTACTGAGCATGTATCTGTGACTCACGTTCCCAAGTACTCTTCTTCATGCCACCATGTCGCCACAAGACACGAAGTAATGGGATGGAACGCCCGCGCAACACCTTCTCCTTGCGGTCTTGGATCTCTACAGGTCACTCCCCAAAGGTGGAATCATCGTCAACATTGACCTCTCCCCAATCGATGATGTGGGAGTCACCACGAAGATAATGACGTAGCTGTGATACATGGAAAACATCATGTATCCAACTCATCTATGGGGGAAGTGCTCCTCGATACTCCACAGCTCCAACACAAGCTAACACCTCAAAAGGCCCAAAAAACTGTGGAGAAATCTTACTTCCATGTCCAAACCTTCACTGCCCATGACGAGGAGTCACCTTTAGAAACTCATGATCCCCAAAATTAAACTCTAAGGGTCTCCTTCTTTGATCGGCATATGATTTTTGATGATCTTGCGCTGCCTTCATCCTCTCACAAATCACCTGAACCATCTCTATTGTATTCTACACTAGTTCCAGTCCAAGAATTGATGTCTCTCTGACCCTAGTCCAGCAAAATAGGGAATGGAAATGTCGGCCATACAAGGCTTCAAACGGCTCCATACCGATGTTGGAGTGAAAACTATTATTGTAAGATAACTCCACTAAGGGTAAGTGCCTCATCCATGAGCATCCAAAATCAAGAACACAAGAGCTTAAAATATCTTCAAGAGTCTGTATATTTCGCTCGGTCTGACCATAAATTTGAGGATGAAAAGTAGTACTAAGGCACAGTTGAGAACCAAAATCATGTTAGAGACCTCTTCACACCCTAGAGGTAAAACGAGGATCTAGATCAGAAATGATCGTCCTAGGGACTCCTTGAAGTCTCACCACCTCCTCTAAATACAGCCTCAACAAAACTTCCA
Source organism: Viscum album (assembly GCA_963277665.1). Classification (NCBI taxonomy): domain Eukaryota; kingdom Viridiplantae; phylum Streptophyta; class Magnoliopsida; order Santalales; family Viscaceae; genus Viscum; species Viscum album. Next base: position 716,294,885 of record OY728138.1, on the reverse strand, counting down.
CTAAGCCTGACTCCTTGATTTCTATAAAGTGGGATGATTTCATTAAATGATCAACTACCACCCAAATAGCATCATATCCTCCCAGTGCTCAAGGTAATCCAGTAACAAAGTCGATTGAGATGTCCTCTAACTTCCACTGAGGAATATCTAATGGCTGGAGAAGACCACCAGGAACACGGTGTTCGGCCTTCACCTTTTGGAAGACTAAACATCAAGACACAAACTCCGCAACTGCATGCTTCATTCCAGGCCACCAAAACTGACTCCTCAAGGATCGGTACATCTTCATTACACCAGGATGCACCACTAAAGGAGAACCATGGAACTCTCTGATGACCGTCTCACGCATCGCCAAGGGAACAGAAATCCTTCCATGATTCAACACTCTATGTTGTTCATCCTCAAACCAACCATCAGGGGCCTTACCACAAACAACTAGGTCTCTCCATACCTCCACCTCAAGATCCCCCAAATGGGACTCTTCCACCTTCTGCCCCAGGGATGACTGTACCGTCATCTGAAAAAGACAACCTCTTCCTCCGACTTCTTCCATATCAAGATGTAATACTGATAGTTCTTCCATTACCCTCCAAGAATCACTGAATTCATGCACAACATCACTATTTGACTTTCGGCTTAGCGCATTAGCTACAACATTCCTTTTTCCAAGTTTATATGATATTTCAAAGTTGTATTCCTGTAAGAACTCCATCCACCGATGCTATCATAAGTTGAAGTCACACTGGTAGAAAACATACCTCAAACACTTATGATCAGTGAAAACCACAAAGCATTCACCGATGAGGTAATGTATCCACAACATCAAAGCAAACACCACGGCTGCCAACTCAAGGTCATGGGTGGCATAGTTGCGTTAATGGGAACACAACTTCCAAGACCCATAAGAAACAACTGACCTCTTCTACATGACAACACAGCCTAACCCCAAATGTGAAGCATCACAGAAGACATCAAACTGAACTCCCTCAGCTGGAAGAAAAAGGACTAGATCACTTAATAACATATCTTTCAGATACTCGAAAGCTGCCCGAAACTGATCAGCCCATATGAATGCCTGATCTTTTCTGGTCAAAGCTATCAGAGGAGTTGCAACTTGTGAGTAATTGGCTACAAAACTCTTGTAGTAGCATGCGAGACCAAGGAAAAGTTTCACCTTTGACACTGTCTTGGGGGCTACCCAAGAAAAAACTACTTCTATCTTTAATGAATCTACAGCTACTCCCTGTTGGGATACAACATGCCCCATGAAACAGAGTTCACGAGCCCAAAACTCACACTTCGACAACATCCTGAACAGCTGATGTCGACGAAGAACTCCCAAAACGACTTGTAGATGCTCTGTATTCTCCTCTTAAGATGTGGAGTACACAAGGATGCCATCGATAAAAACTACAAAGAACTTGTCCAGGAACTCATGGAACACAACATTCATCAATCCCATGAATACAATTGGAGCATTCGTCACTCCAAATGGAATTACAACGAACTCATAATGCCCATGATGATAACAGAATGTTGTCTTCAGGATATCTTTATCCTTCACATGCATCTAATGATATCCTGACCGCAAGTCGATCTTTGATAACCAACTTGCACCATTCAGTCTATCAAATAAGTCATTGATCCACAAAAAAAGACAGCGATTCTTTATTGTCACTTTTCTTAAGCGACGATAATCAAAACACAACCGCAAACTGTCGTCGACCTTCTTCACGAACAGAACTGGTGCACCCCATGGTGACAGACTTGGTCAAACAAAACTGCATTGCAACAGACCATCAAGCTGTATACGTAGCTCCGGTAACTCAGAAGGGGCCATCCTATATAAGGGCATATATATAAGAGATGATCCTGGGTGTAGCTTTATCCCAAACTCGATATCTCATCAAGGGGGTAATGCTACATCCTCTTCTGGAAAGACATCAGGGTACTCCTCTATGACCCTAGGAAACGCCAATTGCCGAACCTCTGAAGAACATAGCATTATCTCAGCCGCCGTGGTTGATAAGGATGGAACTCCCCTGTGACCCATCTGAGGATCTCCCTCCCCAAAAAACACCACTTTCTCCCCATCTTCACCAATTAAGACAACCTTCTTCCTAAAGCAATCCATGATAGCCTGCACCGAATACAACCAATCCATACCGAGGATGACATCAAATGGTTGTATTAGTAAACATTGGAAATCTCCCCAAGAGCGGTGCTTCCCCAACACTAGCTCACAATCTCTACATACTTTAAACAAGTCATCTTGACCTTCAAATGGCGTAGTAAACGCCAAAGGGCATTGGAAGCCTCCCTACCTCAAGTCCCAATACATGGAAAAGGGTAGGTGATATGAAGAAGTGTATCGCTCCTGAATCAAAAAAGTCATACACCAAGGTAGAAAATAAGAAAAGGGTACCTCGAATGACATCTAGCTCGTCTAGAGCTGGCAACACTAGAGCATGAAGCTGACTAAGGCCTCCTCCATAACCTCTCTTACCCTGATGATGACCACCACCATGGCCATGCTCTACTCTCTGAGGACAGGGAACATCATGGGGATGTCCTCTGCCTACCCCATCTAACCTCTATTAATCGAAAGCTGGTGCAACCTGCTGCTACTGCCTTGGCAGGAACTGCCTCAACCGAGGAACATATAGTAGAGCGCCCGGTGCACGATGACTGCTCTGAAAGATTGGGCACTCCCACTGCTGATGACCACAACCACCACAAGAAAAAAAAAGTGCTTGATACCTTGTCATAGGCATGAGAGTTTCTTCCTCTGGAGAATAGGGATGTGAAGGGCTGGGACCTACCCTGGCTGAACGGAAACTCTTCTACCCTGAAAACCATGAACCCCAGACCGCAGCCTTGCTTCGTGAGGAATCATGATGATTCCCCTATCATGATGATCTGGTCCTGGACAAAGTCCTCTCAACAGCCTTTTCCATTGCCATCACTTCAAGATATGTGTTTAACATAAATGGGGTGACCTGGCACTGGATCTCCAGATGCAAAGCCTCCTCAAAATGCCTCGCCTTGGCCTTTTCAAACGGTAAAAGGTCCAAATCATATCATAAGAGGTTCATGAAATGAATTCCAAACTCTCAAACATTGGAACTCCTCTATCGAAGGGTAAGAAGATCCTGGCGACTAGACGCCTTCGCAGTCGAAGAAAGGAACTCAGCTCTAAACTTGTCTCGGAACTCCTCCCTTGAGATCGCTAACACCTCACGATCCCCAACGAACAAGAACCACAACTGCCTTGCTGCTACATGAAGCATCTTCACAGCCAAGGGCACAGAGCGATCCTTTCAATCACATATTGAACTGAGCCTATCTTGACCTCCTCAAACCAGTCTTCTGTGACGGCATCTGAAACGGATCCCTCGTACTTTTGAAAACTCTAGCACTGAAACTCTCAGAGTGTCTTCCTCCAAGTGTCGTCATCCTCAACCTCTACCCTACGACGACCTGCTGGAATGGCCTTCTATAAATCTTCTATGCAACCCTAATGAGGATGTCGACCTGGAGCCATACCTGCAAAATATCAGACAATTAGAGCTCCTAATCCTGGAATATGGAAGACACAAAATTATTTAATTAATTGTTTTCTTTCATTCATTTTAGGTTAACGTATCCCAAGGTCTACCAATTCAAACACAGGAACAATGAATAATGATGCATGACCCTTTACTAGGTCTCTACCCCACAACCAGTATCACCCTGTTTAGTATCCATTTCAAACATAATGTTTCGTACATCAGATCATAGGGGGCACTAAATGCCTATGGCTCAGCCAGTCTCCAATGTTTACCTTACTTGATAAATATGAATGACACCATTGCCCTACCAACACATGCAACCTCACCTGTTCCTAACTCCAAACTCCATCATATCCCTCAACCAGACCTCTGATACCACTCTGTCACGACCCCCTCCCCACAAAGTGTACCCCTCATGGGCCAGCAATGTGAAAAGTGAGATAATAACCACCAATTCCTGCCTCCAGTAGGCCCCAGGTTGGCGACTAGCACCAAGGGTATAATAATCCCACAAATGGGAGACATTACCCTCTAATAGAACACATGCGGAAGAGATAGATAAGATAGACACCAACCAACTCCAACTCAAAACTAAAATACAAAAGAAACCCAAGTACATATATAGAATTCCATGCAAAAGTACCACAACTTAAAGGGAAAACTACATGTACCCAAAACAAAGTAAAAACAGCACCGGCCACAAGCCTGAACAGCTCCTGCAACCCCAAGCTAGTAGAAACCATCTTGATCTCCAACCTGCTCCAAGTGACCTAAAAAACAGTTTATATATACATAGGGTGAGAATAATAGTATACTCAGTAGGATCCTCCCCAATGCTTCTCGTGAAAAAGTAAGGAAATCATGCTAAAGTACAATGAACAACAATGAAACTAACTCTTCACCTAAACAGATATATTATGTTCCCAACCTCACCATGGATACTCTCACCAAGTAACGCATAAAAGAATATATCGTATAGTAAAGAATATTAAGGGTACCCAGCCACTACTTCCCCACTGGTTTTCTACTTTTCCCCAACGAAATATGTCATGTGCATCTCTCTCTAAAAGGCTTGCCCGTATAAACTCGGGCTAAGCTCCACAATCTGCACCACATGCATCACAAAGGCCTTCCCGCAGACACCTGGGCTAAGCACCACACCATCCTCACAACCAAAAGTAACCAGGTAGTTTCTTGGAGCAACCACAGCTCGCATAACGTGTATCATATGTTGGGTATTATACCTCAAGCCATTACAGCCCATACATTGAGTAAGGATCCTCAAGACTTCACAACCTATACACGTTACAACTATAGTAGTCCATAGGATACTATATCCAAAATATATGTGTGTGAAATAACCACATTCCATTACAACCCTCTACACACATATATGGGGGAAACTAACCATTGTGACAATGGCACTAGTATCTACTAAGAGAAGAGAGTGAGGCTAAAGGGGGTAGTCAGCCATTCAACCTCCCATCAGAATGTTCGGGAAAACACCCCCCCCCCCCCCACAGGGCTCAGCATCTCCAGGGTGTCAATTTCTCTTATCGATAGGGTGGAGTAGCATATAGAACACAAAAATTATAGAACATATATAACTCATAACCACACTATGGGCATAACCTAGTCTTAGAAACAAATGAAGCTAATGTCTCTCGGACTCCGAGCCGCCACTTATAAGACTAGGTATCCTATAAGCACACAACCATTTAAAGGGCTTTATTATATTACGTCATCCCCTTTTTTTCAATTTCACTGTATGTCAATTAATTATTCAAACATTAATTAACTAAGAACAATTCCACATTAAGTTCCTTTAACATCACATCCGAAAACCACTGTCCCTTCATAGTTCTAGACCTTATCAATAAGTTTCATCAAACTTTAACCCCATGGGTTAACATCATTTATTCTAACATTCATTACGGAATTACTTTCCCATTTTCCCATGCATTCTAGAAAATCATCCTATGCTACTAAACACAGGGGGGCTCAACACGGCGAGTAGATGTACTACCCGTCAATTCATTTCTGCCTCTATCAAGAGCGTAGACCCATTATCCCTTGGGAGGCTAAACACAGAAAGCACATGGAATACCCCGCTTTTCTTCTCCTCCTTCGAAAGAAGGGTAAGCAAGACCAGCTGCCTTGAGCAGTGGGGAAAGTAAAATAGATAAACAACCAAACAAAGCACCAAGCATCCAACAACCAATCTATCCCATTCCATCATCCCTGGCGTCCTCCCTGACACCCGCATGCAAAAACTGGTGCATCTCGCCACTCTAGGTGTCATGCGCTTCCACATCCACAAGGCCTCCCTGTCTCCACATATCACAACACCCCTCCAGGGTCACATCACAACACAACCAGCAGGAAAACAACACCACATCAAATGGGATTTTATCCCTAATTCACAATAAGAGGGTAACTCAAAAACCCTCATGGAATTCAATCAAGTTACTTAATCCATCTTTAATTAACAAATTCAATTCATTGGTTCCAACATAATGAACCAATTCAGTAATCTATCACCGAAGATTAAACATGCTTACTATGCCAAATTTGATCAATATCAAATTACAATAAGAACCAGGCCAGTTTTCATGCCTCTTTATATTTACCCAACCAATTATCAACTGATTATGGATTTACGTTATTTGTCAATTTCCTCAAGAACAACATGCTTGACAAGCAAGGAATATATATTACACTGTCTAGTAAACCAGAGGCAATAACAAATGATCAAATCAATTTCTTTATCATGTTCAAAAATATTTATTAGATCAATTCCATTATCATCAAGTGGGATTCAACATGATCTCAATACCATTACACATACAAAAAATTTGCAACGAATCCCCTACCTCAAAGGTTTTAAAAAAAAACCACAACGGCTGATGAATGCCGATGAAACTGGGTCGATTCTCCATGAATCCTCATTAGATCTCCTCTCCTAACACAATCACGATCAAAACTCATCATAAACGACATCCACACACATAGATATACCCATGAAAGGTGTGGATCTATGAAACCAAGAGAAGAGGAGAAGTATATCTAAGTAGATCTAAGAAAAACAAGCAGGAATGACCACATACCTCAAGAAAACGGCTATAATTTGCCAAGGGAATCCACTAGATCGCCTCTAAAATGATTGGGAGAGATTCTCATACCTCCCAGGAAAGGTAATACCGAGTTACGACCAATTAGGGGCTTAAACAAGGTGATTAACGGAAAAACGATTTAGATCCACAATTTTAGGATCTAACATTAAGTGCCCGCACGGTTAGTCCGCACGGTTTAACAAACCATGCACTAACTATGCATTAGCTTCTACCTCGACAATCATCACATGCTCGGTTAGTCCGCATGGTTAGACAAACCGTGTGCTAACCATGCGTTAGCCACTACCTCCAAGACCATCCTTGCATGGTTTCGCTGTACGGTTTAGGCAAACCGTCCGCCTCCCGTGTGAAGGCCATAACCATTTAGATTTCCTTAAAAGTCCACCCAAACGCACAACAAGTCACCTTGACTTCCTGGAACACTTCTAACACCACATTTTTACAAAGGAATAGACCGGAGAGGTTCGGGCCATTACATAACATCCTTTTATTACATCTTTTAAAAAATGAAAACAATATTCATGTGTATGTATGACCTTCAATCCCCATAGAATATATTATTTATTTCTCAATCTATAAATTTTTTTCCTAAAATTTTATATTTATATAATTAATATATATGATATTTTTCTCATGAGTAATATTATTTAGATGATTTATACAAGATAAATGTACAAGGATAGAAACTATTAAGTGAAATACTCACAATAAATAGAATATTTGACACCCAAAAATACTGATTTTAATATGGAATTATCGATAAAATGGGATTGAAAATGTTATATCAGGATAATATATGATTTTATAATTATTAACCTAACTCATGTATAGAATAATAATATATTTAAATTTATTGTATATAAATTTATCATTCTTTCCATGTAAGGAAAACTTGAGATAAGTGTTTAATTTCACAATCTCATTATTTAATAGTATTTTTATGATTATGTATTGAATAATCACATATTATAATATATATCTCTAGAAACTAATTATTTTTCATATCCTCTAGTGATTTTTTGAAAAATAATTTTTTTAGTTTCCTGACCTAAGTACTTAATAGATTGAAAATATTTTATTAAGGAAAATCATTTTCATTTATATGTCCATTCAAAAAAACCATTTTCTTATATATAATTTTTTATAAAAAATAATGTTTTCACCATTATACTATAATATTTTAAATTCATTATTAACCATTTTTAGTTTTTAGAAAATGGTTTCACAATAATCTTTTTATTGTTTCCCAATTGAGGTACTTTTTTAATTCTTTGAAAAATTTATTAATGGACTGATTTTTTAACATATACAAAATGAAAATATTTACCCTCCAAAATGACTTATTTTTTCCTTTATAAATACATTAAAAATTTTCATGATTATTTTTAACAAAAATAATTTCCTTTATAATGTATAGATTCTTATCAAGAATTGATTTCGAAATAAAAATTTTATTTTAATCAATAATTATTCCAAGTGATCTTCTAAAATCACATTCCTTATAAGTTGATGTCATTTAACATTATATAATATTTAATAGAAATAAGATACATGGATACCATACATATTATTTCTCTATATGGTTTGGGTTTATGATTAAAAGATATTGATAAAAACCCATTACCTTATTCCACACATTATACACTGATTAAATATTTATAAAATACACTAATTTTTAATATTTATGAGGTGATGGATTTTTTACTATATTATGGGAAACAAATTTATGATTATATATATGTGATGGGTGGGACTTGTATATCCCACTGACACATTGGGTAAAGATGGATTATTCATGATGTAAATATGTTATGTATGAACCAAATTTCAGGTTCATAATTTTATGTGTGGAACTATATTTCATGTCCACAAGATAAATAGTGGAAGTAGTTTTATGTCTATAAGATCTTGTCTAGACCTAATTACATGTATAAAATATTTTTTGAGGGTGTGATTTCATTTCGTTAACCTAATCAGTAAACGTGTTTATATTTATATATGTTCTAAAAGTTTTTACATTATGTGTATACCAAATTTCCTAGTCTTATTTCAATGTTACTCTTATATAAATCATGTTATTTGATTATTTTTGAATCATGTCTTATAAAATACAAATATTTATACAACACCTCAAAATTTTGATCTTTGATATGCATGGTGTAAATTTCATATGATAAGATTGTGATCTCACAATCTTATTGTCATGTTATTCTTATGTTATAATTGATATCTTCTTTGTTTAACATTAATTGGTATTTAATATCACCCTTAATTAGGTTTAATTTCACCATGTGATGAATAGTGATTTAAGATATATGAGGTTTAATAAAGGTTCTATGTACGATGTTCTTATTGTGAGATGATATAGATCATTTATGAACAGGTAATTTTTCAGTCCAATCTTCCAAAGGCACTAGACCTATATTATTATGTGTTGGATTAAAATTTTATGTAATGAAAATTCATTTATTTAAATAAATATCTATGTAAGGAAAGTATGGTTCTCTATAGCATGATTTCATTATTTCATGATAGATTCGTGTTAAATAATTTTTTTTGTAATGATTATCACAAAAACATTTATCTTAGTTTCTAATTACACATTGCAAAATGTTATTTTATATATGGAATTGATTTTATTACGGTATTTCATACAAAAATAAACTTTTACTAAACATTCAATCAAAAATATTGAAAATTCATAATTAATCATGAATATAAAGATAATAATTAGAATTAATCATTGGTTCTAGATGGTTCTTACTCATGTTAAATTTATAGTAGTTAATAAAATTGTATCTATTAGGGTATTATAATTTCTTTTGAGCTAAGAAACTAGGTATACAGAATAACTCACCACCATGTCTTTGAAAAAGATACATTTATAAATAAAGGTACACCATACAAATACTCGATTAATTTCAATAAAACTGCATGCATTATTATAAATTTATAGCTAATAGATGTGTTCATATACTTAATGAAACAACATTAAGATATATTTGGAAATCTCAAACAATAAATTAATACACTTGGCAATGGATTCATAATCCTATAGACGGGCTTGTCATATTCTATCACAATCAAGTGTTCTTTGATCATTAATATTGTAGTAAAGATATTTAAAAACACAAAATAGTACATTAATCAAATTATTGATGCTAGTAAATGGTTTTGATAAAATTAGTTGTATGTGTTACAAATATTCAAATAATATAATCAAATAAAAGTTTCTCAAATAATAATAAAATCACTCATAATGTGCCAATAATCGTGAATAATGAATACCGTATTAATTAAAACATGTTAATGAATCCATTAATTACAACTTATTGGGTATGATGATAAAAATTTCTTAAAAAAATTAGTTACAAATGAACATGAAAGGAAATAACAAACAGTATCTCAGTTAATTAATCTATAATCAATAAAATATCATCATCCGTTATTATTTCAAACTAACTATAATTAATATGTTGGAAGAACATCTCATTTTGGGATAGTTGGAGTTGGATAGACATTAACAAATTTTAGGATCTTGATGCATATCACTTGGTATATTAATATAAACTTCTATAGGATTAGTGGGAGGAGTGCATATAAGAGGCACATACTATGTCAGAAATTAAAACAAGGTGTTATTATATTCATAATAGTGGGTGATATATATATAATTCAATAATTTTAATTATTTAGGTATTGAAAGAAAATATAAAACTTACAAAACTAAAAATTTTGTATGAATTTACTAATTGTGACCATGTACCAAAATTCAAGGAAAATGTATATTTTATATTTTTTGGAATAATACTACAGGTGAGTATTGAAGAGAAACAATATATAAATTGTAAAATTATTTATAAATAACATGTGATTTATTATTAAAATGTATTTATAATATATATTATAAAAGAAAATTTACTTATATCATCATGCTAAAATCCATTTTAACTCTACTTTTCATGGAAATATTCTAGGATCATTTCATTGGGAATTAGTATATCAATGATTATTGTCATAATGAAGACCCTATATAACTTGTCTATATGAAATAAATAAAGGGTTAAGGAAACTAATGAATGAAAATAAGATATGAAAAATTAAAAAATCCATTTATTGATAGAGGTAAGAATGATGATAATAAAATTGTTTTTTGGAATAAGGGAATGACATGGGTATATAAAGGGTTAGTTTCAAATCTACTACATTCCCAGAAAAATATATTGGTAATATATGAAAATATATTTTTAGTAATACCAAGTTACAAATACTACATAATGAAATTAATCCATGAGTTTCTTAAAATAGCAACCAAGTTACTGAGAATAAGATCTATATATTTACGTATCTGGGGTTTCTTAACATATTTATAGTAAAAATTTTTACCATGTATTTAAAATTTAAAATGGAATAATTAAATGATGAATTATTTCCTTAGACACATGGTATGAAATCTCACCATGATAACATGTGTGGCCATGGGAAGAGATTATGAATATAATATCTCAGGTATAAATTCAAGGAATATTACTAAAACTACCTGATATATAATTGTATTTTATATTAATTATTATTTTTGTTTTCATTATAAATAAAATTCAAAACTAGTGGAAATACAAAGAATGTATATAGAAATATATGATATTACATCAAAATTGAGAACTCGAAGAGATTCTGATAAAAATAGAAATGTGAATCCAAGTGTTTGAGGAGATATAACACATGTTTTTACTTTGCATCATATTTTATCTAAAATCATAGTGAACATAAGGTAATATGAACATAAAAATTATTATATCATGTGGATATTATAACTATAATAATCGTGTATATTGTAGCTTTTGATGGAACTTAATAATAATCATAGTGGATATTTTATAAATTTTATGTTATACTGAAAATTAGAATTATTATCACATAATGATAATAATTTAATATAGTGTTATTTAATATGTCCTAGTTATAATAAAGGAAGAAACATAATACATGGGTATATTACTAGTTTAGTGATTTTCCCAATGTAGTGAGGTTACAATAAGCTGATTTTCAATAAAGTCATATTGCACTACCAACATTATCCATGAAAATATTTTTGGACTAAAAGATATATCCATACAGAGTGAGGGCATGTTAGAACATGTGAGAGCATATTAGTAGTTAAAAGTTCGCTCCACTTCAAGTGGTAGTGTCTTAGAGTTGGTTCCCAATAACAAACTACTTTTTATATTAGATTCCTTATATATTTAGAGATTTAATATTAATAAATTTAATATTATAGGATGCATATTCTATTATGTAACATAATGTGATTATTTAAGAAAATACATATCACACTGAAAAGTTTATAATAGTTCACTTTTTAGATTAATACCTTGAAATTATGTAATAGTATTACAATACTATATTTCATATTTTTCTAATGATGTCATAAGGTGTGACATGGATGATGCATATTGTCAGTTTTGAATTATCATGGGTGGATGATTGTTCATCCAATGACGGTCATGCATGATAATTTTTATTAATATTGATTATATGTGAAAACATTCCAATGGCAATTTCACCTTTTATATTTCATTTAGTATTCATGTATAAAAACATGTGTAATGATCTATAGATGATAATATTTTTATTAATACATATCATACGTTGCATAAATTAATGAATTGATAAAAACCATGTTGTTCTATTCTCTCAAAAATGATTGATACATTGGGTACTACATGATTAATATGTCATTAATAGATATGTTAGGGATGGATTTTTCCCTTCCATATTAATAAATGTTAATATCTTGACCCATATATTTAAATAAAATATTTAAAATAATCTCCATGGCCATTTTGTGTGGACACGTTCATTTTTTGAATGTAAAATAAAGGAATATCAATCATATAGATTGATGAAATGAGTATTAAACCTTCTTGAATAGATATCACAATAGAATTTTTATATTACATAATGAGTCTTTGTATGTGGTTGTTAGAGTTTGAGCATTATCTTAATCCTCATTCATACATTTACGTATTGGTAGATGCTGATATTAGACTTTATAGAATCTCACCTAATTTCATTAAGGAATAGTCTTAGACAGTTTCCCACATAATAGTTTTATTGGTATAAATAAAATTATATCTAAATTGATATATTTGAATAAATATTACTCACTAGTATATTTAATAATATTTATTTATTATTTATTGATAATAAATATTTAGTCACCTTATATATTTGTAAGTTGAATATTACAATAAATATTTTTTCACAATACTATGAATGTTATTGATAATTATTTATTTATGGAATGAATAATATTTTTTTATTTGGGGTTTGGTAAATAGAAATAGGGAAATATGAACCATTATTATGAGTTAGGTGAGAAAGATATATTCAATAAAATTTTAACAAATATTGATTTATTTATTTAAATAAATTAAATTTATTTTATCATTGAGACATGTGTGAATAAAATTAATAATAATTGTAATAGTAATAATAATAATAATAATAGATTTGATGTTTTCTAAGGATTATGATAATAATTAGAGTCTAATGGGAAATTATTTATTCTCTAACCTAGCTTAGTAAATACCCAATAATATTATTTCCTATGGTTAGATTTTTGTGTACAGAAGACATCCTCCCTAGAGTTTCTCTTAACCCTAGAGAGAAAATTATCTATAATTTTCTTAATAACTAATTTAATTAATCCTCCCCTTTTTCTCAAATATTGAGAGAACTATATTCAATCCTTCTATTCTCAAAGGATTCTGTACCGATCAATGGAAATGATGCATGATGATCAAAATAACCAAGATATACCCTGGGGTACCAAATATAATACTTCATGATCAAAGGAGATTGATTAGATCAATATTATATGGATTCTATACATGGATCCTATCAACATAATGATATTACAAAATGAATGATGTTATTATGGTCAAAATATTCTTTGAAGAAAGTTCCCATGACCGAGGTAACTGTCTTATCTAAATAAACTATTATTTTAATGTGAATAATCTTCCAACTTGGTTGTTGTTTATTTCAATATTTATTAGATCAATTCATTTTCTAGGACATTAAACGTCATGTATGTTTCATATTATTAATTAAATATTATAATAGTCGAGTTTTTCCCTACCCAAATAGGTGCTTCTATTGTGTCTAAAACTGGTAAGTATAGTTTATCCATCATGACATTAAATTATTCATAGTGGTACATATTACATGATTCTAAAATATTTTGAAGGGTCTAATTTTTTTACCTTTATAACAAATTATGCTTTCCTATTTATGAGTTTTATATACATAGAGGTCTCTTCTTCCATTGGGATTCAATGGCTCTTTCTACACTATCCAATCAAAATTTCATAGTTCGCCTAAATAATGACAAAAATTAGACCATTATGAAAACTATTTATGAATTTATTACTGATATCCTAGAATAAATAAGAATTCATGGACTATTAATCTCATCCCTCATCATAACATCCTAAAAACCCATGATTTATCTAGATTTAGGAGCCCAAAAATTCAATTTGGGTTACTCTAAATTTTCCAAATACTGATATGAAGCTATATAATTTCATGAAGGAGATCGATTAACACACACATATATATATAGTGTTCTTGATCAAATGGCCATATATTGAACAACACCTTATTCCACCATGTATGAATCTAAACTGCTCAATATAGGTTATCATTGTACGAACATAAACTACATTAAATTTGAGTCCTTGTTCCATGATGGTAAATAGAATGACATCTATGTACACTCTAAATGAATCTATACTTATTGAAATTGGTACTTGTGTAATGAAATTAAATTAAATGGAATATGAGTCCCTGTTACATGATATTAATAATCCTAATATGTGTTCCACCCTTCATGAAAATAAACTTCTTACAGTGTAATATCCTATATGGTCCAATTTCCCTTCATGTGAGTTATATCCATGTAAGGGAACCTAACATATGATTTTTATCCATAAAATTATGATTAGAAAAAACTATTCATTCATTTATATGAGTTATATCCATTAATATAATATATATTTAATAATTTTAGGTGTCTTTATTTCTATCATTTTTTGATATATAATTATTTTTATATTATTTACCTTGGTCTAACCCACAAGTTCCATGAATATTCATCCCTTAATTGTGTATATTCCCCCCATTCACATCTGGTATTTCTATGGTATACACTAAACTAGGATTATATTTCTTAATAAAAATGTGTGTTTATTGATTTCTGTTACCCCATGATATGTGGTGATGTATTCATATTCAATCCCAGTCCTAGGGGTAATCTCATATCTCATTTTTTATTATTGGTAGTACGATTTTAAACCATGGTATCAATCCATGAAGTATCCTATAATATAATTGGGATCATCATTCATGTTGTGTTCACTTTTTTACAAGATATATATTCAATATTTAACTTTTTTCAACGATTTAAAACTTCAAATCCCAAAAATATTTGGTCAATTTTATTTGTACATAAACTTATCTACATATGTGGTCAATATTTTATGACCTCAAACTACAAATAGCCAATTGTTGGTAAAAATTAATATAAATTAAACTACAAATAAAAAGTTAAAAAAGGGTCATCAGGTTGAAAACATATAAAGTAAATAATAAACCAAAAAATAGTCTCTACATGTTAATCTTTCTATTTTAATAGATTAGGAAGAAGCTAGATCATAAGAAACATCCATCCAAACACAAAAATTTTTCTTCTTGAAAAAATGCAATGAGAAGCTAAAAAACATCAAGTCTCTTCTCACTAATCCATTCCCTTTCATGAGTTATAAAAAATATAAACCATAATATTTAAGATGAAAAAATATTATTGGCCCTGAAATTTTTCCATATGAAAACACAATCTAAGCTAACTAAACCCACTATTCTAGTAAAAAAACTACGGTAAATATTTTTTCCCCTACAAGTGAGCTTAGACTCATCCATGTATACATATTTTTTCATGGAAAGGTTACTTATTCCCATTTAACATTTCCGTCATTTCACATGTTTGTGTACTTAAAAATTTCATGTATATCCCTTCACTCTTGTAATTTAATCAACACATAGAAGAAACCTTACTAGGGGATTGAACTCTTATTGAATTTTTTTTTATACGTGAACCTACAGCATATATTTGATGTTAAGATAATATCCAAATAAATCCCTTGAGAAGAGATAATCCTCTTGGAATCCAATGAACATTAAGTGAATCCTCTTAGTCTCATAGTTAATAGAAATTTGTAAAAGGATTCATTAAAACAAACCCTCCATCGAATAGTGAACAACAAAGTTTACTTTGAGCTACTAAGTGATCCTCATGAAAAAAATTCCTAGAGGTAGGTTCCCCCTTAATCCATATATAGTATTTATGGAATTTTTAGGGGTGATAACACAGTTAAAAATGGTTTACATATTCCCATATCTGTACATTTTATTTCGATTCATACATTCTTACAATTTAATTTACCCTTTACACAACCCAACTATTCAAATGGATTCAAATACCCTTGATGTAAAACATTCTTACATCATACCCACTTTTAATGAAATATTATGAAACCCTATTCTAGTTTTCATTCATATTTGGGTGTTCCTCTCCTCTAAAAAACCATATAACATAAGTCAATACAAGCTATTGGGAAATCACAATGTCTTTAGCTAATACTCTCCTCTGGGAAAATTGTTATTAGGTATATTGTCCTTTATTCATATACCTAAACCATATAATATAGTGGTTTTAGTACTGTGATTTTAAACTATGAAAACTCTTCCAGCATATCATATAGACCAGCATTGTGCTCCTAATTCACATTGATTTATCTCACCCTTGTTGGAAGAACTATCTTACTCCTTATAGTCAAAGTATTTTGACCATAAACATCCTAAATATTTTTCCTGATCAATATGACCATAATCATCATACACCATTCCATAAGGTTTTACACATTAATGAAATTGGTATCTATAATCACATCAATTTTACATCACTCTTGTTGTTATATATACTATTATATATTTTAGTTAGATTATTCTTACAATAAATGATGGCTACATTGGTCTAATAATAAAGACATTAAAATAACCATGAAATGAGATAAAATAATCTCCATGTTGAAAACCCCTCAATTGTTTACATGGTTAAATGTATATCCTCTTATTTATAGGCATCCTATTTTCATATATTAGACAAATTTTTGGGCATTTGATTAAAAATAAACAACACATGTCAGGTTAAAAACCCACAAAGTGATACCCAAGAAAAAGATGAGTTCATGCTACCTAGGACTCTCCAAAAACGTCTTAGAAAAACATTAGGGTAAAATATATAATATATAAAGCTCATAAAGACCAATATTCACTCCTAGAAAAATATAATTGTGTTATCTTGGTATATCAACCTAGGAAAATATTTTACCACCAATCTATCCCTCATATACATTTGTTTTGATAATTCTCCCAAGGATATACATTCTATCATTCAAGACCTTAAAATTATTAGAGTGTTATATTCTATTTGAATCTATTTAAATTCATATGATTATGATCTATGAATGAGTTCCTAAGATATCAGTTAACTAGTTCATCAGGTCTTGCCTAAAAATTTGAACTATAACAGAACCATTATATTTTTTGTTATGCACGATCATGATATTTATATAGAATAAAAATTCAAGAACTAATATTGGATTCATTTATATTCCCATGTGAATCATAATTACTTCTTGATCACGTTGGTAGGATATAGCTGCAACTTTTACTTTCTTTCCATTCCCCATACTATCATTGTATTTGTTCTTAGAAATCCTTTGATTGCTTTTTCCTTGGTTAACCATATGTTATGAATTAAAATACCATGAGTTTAATATTACTCTTATTTTATCCCATATCATTTTATTCAATTATATATTTTTATGAAAAAATAAAACTATCATAATATTCTCCTCTTAAATCCAAAACTCCTTGTGAATGAAACAAACTCTGTGAATATCCTCTCACGAGTCAAATAGATTTAGAATTCCACTAAATGTTCTTGAATTCAATATAAAATTAATATATTAACATTGAATCATTTTATTATCTTTATAAATAAATCCATTTTTAATGGGGGTATTTTTTAGGAAATTAAAAGTATGTCCCATGTGATTTTACATGAAATTCAGAATATTTTCCTCACTTAGATGAGAGACGATTTTTTTGAATTGAAATGTACATCCCCACCTGAGGAAGAAACAAATGGTATCTCTATGCACTGCATGATTTCCTAGTCAATAAGGGATGAATGTTTCTAAAAAATCTATATTATACTGATGTGCAATTTAGAGCCTCACATTGGGAGTAGGTTATATATTTTGACCTTTCATGAAGAAAAATGTTTTCTAAAACCATTAAAAAAAATTTGAGGGTCTTATGGGAACATTTTGTCCTAAAAAACAACTACTAATAGGGAAACACATATAACAAGGCATAGATCATAAGATTTGATTTTATGTCCATTTAAACTAAAACAAAAATTTAGATCAAAAGTTACAGACGTTGTAATTTAAAAAAAAATAGAAAAAAAATTTTCTAATTAAAATTTGATTTCAAGAATATATCTTGTGATGGATGGGGGGTTTGTTTCTGGGAAGTTCCCGACATCCCTTCATGGACCCATTGTTCCTTTAAAACCTATAATAGATTGTGGTGTGCTCATAGAGGTACTTAATTTTCTTAGTCCCCACCATAATTGACTTCATTTGAGGAGTGATGAAAGAGGATATTTTCGATAACATTATTAATTTGGAATTTATGTTTTTAATGATGAACTAGTTATAATCCATTATAGTTGTATTCTCCCTTGTTGAATGAATTCATTAATGAATAATTGACATGGATTTAAATACAACAACATTCTATAAACATTAAATAAGTTTTTAGTAGACAACAAGTAAGATTCCTTCATATATTATTCAACCATAAAGGATTTAATTAATTTTTAGTTGATTAAAATGGATTTGTTGCATGGTCTCTATTTATAGAAAACACTACCTAAAAATACCAGTGCACACATCAATAAATCAGACTTCACTCCTCATGTGAAAAAGTGTTTGAATGGAAGGGATCAACATAATTATTTCATGCTAATTTCCACTTATATATAAAATACTTCATAGAGGATACCCATGAATGACACCCCCACCCATCTTGAAGGGCTATAGTGAATCCCAATTCACTAAGAACCCCACAAATCCCACTTAATGAGGAAAATTTAAATATAAACATCACTAAATAATCATGTGGGGAACAATTCATAAATTAATTATAGAGAAAATTTTCTTGTATGGCTTTAAAACATATTAAGGAATGTTTTTATACTCCTTTTCTAAGATGACATGTGATTCTGAAGCCCGTTGATCCCAAAAATAGTTTTAAAAAATTATTAAATAAATATTATATAATTCACAAATAGTTATTCATAAATAGTATAATATCGATTTATTGGAGTCTTGGATCATAAGTCTAAAGCCACAGTTGAATCTGAATTCTGGGATTTACATAGGCATGACCTAATGTTGGTCATCACCGGACGTTCGAATGTGGCAGTTGTTGGCAGGTGAATTTAAAAAAATATAAATGATTATTTTATATATTTTAATTTATATTTCCCAAATATAATCCTGAATAAATATTTTTTTTTAAATTTCTTCAAGGTTAGTAAAATAACCCTAGGATGATTTTGAGAGGATATCTAATGACCTCCATTGGAGAATCAATATCGGATAATTATCATTATTCAGATTAAGATGAATTGACAGGAAGTATATGAAGTGGATCATAATCATAGATGAGGATGAATTCTTCACTAATGATTGATCAAATAGTGAAGTGGCAATCATAAATTATTGTTTTATGCCTCTTTATTAAATTTATAATTCATGGATTTTTTGTGCGTGTATCATATTAGTGATTACACTACCTTGGGATGTAGACCTTTGTTGAATTAAATTGTTTACTTAATTAATTATCCTTCTTATTCCATGATATTACCCAATTTTTCTTTATTTTAATTCATTGGATGTAAAATCTAGGAAAATTGTTTTTATCTCCCTCATTAGGATGCTTTTTCCCTTTGGTTATTCACATTTTCATCATTGGCCCATTGGGACATAGTTCAACATTTCTAGGGTGGGTTCTAGTGTGATCTAACCCATAGGTTTTTAGCGGTTGGGTGAAAAAAAATTGTGATGGTTATTTTTAGATAGATAGATTTTTGTTACAAGATTTATGAGATTATTACTATTGATATTGGATCTAGGACTGATTAGTAGTGACCAGAGGCATGCATGGAGCATGAAGGACCACCATGAAAGATCAGACTTCAATTTCCTGCTAATTGATGGCCAATATTTGATATCTAGAGTGTATTTACACCATTTAATGGTAGTAAAATGTGGAATTAGGAGGAATTATAATTTAATATGGATTAAAACGAAATAAAACAGAGTTTTGTGAAAAAAACGACTATATGGCTTGTAGTCTTATGAAAACATGTTGTGTAGCCCCAC
The DNA here is from genome assembly GCA_963277665.1 of Viscum album. NCBI lineage: Eukaryota > Viridiplantae > Streptophyta > Magnoliopsida > Santalales > Viscaceae > Viscum > Viscum album. Next base: position 716,274,617 of record OY728138.1, on the reverse strand, counting down.
TTAGGTGTGGTGGCAATTTTTTTGTGGAATACAAGCACCAAAAGACTTGTGGTTGGGCCAAATTATATTTGAACCTCCATGAGAATGAAGGAAATGTACTAGTACATATTCCTAGTACCCTGTGTGGGAGCACACACCATGTACTGAGGGAGTACACATGTATAGTAATATGGACATGGGAATGGCCATGAGCACATGTCTCAGCATCAAGAGGTCAAGACATGGTATGTAGTACCCGTAAATGCAATGTAATACTAAATTACTAGAAATAAATGTACTGGTGAGGAAACAAGAATGGGTTTAGTGAGTTAACACTTCATGTGACCCCCCTTACATGTTGTGTACTTTCTAAAACTTCTATATCTCGTATCTCATCCATTTTCACCCAAATTTTTTCCTATCAGTCGAATATCCTAATTTTTTCCCTCATAGAACATGATGGAATAATTATTAGTAGATTTTAAGATATGATGTGATATTTTCCAATAGTAATGATTCTTTAGGAGATGCTTGATGATGACAATGGGAAGGCCAGATCATCGGAGTGGTCTGATATAAATGCGGCACTCTGATGTCACACCACTGAATTAGTCCTATATCCATTGAGAGAGTACTCCATTATCATACTATTGTTTGAGTACTCCATAATAATTATGAAGATATAGATGTGGAACTCCCCTATCAAATAATGGACTGGGTCCTTTATCCTCATAGATATTACATTCCTATCGCACTAGGGAACAGGTCATCCATATTCATTATACAAATAAAGAGATTGGACTCTCTTATCACACCAAGGAATGATCCATCTATCATTGGAGATAGGAGCCCCTATCATGCTAGGGTGAAGGTCCTCCATAATCATTATGTAGATAGAAAGGCATCACCCCCTTGTTGAATTAGATCATGGGTCCTTATCCATGAAGATGGTACTCCTCCATCATACTAGGGTGAACTTCCACCATAATCAATATATATATATATATATTGTAATTCCATATCAGCAAATGGTGTGGTTTCCCCATACTCATTGTAAATATATAGTGGTATAATTCCCCTATAACACTAGGGTGTGTGTACTCTATCCACATATATAGTACTCCCTTGTCGCACAAGGCGCGTGTCCTTTTTATTCTAAGCACAGATATAGAGATGCTACTTCGTTTTTGCACCAAGTCATGGGCCCTCCTCATGGATTATTCAGAATAACATGTGAGATACTGGGAATCAATGATACACCTTTTAAGTTTCATGTAGACATATCTTCTTGGGATGGCCTATGGGTTAAAGATCTCATTTTTTGTCTAATAGGATTCTTTTAAATTCATATATATATATATATATATATTTGTGTGTGTGTCCTGGGGATTAATTTTCCACATACAATGGTATAACCTAACTACTTCTACAATGTATTATATCACTCCCTCTTCATTTTTCAAGGATTACTATAGGGTATGTAAATACTGACCCCTATATAAGATTTTATTTAATATTTCATGTCTTATACATATTATGGAATGATGAGTGTTGGTATTGGTGTATCTTAGGGGTACTGATTTTCATTGACAATGTATGGTGGTCGAACTTGAAGATCCGTATCTAGAATCATTTATATTTCTTCCCTTTCTAGTTACTTTCATGTCAGGACATATTTTCCAATTGAGAATGTCTTTTTTCCCATTAATTATCATATTATCCTTTAATACACTTTTTTATTCCATAAAGGTTATTACATGAAGTTTTTTCTCTATATAAGTTACTATATGTTAATTTTTCATTCCTCTATAATTTTTCAGGGTGCTGGTTAGGTTAATATGTAAATGTAATTTTGGAAAATCCCCCCCCCCGTCAATTTCTTTTTTGTTTGATAATTTTATCCATATCATTTTAAATAGAGTTTGCCTTGGGAATTTTTTGGATCAGCCTTCCACCAGTAAGGTCAGCCCCGGTGGGTCGGGTGATGATATATTAGTATTTGAGGGGTCCAAAATTGGTATAGTGTTTGGAGTTTTTTCTTATGAGTTTTGTTTATGAACATATTGCATCAATGTCAAAGTGTCTTGAGTGTCAATTTTAGGCTAGGAAACCCAATTTTTGTGTGGTGGTCTACATATCCATTCACTGGGACATTGATTAAATATTTATCAACATTGAATACTGATAAATTGGGTTTATGGAAATTTATTCCATGAATTATATAGTATTTAGTTCATTGATTTTTCTTTCTTGAGTAAGCTCCCCATATATATATATATATGCCCATATAACCATTGAATGTATTGAATAATTTTTAGTTTGTTCCACAATGACATCCATTTTGGTTTCCATTGTACAGTCAGGAGTATGATTAGATGAGTGACGTGGGCTCCTTGAAGGGGGTTATACATGAGGCATTATTCCTTCATGATGGTCAGTTGGGGGTCCATTTTCCTATTGATTGGTTCATAGACCCAGATTAGTGGTTCAGGTGGATTCATCATGTCAGAATGAGCCTTGTATGGCTATGATGTTTTCGGATGATGATTCATAAAGTTTTAGTACAAATCATGAGCTTCCATGGATGGGATCTCTTGAGATGTAGGGTCAGAAGAAACTACAGAAAGTAGGATTTTAAAGCAGGTATTGTCATGTGAGGAACTATCATTCAAGGATACCTCAGGGGTATATTTTTAGATAACCTCACAATTCAATCATAGACATTACAAAAACTTTTCATAAAAAATAAAAATTATACAAAATTATTCCCAAAGTCCATAGTTGGTATAATGCCTTTGGATACATGGAAACATAAAACTGATACATATGTGTGCTAAATTATCTTCCACTATGTTCTTTGTAGATACAAACATTCTAAGAAACATAAAATATTATACATATATTCATAACCTGGGGAAGGAAACATAAAAATAGGTGAGATCAAGTTCTTAGTAATGGAAAAAAAGGGAGACATGAAAGCATAAACAAGAGAATAAGGGTATGAGAATATGATCATGAAAATAGAAGATCAAACCATACATATAAAATATCATGTACATGAATCATGGAATAATCCTCTTATGTTCATAATACATGAATAAAAAGTATGTAAAGTACATAAAACATGAAAGCATAACATAATTCTAAGACATGTAATTGTGGAAACTTGTAAGAATATAATGATTTCCACAGCATCCAAGACATCAATTCCAAGGAAATATTAGTGGACAAAGTCCATTACTAAACTAGGATAACATACATTCTAGCCCTATATTACTGAACTAAGTGAACCATAATTCCTGCTATGTATTACTAAATAGAGTAAACCCCCATTCCAGCACAGTATTCCCGAATCGATTAAACCATCATTCCAACCTTGTCTTTCACATGAGATATAAATCATTACCCAATGCATTCAAGGTCGATATAAGCCTCACCCAACATATAATTAAATCAAATATATATTTTATAAATGATCATAAATGAACATATCATAACCCATTAAATGAAATGGGTATCACAAACATGTAAACATATCATCACCTATGTAAACTTATAGGTTTCATAATCATTTCATCATTAAAATAACTGATGAATAGAAGGGGGTTTTAAAATCATATAACTTTTGAAAGAGAAATTTTTTTTATAAACATCATGTCATCAAAACAAAATACATTCAGAGAAAGAATATTCATAGAAACATTAAATAATTTCCTCATAAATTCATGATTAACCCCAATGGATTTTATCTTAGATGGTAAAATAATTTTCAATGGTCTTTTGAAAACATTTCTTGATGAAAATATCTTTTCTTCATTGTAACTGATTTTTATAATATAAAATGTTTTGAAATTTTTTTTCATCAAAAATAGATATAAAAACATATAATGAATGATTTTAAAACATTTTTAAAATCCTTTTTCCTATAAAATGATCTTAATGAGTCTTCTAAAAACATATTTGAAAACCTGGTTTTTGAATGCAATGGACTTCCGACCGAAGAGAGAGACGATCCAATTTTATTAAAAACATTATATTAGGTACCAAATAGTGGAGAAAGTGGTACAAAGAAATCAGTATGTCTTTATTAAATATATGTAAAGTAAACTCATGAATATTCTTGAGATATTTCACCAAAGTAATAATAAACATTAACAATCTAGAAATGGTATTATTAACACAATAAACCCTTCCTACATGGTTACGTTGGATAATACTCTCCATGTAAGAAAATGAAATTAAATGAAGCATAAGATATCATTAAAAGATGTAGATTCATGATTTAACATGTAAAATAGAAGTATACACAACTCAAAAAAGTGTTTTGGTGCATAATAGAACTTGAGTCTCAAAGAAGGAAAATTGAGAGAAAACTATTTTGTTGATTTGGTTACTTTTTAAAGATAAACCCCATGAATGATGCATCAAATAATGGATATGTGAATACCCATAAATTTAGAAATAATTTAAATAGAATTGAACATCCTCAAAAGTTATCATAACCTTTATAGTTTATTTTGAAATATAATTTTGTATTTAAAAGTGTGACACTCTTTAAGGTGATTCTTAATGATCATAGTGATCAGGAAGGATCATATAAGAGTAAAGATACAGATAAAACACTCCCATGTTACACTTGGGTGGGGTCCTCTATCCATGGAGATTGTACTCCCCTGTATCACTATGTTTCATGTTCTCTATACTATTTCTTCAGACATATAAGTGGAACTAACATTTTACACCTGGGTGTAGTTCTTTTATCCATAGAGACATTAGTCCCCTATAATACAACAACATTGGTCCTTGATACTCATTTTAAATATATATATGCGTCACTCCCCTATCACACAAGAGCATCAGTCTTGTATCCTCAGAGATGGTACTCCCATAACATACCTGGGTGTGGTTCCTACATACTCATTATGATGATAAAAAGGTTTCAATGCCCTATTAAACCAGGTCATGGGTCCTCTGTCCACGAAGAAGCTACTCACTGATCACACTATGGCATGGGTCCTACATACTCATTATACAGATAAAAAAGAAGAACTCCCCTATCATACTAGGGTGTGGGTCCTCTATCCTCAGAGACAATACTCCCCTCCCACATAAGGTTTTGGTTCCTCTATAATTGTTGTACTTATACAAAAATATTGTTACCCTATCGAACCAAGGTATAGGTCCTCGACCCATACAGACGGTACTCCCCTATTACACCAGGGCATGACTTCTCCATATTTGATGAAAATATATAAAGATAGTACATTTTTATCGTAACGTGGCATGTTACCATCTCAAAAATTCTTTAGATAAACGCATGAGATATTGGGAATTGATGATGGGACTTTAAATATATAGGAAGACTTATCATCATGGGATGAGCTGTGATATGGATATCCCCATTTTCTCTTGACATTGATTTGTTTATGAGAATATGATATATATCTATACATCTGTACTATTAGGTTGTATTTACCTCTTTCTTCTTGATGATATTACTACTTATATCATATATTCTATCACCCCCTCTTCATTTTTTGGGGTATATAACTGGGTATATATATAATCACCCCTATATTGAATTTTCCTACATCTTTCATGTATTATTCACATGACAGACAGATTAGGGGTTGTATTTTTTGGATCCTAGGGGTACTCGTGTGCATAGTTCATTAATGGTGGTCATTCTGGGATATCAAGAGTCGGGAATCCTCATGTTTAATTCAATTCCACATATTTTTAGAATAGAACATATTTTGTTTTTGGGTGTGTATTTTTTCATTTACATTCAAGATTAAATTTTTATATTCTAGTTTATACGCTATAGATTATTGAATGCATGGTTTTAACTCTAGATGTCACAATCATTTATTTTTTTATTCCAATTATATTTTTTATGAAGATAGTTATTTGTGTGTGTACTAGTACATTATGAAAAGTACATCCATTTTGGTTATTTGTTTTGGTGCTTGTCTCTAGCCCCTAGTGTATGGATACAAGTTTGGGGTAGTTTTTTCTCACCCTTCCTCCATCCAACTGGTCCCCCATGGGAAGAGTCATGATAAGACTCCAAAAATCACGATCCAAGGATGGAAACTTATGTAAAGCCCTTAAATATTTTATTTATCTGAGGATCTATGTAAACTAGGACCCTTCATATAGAAACCTAATATTATATGAAGAGGGGTTTTCCAAAGGTTCACATCGTATTCTTCCTAATGGTCTACATCAACAAAGGATTGAACGTATGTTGGTTCAATTTAAGACAAAACACAATTTTACATCCATTATTCCTCCCATGTAATATTCTTTGGATAAATTGATCCAAATGTCTCTATATGATCTTTTTACATTGTGTAACCCTCATCTTTCTAAATCTCCCTTCCTTATCTAGTAACCCACAAGTAGAATGGAAGATTACCATTTACAAGCCTCCAACAAGGTGTAAGCCCCAACCTTTCACATATTTTTCCCACATATAATTAATAGTAGACATGTGGTGGTAAACAATAAGAACATTATATTTAAATAACAAAGGAATCTATACTCGATATCATACAAGGCATGCAATACTGAGCTTAAACAAACCATGAAAAAAGTATTATTTTAAATACGACTTTTATAACCTATCCATTAAATTGGAGGCTATAAATAGTATTAACTAAATTATAAAATTTATGTGTTTGTGTGTGTGCATTAGAAAATATAAATTTATTAATAAATTATTAGTTAATAATTAATCGATTTTTATAAAATGTAATTTTATTATATATAAATACCTTTTCTTCATATATTACATTTATTACTTTTTGTTAGAAAATATTATAATTAATTTATAAGGTTTTGATAAAATTTATTTTATAAAATTAAATTAAATTTTTATATAATTGTATGATCATTAAATTATGGGGAAATGATTGTATTTTTCTGAAAATATTTATTTTTTAGTGAATTTTAAAAAATGGTGATTTTTTTAAACTGATCATTTTTTTAAATAAATAATGTTTTTCAGAAGTACCAACATAAATTTAAGTTAAATTTAATTAAAATAAATATCAATTATTTTTATATAATCCAATTAAGTATATTTTTATAATATTTATACTCTATATTAGGATAATCTTGTTTTTTTAGAAACATGATTTTTCTGAATGTTGTTCTAAAGTGTATAATGTTCCTCCATCTTAATAAATTAAAAACCGCATAATTATAAATAATTTAAATGAAATTTAAATATAATATATCTATAAATATTAATTTAAATTAATATGATGATTATTAATATTAAAATACTTAATATAAAATCATCTTTTTTCATTGAAAATAAACTTCTTCGAAGAACACTTCTTCATCGCTTCTGTAGGTTTTATTTTAAATAAACATATTCAACTTATGTGAATTTAATTTGTTAAAATTGATTCCATAATTATAATAAAAATAATTTATATTATCTAATAACTATAACTTAATTTTATTTCATAATGTATATTGAAAATAGTAAAAAATAATTAATGCAGTTAAGTTGAAAATGGGTTTACCGAGGGTTAAAATGAACTAATAACATTTCTAAAATATGTTTTATGGCCATTTTGTGACGTTATATCATATAATTATAGGTAATGATCCATTTTTGGGCATTTTTACATGTGATAAATAGGGGTACTTGTTTTTCATTTCAGTAATTCCATGTGTGGCTCTTCCGCACTTATAAAAGGCCACCCCATATCCTCTCCCCATAACAAATTAATATCACTTTGTTTCATCCCATTAAATCCAAAATACCTTCCATGATTCCATACCCATTACATAGATACAAATTTCTTATCATAAATTCATCCTACTAAGGCTTTTGGTGAGATCCTAAGAGGTTCTTTGAAGAAGGGGTATCTCTCTTAACCGAGCATTTTTTATTCCAACTTCCACCTCCTTAAAAATTTATTTAATTATGATGATATAATTACACCAGTATATAACATTTACTGATATTTTATTATTTTAATTTAATAACTGAAATCTATCCTCACTTCCATCAAATTCAAATCTAAACCATCATTCAGATATACGGCAAACAACCACCTCATGAACCACTGTAATTTTTTTCCATAAGAATCTATTATAAGTAGTTATAACGATATATTTAGAGTATGTGTAGAATATTTATTAACATAATTAAACATATTTTAAATTTTTATTACATATAAATTATTATATTCTTTTGTTTGGGGGACATGATAATGTTGTTCGTCTGTACGATAAATTACCGTCTCACTAAATGATTGATTCTTTTTTCTTTAATGATTTACATGGAAGGTAATAAGGATATTTTTATTTTATATATGTGGTAAAAAGGAAATAAATATGATACTATTGATATATTTATATTTATTAAAAGATAATATATCAAATTCATTCTCATCGATTCACTCAACGAAAAAAGGTCACATCATTTGTGTGTACACGTGAACTACCTCCTCCACGAAGCGAAGTGATTTTTTATTCATAATCACATCAAATTAATGAAATAAATAAATGTATTTAAATGAGTAATATTATATTATTGACATTATAATAATTATATAAATATATAATATTACTTTCCATCTCTTCATAATGATCATTGAAAAATTGACATGTTGCTCATGCGTACATATGACCTACCATCTACATGATTATAACATAGTTAATTTTTCATAAAATTTATTAATTAATGATTTTAATATTATAATGGAATTAAAAAATTATAATTATATTATTATAATTATTTATATTATAGAACATTGAGCTCTTTGACCTTTTTCACCACACCAAACCCATTTTGAAACAATGAACATAACATCCCCAAAACAGAAGATGTGTACATAACTATTTATGTATTTAAATTTTTTAATTTAAATGAATAAAATAAAATATTTAATTATAAGTTATTAATTCTATAAAATTTATCCTTGAAATAAATTAATGGGTATAGTGTTATTTAAAAAGTGTTAATGGACATGCAAGGGATTTTTGGACTTGAGTTAAGTCACTACTTCTTAATTTTCTTTCATTAAAAAATATTTCTATGTTATATACCTAATTTATTTTATATGGTGTATATTATTCCCCAATTTTATTTAATATCATGTATACTTCATACATAATATCATTGTATGTTTCAATTTCATTTATTTCATCCACGGTGATGTGAATTTAATTTTATTAAGTGGTAAAGAATTTAATAACTCAATTTCTATTCACTTGTTTATATTAATTATTCATTATCTTCGATATTATATGATTTTATGTATAATTACTTCTAGATAAATTATGTTTTATTTAAACTATTTTTATTTGTATTTAAATTTGACAAACATAATCAAAACATTGATTAATTCTCACTTCAACATTATGATTGTTGTAAGGGTTTCTCATTTCATATTGTCTTCTATTGGACGTATGTTTTGTTATACATCTATATTTTTTTATGAGGTGTATTTAATAAACATTTCATATGTTATATCATGAACATAATTATTTTCATTATATTTAAAATTTCATTTGATATTATTATTTCAAGTGTATTATTATTTAAGAGTTCCCAAAGTAGCAAACTCTCTTTGATAGAATATCCTTTCTTTCTTGATTATTTTTATTCAAAGTTCCTTTAGATACAATAATATTCCATTATATTCTATAACCATATATCATTTATCATAATTTGGTTATAAATTTGATTCTTGTGTTTTATTTATTTGTATTCCCTTTTTTATTGAATAAATATCGACATTGTGGCTCATAAGGGATATTGATCTGTCATCATTCTTTTAGATTAGGAATATTTCTCTTCCATATCATTGTTTTCTAAAAAAATAAATATTTTTCATTTCTAAATGTAAATTATTTCTTAAAAATATTTTTCATGGTATTGTTCCTTCTTTTAAAGGGTTTTAAAAATGAAATTTCTAACAATTTTCCAAACTGGCCATTTTGACTCCCCTTACAAAATTTTTGGAATGAATATTTATTTTTAACACTTATTACATGAATGTATTATCACTTATTTATGTCCACTAAATTTTTTAAATCACAATTATTATTTATAAAATGTTTTTTTAAATTAAATTATAGGTTTAATTTTTTAATTTTTTTTAACATGTGTTTTTAAAATGTAAATGATATTTTCCCCATGTAATGTTCCAGGTGATCATTCAAAATCAATTTCCATCTAAGATGATATACATTAATTTTATGAAAATTTAATAGGTTATATTCCTTAAGAATATTTCTAATTATATTTTAATGGTATTTCCACCCACTAATGTAAAAAACCCTTGATATTACATATACTCCACTTAAATCTATTGAAATAATACAATTAATATATTTTTTTCTTTGGATTGATTATGATTGTTTCAAGATATTTTCCTCGAAACAAATTATTTTCCATGGGTTACATTTTTTTTGAAAAAAATAATGATTGTTTCATTGAGTTTTATTATGTGATTCTTGATTATTATAATTTATTTATGTTATGGTTTGTAGAAATTGTTTATGAAGTGTTTAACCACATCATAGATCACCGGTGAGATAAATATTGTTTATACGAAGGGTTGAGACCCATTATTGCTCCCATATTTTCTCAATATATCTTGTATGATGGTTTGATACCCATTATATATCACAGGTGACCCCAATATATCTTATAATAGGATTTAATCTCCATTATAGCTAATGGGTGAGCCTAATAGAGCTTATACGATGGGTGCAGCCAGAGAGAACTTAGTGATCCTGGAATAGATTATGAAACATGTGATCCCTATTATACTCTTTAATTAATTGGGTATAGAAGTCCTCTATATAGATATTATATTTTTTAAGAGATCAATAATTGTTCTATGAAGATGATGTTCCATGATACAAATACTTTTTTATGATTGTTGTGGGTTTTTAATGATTCCTTTTTTCAATATTTAATTCACATGGCTCTTGATTATTGATTCTTATGATTCATTCCCTTGATAAATCAATATTTAATGTTTCATGATTGATGATCCAGGTATTTATGAGTATGAATATTTTTATGTTTTACTCATACACTTTTATTATTTCATCATACCCCTATTCATCTTCTTATACTCATTGATGACATTCAATTGTTAGTGATTATGTTTACCCCTACTCAGTATTTTATCTCACCCTTCATATGTTTCAAATTCCCTAGGGGATGAATACTGATTATCAAATGACTTATTCTAGAAAGTATTCTACCCTAATTATGTATTTTGGAGATGTTTAAGACATAATATGGAATACTAAAATATGGGTATAGTGGATAAAAACTCACTATATTTCACTGTTATTGATTATGTATGTGTTTGGACTCATTCTCTAGAACTATAAACCTTAATGGTCCTTGTGTATGTAACTAACAAAATATTTCCATTAAATGTAGTATTTCTTAGATGAAAAAAAATTATGTCACCTTAATTAGTATCAAATTCATAAATGAAGATTGTATATTTTAAACACCAGATCAGGGAGTAAGGCTTCTAGGATGTTATACTAGGTATCAAAATAGTGTTCATATAACATTGGAGATTATGATGTTTTAATATGTGGTTTTTTAAGGGTTATCGATACCATAGTAGGTTTATGAGTTAAGTTTAATAATAAATTTTTTGGTATTAATAAACATTAATCTTTGTATGATCTTTTATGATTAAGTTTATTTTTAATAGAGTTCATTATATTTATATGAATGTTTTAAGGACATGGTTTTTTGAAAATGGACAACCTGAAGGCCTAGATACAATCCATCACATATGGTAAGGAATTGGGTCTTGAACCCAAAACCAAATGTCCATAAGGGTGAAATTCCTACCACTGGCCAATGTCATTTCGTAGATAGTATGAAATTATTTTTACATAAATGGTTTTAAAGATAATGATTAATATGTTTTTTTAAATATATGTTTTATCATAAAGATATAATTTCGAGTGAAATGTGATTTGTTGATTAGGTGATTAATGTTATTTTAGAGGAAGATCACTATGTTTTTGGTTTTTTATGATGAATTGTATGTGATAACCTTTTAGGTTAAAGAACTATTTAATTTTTATATTATTAAGGTTATTTGTGATATAGGGATATTAATTAATGGAATTATTCATTTTTTTACTTTGGTTATTACTGTTTTTTTATATTACTGTATTATTTCATCATATGATGTTTTATTCAATTTAGGAAACATATTATCATATTAGAACATTTTTTTTGGTTAATTGAAAAATATTTGTGTAATATCTTTATAATCCCTTTTATGGTTATATTTTCCTTTAAAAGATAATTTTTGTTATTCATTCTTGATAAATTTATCTTTAATACTTTTTTTGTACAAAAAGATGAGATTCTAGTTGAAATTTATTAAAGGGAGTATGTTAGTTTATCCAAAAAGTGCATTTCATAATTTTTATAATCCATATTGTAATGGAATTCCTAAAATCTGGTAAAAATATCTTTAATAAAAAAAAATTATTTCCTATATTTCCAATTAATAAATGGTGTTTTAATTATTTGTACATTTATGGATTTGTGATAGTTAACAGTCTCTTTATCATTCACTTTCTTGTAATCAATGATCTCTATCATTTAACATCAAAATTTGGGAATTATTATCCTCTTACATGTAAAAATATTCACTTACTACCAATTATATCCTATTTAGAGGCCTAATTATGCATTACTCTATATAAAATTTTTATTTTATTTTCCCTCTTTTCAAAAAAAATTATTTTCCCTTTTTATGCTGTGGGATTTCCAGAAAGGTATTTTTAAATGTAAAACATTATATTAACAATAAAGATTTAAAATTGTGGGGATGAAATTTATTAAATTGTTTTAGAACATATCACCCTTATATTTTAAAAAATATATAGTAATTCTCTATAGCGTACATGGCATGCTACACCGAGCATAAATGAATCATGAAATAATATTATTTTCAATATGTCAGTTATTACCATTCTGTTAAATTAGAGGGTATGAATAGTGTTAAATAATTTATGATAAATATATATATGAACTTTTTAATATAAATTTATTAATAAATTATTAGTTAATAATTAATTAATTTTAAAATAGTAATTTTATAATTTAAAAATATGTTTTCTTCAAAAACATGTTTTTATATAATTTTGTCGAAAAAAAAATTAATTAATTTTCAGAGATATTAGAAACTTTATATTGTAATGTGAGATTAATTTTTTAAATAATCTTATAAAAAATAAATTTGGGAGAGATTTTCTTATTTTTTTAAAAAATAAGGAATTTTTATTGAAAGGTGAAAATATTGATTTTTGTAAAGAAATCATTTCATTTAAAAAAATAAGGTAATTGAAAAGTATAATTATTAAATGAATTTTATTTAAATTAAAATAATTTATATTTATTTATACTTATCCCGATTAATTATATTTTATTTATCTCTATACTATATTTTATTAAATGTTTATTTTTGTGTTTAAAAATGGGTATCTTCTGAAAACTGTTTTAAAAGTTCATAATGATTATTTTAATTAATTAATTACTTAAGCCCCTAAAGGGGAAAATTTTAGTTTTTATATTATATATCTAAAATAGTTAATTTAAATTCACTTAATAATTATTAATAGTAATATAGTTACTATAAAATCATCTTTTTTCCAAAAAGAATACACTTCTGGAAAAACCAGTTTTACATCGTGTTAGCAGATTTAATTTAAAAGGAATTATACCACATATGTGAATTTAATATGGTATAATGGTTTCCATATATTTAATTATCATTGTTTTTTTATTCAATATGTTTAAATTTTTTTTCCATAATATATATTGAAAATAGTAAAAATACATTACCATGTTTAGGGTGAAAATACATTTGTCTGGGGTTAAACAAAAACAATAAGGGTTAAAATGAACTAAAAATTATATAAAATATATTGGATGACCATATTTAGACAATATATATAATAATTTTTAATAATGATCTAATTATTACCCTTTTTATTTTGAGAAACATTTTTACATGTTTTTAATTTCAAAAATTCCAAGTATATCCTCGTCCACATTTTTAAAAGGACACACCCCTATTATCAACACATCACATATTAAATTCCCTTCGTATGAAATATAACTTCCCAAATACCTTTCCTAATTATATTAACATTACCTATATACTATTATTGATCATAAATCCATTCTATCATGTCTCTTGGTGCCATCCTATGGAGGTTTTCTGAAGAATAGGTATCGTCCTTAACTGAGAATTTTCATTTTATTTATTATTACACCTCCTTAAAGTATTATTAAATCATGATGATATTATAGAACAATTATATACCGGATAATTATATTTTATTATGGTAATTTCATATCCTAAATCTATCTCCTCTTCTATAGAGTGAAAAATGAAACCATCAATCGTGTGTACAATGGAGTAACCCCTCACGAACTGATGTAATTTGATTCCCATCACCAACTCTTATGGATGGTTATAATGATAGATTTATAGTATATATATAATATTTGTGATAAAAATAGTCTTATTTATTTTTTGTATCACAAATACCTTCTTACCTTCCATTCCATTTATGATATGATAATATTTCTTGTTTTTAAGATGGACCACCACCTCTTGAAGTGATGTGCTTCATTTTTCACTAAGGATTTACATAAAAGGTAATAAGAATAATTGTAATGAATATATGAGATATATAGAAACTAATTATAATATTACATAAATATTTATCATTTATAAATGATAATATATCATTTTTACAGTTACCTTTCCTCTCACAAAAAAATGACAACATCATTTTTGCATATGTGTGGACTAGTGTCTCCATGAAGTGATGTTATTCCTTTGTCATCACTACATAACTTGAATGACATATAAACATATAAATTTATGTATTTAAATAAATACTATTATATTTATAATTTTCTTATCATTATATGAATATAAAATAATACTTACTTTCTGTATTGATCATTGAAAATTGGAAACATTTATCATGCATATATATAACCTACCGTCTCTAGGATTATATTGTAGTTAATTTACCATAACCATAATTAAGTGAAAATTTTAAAAGTATAATTTTTTATACAAATTATTTTTATTTCAATATTATTATTCTGAACATGATATGATAAATACCAATCTGACCTTGGTCAACACACTAAAGCTATTTTGAAACAATGAAGTGTACGTCATCAAAATACACAGCCTGTACTCACTATGTTAAGTATTAAAATATTTCATTAAAATAAATAAAATAAAATATTTGATTATGAGTTATTAAAAAATTAATATTTTATTAATAATTAAATCAATTGACATATTCAAATTATATAGGAGTCATAAGACAAACATGGGAAGTCTGGACTCGAGGTTAGGGACATCGCCCCAATTTTCATTCATTGAGGAAAATTTTAATTTTTTTTCACATAATTTATTTTATATGGTTTATATTTCACCCATATAGTATGTAATATCAGGAATAATCCATTAATAATGGTATTTTATGTTTCAATTTTTATTATTTCTTCCATGGTAATTTTCCTAGAAAGTTACCATTTTGTAAAGAATATCATTACTGGATTTTTTATTACGATATATTACTTCCTCATTGAATTCAACATTATAATATTATATTGGTAATGAATAATTATTATATTAATTTTTATTTATAATTTTTTTTATGTTGATTTACATTTGATAAACATAATCTATTCATTTATTAATTATCACCTCAATATTATCCTCATTATCAGATTATCTCATCTCAAATTTTATTCGTTGGGACATATGTTATGATATAAAGAAATATCATTTTATAATATTCATATAATAAGACTTTTATATGTTATATCATGGATCTACTCTTGTTCATTATATTTAATGTTTCATTTGATGTCTTTCATTCATGTAGATTATGATTGAAGAGTAATCAAAGTAGTAATTACTTTTTCTAACCATCTATATTATGTTAGGATTGATTATGTTCAAGGATCCATTAGGGGAAATAATATACAAATATTTTCCAAAACCAAATTTTATTTATTCTACAAGGGTCATGAATATGGTAAAAAATTTCTATTTTCTCTTCCTCCCTTATTTATTGAAGAAATATTTATAATTTTTTCAAGTAATACCATTCTTATATCATTCTTCTAGAATGGGAATATTTCTCTACCATATATATATTTTATAAAATGTTTTAGAACATTTTATTTTATAAACATAAATGGTTTCTTAATTATATATTTTAATTATATTTGAATTTAATTTAAAACTTTTTAAAAATAAAATTTGGTAAAATTTTCCAAATTTGACTCTTTGACTCTCTTTACAAAATGTTTTAAAAGAAAGGTAATTTTTTAAATTGAAAACATGAAATAAATTTTCCACCACCATGAACATTAAATTCATTAATTATATAATTTTTAGTTTTAAAGGTTATTTCAAATGAAAATGAAATAATTAATGTTTTAAATAAATTTATATTTTAGAAAATATTTTCAAACTAGGAAAGATATTTTCCTAAATAAATGTTCCTAGTGATGTTTTAAAATAATATTCCATATAATATTAAATCCTTTCATGTTAATCAATTTGAAATTTATATTTTCTTCATGAATATTTTTTAATGATATTTTAATTTAATTTCATTTTATAAACATCAAGAACCCTTTATGTTTCTTATTATCCAGTTAGATATGTTGAAATGATACAATCATTATTCGTTCTCTATATAAATTACAATTATTTTATGATATTGTCATCGAGCCCATTTATTTTCCATTTCTTAATAAAGATATGAAATGAATAATTATTTTTTGTATATGTTTTATGATGATATTCCTGATCTCTATATTTTATTTATTTTAGGCTTCTTAAAAATTGTTTATGAATCGTTGATTTCTATCATTGTTCATGGTTGATCCTGATGTACTTTATCTAAATGGTTGATCCACATTATATATCACAGATGAGACTAATATTGATTATTAAAAGGGTAAATCGTCAATAAAATTCATTATTGATCCTAATATAGATTATATGATGTTTTTACCCCTGATAGATAATAGGTGAGTCTGATATAGCTTATAAAATTGGTGATCACCATTATATCTTTCCAAGGAATTAGTTATGGAAGTTAACCAAAAGTATATTCTATTTGTAAAGGGTATATATGTTTTCTATGAATATGATGTTCCAAAATTCCAATATGTTTTCTATATGCCTATTATTAGTTTTTACGTTTCCCTTTAAAAATATTTATATCACATAACTCATGATTAT
Organism: Viscum album; assembly: GCA_963277665.1. NCBI lineage: Eukaryota > Viridiplantae > Streptophyta > Magnoliopsida > Santalales > Viscaceae > Viscum > Viscum album. The sequence goes on along the minus strand of OY728138.1, from coordinate 716,257,314 downwards.
TGATCATTATGACTATTTCCCTTAATAAATATCAATTCCATGTTTCATGATTGATGATACGATATTTATGGGTATGAATATTCTTATTTTATGATAATTTTGTTTGATTATTTCATAATACCATTATGTACATATTATTCTCCCTGATTACATTCAATTATTAATGCTCATGTTTACCCATACTAATCATTTGAGCTCACCCTTCTTACTTTTCTTATTCATCATTTTATGAGGAATGATGATTAAATGATTTTTTTCTATAAAGGATTGTAATGTGACAATGTTTGTGGGATATATTTAAGACATAATATGGAATATGGAAATATGAATATAGGGGGAAAATAATCCCTTGAATTCCTAGGTATTTTTTATCTAAAATTTGAAAAATTCTCTAAAACTCATTACCAAAATTTTCCTTATATGTTTGAGTGATAAATTAATTAATTTCGATGTTTATAGTTTTGGAGAGAAAAAATTCAGTCACCTTTATTGGAATCAAATCTATAAATGTAAATTTTCTATTTTTGGAATTGAATTTTGGAGTGTGGATTTAGGGCATTTATAATAACTATAAATGTTTCTATTACTATGTGTAAGATGGTATCTTTTGAGTCTCCCTTCCTTAAATAGTAACATATTTAGAGGAGGTTGAAAACAACATATGGGCCTCCTACTTGGTGTAATCACCAAATTTTATTTTATTCCTTACACCTTTATTTACCGATAGACATGAGATGAACAACCATATATGGAATTACTATAATTTTTAAGATCCAATTTTGAATGTTTTAGTTTTTCTTCTATTTACTAATTGATAGTGTTATAAAAACATATTTGTGCCTCCTAATAGGTGTAATACACAACATTTCATGTTATCCTATATTGTTTAGTTACCAATAAAAATATGGTGGACAAGCATATAATCTCCTACTGCTATATTTAATCACAAACCTTTCTAGTCTTTCTCATTTTGTCACCAACATATGGAGGGGTAGATAACCCTATATGAGCCTCCGAAAAGGCTTAATCGTTAACCACTTCGGTATTATTTTCTTATCCTTTCATCAATATAAAGGATGTGGAAAATAATATATAGGCCTCCTACTATGTGTGAGACCCAATATATTCAGTATTATTTCCTTATATATTACTAATAGATAAGAGGTGGAAAACCAAATATGGTCCTCCTATAAGTTGTACACCCCAACCACTCTGATCTTCCTTCCTCATATTTCTATGAATTTTCATGTGTGTACAAAATTAGATATAGGACCTCTAGTAGGTGTACAAACAAACCATTCTAGTATTCCTTACTCCTTAGTTGCAATTAGAAAATATGTAAACTACCATATATGTGACTCCTACTAGATGTAAGATCAAAAAATTACCTTATTCCATCCTATTATAGTTACCAATATTCATGAGGGTAGAAAACCATATACTTACCTTGTACTTTTTGTAATACAAAACCATTATAGCCTCCCTTCCACATATATTTTTCAATAGAAAGCATATGAAAACCCATATATGGTCCTATTAATAAGTGTAATGCTAAACCATTCATGTCATATTTTCATATCTAATCACCATTAGATAGAATGTGGAAATCTCTATAGAGGAAAACCACCAGGCTTAATCACCATGATTTCTAATCATCTGTTATCATATACTTATTAATTGACAGTATGGTAGAAAATATTATATAGGTCTATTAATATGTGTAATCCCCAACCATTATTATCTTCCATCCAAATCTAGTTTCCAAGAGATGTAAGGTGGACAGCCTGATATGATCCCCTACTAGGTGTAAGCCCCAACCATTCTATTATACATTACCCTTATAGTTACCTATAGATATGAGGGTAGAAAACCAAATATGGGCCTCCTATTTAGTGAAATAAGCAACTATTCCAAAATAATTTCCTTGTATAATTACCACCAGACAGGAAGTGAAAAACCTAATATGGGCCTCCTACTTGGTGTGAATCCTATAAATTCCATTATTCCTTCCACATGAAGTTACCTATTGATATAAATGTGGAAAAAAATATGTATGGGCCTCATACTAGGTGTATTACCTAACTTTTATGATTTACCTTCCCCGTCTTGTAAATAAAAGATAAGAGGGTAAAAATCTACATATAGGATTCATGCTTGCAATATTCCCCAACCCTTTCTATCATCCTTCATCATAAATTTATTAATATAAAATAAGTGTAAATCCATATACAAGGCCCTTACTAGTTATATTCCCCAATAATTTCAGTATTTCTTCCACATATTGGTACTAATAGATAGGAAGTGGATAATTATATACGGTTATCCAATTAGGTGTAAGCCCCAGCCATTCAAGTTTTCCATCCTCGTCTAGTTACCAATATTTAAGAGGTTTTTAATATATATATATATATATATATTTATGGGCCTATTACTTATTATAAGACTCAAATATTCTTAACATAAGATCATTCATGGTCTAGGATTGGTTTCAAAAGTGAGCCCACTGTTTAATCGCCAGTCAATCGCATTTTAAACTCTTTCACGGTGTAGAAATAATTAATACATGATGTTAAAATGCCTAAAACGGAATTTTAATACGACCTTAGAATATAAATCTTTACCTATATGGGATTTTATTCCTTCTAATCATGATACATTGGAATCCATTTTATGGTTCAACCCTAACACCCCAACATAAATCATGGGCCTCCTACTAGGTGTACATACAAACCATCCAATCTCCACTAAAAATTTAGTTACTAACCAATCAGAGGTGAAAATTAATGTATATTACTCTTAATATATGTAATCCCTAACCATAAACTCTCCTATTTATTTACTAATGGATTGGATAAAATTGGAAAGGTACACATCAACATAGGTCCTACACTAACCCTTTACTAGGTATTATTCACATAGTTGTCCATTCATTATCATGTTAAACTATAAGGAAGTATTTTTGGTTTCATGTATATAAAAGGAATAAAACTAGTCAATATCCAATGACCATAAAATGTACTACATGTATCACTGTAGATAATTTTACTACACGGCCCCTCATTCATTTATAGGGATACACAAGAATCCCCTTTCAAGGGCCTAATCCCAATTCTGTAACACCTCCAGCCTCCTTTCAGAGAATCTCAACATGTACCTAAATGGAGATGATTTTAATAATTCCTTTATATATTATTTTAAACAATAGATTACATAGACACATTTTTTAAATTACAAAAATTATAATACCCATGTGTAGTGTCCTCTAATGTGCATGTTGTCGGTCAATCAATTTATTTAGGGTGACCAATAAAATTATTGGGAAGTAATCACAACCATGTCATAAATATTTAATTGATTCTCATAGTTGGATATAATTACACCTAGAATGGTTATATTTTCCCAAAAATATCTAACAAAAAACTAATTCACAACCTAGGGTGTTTATAATAAAGTCCCAATGAAAGAGCCTTTGGAATGTTTGTCTACACAAATTGCAAAAAATCAAGGGTGTTTGGGTGCATCTGTAACAATTGTAGATAAAAAATCTTTATCCATTTCTCATTTTCTAACATTTATTATAGTTTTGAAGAATCATAATACATGTGTGTCATGTCATTTTTTTCCTGAAAATCTTTTTGAACAAATAATTTTCATTATCATATAAGATAAAAGAGTTATGATTATGATTTCATTATACATGTCCTTATAAGGTTAAATATTCATTTGAATTCAAAATATTCCTAATAAAAAATATTACTAATAAATTTGAATAAAAAAATAATATATCAATTAATTAATATTGTTATTTTGAAATCCTGTATATTTATAACATTTATAGAATATGAATTCAGTATTATATACCCATCCAAATATAATAATTTATTTTATTAACATTGACTCATTATATGGAATATCAATAGAATTTCTCAAATACCATCAGGTATCCTGGTTAATTCCCATGTATGGAAATATTTTATCTCCATTCAAACGATTCCATTAGGTTTCAATAACATTTACTATGTACTTTTTGAAAAATTATTGGACTCTTTACAAACATTACTTCTTATATTTTGATCATATAGTTAATTATACTATAAATGAAACATTATAACCTAGACATATCATGATTAGTTTATCAATCATAGAAATTGAGGACACAAAGTAAAATTTTAGTATACTCATTAACACTATTTCAACAACCCCAATTATAATTTTATAATGGATTCTATATCCATATCCAGGGAAAAAATGAAAGAAAATCACCACTAAGTGATTGAAGTTCTTAATAAAATTGAGTATAAAATAAAATACTAAATTAACTTAAACCATATTTCATATATTCTTTTAAAAACCATAGTTGAATTCATTTAACATTATTAAAATAATCTAAATACACTTTTTAAACAGCATATATAAAACCACTAGAAATTTAAATCAATAAAATGATAAATATTAATGCTAGGGTTAACAAGGTAAAACTATCTTTTTAGGATCCTATCTAAATAAAAATCCATAATTAACATATATTTCCCTAGATTAGTGCCAATATGTGAGAAACCATGGGCCATTTTTCAAGGTGTGTTTGTGTGAGGAAAATAACAATGAAATAACATGTTTCGGCCTGCGGCGATAGTCATTTGTCTGATGACCCATTCGGGACTCAGGTGGTCCCCATGGAGGGGAAAACATTTTCTTATGGGTAAACTAGTGGTTTTTGGTGGGATATATAATAGTTGTGAACCCACACTCCTAGATTATGTGATAAAAACATAAAATTTAAATGTTTGGCTCTGATTGCAATAATACTAACCCATTTTTACCATCCAATACTTTCAACATAAAAACAAAAAATTGGATCAATTATATTCTCAGTGACCTTTTAGGTTTATAGTTTTATAAAATTATAACAATATCCTACATAAATACCAATGCTGTGAAATGAAAATTTATCCAATATAACATAGTTTTTATTATTTCACATTAAGTCATCATCATCATCCATATGAAATCTATTCTATAAATAATTCATCCATTACCATTTTTTATAACTTGGGGGAAGAAGATGTATAATAATGGTGATCTAAAATTCTCAGTAAGGGTAATCATAATAATTAGAAATTTAATTTCATCGATGAGAATAATAATTTTATATGTACATAATGACATTATTAGAGTGAATAAGTAAATCATAAAATAAATGACACACATAAATACATGGATCATTAAATATAAAATCATGGAAAAGGAATCAGTCACTAGAATCAATAATCACGAGCCTAGTGATATCAATATTTCTCATAAGAGGAATTTTAAACACTTATCAAGAATAAAATCAAGTTTGTGTCTTCAAACATTTTTATTTATAACTCTTGTTGAACTAATGTTTGAAATAACTGGAACCTAGTTAAATCCATAGGAGAAACCCTCATGTTACTCCCTCATTCAATACTCTCTAGACAAGGTACATTACACAATGTATTGGAGCATTATTTTGGAGTACCCATTTTTAATGCAATATTATGATCATCCAATGCTCTTTGGTTCATTCCATCATATAAGTTGCAATGGTCTCACCTAGTGCTATCATGGACGCGCCATCATATAAGTTGTCATGGGATCCAACAAAACTATCTAGGCTAACAACTTGTATATGTAATGTACAAGAACCACAACCCGAATAATGTACATATAGAATTAATGATAAAACTCATATAAATAAACACGGTTATTGTATGACATGATTAACCTGTGGAAAAATGGGTTTCTTTTCAACCACTATGAAACATGAATAAGTCATAGAAAACAAATGGGATTTATAAAACTCACTTTGAATCATGGTTCAATAATGGAAGAGAAATGGGTTCCATAACAATATAACATAAATAATATTTATCTATCCAAATAAATAACGAAGATAGTGTCAAGAAAAATATCCACATTGGGCCATATTAGACATCATGGTTTTCATATATTGATTAATTAAAATTACATTAAAATATCTTAAAAAGTATTTTTGTAGAAAAATACCCTTTTCATTTTTAAAATAAATTTTTAAAAAATAATTCATTATAAAAATACTTTTATCAGAAAATAATTTTTAAAAAACCAAGAATTTATATAATATTTGGAAAATATTTCATTAAAAATAACATTGTATACTTGTAAGGGAAACATAAAATAAATGGAGTTCATGTGTGTGGGTAATTCTTTATATGTCATAAAGAACATTCCTTTTACATAGTAAAAGGTCAGATAGTGTTGTGTTAGTAAGAGGCAAGAATTTCCCTTTGAATTTATTTTGTAAAAATAAAAAATGGGTAAAAATGTATTTAATAAATCATTTTGAATATTTTATGAAATTATGATTAAATATTTATAAAACATGTTTTTAGAAGAATATATATTTCTAACTGAAGATTGAAATAAATTCAGGTCATCTTAAAAACATTTATTTAAAAATTTGAGCTTCCAAATAGTTGAAAATGGTACTATTACATGAAAATGTCCTAAATAACCAGTGGATAAAAGATATAATGAGAATAATAATACTTTAACATAAGATACATAATAGTACAAGATCCTGATATATGATTAGATTGTAACAAAATACTCTTACCAATTTGATAACATTGAATCATAATACACATGAAAGAATAACCTTAAATGAAACATAAAATACAATTAAAATAATTATATTCATAATATTACATTTCATATTATATATATATACACCTCATAAAAGAAGGTTGGTGTATAATATAACATGCATCTCAAAGAATTTAAATTGAGAGAAAAATACCTTACCTCTTTGGTAACTTTGAAACCATAAACCAAATGAAAGTGATATCCTCAAATGGATATTTAAATCAATATTAATCAATGTATCTTAATCATAAAAATAATTTATAGGATGTATACACACCACACAATAAAAAAAATTCTAGAATAAGACATATATCACATATAAATAAAAGTGAGATAAGAAAACCCTTACCTTGAGTTTGATTTGACACTATTGTTCCTTATGTTCCTCAATAATAAACATATGTCAATTATTTTCTTGAATAATCACATTTTTTCAAGTATAATATTCCCTCTACCTCACTTATAACCGTGTAATATATGATTTCTTAATTAATTTAGGTTTATATCTGATGTTTTGACCATATTTGGATTATGTGTCAAAAATGACATTGGTAGGATTAATATGGTCAAATAGGTCATTATATAAGAATTTACATAATAATAATAATGAAATAGTTATCATATTTATAAATAAAGTATATATTTAAACCAATCATGGTGGATTATTTGGAAAATGGTCTATGTTACAACCCTAAAGACGGTAGGTCGTAAGTACGCAATAGTAACATTTTTATTTTTAAAGGATCCTTATAGCAAAGAGGTATTTAATATTTATCTTTAAATAATGATAATTATATCATAAATTTGAAAATATTTAATTATATATACTTATCTATATCATTCTTGTGATGAAGTATTTAAAAAAAATAATCACATCACTTCAAGGCGGTGGTGGTCCACATGACCATGAACAACGTTATCATTTTTTCAGTGAGTGAAAAGGTAAAAATGAAATAATATATTATATTTGAAAAATGATAAATATTTCAAAAATATAATAAATATTTCATTTATATCGAATATTTTTTTTATTTACCCTTATTACCTTTTATGTAACTCATTGGTGAAGAACAAATCACATCGTTTTGTGAGTCGGTAGTCAGTTGTACACACGAGTGACATTTTTGTATCACTTATAGAATGGAAATTAAAATATTATATATGATATAATTACTATATATGTATATTTATAATAAAAATATAATATATAACTTTATATTAATTATAATACTCAATCATGAGAGGATATAACAACCATGATATTCATTAAAAATTAAAACATGATTTATTATATAGATTTAAACATAATAAAACTGACATGATCAATATATATAGTTTTTTTGGGGATTAGTAACATTAAATAAAAACATAAAACATAAAATAAAACATTTTTATTGAAAATTTATTTTACATGACCACAACATTCCTTCATATTTAACACTGCATTGGATAACATTAGGACATACCTAAAAAAAGGGTGATCTATAAAGCCCAGTAAGGGAATAATCATGGATTAGCATGAGGATAATCATACATATTACACACGGAATATCGATGAGGTATGAAGGAACATGAATTTAAAGGAATGATATAGCATGAAAATCATAACAGGGAAATGTAGAGACTCCTTAAAACACTGCATCATAAACAAAAATGAATCGAGTAATCCACTATCCCAACATGGTGGAAAAATTAACATAAAGAAATGTGGTACAACCCTATCCCAACATGAAGAATCATGATACTAAACATTACCCAGTGCATTGGAGCACTATCAGGGTGCACCCTTCATAATCATTTCAATATCATGCTTAAGTGTGCCACATAGATCATATAACATGGATTCAATCAACATGATCATTTATTCCACGATTAGGGACTGTAGAATACATAAAAGGAAGTACTAAATAAAAAATTGTATGTGTATAAAGTTGAATACCCTTGACTGAAAAATGGGTATGGTATTCACTACATGATGACTTCACACAACTATAAAATTCACATACGGCCATTGTTTGGAACTGTGGTCGTAGGCCTTAAAACTATGACATTAGCATATGTCCATGGTTTCTGAATACCATGTCTGTTATCGCTGTGAAATTAGGTCTTACCAACTACCATAGTAAAAATTGTGGCAATATTATTTATATGGTAAAAAAGAAATCAGTTCTCCCTCCTAGTTCCCCACCCCCACAGCAAGTCCCCCACTTTCCCTCCCCCTTGAACCCCTACCCAAATTCTAGTCCCCCACCCACAGAAACTACCCCCTTCCCTCCACCCTTCTAGTCATTCCCTTCCACTGCTAGTCCCCCACCCCATGCCCCTTCCAATACCCCACCCCCCAATTTATATGAAATAAAAAAATCAGCCCCCCATTGCACCCCGACCGCCTACTAGTTCTCCCTCCCCCACCCTTGCACCCCCATCCCCCTACTGATCCCCCCTACCCCTACCAGTCCCCACCCCCCATTTATATTGTATAAACAAATTCAGTTCACCCTTACCCTCCCCCTTGCACCCCCACCCCCTGCTAGTTTCACCACTCTCCCATACCTTTCACCATCTCCCCCTGTCAGTCCCCCCTACCCCTACTAGTCCCTATATCCCTACCCCACCACCTTTCCCTCCCCCTCAAATCCCCCTAGCCCCTACCAGTCCCCCACCCCTATTTATATAGTATAAAAAAATTATTTTCCCTCATTCCCTCCTCCTTTCACTCCCATCCTTGGCTAATTTCCCCTCCCCTTCCACCCGCTCCCCCTGCTAGTCCCCCTAGCCCCTACCAGTCCCCCCTGCCCCCTTCCCCACCCCATTTACCTCCCCCTTTCACCCCCACCACTTGAACCCCATCCCCCTACCAATCCCCCTTCCCCTGCCAACCCCCCTAGTTCCCCTCCCCACTGCCAGTTTCCCCCCTAACCTCTCCTTTTCACCCCACCCGCCCCCTACCCCTACCAGTCCCCCCTCCCCTTCCAGTCCCCCCTTTACTCCCCCCTTTCACCCTCACCACCTTTCTATATCCCTTGTCCCTTTCACCCCAACCCCATGCAAGCCCCCACACCTTCCACCCCTCCCCCTTCCAGTCCCTCCCTTTCCATCCCCCTGCACCCCCACCCCCATCCCTTTCTCTGCTAGTCCCCCTACCCATGCATTCTCCCACCCCATATTGGTGATGAGATAATAAATCAACACCCTATATAATATTGAGTGATCCCATTCCTTTATTGGGGGTGATCTAATTAATTGATCTAATTTTGATGATCTAGTAAACATTAAACCTTATATGTGATGGCCTGAATGATTCAATCACCTTCCCAGATAACGTTATATTTCATATTTCCCAATTATATGGATTTAAGATATTATGTCATTCAATAAAGAAACCACTATTAAATAAACATGGATGGGGTTCACCCCACTAATACAAAATCTTATATAAAACAAACAATTTCTGTTAACATGGTGGATTTCTTTAAAAAAAATTTAAAAACCCCAGGTTTCAAAATATTTTCATGATCAAGAGCATCATGTTACCGAATCAAGGTAATATACTAATTTTATCATGGCGAGATAGGTTAAAATAAGGAATATCACAATACACCAAGAACTACAAACATAATATTTTTTATTTCATCATAAATAACATGGATTCAAAAAATTTTGAAATTTTTTTTTACCTTTGATGCTTCAATATTAATAAGGTTTACATTATTCCCTGATTGGAAGCATTTTAGCCCATATTTACCATTAATTTCTATAAATTCTCATGTTCATCTCTCAAAAACATTCAGATTTAGGTGAAGTTCATTCTAATAGATCGCCATATCAGATAAAAACTCACATAGAAAGGGACTTTGGATTTGTTATCAAAGTATCTAAATTCATAAAGGTTTTGGAAATAATTTGTTCTGGAATCTTAATAGCACATTATAATGACAGATCATTCTTGATCAAGACGTTAGAAATATATAAATCTAGATTGAAGCACATCATTCTGCCTATTGCACCAACATCTTCGGTATTGGGAGAACCAAAACTATATGGTTATACATAATTATTCATAAAATAATGTTTACCAATTTTATAATAACAAAAAATGTATGAAATGAAATAGTGTTTGCTTCTAAAAAATGAAATAATTCAGTTTTTTGAAGAAAAAAACTCATGACACCAAAAAAGAAAAATTATGGGGAAAATAGATTAACAAAATACAATAAAACATTAAATAGATTTAGGATACATGTAGTAGTGGAATGAAAGTAGGAATGATACCATCATCATGTCAGATAGTTGGTGCTGATGCCTTCAAGTATTAATAATTCTTATAAGGATAGAGACTAAAATTCTCCAAGAATTCAATGGTAACACCACAGCCAAGGGAACCAGGACATGATGTGTAGTTTCATAATAATAGATTTTTTAACGCTAGAAAAGGACCATGCTACCACAAATGACCCTGTAGCATTGTGATTTGTTTCATAAGAATAAATTATTTTAATTTAAGGTTACATTGTTTATCTAATGGTGGATCACACCATGACCCGTAGTGTTTCCCCATAATTCTCTAGACACATAGGGTGGTTTCACATTGAATGGAAGGATCATGACATAACATAGTCCTAGGTTGTGGAGTTTGGTTCTTGGGTTAGCACTATGGGATATGTGTAATGGCATGACTCGTAGGGCACCATCACAAGGTGGGTTTCGCATAGGCATTGTGTCGTGAACCCTATGAGTCGCACCTTACTGTACTTCCTATCTAGTTTTTTTAAATGTCAATTAATATTTTTAATTAATAAATAAAATGAGGTTTTGAAATCTTTTTCATCCGAATAGTATTGTATCTATCCCTACATTCTATCTCTTTCCTTCTCCCCATCCTAAGAGAGATTTTGAATTTGGATGGGGTGGATGTTACACTTTCTAAGCCATTGAGTTAGAAAAAAACTAAAAAACACTCTATGGAATAAGGATCACAAATTAGAGAGTTAGTGGTGTTAATAATCAGAAATTTAATATTAATAATCAAATTATCCATTAATGGTACAAACTAACTACTGATAATTGGGAAAAAATCCTAGTTCTCATTTTTGTGCAGGAGGTCTAAAAACCTTATGTAACTATTAGAAATTCCCCAAGGAAAAATCACCAAAAACAGTTGGAAATTGATGTTATTTTTCATTATAGACATGAGTACTCCTTAAAGACTCCACCATCCAGCAAAAATCATTTTTAGGGATCCGTTGAGCATATATCAACCTAATAAAAACATATTATGGATTCAACATGAGATTTACTAAAATAGAATTTTTCCAGGGAAAGGAACTTCCCTTCCAAAATCTACACCAATGGACTTCTAGTTCATACAGAAGATATCACCCTTGATTATCCAAAATAACTAGATTAAATACATTAATATCTTTCATCCCAAGTCTCTCAAAAAAAACCTATCATGACACCTAACCTCCCACATAACATAGTATTGAGGTATTCTACCTGGTTATCCTCCCCAAAAAATATTTATAAATCAAATAATTATAAAATCACAAACATATTATTCAATTTCAATAGATCCTGTTCACAATGATCTCCCCATTCACCACCCTAAGAATAAACTGAACCATGTTATCCAATTTCAACATATCCATTTCATGATTATCCAAGAGAACTCTCTCCACAGCAGTAGAAGTAATATATTTTAGTAAAATATGGAAATTATATATAAAACTAATTTTAGAGGGTCTAAGCTTACTTGTCTCTTCTTATTGAATTCAGGTCACAAGTGTAAGAAAATATCATGAAATAAAAGTAAAATAGCAGCTTAAATACATTAAAATCATCATTGAAAAATGAAAAATGGTATTTGAGGGTGATCATTGTTTCCTCTAGTATAATAGCATGGAAAGTGTCCTAGTGGTGGTAAGATGAGTGTTCTAATACATAACCAGAGAATTAGGAATCCTTTTCCTTCTTTACAAAATTTCTCTTGAAATGGCATAAGTGAATCTCTAATTTTCTAGCTTCAAGCCATAGACAATTAATGAAATTGATCATTGAAGTTCTTCCATTAAAAATAGTATCAGCTCTTAATTCACAAATTCATTGTACATTATAATCTTCTTCTTCTGATCAAGGTATGTTCCAGCCTATATAAATAGATAATATAATAAGGTACAATGCAGACAAACTTATAAATTAAGTTTCAAAGTAAATTCCAAACCTCATAATGTTGAATCCAATTATTTATAGAATATATTTTTTATTGATGAATTCAAGATCAATTGCATTTCCATATTCATATTTGACCCATAAAAATTCTTTCTTGTGTATTTAGAGCTCACTAAAGTATTCTTTTTCTTCTTTATATGTTCTTGTACCCATCCCCCTAGTACCCAGAGAATAAATTTAAAAAAAATTAATAAATGAGACCTAATTTTGTTATTAGAGAAGTGAATATTGATTATATAATACTTATGTGAATTGAATCTAAATCTTTCCCCCTTGCTCCTACACCCCCTACCCCTACCCTTTCCCCAACCAGTCCCCCCTACCCTTGCCAGTCCCCCCCACCCTGTCAGTCCCCCCTCTCCTTTCAATTCCCACTCCACATTCTATTTCACCTTCACCCTACCAGTTTACCCTCTCCCCTAACATTTTCCCCTCCCCCCTACACAAACATGCAGTATACAAATACATCATATTGTTGTAGTATTTTCATTAAAGAAATGAATAGATCTAGGACATATAGGTAGAAACTAACAAAATATTTACCCAATAAATGCATGAATTTATCGACACTTGCACACTTCCCCCAGCCCCCGTCACACCCCCAAACCCATCACACCCCCAGCCTCTTTCACCCCCTGCCCCCAAGCCCCCTAACCCCCTTTACCCCCTGCCCCCATCACCTTTCACTTCACTGTCCCCCACCCTTAACCCCAACTCTCTCCCCCACCTTCACAACCTTTCCCCCCCCACACCCTTCATTGCGACTCCCTTGAACCCCCACCCCCTCTTCACCCCAACGTCCCCCCTAAACACACACCCCCAAACTTCCCCCCACTACGCTCCCCCCATCCTGGACACTTCCCCCCACCCCCACTGACCACCCACCACATACACATTGCACCCCACCCTTCATCCCAACTCCTTTGACCCCCCCACTTTCAGCCCCACTGCCCACTACCCTTCTCACCCCAACTCCATTAAACCCCCCTCCCCCATCAACCTCACTGCCCCCACCCTTCCAAAACCAATGTTATTTCATTTGTGAATATTTTAATGTAATATTAAATGAATTCAAAATAATGAGGAGAGAAAATAAGAAGAATTTCAAGATTTAAGAAGGATGAATCTGTGATTGTTTACCTGTACTATGCATGTATTCATCCATACATAATGATTTTAAGGCACACATCATGGATTGATAAGGGATTAAGATCATATTATTCCTGCTTTTCCACATGATATTATTACATATAGTTATCATATGGTTATGATGATATAGAATGGGAAATTATAGATATAGTAATTCAAGGATATTTGAATCCAAAATATTCTTGTGTTTTATTGAATGATAAAAAAAGAAATTAGTGATTCCATATTAGATATATATTCATGAAGTTTGAAAATAACATATGTGATTGTTTAAAACTATTTTTTCAGATATAATAATTTATATTAACTATGTAAAAGAGTGATAATACCCAAAACAAATGGTTATAATGATAAAGAGTGGGAAATTAAAGATCAATTAATTTGGGGAGATTTGAATCCAAATTATTCACATGGTTTAGTGAATTCTATAAAAATGAGAAATTGGTGATGTTATATTTGATATATATTCATGTAGTTCTAAATATAGATAAGTGGAATCTTCACATTATTATTCTAGAGAGAATAATTTTTATACACTATTTAAAAGAGTGATAAGACACAACATAGTTTTTATTATGAAGAACAACTATGGGTAAAAGATAAAAATAATAGAAATATCTAGTTCACTTTGTGTTGAAAAATAATAAGATAAAAAATTGGTAAGAGGTTGAAGAAGAAGAAAACAATTAGTTGAGGAATTTTATAAGAAGAAGTGATATGTTCACCTAGTTCAAACATGAAAGAAGGGTAGAGACAGTGAGTTATGTGTATTTCAGTTTATACAACAAGGAAAATAAAGAATAATTTATATAATATCAGTTTGATACTATGAAGAATAATAGTTTTTATATAGTGATATGTATAAAAAAGAATAAGTGACATGCTATTGTGCAATGGAAGAAGAAGAAGAAAGGAGTAGTGCATGAACAATAAGAATGTATTCTAAATTGGTGTTACAATATCTTGTTGTAACCCCTATATTTATTACAAAGGTATGAGATATAGATGAATGTGGGAAACACCAAATAAGTGTGTAGTATACACACTCTATACATTCAAGAGACTATAATTTAAATCTCATATGTATTTACTAATGGTTTTGTGACCTTAGGAGTTACCAGATCACACTAAGGATTAGACTTATCATACTGAGAGGTAAACCTTATAAATTAATATGCCACTTGTGTGTGTGTTTTTTATTATGATATAAGAAATAATGGATTAGTTAAGAGAGAATAAATGAACCACCCACCTAATATTGATAGAGGTAAAAAGAAAAGGGATAAAAAATTAAAAGTACAAAAAAGTTAATTAAAAGTCACCAAAACTAATTCAACCCCCACTCAATGTGGTTAATATCCCAATCAGTCTTCTTTAGTTGGTGTTATAGAAAAATTCACCTCTGATTGGATCCTCAATATTTGATTTTTTCTATTTTAAATATTGTAAGGTCTTATTCATAATATATAATGAATATCAATTTTAGTAAATATTTATCTATCTTATATTCGAATTCTTTTTCTTCTAAGACTAAGCTATATAAGAAAAACCCATAGATAAAAAGGATGAAGAAGTTATCCCACTTGAAAAAATAATAATAAAGACTAGTTTCTATATTATAGGATACTAAATAAGTTATACCTATCAAAGAAGGTTAATAGAGAGTGTTAGAGATAACTACTATGGTGTTTGATAGTCCTAAAAATTCTACTAATTCAAGGGATCCATGTGGAAATGAGGTAAGTGAAGATTATTTCTTGAACTATCGCAAAAAAACATGCATGAATAATTGGGAGTGATCATACATTTTCTATTTTACAAGTTATATATTTTTTTACATTCAAAGATATATTTTACTGTTTTCTCAATGAAATTATTTCTTTTATTTGTGAAATTCATAAAACTCTGTAAGAAGATATCACTGAGTTTGAAGGTGATGAAAATAATTTAGATAAATATTTAAGTGAAAGAGATCTAAATTGCATAAATATATCTAAAAAAGTTAATTTCAACTAATATATGTATTAGTATCTTAATGAATGATACTCAAAAATTGATGAAGAGTGGCTCAAAACCATCAATGAATAGGATAATCTCTCTAGAGAATTTGAGAATATATTCGATGAATTTAAATAATATATTTCCAATAAGAATGATCAAATTAAATTCAAGGCCAAAAGAATCAAGGAATATGAAACATTATTTAATGAGAAACAAAAAACACATGATGAAGAATATGGAATAATAAGGAAAGGTTATTAAAGTATAGAGTAATTAATTGTAGAATGAAATAATTCTCTCAATATGAATTTTGTAGAATTGAAAAAAAATTCCCCATCTAGAAATGACACATATTGAGTTTTTAAAGATTAAAAAGAAATAATATACTACCACAAATTTTTCTAATGAAGACACTTGTGTAAAAAGGATTCCATTATGTTGAAATAAGATCATTGTTTCATCTAATGGTAGTTCTCAAGTAGAACTAAATAAAAAGGTTTCATCCATACCTTAATAAAACTATTATTCTAAATCTATTTTCAAATAATGTGATGGTTAGAAAATATAATCTATAAAATTATGGGTGAATAAAAATGATGATAATATTTACAAAATGTCTATAGTGGATAGAGGATTGAGTGTGGATGGTTTTTTTGTAAGAAGAACCCAATGAGTGATAAAAGAATCCCAAAAACAACATGCTCTAGAATATAGAAATTCTCAACAACATGTGGTAAAGAATAAAAGATTTTGGTTTGTTTGGAAATGATGTTAGTGTAATAGGTTTGGGATTTTTTCAATGGATCGTCAGTATAATCCATCAATACTTGAAGAACAAAGGAATAAAATTTCATGTTGGTCTGGCTATAGAAAAAAAACATTTATAGTTTGAAAAAAAATATATCTACATCAAATTGATTTAGAAAGCTTAACAAAATATATGATGTTTTCAATGGTTGTGGTCACATAAGTGATTCATGTTCATATCAAAATTCTAAATTTTCTAAATTTCAGAAATGTAAAGTCTATTACACAAAACACTTTGAAATGGATTAATAATTATAGAATAGTAAATAGAAACATAATAATTCTAGAATAGTAAATAGATTAAACCATGAATATCAGAATACCAGATTAATTATGAGAATGAGGTTGAAATATAAACCAAGAAAATCTAGTGAATAAGAGTTGAATTTAGACAAATCAACAAACAAGATCCCTAAAATAGTTTACAATAAACAAAAACTACTCTAGTGAACTCCTCCTAGAATTGAAAACTCTGGAATCAGAATGAATACTACAAAATACTCCTTCAAACAGAATGGTGTAAAAAAATAGGCTAACAATACTAAAAATATAAGTAATAATTCAAACATGGGCCACAAATCATAATGAAGTAAAATGGTTTGGTCAACACATCATATGGAGGAGTAATTCCCAAACACCCTAATGGAGGAACAATGACTGAATGGAGTAAAAACACCCAAAATGACGAGGAACATCTGAATGGAGGTGAGGAACGCTTTGACAGATGCACTTAATGGAGACACAGGTGATGGAAGGTGGAGCCAGGAATGGAGATGCCACAAATGCAGAAGTAGCATCGTGAATGAAGGAACAATGGTGAGGGATGGAGGAACTGAAGCCGGTGAGGAAAAATGATATAGAATTCACCGGTCGAGAGATGATCATACAAAATATGTACGAAAGAGGAGAAGGGTTTCAAGGGCGATTCGCCAAGTGAGAAAGGAAAGAAATTAAGAAGGATGGATATCATTGGCTAAAACCACTGTTTTTTAATAACTGTGGTGGTTTCATAGGATTTAGAGAAAGTTTTTTTAAACCGTGGCTATATAACGGTGTCAATATATTTAATTTCAAGTAGTGATGGTATGAAAAATTGTGGTGAAATTTCTGAAGCATGACGCCATCATATGAAAATTCATAAAATTTTTGGTTGAGATATAAAGGGGTATCACATCATTTATACATGAAATAAGCTATAAGGGGATCATGGAACATAATATCCCAACATATAAAATGGAATTTACGATCCATAATTTTAAATAAGTGATATAATGGGAGTGAGGAGATTGAAATCTCTTATGGAATTTCATTACAGTAACTGGTGTATATAAAGGATCATGAATTAATTAATGGGAGTGGTAGGATGATATCATTATTTATAAATAAAATTCATATTAATGAGAGTATGTATGTACAAATCCCAACCAATGAAAATTTAATTTAAAAGGCATATCACAAAAGGATTGATTTCATCATCATTATCATCATGTAAATCTTTATTCAATGCAAAGGATGGTACAAAGAGAATCCACCCTCCAGCCCATGAAATTGATGAATGGAGCTAAGGAGGGTAGAAATAATTAAGGCCAAGGTTATCCCCTCTATTCATATTAACCCCATCGGGCGTTAATCTGTCTATGATATGAAAGAAAATATGCTCTCAATCAGAAATAACCAGCGAGGCCAAGTGATCCTTAACATTGTTACCCTCCCACTATGTGTGATTCACATTAGTGTTGGTGCTAAGATAACTCCTAACCTTTCTGATGATGTATCATATCAACCAAGGATAAACACCGTACCCATTCAGGGAGTGGTGCATAATCAAGGAATCAATTTTAGCTTCAATAATATCTAAACCCCATTGACCATAGAGACAGAGCCACGTGAGCATTGCCATGGAATCCTCCTAGAGAGATTTCCCCTGTCCAATCCTAACTGAAATGACCATCTAGAACGACCTGCTAGCATCATGAGCCACTCTCCCTCCTTTCATGATGCCCATGGGACAAAAACCATCTGTATAGAGCTTCAAACCTTGTGAAGGAGGGCGCCACCATTACCAATTGTTCCCAACACTACTACTAGCTAGAGGAACATCACAGGACCCAGTTTCACCCAACACTACTACTAGATAGATAATTTCATCATCCTAATTCCATGAATAATAATAATTTTATCTAAATAATTTTCTAAATATTTGAATTTTCACTCTAAAGATAAAAACCTTCATTTATTGAAAATTTACGGATTTTAACAAAAACAATTTTTAAACCATAAAAATTACTTTTTACTTAATTATATAATTTTTTTTAATAAAAGTAATTTAGTAATAATATTTTATTACAATATTACTTATTTCAATTATTCATTAATTCACTAAAAATATATTTCTTATTTGAATTTGAATATTAAGAAAAAATACAATTTCTTTATTACAAATATTTTTCAAAGTAACAATAATAGGGTGAAAGTCTAATCACTATTCAATAAAAAATAATTTACATAATCATAATGTTATGGTCTTGTAACATATCCATTTATTGGACCATCATACTTCCTAAGAGTATGATGTGCGATGGTGGGGCTTTAATGAGGTTGTTCGGTGAACATGGTTTGGGTTGTGATCTTGATGAGCTTGAACATATCTTGTAAATAGTTTCTATCAAGATTATGTTTTTGGATCTCGACATTTTCTTGGTATAGGTAAAATCCCATAAATTCTATCTCCATCAGAAACTCTGGTAAATGGCCTTCATAGGGAATGATCCTACTAGTTGAGGCCATCACTTACTTTTTATGAGCCGAAAGGATTTCTTAAAACCAAATATTTATACTAGTCATGTGATCACTATTCAATGGATATGTTATCAGCGGTAATGATAAATAACGATCATTTAAAGGCAACTTTATATAATAAAAAAAATAATTTTATGTGTCTTTTATATCTATTAGACATTTATTTAAATCAAAAAGGGAAATTTTATTCATAACAGTTTTGGTCGTTTCAACCTTCCCCCTTAAAAAAGTTCATCCTTGAAGTTAAATTTTCCAACATTAAAATTGATGGGGATAACTATACTTCATCCCCTCATCTGGATCCCACATTTCTTCTTCATACTTGTGGTTTTGTAATAATACTTTGAAGAGGGGAATTGTCTTGGTTCATAGAAATTTTTTTCGTTGATCTAAGATCTTCACCAGTGGCTCCTCATAAGAAATTTCCTTATCCAACAATACCACCTCTAGATTAAGTACATGTGATGGTTTTGGAATGTACTTTCTTAATATAGATACATGGAATAAATCATGTACTTGAGATAGGTTTAGTGGGAGTTCTAGTCAATAAGCCATTTCTCTGATGTGATTAAGGATCTCAAAAGGGATGATGTACATTGGACTAAGCTTTCCCTTATTCCCAAATCTCATCATTATCTTCCATTGTAAGGACCGAACTCCAGTTTCCCAGAACTAGTGCCTTATTTGATTACATTGGCATATAAACAAGTAATATGAATCTCTACAGACTGAGTAGTTTAGTAGCATTGGAAAAATGTTACATACAAATGTTCAACGTTACAACTTAAAATGAAAAAAACATGGAAATTTCATCAACCACATCTATAACTCCTAGTTTATTATAGAATTCCATTCATAATAAAATTCTTCATGTCCTAAGAAACTGGAAAATATGAAAAGTGTGAGTTCAAACACTCAGTAAGAGTTAGTAATACAGTGGAAGATAACAAAAACATTAGTCATCATGAATAATTGAAAACACATGCCTTTACAAATAATAAACTCGATCACTTTATGGAAGGAATATGAGTTGAGTATATAATCTCATAATAAAACATAATCATGGGTATTATACTTATCGAATAACCACATGATCCATCAATAATATTATGATAATGATGTAATTCATAATACAGTACATCCTAACCATACCATCAAGGCCTCGGGCCAAGACCATAAATAATTATTTTGTGAAAGCCTTTTTCCAAGACCATAGTTTTTCTCATGAGACCTACCAATGTACCAAGGGGTTGTAGTGGAACCCACCAGAGACTTAATATGTCCAATACATTCCTCATATGAATGGGGATAAACAAAAACAAATTGTACATTCATGTTGAAACAAAAATATGAAATTTAAATAACATTCTATGAATATTAAGCACATGCACCAACTATTCAGAGTAATTTGGTGAATGTTTTTAAGATAGAGCATCCAAATTCAAAACATAGGGGATGATATCATAAAAAATTAACTCCATTTAAACCTATTAAAAAATAATTGTGTTTAAATGGTTTAAAATTGTCTTTTGAAATCACCATGTAATTCTTGTTAATGAAACGCTTTTTCATGGAAAAGAATAGTTCTTTTGAGAAGTATTTGTATAAAACCAGAACAGAACTAAGTTAGTATTTTCATAAAAAAATGAATTATTTTAGAAATATAATGGTTTCTAAAAATTATATTATATTGTTCCCTTTAATTTAGGTAAGATTTTTAAAAAGTCACTTGAATCAGGCATGTATTTTGGAAAGAATTATGCTAGTTCCTTTAAAAACGTGTAACTCACTATAAAATAATGCCTTATTCTGGTTTGAAAACATATATAGACCTCTAAAATATAATTTATTATGATTTAATAATGATATATAATAATTTCATTGAGGTAAGTAGACAATAAAATTAACCTAGTTTAAAATGGAGGTTCGAGTGGAAAACTCTTACCTTATGTCCAAATGTGTTCCCCTCTTGAAATTAATATCATGGAGTTGTAATTAAAATTATTAATACCATAATTAAGAAAATATTATGAATTTTTTTAGTTTAAAAATAATTTCTTAATTTCATTATGTCTTTTTTGATTAGTTATAAGATTGAATTCTTTCATTCTACAGTGTTCATTTTCTTAAATTTCATAGTTGGTTCACTTGTTTTTAGGTAATAGAGTACTTGAGGAATGTATGTATATATCTAAATTTATTATTATACATTATTTATTATCATCCTGAAGTTTTAATGGTAATTTATATAATTGTGTTACATGAAATGAGGATGATTCATTAGATGAAATATTATTGACAACCACTTCGATTATTCTAGCAATATTTAATTATTAGAAATTAGTTTCATCTTATGATATAATTTTATGTACATATACTAGTTCATGAATATTAAATAAGTTATAATAAATATTTTATAATCCGTTTCAACCATAAAAATGGTTTCATTACCATTAAAAGAAGAACAAAACATCATTTTCCGTGAAGGTTGTAAATTGGAACCTAACATATGATGATTTTGTTTATAAAAAAAAGAGAGAGATTAAGAAAATTGATGTTGGTTAATCAATTCAAAAGATATATTTCCAGTATATATATGATAATAGAGTAATAATGGTCATTTTTACAAAGTATGATTGGAGAGAATAATAAAAGAAGATAAATTTAAATGAAACTAAATGAAAAAAATAGGATTCACCTTTTGTAATAACCTCCTTGAGGGAAGTTGTTTTGGAATTTTGGAAAGAACAAGAGCTTCGTGGACGTGGGTAGTGACTAGGGATATTTAATTGGGTATATCATTGAGTATCTTCAAGGATTATTACAATTAAGAGAAAAATAAGTGAGAGGGTTATAATGGAGAGGAGGAGTGAATTTTAAATATTTTATTCATTGTTTTACTATTTCCCTCATGAAAACGAATATTTTTGTTTCATGTGACCACTAATAGTAATAATTGCATGTGATTTTGAACTAGGTGTCCTTACATCACTTATTATGTCATAAATAGTGAATTTAACTAATAATTTGTATATGCGGTATTTTATTGTATTTCAATATTCATAAAAAATTTCAGAATCTCAGAAAAATCCCAAAAATTCACCGTAACCATTTTTTTATATGTAGAATAAAAAAATGATCTCCATTTTTTTTAAAATAATTTTAGAAATATTATTAATTAAAATTTTAATTATAATCGTTATTAATTCAAAAAATAACAATTTTAATGGTAAAATTAGTTTTATATGACATTGAAAAATTAATTAAGATATAATTATCATATTACAATGAGAAAATAAAATAATATTTTTATTTTATATTCAAGATTCTTATTACTATTTTAATATCTATTCAGAAGGTTATGTTACAGTTCCACAAAAATCATGTTGGTTCTATCAGACTCCAAATGACTTACTGATCACAACATTAGATGACCGATTTTCAAAATTCACAACATAGTCAAGGCAAAGATGTGTTTAATGGATAGATTATAAAATATGTTTTTTAGAGACATAGTGTTTCATGAATTAATTATTTATTTTCAAGAATTTTGGGTGTTACATTCTCCCCTCCTTACAAATATATCATCCTAGTAAATCATATAATGTTACATAAGAAAAATATTTGTGTAGGTCTTCAACATAAGCTCCTATGGCTTGCATGTTGCCTTTTTGAATTTATGATTTCTCCAATGAATCCTTACTAGAAGAGTTGCCTAATTCTTAAACACTTGATCATTAGTTTCTAGAATCTAGATTGGATCTTCATAGTAAGACAAATTAGGTTCCAACTCTATACTTTCAGAAGTGATGATATTTTTTGGGTCTAGCATGTACTTTCTCGGTAATGAGACATGGAACACATTATGTACTATGGACATTCTAGGTGGAATAGACAAATGATTTGAAAAAACTCCAATTCTATATAAATTTTTAAAAGGGCCTATGTACCTAGGGCTCAGTTTCCATTTTTTACCAAATCATATAACACCCTTCCATGGAGATACTTTCAAGAAGACGTGATCACCCACATGAAATTCCAGATCATTCCTTCAATTATCGACATATCAATTTTTTCAAGAGTGTGCTATTTTTATATATCCTTGAATATTTTTTTCCTTTTTTATGGTTTCCTCCACATGATCGGAACCCATAGGCCGCCTTTCACAAACTTCATCCCAACAAGTTGGTGTGTGACATCTCTTTCAATACAAATACATATTATGGTGCCATTTGAATACTTTAAAGGAAACTATAATTTTAGGAAAACTCTACTGAAGGTAAGTATTGAACCCACATACCTAGGAATTAAAGGGAACATGCCTTCTGAATTTTGGATCATCCTCTCTAATTGTCAGTCAATTTTTGGGTGGTAATAAGTACTCAATCGAAGTTCATTATCCTAAGATTTCTGATGACTTTTTTCATAATTTCGACATAAATTATGTGTCACGATTAGACACAATTGAGAGAGGTGCTCCATGATGCCTTAAAAATCCATTGATAAAGAGTCTCTCTAAGCACACCAGTATAATATCCTACCTTATAATGAAGAAATGTTCATATTTCAGCCTTCACTTATTGACAGACTAAACATCTTGATATGTAATCTACAATTTCCCTATTCAAGTTATCCCACCTAAAATGTTCCATCAAATCTATATATATCATAATGTTACCAGGATTTATGTAGAAATTAGAACTATTTGAATCATCCAGTAACTCACTTTTTAGATCAGGTATATCTTGAACACAAATACACTTCAAAAATTTCAGAACCACATCTTCACACACAATGTCCACCATCTACCAATCTTTTATAGCATTAATTTTCTTCTACAGGTTATCATCATCAGTCGGAGAACTTTTAATCCTTTATAATAAATATGGTTGTAAAAATAAATGAAAAATTAGGGATGTTTCACCTTCTTTGATAATTCCCTAATATATCCTCACTAGATTAGTGTACAGAGGATCCTTTTAAATCCATATCTTGTTGAGAACCCCATGATCCTTCCTGATTAATGAATCAGCTACCTTGTTTTCCATTCCTAGTGGTAATTTTATAGTACAATCATAAACTTTTAGTAGTTCAATCTATCTTTTTTTCCTCATGTTGAGTTCTTTCTATGGGAATATATACTTCAGGCTTGTGTGATCCGTATATATTTCACATTTTTCACCATAATGATAATGTCTCCATATCTTTAGAGAAAATATTACTACTTATAACTCAAGATCATGAGTGGGATAGTTTTTCTCATGAATTTTCAACTACCTTGATGCATAAGCAATAGCACTATCATTCTGTATAAGGACACAACCAAGTCCTTTCTTTGACGCATAGTTATAGATAACAAACCCATTATTGCCTGATGGTTTGGTTAGGATCAGAGATTTACTAATATCCTCTCCAATTATTAGAAACGGTCTTTACATTCTTTTTTTCATTTGAACATAAACCCTTTACATGTAATCTTGGTCATTAGATTGTCATAATATGAGATATTATAAATAAAATTCCAATAATAACCTTCTAAACCAATAAAACTACATACCTCAGTTATGTTCATTAGAGTAGGTCATTCTTGAACAACATTTGTCATGAAGGATCAACAAACATTCCATCTTTAAAGACAATATGGCCCAAAAAAGAAAAATATTTGAGCCAAAATTCACACTTGCTGTACTTATCATATAATTCATTTCTTCTAAAAGTTTTCAGAATAGTGCACAAGTGATTTTCATGATCTTCATAGAATTTATAGAATACCGAGATATCATCAATAAACACCACAACAATGTCATCAAGCTATTCCTTTAAAAATCTATTCAATAGATCCATGAAAATAGAAGGTGCATTAGTCAGTCCAAATGGAATTATTGTAAACTCATAATTCCCATACCTAGTTTGAAACTCTATTTTTGGAATGTCTTACATCCTCAAAAGAAACTGATGACATCCAGATCTATGATCAATCTTTGAAAAATATTTGGATTCATGAAGTTGATCAAATAAATCATCAATGTGAGGTAGGGGATACTTGTTCTTTATTGTTATAGCATTGATCTCCCAATAGTAAATGCACATCCTCATATATCCATATTTCTTATTAATGAAATGAATAGAAGATCCCCATGGAGAAAAACTAGGGAGAATAAATCCCTTTTCTCTCAATTCCTCTAGTTGTTTCTTCAGTTCCCCTAATTCTACAATGGCCATTCTATAAAGGGTATTTGATATGGTCCCTGAACTAAGAATTAAGTCAATCGAAAACTAAATTTCATTCATTGTAGGATGTCTATATAAATCTGATGGAAAGACGTCAACATATTGTTGAAAAATTGGTACATCCTTTATTTGAACATTCTTTTCCTCACCCATTTTTAGTGAATTCCATTACTCCCCCAATAAATGAATTCAGCAAAGTTACTGGACCTTGTAGGGTTCCACCTAACCCTTGAAAGGTGTATTATCAAAATCAATAAAAAATGAAGGCCTTCGATCTATTGGAGGAGCAGAGTTACTGGGGGTGGATCCATATGAGAATTAGATGATGATTTTTCTTCTCTAAATATAAGTGATTCCACATCATCCTTAATAATTGTAACCTATTTACCCTTTTAATAAATATTCTCTTCATGGTTCAAAATCCAATCCATACAAAGGATTTTATCAAAATCATTCATGGGTTTGACAATAAAATCAGCAGATAAAGCACATTTATATGCCATAATGGGGACTTCCTGACACAACATTGTGGTAATGATACTTCCATTAAGAGTTTTTACTAACAACTCCATTATTAAATCAAATTGAAAATATCTTATTTTCATGGAAAACGGGGAAGATATGAATGAATGTGATGATCCAAAATCAAATAAAGCATTGGATAAGTTTGATGAAATGATTAAAGTACCTACCACCAATTCATTATGAACCTCAACCTTTATAGTTATGACCGAATATACTTGGCTTTTCTCACTTGGCCATCTTTGTGGAGCATTCCCTAGATTCTTAGAACATTCATATGCATAATGTCCCATATCCCTACAATTTTAACATTGAACATTATTAGCTTATTTCTTCTTCTTATAATCCTGAGATAGGTGGCCTTTTTATCCACACTTATAATAGACTCCCATTCCCTTCAAGAAAGTGCTAGGGTATTTTTACCCACAATTTCTATAGGATGGATGTTCAACTATTCCCTTCATCCCCATTGACATATTTCCTTTTTCTAGATTTTTCAGCATCCCTCTTATTCCCTTGTTTTCCTTTAATGACATAAGACTTAGAAAATTCATTTTCTTTCATGATAACACTTGATACTATATCTTCATATCATGATAAAATTTGGAAGACTAGATCCCTTCAAAGGAATGGTTTTAAACCATAAAATAATTGTTCAATTTTGTTTCGTGGATTACATATGTAGTCTGTAACATGCATTCCCAGACTTGTAAAGTTGGATTCATACTTTTAAACAATTTCATCCTCCTTTTACATCAGATTCAAGAATTTCATTTCCATATCTTCTTGCTGATGACGAAGAAAGTATTTCTCTAGGAGGATTTCCTTAAATTCACTCCATTCCATATCTTAAATCTCTTCATCCTCTGAGTTTGGGATTAATTCCCACCACTGATCCTCATCTCCCAAAAGATGATAATCTTCCATGATGACCTTCCCTCTTCTGTTACATCCCGAAGAGAGAAATATCATCTCTAGAGAACTTATCAACTACTCATCTAAAAATGGGTTTGTATTCCTATTAAACGATCACTACTAGTGAAATGGGCTTTAGAGCCCCCTGACATGGGAGACCACCTTAACGGTCATTGGGCTTTAAAAAAAGCTTTGACGCCCCCACCCCCTTCGCAACACCTTGTCCCTCAATCGCCTCCACATATCCCCCATCACCCTCTATCCTCCACCCTCTCCGCATGTCCCCTAACAACTCGTCCCCTCGCTGGCCATCCCCTCGCCTCCATCTTCCCTCCTCCCCCTCCGGCCTCCACCCCCTACCCTCTGCCCTCTACCCTGCACCCTCCACACTCCGCCCTCTGCCCTCTACCCCCAACACCTCCGGCCTCTTCCACCTATACCCTCCAGCCTCCACCCTCCGGCTTCCGCCCTCCACCCTATACCCTCTGGCCTCTGGACTCCACCCTCTTCCCCCTCTTCCCTCTGCCACTTCGGCCTTTGGCCCTCCGCCCTCTTCCCTCCACCTTCTTCCCCTTCACTACCCAACCCCTGTCCCTTCGCTTCCCTCTTCTATAGATCTCTGTCATCCCCCATCCCCTCCCTCTTATTCCACCTCCCTTACCGCACCGTCATCTCATGTCCCCTCCCTCACTGTCCCCTCCTATGCATAACTGACGCCACCCGGTGCCCTCCCTCTCCACACAGCCACTTCTCGTCCCCTCGCCGCTGCCGCCCAACCACTATGGATCCCTGATTTCCTCTTTCCAATCCCTCATCACCCCACCCTCACTGCACCGTCGCCACATCACCTCCTCCTCTCCTCTGTCTCTCCACCACCGCCACCACCCGTCCCCTCCCTCACCGCACCATCTCCGGCTCCGACTCCCCTCTGCTACCTCTCCTCTCCCCCACAGCACCACCTTCGACTCCACTCCATTCCAGGTTTGTAGCACATTCAGGTATGACAAGACGTGGGCTATCACTTACATTCAATTATTTATTCTCTTGTTTATTATTCAAAGATATTATTTGATTATTTTATCAATGGTCCACAAGAAATTGGTTAGTATTTATTTTAAATATATTTGATATGAAAAATGCATGTAATAAGTCTTCTGTAAATGTTTGTTATACAGATATTATTATGTATAAGAGTAGGATTTATCTTCTAAATCAAATGTCTAGAGAATATTTCAATGGAATTATTCAGTTTATTGACTTTACCATAGGATTTGAAAGTGGATATATTAGTTTTCCATGTATAAAATGTGCTAACAAATATAAATTAAAATGAGATATTGTGAGGGAGCACCTATTCATTAACAGATTTATAAAAAACTATAAGAGTTGGACTTTTCATGGAGAAGAATATGATCGTTGTCAAAATAAGGAAGAAATTCAGATGAATGTTGATGCGAGGATGAATGAACTAATGCATTAAATGCTTACTAAAATGGTACGTGTGTTGGATCCTGAAGGAATTGACATCTAGAATCTTGAGACAGGTGAGATAAATCTTCACTCTAGTTCAGATCATGATTTGAGGAGGTTTTATGAAGAACTTAATGATTCAAAAATAGAATTATATCCTGGATGTACTTCTTACAATAAATTTTCATTTATCATGGAGTTATTACATTTGAATACTTTGAATCAGTGGTCAGACACATCATTTGACATGTTGTTGTTGTTATTGAAAATGGTTCTTTCTATCAATGCTAATATTCCCGAGTCGTATTACAATTCTCGTATGTTGATAGAGAACTTAGGTTTTACATATGAGACCATAGATGCATGTGCAAACAACTGTGTGTTTTGAATAAAGGAAACATCCCATTTGGATATTTTTACAGTTTGTCATGCTTCCAAGTGGAAAGAGAATAGGGTAAATAAGACTCATCAAAGTCAGATTATGATATAGGGGAAACCGATTACCATACAGAAAATGTGTTACTTTCTCCTTAAACCAAGGTTGAAAACATTTTTTATATCATTGAATGTTTCTATTTTAATGATTTGGGATGAAGAAAGAATTCATGAAAGTGATATGTTAACCCACCCAGCAGACTCTCATGTATGGAAGGATTTTGATACAAGACATCCCAACTTTGCTAAAGAATTTTGTAATGTCCGATTGGGGTTGGAAGCAGATGGTTTCAATCCATTAAAGTCAATGGTTGGTGAAACTCATTGAAAATGGTCCTTGGTGTTGGTTTTGTGTAATCATACTCCATGGATTTGTATGAAGAAACAATTTATATTACTTTACACTCTTATTGATGGACATAGAAGTCTGGGGGATAAGATTGATGTTTACCTTCAGCCATTAATTGATGTGTTGATTGAATTTTAGGGCGATGGTGTGATGACTTATGACTGTGAAATGAATGAAATGTTCAAACTGTAGGATACATTTTTGTGGAAAATGAATGACTTCCCATCTTATGCAAATTTATTAGGCTGGAGTACGAAAGTGGAATTTCCATACACATGTTGTCATAAAAGTAAAAAATTTTTATAGATTAAACATTCCAAAAAATGGGCATACATGGCCCACATATGTTTTCCCCCCCCTCAGCATAGGTTTATAAAGGACAGAGTGACATTTTATGGTTCTAGATAGTTCATCCCATCAACAAATATCATGATAGGAGTCAAAATGTTACCTCAGATTGAGGAATAATACATCCACACAGTATATGAAATTCTGGATTTGGTGGCTCATCCATCACGTAATATTCGTGCTGCGGGTAGGTAGCGCAGCCACAATTGGAGAAAGAAAAGTATTTTTTACAGTCTTCTATATTGGAAAACTAACATGTTAAGGCACAATTCATATGTCATGCACATTAAAAAAATGTTTATAATAACATATTGTGGACCATTTTAGGAGTCAGTGGAAAATCAAATGACCATGTTAATGCATGTCATGATTTGTAAGAAATGGTTTTAAGGAAACAGTTGCATTTACAGTTAGATTAGGGAAACAAGACATATATGTCTGCTGCATAGTATACGATGAGTAAAATAGAGAAAGAGAAATTTCTTTCCATTTTGAAGATGCTTAAGGTGCCTGATGGTTATTCTTCTAATATTTCAAAGTGTGTGAATCTGACAACGAGGACATTGCAAGGGTTGAAAAGTCATGACAATCACATACTACTTCAATAGTTGATTCCAATCACAATTTGTGATTGTTTATCCCCCAATTTTGTTCAGACTTTTATTGAGATGAGTAATTTTTTTAGATAGAATTTATTAAGAAATCAAAAAAGGAGTGATTTAAAAAGATTCCAGGACCAAATTGTGATTACTGATTGTCACATTGAAAAACTATTTCACCCCTAATTTTTCGATGTTATAGTCCACTTGAAAGTGCACCTAACTGATGAAGTAATGTCTACTGGTCCAGTGCAATTCAGGTGGTTGTATTCTATTGAGCGGTATTTGAGTACATTTAAACGATTTTTACGCAACAGAGCTCGTCCGGAAGCATCCATATCCCACGGTTATTTGATGGATGAGTGTACTACTATTTGTGCAGAATATCTTATGGATGTTGAAGAAAATAGATAAGCCCTCTCAGATTCATTATGGTCTAGTTGGATAAGGAACTGTATTTGATATGGACATCATCAAGTGGATACCAGTGCATCGATATATCTTGTTCAATACTCCATCAGTTTTTCCATTAATGCGGTAAGTGTCTTATCACTTTTATTGTTTAAATCTTATAGTTTTTGTTTTCATAAGTTGATTATTTATACATCGAGTTATAATTTTCTATAAACACATTAATGAGATGAAATGAGAGATGTATCATGTGACTGACTATCATATTCAACAGTCTCAGTATGCGTCATTTCATGATTGGTTCAAGGATTATGTACGTATAAATATATTTTCATTATGAGTAAAGTATTTTACTAATTTCTTTTTTGCAAAAATCATTATTGAATTCTATGAATTATGCAGGTTCATAAGCTGAAAGAGTTAGGGGCCCCCATGCTAAGTGAAGAATTTATCCAACTGGCAGAGGGTCCATCTATAATAGCTCGCTGTTATAAATCTACAGATGATAATGGTTTTTGATTTTGCATTAAAGATGTTGATGATAAACGAGAAACACAAAAAAATGGCATCGGTTGTCCATTCGTAGATTTTGGTTATTACTATGGTCAATTGGTAGACATCATTGATGTTGTATCCACACACGGGTTGAAGTACATAATGTTAAAGTGTAATTGGGTTGATCCAGTGTGTGGATGTAAAGTCAATCAATATCAATTTTCATTTTTGAATTTTTACAATATGTTATACAGAATTGAATGAGTTGATAATGAACCTAAAATTTTGACATCACAAGTGAAATAAGTATTCTTCGTTACATTTCCTTTGAATCCATGTTGGAAAGTTGTTGTGAAAATGTCCCAGTGATGAGTGTTTTTATTTGAAAAAGATGAACCAGAGAAAATTCAGTTTGTTTCCCAACAGTTTGATCAAAATACCATAGTTCAACGTGAAGAAGATATTTATTGGGTCAGAGTGGCCGTTGAAAGAGAAACGGTCGATTTTCATGCTTAAGGAATGGTATAATTGTTTTCCCTCTATTCAGTATTGAATGCCCTAGGATATCATAAATTATCTAACCATTTTATAAATCCTTGTATGTTTTAATCCTCACTTTTTGAAGTTTATTCATTTATGAATATTTAGTGTGATTTCTCTATTGGTATCTTCATGTTATTGTTGGTGTATCATCCCATTGAGGTATTCTTCATTTGGTTCATATGAGGCTTGAATTTTTATTAATTCAATCTGAAATTTGTCTATGCATTGATTGGTTTTGTACATAATTTGTATATCTATTTTGTTAACATTATAATTTTTTTAAATCCATTCAAAACTAATTACTCAACACATTTATTTTTATTAAAAACTGTACAAGTTTTATTTTTTAAAAAACAATCCAATTTATCTTTTGGACACTTTTGATAACCCCCTTACTGATGTTTTCTATGACTGCAGGCATGTTAGGGGAAGAGGCAGCAGATCCACATCATCCATCTGAGCCATCTAAGTCTCAGGGTCAAGGTATGTTTGAATGTCATTGTATCTATTTTTTATTTAATGGATACACACACACACACACACATATATATATATATAACATCTATCAAATTATAGATAAATTTGTTTTCCACAAGATCAGACTTGACTACTTCTTCCTTTCGCAAGAGAGTCCCTGGTCGTGTCATTTTATCATGGAATTCTAACACGAAGTTTGATGTTTCCTTTGATGAGCTATTTCATCCTATGGGATTGAATACCCCTGCATTTATTCATCATCTAGGTCATATCATACGTGACCCACATCGATTTCCATTGACCACATGTTACTGGGCTTCTATCCCTCAGGACACATTAGATCATCTTTTGAGGGAGGTTCAGGTAAGAAGACCATTTTACTTTCATCCCTATGTATTAAAAATACTAATAAATGTGATTTTTTTCATTAATACAAAAATCTGAAAGCATGCCCTGATGAGTTATGGCTTGTGTGTATGAGAAAATGGTGTAATATGTGAAATGATTATAAAGGAAAAGTCAAGAGGTACCACTGGATACTAAATGTGGGTGTTCCATACATTCAATAAAAAGTCTTTAGAGGTGTCCACCTGACTCAATGGCATGACATAGTTTCATATTGGTCTACTGAGGGTGTTTTGGTTTCTATATTTATTTTGGTATGTATATTTTCATGAATGTGTGATTTGTTTGAAATTTGAATTAATTTAATGTAGGAGGTGTCAGCACGCCATTCTGAGAATAGAGCGTTGTAGGGACCACCTCAGTGGCTTGAGACTCGTCACGTGTCTCAAATCCAACATGAGGTATTTATTATTCATTTCTTAATTAATTAATTAATATGGTTTTGTGTTTATATTATATTCATATACAGTTATGGAATCAAGGTGCACCGACTGATAAAAAGTCAGTGTGGATGAGGACTCATGATCGAAATGATCCAGAGGTTGTAGCAATGACAGTAAGTGCTTGGACTCATTACCAATACTTACATAAATCTGTATATTAACATATATATGTATATATATTTAAACATTTCAAAAGATCAATTTAAAGATGAGTTAGAACAACTATCAGAGGACCAGCGATAGCTTCCCATGCGAAGGGATGAGATCATTCATCACATTATTGGTCGGGATGGGCATGGATATAGTTTGACCATTGGAATAGGGATTCCTCAATCTATAGTATCACATACTGTGGTTTTTGGTCTTGCTATATCTCATATGACACAGCAGTGGTCAGATTTTGAGGCATGGTTATGCGCTACCGAGGAGGTAAATGCCCAATTGATCGCTAAGGTTAGAGCACTTCGGAAATATGTGCATCCAGGTGATGGTGATGGGGATCATAAGATGCATGTTTATACTATATTTATTTACTTAATTTATATTTTTTTTGTTATGAAAATATTCAAAATTTTATTTTTTGTAGGCCCCTGGCCCATCGGATGGAGGTAGCAGTCATGACCACTCATGACGCATCATATTAATGAGGTGTGTTTCGTTTTTTATGGGTGTGGTTGTTATTGTTGTTTAGGATGGGTTCCTAGTGAGATTTGTTGAGATTTGGTGGTATCATGTGTGTTTTGGTCTTATGCAATGTTTGTGTGCACGAATTGAGATGTAACCATGAAACTAATTAATGATTTGGATAATTTTACTTTATTTTATTCTTTAATGTTTTCAATTTCATGTTTTGTGACTAGTTTTGAAAAAACAACGTGATTCCTAATAGAAACCATTGAACTTGTTTTTGGTGACTTAGCTCAGGTTCACTATTTGTATGCCCCTGGCCCACCTCAGACACCCCCCCCCCCCCCGCTCAATGAGGCCCCCCCACACCCCAATGTTCAATAGAAAAATTCACCATTAGTTCTTTATGGAAATTGTTCATTAGGATGTTAGGCCATTGGGGAAATTGGACAGTTGGCCAATCGTCCAATTGGATGTAGGACAAATGGACATTAGGCCATTTTTCCATTATTACAATTGTACAACATGAAACTAGGACATTATTCCAATTTTTTTTTGGCCACTATTTTATCAAGGCATTAGGGAATCAAGTGAATTGGTAAATGAGACAATTTGACATTGGGTCATTAGGAAAATTGACCTTTAGGCCTTTAGGATAATTGATCGTTACACTGTTAGGCCAATTTTCCATTAGGCCAAATAGTCATTATGTCCCTCCCCCACCACCAGACAAACCCCCCACCCCATACACCCACCACCCTGGACGGCGCACCCCCACCCCGGATATCCCCCCCCCCCCACCACCATCCACGCATTTCAAGCATGATAAACACCTAAAATACACATATTCAGCCGTTCCACGCAAACCGTGTGACCGAATGATATTTTGTCTCCTGGTACAATGATAGTATAATAATTAGGGTGTTTTCCGGTGTTTTCCGGTGTTTTCAAGTCATATAGATTTCATTCGGAATGCATTTGACCTTTAAATGCATGTTTTGGACATTTACAACACATGGCGTGAGCTTCCAGTCAACGTGGTCAAACAACAACTATGATTGACATGTCGTGTACTCGACTATTTCACAATTAATCCACCATTTGTTTTTGTCCAATTTCATGGAATTCTGAGATCATTTGGCTGATTTTGATCACCACACGGATGATTTTCAAACGCGCCAAAACGAAGTGTAACGGTCAAATTTAGTGAAAATGTGCTCAGAATGATATGAAATCACAATAAAATAGTTGAAATAGTATTCATGACATGTAAGAGGATACAGAACGTCAATCAGACGTGTGGTGTGGGTTGTACGACCGAATATGTTGTTTTGAACAGTTCGGCGCGCTCTAAAATGGCATGTTGGGTGGTAAAAACCAGCCGAACGACTTCAAAATGCCAAGAAATCATACGAAAACAACCTTGGTGTGAATCATGAAATGATTGGGTATATGACACATCAATTGTAGGTGTGTTTTGTCCGCGGTGATCGAAACGCACTTCCGGAGTCATAAAACACCAAAACGATGTGTAATGGGTGAATTCAGAGCATACGTGCTCAGAATGACTTGAAATCACACAAAAAAATAGAAATACAATTCTTGACATGTAGGATGAGACGACACATCAATCGGGTGTGACGTGTGCGTGGTACGATTGAATATGTTGTTTTGAACAGTTCAGTGTGCTTTAAAAGGGCGTGTTGGGTGGTCAAAACCATCTGAACGACCTCATAATGCCATGAAATCATATGACAACAATTGTGGTATGAATTGTGAAATGGTCGGGTAGAATGTACATCAATCATTGGTTTCATTGGACGGTTGTGACCGAAAACACATTTTCGGAGTCATAAAACGCCAAACCGATGTGTAACAGTCGAATTCATGGAAAACGTTCTCAGAATGACTTGAAATCACACTAAAATAATAGGAATATTATTCGTGACATGTAATAGATGACGACACATCAATCAGACATGCGGTGTGCATGGTATGACTGAATATGCTATTTTGAACAGTTCGGCGTGCTCTAAAAGGGCGCATTGGGTGGTCAAAACCAGCTGAATGGCCTCAAGAATTCCATGAAATCAAACAACAACAACTGTGGTGTGAATTGTGAAATGTTCAAGCAGATGGCATGTCAATCGGAGGTGTCTTTTGATCGCGGTGACTAAAAACACATTTCTAGTGTCATAAAATGCCATAACGATGTGTAACGGTCTAATTGAGAGCTAACATGCTCAAAATTACTTTAAATCACACAAAAACAATAGGAACATTATTCGTGACATGAAGGAGGATATGACATGTCAATCGGACATGTGGTGTTCACGGTACGACCGAATATGATATTTTGAACAGTTTAGTGCGCTCTAAAAAAGCACATTGGGTGGCCAAAACCAGTTGAACGACCTCAGAATGCCATGAAATCATACGACAATAACCTTGGTGTGAATTGTGAAATGGTCGGGCAGACAGCACATCAATAGGAGGTTCCATTTGAACAGAGTGACCAGAAAATCATTTCTAGAGTCATAAAACGCCAAAACGACATGTAACGGTTGAATTCAGAGAAAACATTCTCATAATGACTTGAAATCAAAAGAAAATGATAAGAATACTATTCATGATATGTAGGAGGATATGACACATCAATTTAATGTGTGGTGTGTGCGGTATGACTGAATATGTTTTTTGAACAGTTCAGCATGCTATAAAAGGACGCACTCTTAAAGGGAACATTGGGTGGTCAAAACTAGCCAAACGACCTTATAATGCCATGAAATCATACAAAAATAAGAGTGGTGTGAATTGTAAAATGTTCGAGTAGACGACATGTCAATCAGAGGTGTCA
The DNA here is from genome assembly GCA_963277665.1 of Viscum album. Taxonomy (NCBI): domain Eukaryota; kingdom Viridiplantae; phylum Streptophyta; class Magnoliopsida; order Santalales; family Viscaceae; genus Viscum; species Viscum album. Next base: position 716,220,558 of record OY728138.1, on the reverse strand, counting down.
TTTGACCGTGGTGACCGGAAACACATTTATGGAGTCATAAAACGCCAAAACAACGTGTAATGGTCGAATTCAGAGAAAACATGCTTAGAATGACTTGAATTCACATGAAAAAAATAAAAATATTATTTGTGGCATGTACAAGGATATAGAACAACAATCGAATATGTGGTGTGCGCGGTATGACCGAATATGATGTTTTAAACAGTTTGGTGAGATCTAAAAGGGTGCATTGGGTGGTCAAAACCAGTCGAATGACCTCAGAATGTCATGAAATCATTCTAAAACCAACGTGGTGTGAATTGTGAAATGGTCAGGCAGACATCATGTCAAACGGAGGTGTCATTTGACCGTGATGACTGGAAACACATTTCCGAAGTCAGAAAATGCCAAAACGACGTGTAGCGGTCGAATTATGAGAAAACATGCTCATAATGACTTGCAATCACATGAAAACAATAGTATTACTATTTGTGACATGTGGGAGGATACATAACATCAATCAGACATGCGGTGTGTGTGGTACGACCCAATATGTTGTTTTAAACAGTTCGACACGCTCTAAAAGAGTGTGTTGGGTGGTCAAAACCCACCAAACGACCTCAGAATGACATGAAATCATACGACAAAAACCATTGTGTAAATTTTGAAATGTTTGGGTAGACGTCATGTCAATCAAAGATGTCTTTTGACTGCGGTGACCGGAAATGAATTTCCAAAGTTATAAAATGCCAAAACGATGTGTAACAGTCAAATTTAGAGAAAATGTGCTCAGAATGACTTGAAATCACACAACAACAATAGGAATATTATTCTTGAAATGTACGAGGAGATGTCACCTCAATCTGATGTGCGGTGTGTGTGGTACGATTGAATATGCTATTTTGAACAGTTTAACACGCTCTAAAAAGGCGCGTTGGGTGGTCAAAACCAGCTGAATGATCTCAGAAAGCCATGAAATCATACGACAACAACTGTGGTGTAAATTTTGAATTGGTTGGGTATATGGAACACCAATCGGAGGTGTCGTTTTATCGTGGTGACCAGATATGCATTTCTGGAGTCAAAAAATGCCAAAACAACATGTAACGGTCAAATTCAGAGTTAATGTGCTAAGAATGGCTTGAAATCACACAAAAACAATTGGAATATTATTCGTGACATGTAGAAGGAGATAGAATGTCAATCGAATGTGCGGTGTGCATGGTATGGCCGAATATGCGGTTTTGAACAGTTTGACGTGCTCTAAAAGGGCACGTTGGGTGGTCAAAACTAGCCTAACGACCTCAGAATTCCATTAAATCATACGAAAACAACCTTGGTGTGAATTTTGAAATTTTTGGTTAGACGGAATTTCAATCCAAGGTGTCATTTGACCGCAGTGACTGGAAACGCATATCCGGAGTCTAAAAATGCCAAAACGATGTGTAATGGTCGAATTCAGAGAAAACGTACTCATAATGACATTAAATCACACAAAAACAATTGGAATATTATTTTTGACATATAGGAGGAGACAAAATGTCAATCGGACGTGCGGTGTGTGTGGTATGACCGAATATGATGTTTTGAACAGTTCAACGCGCTCTAAAAGGGCACGTTAGGTGGTCAAAACTAGCCGAATGACCTCAGAATGCGATGAAATCATACCAATAAAACCGTGGTGTGAATTGTAAAATGGTCAGGCAGACGAAATTTCAATCGGAGGTTTCTTTTGACTAAAGTCGCTAGAAATGCATTTCTAGAGTCATAAAATGCCAAAACAACGTGTAACGGTCGAATTCAGAGAAAATGTGCTCCGAATGACTTGAAATCACACCAAAACAATAAGAATACTATTTGTGAGATGTAGGAGAGGATATAACGTCAATCGAATGTGCGGTGTGCATAGTACGACTGAATATGCTGTTTTGAATAGTTTGGGGTGCTCTAAAAGGGCATGTTGGGTGGTCTAAACCATCCGAACGTCCTCAGAATGCCATTAAATCAAACGAAAACAACTATGGTGTGAATTGTAAAATTTTCAGGTAGACGAAACTTCAATCAAAGCTGTTTTTTTGAACGCGGTGACTGGAAACGAATATCCAGAGTCATAAAATGCCAAAACAACGTGTAACGGTTGAATTCAGAGTAAACATGCTCATAATGGCTTGAAATCACACAAAAACCATATTAATAATATTCATGACATGTAGGAGAAGAAGGAACATAAATCATACATGAGGTGTGCGCGTTATGACTGAATATGCTATTTTGAACAGTTTCACGTGGTGTGGGAGGAGAGCATTACTTTTGAGACCACAAAACAATTCTATATGCTAAATCAAAGACTCCAAAACAAGAATAAAAGTCCTAAAATGATAAAATTACTTCAATTGGGGGTTTTAAATTATTATATCACTCATAATGTGATGTTAGATTAAATTTTATTATATATATATTAACTGAATAAATATGATTAATTTACATTTGTTTTGTTTAGTTATTTATTTGGTATCTTATTGTTTGTTTATTGAAGAAGAAGATTGAAATGGATTTGGATCATTGAATCATGTCTGTCATTTATTGTTTATGATGATCTGGATGTTTATTCTATTTGGAATTGTCTTTATTTTGATTTTTACCTTTTTTTATTGGGAACCGTGAAATTTTTGTAAAAACAATTCTCCAAGTTAGCGACCCCCATTAGCGGTCGCTATAGCTCAGCTGAGCATCAGAAATGCAACCGCCACTAGCGGTCACTGCAGCTCAGCTAAGGATTAGTACAGCGACTGCCAGTGGCGGTCGCTATAGGCTAGATTTTCAACCTCCTTTAGCGACCCCATTTGGCGGTCATTGTAGGCCTACTGCGACAGGCCAAAAGAGACCTCCATTGGTGGTCACTGATTGGTCGCTAATGGATGAATTTTTAGTAATGTATGGAGGAATTTTGTCGCATAAATAGATCTAACAAAGCTCCTCAATGTGGTGGATTTGAATTCTCCATACGAGTAAGGTTAATGTTAATAAACATAGTAAGTTATCTCAATATAGTTATAAGCTTCTCTTCACCAATTGCAGTACCAGATCCAACATCATTATCATGCATTGGAGGGAAATTCTAGAATGGGATACATGTGTTCATTCAGTTTCTGTTTCTTCAATTGGGCACCATTTCAAAATAATGTAATGAACTAGATTATGTTATGAATAATAATGTATAATCTCAATTTAGAATAATACATATCATAAATTTAAGTCCATTACATAGATAATCTCATAATCATAAACATCGTTTCTTAGAGTAAAAATTTACATTTAAATCCTTTATAATGGATTATAAAGAAAATGTTGATTATTCTATGAAAATCCCCTAGGAGTTTCAAACCAGGTGCACGGTAAGTCTTGTTGTCATGTACTAGGATACACCAGGTCAAGCCCGAAACTCCTTGTCAAAGATTTCACTCCTAGGTATATCTGTTCCAGAACCACATCCACTTGTAGTATCCAGATAGAAATGGATTTTCTATAAATATCCAAATAATATATTCCTTACCAAAATTCCAGGATGTCCTTTTATTCTTCTATTGAAAGACAATATGATGGATTTGTTCTCTAATCTACATTATCTAAATATATTTTCCAAATTCTCTACAAAACTTTCTTTGATACCAACTGTAAGGACCGGACACCAGTTTCCCAGAGCCGATGACTTATTTTATTACGCAGGAATATAAACAAGGAATATTCATCCCAATGGACCGAGTATTTTAGTAGCATTGGAAACAAGATAAATACATAAGATAAACATTACAACTTGAATCAAAAAACAACATTAAAATTTCTTCGACCACATCTATAACTCCTAGATTATTTTAGCATTTCATTCCTAATAAAATTCCTCAAGTCATGTGAAAATGATACATAATAAAGGGGTCATCTCAAACACTCAATAAGAGTAAGAAATACAATTGAAGATAACATAAACATTTGGCATGGTGAATAATTGAAAATACTTGACCTTATATATAATAATCTTCAATAGTTTATTGAAAGAATATGAGAATAGTAAATGATGCCATAAGAAAACAGAATCAAGAGTATTTTACTAGTAGAATAACCACAAAACTATCAATACTATTTTCTTAATGAGGGAATTCATAATTTGGTACATCAAAATCATACTGTCATTCCTCGTTCCTATACCATAATTATTTTTTCAATACCTGGTCCCAAGACCGTAGTTTTTACCATGAGACCAACCAATGCCTAGAGGGGTGGTAGAGGGACCCACAACACACTTATTATGTCCAATAAATTCTTCATATGAATGTTTATAAACATAAACAACATGTACATTTATATTGAAACTAATATATGAAATGTAAATAACATTCCACGAATATTAAGCACATACACCAACCATTCAGAGTAAAGTGGAGATTTTTTTTAAGATATCACATCCATAGTCAAAAAATAGGGGATTATATCATAAATAATTAACCCCATTTAAACATATTAATCAAAAATAGTTTTTAAATGTGTGAAAATACTCTTTTAAAATCACTAAGAACTTATTCTTATAAAAACACTTTTACTTGGAAAAGAAGAGTTCTTTGGGAAAAGTATTTTTATAAAACCATAACTAAAGTAGGATATTGTTTTTATAATAAAGTGATTTGTTTTATAAATATAATTTTTTAAAAAATTCTATTATAGTTTTCCCTTGAATGTACTTATGATTTTGAGAAATTCCCTTGAATCAGGCTTTTATTTTGGAAGGAATTGTGTGTGTTCCTTTTAAAAAAAGTGTAACTCCCCATAAAATAAAGAATAATTCTGGTTGGTAAAATTATATAGTGAATTCACATAGAATTTATGGGGATTAAATAATAATACATAATAATTTCATTTAGTTATGTAGACAATAAAAGTTACCCGAATGAAAATGGAGGTTTGGGTGGAAAACTCTTACCTTATTTGTGAATGTGTTCCCCTGTTCAACTTAATGTCTTAGAATATGAAATTATACTTGTAAGTAAATTAATAAATAATATATTATACATGTATTTAGTTTATCATAATTTTATTAAGTTAATTATGTCTTTATTGATTAGGTATAAGATTGAATTCTGTCATTCTGGAGTGTTTGTTTTCTTGATTTTCATAATCATTTCAATTTTTTCTGTAATGGAGTTCATGAAAAATGGATGTAAATCACTAGAATTGAAATTAAATATTTTTTTATTGACATAAATAAGTGTTATAATTTATTTATATCAATTTGTTACATGTAATTTGGATAAATCATTAGATGAAATATTAATGACAACCACTTCTCTTATTTTAGCGGTATTCGATTATTAGAAACTAGTTTAGTCTTATGATTTAATATTATTTACATATAATGGTTCCTGAATATTAAATAGTTCATAATAAATATATTATATTCTTTTTCAACCATAAAAATGGTTTCATTACCAGTAATTGAAAAATAAAACATCATCATACACGAAGGTTGTACATTAGTACCTCACGAATGATGATTTTGTTTATAAAATAAAAGAGAGAGATTAAGAATATTGATGATGGTTCTTCAATTCAAATGATATAATTACAATATATAGATGATAATGGAGTAATAATGGACATTTGGACAGATGGGGTTATGTGATAACAAGAAAAGAAGATAAATTAAAATGAAACTAAATGAAAAAGAAAAATGAATTACCTTTTCTAATAACCTCCTTGAGAACCTCCTTAAGGAAAGGGGTTTGGATATTTTGGAAAGCCCAAGAGATCCTTGTATGTGGATAGTGACTAGGGATGGGAAATTTTGAATAACATTTAAGATCATCACGGCTTAGAGAATTTAATAGTAGATTAAGTGGGGGGTTTATGGTGGAGAAGAGAAGTGAATTTTGAATATATTATTCATTATTTTATTATTTCCTTCATGAAAACAAATAGTGTTGTTTCGTGTGACCCCTAATAGTAATAAGTGCTTTTTATTTTTAACCATTTGGATTTACATCACTTATGATGTCATAAATAGTGTATATAAAATGATAATTTTTTATATACGATATTTTACCGTATTTCACTATTCATAAAAAATTTAAGATTCTCAAAAAAATCCAAAAAAATCATCCTAAAAACTTTTTGACGTGTATAATTCAGAAAAAAACACCATATTTGAAAAATAATTTTCTTACTATTATTAGTTTAATTTTTTAAATAAAATCAGAGTAAATTCAAAAAATAAAAATTTTAATGCTAAAATTAGTTTTATATCACATTTAATAATTAATTAAGACCTAATTATCTTATTACATTAGGAAAATAAAATAATATTATTATTTTATATTCATAAGGGTCATATTAATATTCATAAGGTTATGTTACTATTCACCAAAAATCATGTTGTTTCTATCAGACTCTAAATGGCTTGCTGATTACAACTCTGGATGGTCATTTTTCAAAATTCAAAAATTAGTTGAGGAAAAGTTGTGTTTAATGGATAGATTATAAAATTTTCTATTTTTTAGGAACTCTATGTTTCATGAATTCAATATTTATTTTCATGACTTTGGGGTGTCACATCCATAGAGATGTGCAGAAGAATACCATGTCTAGAACATCAAAATATAGGCCATGTCAATGATTGAAAGCATGGATATTTTGTTGACATTGAAAAGATATTATTTATTGTATAATTATATTAACCATCACCACCATTCCATTGACCATTTATGGACCTAGATGTTTTCATTCAAAAACATCATCCCATCATGTCATTTTTATACACCTCTACGCATAAAGGGCTTTGTAGAGAGCCTTTTCTAATCCTCGAATGGAAACAACTGTTGTAAGATAACTCCAAAAAAGAAGATGTTGGTCTCATATGCTATTGAATTCCACTAGGAAATATCTCAACATTTAATCAAGTGTTTGGATAGTCCACTCAAATTGACCATCAGTTTGAGGCTGATAAACTTTACTGAAATTTATTTTAGTGTTCAGATAATGCTGGAGACATTTCCAAATCGTAGAGGGGAATATTGGATCTTGATTAGACACAATCGATAGTGTAACTTCATTCATCCTTAACACTTCTTTGATTTATATTCATTCAATTTGGTCTAGTGATAAATTCTATATAATTGAAATGAATTGTGACGTCTTTGTAAGATGATCCACAATTACCCAGATAACATTGTTTCCCTTGATTTCTTTGGATGTCTAGTGAAAGTCCATGGTAATGTTTTCTTATTTACATATTGTTATGGGTAAGGGTCACATCATCCCCTTATACATCTACATCTCATCCTTCACTTGCAAATATACGAGGCCCTTTGAGGTATATTCATTAATCTCTTTATTTATGTTATTCCACCTCTAGTACTTGTAAAATCCCAGGTAAATAATGAATATGAATTTTTTATATTTATTAATATTTGTGAATTGAATAATAATTTCAATTTAAAGGGTATTCTATGTACAATAGTTTACTCAAAATGTAACAACAGGTTTCTTTGAAATCTTACGTTGCACACAACACTGAGATATACAGAAAAATAATATATTATTATTATTAATTTAAATAGTTGTAAACACATAGTCATTGTATTAGAGGTAATGAACAAAACCAACTAAAATATGATTAAACATATTTTTTAAATGCTTTTACATTTATCCAATAATAGTTAGAGGCTTAAAATTTGAATGAATCTAATTTTATGGAAAAATACTCTAATATTTTTTAAAAGGTCGATTTACTTCCATTTGATAGAGAACCCATTTCAAATACATTTTTTATTACTTTTTATATGTAATTTTTTAGAAAATAAGATTTTTCTATAGAATAAGGACATAAAATTTTACATTAGATGAATTTTTGGTATTTTTCTGATAAATTTCTTTTTTTATGAATTGTGAAAAATACTACATTATAATTCAAAACTGCCTTTTAATATTTTTTTTATTTAAATGGATAGATAATATTTTTAATTGATTTTAATGTGTAATTATATTATATTTTTACAATTTAATCCAATTATGGTCATTTGAAGTAATTTCACATTGAAATTGGACTTAAAAATGTGTCAATCTTTTGATAGTTATTATTTCATAAAAACACGCTTTTTGTTTTGACAACGAGAATTAATTTTAATTTAATTTCTGCAACTTCTATGTTTTGAATTTGGAAAATAAATTATATATTTGGAATCAGGAGGAAAATATTTTGTAAATAGGTAACTTTTATATTTAGACATTATGAATAGTAACTTTAGTAAATATTTTATTTACCATGATTAAAGGGTAAATCTGACAAATAAGGGTAAAAAATAATATTATAATAATATTAAATTACACTTAAATATTTTCTAATCCTATTTAATGATAAATTTACTACCATGGGAATCCTTGGGTTGATTTTAGGACACCATGGAGCCACATGGGAGTAATAATGACATTTTATATAAATTAATTTTTTGTAAGGACAAAAATAACATAATCATATATCTTTTTGTAAAAAATTATATATGGGGTTATATAAGTGATATATTTTACTATAAATATTATTAAGAAATATAATAATATTTCCTACTTCATGGTATTTTATTTATAATTTTTATATATTAAATAAACAAATTTAATTATGACACAATGGTGATGCAGTAAATTCTTCATTAATAAAGGATTCAAGTAAATGATATTATAAATATTAAAATAAATTTATTTAGAAAATTTTTATGCCATACAAGTATTTTATAGATTATTATAACTTGATATCTTTGAATTAATGAATCTTTTTTCAAATTAATCAATTTGGATTGAATTTCTTATAACGTCATGATATGAATAGTATTTAAATTGACATAAAAGAGTTTTAAAATCAATTAATATTTTCATAAATGATACAATAGACCTAAAATTTTTTGAGTTATCCAAATGACATATATGATGTTAAAATTGTCATTAAAGATCAATTTTTAGTCTCATAAAATTTCATAGTAAATATATTAACCATGTAGAATGAATATATATGAGGACATGGTAAAAGTTAAATAAGTTAACATAGGGTTAAATAAACAATATAAGGATTAAAAAATATCCATAACCTATCCAATTATTATTGGATGATTTTATTTAGACTTATATGAATATTATCTTTTAATAAAATAAGTTTAGGACCTTTTGAAACCCAAAAAAAATTATAATAAAATATTACGTTCAAATATTTCTAAAGAGCCCATCCTCCCTCTAATAAAGGACACCTCCTCTAACCCATTAAACACACCTCTCAAGACACTTTACTCATCAAAAAACTGAACTAAAAATTCTCCCAACATCCCTATATTCCTCTTAGAATCCCTACATTAGGGAGATGGCACTTCAATAATTCCTTTTAATTCAATCCAAAGGGAGTTACCCGATTTAAAGGTAACGTCTTCCCTCATTTTATTTTATATTATTTTACTTCTTCACTACCTATTCTCTTATTATAATTTTTTTACATAACAAAAACTGAATCCAAAATATACTATGTTGTTTTTATGACAATTATTTTAACTACACTTCCACACACCTTCGTCTAATGGATACGAACATACTATTTCTGTGGACGGTGAACTACTACCCCAGGAAACGATGATTATTCAATCTTATCTTACCACCTCTTATGGTGGCCATTAAGATGGAACTGTATTTATATGTGATATATATTATATTTATATGGACTAAATTATTTTATATTTTTCATTTATATCATAAATTTATGGTTTCCATAATAGGTAAATACAATAATTTAATTTGGGGATGTGTGGACTACCGCCCCCTCAAAGTGATATGACTCATTAATACAATAAATGGAATTTATAAAGTATGGTGATAATGAAATTATTTAATGTATATAAAAAATTTATATTATACTATAATAATAATATAGCTATTCATAATTTTGATTTATTTCCTTTAAAAATGAAAAAAATGAAATGAAAGTAGCGTTCATGCATACGTACAGCTTACAGTCTCCATGAATGATGCATTTCATTTCAAATATAAAAATGATATGGACTATTAAAAATAAATATATACCAGATATATATAATATATATGATATATAAATCATATATATAATTCTGGAGATAATGTACTTTTGACCACATGGACAATTTTTAATTATAACAAGTTAATTTTTGACTCAACTATCGATCATCGACAAAAATACCGATATGAACTTGAATAATTATATGATTATTAGTGAAAGGTAATAAGTGACATAAAATGAATAATAAACTTGAAAAAAGTTCTTAAGGTAGTATAATTAATTTAATTTTATTATTTAAATAGATAAAGAACAAACTATTCGGTCACAAGGTAAGGGGTTTTCATCTAACTTTTTATTCCCGTGGGATTCATGATATATTTGCCACTATTTATTTTTGTGTAGTGTATTTAATGCACATGATTTTATTCTTTGTGTAATATATTTTAATTTATTGGTGTTTACATAATCATTTTATGATCATTCTTTCACGGGGTGTATGTTTCGTAAGTTAGCAAATCGGTAAGGGAACTTCTTAACCTAATTTCCATTCATTGGGTTGATCTTATACTTCTTGTTTATGTCGTGTTATGATTATGTGAGAAATTAATTTTGATATAATGTCATGTATTTATACTTTATTTATGTTATTTTATAGTTAATATGCATTAATTAATCCATTTTATTTACAAAATGATCTATATAAGGGAACCTTTCCTCGTCCTCTTTTTCTCAAAGACTTCTTTTATGTTATATCATTAAATTTCAATTTTAAAATGTTGGGATAGGTTATTATATATCCTTATTGCTTTAAATTTTATTTTCATGTGATGAGAGACCCTTTTTCTCTCTCATCAACTCATTTTCTAATTTTTTATGTGATGTTGTTAGGCTGTCAAAATTTTTAAAGGGAACTTTTTCACCAAATTTCAGTTCTTTCGGTTAAACTTGTACTTCTTGATAATATCATGTTGTAAATATATGTAATGACCTATGATTTTTTACTCATAAAATCAAATTATATTGCTTGTATTTATATGTGTAACACATAATTATTTCATTTATTTATCCTTAATCTAATGGTATAATCTTTGTAAGGGACATCATCTCATTCTCCTTTCATAGAGGCATATCTTGATATTGTGCAGATTTATTATCTTATAAGGTTTATATACTACCCTTTTGTCATATTATGTCATTAATATATTTATTCTAATGATATTATAGTTTTCTCTTAATTTTATTATATTATTATTTTTATTAATGTATTTTCTCATGTGGTTAAAGATTCTTTAACTAAACCATCGTTTTAAATGTTTTAAAGGTTTAATTTTTTATATCCTTCTCTTTCATGTCCATGTTTTATAAATAATTATAAGGATTTATTTATATTTACCTGATTGTTTTAAAGTGTAAATTAATTTCAAAAGCTTTATAGTGGTATGGGACACCTTGATTCGAAACACTTCTTTTTAAATTTTTTAAATGAATTGATTATGTCAATATCTTGAACTAATACCATGTGAATTGAATGTGTAAATGTTATATTTCATATATTCTTATTTTATTTTTTATGAGTATTTTATGGTTCATGGGTATTTCTTATGTATATGGGTGATTCTTTAAAAAAAATTGGGCGGGTGAGCCCAAGATAACTCTCAAATGCATTGGATAATATGACAGAGGTAAACAATAATGTATCTCCTAAGTGATCTAGGGAATATATTGTGATGGGTATTCCAATCATAACTCCCTATGTTGTTCTGATAGCTACAATGTAAGTATGATATGGATGACATAAGTTACCTTTTAGATTTATGATTTCTATGTGTTATTCATAAATCTTATTATTTTTTGAGGCATGATAATGATATTATGTTTTAACACTGAAAATTATAATTATTTTTATTTGTATGTATTTATGGTCTAATGTTTTCTTTCCTTATTTTATATCCCTTTCTGAGATTTTTATGCCCATCCCAGGTTATTGTAATGTTTTCCACAGGACTTAAAGATAAACAGGGTCAGGGATGGGATCAAGGAAAATGTATGGGGTCTAAAACATGGAAATAGAATTGTTTTTTTGAGAATTTTTATTTTATGAAAAAATGGATACTGAGTAGAAGTGTCTACATGTAATATTCAAGTTGTTATATCTAATTTATGACCTAATTCTCTAAATCTCTAATCCTGAAAAGATCCTCAATGTGAATTATTAACTTAATTCAAGATTATGTAATGTTCAAGGATGGGTCTTTAGGGTTGGTATTAGCGGTGGGTTTTGATGACTTTAGAAGTTAGAGTGTTATTTAGGAAAAAGTGACATAACTATAATGGTTAGCATATTAGAAAGAGTTATTATTATTTTAGATAAATCAAATGAGTTTAAGATAACATGAATAAGTACATATTAGTTTTTACCCACTTCATAAGGTAGTATATGATGATTTTATTGATATACTCACACTGGCTTGTTTTTGTTTTAGTAAATGGATAGATCAAGGAGGAACCAACATAATAATAGATGTGATGGAATCTCTAGTGGTTTTCATAATGAGAAATCGAATGAAATGGGAGCAGCAATGAGAACTCTTATGGTTAAAATATGTTATGGTTATTTTTGAGATATTTATCTCATTTTTTGAGAATGTTATAAAATTAAATGGTTCTGCAAAATGGAAAACCCACGGGAAGGGTGAAAAACTGTCGCATCTTGCAAGGCCATGGGAATCGAACCCATGATCAAATGGAAACAATGTCATTTTCCCTACCACTGGCCTATGTGAAGTACCAAGTTAGTGTGACTTATTATTCTTAGTTAAATAATTTAATTAATCGAGAAGAAGATGATTTTTTGATCTTATGATTTATCAAATGGATATCATTTTTATAGGAAATTTAATTATTTATTAAGTGATAAAGGTTATTTTGGAATACATTCTCTCTCTTGGGAACACTATATGTTTAAGGAAAATAAAATACTATAGGATCTCATTTGTGGAGTAATGTTTGAAATTTTATTTTGTAGGAATATATGATTTCATTGTGGACATATAGACATTTGGGTTATTTATGAAAATTATTAACCTATAACATAGAATATGTGATTAGGTTAATTATAATTCCGTATAAGAATTTAAGACTACTATAGGTTATTTGGAGATAAATGTTAAGATTTATTGTGGAAGACTATGTGATTAAATTATTCCGAGTTTAGGGTTTCAATCTATGTTTGGATTATATTGAAGTATTTTAAGAAATTTTTGTATTGAATGGTCTTTGATAAACTTTGGGAACTATTTGTTGAATTTTAGAGATTAAGAGTAGTATTTCTCTTTTATAAATGATTGATCATTTTTTGGATTATCTGATATTGTACTAACCATTTTAGTTTTTGTTAATTTATAAAGATAGTGGAAATATATAGTTCATCTTTTGTGGATTATGTTATTCTCTAGAAGTTTATTCTATCACATCAGATGAGACTAAGTCATCTTGAATACTCATTGTTTGGAGAAAATATGAGTTTGTGGTAGAATTTTATTAAAGGAAGACACTCTACATGACAATTAAGTATTTTCCATTATGATCTTAGTCTAGGTAGAAATAAAATTTGTCACCAATATAAAAATAATCATCAAGAAAAAAAATATTATATGCTTTCTTTATTCAACAAACATTTTCCCAAAAACAAATTTATGGTATTGTGGTGGATAAATTTATGTGATCAAGTTCTCTATCGCTCTCTTTTAGTCTTCAAGAGTTAGTTTTTATTCAATATCCATGTTTTACTACATGTAATACTAGAATGGGTAATATTGGGTGACCATTTTACATCTCTTTAATTCTTTTAAAGTTATAGTTTTTTACTATTTTTCTTGTGTGATACATTAAATGAAGTTTCCCATCCCTGTTTTAAAATTGTGAGGACTCAATACCCAAAAGGGTGGAAGTATGTAACATCCTAGGTATATAAAGGATATGAAATTTAAATATTTATTAATATTTTTCAATTAAATAATAATATTTTCTAAGGGGATGATATGTTTTATAGTGTATATAACACATAACAACATGTTTCTTTGAAATGTTACGTTGCATAAAAAGTTGAGATATACTAAAAAATAATATAAAAATAATATCATTTTAAATGGACATTCAGGCATAGTCATTGTATTGGTGGGAATTAACATAACAAACTAAAATATTAGTGTGAATTTTTTAAGATGTTTTTACATTTTTTCAAAAACAATTAGATTCATAAAATGTGAATGAATCCAATTTTCAGCATAAATACTCAAATATTCATTACATGGTCGATTTACAACCTTTTGATGGTGAACCCTTTTTAAATCTATTTTTTGTAACATTTATATATTATTTTTAGAAAAATAAAATTCTTCTTTACAATCAGGACATCCAAATTTACTTTGGATTGAATTTTGGTATTTTTTTATAATGTTCATTTTTTTAATGAATAGTGAAAAATAATGCATTTTAATTCAAAACTATCTTTTAATATATTTTATTTATATGGTTAGATTATATTTTTAATTAGTTCTAAAGTGTAATTAGATTATATTTTTACCATTTGATCCAATTTTGGCCATTCTATGTAATTTTACATTGAAATTGGACATAAACAGGTGTCAATATTTTAATAGTTATTATTTCTTAAAAACAAACTTTCTGTTTTGACAATGGGAATTAATTTTAAATTAATTTATACAAATTTTATGTTTTGAATTTGGAAAAAGGATTTAATATTTTGAATCCATAGGATCAAATTGTGTAAATAGGTAACTTTTATTTTTATACATTATGAATAGTAACTTCAGTAAATATTTTATTTACCCTGATTAAAGGGTAAATTAAATAAATAAGGGTAAAAATAAAATTATAATAATATTAAATTACCCAAAAATGTGTCATAATACTATTTTATTATACATTTCCTACCATGGGAATCCTTAGGTCGATTTTGGGACCCCACAAAGCCACTTGGGATTGATAATGACATTTTAAATTAATTAATTTAAAGTAAGGACAAAAATAACAAAAAGAGACAGCTTTTAGTAAAAAAATTGTATATGTGGTTATATAAGTGATCTCTTCGACTTTAAATAATTTTTGAAAATATAATATGATTTTCTATATCATGGTATTTTATTTATAATTTTTAGACATTATATAAAAAAATTTAATTATGACACAATTTTGATGCAATAATTGATTCATTAATAAAAGATTCAAATAAATGATATTATAAATATTAATGTAAATTTATTTTGAACCTTTTAATGCCATAAACTAATTTCATAGATTTTTATGACTTTTTATACTTGAATTAATTAATGTTTTTCAAAACAATCAAGTAGGATTTTGTATTTTTAAAAGTCGGGAAATGAATAGTATTAAATTTGATATAAAAGAGTTTTTAAATCAATCAATATTTTCTTAAATGAAAAAATAGTCCTAAAAATGTAATATTTGTATAAATGACATATATGATATTTTAAATTTTATTAGTGATCCATTTCGGGTAACTTGAAATTTTATGGTAAATATATTAACCATGTAGTATGAATATATAAGAGGACATAGTAAAAGTTAAATAAGTTAACAAAGGGTTAAATAAAAAAAATATAAGGATTTGAAAATATCTAAAACCTGTAAAATTATTATTGAATGATTTTATTTCGACCTATATGCACCTTATATTAGAATAAATTATGTTTTGGACCTTTTGAAACTGAAAATAAGTATATAATAAAAATATATTTCAAACTTTCCTAAAGATCTCATCCTCCCTTTTAAAAATGTCACCACCTATAACCAATTAAACACACCTCTCAAACCCATTATCTCATAGAAATCCCACACAAATAATCTCCCAACATCACACTATTCCATCTAGAATCCTTACCTTAGGCAGAAGGAAATTCAAGAAAGCCTTCTGTTTCAAACCAAAGGGAGTTACCTGATTTAAGGGTAATATCTTCCCTCAAGTTATCTACTTTTATTTTACTTCTTAACTTCATATTATATTTTTAATATTTTTTTACATAACAATAATATTATCCACAATATACTAGGTAGTTTTTATGATAATTATCTGAACTTAACTTCCACATACCTCCATCTAATGGATAGGAACATACTGTTCCTCTGGACGGCGAACTACTACCTCACGAAACAATGATTGTTCAATCTTCACCTACCACCTCTTATAGTGGCCATTAAGATAGAAATGTATTTATATGTGATATATATTATATTTATATTGTCTCTATGGTTCTATATTTTTCATTTATACTATATAATAATGGTTTCCATAATGGGTAAATACAATAATTTCATTTGAGGAAGTGCGGACTACCGCCCCCACAATGTGACATGACTCGTTAATACCATACTTAGAACACATACAAAATTGTGTTAATGAACTTATGTAATTTATATAAAATATTATAATATACTATAATAATAATATTCCTATGTATCATTTTCATTTCATTCCTTTAAAAAAATTAAATGAAAGTAGCGATTATGCTTAAATACAGCTTACCGTCTCCATGAATGGTGCATTTCATTTCATATATCCAAATGATATGGACTATTATAAATACATATATACTATATATATATATATAATATTATATATAAATCATGAATATAATTCTGTAGATAATGTACTTTTGACAACATGGACAATTTGTAATTATAACAAGTTAATTTTTGACTCAAGTACCGAACATCGACAAAAAGGCCGATTTGAACATGAATAATTATATGATTATTATAGAAAAGTAATAAGTGATATAAATGGAATAATAAACATTAAAATGGTTCTGATTTATGAATTATTAACTTATTATTATTATTCAGGGAGCTAAAGGATGAAAAAGTCGGACACAAGGTAAGGGTTTTCATCTCACTTTTTATTCACGTGATATTCAAGCTATATTTGCCACTATTTACTTTTGTGTGGTGTATGTTCTTCCATGATTTTTTTGTGTAATTTAATTTAATTATGGGTATTTAAATATTCCTTGTATGATCATTATTTAATGGGGTGTATGTTCCATATGTTACCAAATCGGTAAAGGAACTTCTTAACCCAATTTCCATTCTTTGGGTTGATCTTATAATTCTGGTTTATGTTGTGATAAGATTTAGTGAGAAATTAATTTTTATATAATATCATGTATTTATACTTGATTTATGTTTATTTATAGTTAACAAACATAATCGATCATTTTTATTTTCAAAATGATATTTGTAAGGGAACCGATCACCGTTCACTTTTTCATAAATAATTCTTTTATGTCATGTCTTTAAATTTAAATTTTCAAATGTCGGGATATGTTATTATATATCATTATGGCTGTAAATTTTTTCTTCATGTGATGAGAAAACCTTTTTCTCTCTCATCAACTCATTTTATAAATTTTTAAGTGAGGCCATTAGGCTGCCAAATTTTTTTAAGGGAACTTCGTAACCTAATTTCAATTCATTGTATTAAACTTATACTTTATGATTATGTCATGATTTAAATATGTGTGATTGAACTATGGTTTATTTAAACATAATATCCAATTATATTGGGATTATTTTATTTGTAACACATAATTATTTCATAGATTTATCATTAATCTAATGGTACAAACTTTTTAATTGATTTTGTCTCAATATTCCTTCATTGAGACATATCCGGATATTGTGAACCTTTATTATCATATAAGGTTTATATCATAACCTTTTGACATATAATATCATGAATATACTTATTATCATGATATTACAGGTTTATTTTATTATTATTATTTAATTATTTATATTCAAGTATTTTCTCAAGTTGTAAAGGTTTTTATAACTAAAACAGCATTTTAAATGTTTTAAACATTTAATCTTCTAAATCCTTCTCATTAAAGTCCATATTTTAGAAATTATTTTAAGGATTTATTTATTTGTACATGAGTGTTTTATGTTTTAAATTACTTTAAAAAGTTTCAGAGTGGTATAGGACAGTTTGATTCAAAACTCTTATTTTTGAATGTTTTAAATGAATTGATTATGTCAATATCTTAAACTGATATTTTATGAATGCAATGTGGAAATGTTATCTTTCCTTTATGATTATTTTATGTGTTATGAATATGTTATGGTTATTGTTATTTTTTACATATACAGGTGGTTCCATGATAAACCTGGGGTGGGTGATCCCGAGATAGCTCTCTAATAAATTGTGTAATGTGAAAAAGGTAAACGTTAGTGTTTCTCCTAAGAGATTTAGAGAATATACTATAATGGGTATTCCAAATGTAAATCCCTATTTAGTTGTGATAGATACATTATAATTATGATATTGATGCCATAATTTACGTTTATTATTTATGATTTCATTATTTTATTCATAAATCATACGATTTTGTGAGTAATGCTAAATATATTATGTTTTAAGATAGAAAAGTATGAACATTTTTATTTTTATAAATTCATGGTATAATATTATCTTTAATTATTTTATATCCTTTAATTATATTTTTATTTTCATCCCCATGTTTCTGAAATGTTTTCCATAGGAATTAAAGTAGAATAGGGTCAAGGATGGGACCAAGGAAAAGTCATGTGGTCTAAAACATGGAACTAAACATGATTCTTTTTTTAAGAATTTTTATTTTATGAAAAAAATGGATACTGAGTAGAAGTGTCTACATGTAATACTCAAGTTGTAATGTATAATTTATGAACTAATTCTCTAAATCTCTAAACCTATAAAGATCTTAAATGTCAATTATTAACCTAATTCAAGATTATATAATGTTCAAGGTCGGTTACTTATAGTTCTCCCATAGATCTCGATACATCTTTGTGTTTCCTGGGTGAATATAAAAATTCAAACTATGTGCATAATACAAAAGTTCATTATTTAACTCTATATTTTATTAAACATATTTCCTTGACCCAAATATCACAATTCATTCTTCATTAACACTGAACTCTATATATTTCCCTTTTATTAGTGTTTCAACTTTCTACTAAATTCACCCATTTAATTTTTGAGAATCATTTAACATTTACAAAAGAAATGGTTGATAAATCATTTGAGAAAGGCTTGATTATGATCCATTCTTTAGGATTTCCTTGTCCATCTATAACAAATATAAGAATATTGGATCCATTTCAATTTCTATCAATGATATAATTGATGAGTCCTTTCTACTTAGAGCATAAAACGCCATATTTTCATTCCTATGGTGGTAGTAGATTGATCAGTTTTAATCCTTGATGGGATTTAACAATCTTCATGGATGTATATTCATCTCTTTCTATTAGAATATATATTTTAGACTTCTATTATTAATATATATTACAAAACTCTCCACAAGGTTTTAATTCATCCAAATTTTCGATGATGATATTATAGATTCTAACTCTAGATCATGTGTGTGATAGTTTTACTCGTGAATTTTCAACTTATTTGAGGCGTAACAAATGAATGTCATTTTATCAACACACATCCCAATCCATTTATTGAATCATCACTAAATATTAATAAATTCTCCCCATTTATGTATAGTGTGAGCAAAGGGGCAGTGATAAACCTCTTTTATAGCACCAGGAAGCCTTCTTCAAAATCACCATTCCAAGAAAAACTAACTCCCTTATGAGTTATCTTTGTAAGAGGGTTTTAAAATCTTTAGAAATATCTCCCAAATCTGTGATAATATCAATCTACCCCAAGGAAGCTAGAGATATCTGTCATAGAAGATGGCCTCATTTATCCCACAATTTCCTTTGTTTTCGAATAATCCACAGATATATAATTTATTTTGTTTATATTCACCATAAAATATACTTATTTAAACCCTAAATTTTACTTGTTGTTCATTTTATATTCTTTTTCCTTCGACAAGTTTTTTAGCACAGTGTTCAGATTCTCTTCATGATCCTCCTCGGTTTTGGAGAATATAAGAATATAATCAATAAATAGTACCAAATATTTCTCAAGGTAATCTCTAAATACCCTATTCATCATGTCCATGAAAATTTCTAGGGAATTAGTGAGTCTAAATTGAATCACTATGAACTTATAATGGCCATACCTTATATGAAAATTAGTCTTGGGGATATCCTTATTCTTCACCCTTAATTAATAATATCCCGACCACAGATCCACCTTGGAGAAGTATTGTTCTCTATGTATCTGATGGAAAAATTCATTAATTTTGGGTGAATTATAGTTGTAATTTATAATGATGTTGATGAGCTCACAATAATTAATGCAAAATATTAATGAACTATCAATCATCTTTATAAAGAGGATTGGTTCACCCAATGGAAATGCACATGAGCATATAAACCCTTTATCAAGATTCTCTTGTAGTTGTTTATTTAGTTCCTATAGTTTCACTATAGTAATTGTATATAGATTCTTGGATATTTTCAATTTCCCATGTATAATATCAATTGATAATTTGACATCTCTACAAGGAGGAAGATAATGAAATTTCTCAAGAAACATGTCAGCAAATTCCGCTACAATGGGCATGTCTTCGAGAATTTTTCTTACCATACAATCAATAATTTTTTATGGATACACTTTGTTAAAGGAAAATAATATCAATGCTTTAGTGATGGTTCTAAAGAATATTCATTCTCCTCTGTGTACTTGTATATAATTAGGCGTCGAATCTCCTTATAGAGAGTGATTTTCCTATCATGGAAATTTATGTTGGCTCTATATTTGGAAATCCAATCCATGACTAGAATTTAATTAAATTTCACCAATGGATATATGACATGGTTTATTAGTAATTTCAATTCCAAAATTATGATAGGGGAGTAATTATATTCATGGGATACAATAATTTCCCAATTTTTTGTTTTCACTGACATCTATGCCTCCATTCATTGTGTTGGGGTTTGGATTCTTCTAATAAAATTTTGGGATATAAAAGATTCCATAGAAAAAAAATTCAAAATTCATATTCTCTATTCTTGAATGAATAACAATAATACATGTCACCACTTTGTTTCTGGGATATACATTGGTGGTAGTGATGGAAAAATCTCACCCTCACTACCTTGGAGGTTGTTTGATGCCTCAAAAAACATTTTTCTTTGGGCACTAGTACACATTGTTCCCTTGATCCTTGATGTTGTAGCAGTGAAAAATGCATTGAGGATTGAAAAGAGAGATCATTTCCTCTATCACATTGGAGGGTTTCTCCAATAGTAAATCATTGGATATGTTCCCATAACTTCCACACCTAAATCATTTAAAACTTCCCTTAGAAACTTTTTGGGGTTCTTTTTTCGACACCTTTGACAAGAAGGGTGCAGGAATTTTTTTAGAAAAGTTGGATTTATCCATCCAACCTTCAGAATTAAAGTCTAATTTTTTATTTTTATCCCCATGATACCCCTAAGCTTCACTAATCTCTATATTGACTTTGAAGACACATCCAATAATTTCAACATTTCCATTACTGTCAAAAATTGTTATGTCATTTCTTATGATAGGCTTTATCCCATCAAAGAAGCTCTAAGCCTTACATTCTAAGGTAATGAAAAAAATGGAGGCATATCATTTGAGTCTTTTGAATTTTTCTTTTTACACCGCAACAAAATTTTCTTCCTTTTTCTTTGGTGAAATGAAGTCTCTTTCCATCTTAATATGAAGGGTTTGGTAAAAATATTTATCAAAAAACATTTTCCAAAATTCCTTCCACTTTATTACTTCGATCTATTTATTAGGATTTGTCTTCTTGATCAATGTACACCACTGATCAAATTCTCCATTGATATGAAAAATAACCAAAATAATCTTCTCTTATTCAGAACATTAATGAATATAGAAGATCTTCTTGATGCGATTGATCCATTTCTCTACGATTAAGGGATTGGATGAACCATTTAATGTTGGAGATCTTTTTTCACATAAAGATCACGAATATGGGTTTCTCTCTCTTAAGGGGTGGGGGTCGAGCGATACTATTGGTATAGGTTTTGATTTAGAACATGATTTAACTGAGAGAGTATCATAACAATGTTTTCAACTATCAATCCCATTGGGTTAGGCATCTCATTGTGGAATTCCTCACACGACACATCTCATAAATTATTAACATGATTATTCATATTAACAGGCATTATCATGAAAAAAAGTTAGGCATGAGTATCTTAAAAAGGGAAACACATAAAGGTAATCCAATGACATTGAATGGATAACTTATAAATTACATTAATCCCCTAACTTATGGTTTTCTAGGATTCAATCTAATTTATCAATGATCTACTTCCAAACATATTTTTGTATGTTTATTTTTTTTGTTCTCTTAATAATGGTTCCAAATGAGATTATTAATTTACCAAAACATATTCCAAGATAGTGTCGAACTAGGAGTGTAACAAGGCCTATTTTCATGCACCATTTCTCATTTGAGACAAGATCAAAGTGGGTTTTTGGGGTTTTACCCTTAGATACATCTCTACTAGAACCACATCCACTTATTCATATCCAGAAAGGGGTATATTTTTGTGATAAATCACTTACTCTATACTCACCAAAATTTAGGGATCCCTAGGTTTTTCTAATCCTAATCCCCAAAATAACTAAACATATCCTCTGATACCAACTATAACTACCCTGATATTTACTACACATTTAAACATGATGTATTCCATATATTTTCACTTAATAAAAGTGATTATATTAAGAGGTATAATATCTTTGGCAATTAGAAACATTACATAACATCTTGAAACATAAAATATAACATCTTTATTTAAAACTTCTTTTACATAACCACAACACTCTTTCGTACTTAACACTACATGGGATAATATGAGGACATACATAATAAAAGGGTGAGATATAAGTCTCAGTAAAGTAATAAACATAGAATAACATGAGTATAATAATAAATTTTAGACAATTTATATCAACAAGGCATGAAGGAACATGAATATAAATATATGATGTTGCATGATAATCATAATATGGATATTTTGAAACATGTTAAAACAATGCTTTATAAAAAAAGAAATTCGGTAAAACCCTATCCCAACATGGTAGAAAAATCCCATAAATAAATTAGGTAAAACTTTTTCCCAAAAGTCGTATAATGATACTGAACATCACCCAATGCATTGATGAATTGTCATGGAAAACCCTTCATAATTATTTCAATATCATGTTTAATTGTGCCAAAGAGATCATATAACGTGGATTCATTAAATATCGTAATTTATTAAATGATCAAGGAATGTATAAAATATACATGGATTTTCTCGATGAAAAATTATATGTAGATAAATGTGAATACCCTTAATAGTGTAATGGGTAAATTCATCACTAAATGGTGATTTTGGCATTGAAAATTGTGGCACAATTTCGGTAGCATAACGACATTCAATTGAAATTCATAAAATGGGTTGAGAAAGATAAAGGGATCACTAACCATTTATATATAAAATGTATAGTAAGGTTGTCATGTAACATAATATCTCAGTATACAAAATGTAATTTAAGATGAATAATATAAAAGAAGTGTTATAATGGAAATGATGAGAGATAAATCCCTTATAGAATTTTTGCATGGTAACAGGTGAATATAAAGGATCATGAATTGATTAATGAGAGTGGAAAGATGATATCATCATTTATAAATCAAGTTGAATGTAATGGTAGTATGTATGATCATATCCTAATATATGAAAAATTAAATTTAAATTCATATCACCAATGGAGTACTTGAAAAAAGAGGAATGTGAAAAATCCCTTATGGAATAATTGCATAGTAACGAGTGTACAAAATGGTTAATAAGAGGTAAAATGAGAGTGAAAGGGTCTATCATAATTTATAAATAAAATTTAATGTAAGGGGATATTTAGAAAAATATCCCAACATAGTAAAATTGGAAATTAATAGTTATAACATGAAATAAATACCTGATAAAAGAGGAGGTTGGAAGATACCTTACTTGGATGTGTGACTCAAAAGGCTTGGGGGAGGCTTATTAAGAGATTTGGGGAACCATTTGAGGACTATATGGAGCTGGGGTAGAGGTTGTTCAAGCTTCTAACAGTTTGAGGGAATAAAAATTGGAGCATGGGTGGGATTATATAGGAATGGAGGGGGATTTCTATATTATTTAGTTTTTCAACACTACATAATAAAAAAATTCAAAACCACAAACCATATCATTTTTTTTCTCATAGTTTCTAGAAATAAGGTGTGGTATAAATTATTTTATAATGTAATGGTGTGAATATAATAAAATATATATTTTTCTTATGTTGAGGTGAGTCACACATTCATGTAAATGATTTTAAAATCATAAAATATTTTATATTCTATGGAGGATTCAATAAGAATTTATAATATTAATCAAATAAAATAAAAAATTACATTATTTTAAAGTAAACATATATTTTTATAAATATCACTTTTATAGTTTCTATTATACCATTTTTGGTTCATTATGGTGTCATAAAACACACCATATATTTATATGGTATTTATTTTTAACCAAAACTTCATTTGTCTAAGAAAATTCTGAAAAATTCACCATTTGATAATTTCAACATACCAATTAAAAAAATAATATTAATTTTATGTAAATAAATTAATAAATATTTTATTTTTTATTTTGAAAATAAAAACTGACATTTTTTGAAAATTGAGGTGTTTTGACATAAACAGTTTTTAAACTATAATAAAAAATAATTTTGACATCATTATTTGATCATTTATATTTAATAAAAGTAATTTAATAATAATATTTTATAATAATATTATTTATTTACAAAATCCATTATAAAATATATTTTTTAATAGAATTTGAATATTAACCAAAAATATTATTTGTTCTTTAAAAAACATTTTCAAGGTAACAATAATATAATGAAAGTATATTCATTATTCTACACAAAAATAATGTAAGTAATCATAATGATTGGAACTTATAACATATATCTTTATTACACCATCATATTCCCTAAGAGTATGGTGTTTGATGGTGGGGACTTTTTGGGGTCGTTCGATGAACATGATTTTGGAAGGGAACATGATGTGCTTGAACTCCTCCCATAAATGGTTTCGCTCATGCTTAAGTTGTTGGATCTAATCTTGGGATTGGTCTAGGGAAAAACCAAAAAATTATACCTCCCTTAGAAGATATAATAAAAGAGATTTTTAGGAATCAATACTACTAGTTGAGGTTATCACTTCATTTTTCTGTTCCAAAATTATTTGTTAAAACCCTATATTTAAACTATTCATGCGATCAACATTTAATAGCTATTTTATCAATGGTAATGATACTTAATGGTATTTTAAATAAAACTAGATATAATAAAAAAATAATTTCATATGTATTCTATATGCATATGAAATTTAATTATGTCTAAATGATAATTTTATTTATAACAATTTGGGCCATTAAGTAGGATGTAATGGAAAAATGAATGACATCATTTCGGGTGGTGGTCGTCTACTATACAAATGAATGATGATTTTTTTTACCAATTCTATTGAATTTTACGTGATTTTATTAGTTAATAAATTATCATAAAAACATATTATACAATATATAATTAATTTAATGAATCATCATGGTTTATAAAAAATTTAATGAGGTGGAGAAAGAAATAATACAAAACTCTCATTGATGAATGTTACCTCTTCTTTGGGTATATCATTTTTGTTCTCAACAAATGACTTAATTGGTTGGACTTATAAATAATATAAAGATACTAGGATTATGGGATGGAAGTTTTTAAGTAATGTTTTTTGGTATTGGACTATCCCAATAATTTTATAGTGTAAATAATTGAGGACAATGGGTGGCCTTTTATAAATTGGGTGAGTGGCACACTGGTAATTTTTTTGAAAACGTGAATTCCAACCATAAATTTTTCATGTCACCAAGCCCAAATTATAGTAAATTATAGATAATATAATGGATAATGAAAAAATATAGCAACATTTTGATTAGTTTTGAATCATTTGTAAACCATATATTCAACATTGAATAACTAAGTAAACTCGTTTTCACTTTAATTGATGTAATTAATTTTAAATATTTTCCAAAATCATGATGGAAAAAAATAAAGTTGAAATTATTAGAAAACATATATTATTATAATTAAAAATATTTAATCCATTTTTCCTAATTAAATTCATAAAATTGGATAATTTTAATATAATATTAATCCAACATACGGGGCCATACATCAGATTTTTAAGATGATTATTTGTTAGAAAAAGATGATTCCACTTTAATTATATTCTTAAAAATTATTTTTGTATGAAAATAACTTAATATTTAATGATATATAATATATAATTTTTTTAAAAAAAATTCAACATTAGATATTATTTAAAAAAATTAAAATGGTGATACATTATGCATATTGAAATAATTTTTAGAAAAAACCCATTTTCAAAAAAAAATACAAACTTTCACTAAAAACCAATATATAGTTGGTTAAAAGAATAAATTTCATAAATATGACATTGGTTACTTGAAAACATATTCAATACTTATTGGAATTATTAAATTACTTAATTTATTGAAATAAAATCTTCTTACAAAAAATATATATTTTTCACCACTCACTAAAAAATCAACATTTTCTGACAAAACACAAACTTTTCCCCAATATAAATTTCAATATTCGGATTTAAAAAATTTATTTCATTTTATCAAATAAATTTTATAAATGTGTAAAAAATTATTTTTAAAATAAATGTTCCATAAAATAGTGAGAAAAAAGATTTTTTAAATAAATACATTTCTAAGCATAAAATTGGATTTATTTTTTATCTAATGTATAGAAAACACATAGGATGAATGTAATAAATTATATTCAAAACATAATGTGTTAATATAATCTAACATGAGTTATTTTTTAAATTTATTTGTATAAAACACACATGTTCAAATTAAAATAGTTTTTTGGAAAAATAATTCCTTTAATTTTCAAAAATTGTTTTTTTTTCATTTATAATTAATTTTTCACCAAATAATGAATTATACATATGTGTCTCAACAATATTTTAATAATTTAGTTAATACTATTCAAACCCACCATACAATATCTAGCTTGTAATGGTAATATATATCATGATTACTTTATGTTTAGTGTTGCATGTTGAATACGCTATTGAACATAGAAATCAAAATGTTTCAAAAAATGTAAGATAAACTAAGTGTTACATAAAACCCAGACATAAAATACCATTATATGTAATTATTAGTGTTTTTTTCCTTTATTCTATAGAAAAAAAATTATTATTATTATATCATTAGGTGATACATATTCCCCCTTTATTTAATTTTGTCCTCATAATTTTAACTTTGTATTAATAATAAAACATTTGAAATTTGAAAATAACTTATCTTCATAAACCCACCTCATTAATGGTTTAATAAAACATAAAATTAATAATTTATAAAGGAAATTATAAGGGATATATAGCATGAAACATAACTAATATTCCAAATAGGAGAAAAAAGGTGGGAATAAATAAAAGTCATAATTAGTTACGGAGTGTGATTGAGTTAATTGATCATAAGAAATTAAATTATCATTGGAATGATATGGGACATAAACCCATATAAATTTTATGATAAAAAAGGCCATAAGTACATCATTAAATAATTTATAAGGATAACATTTTTGTTTCAAGATACTTTTCATGTAGTTTAGGCATACGCTTAACCATCTAGACTAAGAGAATATGGAAATATACATACATTATTAGTATAATTTCATATTTTAATTAATTTCCAAAATAATATCATAATTTTCACCAATTTATGTGTATTAAGTATTAGTATTTCATTCATGAAGCACAAAAATAAACTTCTTAATGAAATATATAATCCCTAAAATTAGATAGAAATCTATTCCCCTATATTTAGACATTAACTAGAACCAAAATTGTTAGCGCATAAAAAAATAATTTCTAAATTGAGTAGTCCATAATATGATACATTAATCATCAAAATTAAATAGTAATTCCAAAACTTCAAACCAAATCATTAAATAAATAACTATCCTTAAAATTCATCGAACATTTTTAACCATGTTCAAAACCTAATGATTATGATGATATTATGATAAATTCATCCAAGTAAAATAAACCATTATTATTCAAAAAAAATCTCATATATTTATGAAATAAAAAATCATTACCTATAAAAATGTCATATTATAGGACAGTGGAAGTTGTGAAACCTTTATTTCCATTTGGTCATGAGATTAAGCCCTAATACTTTGTTAAATGTGATGTATATTTACCCATCATACATGTTGTTCTTTTTTATTTAACGATGAAAAATAATTACTCACTAAATAATACTCCATGTTGGTCCTATGGGTTAAAAATACCTCAAACCAATAAAACAACTCCAAAAATATCATTAATCACATTAATATATCATCGGTTAAATCCTGAAAGGGGTGTCTAAGAATTTGGACTTATGATAATATTTAATATTATACACCTAATATGGAATCCATAACAATTAGTATACCCTCATAAGAAAACATCCTAATATCAAAATTTACTGAAAACAACATCTGATACAGACTATAACATCTAATATTTTTTACTCTTGAATCCGGTGATGAATACATAAACATTAAATTTCCATATTTAATGTTGATAATTGGGGATGATTTTTTCTATCCTGACATTTAAACCTCAAAATAAGAAATCTGATCACTAAAACTCTCAATTACCTTTTAGATTTTGAGTTTTATATAATTTTTATAAACTCTTACATAAACAATTCCCATTTTTTCAAATGATAATTTATCATACCTGACCAATTTTTTCTTATTTCACATTATGTTATCATAATCAACATATTAACTTAATTATAGAAATAATTTCCTCAAAATTATTCATTATAACAAAGAGAAAATGATACATAAGAATTGTGAACTCAAATTATCAGTAAGTGTAAAAATAATCATCAGCAATTTAATGTCACCAATGAACATAAGAGATGAAAAAGGGTGCAACGGAATAATCAAAGTGTATAAAGAAATAATAAAATAAATAATACACAGCAACACCTGAATCATGAAATATGAAAATATATCCCAGTAATGATTCATTAGAATAAATAATCATGTGACATTGATATCAATTTTAATCATAAATAACATTATAAGGTTATATAAATCATAAAAAATATATTGGTTTATTGGAAATTTTTTCATCATAACTCATTTAAAACTATTCCAGAAATAATTGGATCCTAGTTTAATCCATATGAGAAACCCTCAATTAACTCCATATATCATTCCTCTCATGACGAGGTATACTACCCAATACATAAGAGCATTATCTGTATACACTCATCATCTAATCTATAACGGGCTCACCTGGTGTTATCCGAGATGTGCCATCGTATAATTCGTAATGGGATCAACCGGTTCTATTTGGGTCTCCCCTTCATATAAGCTATAATGAGCTCACCAAGAATAATCTAGTCCTCCCCATTATATATTTAATATCCAAGAACAAAAGTATGAATAAAATACATAGATATTTCATCATTAAACTCTTTGAAATAATAATTATTCTTTTAAAATTTGTTTCATCCATGGATAAAATGGTTTCATGTCAATATCTTTTAAACATTGTTAAAAAATTTAAAAGATTTTGGTTCATAACAATCACTTTGAAACACTATTAATGTATGGAAAAAAATGGGTTCCATAACAATATCATGGAAACAGTTTTAATTTTTCTAGTGAAAAAATGAGTATGCTATCACTAGGAAATATCCCCATTGGAGTGTAGATAATAACAAGTAATGTTTACTTGAATTAATTCAAATATAATTAAAATACCATTAATAAAATGTTTTAGGAATATACCCTTTTAATTTGAAAAATAACTTTTTAAAACATAGAACATTTTTAAAATACTTTTCATTAAAAAAGATTTTTTTTTAAAATCAAGAATTTCTAGAATATTAAGAAAATTGTTTAATTAAAAATTACATTATAATCACGAAAAAGCTTCAAATAAAGAATTTTCATGTCAGTGGGTAATTCTGAAAATGTCTTAAAAATATTCTTTTAGAATGTTAAAAATGATAGAAAGGTTATTTTTTTTGGAAAGAGACGGTTTTCCATCGAAAATTTTTTCTAAGTAGAAAAAATATGCAAAATTTTCATTAATAAAACCTTTTTAAATTATTAAAAATATTTTTGAAAACATTTTTATAAAACATGTTTTTGGAAGGAAATAGATTTCCTAACGAAGAGAAAAATAATGTCGGGTCTTCTTAGAAACATTTTCCAAATAATATTAAGTGCCAAAGAGTATAAAAATGGTAATATAACTTGAAACTATAATTAATATAATGATTATAATATAATTAATGGAAACTATAATATTTTATCATTGAATACTTAATCATTTAAAATCTAGGTAAATAATGAGATTATAAAAAAGACTCTTACAACTTTGGTAACATTGTATTATAGTCCCAAGGAAATAATAAAATTAAATAAAGCATATAATATCATGAAAATAAGTACATTAATGATATATCATGTCAATAGAGTAGTATATAAACATCATAAAATATGACATTTATTTAACATAACATACATCTCAAAGAAGATAAATTGAGATAAAAATATCTTACCACTTTGGTAACATTGAAACCATAATCCAAATGAAATAGGTATACTAAAATGAATATGTAAATTCTAATTAATTTATTTATATTAATAGTAAAATACCTTCTTTGGAATTATACACACCACATAACAAAAATAATTGGTGAATATGTAATATATCTCATAGAAATAAATGTGAGACGAGAAAACCCTTACCTCATGTTTTATTCATCATGCTTTTTATTTATCAGCTGAAATCAAAAAACATATTTTAATTATTTACACTATTAAGAACTATTTTATTTTTTTAATATTATTTTTATTTCCCTTCTTACCAGGTAATATATTATTACTTAATTAATGAGGATTATGTTGGGTTTTTTACCATATTTGGCTTATATGTCAAAAATGACTTTGGTAGGTTGACTATGGTCAAATAATTCAAACTATAAACATATAAAGAATACTAATAGTGAATTAATTATAATATTTATACATAAATTATAGTTTGAAACCAGTCATGAAATATAGTTATGGAAAATAAATTATGTTATAATCATGGTGCCGATATGTTTTACATTTTCATGGGTAAATTTTTTATTTTCTAATGATCATTGTGTAAAGGGGGGTATGAAATATTTCATCCTAAAAGAATTAAAATTATTTCATAAATATCTTAATATTAATTTATATATAATTATATATATAATATTTTTTATTTGGTTATGAAAAAATGAATCACATCGCTATGAAGAGGCGATAATCTAGAAATCAATGAACGACATTATCATTTTATCAGAGAGTGAAAATTTAAAACTAAAATGATATATTATATTTATATAAAGATATATAAATAAATAATATAATTCATATTTCATTTATATTGTATATATTTTTTATAATTACCCTTATTACCTTCCATGTAACGTGTTACTGAAAAATGAATCGCATCACTTTACGTGGGGGTAGTCCCCTGTACACACGAGAAACGTAATTATATCCCTTGCAGAATAGAAAATAGAATTGTATATCTGATATAATGATTTTATAGGTTTAATTATTTTATAAATATCATACATAAACATTATATAAATAATCATACACAACTTTGAGATATAGTAATGAAAATAATCTTTGACATCTTTTCACTAAGCAGTAGCTTTTAGTACACATAAATGATGATTTTATATCCCATTTGATGGTAGTGTGATTTGTGTTAGATTTTTTCCTTAACATAAAAATATCATATTATATTTAGTGTCATTATTTTATTATATTTTCATGGTGTAATATTAATTTATAGAGGTTGAGAAAGAAATAGAACAAAAACACTTGTTAATGAATATTACCTCTTCTTCGAGTATCTTCTTTTAGTTTGAACCAAAGGCCTTACTTGGATGGATGTATACCCCAATTACGGATTAAAATATTAGTTTATGTAATTTTTCAAGATAATTTTGTATATATTGGTAGATCCCATGGGGTTTTAATCTGTGAATAACAGTGGATAGGGAATCTCCTTTTATAAGTGGGTTGAGTGAAACACTTGCAATGTTTTACAAGGAGAGAATTACATTCTAGTTTTATTCATTTATGAAAGCCCGTATAATTTTAAAATAATTGTACTATAATTTATACGTTCTAAATATTTCCTTAAAATAGGTTTTGGGCCAATTTTGGTTCATTTTTACACCATATATTCTAATATTAACCGCTAAGTAAACTTGTTTCTACCTTAATCAATGTATTTAATATTAACCTTTTCCACTGATCATTATGATTAAAAGTTATGTTGAACTTATTAGATAATATTAATTATTATGATTAAAAATATGTAATCCATTTTTCCAAATTAAATTCATTGAAGTGGAAATTTTTAATTAAATATTAACCCTGTAGACGTGGTGAGACAGCTTGTTTTTAATAAAAGTATTTTTTAAAAAAGGATGATTATATATTAACATTAAGACTAATAATAATACTTTTACAAAACATAATTAATCTTTAATGATATAATATATATATATATATATATATATAATTTAAATCACTTACCATTAGGTATTATTTTCATTATTTAAAAAGGACAAACAATATGCAATTTTAAACTCAATTTTGAAAAACCCCTTTCTGAACCAAAAAAACAAAATTATACTAAAAACCTAATTAGAGTTGATTAAAATTAATTAATGAGATTAAATTTATCTTATTTCACTTTAAAACATATAATTTCTTTGGAACTTTTAAATTACTTATTTTTTTTAAAACATTACACTTTTTACAAAAAAAATGGTATTTTTACGATTCACTAAAAAATCTATATTTTCATAAAAAATACCAAAATTTAAACATACCTAAATTTTTTAATTATGATTAAAAATTGAATATAATTTTATAAAATAATTTTTATATAATTTTCAAATTTTATTTTTAAAATAATTACACTATAAAATAGAGATAAAACATTTTTAAAAAATACAATTTTAAGCCTAAAATTTGGATTTTTTATCTCTTCTCTAAAAAACACAAAGGATGAATGTTGAACATTATATTAAATATATAATATTTTAATATAATTCAATAGGAATTTTTCTAATTTATTGTTATAAAAAAAACTTCTGTGCATTAAATTGGTTTTTAAGAAAAATATTTCCAATTATTTTCAAAAGGGTTTTGTTTTCATTTCTACTTAATTGGTAACCAAAGAATTAATTTTATATAAATGTGAGAAAAAAAATTAATAATTAAGTTAATCAATTTCACACCCTACATTGTAAAATATAGTTTCTAATGGTAATATATATCATCACTCATTTATTTTTGGTGTTTCATATTGAATACTTTATAGAACATAAAAATATTAGGACTGTGTGTAACTCAAGCTAAATTTAGAGATGCCTGTCCTAAAAGCTGAACATAGTATTGCATGTAATGAAAGGTAAAATATGTCCTGATTGTTGTTTGTGATATCAAATATAGTTTTCTTTTACTAAAATCTTTGATTATTAGAGATTAATAATCGATGACCATATTATAAATGGGAGTTGCAGGTTCTATTACCAGGCCATGTTTTTAAAATGGTATTAGAGTAGTTCCTATCCATAATTATAGTAGATATTCCTAGTTTGACATTTTGGTTACATAATGAGAATTTTATCCTATAAAGGGGATATTTTATTGCTTATAAAGTCAAAGGTTTAATGTTCTAAATGTTACTAGCTATGACAATTCGGTGACGCTTTCTTTTCAATATTCTACATGATTAAAACTCTATAGTTAAGTTAGATTGTCTAGGAGTAGTTTTTGAATGGGAGGCCTCCTAGGATGTGTTACTGGTTGTGTTTGAGTGAGATAAAAATCACACATGATGAATGTGTATTGTTTTTTAGGGATAGTAATTAGTTTGATGACCCATTCAGGCATATGGGTGGGACCCATATAGGTGAAAACATGTGTCTATAGGGAAATTAGTTGTTCTTAATGGTGAAGGACTCGAAGACCAGGGCACATATGCTATTAAAAGGACCCAATTCTTACAACATCAATATTTTTTTATGAAATAATGTGTATATATAACACTTTAAATTTTATTTTTTACTTATGAAAAAGTATTTTATTCCAATCCCAGTCTAGGATATTATTTTTATTATAGTTTATTTTCCAATATTTATATCAAAGTAAATTTTGATGAAGAGGGTATCATTTATCTCCAACACAAATTTTTTTTAGATGATTATTTTTTTTCTTTTATTTCTTATGAATAAGTATTATATTCTAATTTTTTTCTAATATATTATATCCATTATGGTTTATTTTCAAATATTGATCTCAAAGTAAATTTAGATGAATATAAAATCATTTATCTACAACAAAAGCGTTTCTAGAAGATCATTTTATTTTATATTCATTAAATTAGTACTTTTATTAAATTTCATCTCTATAAAATAATTACTTCATAAAATTTTACATTATTTATATGAGGTTGAAAAATATGATTTTTTTTATTATGGAAAATCCAACAAAACATGTATAATAAAATTTCACTATATCTAATAGACAACTAGGTCATTCTGATTGATATGATTATTGCATAGTTAAGTGGAGAACATATTATCCTAATACATCATATAGATTAACTCAAATCTATTAATATAGTATCTAAATAATTATATGTTCCCAAATAAGGGTAAACCAAATCAAAAATCAGATAAATACATTTACTGATTGCATCCACCTATACTTTATGTACACCTTACACAAGATAATTCATTGATGCCTAATGGATTGGGTCACCTGAACTGAATAATTATGGTATTGAAAGTGTTCACCAATAAAGAAATCTAATATCTCTTATTTTAAGGTGTTTTTAATATATCACCACATTATATCATGTATTATCCAAATATTTATGTATGATTCTGGTGATTTAATTTTGAATCCTTTTCAAAACGACAATCAATATGGTCAACCCATGTTAATGTGTAACACTAAATCTTATATTTTTTTACTATCCTAAATTAAATAAAACTATATTTAAGCAAAATTTAATTAATTTCATGTATAATTTATATTAAAACCATTCAATTAATGTCATAGAATAACATGAAATTAAAACCTTCCACAAAATTAAATATCGAATAAAAAGTATCTAACCACCAATTTTTAAAATAGAGCCTATGATCCTTGGTTAGTGGGACGTCAAACCCAAAATCCTTCAACACATGGTTTTCAAGTCTATTATTACCATAATTTAAGGATAATTGTTCCTCAGAATATGAAAAAACTATATCTAATTTAATTCAATCTTTTAAGCTATCACAATCCATAATCGAGGTAAAAAAACTAAATCACTTCTCATACATTGAATTCAACTCCTTAAATTCTAGTATGATAATATATATAAGGAATTTGAAAATATAAAAAATCATACACCAATTAATATTATAAAAAATCATATTTTTTAACAATAGTAAGGAATAAAATTATCAAAATTATTATTTTGTAAATTTAGACCAAAGAAAACATTTTTGAACAATTAATAAATAAATAAATTAATAAAACATTAGAATTAGTCATGCATTATAAAAAAATACATAATTAAATAAATATATAAAATTATATTTATTTATAACATTAAATCGTTCATGTTATCTTTTTCATGAATGTTTACATAAATATATGATATTAAATTGCATATAAACAATTTATATTTTAACTCTATTATGTAATAACTTTACATAAACATAATACCATATATTAAATATTATTTAATCCTTGGTCATATAAAATATAAAAATTCTTTTTGGTGTTGTTAAATTAATTTCATCAAATAAAGAATTCGTTATTCAATCATTTCAAAATATTAATTATTAAGAATTCATAATTAGAATATAAATCCCTTTATATTTTTCATTATATTATAATTTATAATCACTTTATAAAATACCCTATAATTTTATAAATGAATGAATTATGAACGAAATTATATGTCATCCCTCAAAAATAAATGGTATTTAAAGTTGAAAATTAATATTATAAATATTAATTTTTTACATTTTAATAATAATTTAATAATTAATTATAAAAACATTATAATTAATGAATATTTAAAATAATATAAATTATATATATATATATATCAAAACACATTTTTCAATAATTTATAAAAAAATTATAAATTATAATTATTACTAGGTTTAGGGGTTAAACAGAAATAAAAACACACTCAGAAAAATTGTCCCAGCATGGATTAAATGTTATCCCCCAAGGATTGGACCATAATTGAGTTAGACCATTAAAATTAAAAATGTCTTGAAGGCCTATCACTTTGGTATCCCATAGGGCCTATATCCCGAATGCCAAATTTATGGTCCAATGGAATATTCAGACAAATAGAAATTATATAATTCCACTAATAATAGAAAAATAAAAAACACTATTATATTTTACAATTTATCCATATCATAAATTTTGGATCAGTTCAAAACTGACATCATACATTATAATTGGAACACTATATAATATTATAATCTTGTATTATTAGTTATATTTTACAATATCATGATATAGTATATTGTGGATTTCCTATCGTTTCTTTCGATAATATTAGTTTCACCTAAATGATGTGATGCTTAGTTTTGGGGATACGATACATTTCTTAATAATGATATCTACCAATATGAATTCCCCAATAATATAATATGACATAGAACAAATTCACATTATAGAATATAAATGGAATATATCATATATAACAATATGTAAAAACTGAATGATTTATATGGTGTCACTGATTATGATATCCTATATTATATGTTCTATTAATGTCTATTTTCTGGTATCATATATCATAATAGGACCTATATTGAAAATATTATATCTTTTTTATGATATCTATTACTTTTTCAAAAAAATTATTTTCATTTTTTTATTTTCAATATAATTTCATTCATTATTTGAAAGATAGAAAACTATGATACCACATATGGTTATATGAGGATGAAATGGAACATAATATTTTAGAATAATAAAACAAGGAACCCAAAATTACAGACCATCATTCTATGAAATTGAAACCATGTATAATGGAAAAATGAAAACATGTGTTTCTTAAGATAATTTATTCTTATTCTCCTTTAATCAAATATATTATTAATAAATATCCCTAAAAATAGTCTAAATGACAACATCCTCTATGGTGTATCCATGGACCAACTGAATCACTCAATGTTTGGATGAGATTAATCATCACACCATGATATGATAGTATTATTCAACTCAAAATAAGAATGATTTGGGACCTTTTTTATCAATAATTTATAGAAACCAATGAATTTATTTCTATGGCCTTTAACATATTCATAAAACCCTAAGGGAAGATCTTTAGGCCTTCATGTAATTCTCTCACATATTATGGTGCAGATTTTTAATGATAATGGTAAGAATAACATTGCAACATTATATCATGTATGTTCATGAATTTAACAAAAATTATTCTTATTCTCACAAACATCTCATCATATGAACTTTTTATCATCAATGACAGGATTCATAAAAAAAAGACATTTGAATTTTGACACAAAAAGGTAAAATGCATAAATAAGTCAGAGAACTACCATTTTAATCTTAAAATATGATTTATCATGTTTATATGATGTATCCACGTCATATATTTGATAGCTTTAGTCAGAGGTGTTTTACGATACCTCTATATCACATAAAATTATAAAACCTAAAAGATGAAAACATTTCTTTTGTAACATGGATTATATACAATATGTCAATCTAATATCATAAAATTTGATATATTCTAACATATATCATATATATAGTAGGCCAAAGATAAAATATTAATGAAATTATTTTGATGATCATGGTGAAAAAAATTCCAATATAAATGGTAACATAGAGGAATCTAGTAGTGATAGGGATCATTATGAGAATGAAATTAAAAAAATTTATATTAATGTTTAAAATAAAGCAATATAATAATTATTTCTAAAATAGGGATACCAAACATGAAATTGAAAAAATATTTATTAAAATATTATAATGAATAAGTTTTTATAGAAGTGAATACTATTTTAATATAGAATATAGATAAATATAATCATACAAATCTTGTGTAGTATATGGTTACTAATATGCAAGGTTTTTCACAGATTGAGTGTAAAATCATTTAATTAATAATTTGGTGGCTAATAATTAAAGGGAAATGATGATTGTGAATGGATTTAACATTACACATCAATAAGATGTCTTCAATTTATTCTATGGAACAATGTATAATAATTAAAGGGTCATGGAGGTTCTAAATTTAGGAATAAGTAAATTAATTATAATTGATTTAGTCATGGTCTATGTAAATATAATTTAGAGAAAAATAAATTAATAATGCCTGAATTTTATTCTATTGTGATTTAACTAAAGATATTTTAAATAGGATATCTCAAATAGATGTAAGTTTCTAATATATGCTGATTAACTATTATGCACCTGATCTCTAAATTCCTTTTTTATGATATTTAAAGGAAAAAAATAAATATATATTGAAACTGACTTGAGTATGGTTCATGATAATGAATATTATATGGGGAATTTTAAATTTGAATTTGAGAAACTAGTTAATGAAATTTATGAGAGTTAAAATAATAATGTAATGGATGATATGACTATAAGGAGTCATAAAATATGCCTAAAAAATTGGTGTTTTTATTAATGGTGATATTTTTCGATGATTATATTAATAACCATCAATCCAAAAATAAGTGGAGTTAGTTAATTAAAATAGAAATTTTATTTTATATAATTTAACTATAATACATAAATGAAAATAAATATTGGAGTATTTCAATACTAATATTAAGATAAAAATATTTATTAGAGTTAGTTTTTAGTGATTGAACTAGACATGGGTAACATTTTGTCAAAAATATTTTTAGTAAACAACTAGAATGTGAATATTTTTTTAGAATAAATATTATTTTTTGTGAATAATTTTTTGGTTGTGGAGTCTTCATGAATTTTTATAAATCCTTTTTGTTTTTTTGAATTTTAACAAAATTAATGTAAAGTATATAATGTTATTTATTATTGGTTTAATATTAAATATATTAAAATAAATTTTAGAAGAAATGCTTTTAATCAAAAAAATTTCAAAACAATAATGTTGTAAGATTGAACAAGTTTATATTAGGTCTGAGAAAATAGACCATGAATCCCAAATTCTTATATTTGAATTTAAAATTTATTTTAAGTAAAATAAAATTCTTTAATTTCATATAGTTTAAATAAATCTAACAACACATCCATAATTGTAAATGTTTCTTTAAAAGCATTAAAATAAGAGAATCTATAAATTCATTATAACATATGATCATCACATAAGATATGGGATTCAAAAAGTCTTAAATGTATGATAATATATGAAAGGTTGTTAGTGTAATTTTTCATTGATAGTAAACTCCAAGAAATTTGATATAGAAGGGATTAAATATGGAAGCATAATTGTATA
This sequence comes from Viscum album, assembly GCA_963277665.1. Taxonomy (NCBI): domain Eukaryota; kingdom Viridiplantae; phylum Streptophyta; class Magnoliopsida; order Santalales; family Viscaceae; genus Viscum; species Viscum album. The sequence goes on along the minus strand of OY728138.1, from coordinate 716,180,853 downwards.
TTTATTTATACTCAGTTTCAAAATGGATTAAAATATTTTCTATAGAGTGTTTCATAATTTCGTGACTATGGGATCATTTTAGTATATATAAAATGATTTTTAAGAAAATATTTGGTATTTGATTGATTTTGGATGATGTTCAGAGAATAAAAGGAAATTTATTTCTAATGACAATTTTATAAAGATCATATTATATTGGTATTAAGGAATAAAATTTTCATTGAAATAAATTTTTTTTAGAATTTGGGTAACAAATATATGAAAACCTAACTCTTTGTGGTTAAATGATTTATGAACCAATGTTTAAGAGATAAAAATATTTTATTTTTTATATTTTACAAAATTGATTATTTCAAAAATATTACCTAAAGTGGTAGAGACTAAAACAAAGTTACCATTATAGATTAGTAATTTTGATAATAAGTGGCTTAATAAAGCCTAATTTTTGTCATGGGGGTGGTTATTTTAAAACATTATATAATAATTTTACTTTGTTAAAAACAATATTTTATATAAATCAAAATTAATAGTTTTTTTATATGTTTAATAGTTAAAATATAAATTTTGAGAATTAAATAAGAGAGGACATGAAGAAGACCTAGACTAAAAATAAAATTGAATATACATGTGAAAATTTCATATATATCTTGAAAAACATGAAATAAAACATGAATTTACCTCAACCTATGGACCACATCAAAAATGTGATTGATTTGACCAAATAAGTGATTTGTATTAGTTATCTGTATGGTTGTGAAATAATGAAATTCAAAGTGTGTTATTGATGTTGATTATGAGTGGATTCCATTATAAATTCTTAGAATAATATGGGTTTCTATTATTAAAGTTATGTACAGATTACGTAAATATAACAATCCCAAACATTTGATAATTACTGAACATTTATTCTTGTTTAATAAAATTAGTGATGGTGTAAGTCTTTACTACAACATTTGTTGTGAATTTGATGTTTCTAGCAATTTGGGGAGTTTTAATTAGTATTAATGCTTGATAAGAAATATGTTAAATAATTCTGTAAGACCAAAAAAGTGATTAAATTATTTGAATAATGATTAAAAATGAGTATTGATTATTTTAGTTGATTTTTACTGGTTTAGAAGAACTAAATATGTGTGGGAGAGCTTCTTAAAAAAATTGGGGAGGATGAAAATATGGAAAATAGTTTGGTCCTTACATAATGGGATCTACATATAAGTAAATCCAAGTGTGCAGATTCATGAATACATATCCACGAATGAAGATATAGATAATAGGATTCATCATATATAGAATACCAAAACGATATCAATATAATAATGGTGGATTGAATATAAGGATCTACATAAGAGTGAAACATGATGTAGGATTAAGTCTATGTATGATTCATAGAAGTAAGTGTCAACCACATATGGGTGGATTTACATATGAGGTAACAAGGTATTAGTGTATGAGTCAATCACATATGAGTGAATTTATTATCCAAGGATCTACACATGTGTCATGTACTTAGAGAAATTTTTAGAATACTTATAGAGAAACATAAACAGACTCCCAGAATCTATATTTTTAAGAAATGGGGAAACAAAAACAATTGACTATTATGACATTATTGATGGAGTTAAATATTTTAATTCATCAAAGATAATTATGATCCTAGGAAAGTATAACGAATAAATCATAAGATTATTCTAGATGGATTAATTTATGAGAAGAACTTAACAGCTCAATAAATACATTGACTTCATAGTCCATGATTTCATGCACATGTTTATAGAGATTTAGATGGGATTAAATGAAACATATTTCCTGTAAAAAATAGAGTAACTAAAGGCTTGATCCTTTCAGAGATTCAAAATTGAATCATTAATTGTGATTCTAGGAATATTTAAATTATAATTTAATATTCCGAAATATGTTCCTGTTTGAGAAAGAAGATTATATGTTGTCATATTATATGGAGTTTCCAAATAAGTATTAAAAATTAATATTCATGATTCTATAAATATAAATATATCATGGGTAGGAGATGAATTTAAGTCATAAAAACAAGAATACCTTGAATAATCTTATATATCTACCTAACTAAGAGAATCTAATATTATGCTTATAGAAGAACACTTGTTGTTTCTAAGAATAAAAATTGGACAAGAAGAATGAGTATTATGATAAAATAATATCACATAAGGTGGTAAATTTATTTCTAGGAATTAAAACTAAGTAAAATATTAATACCATTTAATTACACACTAAAAAGGAGGGATTGGTTAATGTCCCACTCACAAGTTCATGGAAGAACCTATCAAGGACTATGTGAGGATTTTGAGATCATATATGAGGACTAATCTATGAGAGAAAATGTGATCTACTCTAAATCTTTTAGAAACTATGTAATTTAGTATAATGTTCATCTAGTGGTACTTTTGATCCCATAATGGTATTCCTTTGAATTATATTAGGATACTATTCTATTGTAATTGATTTTGTTAGCAATGGAAGAATATGTGATTGGGGGATATCCAATCTCGATAAGGAGTGGGATTTTAAGGAGGAAATTGTTAATTCCTTTTGGAATTTTGACTTTTTATACAACATAACTTGACTGGGTTTTTGGGATATAAATTTTATAGGACTAGTAAATTATTCTTTCATATATTTTAATTTAAATTAAATTAATTCATGAAAGAGGATATGACTAGTCCACCCCTACCCCTCCCCCACTCAGTGGTGCCTCACAAGATCTATTCTCTTGAAGTGGTATCAAAGATAACTAGGTATCCTATGAGTGGACACATGTATTGTTTTGTTTTTAACTTCACTTCATGAAGTGAAAATATCATAATGATACTAATATTTCTTAGATGGTAAATTTATTCATTATCCCTACTAAATATGGATTTTAAGATTCAGTGAAAATATTATGTAATATAAATAAAAAAGTGGCAAAGAAATTGAGAACCATCTTAATTGAAAATATGTATATATCACTACATGATATTTCTCAAAGTGAAAACTATCCACCTACTATTTTTTAGAATACTATTATTGAAAAAGAAATTATAATATGTGGAGAGTATAAGGAAAATGATTCCAGTAACAATATTCTAAACCTAAACTATAAAATCAAAAATTAGTTTGAGAAGGTTCTTAAAGAAGTTTACTCTTATATATTTGATGTTATCATGATAATTCTTGATGAAAAATTATAGATGGAATAAGAGGATGAAAAAATTGACAATATGATAAATAATAAATTCAAAAAATTTATTTCCCTCACAATCCTTGTGGAGGTGAAGTAAAAAATTGTCACTTCTTTTCAATAGAAAATTCTACCCTATTCAGTAATAATTTCAATGGAATGTTTTTGAGAAAGTGTAATCTAAAAATATTATTTTTAAAGGATATAAAACACTTGAAAATCTATAAAAATTATCTATTCATTTGATAAATTATTAGAGATAGGTTAATATAAAAATAATGAATGATCTTGCTAATTATTTAGATGATTTAACCAAGATACATTATTAACAATTCATGAAATTTAAAAATAATTTGGAAGATAACATAAGAATATTTGAAGATAATAATAACTCCAACAACATTAAGTGTTCTTAGATTGCGGTTAGACTAATAAACATAGACCAAACACAAGATTGAACACACCATAGTGATGAAAATAAGATGAAACCACACAAGTCTCTATTGGGAGTCATCAAACCAATGGGACTCCAATACGTGTAAATAAGATCTTAAAATCATCCTCTAATAAAATTTCAAAATAGTCTTAAATAAAGGTCACCAATGGCCCTAAAACTATTTCATTCACTAAATATTTTTTAAATAATTATATATATTTTAATTAAAAAATACTGAAAATTCAGGTGTAGAAAAATTATAAAAAAACACCACCATGCCATGGATGAATGTCAACACACAAAAGAAAAAAAATTTAACGAAATAATATCAAAAAAGAGTGGTAGATCATCCCAAAAAACATTTTGAAATAAATTATTGATAGATTAAATTATCAATATAGAAAATTATATTTGTATAATATTATTGGTGCTACTAGAAATTTGATCTTATGGATATCAAATTATTGAATAACATGTAAATTTATGATGATTATGAAGGGACGTAAGAAAAAAATATAGATAAAGGAGAGAGAAGATCTGTTATCAAAAATCAGGTTATAAAGATTGATGAATCTTCCTAAGGATGTATGAAAGTTAAGTAAAAGGAAATGATAAACATGGAACTCCCATGATTACTAAAATTAAAGGTGAAAAGGTTGTTAATCCAAAATTGAGGTAATTCTATTATGGGAAAAGGGTCCATACAATGCATCATTGTAATTTATTTTGTAAAAGTCAATATTAATGGAATGAAGATAAAATTCAGAAGGGGATAAGTCCATGATAAGGATAAAATTTATTATTTATTAGTTGATATACAAGAATAATAAGTGATGGTGTTTCCTAAATATGATTACACAAATATCCTAAATAAATAAGTGAATATTCCATGAAATCTGACTAAATTTAGTAGAGTTCATGGAAGTTTTGTCTAGCTACATAAATAATGGAATTTAAATATAAAATGATAAAGAAACTGAATGTGATAAAGAGAATATGGTTTCTTTAGATCAAGGGATTTTCAAATTTAATTATATTTTTTCAAATTTTTATGGCATAAGAGTCCTAGAATACTAGTGTGGTAGTTTTAAATAAGATATTTATTATTCAAAAAATTGTATGGACCTCCTTCCAACAAAAAAGTAATTTCTTATGAGGATTGAACCAATAAGAAAAGCACCATTTTTTGAATGAAAAAATACATTTTTAATAATTATGATGTTAAAGAGAATATAAAGGCAATGTATTGTAGGGGAGTCATATTTGAAAATGAAAAACTAAAACTGGCATGAAGATATCTCATAATGTTAAAGATGGAATGAAGGGAATATCATGGTTGAGAGAGAGTTCTCAACATTAATTCTATTATTGAAAAGTAAGTAAAAACCATCATTATTTTTTTTAATTTGTTTCTATATGAACAAGAACAGAATTAAAATAGTGAATCAAAAATGTGGTTAGATAAGGTAATGTATACATTGTAAAAAAAATATACAATATCATGGTGTGTTCACACCTACCACGATGAAGAGGTATTGGTGATCATCCCTTTAGTGGAATCCAATAAAAGAATAATTATTCCAAAGGTAAATTCATGAAATCTAAAATTTCAAGATATCATCATAACAATGGAAGGTGAATTATTCAAATCATTTCTTCTGCCATTGGTTTTTTATATAAAATATATTTGTGAAATGGGTACTGTATGAGGGAAGATATATTAGAAAGGATAGTTTTATGTCTTTCACTTGAACTATTTTTGAAGATTTATTAAATATGAGTACATATTATATTTTTTTATTAATTTTTTAAAACAACCTCAAACTTGAGAAATATTTTTGTAATCAAAAGAATGTGAATTTATAGATGAAAACATATAACTTTGTTAAATAATTATTGTTTTCTACACTAGGTTATCCCATATAGAGTTATATTGGGCTGACTAATGCCTCATTTTTATGAAAACATTTAATATTATATTTCTCTTAGTAGTGGATCAATCTCTGAGTTTCAATAAAAATGGGAAAATAATATTTTAATAAGTAATATGAATTTTGAAGAATAAACTAAAATAACCTTGTATTCAATTTTAATTTATTATTAAAGAGGGGATGAATTAATTTATCTTTGGTATAGATGAGTGTGGTATTTATGATAAATACAAAGGATGTGTTGTAGTTCCCAAATGAATGATTTCGATTAATTTTCATTATAGTTTTTAGGTAGAAAATCAATGTCTTTTGATATACTTAGGGTGAGTATCTACCATAGTGGATGAAATGATAAATATGATTAATGATTCTCGAGAAACATGTCTGTAAATATTTAATATTACATCCCTGTACATGTGATGTGGTATTACATGTGCTTTCGGTTTAATAAATGTGAATATTATGAGAGTGTTTTTAGTAACAATTAATTTAAATTTTAAGTTTCCATCTAGTGGGGGAGTGAGTATTGGATTTCATGCTTGATAAGTAAACTATTAATGAAATTTTAAAGACTATCAAATAGTGGAAAATATTTATCCCATTATTTGGAAGAACTTGATGATTATTTGAGTTAATTTTGATTGGTTGATAAGGCCACAAAATTCAATGGAGATATTTTAATGGAATTTTGAATAATGATGAAATAATGTAAAATTGGAAATTTATTATATAAGGGGATGCATATGTAAGATGATACATGTAGGGAGGTTCATGAATAAAAATGAAGAATTGAAGATATAGAAAAGGGGGTTTTTCATATAGAGCCATTGATGAGAGGCCAATTTTTTATCAAAACCCCTACCTCCAAAGCTACCCCTCTTGGGGTGAAAATGAAGGAGGATAGAAAATGACCCCATGTCCCACCACCAATAGGCCTTGGGATGGTGACTGGAATTGTGGGAATAAAAAAAATGGAATGCATTTACCTCTATATATTATTTGATCATATGATACAAAAAATCATCTACAAAAAACTCCATGATATAATGTAAATGGAAACCCAAAACCATTCGAAAATGATTGTGTAAATTAAAAAAATCCCACGAGTCCCTAGCAAATGGAAAAAAATCCTATGGTAGTGACACATCAATAACTCTAATGCCTAAGCTAGTAATTTCATGGAAAATTCAAAATTTCCTCCTAGAAGCCTAAATATAGTTTGTGTATTTATGGGGTAAGGAAATGTTGTATACTCAAAAGGATCATACTCAATTTCTCACTTGAACATATTAATAGAAAACCTTAATTCACCCATATAAAAATTGAAGAAAAAATAGCGTCAAAGCATGATGACTAGACAAGCTTATCCTAAACAAGGTATACTTACTATGTAACACATCCATGTATTGTAACATAATAATATTCATATTAGTAAAAAGGTTACCCCTCACCACTTTTCAAATAATTTTTTTCTCTCAAACCCCATCATCATAGGCACTAGTGCTCCCATACCTTATGTCTATAAACCTTCTTAAAGACACCATGGAAAATACCTCATGGTAAGTACCCCACTTACAACAAGCAATCACATCCTTTCTAAAGATACATGAGCCACCACATCACATCTCTACCACTATCATAACGATAATATTAGGGTCTCATGAACATGAAGGATGTCACCCTCATACTATCATCCTACCATGAATGACCCCACTATAGAAAACCTCATCAATCCCATCAATCATCCTGACCAGGGAACTTTTGACATCAGGCCATCACAACCCATGTATAAGAACCTCGCCTAGAGGATAGAGAGGGGAAGAGTGGTGGTCACCCTCCTATCCTCACCACCTTGGATGTCGGGACCCCCCCCCCCCAATTTTGCTGTTGGAATATAGTCCTCGATGCAAATTCCTTGCATATATAAATTACAATGAAAATACAATATTTAATTGTCACACACACAAGCCAAACCTATGGGTTATCAACAAGAATACCATACCAACTCACAACATCACCAAAAGGCCTCACATCATTCACCAATTTCTCTTCCACCTCAAAATTAATTTCACCACACAAGAAAACCAAAACCACCAGAAACATTTTACTATTCTTTTTAAGTTAATCCATTTTTGTATTTCCCTAAATTACCAACTGATATCATTTAACAAGATGATTTTTTCCATATTTGACAACATCCACTTTAACCACCCAATCCATTTTCTACTTATTCATTAAAAAATCATTCTAACCCATTATAAAATTCTATTTAATTATTAAAATTTAATTCCATTACAAAAGTGTAACTAGTATGACATATCACCAACCAAAACAACCTATCTCTGTCATGTCAACAAGCCCCACATTACAACCACCCCACCCCACAGCCACTTCATATAAAAACATCAATATATCACTAGAACATAACATCACATACACCCCACACACCACAACCTCACATTGTAAAAACGTTCCACATATTTTATTTTAGTTTTAAAAAAATGGTATTTCAACACACTTACTTATTTAATTTTTAGAGGCATTCACACACAAACTGAGATTTCATGGGAAACCATGTTTCTAGACAGATATACATTCATATCCACTTTTATTCAAGGTTATATAAAACAATCACACAATAAGGACTCCACAATCCTATAAAATAAAACACAAATAAAGCCCCCAATGACCATAAATTCTATTAAGGTTATCATTAAAGTGTAAAATCCATAATAATAACATCAAATGTGGTAAAACTTGTGTCTCATTTGCATTACCTTAAATTTCAATTAAATAAATTATTTTATGAATTAATACGTCATATAAAATCTTCCCAAAGGATAAAAATCATGATTCCTCTTATATATAAAACCATTATAAGAAAAAATTATTCCTTACCTCAAATAATGTTTTTTGAGAAAGTTTTCATAGTTGCAATAAGAAAAATATAACCTCCACCGCTTGAATGAAAGGTAACACATTGATCAACATATATCACACTATTTGAAATCATTACCATACAAAATCAGAACCAAAACCAATAGTTACCTTCACAAAAACCCTCTCAAAATGAACAACATGAGGAAAATTGGATAGAGGGGATAATGAAACTTTCCTACAATAACAAATGATTTATCTTTAGGTAAAAACAGTCAAATACCATAAGGAGAGGGTGAAAATACTCACATAATTTTTTAAGATCCACCCATGAACCGATAAGAATTGTATATGAAATCTAGGGGTTTAGGGGCTCATGAATTTATTTGTATTATAGAAAACATAACACCACAATGCAACCTACATCACCACAAAAATGAAATTCTAAAACAGGAAAAGTCTACAATGTAAGATAATAGACCAAATTATTTTCAGGATGGTTAAATCTATGTTTGAGAAACAATATGTGGTTCACACCATATATACAAAAAAAACTATTGGAAGACCATGGTGTAAGAAAAAATCACCATATCATATATCCAAAAAACCAAAAAAGATACCACACTACAAACCATCTCCAAAACATAGCTACATTAAAATCAACATAACTATATAACTCTTCATAATAGAATTCATGAATTACATGGTTTCCATGCCACAACTATGTATAAATTAGAAGAACCATAAAATTCCCTCCCCTAAGCATCTATGCCACATATATCCTCCCCTCACCGCATCTACTCTCTTATATGATGAAACATAATCCTCCAAACATTAGAATACTTCTACACTGAATTTTTAATCTACGACTCCTCCCTTTACCCTCCAACTTCATCAAAACTTCTATTGGGTACCTCCATCACCAGAATTTCAACAATGTAATAGGTCATAAGATCTGGACCATTACATATGATACTTATCACCAAATCCTTCACTCTCTGTGGGAACTGGCCTATGCTCGAGTCCCACCGGACTCGGGCACTGTGCATATTTTGCACCAGGTGATTCAATTCCATTTTCCTAGATGGGAAATGTGTGGAGTGATTTGGGAATTGTGGGGCCCTTAGTGAGAGTCAAGCATTAAATATACACAGGTTTTTAGGTGTATTCACTTGGGAGGGGGAGATTCTTTAGCCTTAATCTGAATTATCATATTTATAGTTATTGGGTGTAATGATGGATGTTTAGGTTTCTAAATTTTTCCTTAAAAGTGTTTTTGATAATAAAACATTAGAATTTAGTCACATAAGGAAGGGAAGGTTCCGTAAAATATTCTCATGAGATGCCTCTTATGAATCTTATTGCAACTAAAACACTACCAAAATCCCACAAAAACCACAATATAACTCTTCTCCATATAATCATCTATACAACTATCCATACTCTATAAATCCCAATCCAATAATTACCACAACCACCTCAAAATACATCTTCAGAACATAAATCAAGGAATTCCACCTTAGAAATTAATATATTATTTTTTCTGGGGACATGGACTCATCTGAATTGTTTTAAAACATGTCATAATATAAAATGTCATTATTAGAAAATGGTTTTACCCGCCTCATATGCTTCATTATTTAAAAAATAATTATCATTGAAAAATTAACATTTCATAAATCAAAATGTTTCATGTATCACATTATCAATGAAAAAGCAAGGAAATAATCGACAAATTTGGCTATTGAGAAACCATACCATTTCTCACACTCCCATTTACTCTCTGTGAAGAAATCATTCCGCAATAACACATGAACCAAATGAATTTTCCATCTATATAGTACCATATTTTGATCATCATAGATAACTACTGGATCCCCCATGAATATCATATCATCTTAGATATATGGGTCCTCCCAATCTATGAGATGGGAGTCATCATAAAGATACCAACAAATATGAGATGCATGAAAACATAATGGATATTATCAAACTATTGTTTTTTATCCAACTGATACACCACCAAACCAATATGATCAAACATCTCCTAATGTCTCATGAACTGGGGTGAAATATTACTTCCCCTATCTAACATATGCATCCCATTATGAGGATAAACCTTTAATAATATGTCATCCCCAACTTCTTACTCCAAGGGCCTCCTCTTATGGTATGTATGAGACTTATGTCAGTCCTCCACAAGATTAATCCTATCATGAACTACCTGAAACATATATATTGTTCGCTTTAACACATAAAAACTAATAACATATAACTTCATAACTATAGACTAGCACATAATGTAATTATACAAGCACTATTACAAAGACATAAATAGTTACATGATAATGGATGATCGATAGAAATTGCTGTAAGGGAAATTAAATGAATTTAATTTCTTCTACCATGATCTAATGGAGTCTAAAATACATTCCCAAAATATATCATCATGTATCTAGATGTTTGACTCCATATGTTCATATGTATGAGGGTGGAATTGTATTGATGAGGTGAAATTGAGTTCCAAAAGAAAGTTTTATTCTTCTCCAAATTTGTAAGGTAAAATGAGAATCCCAAAAATAGAAAATGGACCTATGAACACCAAATATTAATATTACTTCATCCATACACCTCTTTTACAAGACATCCAAGAATCCAAACAACATGATTTCTAGGAAGTGAGATGACTTCCCCAAATCATACATGATTAACTAGATTGAATTGTATCCTCCTAAAGATTGGGGTATCCCCATGACAAATTCAATATTTATTTCATCGTAATTACACTATGAAATATCCAAGGGATTCCAAAAACAACTAGTAACATAGTGCATAGATTTTACATATTGTAATACCTAACATCTACCCACAAACTCCACCACCAACTATTTCATCCTAGGTCACCATAAATTCATCCAAAAAACCTTGTATATCTTAGAAAAACATGGGTGTTCCCCTAAAGGTGATCAATTTAACTCATGAAGGAAACCCTCGATCATCAATATATAAATGAATAACTTTTCATTGAACAAAATCCATAATTGTCCATTCTACAACCCACCATCCAATGCATCATAATGGCCGAACAGGTAATGTATGACCACATCATATTAGTATACCCACTAAGACTACTCAACCAAATATATTAGGGAATACTAAACTATTATTTGAAATAATAAACCCCATCACCAAAAATCTATAAATCTAGGTCCAATTATGATAAATTCTCCACCACCCTACAAGCATCAATGAACACATAATCAACATGAATTAAATATTTCCTACTACATTTTCCATCGATGGCATTCCCCTTCGCTAATTTCATGGAGATATCTAAGTAATAATCCTTGATAAACTCTATCCACCTCCACTATTTGATATTAATGTCACACTGAGAGATTATATACTTTAAACTCATATTATTGTAAACACCACAAACTATTCTTTGGGGAGATAATATCATCATATATTCATCAAAACCCCAACCACTAATAGTTCAAGTTTTTGGGTGGAAAAATTACACTCATGGGGATGTAACTGCATAGACCCATAATAGATCAATTCCTTCTTCTCCATCAAAATTCATCCAAATCCATGTTGGGAATCTTCATAGAATATATCTTACTTCACACATTCTTCTAGAAACTAAAGAATAAAATAACTGACAATTCTCTCATTTGTGTAGTTAAATAATGCATGGTACTGATCGGTATAGATAGGCTCCTTGTACTTCCTAGTAAAGGATGTCAATGGGGTCTCAATTCATGAGAAATCAGACCCATACCACTAGTAATTAAAAATGAGATTGATAAAACAATGAACCTCTTCCTCATTCTTGGGTGTCACCTAAGAAACAACAGCTTCGATATTTAATGGGTTTATAGATATACCATGTTGGGTCACCACATTCTTGAGGAAATGAAATTCATATGTCTAAATGTTATACATGGATATCATTCCATATTGCTGATGGCGTGGAAGAACACGCAAGACAGCCCTCAGATGCTATACATGATCCTCATATGAATTCAATTAGATTGTGATTTATTAAAGAATATGACTATAAAATGGTATAAAAAACCCTTGGAAAACATATTTCATGAGACCCATGAACATTTACAGTAAATTTGTGACATGGAACAACATTACCACAAACTCAAAGTACCCATATCTATGTTTAAAGGTATTCTTTAGGAAATATTCCTCCTTCATCCTCATCTGATGATATCAAAACATGGTTCAATATTATAGAACCATCTAGCTCCTATAAATGGAATAAAAATATCATTAATATACTAAAGAGTCTTATGATTCTTGAATATTACCCGATTCTCTCTTGGTAGTCTATACATAGCATCACATTAAAATTTACCAATTTCATGAATAATAATGGAAAAAATGTTGAAACTCTAGGTCATATTAAACCCTTTGGAATTAGACCATCTATCTTGATCCTAAACTACTATAAATAATAGATTTCCATACAATAAGGATCTATAAAATCATATAATCATTGGGTTATATATTTATACTGAACTCAATATCACATTGAGGGGGAAAGGTCATATCCCCTTCAAGTAAAACACACAGAAACTCCCTTACAACCCTTAGAGCCACCACCATCTCAAAATCAATTTATTCCACTAATAACTCTTCTATTATGTAATGGGGGGTTTCTAAATTTCTACTTTCCAACTGATATCCTTGTTCACTGATGTAGGCAACACATAGGACATATACCCCCAAAAACACTATCTTACTCTAGAATAAGTTGAAAAACACACAAAAAAAGTCAAATGATAAAATCCAATAATTGAATTAGGTAGTTGTATCTGTGTCATGAAAATATCCCCACATGAGTGATATTACAGTCTCATCGGTCTATATTTTCAAAACACATCAAACAACCTAGTTTGACATCCAACGAGTGTAGTCAACACTGAGGTATAATGAATCCTATCAATTTCTATTCCCATAGAATGGATTAAATTTATTGAAAAAAGGTGTTAAAAGATCCTAAATGAAACAATTCACAAACAAGTATAGATGGTAAACTGATATATATCAATTAATCGTATTCCCCTCTAGCACATGAACCTCTATAGCATGAAACTATCCGTGATTGGTTCCCATTATTTTCTAATAAAGGCCACCTCTTCATGAATTCTTAGGTTTGGAACACTAAAGATTATGAATATCCTTATGTTGACATGTACCTTCCCAATATCATCTTAGTAGAGCATAATTCAACTACCACTACTGCTAAAACAGCCTTGCTAGTTTCTGCTACTATGGCTGACATTGAACCTGACCACCTCCACTATGCTAAAATTGAAGAAACATTGGGAACTAATTAAAATGATGATCATTCCCCCAATAGATGAATCAAATGTACCAATTACCATTATAAAATAATGAAATCCATTGTCCCTAGAAGGAATAATATAATGTTATTGGCATCAAATCCCTCTTGGTTGAAACTGCCATGGCCCTGGCAGTTGATTTGTTCAAATGATAACTCTCCAAATTTAGGAACCCTCATGGATCCCCTATTTGTAGAAAAATCCTAAACCTATATATATAATAGTAATGTAAAATTATTAATTATATACTTTCTAGAAGGTAAGAGTTTCTACTCAATACATAATCCATGAGGCTCCTCAACTGGAAAAAATTTTAATGGAGAAATTAAAATGATATTTGAGCTTTATCCCAAGATATTGTACTAACATAATCTCTTTAATAAGAGGGATAATCTCCTACATATTCATTTCCTTCAAGTTTAATGATAGGAACTCCACTTGTATTTCCTTATAGAACTATTCCCATGTAAAATCTACCTCATTTCACTCCCTTATATACAGTGTACACTGCTGACATGTTTCACACCTCATTTCAATAAATTTTAGTGGGATAGAGTACTTAAATTGGTCCTAGATCAAACTGAAGGTGATCTCTACCTCCACTAAATAGTGCTCTATTTCAGTATCAAATACACCGACCTTATAATTTTCTAAAGAATTCCACTAAAATTAACGAAACATCATCTACTATTGATCGTCCACCTCTACCTGATAAACCCCCCAGTGGTCAAGAAGGTCATCCAAAAATACCTCACCATCCTGAAACACTTGAGGGTGACATCCATGATCCATATATGTAATGGAAAAAATATTTTCTAATCTCATTAGTATGTGATTTTATCAAGGTTCATTTAAATTATTTTATTCAAATATCACAAAATCACTCAATTTAGATAAGAACACAAACAATCGGGATGAGTTTTCCTCATATTTGTCTCTACCTGACAAGAAGCACCACTTATCTAGGTCATTTTGCAGGAATAGAGTCCTTACATTAAATCATGGGGGAGAAAAACAATATCTTAGTCGACCTCCCTAGCCATACCCACACACCATGATTGATTGAAACTATTTCTTTATTACCCCATGTAATCCTCAAAATCCCTAACTTTATACTTCATCATATCTCTAGAAAAAAAACATTTAATAACACTATGTTATGATCCCCTCCTTCCAAAGTTAACCCTCCTTGGCCAACAATAACTGAAGAGAGATAATGGACCTCGAGTCCTACTACTCGTGGCTCCAGGTTGGTGACTAGAACCAAGGGAATAACTAACTCATACAGGGTATTCCTTTCCCTATATATAATATAGGATCAGGGGACATGATAAATAAATGAAAAATAAACACCATGAAATAATATTAATTTAATCCCAAAACCACACCACAATTCAGGTATAAATTAAAAAAATACAATGATTTACCAATAAATTCTAAAATTAAATCCTAAATCTATGACACCAAAATAACTCCAATTATTGAGAAAGTAATTTACATCACATTCGACAATGTCCATCTATAATCCCTAACAATAGTTTTTATATACGTGGGGGATGATAACATGTATACTCAATATGATAATACCCAAGCTCTCTCATGAACATGTGAAAATAGAACACAAATGAACTCATGATCTAACAAAAAATCCAAAATCACCTAAACATGTCAACTAGCCAATCCCATCCTCACCATGGCACGCTCTCAAAAAAATGAATCCCTGTGTAGTAAAATAATATGAATTTTATCAATAAAAATGGTACCCTTCACCACTTTCACACAGATTTTACACTGTCACACCCATATATTTATACATCTTAGCACTCCTATATCTTCTATATAGAATCATTCTATAAGTCACCAAGTAAATTTCATCATGTCAAGAAACCCACATGCAACCAGCAATTACATACCTCTGGAAGACACTGGGCCCACCACATCACATCTTAACCACTAAAATAATAAAAATAGTTCTATATCATGAAAGTGAATGTCATATACCATGTTACCTCCTCCTTCCATGCTTAACCCCCACTACAAACAACCTCATCAATCCTATCAATCATCACTGACAATAAAATTTAAACTTATGGCCATCACAGTCCATGCATAAGAAAATTTCCTGGAATTGAGAATAGGGAAGATGGGGTATCCATCCATCCATCCATACTATCATAGATTTTGGGAAAACCCCCAAAACAATTTTGTGTTAACACATAAAGATATACATGGGTGGGTTGTATTTAGAAATAACAAATAAAATACAATATAAATTAGTCACACACAAACACAATCCCAACCAATGGTTTCTCAAAAAGAATACCATCCTAAATAAAAAAATTCAAAAGACCTCAATTCCTCCAACAATAATTCTATAAGAACTAATGTCATTACAACACTAAAAAAAATACCCATCCTGATGTCACCTTCTACCTTTATTTTAATGTTAATTCAACTTCTATATTTCAATAAATTAGAAATCGTCTTATTTTATCACGACTATTATTTTCATATTTAACAACAACAAAATTTAACCACAATATCAGTTTTATTTTTTGAATTGATCAATATTTATAAAACATTGTCCAATTATATTTTATAATTAATATTTAATTATATTACTACTAAAAACTAGCACAACACATCACCATCATAAACAACCCATGTTTATCCTGTCAAAAAGCCCCACATTACCACCAATACACAACACAACCAATTACTTATAACAAGATACAGATTTTACAAAAAACATCTCATCACATACACCCCATGAAAAACAAAAACACATCAAAACCACATTTCATATATTTCATTTTATTGTAACAAAAATGAAATTTCATCTCATTTAGATCTTTACTTGTCAAGGGAATTCTCATAGATATTGAGATTTCATATGAGACCAAGTTATAAGAAACATATTCTTTCTTATCCAATTTTATTGAATGTGATATAAAATAATCACACAATAATTGATCCAAAATCATAGAAACTACAATGTAAACAAGTCCCCCAAGGACCATGATTTTTATAAATGGAATCAAGAAAGTATAAACTCAATAATAATAAAACAAAAATGTGTAAAACATGTTTTCCCTTACCATCCACATAAATTAAAATTAAACCATTTATTATAATCATTTGGATCATTCATATCATATTCGAAATATAATATTAATGAATAATTCCTCCAACATGTAAAACTATAAAAAGATGAATTTTCCCCTCCTCAAAAAAAAATATTACCAATCCTTCGTGCACATTTGGAATAAGAGGAAGATGGAATCCACAAATAAAATTATGTGAAACACATTGATCAAAATATAACCCTATAGTACATGTTGTTTCCTTAAAAAAGAACAAAAAAGGAAAGGTTACCTTGAAAAAATCATCTCTTGATGAAGATCATGGATAAAACATGGAAGAGGGAAGAAGAAAACATTCCTAGAAAAAACAAGGATTGTTTTATGTATACTATGTGTTGAATCCCATAATAAAATGGTAAAATTCCTCCCTAAAACACATAGAATATTCCAAATAAATTATAGAAAATTTTTAAGGAAGGTAGGGTTTGAGGGGGGGGGTTTAAATTATTGGTATTATTGAAAACATTACACCACGGTGCAACTTACATCACTATGGTTTAGGACTTCTAAAAGAGGACATGGCTATGATGTAAGGGATCTTACTATTCTATTGAAGGCCTAATCCATGTTTCATCTAATAAACTGCTTATTTTTTATTCTGTCGATCTGAAATAAAAAGAGAATACTACAATTAATGAAGGAATCACCCTGCTACAGATCCCAAAAAAAAGAGGCCACACCATAGCCTATATCCATTCTGTAGCTACCATGGAATTGACAGATCCACACAACTCTTACTCCTAGACTCCACAACTCTTAAAGGTGACCTTTGATAAAACATGATGAAATAGAAAAACAATAAAAATTACTCCACTAAGCCTCTGCATCATATCTAACCTCTCCATGCTATGCTGATTCCCCTCCATGGTGTAGCTCTAGTCTTAATGCCATAGAAATATTCTCAGTTGATTTTTTTAACTACAACTCTTCCCTTCACCCCCAAATTTCTCAGAACATCCCCTAAAAACTTCATCCCTAGAATTTTAACAATGTAATAGATCCATATCTTTTAACTATAACATTTTTGGTATTTTGAAACTACTTTTCAAATTAAATTAACCCTTACTTTAGATAAATCCTAGTAAAATCATTGTGTAATAATCTGATTTTTCTACGAGGTATGCATCCATTAATTTTTAGTATAATTATTTATTTTTGACCATATATGAATGATTATTGAGTATATGGAATAAAAAAGGGTTTTCATGGATTTTGCAAAGCCTAAAACCTTAATTTTTAAAAGAAAGATCTAGGCCTATGGGTAATTAGAAACTATGCCTCCCAGAATGCATGGTTTCTCCTAAGAGTGTGGGAAAATTTATAGGGGAACGAATAGTGCATGATTTTTCCTAACCGTGCACCGAGGTCCTTACCCCCATGTTAAATATCTATAATTTTTAACAAAACCAAATGGAATATTTATCACACAGTTTCTCAAACCAAGTGGCTAGACGATGTATAGTCCCTACATGGATATTGTTCTGAAAACGGTTGGACCACAGTTTGGCTAATCGTGCAACCAAACATTTCAACCCATAATTCTATGTAAAATGATCAAAAATACCTCAAATTAATTGAGACTACAACCCATTCATTATTTCCAAATTTCTAGTGGATAGAGGCTCAATTTTACTTCTAATAGATCTCTACCTCCCTTCTACCAAAGTTCTTAGATATCTTCATCATACAATTTTTTATTCGATCTCTAATAATATCATTATATTCCTCTCAGTAAGTTCTTTAGTCCATAAGATTAGTTCATTATTTATCTTTCCCTCAATGAAGTTATTTTTTTATAGGTTAATATTCCCTAGTTTAGGTGCATTGATACCTTCTTCATTATTCAACCAATTCAAGACAAACTAATCATCAATACTGGATGAGGAGAGTGTTATAAAAAAAGTTAGGTGGCATATGACTTTTCCCCAAACATATTATCATTATAAATTAGAATTGTTATTCACATTCTATTTTAATCAGGTGTTGATTGTAAATTTTTTATTCATTAATTATAATCATTGGAATCATATTTGAGAGCCTTAATTATATTTTTTATGTTATTGGAGGTTGAAACATTAACACCAAACACCCAATTAGGGTTCGTATTAAGTTATTCTTATTTTACGCTTTTATTGAGATTATGTGAGACATTGTTTCGGTGTGATTCACTTGGCTTGTAAAGGTAATTGTTCTATAATAATGAAATGAATATTGAATTGATTAAATGGAATGTAAGTTTATATATTTGACTTTCTTATATAGTAATAAATGAATTTTTATTGGTTTCATTTCCTTTATGGAATGAATATATTTTATTTTTATAACTTAATGTTTTAAATGGTTTCATGTCTTTGGTAATCCTTTCATGATTATTGGAAGGTGATTTAATGAACTCATTGACCAACTAAATGGTTTTATTATTACATTAACTAAATTGAATAATGATATATAAATATGGTAATTATTTCATATTGACCTTTTTATCATTATAGGAATGGTTAGAATCGATCTTGCCTTGAATAATTAAGGGAAGTCCTTGGGAACTTAGAGGATTCAATTATGATTCATATAACTAGTTACTAAGTGAGATAATCAGGTTCAAACATGTTCCTTGTAAATTGGATGATTCATATCATGATTTTTCTGGATCCCTTCACTATCTTTCTGTATATTATGAAGCCTCAGATATACTCATTGGATCTAGTTTGATTCCTTCAAACATGAGGCACCATGGATTCTCACCATTTGACCTTGTAATGCTCAGCCTTGTATTATTATATTTGAGCTTCATGGACTTATTTAGACTTTTTTATAATGTAATTTCTTGTGTGTTCCCATTAGATTACACTCAGATACCATTAATCCAAACTATATGAGTTATTAAAATGATTTGGATAACCCCTAATGTCAGGGACACCTTGGTAACACCTTATATCATTAATAATAATATTATGATATATTTTATTATTTTTGAAATGTTCATTTGATTTATTTATATAAACTTAAAAAAAGTAGTATAATTGAATGAAGTCATCTTAAAATACATTGCTTGCAGAGGCTAAAGCATGAATGAGTTATTATTTTTGAATTGATTTACATTTTTATATATTTTCAAAACTTTTTCAGTTTATATTCACGAAATCATTTTGTATATACATTGTTGGTTATGGCCTACTAAGTTTTATCTCAAACCCTATCATGGTCACTGTTGGTACATGAGAGGATTATAAGTTCATTGGTATGGACAAGGGGAATCATATTTCATTGGACAGATGATTGTATTTATTTCATATGATGGATATTGTTAGTATATGATCAGGAAAGTGATCAAGATACATGGATAGTTTTTTTCTGTTTCTTCTTTTATATATCTTTTGTTGTAATAGTTTCATATTTCCATTTATACATGTTTTTCTATTCTATAGAGACATGTCATTACATGATTATCTTCTGTATGTTACATTATTTAGCTTTCAATTTGATTATTATTGAGGCATGTTTCTACTCAAGTCCACTGTAATGTTATTCATATTTCTTCTGCTTATTATGAATCTATTTTTATCTATATCTAATGTGCTCAAATCTGACTTGAGGGTATAGTATTCCAGAAGACACACCCAAGGTCATCACTACTAGTCGAAATTATATGAAATATGTGGATTCATTGTTGAATTTGTTTGACCAGCCATGATTGGGGAACCTTTAAGTTTCACCTATGTGGGGACCTCACATTGTGGTATCAAAGTGGTTTTTCCTTTTCTTTTTTGCTGTGGATTGGGAAATTTAGATAGTAGATTGTGAACATGTTTTAATTTGTTCATAAGTCATTCCTGAGAGTATCTATCCCATGTTCAAGGTAAATAACATGTTTCTTTGTAATGAGAAATTTTTATTTTGTATTTTTCTTATTAATGTGGATATACTTTAACTATACAGTTATGTATATGAGTTTTGGATTTGATGTTCTTTATTTATATTTACCATGTCCTGGTACGGAAAGGTAATTGTTAATTTTATTATTATAGGAGCCTATAATTCACATTCCATGCATATTCCATGCCATATAGGTGGATTTTACTACTTGTATCTCCTATGTTGTTTTTGATTGTTGAGTAATCCATGGTTGTTATATATGAAAGTGCTGCTAACATCATTTACTAGGTGGGGAAATTGGTCATTTAAAATGGCATCATCATTCTAAATAATTTTTTCCCCTATAGGATGGTGGTGGAATCTTAAATTTATAGTTTATAAATTGTTAGTTATATACCCCTGGATACATGAAATACAATTTGGTTATGATAACATGATTTCCAATTTTGGTTATAAGGTGTATATACCCTTATGAATTTGAAAGTGTAATTCAATAAGTTCATCCATTGCACTTTTTTACCTATTACATTATGATAATTGATGTAAGAAAACAAATTTGAAATAAATAGATGTTGATTTCAATTATAATGTGAATGGGACTTTATTAGCTAATAATGATGATCCATTTAATTGAGCTTTGTTAAATTAATATTAACACATACAAAAATAAATATAAAATCAAGAATTGTAAATTAAAAGATCTCTGGTAAATGGGGAGGAAAACTATAATTTAATGAATAGTTTCCTCCATGTATTTTAATTGACCCTTTTATAAACTAGAACCCCTTTAAATAAATGTTTAACAATTAAAAACCTTGGAATTATAGGTTAGTAATTGGGATTGTATGCTCAATAGTGTGACTTTTTCTTATTTTCATCTTCATAAAAAAAATTTATATACCCTCAAATCTTGTTCGTAAGTGTGTTCAGGGAATTTTTTGAGATATTACCTCAAGATATTCTCACATCATGTGCTAGGAGGATGGAAATTATGCGTCTCTAGGGTTTTTTGACACTGATCCACCTATCCTACAACTAAGAGTGGCACTTGAGGAACTTCTTGTTATAAATGAACTCGGCACTAACTATTAGCTTCAAGGGGGTTTTCATTGTTTGGTGTAGTCCATGTAGGGTTCTCCACAATAGAAACCATTGATAGATTATCCGACTCATTAGTTTGAGTAGTAACATCCTCCCATATTCTTGGAGGATGGTGGGTCTCAGGATATAGAGTCTTGGATAGATTCCATTATTGTATCATAACATATCTAGAGACTCCCCCTTATAGGAGGGTCATGATTTACACATATCTTCTGTTTGATTCTTCAAAATGTTGATGGGATGTGATTATTCAGGACGGTCATCATCAGGGAATGGTATTGGAAGACTTCCATACTACCAACTATGATTAATTTTTTCCTCATCCATTGAAATCTAGTAGATCTAGAGAGTTCCTAAACCTCGGGGAGGGTGAAATGTCTATCATAGACAACTCAATTTATTTTACTTAGTTGAAATTATTTGAACCTCTTCCAGTTTGTGATGCGTTATCCCAAGTGAGATGTTTCGAAGATGGGCTCTTGTATGAAATCTTCTCATAGTCGAATGTATTTAACCTGCCCACCTTTTTCTAAGATCATCAATTGGGCCCTTATCATAGAACTCAACCTGAGAGATCTTGATAGTATCAGTAATAAAGGATTAGTTTAGAGGTAGGGTACTAGTTATTTTGGTAGAAATAAGCATAGAATTGATGTATCTTTTTGTAGTTGTGGTGCCCAGAGTACCCACACTTGCATCTCTGCTATATGCTATCATTGTTGAAATGATTGGAATCTGAAGCCTTAGTGTGACAAAGACTCACTAGAGTGTCCTACTTGCAGCATTACGGGTCATCATCGTTGATTATTTTAAACCTTTCCACACAATTATGGTATAAGTGCAACCACATCTGCTTTACCTTTTGTGGAAGGATCAGTTATGACGGGTCATCTAGGTAGTTAGAATAGCACCTACAAGATAGGCCGAGGAGGAGGTTGTATCTCTAGTAGCCAGACTACTAATTATTATCCCCAGCAGAGAATACCTGCATAGGGTAGCCCATCTATAGCTTAAAGTTATGGATTATACTAGTTTCATGTATTATAGAAGATACCTTATGATTATATTATAGGAATGCCTACTATCTGATGTACTATTCAACTAGTAAATAATATTGTATCTTCTTTATTTTGTATAGGTGTTTCTTACTCCATTGTCTCCTTATAAATTTTGGAATGTCATAGGAAATAAATCCAGTACTTCATTGATGTGATTACACTAGACACGATATTGAGAGTGTGGTGAGAGGGCATTCACAAATAAAAACAATTTCCCCATTAGTAGAAAAATTTTAATTTCTTATTGGACCTCTTAATCCACGAGATGACGATCATTGATGTCAATATTAGGATGGATTGTTTGGTTCCATATCATGCCTTTCTGGACTTCTATCACTACAAGGTATCAGTTACATCACTATATAGTAAAAATTATCTTTAAATGGTGAGTGAAATTTCTTGTTTGATAGAGATACACAAGAGAATCATGTATTTGGTGAAGTAATTTCATATATTTAATATCTTTTTATAGAGGAGAAGAGGGTATATCTGACATATTTTCATCTCATGGTAGATATTTTCAAGGATGTCTTTATCAAATATTTTTTTTGTATTACCTCCTTGGAGAAAGGTAGACTTTATTATCTATTTCATTAAAGTAGAACCTCCAGTATCTATTCCTCTATATATAATGGAACCTACTAGGATCCAAAATATCAAGATATAGTTAGAGGATTTAGAATCTAAGGTTTTTATCCATCCCATCACTGAATCATGGGGTCAACCTATGATTTTCTCTAAGAAGATTATTGGTTCCATTAGAATATGCATGGATTTATAATGGTTCTACCATCTTATAATTAATAATCAGTATTGACTACCTTTGATAGATGGTCTCTTTGATCAGCTCAAAAGAGCTAGGGATTTCTCTAAGAACGGCCTGAGATTAGGCTATCTTTATGTGTAGGTCATTCTTTTACATAGGCCATGTACATTTTTCAAAGTATGTATGGTTATATGAGTACCTTATTATGTCTTTCAGTCTTACAAAAGTGACCATTGTTTTCATGGATTTGATGACTATTTTTTCACCCCTATCAGAATTGATTTTTGGGGTTTTAATGGATGACATCTTGGTGTATTATTATACTCAAAGAGTTCATGCTGAAAATATTGATACTGTGTTTAATACACGTATATATAATTATATAAAAGTTAATTTTTCTATTTTGCACCGATAAAAAATAGGATTCACTTCATAGGTCATATTATCTTGGAATCAGAAGTATCTATTGACCTATAGGAGGTGAGTGTTGTGATTTTTTAGAAAAATACTAATAACATTATTGATAAACAGAATTTCAGGGCACTGTATAGATAGTAATATAATTTTATATAGGACATAACATGACTCATTTATCCTCCTACTTGTTTGAATAATGTGCATGTGAAGATCCTATGGTCTAATGCATACGAGAAGGCCTTTCTATATCTAAAATAAAGGCTTACCTTGTAACATATTTGATTCTTAAATAACGTAACATAATCTATATAGTTTTTTTTATGATGAATCAGTCATTGGTATTTCTATATATAGACCAAAATGTCATTGATTATTTGTTTACATAATATGACTTGAATCTTAGATAATGAACATGGTTTGAATACCTTTAGTAAGTTGACTTTATTCATGAAAATATACATGGAAATAGAAATGCAGTAGCTAATGCACTTGCCAAAAAAACATAGAAACAGGATGCTCAGGAAGCTAGTGATGAATGGAAATTGATGGAATCTCTAAGATGCATTTGTAGTTTCATGAGAGTCATGAGTTTCCTTTTATTATGGATGTAGTAGTTACCTTTTTACTACTTGATAGGGTAGATATTGGGCCATTTTTGGATCATGTGGGGTTGGTCATATGGTAGATTATTTTGGATGAGGACCCAATTCTGAATTTTTCTACTGATAAAGTTGAAATTCTACATGTAAATGAGTGTATCTGGGTTATTTCAGCTGTGATAGATGAACTGATGTGATATTCCCATGCTTCTTAGTTGGTAGTTCATCTAGGAGTCACTAATATGATGTATATAGATATGTGTCAGTAGTACTGGTGTCTAGGGATAAAGCATTATATAGTAGTTTTTATTACAAGGCGTTCCACTTGTTATCAGGTGACCATAAAGAACTCACATCTTTTTGGGTTTTTATATCCATTATTGATCCTAGAATAGAAATTGGAATAAATTCCTATATATTTCATTGTAGTCTTACTGAGGTCGCCTTGAGGTAGTGTTGTAGTTTGTGTAGTTGTGGATCAACTAATATTGGTGTCTCACATCCATCCCATCTAAGAGACTTTCCTATTTGATGATGTAGGATGAATTTATATCTATGATATCATATATCTACATGGGGTAATACGTAATATCATTTCATATAAGGATGATTGTCTTTAATTGGGGTTTTGGAAGGAGTTATAGAGAACTATGGATAAAAGTTTCTTCTGAGTGAATCTTTTCCCCCTCAACCCAACGGCGAGTCAAAATAGTTGATATTGGTGTTAGAGGAAATTATCTGAGTGTGTGTCCTTGATATTGGTAGTTATTGGGAGAATAATATCCCACCCATCAATATCACCTATAATAAAAACTATCCTGTGATTATTCAAATTGCTCTGTATGTGGTTTTAAGTGTTAGAACATATCATTCACCCATGTGTTGGTTAGCGTAAGGAGATGTGGTGCCACTAGTTCCTTGTATTATGAGGAGACTTAAAATTAGTTTTAGATTTTTAGAAATATTATCTTGATCCTCATTTATTTCCTATGAAGTTTAAGGTAGGGGATTGTTTTCATTGTGTGTATAACCTAGACATTGTCACATATATATATATATAGGCAAGGGAAGTTGCTTCCACATCATGTCAGACAATTTGAGATCCTAGATAGAGTCGGTCCAATAGCATATAAGTTGTTATTACCTCAGATCTACCATTAATTAAACAATGAACTCCAGCATTCACAACATTTCTATAATCAATCTAATCCATCTCATAGTTTTGATCCCAAGGATGATGGTCCAAATGATGATTCTTCTATTGAAAAGATTCCCATACCCATCATCAACTATAGAATGAAGTTTATTTGAGGCTATTATATCCTTATTATATGGGTACCATGGCAGCATGGTTGGGTATAAGATGAGACATTGTTGTTGGAGACCAACGTATGTGCCCAGTTGTCTAAGTTGTTCTCAAATAATGTTTTATCACTTTTTGAAGGGAAAATCGGGGATGAGTTTATTTATGATTTAAAAACTATAAGAACCTGATTTTTTTTATGATTTATGGATCCAATATTTTTTATAATTCATTGGTTTGGACCTTAAATGAATACCTAGGGATATTATATAGAAACAAGGGTTTATAGGGCTTGATAAATTCTTGAAGCCCCACCTTTTGGAAGAAATCAATGAGTCGCTTGGTTAGTAGAAACTATGAAGCCCATCACAAATGGTTTTTCCAAACCATGTGTGGAATTTCATAGAGAAAATTAGTGCACATGGTATTCCCTAACCGTACGCCTAGGGCCCCATGCCAATGCTTAATGTCTACAATTTTTATCATATCCATATGGCATTTTTTTGAATATGGTTAATCATACCATGAAGCTAAAACATATGTGTTCCCTCCAGGGAAAGATTCATAAACATGTTTGGTGCATGGTTTGGCAACCATGCATAATGAAAAAAATGCCCTTAAACTCTATAAAACTAAAATCCCTTCAAATCCCTTTTTTCTTTTCACAATTCTAGTAGAGAGAGGATTAATTTTAATTAGAACAGAGCTCTATCTTCCTTATTACATGGTTATTGTATATTATCCTCATTCAACTTCTGATTCAAGATCATATATTCTTGTCAGATTAGTCTTGGTACGTGCTTATGTCCTTATTCCCATTTAATCATTTGTATTTCCATCTATGATATTGTTTTTATGTAGGATCAAAATATAGGTTTTAGGGGTATTGATACACTATTAATTTTTCCTCAGATCCATAAAAAAAATAAATGCTGATAGTGGATGAGGAGAGTGTAATACATATAAAGTAGGTGGTCTATGACTTTTCCCTCTATGTGTCATTGTTATAAATTTTCATTGTTATACACATGCTATTTTCACTACATGTTATTTCCAAAATTCACATACCATAATCATAATTATCAAACATGTATTCTAAACCTTAATTATAATTGTTAATTAATTCTTTGGAGGATGATACCTCAACACTATCAACCAAATTAGGGTGTGTATCTTGTTATGAATATTTTCCACTTTTTTAGATTATGTCAGACACCATTCAGGTGTGATTCACATGGCCTTGTCAAGGTATTTTTCCATAATTGAATGAATCAAGAATATATTAAATGGAAATAATTTATATATATATGACATGTCCTAGTTAGTTATATAACAATTCTTAATGGTTACCTTTATATTATAGAATAAATCCATGATGCACCTTTTCCTGATTATTGAAAAGTATTAGAATAAACCAATATGATTATTAAATGGAATGAGTATCAAATGGACTATATTAAATAATTATAGTATTATAATGGTAATATTGCATAAGTATATTTTTATCATTGTAGGAATGGTTAGACTTGAGCTAGCCTGGGATTCATAATGGAATGACATGAGCACTTAGAGGACATCATTCTAACTCAAAGAGTTGGTTTCTAAGGGAGATAATCACATTAGAACATGGTCCTTTTCTATTAGAAGATTCTCGACATGATGTAGTTGTATCCCTTCAATATTTATCTTTATGCTAGGATTCCTTGGATACACTCCTTATAACCATCTTAGTGCCTTTGGGCATGCAATTCTGAGGATTCATGTAATTAGTCCCTGTCATTCGTAGCCTATGATTATTCTGGATGAGATCATGGAATCTATTAGACTTATTTATAGTGGAATTCCTCATGTGTTCCCCTTCAATTAAACTCAGACACCATTATAGATAGATTTTATGAGTTATTACTACGTGTTTGATGACCCTTAAGGTTGATGATGCCTTGGTAACACCATAGATCCTCATTATTATTAGTATGTTCTATTGTAGTATTCTTGAAAAATTTACATTTTTAATCTATATGGAGTAAAATTAAATGAAATATTTAAATGATTTAATTTTTAAGGACATTTCCAACTGAGATTAAAGAAGGTATGAGTTATTATTTTCACCAATATTTACAGTTATTTATACATAAACATTATTTTAGTTTATATTCATAGAATATATTATTATAGATTTATTTGGTAGTGGCCTACTGAGATTTAACTTAAACCCTATTGGGGCAGTCATTAGTTCCCAACCAGATTATATGTTTACAGTTACGGACAATGGGAAGTGTCACACCTTGGAAGTCTGACTTTATTAGGATGGAGTAGAAGATGACTGGGCTAGTGCTCAAGATTTGAGGATATTTTTTGTTATTTTATCCTTTTGTTTATATTTTATCGTACTGATTGTATGTTTCCATGTAAACCTATTTTCTTTCCTTATAGAGACATTAAATTACATCATCATATTTTGTATACGATACTATTTGATTTTTAGTTGATTATTATTTATAGATGTATGTGATTACTTATACTAACAAATTATTTATGTTTCCTTTTCTTTTTATGTACATATTATTATTTATATCAATGTGCTCCACTCTGACATGAGGGAACAGATACCCCACATACACATCCTAGACATCGCTACTTGTTGGTAGCCTCTGGCATATGTGGAGGTGTGTTTAATTCCATGTGTCCAATTAGGTTTAGAGAACCTTTGAGTGGAACCCGATCAAGAATGTCTCCCCTTGAATTTTTATACGTTGTTAAAATATGAAATTTGTCTGAAAAATAGATTAAAATATATATTTTAATGATTATTTATTTAGTTTTTATTGAAAAAGATATACATTTATATGGATAATTAAACTTCATCCATAGAAGGCCTTTAAATAAGAAATTAAATGTTTTACTCAATTATTATCAAAAATATAACAAAATGTATTTAATTATATTTCTTATATTTAATGTATGAAAATATAAAAGGAATGTTTCCATATTTGGGATAAACTATTCCCATAGAGACCATGTATCAAAATTATAAAAATTCCACAATGGATCGCACATGGATCCAAGATCAACTCCAAGTTGAACCTGCTATAAAGAGTCTAAGATGTTGCATTATTGAAGTGGTTGTAAGTAAATATTTGATCAATCACATGATTGACCATGTTATCCAAGTGACCACATATCTCAATTTACTATGAGTATTAATCAATCATAAGAGTAAAATTGACCAATTTTGTGAATACCAATCAACTACATGTTCATTGTGACAGATCATACCATCTGACTAGTTGTAATTAAAAATCCTAAAAAGGACTCAATTAACCACATTAATGGTTACAATTTATCATTAGACCTAATAGAGCACATGGGTAGTACAATCAAAAATTACTTTCTTTTATTAGATCGATTTACAGACTAATCAAAATTCTTTCCATGGTGATCAAAATTTAAAATCCTAACCTAAAATCAAAATAAAAACCATTTCTACTAGGTCTATCAAATCACGTAAAGACCATACAAACAATATAAATGTAAATAATATAATTTTGGAAGGAATTGAAGTTTATGAGGGGAATTTCAGGAAATAGATTTAATATTTTATATGCATATCTGAAGAATCATGACCCTCAAAGTTATACATATGATGATCATCCAAGGAAGAATAAATTGATCTCACAACACTAAATGAGAGGAGGAATAAGACACACATTGATATTAATATACCCCCACCACCATTAAAAAAAGTATTCAAACCATGGCCTTCATCCTTTTCTTGATAAACATATTATTTTTTTATTGTTTTTTCATTTTAATTTAAATTAATTATGTTGTTGTTCGTTATTTTAATTTTATTATCCCATGTTTTTATATATTTACACCATTGTTAATTTTTTTTTCTTTTTAATATTACATCCATGATAAAATGATATCCTGAGGATTACCAATTAGATTAAAACTAGTGAACTAGACTCCATGAACATGGTCATTTCTTTTCAAATTTTTTTGGAGAATTTGGGTGTTTGAAGAAATAAAGAGAATATTGTAGCTCATATTCATCCATACCTCATTTTATTTCACACTAATAAAAACCATATCCTTTACCGCTCTCCAAATTAGATATGAGTAATTAGGATTGGTATTTTTAGTAGTGGATGGACTGAGGATTTTGACTGCATAAATAGAGTGTGGTGTTGATCACTTTGGGATTCATCCTGACTGAAAAGTCTATTAATGCATTATAAGTTGTGGGGAAGTGTGTATACATATTAAATATATAATTAATAGGTTATATATTCAATTATTTAAGGAAATATAAGATTATTATGATTAATATATTGGTGCCTCGTTAATTTTATACATTTTTTCAGGCATTTCATTTATATTTCTTGTTTTGTGAATGAAACTCCACCTATCTTCCAACTTCCAAATCCAATAAAATCAGTTATAATTTGCTAGGATATTTATTTCACTTGGCTAACATCATGAGAGATGGACCTAGTCATCAACTAGGCTATATTCTATTAGTTTTAAAAATTATATATGTTTGGACCATGATTGTGATTGTATCATTATATCCCCTTTTGAGGATCCAATATGATTTTTATTATTATTTTTACACAATTATAAAAAGTGAGATTGGTTTATTTTTCATTTTTTGGTTTTCATCATTAAAATTTTCCATTATTTCTGCCTTCCATTATTTTTCTTCTCAAACCTAGGATAATCTTCATAGGG
This sequence comes from Viscum album, assembly GCA_963277665.1. NCBI lineage: Eukaryota > Viridiplantae > Streptophyta > Magnoliopsida > Santalales > Viscaceae > Viscum > Viscum album. Next base: position 716,150,056 of record OY728138.1, on the reverse strand, counting down.
TTTACATTTAATAATAAATTATCACCAATTTTATGCCGAGAACAAAAATATTGATAGAATCACTACTGAGGTCCTAGAACCACACTTGACTTAATTATTTAATAATGTATAATCTATCTTCTCATAGGATCCCAAGGATAAGAGTTTTCAAGGATAATAAAAAAGGAACATTTAGTACACACCAATTCAAGGGATTATAAACAATAATACCTTGAATTATAATGACTATAAATAAAAATCCCCTAAACCTTCCAAAATATGAAAAGGAAACACTAAATAAGATTCAAGGAAACATTAACTCCACCATACCTTTAGAAGAAAAAAAATAAGGAACAAAAAAGAGATCTGAGGGAGTTAAAGGAAATAATGTCTATGATAACCACCTCCCTCCAATCACTTATAGAGAAAAGATAAAAATAACTTGAAAAAAATATTCAAGAGATGATTTTACAAGATGAACAAGAAATGAAACCATATATAATATCAATAGTGATGGTAGAGAGAGTTTTTTACGAACAAGAAAATATAATAATGTTTACAAATGAAAACAATATTTCAGTGGTTATACACTTTCAAGACTATTTCTAAGGTGATATAATTGAGGAATATTCATTACAATAAACCATTACTTGTCTAATTTTAGTGATAATCTTCTTTAAACTACTATAACTTATACTATAAATGATAAATTAGAATATTTCTTATAGGATCTAGATATTAATGACTGAGATGTATTCTTTGTGGTAAAATTTAGTGAAATGAAAGAATTTTCACTATTTCCTACATCCAAAATATAAAACATCCATGATTATTCACATTTAAAATTATAACAACAAGCTAAAAATAATGAGGGGAATATATTTACTTTGAATACAACTCACATAGATTATATTGAACATGTAATTCATTCCAATTTCCCATGTTATAAAACTAAATATTTAGTATATTTTTTTACCTTGAAATAATTATTAATAACCTATGGAATGAACTATAGAATATCATTGATATATAGACTTTGATAAATGGATTTTTTAGTAGGGTGAATAGTCAAAGAGGAGATTGATGAATAATATTTTGATAATATATTGAAATCTGCCTTGGAGGATTTGAAAAGGATCCCATAAATGTAACATTAATAATATTTTAAGGAAATATAGTGTTAGAAGATGAAGATGAATTACCATTTGTCTATCATAATGAAAAAGAAGACCAAGATAATACCTTTGAGGGGGAGAGTTTTAATTTGAACATAAATTGTATTAATTTTTTACAATTTGAATTTTTATATTATTTTTAGTTTAGCCTATTGGAATAGTATTAATATGGTACCCACTTGATTAATAATCTATAATAGTTATGGAAGTGGAGTACCTATAAATAATTCTTACACCCCTATTTCATTAGATACACTACACCAATCAGGGATTCACATGATGTTCTATATAAAAGGGGATCTATTTTTAAAGTGTAAGGATAAATAAATTAAAAAGTAAAGGATGTGGTGTTTTATATATCAAAAACCCCCACCCTATATCAAATTGGGGATTATTTCAAATCTTTCAAGCTTTGGGGAGTGTAAATAAAGTCCCTATGGGGAGGAAGAAACCTAACACTCTTTCCCTTTCTCTTTATTTTCTGTATTGTCTTTACATTATTAAAAAAATGTATTATATTTTAAGATTTCTTTATATATGATTAATCTAAGTAGGAAAAATTTTGTTAGGATATCTCAAGGTTTAATATAGAGCATCTAGAAGATATCATAACTCTAGACTTTTACATAATAAACACCAGGTTGTTTCAATTCTATTTTAACTAGTTAAATCACTATAATTTCATTGAATTACTATTGAAATTTAAAAGTAAAGAGATTAATAAGTGTGGGGGTATGATTCAATCCTATTTTATATTACTTTAAAATCCTTAAGGTATTTTTTCAGAATTTTTTAAAAAATATACTTTCTTCTTATTTTATGTTTTTTATTTTTAGCTTATTTTTAGAATATGAAAATTGAATTTAACTATTGTACTGTATAGTGTATATTCTCATGCAAGTTATAAGGATTAATTGGTTTTGAAATTTTTAGAATTGAATGATTATTTGGATAATTGTCCACTATTTTCATGGATAATTGGTTTTGAAAATAAGAAAAGGAGTACGATAGAATAATAACACGAGGAAACTATATTTTTGAACACAAACCTAAATAACTTAACCATTATGAAATAAAATAATATAGTGTTCCAATGAAAATATATATTTAAATATATCCATTCAAACTACTATATAATTGTTAATTCCTAGCCTAAAATTACACTTTGATTCATTTATCACCTGGTGTGTGAGAAATAAAATTCATCATTAAATTTAATAAACATACATGGATTATAAAATTTCAATAAGTGCCTAATTTTTATAAATGAATTCATTTATCTAAGGGTAATGTTAAACCCAAAATAATAATAGGTAAATTAACATATAAAAATATCATTTGATTTGTATCAAGGAAGTTTTAAATGGAACATCAATTAGAAACCTTGGGTAGACTGGTTTTTTGAAGTGACCCTCATTAAATTTTTAATTACACTGAAATTTAATCATTCTACACTCATAAAACTATATATTTTACTAAATTGAAATGAATAAAATATATTAAATTCATATTTGAGTCTTTAAATTTAATATAATGTATAGATCATTACATTCTTTTAATTTTGGTGTATTTTTTAATCTAGGAATGAACATAATTTTATTACGAAGAATTCATTATATTTCTCATGAGTGAAATATTATAAGTTTGGGGAGTTATTAGAGTCAAATTTTTGGTATTTAAAAAAAATTAATTAATGTAAAATAACCCCTAATCTAAATAAAATCAAATAAATAATTTAATTTTGATACTTTGAAAAAATCTGAACATTATTTAGAAAATTTATTAAAATATAGTCTGTAATGATTCATTATTTTGATTTTAATGATCAAGTAATTTATGTTCTTATAGAATTGGATTTTATTTTTCAAAGGATTTATAATGTTATTTTAATTTTTTTTATTCAATTCCTATAATTATTAGAAAATTGAACAATTATTTCTATTTTCTCTATTATAGTTCTTAAAATAGAAAAATAATGTGACTAGATTGGGATCGACCATGACTCGATCAACCATGTGTGAAATATAATGTTTTTAAATTATATGAAATGTAATAAAGTCAATCAAAAATACCAGAACTATTTTCAATTCAAAATGTATGACTTTATTCAGTCTCATAGATAGATTTTTAGTCTATCTGATAGATATATCATTATTCAATCTGAAGGAAAATACACATCATTAGTCTAATGGATCAGATTGAATAACAATAATTTTATATTATATATACATTAAAAAATTCTACATTTGTTAAAAAAATAGTTTTTATTAAAAATCATTATAAAACACTTGGGATATATAAGGATAGTAAAATAGAGTTTTAAGAAATTGTTTTTTTTCTATTTTCAAAATGAAGGAATGAAAAATTAAAAAGTATAAATTTTAACTATACAATATTCCTTTTTTGGGAAAGTAGAAAACACAACCCATAAAATCAAATACTATTAACATTGAAATAATTACAACCCATTGTTTTTTTATTTTCATTATAATAAATATCTTCCATTTACATACCTTAAATATTCCTAAGTTGATAAAAAAATAATTATACATGATCTTGTAGTAAATATTAATTCGGATTCTACCCATAAATTAATTGTCCCCTTTAAATACATTTCTCCCTTTTAGATTATTTATCCCCCATTAGATAAATTCTCTCCATTCTGATTTTCAAAATGAACATGAAAAGTATACTGTATAACTTTGGACTCAATGCCAAGGATCTAAAAAAGATTTATATACCTATAAAATTTTTGAGAATGGCGAGACATGGAAATAATAATATTTATTGAATTTATATTATGAATAAATGTGGAAGAAATAAGATTATTCTTATATAAATATTCATGGTGATAAATATAATAATTAATCAAATAGAATTACGATCTAATCCATGGATAATAAATTATGCTATAGCTAATTCAAGATAGAGTGTTTAGTGAGAATAAATCAATGAATCAAGAAGTCTTATCACATCATAGTGCATGTGATCATGAAAAATTAGATGGAATTTTTGAATGAACTATGTTCATAAGATTTCATTGAGTTATTTAATGAATGAAATACCCATGTCCTAAGGGTACTGAAAATGGAAACCTTGACCTTGATTTAAGGAATATGTAAAAGAAAATTCAAACTTGGAGAATATCTTCCTATTTTATAAAGAAGATATTCTATTTCCATATTAAAATGAGTTTCTAAATAAGTTATGGAAACAAATAATATTCAATATACCTTAATTATAAATGATGTTGAGGAGAAAAGAAACTGATACCTTAAACACTATTATTCCTTGAACAAACCCATCCAGTCAAAGGGTTGTGATAACCCTATATTGTACTTATATAAGAACACATTCAATACCAATGATGAAGAATTAGGATAAGAATAAAGAGGCATATGATAAAATGAGTTCATAGAAATTGGTCAACTAATGTCTGTCAAAACGGTCTGAGAGGAAGAGTAAGGCCAGTGTATTTGACATAAATACATAGTGAGGATTTGAGGTCATACACAATGGTTCATGGAAGATCCATTTAAGGGCTGTGTAAGGACATTCAGACCAATCATAGGGATTGAGATATGGGAGGAAACATGATTCAGTATAAAGCTAGTGGAAATTGTACAAATTTTTATAAATACCCTCCTATTAGATTATCAATCCCATGGTGAATTATTTTTGAATCATAGTGGGAGACCATGACATTGTAACTAATGGTCTAGGGCCATAGTGAATGTGGTCAGGGCCATGCCCAAAAATGGTATTTCTCATATCTTTCATATTTTTACTCAGAACTATATGAAATAGTGTTGATGCCCACAAAATGATAATTTTAAATTTTATGATCCGTGAAATACTTGAATCGTAGGATTAATTTTCTTTAAAATATATTGGAAGAAGCATCATTGATACTTTTATATCATACAACTTGTTTATACGGATAATATGACCCCCCCAAAATACATAAAATTGCATGACACTAGGACCATCACATGGTTTGATTTGGCATTCCATATGATCTAATAATGATCACATCAATACACCTCATTAAATAATTACTATCATAAAAATCCATATCTGACAACCTACACTTTCAAATGAATCTATTCTGATAATCTCCTCAATTATATGAACCTCTATCAGATTGGATTATCAAATCATGCTAAATTTCAATCAACAACCACTGGTAAATTTGTTAAACCCACTAAAAAATATAATCTAAAAAATTTGGAAGCATCATGTGATGGAAGTTACATTGATTCTCATGTGATGGTCTTATAAACCTCACGTAATCTGTTCAAAGATCACGAGAGATCCCCTATAGCATGTTGTTTATGCCATGTGAATTCTTTTGGGCATGGAACCTTCATCATGAGAAGGCCCTCAGAAATTTCCATTTGATAATGTGATTATCAAATTGATAATAAATAGGAAAATTATGGTATTAATTAGAACTAAATAATAAAATTTGAAATAATGTGGTACTATTAATCGAATAAATGTTACATTATTTTTAATGTGAATGTGTAGTATTCCTTGTGTGATCAGTCCATTGATCATGTGAACACCCTTTGACATAATACATAGATCTCTTTATGTTCCTTCGATAGGTCAATTTTATCTAGTTAAGGGCTCTAAACATTCACTCTTTGATCATGAAAAATCCTCTTCAATGGGAATTCTGGTCTTTTGAACACTCCCAAACATATCCGCCTCATGTTTTGAAGGTCATTTTACATGTAAAATTGAATATGTGAATGATTTTTAAAATCCATTGGTGAAATAAATAGATAAATGGTATTGGGAAATCATTTTAAATATTTATCATGTGTAAAAACAATGATGTGATTGATTAACCATGACAAGTTTAGATGATTCAAATGACATGATTCTATCTCCACCGGTAGAAGCCCATATATATGATTTACACACTGTATAAAGTGGTGTAGATATGGCGTAGTGAGTCATATAAATCTCCCTATTGTAATAAAAATGATAGGGGTGACATAATTTCAATGATAATAGAGTATTTCTTACAGAAATGATCTAATAAATCATCAGAGTCTTCCACCCCATAATCCTAGGGAACAACTTAAGGGATTAAACAACATATATATACTCTTCGTGTGATTATCCTATTTATTGTGGTTTAGACTTATGGTATATCTTCCATATCATTTAAAGGATGTTATATATTTAGACATGGTCACACAAGGTATCAACATGCTAATTAAAGATGAAAATTGATAAATTTATGTGATAAATGATGAAAAAAGATGAAAACATTATCCAAAGATGGATATGTTGATTTTTATGTGATGGGTTCATCCTCTTTGTATGAAATATTCATTGTTCATGTTGTAATACCCATAAATTTCATCTAGATCGTGTGATAGCACCCAGACAGCTCATCTATGTTATGTGAATACCTTTGGATACATCATCAAAATGATGAAATGTCCTATAAAAATAATAGCCAAGTCATTCGAAGTCCACTAAATTTGTTTCCCAATATAAAATGTCTCCCTTTTCCATGTCTGCAATGATCATGTGAAGGATCCTTAAACTTGTTAGATTAATCATGTGGGAATCCTATGACATGTCTACTTTCATCATGTGAAGAACCTTTGACTTGTAATCCTTTTCATATAGAATCCCGCATATAAGTCAATTTAATTATGATGCATCCCTCAGGAATGTCTTCCTATTTCATGAAAGGAACATAGGACATGTCATCCATGACATGTGGTGTCCCCTAGAAAAGTCAACTTGATCATGTGAAAATCATTAGATATGTCATTTTTGATCACATAAAGTACATTGGAAATGTCTCCCATGATCACATTAATCACCCTAGACATGTCTGGAAGACACCCCAAACATGTCAGGTAGACACCCCTTATATTTTTGGAAGACACTCCAGACATGTCAAGAATACACTGCTAGACATTTCATCCATGTCTAGCAAGAGTAGTTGTGCATTTTCCCTCGAACCATGCAAACTCTCATCCATAAACCTTTGGCTATGTCTCCCCTTTACAAGGGGTGTGACATTAAGGGTTTAGGGTTACACACCCATGTGTTACAATTCATTTCATGCTCCCAAAAATGCCACCATTTCACACCAAAAATATTCAATAGACCATTCACATTCATCAACTCTATCGATACATCATCGGATATAGAATGAATATATAATATTGGAATTCATACTAGTATAAGCCCCTAAAATTCACAAACCTTAGGGATTGATAATGATAATCCCTTCAAGTGTAATCACCTATCCCAACCAAATAGTGGGTTAGCACTTTTCAACTATGATAACTCTGATTCCTATCTAGTATGGATAAGCAAGATGACTTCCTAAGGCCAAAAATCCAATGGGAATTTATCTTGGTATATGTCACTTTATATTAAAATTACTGTGGATCATAGAATGGAAATTTTCCTAGGAGTCCATTATCCTTCCTCATATGTAAGTGGATAGATGTTGGGTTTATATACAGGAATAATCTTGAGAATAATCCATGTCCATGCCCCCATGTACTATAAACCCATCAGTGGGTTAGGGACAAATTGAACTATGACGACAGTAATTACTAATATAAGTAGTATATATGGACACCTTCCTAAGGCTCAAGATCTAGATAAAATTCCCCATTAGGGCCTCTATAGTGCATACTTCCTATATCTATATGCAAAGAGTTTTATCACTTAATATCCCTTGTTTCTAAAACAAATCATGACTCACATGTGCTTAGGTATTGGAAATGATCATATCACTAGAATAATACCCCCCCAACCAATGAAAACATTGTGTGTAAGCCCTGTTCAGTGGCATGATATGACTGCCTTCATATAGTGGAATCCACCATAGTGTAATCCCCAAATGAATTTTCATATAGGTAACATCCGGGGAAATAACCCTCAATAGAATTAATTATCTGATATCTCCCATCAGAGGGTTGAGGGAAGATTGAACTATGATGACTATGATTTTGGTTATTACAAATATATATCAGAATACTTTCTATGTTGTGATCTCTATACATGGTGACTAAGTACCCTCATATATTTCAATTCTATATAACGTTAAACATAACATCTTTGACTTAAACAAACTACATGGGTTTTGATTACTATTATAAAGATGATACGTATAAAACCTCATGAATGTTCAATACCATATTTGAGAAATTATTTGCCTCTCTAGAAGGTAGTAAAGTAATTAATTACTAGTTATATAGATTAAAAATATAACAACCTATCCATTACTAATCAGTAATGATAACAGGATGGAGAACCTTGTACACATAAAGATGGTTTCATTAATTGAACCACATTGACATATAAAAGTATTCTACACCGGACCATTTTATTAGGGTTACAATTCCCATATTGGTATCTAGATGAGATTAATGAAAAGATCATAAATTTATCACATTCTGTGTATAGAAAATAATTCTCCTCAAAATTTGGAAATGATACCAACCTTTCATTTACTAAAATAATGTGATTTCCAAAGTTTTGTTGGTCTTGAAACCCCAATGAATATCACCATTTGGAAAGATTTATGGATTAATTATAGATATGGGATCCTCTGGGTATTTTTATGAATATATCCTACTTATTTCATTTATTGTTAAACTATAATGATCCCCTTATAATCAACCATAAAAACTGAATATCCATATGAAACAAAAATGGTGAACCCAATGTGAATCTCTCAAATGATAAAAATAATCTGTTGACTATCATTTGGGCCATTTTTTCGCATCACCAATGCAAACAGAAATTGTGCGGTTATTGTGAAATCATTCAATAAGAAAATAAAACTTGTTTCCCCTTGTAATAGTCCATTCTCACCATAAAAATTAATCATGAGGAAAAGTTTCTAACAGAATACGAGAAAGGACAATTGTATTATCCATGCATAGCTGATTGGTACTGTTTCACACTTCCGATGATTCACTGAATAGTGACCTTGTTACTTGTTGGATTTGGGGTAATAAAAACTAATCTCACAAATATATTTACATGATATCTCATCTTCCTTGAAAAAATGTTCTAGAACATCAACTACAGTAGTAACCTTTGTGGGATGGAAAGAAACCTATCCCACATGACACCTTCAACTATGGGTGCCGAACATGATTGATTGGGAATTAAACTTTATTGGTATGATACCAACCCTAAAGGATGCACATATTGGTATTTCAATTCTGAATCTATAAATTCCATATACATTGGGGAAATATTTTAGGAAAGTAATGGAACCTATTGACACCACCAATCACTTCAAAATCTTATACTTGGACAAAAACAATCAGCACCTTCCTCGCATAAATACGGTGGATAAAAAAGATAACTAGAAATGAATACCTGTTCAGGAGATACATAGGAGGGATCCTGCCAACATCCATCATCTGTGTCATCCTTTCAATTCCCCTCAGTCACCTGCTACTAGAACTACCCAAAACAATTTCCTGGACACTCATGCATGGGTACTATGGAGGTCTCACTGGGCATAGAATGATGTGGATAAATGGGAGTGAGATAATATCTCTAATTCCACATACAAATCCCATTGGTATATTATAGTGGTGACCAATGAGATTTCTTGTATCCCTACTAACTCGGATCAAGTCTTCATTCATATTCTTACAACAAGCATTGTAGAGGCACATATTCCTTCCCCCCATGCATGATTCCCACTAGCATATTTGTATGGAACAAAGAGGACATGTGTGGGCTTATATCCTTGCATCAATCAAATAAATATTCCTATATATCTTGGAGAAAAATAATGTATAGTCCTATATTCTTTCAAACACTTTTCCAAAGGGTCACTACATTATAAATATAGTAGAAGATATCCTCTGGTGTATTAATGCACTTGTACAGATAAATGGAAAAGCATGTATTCCTATCCCAATTGCATTAGTAGCATATCGCCACGATCAGTACAAATAGGTGGATACTCTAGAGTAAGTGTACATTCTTACTTATATTCAGGAGTATTAATGGAATATTATTGTAATGGATGAGGCACATGATTGAGATTACAACCGAATTCAAAATAGGGCTCACCTAATCAGTTTGGAACATGCCTTAAGATAGGTGCAGATTCTTGTCGAAAAATATGATTGGAATATTCCAAAGGTACATAACCATTCTCATATCCCTACTCAAACTAAGGTTCATTAGTTCAATATGGAAATAACCTCATAGCTAGCTCATATCCATCCCATTGTAGCTACTCATCATATTCCAGTAGCAAACTGAATCCAGGATCATATCCCTTCATTATATTAATGAATGAATCCACTATCATCTCTTAGAGTCTATATAAGATGAATATTGTATCCCTTATCTCATTTTATAGGTCCATCAGTGTATAATAAATATGAATGCACATTTAAACCGGGATCATACAACTAATTCATCATAGATAGACTTGTATATTCCCGAAACCACCCACATGTAGCCTCATATTCCTATAGATTATAAATATGATCATCAGCATACTCCATCATCTTCTTTATAGTGGGCTCATATCACTACAAAAAATGGTTATCAACATATTTCATAAACCTTCATGTTGCAGGATTATAGAGACCACACCCCCAGTTTCCCGGAGCCAGTTCCTTACTAAATTACATTAGAATAATAAAATAGGAATTTGTATCCTGAATTAGTTAATGGTTTAGTATTTTTGGAAAAATAGATACAAACATAAGTGTTACATTTTAACATTGAAATAAAATGAATTATATAAATTCCATTTGAGACATTCAAAACACTGATATTATCCCTATAAGTCATTCATAATATTCATCTTCACATCAATGGAAAAAAATAAAACATAAGAAATGGGTGAATAAAATCCAATTAATTAATTACATAATAAAACATAACCATGGATATTCTACTAGTTGAATAATCACACAGACCATCAATTACTAGTTTCATAATGAGGGAATGAATTACTCTAAAAATCTAAAACATACCATAAAGGCCTCGACCAAGACACCATACATAATGGGTATAAACCTAGTCTAGTTTGTCTAAGTTTATCTAAATTCATATGAAATGTAAATATCATTCCCAATCTATAAACATAATAAGAACCCACTTTGAGTATTATAGTGATTGGTATCAAGATACCACATACAGAGTCAAAATTATTATAAATAATTTAATAAAATACAATGGATGATAAAAATAAGATATAAAACTCATTAAAGAATAAAATTCCTCATAGGTGTTGAGTTCAATAAAAATAATCTAATAAAATCATCGAATAATTATTTAGAGAAATAGCCTTTTCACTTTACAAAGAAGAGTTCTTTTGGAAAAATCATTTTTATTTGTTATAATTTTTTGTTTAAATATGAAAATGAAAAAAATAGTTTTTCATGAAAAAATTAATGATTTTATAAAAATAATGGTGTCAAAAAATAGAATATGAATGGTACTTGAAAATGGGTAAGAAATCAAGATGGTTCCTTTAATCGAGCTTGCGTATTGGGAAGAATTGTTATGGGTACCATGGAAAACATGTATTTCTTATAAAATAAATATGAAATGATTTGGAAACATGATATTTGACGGTATAAACATAATTTATAAAAAATATATAAAAATAATGAATAATTACATTGTTTTATAGAGTAATAAATCATAACCTGAATGAAAATAGAGGTTTGTGAAGAAAACCCTTACATTATGTCTAAATATGTTATGCACTTGACCTTAATGTTTGGGATAATCAAATTAAATCTATTAACTAATTAATTTATAAACTTTTATAAATTTATTATATTCATTATTATTTTATTAATTTCATTAATGGCCTTATTGATGAGTTATAGAGATTAATTTCATGATTTTGGATCATTCATATTCTTGGTTTTCATGATTGGTTTTCTTGTTTATAAGTAATGGATCTCATTTAAAATTAGTATAATTATAGAGCATTGGAATTATATTTGATTAATAAAACTAAAAAAGTTTAAATTAATATATATATATATATCTCTCTTTTTGAAATATGGTATGAGTATGAATCATTATATAAGGTATTTAGTGATAATTGTTTTGATTAATACGTCTGTTATTTATCATCATGAACTCATTTTGTTTTATTGTTTAGTATTATGTAAATATTGTAAATCTAGAACATAAAAAGGGTTTAAATATAAATGTTAAAATATTTTTAATACATTAAAATTTATTAATGAATATCTTGGAATAAATTAATGTAAAATGAAAACATGTCGACCTCAAAGGTGATAAAACAACACTTCACAGACAGTGTTTCCATTTTTATAATAAAAGAGAGAGGAGAAGCTAATTGATGATGGATTATTTCATTAGCATAATGAAATAATAGTATATCTATTTAAATATTGATATAAATATATTTTTATGAGGTGAGGGTAGGAGAGCGTAATATAAAAAAATAAAAGGAAAAGGAAAATGAATATGATTTGTAACTCTTGAATTATCCTCTTTAAGAACCTCCTTAAAGGGATTGATTTTGGTGAATTTCATGAAAAATGGAGCTCCTAGTAGGGTGGGTCTTGGTAAGAGGATTGGGTAGAAATTTGACAATGATCAAATCTTATAAGGTGTGAGGATAAGGGTTGGTGAGGGTGGTATTTATAGTGGAGGAGATCAGTGATTTTTGAATATATTATTCATTTTTTATTATTTTGGATCAAGATTATAAATAGTTTGAGTGTTATCATAAAATATAATAAATTAATTAAGGGAAGTTCGTTATTATGGTTCTTAAATATGTGAAGAATCAAGGCATAGTGTTTTTAACTTATAATGTATTTATACCATAAATTTCTATATATTACCATTCACCAAAATTTAACGTGTTTTAGAAAAATCGCAAAAATTATTTCTAACCATTTTTATATTTTTATAATTTAAAAATTAACCCCATTTTATGATAGTAATTTTACAAATATATGAAATTTAATTTTTAATTTAAATCATAATTTACTCGAAATATATAGATTTTAAATTTATATCTGATTTTATAGCACTTTTAATAATTAACTATGGTCTCATAAATTATCCAAAAATCATAAGACAACAAAATATTGACTTATTAAAAAATTTAATGTATGTTAATTTTCAATGAAATTATTTTATTGATTATAAAATTATAATTAATAATTAATGACTAACAAAAATACCTGCACTTAATTATTAATTTTTAAATTATTCACTTACTTATACTAGGATATAATTATATCATACATTAATTTATAAGAATACTACATTTTATTTAAAAAACATGGGTGAGGCTACTATTCATTCATATGGTTTACTATTCATAAGGTTTATATTACTATTTTAAAGTTCATGTTACTATTTTATCATCATAGGTTTCTTAACTTCTAGAAATACCTATTATTTCATTCATTATTCATTTATAAAAAAATTATTATTTTTTCTAGGTGATTTTATTTTATATGTACTATATGAAATAAACATAAGAAGGTAAATATAATTGATTGAATTCTAGTTCATTAAATTCTCCTCTCCGACAAAAATGACTTCCCTGATATTTACATATTGTCACCCTATAAGAAGATTTGGGTAGTTATTCATCATAAGCTCTTAATTTTCCCATGTATCCTCTTCAATTTTATGATTTTTCTAAAGTAACTTTACCAATGGAGACTTTTGATTCTTCGAGACCAGTTCTTTTGTGTTTTCAATCTGGATAGTATTTTTGCAGTAAGATAAACCATTTTCTAATTCTATTCTTTAATATGTGAGTACATGTGTTGGGTCTGGCATGTACTTCCTTAAAAAATATACTTGGAACACATCATGCACTTTAGAAATCTAGGTATCATTTCTAAATGATAATCCATAGCTCCAATTCACTCCAAAATTTCAAAAGGTCCAATATTCTTGGCGATCAGTTTCCCTTTCTTCCCAAATCATATAACACCCAACCATGGGGATACTTTTGAAAAACATGTTCTCCAATTGGAAATTCCAAATCCTTCCTCGGATTATTGGTATAGACCTTTTTCATACATTGATCTTTTTTTGTGGGTTTGAATAGTCTTTACTCTTTTTGTTATTTACTCCACAAGCCATGGACCCACATGCTTCCTTTCACTAACTTCATCATAACAAGTATGTGTATGAAATTTTTTCCATAAAATTATTCATATGTTACCATTTGAATAATTTAATTGAAACTATTATTATAGGAAACAATACCAAAGGTAAAAAATAATCCAATATACCTTTAATGTTAAGTGTTCATGATCTCAACAAGTAATCTGAAGTTTGGATTGTTCTTTCTGACATCCCAACTATTTGAGGGTAATAATTAGTTCTCAAATAAAGCTCGGAATCTAATTAATTTTGAATACTTTTCCGTAATTTTAATTTTAATTTTGGATCATTATTGGACATAATTGAGGGCGGTTCTCTATAAAGTATTAAAACATCATTAATATAGACCATTATAAGGTGTTAAAATGAAAAATACTCCCTTATAATGAGAGAATGTGCAGTTTTGGTCAGTCGATCAATAATCACCCATATTGAACCATTATTTTTTGGAATTTTGTGTAATCCAATAAAAAAATACATGCTGATTTCTTCCCTTTTCTATGTAGTAATAGGTAGAGGTTTCAAAACTCTTCTAGGATGTTTTCTTTCAAAATTAAATTGTTGACAAAATAAATATCTTGATACATAATCATAAATTTCACACTTCATGTTATCTAATAGAAAATTTTACTTCAAATAACTATAAATCATAGTGCTAAAAAGGTGTATAGAGAAATTATAACTATGGGAATCATCCAATAACTCCATTTTTATCTTGGGTATAGATGGCACACAAATACTCTTACCAAATTATAGAATTCCACTCTCATACTGGAATCATTCCAACATCCCATTATTCACAACATTAATTTTATTTTGAAGATTCTAATTATAAGGAAAATAACATTTTATCCTTTCCAATAATTTTGTATTGGAGACAGATTTAAAAAGTAATGATGTTTCACATTCCTTGAAAGTCACTATATCTATCTTTCCTAGATCCATGTACACAAGGTCCATGTGAATCCTCATATTGTTTAGAACTCGATGATCATTCATTCTCAATGCATCAGCTACCTTATTCTCTTTCCTAGGGTGGTAGTTTATTGAAAAATCATAATCCATGAGTATTTCAAGACACCACCTTTTCCACATATAGAGTTCTTTCTATGATGATATATATTCCATGCTCTAATGATCGGTATATATCTCACATATTTATCCCTACAGAAATTGTCTCATATCTTTAGAGTAAATATTATAGCTACAAACTCAAGATCAGGATTTGGATTGTTATTCTCAAGAATTTGTAAGTACCTTTATGCATAGGAAATAACATTGTCATTCAACATAAGGAAACACCTGAGTCCTTTCTTTGATGCATCCCTAAAAATCACAAATCTTCCATTTCTTGATGGTAGAGTAATCATAAAAGCCTTCAATACTCTCTTATACAATTCATTAAAACATTATTTATATTACTTTTTCCATATGAACTTGTCCAATTTACTAGTAATCTTGGTTAAACATTTATCTAGTGGGAAAAGTTCTGAACAAAATGCTAATAATAATATTTTAAACCAACAAAAACATTTTACCTTAGTTACGGTTGTTGGGGTAGGTTATTCCTAAACTTCCTTTGTTTTCATATCATCAACTGAGATTCCATCCTCTAAGAAAATATGGCTCTGAAAAAGACTGATTGAAGAAAAAATTCAAACATTCTAAATTTTCCATATAATTCATTTCATCAAAGAGTCTTATAAACAATCTGTGTCTGATTCTGATGGTATTTTTAGCATTTGTAGTATATGCATATATCAACAATAAATTCCACAAAAATGTCTTTATTATATTCCAAGAAAACTTTATTCATTGGATATATGAAAATGGAGGGTGAATTATGCAATCCAAATGGAATTACATTATATTTTTAATGAGAAGTCCTTGTTCTAAATGATGTCTTTGTAATATCTTTCTTCTTCTCATTCAACTGTTGATTTCTTAATTGATGATCAATCTTAGAAACATATTTAGCTCCATAAATTTGATCTAATAAATCATCAATGCAAGGAGGGGGATACTTGTTCTTTATTTTAATATCATTGATTTCAGTATAGTTAATACACAGCCTCAGGGATACATATTTGTTCTAGAGAAAGAGAATAGGGACTCCCAATAGAAAAAAACTGGGGAACAAACATCATTCTAAAAAATTATGACTTTTTTCTTCTTGAAATATATTTCTACATTACACTACTAGAAAAACATCCTATACCCATGGTTCAAAACTATGGGTATAGCCTATACCCATGGTTTTGGGGACCGTGGGCTGGAAAGGCATCACAATAGAGGTCCTCAACTATTCCCATGGTTTACTAAACTGTGGGCACAGTAACTAAACAGCATGGTACAAGGCTGTTTTTACGGTTTTCAAACCGTAGGTAAAACATGATTAAAAATCGACCCTGGGCAGATTTGAACTCACACATCACACATCATGCACAAACGGCCAACCAACCAAGATAATACTGCTATTATTATATATAGATAATTTTATTTCAATAAATTAATATAACTTCTATAATCCTAAAAAGGGGAATCATGGGTTTCGAACACGCGACCTTTGCGGAAGGCATATACATACTGACCAACTAAATTAAGAATATTATTGGTTTATATATATATATATATATATATATATCTTTACTTATATTAATATTACTCATATATTTTTAAAAAATGATGTAGCGGGATTCAGTCACAGCACTTTCTCATGAAACCCGAAGATCTAAACCAACCAACCTAAAGAATTTATATGATTTAATATTTCATTCCATATAATTATATTATTCAAGATCGTCTTCCCACTAAAAAAATTTATATCCCGTAGAATGTTTCGTTCCCACCGTAATATGGGAAATCTATACCCACGGTTTTGAAAAACTGTGGGTATAGTTCTTCGAAAAAAAATACCACCTATAGCCACAGTTTTCAAAAACCGTGGGTATAGGTCTGCAAAACAACAACTATACCCATGGTTTTGGCAAAACAGTGGGTATAGGTCTTCAAAAAAAAACTTATACCAACGTTTTTGCCAAGAACTTTCATTATAGGGGACCTATACGCACAATTTTAGAAAATCGTGGGTATAGTTCCCCATACTAACTCTATATACATAGTATTGGGAAACTGTGGGTATAGGGGGGGACCTATACCAACGTTTTTTCACAAAAAAGTGGGTATAGACCCATTTTCCAATAGTTTTATAATTTGAATTCTAATCAATACCAATGATTCTATCAAAGTGAATCAAAGGTATGATGAAGAGGTTCACAACAAAAGCACATTTTTTGTGTCATAATGTGGATTGACCAACACATATCAGTTTCAATGACACTTCCATTAATAGTTTTTAATAACAACACCGTTATTAAATAAAAAGGGAAATGTATATTTTTCTTGAAAAACTAGGAAGATATAAAAGAATTCAATGATACAGAATAAAATAAATCATTGCTTATGTTTAAGAAAATGAATAAAGTACCTACCACCACATCAATAAGAATTTAAACCTCAGCATTTGTGGCAACATAATCTTGTCCATTCTTCATTGGACTTATTTTGGAAAGTATTCCTTAGCGCCTTAGAAAATCATTTTCATATTGTCCCATTTGTTTGAAATTTTAGAATTTAACATTGGTAGCTTCTTTATTTCCCTTAAAATAACGATCTTGGTGGTTGTTTTCTCCTTGTAACGAAAACCCATACCCATCCGGAAAGTACAGGGGTGTTTCTTCCCAAAATTATCACAGGATGGAAAATTAATGTGTCTCTTATTACCATTTTCCTTATTTCCTTTTAAATAGTGTTCATAATCACTCTTCTTCCCTTTATTTACTTTGAAAACATAGGAAATAGAGAATTAGTTTTCTTTCTTCATAGCATATGAGACTATATCGTTATTTTATTAGAAATAATGTGAGAGTATTTCCCTTTATAGGATTGGTTTTAAACCGTCAAAGAAATTATCAATCTTGCTCCCCGGACTACACATGTATTCCGCAACATTCCTAACTAAACTTGTAAAGTTGTCTTGATACTTGGAAACATTTTCATCCTATTTTTATTTTATACATAATAATTGCCTCTCCAAATCTACATATTGTTCATAAGGAAAATATTTTTCTAGGAATATTTCCTTAAAATACTGAAATTCCATATTTTTAATTACTTTCTCCTTTTTGTTTTGAATTATTGACCACCGTTCATCTACAACTCCCGATACATGATAAAATTCCATGACAACTTTATCCCTTTCATTACTTCTCAATGAAAGAAATATATTCTCTATGAAACTAATCCAATGATTTATTAAAAATATTTTTATAGACAAATTTAATGATGGGAGGAATTGTCACATAATGTGATCTATCCTTTATCCTCCACATTTTGGATCAGGATGATCCATACAGGTAAGGTTATGGTTCATAACATAAGTCAAACATCCCAATATGTTAATAAGTTTCTCAAAACTAGTTGCAAATCCAATAATTATTTCAGTATATTGAATAAGAGGTAAATTCCAACACTTGTACCTGCGTTGATACAGTTTCCATTCCTTCCACTAGGAGACATTTCTAAATAATATTATACACAACCTTTGGTTATGAATCATAATTTATAATCCCCAACTAGAGAAATACGTAACATAAATTTACATTTTATGCATAGTTATTCTCCAAATCGTAAAAATGGTTTCTTTGGTAACATATTTACTTTTAAATCCTTTATAATGGTTTGTAATGAATATGTGACTTATCATAATCATATCCCCCAATATTTTCAAAATAGGTGCATAGTGTGGATCGTTATCATGTATCAGGCTACCTCGAGTATGTCCTAGGACACCTTTTCAGAGTTGTTACCCCAAGGTACATCTATTCTAAAACCAAATCTACTTATAGTATCCCAACAAGGATGTACTTCTAGGAAGATCAACATAATCTCTACCTTACCAAAATCCTAGGAAGTTATTATATTATTATCCTAAATTTCCATCTCAGTGTTATGTTCACTGATCTATGTTTTCTAAATATAGTTTCCAAGGATTCTACTAAAATTCCTTTCATACAAAATATATGAACCCAGAAACCCTGTTTGTCAGTGCTAGATCCTTATGTCATTATACTTTCATAATAAACAAAGAAGTAGTATCCCAAAATAATACATAGTTTAGTTTTTTTGGAAAACTAAATACAAAAATAATATTTTTACTACAAATTTTAAAGGAAATAAAATATATAAATTCAATTAGAGACATTCATAACTCATAGATTATCCTTACAAGTCAATCATAATATTCATCTTTGAATCCTAGGGAAAAATAAAACATAAGAACGGGGTGATCTATGATGCTTAGTAAGAAAACGTAATACCGTGGAATCATAAATAATAAGGCATGGTGTATAACTAAAAGTGCGCATGCCATTAAAACATAATATTGATCATAATATGGATGGAATAAAATATTATTAAATAATTACATAATAAAACATAGACATAGATATTTTAATAGTCCAATAATATGATGGGCAGTCAATTACTAGTTTTATAATAAGGTGATTCATAAGGTTTGACATCATAAACATAGGATCAAGACCTAATCCAAGACACCAAAAATAATGGGTAAAAAATATGTCTAGCTTGTCTCATAAGACCTACTGATGCATCAAGGGGACATAGTGTTCCCCAAACACAACTTAATAAGTCTAATTCATTATTCATATGATTGTGGATAAACATAAACCACGTATACATATGAAATGTACATAACATTCTACAATTTGTAAACATAATCACTAACAATTCTAATTAGTGTGGTGAATGGTATCAAGATATCACATCCATAGTCAAAATTTTCTTAAATACATTAATAAAATACTAGGGATGATAAAAATAATTCATAAACCTCAATAAATAATTAAATTCAAAATATAGTTTTAAATGGATGAAAATACACTAATAAAATCATAGAGTAATTCATGAGACAAATACCACGTTAATTTTTCAAGGAAGAGTTCTGCTAGAAAAATAATTTTCATTTATCATAATTTATTTTATAAAACCAAAAATAAAAAAATATAGTTTTTCAGTGATTTTTTTTTGATTTTATAAAAATAATGGTGTCTTAAAAATGACTATGAATCATAGATGAAAATTGGTAAGAAATCGAGATGTTCCCTTCAATCAGGCTTGCATATTGGGAATAATTGAAAAGAAAACCATGTAAAACATGTATTTATTATAAAAAAAGATAAAATAATCTAGAAACATGAGTTTGGAATGTATAAATATAATTTATAACACTTATATAAAAAATAATTAATAATTTAATATATGTATAGAGAAAGATATCATAACCCGAATGAAAATATATCTTTTGGAAGAAAACACATACTTTATGCCTGTATGTGTTCTGCACATGACCTTAATGTTTAGGATAATAAAAATAAATCCAATAGTTAATTTATTGATAAATTTATATACTTGTATTAGATTAATTATGGTTTTACTATGTTCATTTATGGCCTTATTGATGAGTAGTAGAGTTTAATTTTATCATTTGAGAGATTTTGTTTTCTTAGTTTTCGTGATCAGTTCGCTTATTTATAAGTAATAGAGTTCATGTAAAATGGTTATAATTATCCAGAATTATAATTATATAATGTTAATGGACATATATAAGTTTAAATGGTTATGTATATCATTTTTTTATATGGTATGAAGATGAATCATTAGATAATACCATTAGTGGTAATCGTTTATATTTTTACCGTGGTTATTGATCATAATGAACTCATTTTGTTTTTGTTATTTAGTATTATGTAAATAAGTTACATACAGAACATAAAAATAGTTGTAATAAAAATTTTACAATATTTTTAACCATTAAAATTGTTTCATGAAAATTTTTCGAGACGTTTAATGAAAATGAAAACTTTTTGTCCTTAAAGGTGATGAAACAACATCTCACGAATGACGTCTCCATTTTTAGAATAAATAAAAGAGGAGAATGGGAATAATGATGGATTCTTTAATGAGAATAATAAAATTATATTATATATAAGTTACTATATTTTTCATTACCTTTGGGAGAGTGGAGGTGACGAGATAATAATAAATGAAAAATAAAATAAAAGGAAAAGGAATTGTATTTTAACATCATGAATTCTCCTCCATGAGAACCTCCTTAAGAGGGTTTATTCTGGTCCTTATATGAGACCAAGAGATCCTATAAAAGAGTGAGAGTATTTGGAAGAGTAATGGTATGAGATTTTACAAGGATCAAATCTTTTATGGTGTCAGGAGAAGGGCTGCTGAGGTGTGGTATTTATAGTAGAAGTGTGGGGTGATTTTTGATTATTTTTTTCATTTGCTTCTTATTTTGGCTCAATAATTTGAATATTTTGAGAATTATCATAAAATATGTTAAAATAATTTAGATAAGATGGAGATTATTTTTCTAACATTAGTAATGACTCATGTAATATTTTTTTAACCCATAATGTATTTATACTGTAAATTATCGTATTTTATTATTCTCTATTAATTCAAGTATTTTTTAAGAATCCAAAAAATTTACTCTAACCATTCTTCAATGTGTATAAATAAAACCAGATCTCCATTTTTTGAAAATAAGTTTCCAAATATGAGATATTTAATTTTTAATTGAACCCGTAAATTACTAAATTAAATACATATTTTAAATTTATTACTGGTTTTATAACACTATTAAAAATTAACTATGGTATCATAAAATTATCATAAAATCATAATAAAAAAATATTGAATTATGAATATATTTTTTGAAAATTAATTTTCATTTAAATCATTTTATTAAAAATAAAATTTTAATTAAATATTTATGACATACAAAAAAACCCACAACTAAATAATAATTTTTAAAATATTTACTTTCTAATACAATGATATATTTATATCATACCACCATTTATAAGTTACCTAAATTTTATTGAAAAAAAACACTGATGAGGATACTATTCATTTTTCTATTTAGTATTCATAAGTTTCATATTACTATTCCTAATTTCAAGTAACTATTTCATCAGTATAGGCTCGATAACATCAAGAAATACCTCTTATTTCATTCATTCTTCATTTCTAATGTTTGTATTCAATTATATATGTGATTCTATGTGATTGATACTATATGAAATAAAAAATAAAAGGGAAATTTAATTGATATAATTATTGGTCGTTATAAGGTGTATATCGCTACTCAACCCCAAAAGTCAGGTCAACATATTCTAGTCATGCCAATAAATAAGGCTCTTAAGCCTAATCTTCTTAATTCTAGTTTCATTAATGATGTATGATGCATAAATGAAACACTAAAAGGGTTTGTTGACTCTTAAATCAAATTAGAAGGAGATCACTTCCATGATAGTGCTCCTCATGGTAGTGCAAAGATGGATCATAGGAACTCTACTACTGATGTTATCCAGGTACAACAAACCCGTAGTAATATCTCTCCAAGATAAAAAAAACAATCCCCTTTCATATGCACCATAGTATATATAGGTGCTCAAAACCCAAACTCCATGGTATAGAGAGGTTCTAGAAACATAGGGTTTAACCATATATAGTCCCCCATCCACTATCGGCAACACATCACCATAGTAAGCAGGAAACCCATAGAATCAACCTCTATCATCTGAGAGATAGAAGAATACAATTATGATTAATAATAGGTCTACATAGACCTATAAAGGTATTTATCTAGAGAAAACATCCCAACTATGTTTTTTTCCCATCACCAGTTATGACTATAAGATCTAAGGCCATTTAGAATAGGAGTTCTTGCCTTACCTATGTAAGAGAAATTGGGAAACTCATCAACGATTAAATCCTAGACACCTCCCCTATCTAGGATACACGGCTCACATTCAAAACATATATATGCTCTATTTTCAAATGGATTGCAATTTTATCCCTATGCCCATGGTTCCAAAATTGGAAAAGAATATAAATAGTCTATAACAACCTTGCTTAAATTAAACCAAAAATCAATTACAACTGATTTCCAAGCCTCATTAGATATTAGTATCCTAGGATTAGGGTAGTATGTATCATTACACATAAGAGATTTTTTCAATACAATGTGACCCCTCTTCTTTAAAGATGAAAATACATCATGAACAGAAGTGAAGGGATTCCAATAGTCTCTTAATATGGGCCCCTAAAAAATGGGAACATATTTTAGATATGGAAGCTGATGTTGTGGACAACCTGATAGCTCCTTATAGAAAAGTAACCCCATCATAGGTATCCATTACATGAATATCGTAGATGATTTCAGTTATTAAAAATTAAATGTATCACAAGAAAATATGTCATAGTAGTTATCTTTAAGCTAAACCATCTCAAATGGATGAGGAATTTTTACCACTACCTATACACCTAAGATTTTAAAAGCATGATATAATTATATAAATATCA
The DNA here is from genome assembly GCA_963277665.1 of Viscum album. NCBI lineage: Eukaryota > Viridiplantae > Streptophyta > Magnoliopsida > Santalales > Viscaceae > Viscum > Viscum album. Next base: position 716,126,282 of record OY728138.1, on the reverse strand, counting down.
TTAGTGTCTACAATCTAACCCTTAGATCATAGGGTTGGGAGAATTTTAATCTCAATTTTCACCACTAGGTTCATCACACCCCAATAGGGTACTGAATAAATAAGAAATAGTTTCAGATCAACCATATCCCATAGATATACATGTATTTATATCTCAATTACTATCATTAAATCTATCATATCCTCAACCTAAATCATAAAATCCTCAACAAGATGAAAAAAAATTACCAATAGAATCCCTGAATCATTCCCATCCCATAGGAAAAGGGGGTTTTTTATCATTTACATCAACCTATAAGTAATCAATATTCTCTACCATAGAAGGAAAATATCAACATCCAACATCCCATCCAATTCTCCCACTACAAGACATGACTTTTCTATTTGGGACCCATTTGGGAAGAATTATCAGAAACTCCCTAAAGGTCACTTTTCGCATACATTGATGTAGGGAATGTAAAGAAATGGAAATCACACCCCATTAGTGTTTTAATCCAAAGTTGTCAATTATAGATCGGAGCTAAAGAAATAACATTGATGCAGCCCTTGAAAGAGGAACAAGTGGTAAATAATCACCATATTATATGAAGAGTAACGGAATATATGCCATTTAAAAGAAAACCTCATTGAATTTTATCACCATAAATCTAGAAAATGATGTGTACCAAGATGTAAACATTGGGGGACACAACATAAAAACCATTGCTTATAAGGTATATAATCCGGATGCATGAGCCAAGGCTGAACATACGTGGAATCAGAGGAGGTTATATAACATAGAATCATAAAGTGATGAATTTATACCTCCTCAATGGAATAATACCAATGATAAAGGGAATGGTGTGGCTACCTTCCTCTAACTACCCATAAGTCATGAAATTCTCTCCACTAAGGAATTGATAACATAATATGAGAACATGATAAAAAATCATATATAGATTTATGAGGAACTAATAAGGGTAAATATACTATTTGGATATCGTCTCCTGATAGAAATGATTTTCTCTCCCACCACACATGTGGAGGGAGATATTACACATGAAATAGTGGAATTTAAGCATTCAGCTATATCTAGTTCATGGAAACTAGTCAATATAAATGATGAAGTTGAGAATGATCATGAATTTCTTCTATTGTGGTGATAACCACTTCATTGTTAGGGAGATCATCACATCCTACAATATATTGAGTAGCTATAGGATATGAAAATGGGGAAACCTCATCAATACTCACCTCCTCCTTGTATATGGGAGGTGGTTGAGATAGTGATACCTCTATAACTCTGTAATTACATTTTATCCCAAAATTCTCCAATTGAATCCCCAAGAGGTTGTTGTTCCACCATGTTCCCTACAAAATAATCTATATCCTGATGGATGGATGATACTTTCTCCCCACACAAATTTTACAATTATATCTTCTAAAAATTTTACAGAGTGGGAGATCTAGAACAAAATCTCACACACATTATATCCCGATGTGGCCAGATGATGTTCCCCATCGATCTGTAAGAGGTAACCAACTATACATATTTTTTACATAATCAGGAATGTCCCCTGTTTGTTTGGTACAGAAGACTTTCAGTGGGATCTTTTGTAGGATTTGAAGACCTTATTCAACAAACACATTATTAGGATTTCTCCACGTTAATTAAAATAAAAATTTTTGACCTCGCAATTTTCAAAAAACTGGTAAATGAGAGGGATTCTAACTTCATTATAATATGGAAAGGTTTAACCTATTCACTCAGTATCCGTCTCTCATAGGACCCGCTCTTGTAAATCAATTTTTAACATCTTTGTTTTGATCTAAAAACACCATTTATCCCAATGAAATATTAATATGGATTCTGTGAGTTCTCAGAAATGGAATAATTCCTAGAAGATTCCATTTAGGGTACCCTTTATAAATATCTTCCCATTCCCTTGGAATATATAAATATGATTTTTTCAGAAGAGATTTATTTTGTTACCCCAAACTAATAGTAATTCATGTTCAAAGACCCACGTAGTCCCTAAATTATTCAGTGCCTCTCGTTGAGTTGCTAAAGAAAAAAATATATCCCTCATCCAAAAGAAAGAAAATAGTGATTAGGGTTACCTAGTATTTGAGAAATGGATAAATAAATCATATCCATTCTTAAGTGAGTAGGTCCTAGTTATTTCCTTAAATCCCTAGAAAATAACCTACTCAAGCTTCCAGAGCCTAGGAAATTCAATGAGTTCAACCTCATTATTCTTCATGACTAATTCCATTCCACAGTAGGCGTCTTCACACTATCTGGGAAGTATTTGTTTTGAAATATGTCCTCCAGATAGCGGTTGATTCTATATAGTCGAAACTAGATAAATCCATAGTAGAGATATCATTTGAAGTTTTTAACCAAACTAAAAAAGAGAGTGACTGAAATGATGTTTTGGCCAAGCATAGGCAGATGATTGATAATAGGATGACTCAAAACATAGTTGATCAAGATCATTACACCTTGAGAGTAAATACTTGAAACCATCAATGATCTTGATATCTTGGGTTGAATCATTTAATATTCCTATCATAATAATATGTAATGGTCGGACACAAGAAAGTACATAATAGAAAGTGTCATATGAAGCTCCCGCACAAGCTATGACTCTTGAAAACATCATTCCATCAACCTCTATAGAATTGGAGCTACCCCAAAAAATAGAAACATCATTGGATGAAGTGATCATTTTTTCAATTAACATATTTATCTTATAATTTCCCCTCTATGATGATGAATATGCCTCAAAGTATGAGTTCCCTATACCTAACTGAGGAGTTGGAGGCTGATGATACATAATCAGAGGATACATGGGATGGAACTTGTATGGTCAAACCATATATTTCAATCACATCCACACAAAATCCATATATAGAGCTGAAACCCATTGTCTGGCACTTTAGTAATCCTAATAAAAAATGGAGTCACCCTAGAACCTTCTAGTAGTTGGTCAATCCTAGTCATTTTACACAACTAGAATGAGGGTGTGCAATTTCCTGATCAATCAAGTCAAAGAGGAAGGATATTGTCTACTATAGAACATGAACTGGATACTTATTTGAACTTAGATCAATAACTAAGCCCATACACCTCAAACACCTCAACTCTTGAGTAACTGAATAGGGATAAACCCTACCCTGGGAAACACAGACCTCTAGAACAAAAGTATGAAATTATGTAATAGTTTATAAGTTTTCTATATAGAATATCAATCAAATATTGTCTCCATCATTCAAATTAACTCATAGAGGCACTCATCGAGACCATATACATACTCTATGAGTTTTATATATGAGTCAATTTAGTCAAGGATTAAAGAGTGGAGACTATGCCATTATAGTTACATACCACTGTATCATTCATAGAATAGGATTGGGAAGATGTTATTTAGGGACACATCATGCCACTATATGTTTTAGGAAAACTAAATATTGTTTACATATGAATGGATATGGTTGATAATGGATCAATGATCAACCTCATTCTAGTTTAAACCCTCCAAAATTGGGGATATAGTGAGGGAAAATTATCTTCTACAAAGATATCCATTTATAGGTATGATAAGTGAGAGAAAAGGTCTCTTAGGAAGATCAAGCTTAGGGATCAGTTTGGGGATCTCAAATCTATCATTGATTTTATGAATATCTATGAGTACAAAGAATATAATTTACTACTAGGAATAATTTGGATTCATATCCACATAGTGGTACCTTCACAATTTTTTCAATTATTAAAATACCCCACCATTGTGAATGTATAAATACTACATGGTGATAGTTTCCCTTTGAGACTCCTGATTCAAAACATGTTGAGGTGGGATTCTATAAGAAGAAAATTAAAACAACCAATTTTAGATGAAGATATGTAGGTTTCATCTCTTAAAGGCTTCGATACCACCACTAAAAATCCATGGAGAATGATTGGAAGTCACAATGGGTTGACTTAAACTTGATCAAGAAATAAAATTCAATACCAGTAAACTATAATGAACCCAAAACATCACAGGATAATATTGATGTGATATCCATCGCATCAGTTAAAGTGGATTTGTTGAAGAGTAGTCTAGATGATGTTCTATAATAGTATGGAAATTATCATGTGACATTAGTCGATATAAAATTTCCCCCCAAGATATTCACTACAACTTATGATGTCCATATCTCCCCTTCTGCTGGTAGTAGTGAAAAAAATGTTAAGAATCAACCAAATATCAATATAAAAACTATGGATGTTAAGGATTAAAACAAAACTTTTCTTGGATCTTATTGTCTGTAATATAAAGAATATTCCCCCAGATTACCCACCATGTTCAAAAATTCCTCGAAAGACACTTAGATTAAATAAGAAGAGTACGATCTTAGAAACACCCCGCTTTTATTTTAAAAAAGCGTTTCCACCACCATCATTGAACTCAAGCGGGAGAATCATGGAATAGATGAATGACCATGGCCTACATTGATTATTTATTCCATGAATCTAGAGTAGAAGAATATCTATGATGAATTTATAAATCAGTATCGATATATGATCTTATGGAATTATACAAAGATTTCTAGACTAAATCCTAATGTGGATACTCATCTCCTATGCTTACTCGATGATTGTTATGGATTCAAGTAGGAAAACAGGAGGATGAACCACTCTAATTATACTAATGTAGAATAATATGTTGAAAACTTGATTGAATAGAAATTTTATAGGAATTAAAATACACAAAATGACTCACAAACAACATCCCAACCAGAAAAAGAATCGACAGATTAAGGTTTGAATCAATTTCAGATACCTTAATCCAAACTATTAAAAGGTCACATTTTCTTTTCCAATTACCAAAATTTTGATCAATTAAACAACTATGTTTCAAGACCTTTCCTCTATATAATTGTATTTAGAGTAAAATCGGATAAATATATCCCCTAATGACAATAAATCCACCATCTACAAAGCACCTTCGTGATCTTTTACTAATTCATCACTCCCTTTAGATTTAAGAATGTCAATGAAATTTACCAACATTCCATATATCATATCATTGAACCCTTATTTAGATGAATCACTGATTTTTATTTGATTAAATGGTGGTTAAATCTATATAGTTATATGATCACCTCATAGATATTCATGCACTCTTCTAAAAGTTACAGTAGCACATTTTGAAGATGAATCCTTTGAAATGTGATTTTGGAGTAACATCAAAGAAATTCCTTGTCTTTGTGGTATTCCAATACTTCATTGTGGTATATAAATAAATTACTAGTAAAATCCTAGTAAGTTCACCCCCCTCATAATCGTATGGAAACATGGGGACCCTTGGGTAACCTTTCTTATATTTGAAATTTTATAGCCAACCCAGCTGGAAAATCCCTCCCCTTCACTATGTTAATTAAGAAGGGAGTTACCTACTGATGGGAATATGTCTACCAAGAATATTTCAAGAATCTCAAGTATTAAATACTACACCCACCAGTATTTATTCCCCTAATGGAAGGAAATTTATTTATCCTATATATGGCCACCATGGATGAATCTCTTGGTTCCCTACAGACACAAAAAAGAGATATAGGAAACGAAAAATACATTACTATCTCATTTATATGATTCTATGTGTTGAGACCCAATATTTTGATATAGAGAAGAACTAACTCACACTGATATTTGCATTTTGAAATATTATGCACTACATGAAGCATCACGAAGTCCACTAGGTCGCTCGTATTGACCCACTCAAGTACATGTTTAGTTTCCCTATATTGTTTGGGAATTTGGATTATCCAAAGGTTATTTTGAAATATACTTTTTTTCACAAAATAAATTAAATAGAAGGCCATATATAATTTCCTTACTCCGTATCTCACATCGGAAAGCACACCGGTGGACACTGAACTTACAGAATTTTTTTTTTCTATTTCCATGATCCTCTAGAAATGTGGGAGATGTATTTTGATGGTGCCTCCTGAAATTATATTGGAAAGAGGATTGAAAAATCAATTCTTAACTGGGTTTTCCATACAATATCCTTAATTATTTATAGTCCTACCATACAACCACGTGCACTAACACATAGGAGACTCCATATTATTTGTTGTATGAAACAGAAGTAGCTTTTCCCCTTCAATCCCAATTTCTCTCAATCTAAATAGCTATCTATGGACAATAATCAGATTATGATAAATCACAAAAGTGGATGGATGAGTTGGAATGAATCAATGAGAAAATTGTGTTTATAATAAACAACCAAAAATTTCATCAGAATTAGATTGGGTGATAATTCAATAAAATGGTTAACCTTTATTAGTTTCATAAAGGATTTTGTGTATTTGTTATTAGAAACACTATGATACAAGGAACGAAAACCCTAAATCTAGAACCCAAGTGGAATGGTCCTTACATCATACATACGGTCTATTCCAATTGATCTTTCTCATTGGAAACAATGGATAGAGGATGCATCATGCCTCCCACCAATTCAAGGTTTCTCAAGAATTACATCCTATAGTGTCCATCAATCACCCCAATTTCCTATCAGGAAAACTTTAAACATGATAGAATCATACATACATACAATATGACATTATGATTCATGGAATATATCATAACATAATGAAATTAAACTACATTGAAGACATCTCTACCACATGATATTATACTACATAGAGAATGTTACTTAAAGGGAAGTTCACAACATATGAGCTAGATCTGTACGAAAGTGTAATGAAATAGTTTCAACCATATTTATGAGTTAGATACACATAGCGAATATTCCCCTTCAAGAAATATTTGTCTCTTGATTCCTGAAATCATAGGATACAAAGTTACACCTAGATCTCAAATCATTGGTCCATCCATAATATAATCAGAAACAATGCCCCCACTATGTGTGGGTCAGACCAACACGGAGGGTGTTCCATTAAATAACTATGTGTAGATTTATTTAAGATATCAAATGATAAATATTTATTTCTCAATCTTAAATCCTTGATCTAGTTGTAATATAAACTATAACAATTCTCCCCTCTGTTTTTGGGTTCGTCCTATGTAAAGAGGTTTCCATTCAGGAACTATAAGTGTATTTATTCATACTATCCCAGGATATATAGTTATGCTCAAATATTAATGCCTAGGTCCATATGAAATATATATTGAAACAATTTTCTTCTTTTAATATGGTTTAGACATTCATTGATATTTTTCCATTCAAGAACTATGTACGGTTGGATTCATGTTATCATGGAAAAATAATAACACCCATATTTCAAATCATGAGTCTAGATATAATATAAATGGAAAAAATACCCCCACCAAATATGGTTCAGACCTAAATGGAGATTTTTCTATTCAATAACCACACGTGGATCTATTATTTCTATATCAATACATGTATTCATGCACAAATCTAAAATCCTATATCCAACCACAATATACACAAAAAAATTCTTAATAAGTGTATGGTCCAGGCATAGGTGGAGTGTTTTCCATTCAAGAACTAAATTTTTCATTAATCATATGATCATAAAATATGTTGTTATGTGAAGATCTTAAATCATGAGTCTTTTAAAAAGAAAAATAGAAAAAAATACCCCCTCCCTCTTTGTGTATGGGTCTAGCCTGCATAATAAATTTTCTCATCCTATAACAATATGTGAATTGATTCCTATTACAATAGAATATGTATTGATGCCTAGATCTCTAATAATGGATCCAACAACAGCATTTATATGAAAAAAATTCACCCCTCTCTATATATTTCCTAGTAGTATATAGGTAACTATATAACAACCACCAAACAAAAGAAGTTTGCGAGTTGATACTAATGAGGAGCAAGAAGAATGGATAAATAAGCAAGACGGTATACTGGTGTGGGGCTTCAATAAAGGTAAAATCAACATGGATGAATTCATACAGATAATAGACAGAATGTCTAATCATTTTGAAGAGCTTCTCAACTAAGATCCAAATCTTCAGGTTAGTTCACTTCATTGGGAGTTCTAAAAAGTTTCTAAGTCAAACAATTTTAGTCTTGTTTTTAATCAATTTGTGAGCTCCTTCAGTACGTAGTTATTTTCCTATGTTGATTGAGGTTTCCAACTTCTCCTCAAAGTGTCTTTTTAAATAAATAAAATTTTATTTAGTGGTAATTCCTTCCATCACAGGATTCAAAGTGATACCTGGATAATCCATTTCAGTCCCACCCTTCAGTTGCAATCATCCCAATCCTATTCCTCCAGGATATTCATACGTTTGTAGAGGCTAAATTCCATAATAAATTGTAAAAACCCCTATATATTTATTTTCATGTACTCCCATGTGTTTTAATCAACATCCCAGTTATCCATTGATTCTCATACTGAGAATGAACCAAGTGCGATTAGGGAACCCAGGAAGATAATATAGAAGGAATGACCAAGATGTGTCTTATATTTTGAAACACATCATAGTTTCATTATATTATCCTTCATAACCATTTCCTAGCCACATGATGTTAAAATAAATGACATCAACTTTGTAAAATGACCTTAAACTACACAACACGAGGTCTTTATACCAGATAGATCACCCCTTGAAGATTATGTATTCAAGAATTCCATGTCTTATCCCATCACCATAAAAATGTCTTCAATACATTCTAGAGTCACCTTTACAGTGCTTGAACCTTTATTTTATATTACATTCACCTTGAACCAACTTTATACCTTAGATATCTGTGTTGATAATGACCAATTCCTTGAGTTGGTATCCTTCTCTTAGAAAACCATGATCTTTGGGATCCCTTGCTCTTAGATGTCCCCTATAAAAAATAGTTAATAGGGACTAGTTAATATAAAGGGATACTAATGGTATTTTATGGTGGATAATGAAAATTTCATAATATCTTGTGCTTAATTGGTGTTTTGGTCCAAGAAGAGAGGTCCCCCATAATTTGAAGAGTTAGATTCCTAGCTTCATAGAATATGGGCTTCCGCCATTATCAGTTGATAACCAGTAAGCACTAGTTTCAACCTATAGTTAACTAATATATTCTTTGTTCATTATTTACACATCCCATTACCCAACTATTCAAGGAAATTCATATAATCACTTTCTTACCCATCTTTGCATCAAAACCACTGTCAAAATAATATTATGATATCATATTCTTATACCCTTTCATTTTGGGGTATGCATCTTCTGTGAAGACTCAATTTCCATAAATTCATTACTCTTATTGGTGATACATCCAGTCACATGATGTTAAACTATATGAAGATGAACTATTCACATGATTCTAAACTACATAACATTTAGTCTATCTTGCACATCATAAAATTTCATAGAGTAGGCCATATTATCCATGAATCTGTGCAAGGGATTAATTTTTCACCCCCATCCTAGACTTTAAAATGAAAATTCCCCATCCCAAAATCTGTTCCCAACCTATGTAGATGACCCCTTAGCCAATCTTGAAGTCGAGACTTCCTAAGAAAAAAAAATAATGACCCTCTACCTATCATACGAGTTAGATCTCCATGGAGGGACCTTCTTAAAAGGGATGACTATTTCATGATTCCTTCCCTTAAAATATAAATAGGGAATACCAAGTAATTAATTCTATAAAAATTTAATATTAATCTATTATAATATTATTGATTCATAGAGATTCACCCTACCTATATACGAGTTAGATCTATTTTTGTTTTTCTTGTGCATAAGATAAATCTATATAAAAAGTGTCCAATATATGGAAACACATAAATAAGAATTTAAATGCATAAAATTTTATTCCCACAAATAAATTCCCTAGAATTGGGTGAAGATTCCTTAAGAATATCTTTTAAAATTTCACATTAGTCCCTACGTCCTTAATACATGATGTAAAACTATGAAGAAGACATCATCAACATATGATGTCAAACTGCACGATGAATACATACCCACTACATGACACTAAACTATGTATACCATCACCTATCATCACACCTTATCAAAGGACCACAAGCACCTACCCATATTCAACCAATTTTTAGGGTCCTTAAATCATCTTTATGAGAACCTCAATCCATAAACCACACATTGTTTCTTTAGTGTCTTGAATTGTTGTGAACCATTGATGGAACTTGGGAAAGGACAGTCATCTTTAAGGGACCCTTTTTTGAGTATTCATGTATTCCCCTAGTTCCTTAATAAAATCTCTCAACCATCAACCAAATGTATCTTTTCCTTGAAAAAAGGTCTTTTCATCTATGTCAACCCAAACATCATCTCTGTGTATCTAATCACTATAGAGTGATTCAAAATCATCTACTACATGATTACTCCATGTCATTACTCCTGTTTTAATAACCATGAGCCATTATTTACAAAAATATAATTCACTACCAATGAAGGTCTTGGGGTACATCTAACATTGATACTCCCAAATAGGAAACTATGTAACACTCCCCTCATATCAGGTTCACATGAATCATGACCTTAAGCCTCATTCACTATGGTCAAAGTTATACGACCGTAAAATTTAGTCTTTGATGGCCAAAATAAAAAATCCCTAAACTACTAGGGATAGAGACATAAAATTAGTCAGGTGCAAGACCAATGAAAATTAGTTTGAGAAAAACTCAAGACTGCACTTGATAAACTCTTCATCTCTAAATTCTAAGGAAAATATTGAGTGTAAATAATAAGGCATAAAGTTCATGGGGCTCTTGTAGTTGCCTTATAAAATTTGATCCATTGTAATAATACCCCTTGGTCCATGAAAATGATAGAGTAGTGATTTGTTGTATCTTATCAGTATGATTATGTTTTCATTAAGAGGTGAGAAAACTTTTAGGGTTCCTAAAACCTTCTTGAATATTATATTTTCTATAAACCACATTCTTGTCTTCAAATTAAGGATGACATGACCAATTTCCCATGTTGTTATCCTTATCATAGAACCCCATAGACCTTTGGATACCTTGATCTTGGTTCTCCCTTATAGTTTATTGGTAATAAAAATGCAATTCTCTAAAGATACCCTATTTGGATTCATTGATGAATAATTAAATACCCTAGAGCATGCACTTAGTGGGTGTTTTAATCCTATAGGAAAGGTCCCCCTTAAACACATGAGTTTTTATCCATGATATGTGGGATAATGGATTACCCCATACTAATTGTAATCTTGTACCTACAAGTACAAATTTTAGATTAAATCATGTATTACCAAGAAAGGATTTCAAATCCTCATAACCAGAACATTCAAGTGGATTCAATATCTTTGACGTTATGTTTCCATGTATTGTACACATTATCAAATCATGAAATAAACACTTCATTCATTGTCTGTTTAATGGAAAATAACATGGGACTTGAAACCAAATAGTTTTTGACTTTATCCTTTCAAACATAAAAATAATTACCAATAGTGTTTTATAACATTCATTGGATATCATTCTATCCACATCCAACTTCATTGTCTAGATGTATGAATCTTCATAAACATTTTCATGGACCTTGGAAAAGTGTGGGGGCCTTATTCATGACCATGAATGTATGAATAAGGGAATTTGGACCAATAACTAGAGGTGTTTCTTCCTTAATATAAAGTACCACCAATCATAGTGAGATTGAAAAAAACCAATGGTTGAACACATCAGTTATAATGTATTTTGGTCATTATTGATATGTTTTCCCCATTCCATATTCACTAGTTCATCTCCTAGACTTTGGATTTACACAACCCATGTTCCTACTATCCAAATAGACTCTTCATCCCTAATATTTTACCATATATCAAACCAAATCTCATCAACAATTTAGGGTGTCACGAACCATCATGGATTTTACTCTTTGTTTCCTGCAAAAACATAAGGTGTTAAAACCCTTTATGAAAATTCATCTTTAGAATATCAATTAAGAATTTTGGTTACTGGATCCCTTCATCGACACTCATTCTTCATAATACCATCAAGGATGCGTAGTTACCAAACCCTTCATTAATATCCATACAACACTTCTAAAAACATAATGTCTGAGTTAGAAGGCATTAAAATACATAAATAGATGGTTCGAGCTAGAAGACCTCAATCCACAATAATAGATGGTCTGAGTTCAATTCCCAAAACTACAAAAATTGAAGGTCCAAGCAAAAAGAACCTAAACTATATTAATAGATGATCATATTTAGAATACCATGAAATAAATAAATAAATGATTTCAGAAAGAAGACCAAAAATGACAACAATAAAATTGCAGTGCTAAAAGACACTAAAATACAGCAACATAACCATTGAAATATATGAACCAAAACAATATAAATATGTAATCAAAGATAAAATATCGTAAAATTTAGAAATTTAATGTTTGATCTAGAATACCCTAAACTACGTATATAGAAGGTCATCACCAAAATTAACTATACTACATCAATATAAGTCTAATATAGAAGACTCTAAACAAAACAAGTAGATGTTCCGAGATTGAATGCCCAAAACTAATACAAAACTATAATTCTAAAGACCTTAAATATCCAATAAAAATAGGAAAAATACTCACTAAATGGAAACCCCATAAAGGGGACCCTGGGAAAAAGTCTTTTCTCTACTTTCTATACACATACAATGTGTGATCCAGGAAATATTAATCATTTATAAAATGAAAAAGGTAAAAAAAAATATCTAGTTGAACCCCTAGAAAGGTTGGACTAAAAAAATTGAAGTAAATGACTAGAAATATTTCCATGTATGATACTTACACAAAATTTTGAAAAATATAAAACATTGATGTTTCAAATTTTGTAGGGACCATTATTTTCCCTTAAAAAGTCAAGCTATGTTTTCTAAGTCCACTAAAATATGAAAAATTATAGAAATACACCTATTGGATTTCATTCACATAAATTATCATTTTGAACTAGGTGATAAAAGGATTACAAGAATATATACATCAATAAGCATTCTCATTACATTAATCCTTTATGAACATTTCTCATATAAATTTTGTTATCATTCAAGCTTTCAAGTATAGGCATTTGGGTTTACATGGAATTATTGAAGAGAAATATTTAATTGATGATCTATATGATATCATGTCAATGAAATTCTTTGTACATGATTAACAAAAGAATTCCTAACAGTGATGTGTAATATTTCAAATGTTTTGTTCTATGATATTGTAAAAAAAATAGGGAGGAATATTTATATATAATATTTTCTCCTGCAAATACTTAATGAAATTATGTTTCACAAAAATACAATTCCATTGTATATTTTTCTCAGAGGATTCCTTGAACTTCATGGAAATATACATTAGGGGGTCTAGGGGATGGAACAATTGATCCACTGATTCAGTTTCTACATTTGTATTTACAACAATGCTTCTTCCCTGGTGACAACATCAAGTTCATTCTTCTTCTCCAAGTCAAAGATCCCCAATTTCTCTTACACAATTTTATCTAATGTTTTTAATGCAATATTCAACCGAGATATCCTCCCAAGGATGAACAACTTTTTTAGTGATCTACCAATCTTGACCTTTCTAGTTTTGATCAAGTTTCTTTGAGTTGCTGCCTCCACCTTTTTTTTTGGGAAGCCTTATTCAGGGCATCATTTGACTTCCTTTTATTGAAAATGAATCCTCTAATAATATTACCATTAATTCAAAGGTCCTCCTCTTAAATCTCCTGGGAATAAACTCCTTCACCTAGTATTTGAGACTTGTAAAGTAAAATCCCTCACATAGTAGACTGGTAAACATATACCTAAGATGACCATGTTTATCCTTCAGCTCCTCCAATTGTACAACTTTGATTACGATCAAAATATATATCCACACTTGTCACCAAAATAATTGATAGATTGTCTAAAACATAGATACTTGACTCAAGAAAAATCGTGGAATAAGAATATATACTATGAATAAGTCACTATGTAAGGGACTCATAGCCACAACGTTTTATGAGTTTGTATAGATATGGCCTCTTCCTTAGTCGAATTGTTTGGGGAAGAATACTAAAGAATAAGGGACAAAAACTTTTGAGCCCCATGGTGAAGGTAATGTAATGAGAGGAATAAAAGATTATCATTTAATAGGTGAATAACATGATGCTTTCAAATAGTTAATTACATTGATCCATTTTGTAAACATACCTTTATTAGTTTCATCACTAGAAACATCTATCACCCCAACCCCATCATCAGGGGAAAAGGTGATTCACTCTTACGATGAATGACTTTTTCACATTGCCAATTATTTCCATAAACTTATTTTTCATGCCACCTTTAAGGTATATGAGTGAGAGAAATATTATGTGACATAATAAAAATTGTACATTGTTTTTATTATCTAAAAATGTTCTCACCTTTACCCATAAATGCATCCATAAATGACAAATCAGTAGGATAATAGATATCGTCATCAACATCCTCCAACATAGTGATTATCTACACCAAGTAAAATTGAAAAACTATTGGTGTATTAGTGGTGGGAACTAAGTCTGATTGTTCCAACACCTCGATCAGGTCCACTCCTTGAAAATGTAGGTTAGACTATGTTGGAACCTCAACATTTTCCACTTTTTGATGGATTGAGTCAAAAATTAAATATTATACTGGAATAATAGAAAACCAAGCCATATCATCAGGACTGTGTTTATGTTCTTATGGGGAGGATTGGTGAGGACCTTCAAATTTTTGAAAAACCAAAATAAGCTATTGAAATTATCTAGAATCAAAAAAGAAGTAAATGGTAATACTTACTTGATTATTATGGCTGAGAGGTCTCTGATAGTTTGTGAGTTCATACTTTTTCTTTTCCCCTTGAAGGGGGGTCCAAATATGGGGATACTGCTGAAGGCTTTGAGGAAGGTGTTGAAGGAAGTGTATATTATGATTCCTTAGGAACAAAAATTACCTCCTTCATCATAACTATTTAAATTGAGGATCCTTTATTATCGGTTCCTTGGTTACCTCACAAGACATCTCGAATAGTCATGCCACTGGAAGATATACCAAAGATGGTGGGAGTAACTGGACCCCCTCATCTTCCTTCCACTCATATGGATATTTTTAATGGATTATTACTATTTCAATGACATCATAGTATATATAATATGGTAGAAATGATAATCTTACTACTTCCATGATAATAGGGTGTCCCTATTCATCCATGGAAACCTCCAACATATCCTAAACCACCATCTTCTTTACCAAAGGTGGGTATTTGATCCATCAATTCATGATTTCTATCTCTTCATCATGTATTCGAAGGAAATCCTTGACATTGGTAGTATATTTTTTGAAGGAGACTATTGTGGGAGTGGTAACGAATACAATGCCTTCCAAGCCTATCTTCTACTGGTGATGTATCCCTCTGAGTTTGTTATTTATTTTTCCTCCATCTAGTTTCTCTATTGTTGAAAAGTGATGGGAAATACCATTGTATATGTGGATTATCTTACAAGAACCATGCTCATTATAGCCACAATATTTGGAAATTCTCCTGGTAATGAAACTGATTTTTTATGTATCTGTTCATTTTGTGGAATATCATAGGGTTTTCATTTTAGTAGAATCATGTTTTCTTCTAGTTCATATATTGAATTTAATAGTTGGTGGTAAATTTTCAGCCTCCTGTATTGATGTGGATAATTTTCATTTCGAATATGAGTGAATACAAATTTCGGTATTGTGTTAAGAAAAACTGATCTCATAGTCATTTAGGGGAATGAATCTTTAAATTTGAGTCTCCTATCAGGTATATATTTACCAAAAAATATGATCCGACAATGGGTGATTTTTCGACCACAAATAATGTAGAGCAGGGAATTTTCTCTAAATACATCAAAACTAACATCTGAACAGATAAGGAACATACCACTCACATAGAATGATACAATAAATTTTGGTAGATATGAGTCCCTCACATATTGACATCATATAATCTTTTACCTTAGTGCTACCCCCACCATTTTTTATTATACTACCAATGGTAATACTCTAGGGTTTAAAAGAGAAGTGGTAATGATGGATCAGGTAGGACCTAATTTCATAGTCCTTTAATGTTATGGGCCTCACCCCACTAATTCACTATAAAAAAGGATTAAAATGGACACTTATGATGTTCAGGATCCTCATCTATTCATAGATTACCATGTGATTCCCCTTCCAAACCCATAATACCTAGAAGGAATCATTGATTTTTTTGGGATCTTCCCTTAGAAATATGGTGTAGGAGGAATTATATTTTGGTCCATATAAGATTATCCAATACAATATGTCTCCCCCATTCCATATATGCTGAAATCATAATGGTAAAAACTATGACTCTGTCCTTATCCCACATAAGTAGTAGGTTCCCACCTAGGAACATATCAAGTTATCTGACCCACTAAATGAATTTTATGATATCCGGAACATCTACCCACACTAATCATTTAATGGACCCTCTTAAACTATGGGACAGTAGTAACCCTTAGCAGTGTGAGAATATTTTTTGGGAAAATCCATATAATTTTTGGATTTCAGTTATGAACAAGCCTCGTAGATAAAATATCCCACCCATTTCATAAACAGGATGTAATCCATTAGAAGGAAATCCTTACCAATGTCCTTTTCATCCATTTTGATCAATTTCCTAAAAATTGGAGTGTTATTATTTATGTCATCCAAAATAAAAGATGGAGGGATAAAATAATCATACATATCTCCTAATATCAATGTGCCACTTATTTGATTGACATCAATAATACTGAAGTTGAAATCACTATGTGTAAGGTAAAATTTTGTTTTATCTAGAATTAATAGTCTAACTAAGTCCTCCAAAAAACACTTTTCATAATAATAAATGGTTTGGGAGAATTAAATTGATTAATACGGCCTAATGTTTCTAAAATATGTTTAAATTTTGAAGAAGTACGTTGTATGTAGAAGGTCCAACCACAATCTATCCTGAACCTCCCTTTTATCGAAGGTCCCAGCTTGGAAACCATAGGAACTTCTAGTTCGGGGTATTTTTCTACATTATTGATCGGAAAATATGTATGTTTGAATTGGATTTATGATGGTTCCATCCAAAATATATTAACCTAAAAATAAACA
Organism: Viscum album; assembly: GCA_963277665.1. Classification (NCBI taxonomy): domain Eukaryota; kingdom Viridiplantae; phylum Streptophyta; class Magnoliopsida; order Santalales; family Viscaceae; genus Viscum; species Viscum album. The sequence goes on along the minus strand of OY728138.1, from coordinate 716,109,210 downwards.
TATACCTATCAGAGTGTTTTTACATAGTAGTAAAGTGGCCTATATTTGATATATTTTCTTTAAGGAATTATGGGTCATCATGATCTATTAATGAGGAATGATCAATAACTGCAGTGGGTGGATATGAGTATCATTTGTGAGGAAAACCCTATAAATGGTTAAGAAGTAAAATATTTAATATTCCACAAAACTTTTCCCAATTAATTACAATAGATTTATCTAAGATAAATGGATGATAGAATGATCATTGACGACCACACATGTGACTTTGGAACTCTGATGAGCCATTTATTCTGTGGAATCCCCTTTTAAAAGATTTTTTTTCTAGAAGATATGTTTATGGAGTAATAATAGTATGTCATATAATAAAGGAACCCTAACAAAAAGACTAAAAGAAGTGTATATCTTGGATAACGTCATGTGAATCATGCGACCTACATAAGAGTTCATAATCTAATTACCTTTTATAGGTCTCATAAATATTATAAACCACATAGAATCTCATGATAAAATTACTCGTTATAAGGCTTGTGACACATTCCCATGATATGATCATGCAAACTGCATAATGTTCAAGAGATCACATAATAGAACCCACAATTCATGTGAATCCTGTAGGAAAATTATGAATCTGAGAACATGCATCATGGTTTGAAAGAATTGTTGTGAATTTGTTTATAGATTGTTTGAGCAAGTAATGAAACAACTATATCATTGATATTGATCATGTGATTGGATCTCACAAATGGTTCCAACTATGGGGTTATGTGAAGTGGTCTTATGAAGCAGTAACCTGAGAGATGAATTCATGAGAGATCTGAAGTATTGTGATGTAGATGGAATAAATGGCCACATACTCCCCTATTTATGGGTATATCCATATGATTCCCATGGTCACATGAAATACAAAAACACACTTGAAAAATTGGCTATAGGAAGCCTAAGGGAATCATGAATGAATTTATTTCCTTAGAACTGAATCCTTTTCAATTTGGATCTCACTTTTGAGGGATGGAATTTTTTTATGCCTACTAAATGAGTATTGAAAATTTTGGGATCAATGAAATACATAAAGAATAATTATTATTTTCTCCAAAAATAGGTCCATCATGGATATATGGAGATCAAGAGGCTATGTTACACATATCCTGTCACCCCGTAGAAGATAAATGATCACATGACCCTAGTAATGTCACATGCATGAATTATACATTCTATGTGATTTGATAATGATCATAAGAGCTGCCTTTAGTTAATCCTTATAATCCTACAAAGCACCATCATGCAGCCTGCTTCATCATGTGAAGCCCTTCCTATAATTTTTACTGATTATTGGAACCTTCATTCGATCAGTTACTCTAATCATGCAACATTATTGATATATCATAAATCGCATTTAAAAATAAAATCTGAAAAAGGTGGATGATTATTGTGATAGAAGATATGTTGATTTTCATATGAAGGTAATATACATATCATATGATCAGTTAAAGAATCATACAAGATCAATGTTGACATGTCGAAAATGTTGTGTGTAGGAATTTGACAATGTCACCTTCATCATGGAAATTCCCTCAGACATTTCCACTCAATAATGTGATTCCTTGATAGACAATCAATGGTAAAATGTTGAATTTATTATAAATTAGAGAATAAAATATGAAAATGGAGGCACCCTCATTTGAGGGAAAGATATCTTGTTTTTTATTTAATGGGGTTATGATCCTTATGTGATCAATCTTTTGATCACATGAAGATCCTTTTACATTCCTTACATTCCATATTGATCTCATGAAGGGCCTCAGGTAGGCCATTTTGATCTCATGAAGGTCCCTAGATATGTCTTCCATGATCATGTGAAAAGCCTATTCGACATTTTTCCTAGTCTTTTGAAGACTCCCAAACATATAGAATTCATATTCAAAAATCCATTTTACATGCTAAATAATATATTTTAATGTCTTTAACAATACATTGGTCTAATAAATATGGAAATGATGAATTCATCTTGAATGTGTTGTTTATCATGGAACATAATGTTTCCATGGATGACTTGAAATGAGTTCACTCGATGAATGTGATGGTATGCTCCCTCCACCAACTAAATTCCAAATATTTTATTAATATGAAATATTAATTTATTTACATCTAGGGTGGTGAGGTCTATAAATCCCACCCCCTTTATCATGAAATGAGATAGGAGATGGAAGCATCAGGGTGATAATAGAGTTATTTGAGTGGTGATCCATGTAATTGTGATAGTATTCCACTAGTTAATGTCACAGAACAACTAATGGTATTATGAAGAATCTATATATGCTTCATTTTATCACCCTATTGATCACTCTATGGACTTATGATATGTTGTACAGATCATACGAAGGATTTTTTACATTTCAACTTGGTCATGCAGGGTCTCAATAGGACAATATCTAAAGAAAATTTATACAATTATGCAATAATGGTTGTAAAATATGGAAACCTTATGTGAAGAATAATGCATTGATTTTCATGCGAAGGGGTCATATACATCACATGACCTAATAATTAGTCATGTGGAATCATGTAGGCATGACATCTAGATCATAAGATGGTACATGGACATGTCATCCAAGTTACATGATGTCCTCAAGACATAATATCCAAGTCATGTGAATTCTTTTGTACATATCATCCAAGACATGTGAGTTCCCCAAAATTTGTCATCCTTGATCATGAGAAAAACCGGTCATGTAAAGAATCCTCTTACAAGTAAGGTAAATAAGAAAAAATACGTCTGACTTGTATCCTTCAATCACATGAAGCACCTCAGTCATGTCAGCCTTATCATACTAAATCCCTGAGATATGTCGGCTAAATTATGTGGTATTCCTCTGACATGTTTTCCTCAATCATGAGAAGCACTTAGGACATGTCATCCTTGTCATGTGAAATCCCACAGTCAATTTAGATTAATTACATGATAGTATTTAGATTTATCTTCTTCAATAAAAAAAGTACTTTGGACATGTATACCTTAGTCATGTGAAGCATCCTGGACATGTTAGGAAGATACCCCATACATGTTAGGTAGACACTCTGGACATTTTTGGCAGACACTCTAGACATTCCAAGAAGACACTGTGTGACATGTCAGCCGTATCAAGCATGAGTTCTTGGGCATATTCCCTTGAACCATGTAAAATCTTGGACATTAACATTCGAACAAGTATCCTCATTACAAGAGGACTGACCTTATTTGGTTATGGTTATATACCCATGCGACTATATTCATGTAATTCTCTCCAACGGACCTTCATGTTGTACTAACCATATTCTATTGACCTTTCATGGTCATCAAATCTCCATATCCGTTAGAGGTTAGAGAATAAATATGTAACACGGGAATTAATCCATGTATAGGTCTGTAACTTTCCTACACCTTGTGGACAATAATAATCCATTCTATTGTAATCACTTATCTTAACCCTTCCGTAGGTCAGGTTATTTTAAACTATGAGAACTATGATTCTTGTCCAAATAGGATACGTAGTATGAATTCAAAATACCTAAGATATAATTTGCATCCATCCAAGTATATGTCCCTCCATACTTCATGTTCATTGGGTCATATAACCAAAATTATCATATGAGTCCACCAACCATCATCATCTATCAGTGGATAGGAATTGGGTTTATACGAGAGAATCATTTTGATTGTATGGGCCAGTAATGCCCAAGAATACAGTAAACACATCAAAATTTTAGGGGAAATTTAACTACGAGGACTCCTATTCATGATATAAGGGTGATACATAGGATGACTTGATAAGGCATGAGATTCATATGAATCACCCAATTAGGGCTACCCTAGTGCACAAGTTTCATATCCATATGCAGTGAGTCTGATCACTTTTTGTCCCTTATTTCACACACCAAGCATGAATCACATGTGATTAGTGATTTGAAATGATAATATCACTATCACCATAAAATTACCCTGAGACATGGAAACCATAGTGTGTAATTATTATTTGGTGATATGATATGAATGCACCCATATAGGGGAATCCACCTGAGTGTATGCCCAAAAGGCATTCCCATATTAGTAAACAATAATGAAATAACCCTCATATAAATTAAGTATATTCTATAACCCATCAATGGGTTGAGGGAATATTGAACTATGTTGACTTTAATTACATTTATAAGAAGGATATATGGGATGTCTTCCTAATGATCATGATCCATACATGGTTCTTAAGTTCCCACATATATTTCCTTTCCAAATAACTTTAAACTGCATGTCTTGGACATAAATTAAATACATGGGTTTTCATTCCTCTTATAAACCATGATACATTGGATGCCTCATGAAGGGTTAATCCCATCCTCTAATAACCAATTGCCTCCCTGGACTATAGTAAAATCTACAGTACCTTGTTATATGATTTAAAAATAAAAACATATACCCATTTATAGGAAGTAACAAGAAATTAATTTATATCATTCGATACATACTTATGGTTTCACCAATAGAACCCCTTTAAATGCTGAAAGATTGAAGACCCTATAATTTTATTATGGTAACTACTCTAATTTCAAGATTTAGAATAGATTCACAAACATATCCTAAATCAACATGAGTTTCCCAAAATAGATAATAATTCCCCCCAAAAGGGTTTGATGGTCTTGGACTCCCATCCTCTTGACCAATATGAGTTCATAAGAATCATTGGACTAGAAACCCCAATGATTATATGCATTTGGATGGAAGGCCCAAATTCTATATGGATATGGGAAACATTTGGGTGTTTTAGTAGATAAATCCTACTCATTTCATTAATTTTGAAACTATAATGATCCCCTCACAATAAACAGTCAAACCAGAATATGTGTATGAAATAATTAGAAACCACAAAATCCATGATATAGAATCAGCCCATAAATTTTATAATTAGTTTGATTTAATACAAAAAATTACCTCTTATTGGAAGTCTTTTTCCATCGATGATTTAGTTTATACCTCTTATACTAACATTTCCATGTTAGAATATTCATTTTCATGTTTTATTTAGTGATGGTCCACACAAATTATATAAACCTCTAATAATCATACTATAATTCTTCTTGTGAAAGTGTGGATGGTTCTAATTCTTTCATCAATCATCATTGATAAAGAAATCCTTCAAGGTGAAAAGATATCAATCCAGTGGAGGAGGAGATTCTCTCTCTATTCGTGAAATTTTTTATGATGAATATATCTATTAGTATTGATAGGATTATCTATATATTTAATTATGCATAATATTTTCTAGGATTCTCTAGGATGGAGAATAATATAACCAATTATTTGTAAAACTAGGCTTAAAGAATAAAAAAATATAATGGCCTTTACTATTCTCTTAATCCCCAACAAACCCCATGACTAAATAATAATTGTATTATTATTATTATTTACATGACATGATCTAAAATAATGGATAAATAAAAAATATTTTATTTAAAAAATCAATATTTATTCAGATATTGTTTAAGATGTCATTTCTTAATGGACCATTAAACTCTATTCATGATTCATCCCAAAAATTTATTTAACGCTTCATTGTGTCTATTTATTTAAATAAATAAATATATCTACATTATTTTCTAATAAATAAATAAATATTATATTCACTGAATAATAGAATAAATATTTATTAAAAAAATAACCCAATAAATATAATTTTTTTATCTTGTGAGTAAACTAGTGAAAAATAATTTTTTTATAATACATAATTAAATTAATAATTACCTAATTAATAAATATTTATTTAATATTTAAATCATATAATATTCTCTTGAATTATTGTTTAATGAATTATTTGATCAACCAAACATAAATAATGACAAAAACATATATTATAATATCCATTCATCATGTCAAATTAATATGGAATTTAATTTAGGCTCAAGATACACATAGTGAGTGACCCTCTAGGACCATTTCTCAAAGGAATTTTGTAGAACCACATAAAGTATAAGGTTATTTACAAGAAAAACTCTATGGAACTCATTGAGAAATATGTTAATAATGCAATTATATAAAACCTCATATGAATGTATACTATTTAATATAATTCCCTTACCTTGATATCACAAATCAAGTGGATTAAACACTAGCATCCTCAACCAATGTGTTTGATGAAAATTTCTTTGTCTTTGTGGATATCAACTTGTTGGCATAAATACATGGACATGGAATTAATAATAAAGTCTTATTTCTATCAAAGGGCCTAAGATATAAACTTTTGTTAAGGAAAATTTGAGAAAAACTCTTTCTTTTATTATTAATTAATGTGATATGAGTTGTGACCAAACCAACATATCTAACTTCTCTATGGAAATCACTCATTATCGTTTTTTGAAATACATTAAAGTACACAAGTCATGAAACACATTAATAATAATATGAAAGTCTAAAGACCATTGTACAAATTCGTAGTTAAAAATATCTAATAGAACGTATAAATTTGGATTTTCTAATGGAAGTTAAAGTTCTAAGAACCTCTTTATCTTAGATATTAACAAGGATGATCTTGATAAGAAGAAGATTCAATTTTATGATCTCTTTTCCCGAGATATTATATATCATATGTGACTGATCAGAAAATTTTATCTTAATTTAGAACATATATTTAATAACACTATCATAAAGATTTAAGTTTATCTTCAAAATAGGTAACTAATATGTCATTTTAGATTTATATGTACACCTAATAAATTATCACATTAATGTCACATCAAAGAATGATCATCATGTGATGAGATATTAATACAATATTTAAATAGATAAATATAACATAAATTAAATGATCAATGTAGTTGGATATATGAAACCAACTTCAACATACTAACACTTGAACTATATACAACCGCTAACTATCCAAATGGTTATCTTTACATGATAAACACACCTCTTATAAGATTTAGTTATAGTTTTTGATCCAAACACACTACCCATAGTTGTTCTAATTATTGTGAATTTATCTCTCTAAAAAAATCCTTCATGAGAGAATAAAACCAAATATATACCTTTTTCATTTCTTATCCCTATAATATTAGATAATACCATATTTTAAATTGATCATAATATTATTTAATTATACTCTCCAGGTACAAATCCCTAATCCTGATAAAATTATTTCTAAAATTGTATCTTAATTTGCATAAAAAATTCAATGTACTTTGATATACATACATATGAAAACTACTAATTGTAATAAAAATTACCATTATATATTAACCTAGACTTATTGTTATTCTAGATCAAATGAAACTAAAAAAATACTATTTCTATCTTCCATGAAAACTATTATTCTAATTTCACTAATTACCAAGACCATAACCATTTTTTATTTCTAAAAAAAATCAAACTTTTTTGAATACCAACCTTTTCATTTATTTAGGACATGTTAGATATTTAAATTTTATTATTTTATCGCCCATGAAAAATCAAAATGAAGTAAAAATCATGTCATGTGAGATATTTTTCCAATGTACAATTAGGAATATCTTTTCTATTCGTCATAATAATACCATGTGATATGGGAAACTCTTCAAGTAGGTTTTGTTATCTTATATTAGTCAATACCTTGTAAACTGTGCACTTTGAATTAAATTAATAAACCCCTAGATCTATGATATAATATCTTCTTCCCTATATCTTCATTTTTTAACTATGTCATTTTTAAGAAATTCACTTTAGTCATAATTAATACAAGACAAATTCACCTAAGTCATATTTTATCATGGAGAACTATATCACTCCAACTAACCTCTTATTGAGACCTAGTAACATATATTTTCAAAGGAATATACAATATACTTATTTTGACTCATAATGGATCCTTGATACCAGAATTCTATATTGGCATCTTTTTATGTGTCCACCCCTTTTAGTAATTTCATATAGATATTCCTTTTAAAGTTACCACCAAGGTAGGTGTCATTGAAATATTATTCCTAATATAATATTAATAATAGCTATAGAAACTATAATTCAAATGGATTTAATAAAGATGGGTTGGTATAACAAGTGAATCCTTATTAGGGCATCTTTTATACCAACCATGTATAATTTCTACTAAATACCCACTTATGGATTTACATAATCCACCAAAATTGAGAAAATATCACAGTATATGAAATTTATATTAAATTCATATGAATTTTTCAATCACTACTAGGTTAAACATACTACTTCTTATAGAATTTATTATATTAAAATAATATATCATCCACCACTGACAAAGTAAAAAACCAATATTATTTTAACATTTCTATAAAATTTATATTTCTGGAACAATTAAACCCACTAACACTATGGAATTTAAGGCTCTTATCCCAACTTCTTCATCTAGAGATAAGATTCAAATAATGTATTTATTTCTCCCGGTATCTCAAAAATTATATAATCCCCTCATTGAAGTAAACATGTTGTTGTCAATACCTTCTTATATCTGGGATTGTTAATATATTTATTAGTAATAGTATCATTAACTAAGATGAACCTTGTTCTTCTCATGATACACATTTGAAGCATTCATCAACTTTACCATCAAATTCCATAAAAACACCTAAGGTAAAGACATAATGGGATTTCATCATTTCATAAATCATATGGAATTTATTATTCAATGTAGCTATAATTTTTTTTGTTATGATTATAATTTTCAAAATATATCTAAAATTGAATCCTGAATTTTTTAAATAATTATATATAACTCTTCATCGATATACATTTTCTCTAAGATGCTAAATCATCTATGTGAGTTTTGAAAACCCTAAATCTCTATTATTTGATTGATAAATACATGGTTATGATATACTGCAATATAAAATTCTATAGGATCATATATCCTTTATGGATTAAAAACATTACTTCACAGAGATTTCCTCTAATGGTTTAACATAGTCACGTGGAGTATATGAATTTACCTCTAACTTCGTCACAAAATAGTTCATGATACCATGTTTGTGGAATTCCTTTATTTCTATAGGTTTCTTCATAAAAAATATGTTTATGTCATTTACCTATGATTTTTATCTTTATAAAATATAAATATCATATTGGGTATATATATCATAACATATTGTATAATTTGACTAAGAATTAACTTCCCATGACTATGAATTATTCTTAAAATTTTCTTCATCATTTATTTCCATTTTTTGATATTTACAATCCATAGTTTATAAAATTATTTATTATGTATATTTTATCATAAATACATTAATCATGGAAGAATAAATGTCTCCATTTTTACGATATAACATTAAGATAAATGTTTGGTAAAAGGTAACATAAATAATTATACAACTGAAATAAATTAACTAGAAAATTAGAAGCCATGTGTTTATAATTGTTGACCTAGAAATAAACCATTCCCAACTATAGAAATAAAAAAACATACATATGAAGTGATTCATTCCCCACTATTGATATAGGAAACATCATTTCATAGAGACAAGGACAACACAACATACTTCTTGAAATGTTTCAATGTGTATCTCATTACTAATACCACCCTTTCTCAGACATCAGAAGAACACACCTTACTTATTCAGTTATTACATTAAAATATGATTTTTTTAAATACCCAAAAGTGAGTTATAAACATCACATACTATGATAAATATATCTCTAATGTGATTAAAATTAATTTCTTTTTATTTATTTCATTATAGTTTCTTTTCAAATGCTATTTTTATCCACATGAAAGAATATAACCACCTGTTCATTGAACTACCAGTAAATATTTTTTTTCTTTGGATGAAATTATAATGGAACCATTGACATATAGTTGGTAATCATATTTTAAAACTTTTCTTTATATCATTTTTATGATAAGTTTTATGGAACAAAGTTCTCTAAAACATTTATTTATCCAGTGAATATTATTAAAATTATTCATAATCTATTTCTCTTTATTGTTCTCTTCATTATTCTTGATAAATTAAAAGGTCCTAGAATATAAGGATGATAGTATGATATTAATGGATAATACATATCCATATGGAATCATAACTTTTCTAACTAATCAATTTACTATAGTATATTAAGGGCAATATCCATTTCCAAATATCATATTCCAGTTTATGCTATTATAGTTTAGTGAAAATATCATTTATCTAAAGCCACCATTCTTTATTTCCAACAAAATATGATATGAGATGCCTTGTTTTAGTAATCTATTCCATTATATTTCATTATCATTTCACAAGATATAACTAATATCCTAATGCAATAGTTAGTTAGAGAATCCCCACATACCACATATAGGTATCCATTGCACCTTCAATTTCACTTATGAGTTGGAAGAATATGAATATGTAATTCAACTATATTGTATCAAATTTAGGTAGTATTTTAGTGTAAAAAACAATTGTATCTCATTTAGAATTATATATCGATTAGTACATAGTCTATTCCATGAATTATTATAGTATTATGATATTTTTTCTTTCCATACACTTTATTAATTAAAATCATATTTTTATCTTGATTACCAAAATATACTATATATTAAATTTTATATATTAGTATCCCACTATTTTACCAAAATCCAATATCATTCACCATTGGTTTTAGAATATCCTATTGCATCGATGTTTTACTATAAATGGTCCATATATTACTTCTTATGGCCCATGTGAGGTCTAGGTTAATTAATCTATGATATTAATGTGGGAAGGTGTTTTCCAAAAACTTTAACATGCATCTCCTTGATCTATTAAGTGGACTCCAGAATCAAAAAAAGTCATATAATTGACATTCCTCAACACTTGCCCCAAAATGATCATTTTAATGAAGAATCCCATAAAACCTAATAAAAATTATTTTTGTAAAATTTAAACATTCTAAATAAATCCCCATTAAATGGAATTTTACATACAAGGGCTATGAAGTTGCTCTCATTTAGTGGTTCTATTTTAAACCTTGTAATGAAAGTGACATCAACAAAATATTTTTATTAAGCAATTTTTATCCTTACGAATAAATATACCATTTAATCTTATTACATTTTTCATAACATTATGTTTATTTTATTTTTTTGATTAACTAGGTCTTGATAAAATTCATACATAATCTAATTTTATTAAAATTCCATCATACATGATTTTTAATTCATCTATGACGTGATAGAAATAAATATTCATAAATAATTAACCATGGAAAAAAATAAAACAACAATTTTTAATTGATCATTATCTTATCTAATGGTTAGTTTATCTAGATTGTGGTCATGTAGCCCTTGAAATATGGGGTAGACTCCATGAATCATAACTTAATTTGAGGAACAATATTGTACTTATAATCTGACGTAACACCTAAGTTAGTTTCACAAAAAATCAAATATTAAAAAAAATCCACTCTCATGGGATCTCTATCCAATAAGTAAGTTGTTTCTCAATTTTAGTTGAGGTAAAAAATATATCATTTATGGTGTTCACAATAAATAAACAATAGTAGCACATTCACCTTCATGATAAATGAGCATATATCACACTATCGATCATTTTAATTTAATAAAATATGTATGAAAATCCAATATAATAATAATTAAATTTAATGAAAAAAAAATAACATACATTGGTCTTTTTAAACTCAATATTGTACACACAAGAAATAGAAACATATCTGTAGACTAGTTATAATTCTCCCTAATTCATTCTTTTATTAAGATAAAATCACCTCAGTTAATTTCAATTAATTATATTTTTAATTCATTCATTCATTAATTTTATCTTGACTAAAAATTCATGGAAATTCTATCATTTTAATTTAAAATATATAAAAAGTAATTTAATATGAAATTAAATAAGTACACAAAGTGTACCTAGAGGCAACACGACATGTAACCAACATCACAATAATTATTTTTGTATTAAATGATCCCATGACATGTTAGCATACATGGAAATCCATGTGGTTAATCAGCATGAAATTATATATTTCATATTAACTCATAATAAATACAACATGTAATGAATCCATTTTTTTGTTCAAAATTTTGAATAATTTTAAATAGTATTTTCAATCATGTGTGATGTTTATACAGAATTCTGGACCACGTTCATGCACGATATTGACATGTTAAAAATATTAAAAATAAAATTTCAAACATTCACTTCTTTCCAAAAATAATTGAATATCTTCTAAATAGATTCATAGATATGAAAACATAGAAACCATTAAATATGGGACGTTAGTTTTACCCAAGTAAATACATAAATATTTTCAATGTGGGATGTTTTAGTCAAGTGTAGTTGATAAATTATATTAGATAAAAATGAATAAACTAAATTTATTTAAATATTTTTTCCCCTTTTTTTCAAAACCTAGTGTATACTCTATTTAAACACGGTTAGAACCAATATATAGGGTTAGTTACATAGCCCCGAGAGATTGAAGAGAAGGGATCATAACTTTGGGGGAGACTTTTGATGATTAGACAAAGATGGATTGATAATTTATGATCGAGATACCCTAAGTCTTTTCATCAACAATAGGAATCTTAGATGTCTCCAATTATGATGACATAGAATCATTCTTCAACAATTATCAATCTATAACAAATGTATGATGTTTTATTTGGTTAGTATATCTCCTCATTCTTCATTTTCTATGACAAATATAAATTAATTATTTCAGAAATTAATTCAAGGATAATTATTATTGAATTAACATTAATTATTTTTATTCCACGAATTGGGAATTAATAATTATTTTAAAACATACAAAATTATCTATTTTTTATTCAATGAACCATGCCAATCGTAATAGTGTGATCATTGATTTTTTTTACTCTGTTGATTCATGGTATTTCCCTCTATTATTCATTTTTCAATGGTGTTTGATTGGCCTATCATGCGAATTTATCTAGGAACCCATTTCATTATACTATTTTATTATCGGGTTCTATAAAACATTGTTGTGGAATCAACATCATTGATTATAGAACAATGAAGTATTGATGGTGATTAAATAAGACCAATGGATGGATTGTGATTTCTAGAGATGTGGGTTTATGAGTTTGAGATTTTTATTTCCCAATAAGGGAAATTTCCATGAAAATGGTGGCCTAAATCTATTAACCAAGGATGTTATGGGCTTGGTCAACATAGTTTTTATTTATTTCAACCATTATTTTTTACGGATGTTGTAGTTACACCATGAGTACAACTGATTCAATAAACTATGGAAAATTTGGATAAATTCTGATATATATATGTGTGTGTATTATGTATTTTAGGTGAACACATTCCTTGTATCACACCATGTGTATTGGATAGGGTTTAAATTTTAACATAAATAATAGAAGTCCATTTACATTTATTATATAAATTGTAAAAAATCTTTTAGCAGCTTGGAATGTGGTATCTAGAGAAAATAAACACCAGAAAGATACATGAACGCAAGTATAGTATGTGAGCATGGGAAGAGAAACATTCATGAGTACCTGACCTGACCTCTACACGCCATGTATCAGACCAAAACGTTTTATATATAAAGAATAACTTGTCATGTGATATGGGAAGTCATAGGAAGAATAGGAATTAGTGAGTCACATCATGTATCCTATTGGACAAGTCATATAATTTTATATAACTTGGAAAATATCTTCTATGAACAAATTTCCCCTTTGAAACATCAAGTTGAGTTAGATATTTCACCTTATGGGACATGGATCCTTCTAAAGAGTATCATATCAACTATGTGGGTATGAATGAGGTAGGGATCCACTAATTGTTGTATTTTTATTGAGGTGGGTATTTTACCCACATTAGTAAGTCATGGATCCTCTATTTACCACTTGTATATTTCTCCATCTATAGAGCTGAGGTAGGAGAGGGATCCACCACTAAAGTTTGGTGTTTCGCCTGTTATGACCCCATCCCCACAAGGTGTACCCCTCCTGGGATAAAAATATGAGAAGGGAGATAATGACCCTCGAGTCTTGCCTCTAGTAGTCCCCAAGTTGGTTACTAGAACCGAGGGTATAGTAAACACACAAATGGGAGGAATTACCCTCTAAGAGAACACATGAAGAAGAGAGAGATAAAATAGACACCAAACAAATCCAACTCAAAAAGCAATACAAAATAAATCCCAAGTACACATTTGTAATTTCATGAAAAATACTACAACTAAAATTAGAAAACTGGAAAATGCCCAAAATAAAGTAAAAACAATAGCAACCACAAGCTTGAACAGCTCCTGCAACCCCAAGATACTAGAAACCATCTTTATCTTCAACCTACTCCAAGTGACATGAAAGCAATTTATATATTCATAGGGTGAGAAAAATAGTATACATAGTAGGGTCCTCCCTGAATCCACTCATTCAAAAGTAAAGAAAGCATGTTAAAGAATAGTGATCCACAAGTGAATCTAACTCATCACATGAACAGGTATACTATGTTCCCAGCCTTACTGTGGCTTCTCTCACCAAGTAACGCATACAAGAGTATTAAAAATAATAAATAATATCAAGGGTACCCTTCTACTACCTCCCCACTAGTTTTCTGATTTTCCCCAACATCGCACGCCCTAAGTATCTCTCTCCCAAAGGCTTTCCCACAGACACCTGGGGGAATCACCACAACATGCACCTCATGAAACAAAATCACTACATCCACACAAGAAAATAACCGAGTAGTTTCTGGGCACCACCACAGCCAGCATAACATGTATCAAACGTCGAGCATTATACCTCAAGCCATTACAGTCCACACACTGAGTAATAATCCTCAAGCCATCATAGCCTATACAGGTTACACCTATAGTAGTCCATAGGATACTATATATATATGATATGTGTGTGAATTAGCACAATCCATTACATCCCTCCAAACACATATATGCAGAAAACTAATAGTTGTGCCTACCAGCACAAGTAACTACCAAGATAAGAGATCGGGGCCAAAGATGGTATTCATCCATCCACACACCCACCAAAATGTAGCAGAAAACACCCCCATGGCTCAGAATCCTTAGGGTGTTATTTTCCCTAACTGACAGGGTGGAGTAGCATATAGAAACACAAAAGGTATAGAATGTATTATAGATCACAACTATATTGTGGGAATAAAATAGTCTAAGACTCAACAGTAGCTAACGTCTCTCAGACTCCCGACTCCCACTTTTATGACTAGGTATCCTATAAGCACACAACCATTTTAAGAGATTTAATACACTACATCATTCCCTTTTTATCAGTTTCACTTTACATTAATTAATTATTTAAACATTAATTAACCATTATCAATTCCACATTATATTTCATTATAATCATACCCAATGTCCACTATTCCTTCTAATTTAGACCTCAGCATTGCGCCCCAGCAAGCTCCAACCCCATGGGTTAACATAATTTATTAAATTATTTATTTATAGTATTACCTTCCAATAATCTCAGGCATTCTAGAAAAACATTATTTGTTACTAAACACAAGGGGGCTCAACCTGGTGAGTAGATGAACTACCCGTCGAGTCATTTCAACCTATAAAAGAGTGTAGACCCATCCTCCCTTGATAATATAAACACAGAAAGCACATGGAATACCCTGCGCATCTTCACCCCTTTCAAGAGATGGGTAAGCAAGACCATCAACCTTGATGAGTGGGGAATGTAAAGTAGATAAACAACCAATAAGAATCATTAAGAATCAAAACATTCACATCCAACCCATTGCATCATCCTTGGTGTCCTCCCCGACACCCACATGCATAACCCAATGCATCTCACCACTCTAGGCATCAACTACTACCACAACCAATAGGGCTCCATGCCCCCACATATCACAACAACCATCCAGGCTCACATCACAACACAAGAAGTAGGAAAACAAACATCATATAAAATGGTCTTTTGGTCCTTAAACAATCAAGAAGGTAATTCTAAACCCTACAATGAATTATATTTTATCAAACTAGTTCTTTAATCCATCATGGATTAATTGATTTATTATTGTAGGTTCCAAATTCCAAAAACCTAACCTTTAAGCTATCACAAATAATTAAAAATGCTTACTAAACCAATTAGATTAACATCAAATTATAACAAGAAGAACCAGATTCATTTACATACCTATTTATCTTTTTCCAAACAATTATCAATTAATTCCTACTTTATGTTATTTACCAATTTCCATCGAGAATGAAAGGATAAACAAAGAAAGCATAGATATCACACAATCTAGAAAATCAAAATGAAATACGATATGATTGATAACAATTTATTTATCTGGTTAAAATATTTATTATGTCAATTCCATTGTGATCCAGTGGGATAAAACATGCTAAATATATAGTTTCATTTAAAAGAAAAGATAATCAATGAATTTCCTAACCGAAACTGTTCTTAACATTCTTTATATGAGAACGAGCCACACAATAGGTTATGATATTCTCCCCCCGTGACAACTATTCCACCCGAAGATGCCACGGTACAACCACACCAACCGAAACCCCTGAAAAATCCATTAAAAGTATGGAGATCATATACCATAATAGGTAAAGGAGAAATAGAAGGAGTTGAACCCAAAAGAATGAAGATAAAACATACCTTATATCAATGAAGGATCAACACTTGCTGCTTGCACTAAAATAGGGGGTACGTATGCAGTAGTAAGAAAATTCTAGTAGAAATGATCTTAGGATTACGGTTTGATCACACCGCTCTTATAGAAATAAGGAATGGTTAAAGTGTCTCACACCATGGAAAACGATTGTAGAACATGGGAGGAAGATATCTAATCCCTTTAGAAGATTTAATGGAGCAACAATTTAAGATACGCTGGATTTCCCATTAAAAGGGGATCATATTAAACCATGTGGTTTGACTAAGTAAAGGCATCCTGAGACATAAGAAAATTAATATATGAGTTTTATGATATTATTTGGTCTTAAATACATTAAAATAAGGCCTTGAATACATTTTGCATCAAATAAAACGTCAAAGGGGTGAAACTATAGGAAACTGGAAACACTGTTCACAATCCTAGAAACCTTGTACACCAACTAATCCTGGAAACACTATACATGATTCTGGAAACACTGTACACTCACCAATTCTAAACACACCGATCCAGGAAAAATTATTCACAAAATGACTAACCGATCTTGGACTCACCAATATTGGACTCACCGATCCTGGAAACATTGTTCACAGAATGATTCACCGATCATGGAATCAAAAATATTAGACTCACTAATCCTAGAATCACTATTCACAAAGTTACTCACCGATCCTGGACTCACTGATCCTAGATTCAGCAGTCCTGGAAACACTATTCACAAAATGACTCACTGATCCTGGAAACACTATTAACGGAATGACTCACGGATCCTGGACTCACTGATCATGGACTCACCAATCCTTGAAACAATGTTCACAAAATGACTCCCTGGTCTAGGAATCATCTATCCTGGACTCACTGATCCCGGAAACATTGTTCAAGTAATGACTCACCAATCCGGGGCTCACAGATCTGATTATGCTATTCACATAATGATAGATCGACCCGATGGTACTATTCACAGAATGAAAAACCGAACTGATGGTACTGTTCACAAATGATAGAACCATCTGATGGTACTATTCACAGATTGCCACACCGATATGATAGTACTATTCACTGAACAACAGACCGATCTGATGGTACTGTTCACCGAATGATAGACTGATCTGATGGTACTATTCACAGAATGACATATCGATCTGATGGTACTGTTCACAGAATCAAAGACCGATTTGATTGTACTATTCACAAAACAACACACCAATCCAATGGTACTATTCACAGAACAACTCACCGATCTAATGGTACTATTCACATCGGGCTCATTGATGGGACTTTTCACATCGATCTCACTAATGGAACTATTCACATCAGTTTCACAAATGGAACTGTTCACATCGGTCTCATCGATGGAACTATTCACA
This sequence comes from Viscum album, assembly GCA_963277665.1. Classification (NCBI taxonomy): domain Eukaryota; kingdom Viridiplantae; phylum Streptophyta; class Magnoliopsida; order Santalales; family Viscaceae; genus Viscum; species Viscum album. Next base: position 716,091,238 of record OY728138.1, on the reverse strand, counting down.
TTGGTCTCACTCATGGAATAGTTCACATCAGTCTCACCGATGGAACTATTTTCATAAGTGGAAAAAATTGGAAAAGTGTTTGGGATTAGTCTTCTTGACCTCTCAGAACACCTCAGACACCAGATTTTCACAAAGGAATGGACCATAGAGGGTCGGGCCATTACATCAGATATCTCTCAAAAACATTCTCATCCCTGAGAATTCAAAACCAACCTAAAAGGGAACATAAAATAAGTCTCAAAAAGCACCCATCAAGATACCTCTCAAAAGAGATCAATCCATAAGAAGCAACCAAAGAAATCCATCTCATAATCCTGGAATGTCTACAACTTCAAAGAGTAAATTGTTAGATAGAAAGAGTTACACATCTATCAACTCTGGGTATTGAGCACGTATCTGTGACTCATGTTCCCAGGTACTCTCCTCCATGCCACCGTGTTTCCACAAGACAATAACTAAGGGGATATAATGCCTACACCACACCTTCACTTTGCGGTCTTTGATCTACATAGGTTGATCCTCAAAGGTCGCATCATCATCAACATCAATAACTCCCCAATCGATGCAGTGAGAGTCAACATGAAAATAATGACGAAGTTGTGATACATGAAAAACATCATGTATCCGGATCATCTGCGGGGGGAAGTTCGCTACTCGATACACCACAACTCTAACACAATCCAAAACCTTGAAAGTCCCAACAAACCAAGGGGAAATATTACTCCCATGACAATACCTCTACTGCCCACGATGGGGAGACACCTTTAGAAACATTTGATCCAGAATATCAAACTCATAGGGTCTCCTCCATTGATCAAAAAATGATTTCTAACAATCATGTGATGTCTTCATCCTCTCACAAATCACCTAAACCAACTCTGTTTTATTTGGCACTAGTTTCATTTTGAGAGTTGCAGACTCGTCGACACCATTCCAGCACAACTGATAATGGAATGGCCAACTATACAAGGCTTAAAAAGGTGCCATACCAAGTTTGTAGTGAAAACTATTGTTGTAATTGAACTCCACCAAGGGTATGTGACTCATCCAGAAACCTCCAAAATCCATAACACAAGAGTGTAAAATGTATTCAAGTGTCTAGATGGTCTACTCTATTTGACCGGCCATCGGAGGATGAAAAGCAGTGAAAAGTCATACGTAAGAACAAAAATCATTCTGGAGACCTCTCCACACCCTAGAGGTAAAACAAGGATCTCGATAAGAAATTATCATCCTTGGGACACCATGAAGTCTCACTGCCTTCTCCAGATACATCCTTGACCAAACATACACTGATATTGACTCCTTTATTTCTATGAAGTGAGATGATTTTGTTAAAAAATACACTACCACACAACTTCTCCCATATCAAGATGAAATGTAGACAGTTCCTCTATTACTCACCAGGAGCCACCAGATTCATGCACTGCATCACTACGTGACTTCCGACTTAGCGCATTATCTACAAAATTTCCTTTTCTAGTTCTATCTGATATTTTGAAGTCATATTCCAGTAAGAACTCCATCCACCAATGTTGTTGTAAGTTCAAGTCATGCTGGGAAAAAACATACCTCAGGCTCTTATGATCGGTGAAAACCACAAAGCACTCACCAATGAGGTAATGTTGCCACAACAGCAGAGAAAACACCACAGCTACCAACTAAAGATCATGGGTGTCATAGTTACATTCATGAGGATGTAACAACTGAGACCCATAAGAAACAATTGATCTTTAATGCATCAGAACACAACCTAACCCTAGATGCAAATCATTGTAGAAAACATCAAACTGAACTCCCTCAATTGGAAGACAGAGAAATAGAGCACTTACTGACATATCCTTTAGATACTCAAAGGATCCTAACATAGATCATTCCATATGAATTCCTTTTCCTTACTGGTCAAGGTTATCATAGAAGTCTCAAATCGAGAGAAATCAGCTACGAATCTCATGTTGTAGCTTGTGAGACCAAGGAATCTTCGTACCTCATACACTATTTAGGGGGCTTACCAAGAAATGATTTCTTCTATATTAAATGGATCTAGAGATACTCCCTACTGGGACACAAAATTCCCCAATAAACGGACTTATCAAACCAAGAACTCACACTTTCACTACTTCTGAAATATCTAATGTTGACAGAGATCTCCCAAAATAGCATGTAGATGCTACACATGCTCCTCCTCAGATGTAGAGTACATGAGGATTTCATTGATGAAAACCATAAAGAACTTGTCTCGGAATGTAGGGAACATAGCGTTCATCAATCCCATGAACACAGTTCAAGAATTCGTCACACCGAATGACATTACAACAAACTCATAATGCCCATGATGGCAACATAAAGTAGTCTTTGGGATATCCTCATCCTTCACACGCATGTGATGATATCCTAACCACAATTCAATCATTGAGAACAAACTTTAACACTTATATTGATTGAATAAATCATCAATATGCAGACGAGGATGTAGATTATTCACTATCACTTGGTTTATGAGATGATAATTGACATACAACCGCAAAGTGTTGTCAGCCTTCATCCCGAACAAAACTAGTGCACCCCCTGGTGACACACTAGGTCAAAAAAAATCACATTGTAATAGACCATCAAGATTCATAAATATATATCATAACTCAAAAGGGGTCATCCTATATGGAGACAAAGAGATGGGAGATGCTCCTAGTTGTACCTCGATCCCAAACTCGATCTTTCATCGAGGCGGTAATCATACAACCTCTTCTGTAAAGACATCAGGGTACACTTCTACGACCCTAAAAAATGTCAACTACTGAACCTCTAAAGAACTCAACATCAAATAATCCATCATGTATGATATGGAAAAAACACAACACTAACCCATCTGAGGGTCTCAATCACCAATGAACACCGCTGGCTCTCCATCTGCATCAAAGAACACAACCTTCCTCCTAAATCAATCCAAAATAGCCTGCACCGAATAAAACAAATCCATGTCAAGGATTAAATCATATGTTTGTTTTCATAAACATAAAAAATCTCCCCAAGAACAGTGTTTCCCCAACACTAGCTAACAGTCTCTACATACTTCAAACAAGTCATCTCGACCTCTAACTGGCATAGTCAACGCCAAGGTTACTAGAAGCCTCTCTATCTAATGTCACAATTCTAGGACAATGGTAAGTGATATGAAGGAGTGTGTCACTCCTAAATCAAAATGGCATACACCAAGGTAGAAAAAAAGAAAACGGTATGGTGAATGAAATCTGTCTCCCCTGGTACAGGTAACACTAAAGAATGAAGCTGACTATGACCTCCTCCATGGACTCTATGACCCATATGACGACCACCACCATGGTTGCACTCTAGTCTCTGAGGATAGGGAGATTCATGGGGATGTCCTCTACCTACCCCATCTAGCCTCTGCTGATCTAAAGCTGGTGCAACCTACTGCTACTGCCTCTGCTGGAACTGTCGCAACGAAGGATCCTAGAGTGGAACACCAGGTACATGATGACTACTCTAAAAGGTCGGGTTCTAATGCCCCGACCCCAATTACCCAGATTCGGTGCATTATTACATAACATTCGCATAATCACAAAATATCAAGTCTCGAAGGACTGATTAGTTTAGAAGTCTTTGAAACACTAGATATATTCATAAGTCTTACATTACATCATAAAGTAAAAAAACTACAACAACATATTGTCTTCATATCCCCTCATACTATCCCTGTAGGTCATTCATTAATTACTTCTTCACATCCTGGGAAAAATAAAACATTGAAAGGGGTGAGCTCAAATGCTTAGTAAGGATAACAATATAGAATAAACATTCATAGATAAGCATAAACATTTAAAGAAATGTATAACTAAAAAAAGCCTTTTAAACTTGAACTTCGGCATAATATGGAAAAGATAAAATGAAATAATTCCATTTACTTATTTACATGGATATTATACTAGAAGAATTACCACATGCAATATCAATAACCACTTTCATAATGATGGAATCCATAATGTCAGACTATAATAAACACATAGTCAAGGCCACATGCCAAGACTACAAATATGATTCTGTGAAGGCCTTGTGCCAAGACACTAGTTTGTCTCATGAGACCTACCGATGCATCAAGGAGCTATTGTGGGCTCCACCCGTCACTTATTAATTCCAATGCATTGCTCATATGAACAGGTTTAAACATAACATAAACATTCGTATAAAAACTAGCATAAGAAATATCAATAATTTATCCATAATAAATGAATGGTATAAAAATAACACATCCACAGTCAAACATATCACAAAACCTTCAATACAATATGGATGTTTTGTATCATAATAAATCAACTTCAAATAATCTTAAAATCCATCAAAGGATGTTGACATAGATGAGATCAAAACTATTTGAGAGAAATATCCCTTTTTTTCATAATCATTTAAAAGTCACATAATTATAAAATAAAACATTTACATTGAAAATATCCTTATATGCATGTAAGGAATGCTTTTAAGATTTTATAATGGTGTAAAATAGCCTCACCCTCCGTATAATTTAAAAAACATTCTTACCTTAATTCTGTCGAAATGGTTTAAAAGGACCTTGTTTGGAAAACGACAGAAAGATTCCTTTATAATATTCTAATAAAAAGTCAAACAGGGTTATAAATGAATATAACCCATATTCTTTAAAATAATAAGAATTTTTTGAAAATTTTTTTTAAGAAACATGGATGTGGATGATAAAGAGGTCCCAATAGATAAATACGTATAAACAACCTCAGATAATAAAGAGATTGTGAAATAAACCCTTACCTTGTATGTTTCCTTGGTTGGGGGTAGTTTAACCTTCTGTATAATGGTGAAATAATAGTTAATAAATTATACAATAATCATATACATTAATATGATATCATATATGATCTTTTAACATTGATTTGTTAATAATATCTTAGTATTATCATTCTTTCGGGTGTTAATGGATTCATTTTTCTTTATATTCTTTGATATGTGCACCATATTGTTTTTGTATGGGATGTATATTATTCATATACATAATGATATCATGTCTCTAATAATTATTTTTAATCTTCAAAAAAATTTATTCTTGAATGGATACGATGGGGAATGAATCTCATCGCGTTCGTGGAGACGGTAATCCATACGTACGCACGAGGGACAATATCATTCTTTTTATATTAAAATAATATATAATTGTATGGTATATCATATATAAATAATCATTAACATTTTATATTTATTATTTACATTAATTACACATCATTATTATACCCATAAAAATAATAATGTATTGAATAACAATTACACCACGACGTGGAGACGGTAGGCCGTGCGTACGCATGTATAGTGACCTGTCATTCAAATGATGGATAGAATACTGAATATCGTTGTACCATATTTATAATAACATCATATTATATAGAAGATACTGGATTTATTATTTTAGATTGTATATAACAAAGAAAGAACAATTTGAAGAATAAAGGAACTTGAAAGAGGGTGGTGAAAACATTACCTCTTCTTCAGGTTCTTCCTTTTGATTTGATCTAAAGGGCTCCTTAGGATGGCTTTATGAATAAAGTAATGCCTCTAGGATTAAGGGAGGATAGTTGATAGGGTATTTGGGCAGATTTTGGCTGAACGAAAAGGCTTTGAAGTTGTGAAGAATTGGTTTTAAGCGGTGTCCTTTTATAAGGGGGAGGAGGGGCTCTTTAGGAAAAAACTTAAAATATTAATTTATAATAAATTCATATTAGGTTTATAATGGATCCAAAGTAGATTATTAAAAGTATAAGGTGTTTATGGGTCGAAATAATTTCAACCAATAGATTTTAGACAGGTTTGGGTCATTATATTAACCATATCTTTTAGTTTTAACTCTTAGTTAATTAGTTTGACATTAACCATGTCACTTTGTATTTTTATATTATATAGTTAATAAAATTACTATATGCTTCCAAGATACCCCCAAGTGATCCATTAATGATTCAAATATCATTTTATAAGTACTTTTCCCAATCCTTATATTTTTAGGAATATAATATCAATTAATAATATAATATTTGTTTCAAATGCTCATTTTTTTCAATTTTGACACTATTTAATAGTTTATTTTTGTTAAAGTCTTAACATCTTTATTAATTCGAAAAACATTCATTTAAGAAATAATAACATGTTTTATTAACCAATAAAAGTAGTTTATGTCATCAAAACATTCAAATTATATTTATTTTATCATTTATAATACCAATTAATTGATTCTTTCATTGATAAGGAAAATACCGCATCATTATTGTGTCATAAATATATTAAATTATATAATGTCTAAAAATTATACATAAAATACCATTATGTAGGAAATGTTTTTATATTTTTAATTAATATTTATAGTCTAACATATACCATGTATAACCATATGTAAAATTTGTTTTGCTGAAGGATATATGCTTATGTCATTTTTGTATTTACTTTAACTTAATTAATATAAAGTGTCCTTAACACCTACAAGTGGCTCCATGAGGTCCCAAAATCGACCAAAAGATGCCCATGTTCGGAAATTTATCAACCAATAAGGGTAGGACATGTTTTAGGGTAATTTATTATTATTATAATATTATTTTTTACCCTTATTTACCAGATTTACCCTTTAACCATGGTAAATAAAATATTTACCGAAGTAATTATTCAAAATGTATCAAAATAAAAGTTACCTATTTACACAATTTGGACATCCTGATTCCAAATAAGGAATCCATTTTACCAAATTAAAAACATTGATGTGGCAGAAATTAATTTAAAATTAATTCCCGTTGTAAAAACAAGAAACGTGTTTTCTAAGAGATAATAACTACCAAAAGATTGACACATGTTTATGTCTAGTTTAATTGTAAAATTATGTACAATGACCAAAATTGTATTAAATGGTAAAAATATATTATAAATATAATTGAAAACCACTAAAATTCACAATTTATCACTATTAATTATTTTTATTAAAAAAGGTGTTTTTAATTAAAATTTAGTAATTTTCACTATTCTCCAAAATATAAAAGTTATACGAAAAGTACCAAAATATGACCCTAGAAAAATTTCAATATTCCAAATCGAAAAATGAAGTCAATTTTGAGAGATAAAATTTATCAAATTTCAAAAAGTGTGTATTAATATTCATAACGGCTACTTTGATTGGTCGTGGTGTGTTAGAGTCTCGAAGTTGCGTATAATGAAAGCTATTGCATTATTCAAAGGGAAACATAACGTGGAAGATTGGGGTGTTGCATTCTCCCAACCTTCAATAAATTTCATCCTCTCAATTTGAAAATATTCTTCGGAAATAAAAGTTTGAAAATAGAAAATACCTTTGTGGAAAACTCATATCAGAAATAGGGTTAACAAAAATATAACTTTAAAAGAAGGAAAGAGAAATACAAAGGTCACCTGATATAGCCCATACTAGTATTATATGAAAACATGGATATGGAGGAGTAACAAACCATCAAGGTCTGATGGAGAGTTGTAGAATAAAGGATTAGGATAAAGTTAACTACAATAAAATCACAAACTTGTGATTGGTTAAAGAGTCTTTGATTACCCAGTAGGAAAAGTTAACCGAAAACGTTTTTGTTTTATGTTACATTTCATAAAGTTCAGGAATTTATTTATGAGATTTACTACGAAAGTAAATAAATATACTTACTTGTCATGTAGACTGTCATTCATTAATAAATTTTTTACCACAAACCCATCTTTCACTCCAAAAAGGTAATAGAACTGAAAAATATTATATTTATCCTAATTGTACAAGGTTCCAAATATTAACAAATACTATTTAGATTATGAAAACTATTTTTTAATAACCAAGGACTTATTTTAGGCTAGTGGTAGGTAATAAAGGCTTGTCAAACAATGGTTGTGGGTTCGAATCCTGCAGCTTTGTCTGACATGACGGGTTATCGCCCGACCTGCAGGTTGTCCTTTTCCTAAAACTATTGTATTATAATATTCCAAAAATAATATTCAGAAATATTTTAACCTTAAACAATACTATAAAAAGTTAAACATAATCCATTCCAACCTTTATAGTTATCCAAAATACCTCTTTCCAGACTTTCTCTAAAAGGTCTCTAACTTCCAAAATCAATTGTAACATCAGATTCCCCAAACAAAGTAAAGTTTCTCTTATTGTCACATACTAAAAATATGATTACCTTTGTCATATTAAAACCTTAATGAAAACAACAGGTAATACAGTACAATCCTTATATATATCACATTATTCTTATAACCAGAATATAATCCTTGATTCCAAAAATACAAATACTATAATTATTCCACTTCAATTGTAGTAACAGCATAAGATTGGCCTTGATCCCATGGCCTTTTCTGAGGTAAGTTTCCTTGGATCTTAGGGAATTCATTCGCATAATTCCCTATTTCTCTACAATTATAGCATTCAATATTGACAGCATCTTTCTTTCCCTTACAATCACAAGTCCGGTGACCTTTTTCTCCACATTTGTAACAAACTCTCATTCCTTTTAGGCAAGTACTAGGGTGTTTCCTCCCACAATTATCACATAATAAAAAATAATTCTTTCCCTTTTTAACATTATCTGTCTCTTGTTCCACCATTATCTTCTTCTCTTACTTTACTTTATTGTCATAAGATTTAGAAAATTCCTTTTTTGTCTTTATATCAGATGAGACAATGTATTCGTATAACGAGAAGTATTGTGAGATTAATGCTCAACGGAGAAATGGTTTTAACCCATAAAATAAATGATCAATCATACTCCTCAGTTTACGTATATAATCTGTTGCATGCCTCGCTAACCTTGTAAAGTTAGCTTCATACTTTGTGACATTCTCATCCTCCTTTTGCCTTAGACTGAGAAATTTCCTTTCCATATCTACTCGATGGTCATGATGAAAGTTTTTTTCTTAGAAAATATTTTTATACTCCCTCCATTCCATACTTGATACTTCTTCATCGTCCTTTGTGTTTTGAATTAATGACCACCATTGATCAGCATCTCCAGTAAAGCGGTAAAATTCCATGATAACCTTTTACCTTTCACTACTCCCCAAAGCCTGAAATATTTTCTCAAGGGAACTTATACATTGCTCAACTACTAGTGGATTTGTACCCCCATTGAATGTTGATTTTTGTTGCCTCATGAAGCGATTTACATTGATCCTCCATGCTACAGATCGAGGTTCTCCATACGGGTAAGGTTATTATTCATAACCGGATTGAGTTGTCCCAGAATGGTGATTACCTGATCAGCACCAGTTGTATCACCAACACCTCTATAATTATCTTGAGCAGGAGGGAAATCCCTACATAGACTGCGTGCAATGATATAGTTTCCATTTCTTCCACTAGGCTCCATTTCTAAACAACAGCATACACAAGATTAGTTTATAAATCGCAATAAATAATTCAAAACATGTAAAATAACTAACGTAAATTGAATGGTTTATGGATATAATCCATAATCATAAATATGTTTTCATTATATGCTCATAAGACCTTCATAATGATTTTTAAATAAAATGATAATTATCCTAAGCATGTCCGATGGGAGTGTCGTAACCAAGAGTGCATCAAGGCCCGTTGTCATGCACCAGTTCTCGTTCGAGTATAGCTCAAAGCGGTGTTTTTGGGTTTTACCCATAGATACATAGGTTCCAAATCTGCCTTTACCTGCTCGTATCCAAATAGGGATGTATTTCTCCGAAAACTCACAAAATCCCTACAATACCAAAATTCTAGGAAGTTATTCTACACTAATCCTCAAAGTCCATCTTAGGTCTATGTGCTATAATCAGAGTTTATCTAAATCTAGCTTCCAAGGTTTGTACTAAACTCTATCTGATACCAATTGTAACACCCCAACCCTATTTACCCAGAGTTGGTGCGTTATTACATAACATTAGCATGATCACAAAAGATCATGTCTCGAAATACAGATTAGTTTTGTAGTCAGGGAAACACTAGATATATTCATAAGTCTTACATTACATCATAAAGTAAAAAAACTAAAATAGAATATTGTCTTAATATCCCCTCATACTATCCCTATAGGTCATTCATAAATTACTTCTTCACATCCTGTGAAAAATAAAAACATTGAAAAGGGTGAGCTCAGATGCTCGGTAAGCCTATCAATATAGCAGAATTTTTCATAGATAATCATAAACATTTAAGGCAATGTATAACTAAAACAAAAGCCTTTTAAACTTGAACTTCAGTATAATATGGAAAAGATAAAATGAAATAATTCCATTTAATTATTCACATGGATATTCTACTAGTCGAATAACCACATGCAATATCAATAATAACTTTCATAATGATGGAATGAAAAATGCCAGACTATCATAACCACATAATCAAGGCCTCGTGCCAATACTACAAATAAGATTTTGTCAAGGCCTTGTTACAAGACACTAGTTTTTCTCATGAGACCTACCGATTAATCTAGGAGCTATAGCGGGCTTCACCCGCCACTTATTAAGTCCAATTCATTCCTCATATGAACAGGTTTAAACATAACATAAACATTTGTATTAAAACTAGCATAAGAAATGTCAATACTTTATCCATTATCCATGAATGGTATAAAAATAACACATCCATAGTCAAACATATTACAAAACCTTCAATACAATATGGAAGTTTTGTATCATAATAAATCAACTTCAAATAAGATTAAAATCCATCAAAGGATGTTGACATAGATGAAATCAAAACTATTTGAGGGAAATATCTCTTTTTTTAAATCATTTAAAAGTCACATAATTATATAATAAAACATTTAATTTTAAAATATCCTTATAATCTTGTAAGGGAAGGTTCAAATATTTTATAATGGTGGAAAATAGCCGCACTCTCGGTATATGTTAAAAAACATTCTTACCTTAATTCTGTCGAAAAGGTTAAAAAGGACCTTGTTTGGAAAACGAAAGAATGATTCCTTTATAATCTTATTATAAAAAGTAAAAAAAGTATATAAATTAGTTTAACCCATATTCTGTAAAATGTTAATAATGTTTTGAAAAACATTTTTAGGATATATTGTTGTGGATGATAAAGAGGTCCCAGTAGATAATTACGTATAAAGAAACTCGGATAATGAAGAGATTGCGAAATAAACACTTACCTTGTACATTTACTTGGTTGACGGTAGTTTAACCTCCTCTATAATGGTGAAATAATAGTTGTTAAATTATACAAGAGTCATATACATTAATATGATATCATATATGATCTTTTAACATTGATTTGTTAATTATATCTTAGTATTATCATCGTTTCGGGTGTTAACAGATTCTTTTTTCTTTATATTATTTGTTATGTGAGCCATATTTGTTATGGATGGGATGTATATTATTCATATCCATAATGATATCATTTCTCTAATAATTATTTTTAATCATCAAATAAAATTTAGTCTTGAATGGATACGATGGGGAATGAATCTCATCGCGTTTGTGGAGACGGTAATCCGTACGTATGCATGAGCGACAATATCATTCTTTTGATATTAAAATAATATATAAATGTATGGTATATCATATATACAGAATCATTATATTGTTATATTTATTATTGAAAAGAATTACACATCATTATTATACCCATCCAAATTATAATGTATTGAATAACAATTACACCACGGCGTGGAGACGGTAGGCCGTACGTACGCCAGTATGGTGACATGTCATTAAAAGAATCGATAGAATACTGAATATAGTTGTACCATATTTAAAATAAAATCATATTATATATAAGATACTGGAGTTTTTATTTTAGAATTGAAATAAACAATAAAGAAGAAGTTGGAGAAGAAAGGAACTTGACAGAGGGTGGTGAAAACATTACCTCTTCTTCGGGTTCTTCCTTTTGATTTGATCAAAATGGCTCTTTAGGGTGGATTTATGACAAAAGTAAGGCCCTTAGGATTAATGGAGGATAGTTTATAGGGTATTTGGGTAGATTTTGGCCGAACCAAAAGGCTTTTAAGGTGTGAAGAATTGTTTTGAAGTGGTGTCCTTTTTTAAGGGGTAGGAGGGGCACTTTAGGAAAAACATAAAGTATTAATTTATAATAAATTCATATTCGGTTTCTAATGGCTCCAAAGTGTATTATTCAAAGTATAAGGTGGGGATGGGTCTAAATACATTCAACCAATAGATTTTATATAGGTTTGGGTCATTATATTAACCATATCATTTTTTTAACTCTTAGTTAATTAGTTTGAGATTTACCACGTCACTTTGTAATTTTATATTATATAGTTAATAAAATTACTATATACATCCAAAAGACCCCCAAGTGGTCCATTAATGATACAGAGACCATGATATAAGTCCTTTGGCCGAACCTTAGATTTTTAGAAATAGAATATCAATTAATAATATAATATTTGTTTTAAAAACTCATTTATGTAAATTTTGACACTATTTAATAATTGATTTTTGTTAAAGTCATAAAATCTTTATTAATTATAAAAAATTCATTTAATCAATACTAACATGTCATATTAACCAATAAAATTCGTGGATGTCATCAAAACATTCAAATTATATTTATTTTATCATCTATATTACCAATTATTTGATTCTTTCATTAATAAGGAAAATACTACATCATTATTGTGTCATAAATATATTAAATTATTTAATTTTTAAAAATTATAAATAAAATAAAATTATATAGGAAATCCTTATATATTTCTAATGAGTATTTATAGTAGAAAATATAACATGTATAATCCTATGTAAAAATTGTGTTTCGAAAAGATATATGCTTATGTCATTTTTGTATTTACTTTAACTTAATTAATATAAAGTGTCCTTAACATCTACAACTGGCTCCATGGGGTCCCAAAATCGACCCAAAGATGCCCATGGTCAGAAATGTATCAACAAATAATTTTAGCACACGTTTTAGGGTAATTTATTATTATAATAATATTATTTTTTACCCTTATTTAGAATATTTACCCTTTAACAATGATAAATAAAATATTTACCGAAGTAATTATTCAAAATTTCTAATAATAAAAGTTACCTATTTACAAAATTTGGAAATCCTGATTTCATATATGGAATCCATTTTTCCAAATTCAAAACACTGAAGTGGCAGAAATTAATTTAAAATTAATTCCCGTTGTTAAAACAAGAAGCGTGTTTTTAAGAGATAATAACTATCAAAAGATTGACACCTCTTTATGTCCGGTTTAATTGTAAAATTATGTCTAATGACCAACATTGTATTAAATGGTAAAAATAAATTCTAAATATACTTTAAAACCACTAAAATTCATAATTTATCACTATTAATTGTTTCGATTAAAAATGTTGTTTTTAATTAAAATTTATTAACATTCACTATTCATAAAAATATAAAAGTTATCCGAAAAGTACCAAAATTTCACCCTAGGATAATTTCAATATTCATAATCCAAAAATTAATTCCATTTTGAGAGATAAAATTTATAAAATTTTAAAAATTCGGTATTACTATTCATAACGGCTAATTTGATTGGTCGTGGTGTGTTTGAATCTCGAAGTTGCGTACAATGCAAGCTATTGCATTATTCAAAGGGAAATGTATCGTGGAAGCTTAAGGTGTTACACGGGCACTATCTCTACTGATGACCCTGACCACCACAAAAAAACAAGTGCATGATCCCTTGGCATAGGCCTGAAAGCCACTTCCACTAGGGAAACGAGATGTGGAGGGCAGGGACCTACCCCCAGCTGAACAGAAACTCTTCTGCCCTGAAAACCAGGAACCCTAGACCACAACTCTGCTTCATGAGGAATCATGACGACTCCCCTCAAGTGATGATCTGGTTCTGGCCAATGTCCTATCGATGATTTCTACCCTCACAATCATCTCAAGATATGTCTTTAGCATTAATGGGGTGACCTGGCGCTGGATCTATAGATGAAGGACTCCCCAAAATGACTCGACCTAGCCTCCCAATCTAGAAACAAGTTCAAATAATATAGTAAAATGGTCACGAAATTGATTCCAAATTCCACACACTATAGCTCCCCTATCATAGGGTAAGAAGCTCTTAGCAACTGGACACCTTTGCAGTCGAAGAAAGAAACTCGAATCTAAACTTTTCTCGGAACTCCTCCCATTAGATCACTGACTCCTCATGATCCATGAGGAACAAGAACAACTAATCCCTCACTTTTCCATGCAGCATCATCACAACCAAGGACACCCAATGCTCCTTCCGAGCACGGATCGAACATAATCCTATCTCAACCTCCTCTAACCAGTCTTTCATGACTGCATCTGAAACTGAGCCCTCATACTTCTGTAAACTCTGGCATTGAAACTATTAGAGTTTCCTACTCCAAGTGTTGTTCTCGTCAACCTCTACACAGCGACGATCTACTGGCACAACATGCTAGACATATTCTATTTCATCCTGATGAGGATGCCGACCTAGATCCATACCTGTAAAATAACAAACAGTTAGAGCTCCTTTACCTAGAATATAGAAGACTCGACATTAATTTATTAAATTATTTCTTTTATTCATTTTAGTTTAACCTATTCCAAGGTATACCCATTCAAACACAAGCCCAATGAAGAATGTTGCAGGATCCTTTCCTAGGTCTCTACCCTACAACTAGTATAACATTATTTAGTAGCCATTATAAACTTAATGGTCTGTAAATTAGATCATAGGGGGACTAAAAACCTATGTCTCAACCGGTCTCCAGTTTTTACATCACTTGCTAAACTTGACTGACACTATTTCCCTACCAATCCCTATAACCTCACCTATTCCTAACTTCAAACTCCATCCTATCCCTCAACCAAACCTCTGATACAATTCTTTCACGACCCCATCCCCACAAGGTGTACCCTCCTAGGCTAGCAATGTGATAAAGGATATAGTGACCCCCAAGTCCCACCTCCAGTAGTCCTTGGGTTAGTGAATAGCACCGAGGGTTAGTAAACACACAAATGGGAGGCATTACCCTCTAAGAGAACACATGCCGAAGAGAGAGATAAGATAGACACCAACCATCTCCGACTCAAAACAACAATATAAAATAAATCCCAACTACACATATGTAATTTCATAAAAACTACTAAAACTGAAAGGCGAAAAATGGAAAATACCCAAAATAAAGTAAAAATAGCAGCAAACATAAGTCTAAATAGCTCCTACAACCCCAAGCTAGTAGAAACAAGCTTTATCTCCATCCAACACTAAGTGACCTGAAAAACAATTTATATATACATAGGGTGAGTATAATGGTATACTCAGTAGGATCCTCCCTGAAGCCACTCATGAAAAAGTAAATAAAGCATGCTAAAGCACAATGATCAACAAGTAAAACTAACTTGTCACCTAAACAGGTACAATATATTCCTAGCCTCACCATGGCTACTCTCACCAACTAACACTTACAAGAGTATATAAAATAATAAATAATATCAAGGGAACCCTTCTAATACTTCCCCAATGGTTTTCTACTTTTCCCCAACATCACATGTCCTAAGTATCTCTCTCCATAAATGCATTCCCACAGACACCTGGGAAAAGAACCACAACATCCCTCTCATGAAACAAAACAACCATGTCCACACAAGAAAGTAACCAGGTAGTTTTTAGGAGCCACCACATCCCACATAACGTGTATCATACGCCAGGCATTATATATCAAGCCATTACAGTCCACACACTGAGTTAGAATCTTCAAGCCATCACCACCTACACACGTTACGCCTATAGTAGTCCATTGGATAGTATATCTAGAATATATGTGTGTGAAAAACCACAAGCCATTACAGCCCACCACACACATATATGGGAAAAACTAACTGTTGTTCCTACTAGCACAAGTAAATACCAAGAGAAGAGAGAAAGGCCAAGGATGGTAGTCATCCATCTATCCACCCCCAGAATGTAGGGGAAAACACCCCCCATGGCTCAGAATCCCTGGGGTTTCAGTTTCCCTAAGTGATAGGGTGGAGTATTGTATAGAAACAAAAAAAGTACAGAATATACTATACCTCACAACCACAATATCGGCATAACCTAGTCATATACTCAACTGTAACTAATGTCTCTCGAACTCCTGACTCCCACTTCTATGACTATGTATCCTAATAGTGCACAACCATTTTAAGAGCTTTAATATGTTACTTCATTCCTTTTTTATCAATTCCACTTTATGTTAATTAATTCTTTAAACATTAACTAATAGTCAACAATCACACATTATATTTCATTAGCATCATACCCAAAGTCCATTGTTCCATCAAATTACGACTTCAACATTGTTCCCCATCAAACTACAATCCCATGGATAAACATAATTTATTCAATTAATTTTTATAGCATTACCTTCCCATAATCCCAGGAATTCTAGAATAACATCCTATGCTACTAAACACATGGGTGCTCAACCCGGTGAGTGGATGAACTACCCATCGAGTCTTTGCTGCCTATAGCAAGAGCGTCGACCCATCCTCTCTTGATAAGCTAAACATGGAATGTATGTGGCATACCCCATCAATCTTCTCCCTTTTTGGATAAGGGAAAGAAAGACCATCTCCCTTAAGTAATGGGGAATGTAAAGTATACAAACTACCAATAATAATCATTAAGAATCTAAACATTCACATCCAACATATTTCATCATCCTTGGTGTCCTCCCCAACACCCACATGAATAACCCGATGCATCTCACCACTCTAGGAATCAACTGCTACCAGAGCCAATAGGCCTCCATGCCCCCACATATCACAACCGCCATCTAGGCTCACATCACAAAACAAGCATCTGGAAAAAAACATCATATCAATTGGGCTCTTGGCCTTTAAACAATCAAGAGGGTAACACATAACCCTTAAAGGAATTATCTTTTATCGAACAACCAGTTATTTAATCCATCTTGGATTAACCAATTTATTATTCGTAGGTTCCAAATTCAGAAAACCAAACCCTTAAACTATCACAAATAATTAAACACGATTAGTGCACAAATTAGATTAACATCAAATTTCAACAAGAAGAACAAGATTCATTTACATGCCACATTATCTTTAGCCAAATAATTATCAATTAATTCCACCTTTACATTCTTTACAAATTTCCATCAAGAATGAAAGGATAAACAAAAAAATTATAGATATCACACTATCTAGAAAAACAATAGGTAATAACATATGATCGAAAACAATTTATTTATCCTATAAAAATATTTATTATGTTAATTACATTCTGGAACAGTGAGATAAAGCATGGTAACAATACAGTTTCACGTAAAATAAAATAGAAGCAATGAATCCCCTACCTCAAATGGTTCTTGAAGTTCTTAATATGAGAATGAGCCACACAACAGGTTACGATCTCCTCCCCTATGACAACTGTATCCACCCGAGGATGTTGTGGTATGACCGCACCAACCGAAACCCAAGAAAATTCATTAAAATTATAGAGATCACATACCATAACAGAGTAAGGAGAAATATAAGGAGATGTACCCAGATAATGATGATAAAACATACCTTATATTGATGAAGGATCGACACTTGATGCTTGCTGAAACACAAGGGGTGTGCATACAGTAGTAAGAAAATTCAAGGATAGATGATCCGAGGATTAAGGTTCGATCACACTACTCCAATTGGAAGAAGGAAAGGTTCAAGCATATCGAACTAGGGAACAAGAAGGTAGAAAAAGGGATAAAGATATCTCATCCCTTTAGAAGATTTAATGGAGAAACAGTTTAAGTTATGTTGGATTTTCCATTATAAGAAGATTGCATTGAACCACACGGTTTGACCATGTAAAGGAATCCCATGACTTAGGAAAATTAATTTAGGAGTTATGATATTTTCTTTGGCCTTAAATCCCTTAAAACAAGGCCTTGAATTCGTTTTACATCAAAGAAAATGTCAAAGGGGTGATACTGTATGAAGCTGGAAACACTGTTCATAATCTTAAAAACATTATACACCAACTGATCCTGGAAACACTGTACACGATTCTACAAACATTGTACACTCACCGATCCTGGACTCACAGATCTTGGAAAACATTGTTAACAAAATGACTCACTGATCCGGGGCTCAACGATCTTGGACTCAGTGATCCTGGACTCTCCGATCCTAGAAACATTATTCACAAAATGACTCACCGATCTTGGAAGCACTATTCACAGATTGACTCACTAATCCTAGGCTCAACGATCCTAGACTCACCAATCCTGGAAACACAATTCACAAAATGACTCACCAAACCTGGACTCACCGATCCCGAAAAAACTATTCACGAAATGGCTAACCGATCCTAGACTCACCGATCACAGACTCACCGATCCTGGAAACATTGTTCGTGAAATGACTCACTGATGCTAGACTCACCGATCCAATGGTACTATTCACCAGACAACAGACCAAACTGATGGTACTGATCACAGAATAACAGACTGATCTAATGGTACTGTTCATAGAATGATAGACCAATCTGATGGTTCTGTTCACAAAATGACTCACTACTCCAATTCTACTAATCATGGAATGACAGACAAGTCCAATGGTACTATTCACTAAATGATAGACCGATCTAATGGTACTATTCATAGAACAATAGAAAAATCTGATATTACTATTCACAGAACGATAGACCGGTCTGATGGTACATTTCCCATAACGACTCACTGATCTGATGGTACTATTCACATTGGTCTCACTGATGGAACTATTCACACTGATCTCATCGATGGAACAGTTCACATCGGTCTCACCTATTGAACAGTTCACTTCGGTCACACCGATGGAACTATTCACATCAGTCTCACCAATAGAACTATTCACATTGGTCTCACCAGTGGAACTATTTGAAGAATTGAAAAAATTTGGAAAAATGTTGGGGATAAGTCATCTTGACCTCCCAGAACACCTCAGACACCAGATTTTTCCAACGAAATGGACCATAGAGTTCTGATCCATTACAACACCCACTTTTATAGGGGTAGGATCCTCTATAATTAACAAAGGGAAGTGGTCATTAATAATGATTGAGTATATAGGAAGTTAGAGATGTAGTGATAGAATATATGTTTTTGGTCAAGGAAGCCCATACTATGAGGTTTGAGTAATTACAATAAGAATATCTAGGATTCCTTCATATTGATCTCTCCTTTTGCAACCTCTATATTATGAAATCAAATGACATGTCATTTATTAATGATTTATTCTTTTTGGATTCCTAGAATACTACTATGTCTGTATATACTAACCCATTCAAGGTATTTTTACACACTTTTCACATCTAATACATACAATAGGAACTTTTTTGGAGTTCTAGGAGAATTAGGAGCTATTGAAGTATAATGAAGTTTTTTAGTAAAGATAGCTAGTGATTAGTATTTATCTTTTTAGATAGAAAGTCTTTTATAATGTTTGACCTTATATCAAGATGATGTGCTTGTATTTTCTACTTTTATATTTTTTACCTTCTTTCATACTCTTTTGAGGGATACTAGTAGTTTATGCATGAATTTTTCTCCTACCAGTAGTTTACTATATTACATGGTTGTTGTGATATGATTATGTGTCTATAGATACATTAGTATATTCTCTCCCATGTGGTTAATATTCCTACACAGTGATTTTTGTCTTCCCCTACCCTATTGGATGTGATTTTTGGGTTTCACACATTTCTTTTTACAGCTTGGTGTGCCTTGGTGGATTGGGTCATGACATAGTGGTATTGGAGAGTCAGATACCTCAGGACTAGAGTTTTGAAATATTTTATCCATTAATATGGGTTTAGGACATAAATAATTTTGAAGTGTCTCAAGTTTATCTCTTATTATAGGGAACCCATTGATTGATTATGGTCCAACATATCCATACTATAAGACACTAATAACCAACATGGTTACTTTTCACATAGGGGAACCAATTATAGGGAAAACACTGATGCACTAATATTATAAGAATGGTTTGTATTTTAAATTCCATTCATGATTTATCTCCTGAGATATACTCATTGACTAGGGTGCATCTTGACCTTTGTAGGATACCTTCTCTATAATAGCCATCATTAATACCATAGTGGTATTGTGACAATTACCTTCCCTTCCAGGGGGCCTAGGTACTAGGACCTGATCCGGAGGTGACCCCACTATGTGGATGATAAAAAAAATTTCCACCCATTGAGAAGCTTGTTAATCAACCTCATCTAGATTGGGTGGAGGATCCTTGTCCATTTCAATAGAAGTTGTTCATGAGAATATCAATAGGTGATTCACATAGTCATAGTTCACTTTATGACTTTTGGAGGTACTAAAAACCCAGTTTTCAGGGTGATCCATACCCCCTGGGGTCTTGGGAATAGATATATTTATTATCATGAATATTCTACCTAGTAATGTCCTCTTCTGATAAGATGGTGGTCTAGGATGTGAACCCTCTCCTAAGGTCATCTAGGTGATGGTGGATTCTAATTACCCATATGCATGATGAGATAGACCTCTCTTGGATGATGTTTGAGCATATCTTTAGATATAATTACATTCTATAAAACCTTATTGATAGTGAATATGATATATTTTAGGGATATTCAACAAGGAAAATGAAGTCATAGAGTATATAATGACGTTCACAATCCTCTCACATTACTATGTAAATATGGTTCGTGTTAAATAATTCTAGGATCAAACCTTTTGGTGTGGGATTCACTGATTTCTTAGAGATATAGTAGTATACCTTTTCATTTCATTCTATTCTAGTGTATTAGAGTGATAACTTCAGGAAGAAATGATTTTGGATGAGGGTCAACAAGTGGTTGGAGGAGCCAGTGGTCACCAGGAGGTGGACGAGTCATTTGTAGGATTATGGATATGTTATTTCATGTCACAACACTCAATTGAAAGAAATATTCTTATTCAGACCATATATTATTATCTCAGGGATCACATAGATGTTTAATCTATCTTAGGGAAAGTTGATGTTACTCCTTTGATGGGTGAGAACATCTTATTTGGGACTTTTTGACATATCAGGTAGTTTCAAAGTCATAGAAAGTATCGGAGATGTTGAGGAAGAGGCTATAATGTGAGAATGGTGGTCTACTGGATAGAATATGTGGCTATGAAACTAAGGGAGCTATGAGCATAATATGGAATTGTGATCTTCAACCACTGTCACTACCTTCAAGAAGTCCACACCAAGATTGGGGAGCTGATAATCAGGGATAATGACAACATCAATCTGTGGAGGATTATGATTCCGAGGATATCGACATGTTTTAAGGTATGATTTGTGTCTTATCAACTTTATAATAATTTCTTTTAGACCTAGTGATAGACCATTCTTTTCATTCAGTATCCTTTATTCGAGACTTTTAGATTCTGATAGATCATCTACCTTGATCCTTAAATCTAGATAGTTAGAGTAGAATATATTCAAGGATTTTAAACTTTTTCTAATTTTTTGAACCAACTCTTAGATGATAGAGCTTAATGTGGGAGATTTTATATCCATGATGATACCTCTTGATGTTATTTTAGGAATAGATCAGTTCTCCATTATCCATGCACATATTGACTATTATAAGTGAAGGATTTGGTGTGTTAGGGTATATGGGAGGATATTTTTTTCATTTGAGAGAAATAATATCAGGTAGAGTAGTATGGGAACTTGAGTAGGATGATACAACCAGTTACCCTTCAGTTTGATAATTTGACCCTTTAAGTAGTGGTAATTATGAGCTTCCAGTTACCTTTAGTGGTCGAAGAGTATGAGGATGTCTTCCCTGAGGACGTGAAAGGATTACCTCCCCATGTAGAGATCCCATTATATATGGACTTTAACCAAAGGAAAACCTTTATATCTAGAGTAACATATCAAATAGAACCTGTAAAGATGCAATATTTTAAGGTGAAGTGGGATAAGAAAAAGAGGAAGCTCTTCATTAGACCTAGTGTGTCTGCATGGGTATCCCAAATGTTGTGGACAAAAAGGTGAAAATGATTTTGAGGTAGTGAAGGTATTATATTCTCCTGAACTATGTGTCTACCAATAATAAGTTTCCATAGCCAAGAATCAATGAAATATTAATCTATATGAATGTTATGAAGTGGTTCTCAATGATTAAACACATATTAGGTTATTAGCATCTCTTTGTTCAATAGGATGATGTACTAAAGATATAATTTTGATGTCATTATTGTAATTATGAGTACTTGTTGATTCCCTTAAGAATGAATAATACCCCATAAATTTTCATGAGACTTATGAACTCAATATTTTTGGATTTCCTTGATAGTTTTTTATTGTTAATAATAGATAAATTTTTTTATACTCTGCATTAGAGTAGGAGAATGTTATATATTTGAGGATAGTCCTGGATATACTTTGGGAGAACCATATTTATGGGATTCTCTCAAATTATCTGTTCTATATTTCATAGGAACACTTTCAATGATATGTTATCCCATAGGATTGAGTATTAGAGGACCTAGTGAATATCATGGTCATAATATATTGAGATCTACCCAATAGTGTCATGGAAGTGTGAAACATCATGGGATGGCTAGTTACTATGAGATATTAATTCAATATTTATCCATTTTCATGACAAACATGACTCCCTTGTCCTAAAAGGGGGAGCCTTTTATGTTGATGGATAATTTCTAGGAGGATTTTTAAGAGTATTTCTGTAGGTTTGTGAGAACCCCCATATTAATACTACCATATGAAGTAGTAGAGTACATAGTTTTTTGAAATTTATCTAGAGTTAGAATGTGATATGTACTTATTTAGTTGTAGTCATAGATTACTTAGGGGTCTGTGTCACGACCCGACCCTACCGGTCCCGAGCCGCAACTACCTCAAGCCCGCCTCTATAGTCTAGAGGCTGGTGACCAGCGCTGAAGGCGTAACAATATCGAGGAGTCCTTTGCCTAAATACCTGCACTCACGCACACACAACCCACAACACACAATAGTGCAGAGTAAAAAGGAAACCAAAAGATATGAAGCTTTATCCCAACCACGGTCATGCATCAACAACTAAAAAGAGTAAGTAAAGTGTTGGAAATACTAACAAGTAGACTGAAAAGTAAAAAGAGAATAAACGCACCCAACCACAAAGATGCCACAACCTGGAAACAGGTCAACAGATGAAGATGACTGGATAGACTCCCACCTGAATACTCTAGCACGGCCACAGTACGCTACTCCAACTACTGTGACCTCTACGCTCCTCTGTAGTCACGATCAACCTGTCTATCGTCTACAAGGGCACACCAGGTATGGGCAAAGCCCAAGCAGGGGTGAGTATAAGGATACTCAATAGGATGCCCCGAAAGCTCGAGGGAGAAACAAAGAAGGTACTAAAGAGGTGAGCAATAGACGAACAAGAACAGTAGAAATGTTTAGTAAAAAAAGGGTACAAATCCACCTGACAGAGATAAGTAGGCATGGACCCCAAGGACTGGGAACAAAATTAGGGTCTATATATATATATATATATATATATATATATATATATATATGTGCTCAACAAGATACCCAAAATAGTGTGTAAGGGGGATCTCGAACTCTAAGCTCAGCCCAAGATAAGTCGCCATCAGTTCCAAGTAAATCCATCCTCACAGCCCAGCATCTCGTCTCGTCCCCCTAGGAAACCCAAGTCAGAGGGGTTCAATCACCGCACATCAATACTATCCGCTTTGGGTGGCACTGACTCGCCTGCAGGGTTTTAGGTCGCATCTCAAGGGCTCGTCTTAGTGGAAAAAGTACCCCTCTTCCATGTGGTCCTTTGGTAATGTTAAAAACTGACACTCCACTGATACGCCCAATCATGGTCCCGCTCCGGTAGTCATGGAGGAAAAATTCACTGACTAGCCGCATGATAAGGGCTGAGTCTGAAACATCAGCGGGTGACCCACTGCCTAGTCCTGCTGGAGGGTAAACCCTAGTACATCATCAAGCGACCCACTACGTAGCCCGGCTAGAGGGTAGACCTAGAATAAATAGACGGGTGACCCACTGTCCAGCCCTGCTGTAGGTGAACCTGGAACACGTCGACATGTGACCCACTGCCCAGCCCTGCTGGAGGGTAGACCTGGAATAAATCGACAGGTGACCCACTGCCCAGCCCTGCTGGAGGGTAAACCTGGAACACGTCGACTACTGACCCACTGCCCAGCCTTATTGGAGGGTAGACCTGGAACATCTCGACAGGTGACCCACTACCCAGCCCTGCAGGAGGGAAGACCTAGAACAAGACGACGGGTGACCCACTGCCCAGCCTTGCTGGAGGGTAAACCTGGAATCATCCTGTTATCTCTGCATTTCTAATGACATCACCAGGTGTCACTATCAACACCACCGTGCATTGGTTTAGAGTGCGTAAAAAGAAGATCTCCACCCCACTTTAACATGATCTCAAAGAAGGATCTACATGCCCAGACGGGTTGCACTATTGCATTTATCGCGTAAAAACATGCGAGATAGTCTACTTACTCACCCTAAACAGACAACTGGGGAATATGGTAATATTCACCATAGCCAGCAAGTGTGTTCCCTCACCCCGGCTCTGATACCCGTCGGGCAAACTGCGCCATCACGATGCTCTCGGTAAAACACACAGAAGTGACTACTCATACTCCCCCGGACGGACGTCTGGTGAAAAAGGCGCAAAAACGCAGCACTCATCACATAGACGGCCTGTAGAGCTCATGTCTCAACTCCCACTTCAACATACGAAACCATATTGGAAGTCTCCGCCTCGATGTCAGGGTCGCACCACCGCTAACGGTGCTGAAATCAGACATCAGATGTGTCCGTGCCAACCAAAACAAGAATCCTGGCGTAGCACTTAACGCACGTGACGCGCCACCGAGTTCCTGTTCTCGAAATTAGAAATCCTTGAAACCACCTCAAAACATACTCCTCGAGAGGAGTATTATCCTTCCGTAGACAGCGTGTAAAACGGACACCCGTAGCGATATTTACGAGTGTCTGAAGCCAGAGGGGACAAGTCCCTTGGGCTGGACCGGCCTAGTCGGCCGGTCAACCCAGCCTGGGCCGGCCCGTGCTGGCCAGCCCGGCACTCTACGCCGGCCCGCGGCTTTGCCACGTAGGCCGGCCACTAACCCATAGTCCCCGCTTTAGCCGACCATCCCTCGTGGCCGATCCTTGGTCTACATGGAGACCCACTTCTAGCGGGTCTCGTTCCCCACTAAGGGGTCGTGCCACGACCCCGGTCTACCCGGACAACCGCCGCCGCCCGTAAGCCACAGCACCGCCTGGAGTCGAAGCCCCCCGCCTGCAAGCCTCACCACTTCCTGGAGCAGAAGCCACCACCTGTGCCACCATACCAGAGCTTTCTGCCGCCGCCATGAGTCACCGGACCACCCTGGATCCACTGGAAATATGGGGTATTTGGACGGAAAACTTCCCGAGGCCACCCCGGGTACCCCTGGACTCCAAAAATTGATCTGAAAGGATCGTTGTGAAGATAAACTCGAGACCTACAAAACCAGGGGCTTCAATCGATTATCGGACAACAATTCAATGTGACTAAATTAAATTGAAGATTGCGGGAATAAAAAAAAGATAAACACAAGCCTACCTCAAAGGGATTTGCCCGACGCTTCACAATCGGGATGCCAGAGCCGCCACGCCTTGCCGGAGTGATGGAGGAGAGGGTGTATGCTTGTTGAAAGCCCTTTATCCAGGGAAGAAATGTCCAAGGAGGGGTGAAGAGGGTGGGTGGTGTGTTTAAATTAAAAAAAACACACTTAACCACCCGCTCGTAGGCCCATCCCCGAACATTCGTCGAGGCCGGGATTAAGCCTCCCTTAGGGTAAATGCCATGCCCTGAGCACAATGGGAGCCTAGAAATTTTAATCCGAGACTTCATTCAAGGGTTATAAAATTCGATGCCTGCAACCGTCAAATTATGAAAATTCCCCTGGGTGCGTTTTTCACAGTTGGCTCGTGCCCGCGAAAATTATACCCCTCCTAGGGTAAACAGCATGTTCTTGACTCAACGGTGCCCTCTATTTTCCCATCTGAGCTACCGTTAATGGGTTATTTTATTTATTTATCCCGCCCAATGTGAACGCATGCCAAAATCAATTCCAGATACACCGGGGCTCGGAATCGCACACCGTCAGAACGCCCTGCTCTAGAATAATTTCAAGAGAATTTCAAAGCCTTACAGGCTCAAAACTGGGGTTCTTACAACATTCCCTCCTTCACGTTATTCGTCCCCAAAAAATAAAACTACAAAAACATCTCAAGGTACTGAACCCACATCTGGTTCTCCCATTCCCAGGTGCTCTCTCGCACCCTCCCATGCTGCAACAGTACACGAACTAGAGGAATGGCCCATCCGTGCAGAGTCCACTCCTGCTGGTCCTCAATCTCCACCAGGTGCTCCACAAAGGTGGATCCGTCCTCAATGTCTAGCTCTCCCCAGTCGATGACATGTGTGGGGTCGTGCACGTATTTTCTCAAATACGACACGTGGAAGAGGTCATGTACTCTCTCCAGCTGCAGGGGTAGAGCGAGACGATAGGCAACCTCACCAACCCGGTGCACAATCTAAAAGGGCCCAATAAACCTCGGGGATAGCTTACCTCCTTGGCCGAACCTCCATGTTCCACGCCGTGGGGAGACTCTCAAAAAGACATGGTATCCCTGCTCAAACTCTGAGGGCCTACGACGTCGGTCTGCATAGGACTTCTGTCTGCTCTGAGTTGTCCTCATCCACTCACGAATGACCTGCACCTTCTCCGTCGTTGCCTGCACCAACTCTGGGCCCATGAGGGAGGTCTCCCCAACCTCTTTCCAGCACAAGGGTGACCTTCAGGGTCTCCCGTAGAGGGCCTAAAAAGGTGTCATGCCAATAGTAGAGTGGTAACTGTTGTTATATGCAAACTCTACCAAGGGATGGTGATCCTCCCAGCTCCGACCAAAGTCTAACACACACGCCCTGAGCATATCCTCCAACACCTGGATAGTGCGCTCGGTCTTCCCATCATTCTGGGGGTGAAAAGCTTTACTCATCCGCAACTGAGTCCCGAATTCCTCCTATAGGCCTCGCCATAACTGTTATGTAAACTGTGTGTCACAGTCGGAGACGATCGTCGAGGGTACACCATGAAGACGGATGATCTCTCGAACATATAATTGTACCAGACTCTCCACCGAGCTCTGCTCCCTGATAGCAAGGAAGTGCGCCAACTTCGTGAGTCAGTCCACTGTCACCCAAATGGGGTCATGGCCCTTCGCTGTGTGCAGAAGCCCTATGAAGAAATCCATAGATACGCCATCCCATTTCCACTCCGGGATATTAAGGGGCTGCAACAACCCTTCCAGAACCTGGTTTTCTGCCTTCACCTACTGACAGGTAAGACACCGAGAAATGAACTCGGGTATGCTCCGCTTCATGTCGGACAACCAAAACTGTTGTCGAAGGTATCTGTACATATTCCCCACACCGGGATATAACGACAAGGGAGAATTGTGGAACTCCCACATTACCTCCTCCCGCATCTCCACTGGTACTACAGCTCACCTCTAAAACAAGATCTCGTGATTCCATCCTTCAGAATACCCATCAGGTGCGTCACCTGGGGATATCTGATCATGCAGTATCTCACTATTGACATCTCCCATCTGCGAATCTCTCACACACTCAAGGAGTGAAGGAGTCAACACCATAGACTGTAGAGAAGATGTACCCTCCTTCTCCACCAAGGTCAGTCGAAGGGAAGCCAACTGCTCTGAATCTTCCCACACTAGGTGAGCCTGGGACATCCTGCTAAGGGCATCTGCTACTACGTTTCCCTTTCCTGGAGTGTAGACTATCTCGAAATCATATTCCTGCAGAAACTCCAGCCAGCGACTCTACCTCAGGTTTAAATCCCTCTGAGTGAAGATATAATTGAGGCTCTAGTGATTTTAGTAGACCAAAAAATGCTCACCCAAAATGTAGTGTCTCCATAGCCTCAAGGAAAAGACTACCGCTGCCAGCTCCAAATCGTGAGTCACATAATTATGCTCCTGGGGTCTCAACTACCTCAACCCATATGAAATCACTGCTCGCTGATGCATCAGCACACACCCAAGCCCATCTCCTGAAGCATCACAATACACAATGAACTCAATACCCTCCTCCGGCAGCCTCAACACCGGTGCACTAGTCAGCCTCTGCCTCAACTCCTCGAAGGCCTGATGGAACTGATTTGTCTAGGTAAATGGTCACCCCTTCCGTGTCAATGCGGTCAAAGGGGAAGCAATCCTGGAGAAGTCCTCCACAAACCTTTTGTAGTACCCTGCCAACCCAAGGAAACTCTACACCTCTGACGCATTCTTGGGTGGCTCCCAAGAAAGCACTACTACTATATTTGTGGGATATACAACCAAACCTTGTTTTGTAATGACGTGCCCCAAAAAGTGAACCTCGTGAATCCAGAACTGGCACTTTGAGAGCTTCTCGTACAGCTGGTGCTCTCGAAGTAAATCTAGGACCATCCTTAAGTGCCTTGTGTGCTCCTCCTCTGTCGCCGAGTAAATGATTATGTCGTCAATAAAGACAACCACAAACTGGTCCAAGTACGGCTGGAAAATCTTGTTCATCAAAGCCATGAAGACGGAAGGGGCATTTGTCACAACAAAGGGCATCACTAGAAATTTGTAGTGCCCATATCGACAATGGAAGGATAGCTTTGGAATATCAGCCTCACGAACCCACAACTGGTGGTAGCCAAATCGAAGATCGATCTTCGAGAACCACTTCACACCTCGCAACTGGTCAAAGTGGTCGTCGATCCTTGGGAAAGGATACTTTTTCTTTATCGTGGTATGATTCAGGCAACGATAATCCACCCAAAGCCATAGACTCCCTTCTGCCGTTTTCACAAAAAGAACTGGAGCTGCCCAGGGGGACACACTGGGCCTGATGAATCCCATATCACGAAGGTCATCCAACTGAATTCATAGCTCTCGTAGCTCTGTGGGTGCCATCTGATATGATGTACAAGATATCGGAGCAGTCCCCGGCTGCAAGTCAATACAGAACTCCATCTCTCTCCTCAGAGGTAGTCCTGGAACATCTTCAGGAAATACTTCCATGTAGTCCTCTGCCACGGTAGGGATCCATGTTCCTATAGCATCCGCTGCTCCGAGAGCCATGCTTGCCAGCTGGTGCGAAAAAGGTCGGGGTCTCCTGCTCAGAGTACCCATCTGCTCTTCCATGAGTTCTCGTTCACCATGGATAATGATCCTCGTCCCATCAGAAAACTCGCCTCTGACTCGTCTGTGACGAAAGTCGATCTGACCGTGAACCACCAAAATCCAATTCATGCCTAGGATGATGTCTTAAGGTTACATCGTGATGACTATCAGGTCCCACGTGAAACACCTTCCCTCGAACAACAGTTCGCACGGTCTGTAGATAAAAGTCACCAACGAGGCACTTCTCGTAGGAACCTCCAGGCTAAGTGCAGGTGTTAGTGCCTCTAATAGAAGCCCCAACTCTCGTACCAATAGCAGTGATATAAAGGAATGGTTGGCACCTATGTCTACTAGTACTGAAGAAAGGGTGGAATAAACACAAATCGTACCTTAGACCATCTCATGCACTGGACGATCTCGAACTCCCATGGCATGAAGCTGCCGGTGTCCCCTACCACCATCTCCATGAGCCTGGCGTGGGCCACCCGATGGTGGTGGGGGGGATCTCGAAACGTCATCCCCCACATCCTGGTCATGCCACTCTGCCTACGCCGCCTCCCTGAGGACTGTCAGGTCCTTGCCTAGGTGACCCCTAGTCACGGCGCTGCCTATGCCTCTGCGGTGCGCCCGGTGCCTACCACGACTTATCTGCACGCCTGGTCAGGCAATCCCATGCTAGGTGACCTAGTGTGTCACAAGCATAGCATCGTCTCTCCCCTATCTGCCCTGGCACCCTACGGCTCCACTATAGTGTGCGACCCTGGCCCTGGGTCTGCTCATGGAAGGACCTCCTCGGGTGAGGCCCAGCCCTCTGTCGTCTGCCTGCCGAAGATTCTCCTCTAAAACAGCAAATGCTAGGTCCTACTATCCGGTGCCCCTCGGCCAGAAATCTCTCGATCACAAGTGCCCTCTCCAACACCCCGGCGTAAGTGGGGATGCACAAGGGCACCATGATAGCTCAGATCTCCCTGCGAAGACCCTGCTCAAACATCCATGCCCGGAAGTAGCTGTTGCAGATCATGTCCTGCGAGTAGCGCGTAAGATCAGTGAGCTAGGCCGAGTACTGGGACATAGACATCCCTCCCTAAATCAGCTCCATAATCTCCTGGATCTGAATAGAGCGCAAACACGAGGTAGAGTACTCCTCTCAAAAAATCTGCAGAAAGCCATCCCATGTGAGGGATGACTCGTCATGGGTCTACGTCACCAAATCCCACCATCGTCTGGCTGTCCCAAGGAAAATACTGGAATCTAGGGCCACCATATAGTCTGATGGGGTCTGTACCAGCCTGAAGATTTGTGCCACTAACTCAAGCCAATCCTCTACCACCTGGGGATCCGGGTCCCCACGGAACCTCGGTGGCCTATGACGCTGGAAGTCTCAAAGCACGCTAAGTCTGCGAGCGACCTCAGCCTGAGTTGCCGGTACTAACTGTCGCTCCTCAGGTGCAGGGGATACTACTGAAGTGCTGGGCAGAAGGGGATCACGTGATGGTCCCTGAACTGACGCCTCGTCACTCACCAGACCTTCATCACGAGCTGAAGAGGGTAACTTGGATGGCTACCGTCATGGGGGCATCCTGAAAATTATCAAGGGATACCACGATAAGATGAGCATATATATATACATAACATTAATAACAAAGGGGATATGACTCAAACAAAGTACGGTCAAAGACTCATTCCTACGGGATTCATGTTTCAAAATTCCCTATAACAAGTATCAGCATGCCGAGTCGACAAACATGTTATCAGGGTCCTGGTAAATGGATACGTCGTCCGCCCGTACCATTCCTGGACTCCCTTTCCTGGGAGTCTCTCTCGAGACACGTCAACATCATTTCCCTAAAACCCAACCAATTCTTTTTTAGGGATGTCCTAACAACGCCCCAAGGAACAAACCTCCCTTTGATAACACTTTGTCACGACCCGACCCTACCGGTCCCGAGCCGCAACTACCTCAAGCCCGCCTTCATAGGTTAGAGGATGGAGACCAGTACCGAAGGCGTAACAATCTCGGGGAGGCCTTCGCCTAAGTACCTGTACTCATGCACACACAACCCACAAGACGCAATAGTGCAGGGTAAAAAGGAAACCAAAAGACAGGTAGCTATATCCCAACCACAGTCATGCATCAACAACTAAAAAGAGTAAGTAATGTGCTGGAAGTACTGACAAGTAGACTGAAAGGTAAAAAGGGAAAACACACTCCCAACCACAAAGATTCCACAACCTGGAAACAGGTGAACAGAAGAAGACGACTCGATAGACTCCCACCTGAATACTCTAGCACGATCGCGGTACACTGCTCCAACTGTTGTGACCTCTATGCTCCTCCGTAGTCACGATCGATATGTCCGTCATCTGTAAGGGCACACCGGGTACGGGCAAACCCAAGAAGGGGTGAGTATAAGGATACTCAGTAGGATTCCCTGAAAGCTTGAGAGAGTAACAAAGAAGGCACTAAATAGGTGAGCAGTAGACGAACAAGAATAGTTGAAAATTTTAGTAAAAAAAAGGGTTCAGCTGCACCTGACAGAGATAAGTAGGCATAGACCTCAGGGACTGGGAACGAAAGTAGGATCCAATTATATATATATATATATATATATATATATATATATATATTCTCAACAAGAAACTCAAAAGAGTGTGTAAGGGGGATCTCCATATCCAAGCTCAGACCAGGATAATTTTCCATCAGTTCCAAGTAAATCCATCCTCACAGCCCAGCATCTCGTCTCGTCCCCCTAGGAAACCCAAGTCAGAGGGGTTCAATCACTGCACTTCAATACTATGCTCTTTGGGTAGCACTGACTCGCTCGCATGGTTTTATGTCGCATCTCAAGGACGTGTCTCAGTGGGAAAAGTACCCCTCTTCCTCGTGGGTCCTTAGGTAACGTTAAAAACTGACACTCCACTGATCCGCCCAATCAAGGTCCCACTCTGGTTGTCATGGATGGAAAAGTCACCGACTAGCCGCATGAGAAGGGCTGAGTCTGAAAAATCGGTTGGTGACCCACTGCCCAGCCCTGCTGGAGGGTAAACCCTAGTACATCATCAGGCGACCCACTGCCTAGCCCGACTGGAGGGTAAACCTGGAATAAATGGACAGGTGACCCACTACCTAGCCCTGCTGGAGGGTAAACCCGAAACACATCGACAGGCGACCCACTGCCTAGACCTGCTAGAGGGTAAACCCAGAACACGTCGACAGGCGACCTAATGCCCAAACCTACTAGAGGGTAGACCTGGAACACGTCGATAGGCAACCCACTGCCCATCCTTGCTAGAGGATAGACCTGTAACAAGACGACGAGTGACCCACTACCCAGCCTTGCTATAGGGTAAACCCGGAATCATCTTGTTAGCTCCACATTGCTACTGACGTCACCATGTGTCACTATCAATGCCACCGTGCATTGGTTCGGAGTGTATAAAAAGTAGATCTCCACCCCATGCTAACATGATCTCAAAGGAGGCTCCACATGCCCAAACTGGTTGCACTGTTGCATTTATCACGGAAAAACGTGCGAGATAGGCTACTTACTCGCCCGAAACGGACAACCGGTGAATATGGTACTATTCACCGTAGCCGGCCCATGTGGGCCCACACCCCGACTCCGATACTCATCGGGAGAACTGCGCCATCGTGATGCTCTCGACATAACACACAGAAAAAACTACTCATACGCCACCAGACGGACGTCTGGTAAAAAAGGCGCAAAAACACATCACACATCACATAGACGGCCCGTAGAGCCCACGTCTCAACTCCCACTTCAATGCCCGAAACCATATTGGAAGTCTCCATCTCGATGCCTGGGTCGCACCACTGCTAATGGTGCTCAAATCTGACATCGGTTGTGTCCACGCCAACCAAAACAAGAATCCTGGCGTAGCACTTAACATGCATGATGCGCCACCGAGCTCCCGTTACGGGAATTAAAAATCCCCAAACCACCCCAAAACATACACCTTGACGCGAGGATTAGCGTACCATAGATGGTGTGTAAAACGGACTCCCGTAGCGATATTTACGGGTGTCTGAAGCCAGAGGGGACAAGTCCCTTGGACTGGACCGGCCTAGCCAGACGGTTTACTCGGCATGGGCCGGCCCGTGTCGGCCAGCCCGGATTGCTACGCCGGCCAGCATCTTTTCCGCATGTGCTAGCCGCGGACCCACGGTCCCCACTTCAGCCGACTGGACCTCATTGTCGGTCCTTGGTCTACGAGGAGAACTGCTTCCAGTGGGTCTCGTTCCCCACCGAGGGGTCGTGGCGCGACCCTGGTCTACCCAGACGACCGCCGCCACCCGCAAGCCACGTCTTCGCCTGGAGCTGGAGCCTGCTGGCTGTCAGCTGCGCCACAACCAGGAGTCAGAGCCGCTGCCTGCACCACTGTTTCAGAGCTCGCCGCCGCCGCCATGAGTCGCCGGACCACCCTAGATCCACTAGAAATATGGGGTATTTGGCCGGAAAACGTTTCGGGGCAACCCCGGGCACCTCGAGACTCAAAAACTTGATCTGAAAGGATCGTTGTGAAGATAAACTTGATACCTAAAAAACAAGGGGATTCGATCGATGATCGGACAACAATTTCATGTGACTAAATTAAATTTAATATTGCGGGAATTAAAAAAAAGATAAACACGAGCCTTCCTCAAAGGGCTTTGCCCGACGTTTCACGATCGGGATGCTGGAGCCGCCGCGCCTTGCCGGAGTGATGGAGGAGATGGTGGATACTTTTTGAGAGCCCTTTCTCTAGGGAAGAAATGTCAAATGAGGGGTGAAGAGGGTGGGTGGTGTGTTTAAATAAAAAAAACACACTTAACCACCCGCTCGTTGGCCCGTACCCGAACTTTCATCGGGGCCGGGATTAAGCCTCCCTTAGCATAAACGCCATGCCCTGAGCGCAATGGCGGCCTTGATATTTTAATTCGAGCCTTCATTCAAGAGTTATAAAATTCGACGCCCGCAACCGCCAAATTACGAAAATTCCCCTGGGGGCGTTTTTCACAGTTGGTCCGCGCCCACAAAAATTATACCCCTCATAGGGTAAACGACACGTTCTGGACTCAACGGTGCCCTCGGTTTTCCCGTCTGAGCTACCGTTAAGGAGATATTATATTTATTTAGCCCGCTCAGAGTGAACGCACACCAAAATCAATTCTGGCTACACAAGGGCTCGGAATTGCACACCGTCAGAACGCCCTGCTCTAGAGTCATATCAAGAGAATTTCAAAGTCTTACAGGCTCAAAACCGGGGTTCTTACAGTCCGAACATTTAGGACCCCATGTGCATAATTACATGATCAATGAATTATAACTATAATAAATTGTATTCTCCCAAATTACATGGAAATATTATCATATAAAAGATAGATTCATCATCTATTCTAATCAAAATAGTGTAATGTGTATCTCCTCTTAGAAAAAACTCAAACTGAGGTTTCAATGATAGTTGGAGTTCTCAAAGGATTATGACTTTGAGATAATATTTAATAATAGTAATGGGAATGTGGTAGTAGATAATCTTAGTTTTAAGTCATGTTCATGGTTATTAAGAGATCTACCATGGTAGATAGACTCATTTCAGTTGGTCTTTTTGGGTGAGGTTCGAGTGTTATATATTCCATTGATAGTTGTGACTCCTTTTCTTCTTCATTCAATTTGGAAGAAAACCATACATGTATTTATTAGAAGGCCTTTCATAACCAGATAATCATAAGACATTCTCGTCATGGACATTCTGAAGTTAGGGAGCACATCATCCATTTTGGAGGATGGATGATGGTGATAATCATGATATGAGAGGAGTTAATGATAAAGTTTCATACACCCCCCCCCCCCCATAGCATAATGTGTAAGAGTTTAGAAGATGTACCAGGACCTTTGGGACCATTTTTTGGAGGTCTATGATGAATATAAGTGTTTTTCAGTTTATCTATTGATGTCTGACCTACCAATAGTGAAGTATGAGATCCATGTTCTGATTGGTTTATCCC
Source organism: Viscum album (assembly GCA_963277665.1). NCBI lineage: Eukaryota > Viridiplantae > Streptophyta > Magnoliopsida > Santalales > Viscaceae > Viscum > Viscum album. The sequence goes on along the minus strand of OY728138.1, from coordinate 716,055,968 downwards.
AACACATTAAGGTGATAGCGTAGAATCGGGATGGTATCTCCATGGATTTTATGATAATAATTCCATGATCACCAAGAGTTAAAAAAACTATCTGGGAGATCATAGACAAACTCACCAAGTCATGAATCTTTCTTTCTATTTGAGGGAATTGTTTAGGGGATATATTTTAACCCTTGTACATGTAAAAGACAACTCATCTTTATGGAGTCCCCTTGATAATTGATTCAAACTGTGACACTCACATTATGTCCCCAATGTGTAGAAGATTATAGAATGATTTTGGGTCTTAGATGAAAATGAGAATGATGTTTCACCACTATATGGAATGCCCGACTGAGTAGACCATTCAGGTCAAGGAGGACATGATTTAAGTATACTTGATAGATTTTTATATATATTAGAGGATCATTTATCATTGGTGGATTTTTCATAAAATAAAATTCACTATTCCACCATCGTATTGGAAATATTTAAGGCCATGTACTGGGGGTCCTATAGGTCACAATTGTGTTGGTCGGAGTTGGGAGAGTTGACACTTGTGTGACTAAATATAGTTTTAACAATGAAAAAGAAGGTGAAATAATCTAGGAATGGATGAGGAATTCTTGGATCAATAATAGGTCTTAAGAAAATTAATAGTAGAGGCATTCGAAATTTAATAAGGGATACCATTTGTTCTTCGTTTTCTCACATCATCAAAGGGTTTTGGATATTCAGATGAGGTGGAAAGCTATCTTTGAGTTTCATATAATCTTTTTAGATACTACACATAATGTTGGTGAGGTGGGGTACCACTTAACCTTATAACCATACTTAAACTTTGTGCATGACTTCTTCCATGTGTCACGTCAAGGTATATATTTAAATAAGTCATCACAAATCATTGAATAGGATGATATAGAAATTAATTATGAAGTTATCTTTACATAGAACCTGATGATGGTCAAGGATTTTCCATAGAAGATCCTCCATGTGTTATTTATTCTCTTGGAGTGTATTCAATGATAGAATAAGAACATCCAAGAGAACTTATAGAAGTTGGAGATGTATATATGATATATGTACCGAAACTTATTTGAATATGTTTTTATTTTTTAGGATTAATATACCTGAAACTGGGGAGAATTTAATGACTCCATTTATTCTATTTAAAAATTTTAAAAATTTTAAATAATATTTTTAGGGTCAGGTGTAGAGTTAGAACAACATTTTAGGCCCTATGGCGTCTAATATTGATATAGTAAATTTTTTAATATAAAAAATCACATGCACAACATTAGGTTTTCCCAAATCATTTTTTTGTTATTTTCATAAAATCCACTTTTAGGATAGAGTGGGTGCTGAACATGATCAAATTAAACCATACAACACATTAAAAATTCAAAATTAAGGCACAAAATCAAAATTCAAAATTAAGACACAAAATCAAAATTCAAAAACATCGGAATCATCGTAGGTTCATCGTGGGTTCATCGATTCAACAAAAAATCCAGATAATCATGCATATGCTCAAGAAATCCTTCATCATTGAGACAACTTTTTCATCGCAACACTGCATTCAACATACCAACTAAACTACTATTATCAAAACACCACTATCTCCATCCACACCAAACAACATAGCCATATCCAGTGCCTTCTAGTGAGTTGACACATCCCCATCTACTAGAGTACAATATTGGCACCGAAAAACCAAACCACCATCACAGAGAAACCAAAATAAACCCACTGTTTAGATATTGGTATGGGATATTAATTGTATTTTGGGAATTATAGAGAAATTTTCATTACACGACATGTAGTATAGATGAACACATGTCATGTATCATTCTAAGAGAAGAAGCAATGGTATTAGGATTAACATAATGTTTATATGGATTTTTACATTTTCTATATTTCATGTGATCCCTAGGAAAATGAGTTGGAATTTGTTTCCCAGAGTACACAAACGTTGACAAAGTACCTAAAAATGAGCAGATTATGGGAACACAGGTGAGGACACATTCCTGATTCCCTTCCCTAACATCTATACACTATATATGAAACCAAAACATTATTCATATGGATAATACAATTCTATATTAGATAATATGTAATGTGTATAACTTTACATAGTGATACACATAATGTGTCATATTATAGACACCATGTACATTCCAATAACATAGAGATGTTGTTCTAAGAATGGATTTTCCTCTAATAATCCCTAGGGAGAGTCAGGTATCTCATCAGATGGAACATTTACCCTCCTAAATAGTAAAATCTTTCCTATTTGAGAGTCAGAAAAAAAAGGATCATCTACCTGTGGGACTAATATTATGTTTTTAATTTCATACTCATCAGAGGGGATATGATCCTCTATCTATGTATTAGAAATTTTCCAATCTATAAAGACCAAGTGGGAGATGGACCCCCAAAAGGAGTACGATCTTTTATGTAACATCCTACCCAAGATCACTCTATGAATAATTTTTGTACTAGATCAGGACATGGCCTTTGGCATTCCTACCCATATGCAAGAGGTTTCTCCCATGTAGAAGGGGTCTAGGGTGCTACTACGGGGAGACTATACACCCTATATCATAGTTTTCAATAATAAAAAATAAAAATACATTGTAAATAATAGTAAACAATCTAATATTGGAATAAATAAAGATAATCCTAAACAAAAAATAAAATAAAATCAGTAAGGACCTAAACATCAATGTCATACATATAGCAGACCTCCCACTAGGCCGATCACATATACATACCCTAAAAATGAAAATAATATAAAATTAGCAAGGACCTGAACATCCATGTCATACATATAACAGACCTCCCACTAGGTCAATTTCATATACATACCATAACAAAATAAAATAAAAACAAAAATTGATCTATTGTATCTCTGATCCAAAACACATCCCAATATTCTTGTATTAATCTAATCAATACATCTAAATCAATCCTGTGACCAAACACAACTTGCTAAAGCAAATATTTGTTCATCTTCTTTGGTACCCATGTGTAGTTTTATCCTGAGATGGATTTGAGTATAAAACACCACAGGGAACAATCAAAAAAACTCATACTAACTGGAATATTATATGATATTTTCATATTACATGATCCAATAAAATAAATAAATAAATTATTATCGATATATAGGTCTATGACACCGATCGACCATACCTACTTAGACCAGTGCCCAAGTTTCTCAAAGCATGTCTCAATAGAAATGCCTCATAAGTAACATATAGGATCCACTTCCATGTTAGAACAGACAACTCATCATAACACTATGGACCAATCCCAAGACAATTATATCATCCAGTCTCAAAAATATGTAATCCCATATCATTATCTTCATTATAAACGGTCATAACGCACAACAAACATATCATTTAGGTTGAAAATTAACAAAATACCCTATCATATCCTTATAACTCTGGTGATTTAATGCATGAAAAGCCTATTATCTAGGTTTTATATCCATGGAATCCCCTATCATATATGATCACCAAATCCATTGAGACTCAAGTACCAAGATTTAACTCTTGGGAAGCATCTTATCATACTATACTCCAAATAAGGAATCTCATTCACACCGTCTTCAATCACAAAAACCCAACCATATACCTATCTCTTTAATAAAACAATCCCTAATATATAATAGATACCCTGAGGGTGCATTCTATAACCTTCGATGACAATGAAAATTTGAGGGATGTATGAATGCCCATTCCCAACAACATTTTCTATAGCCCCTCATCTCAATAGTCTAACACGGTTACCATTACCAAACCTACTGCCATTTCACATAAACTAGTTTGGAATCAGTATTTCTATAGGGAAACTAATGGGTCCCATCATTATTAGTAAAATATAGGCAATCTCACTTGGGTCCTTAGTCTCAAATATGGTCTTAGGTCATCACCTAATGCTCTTGTAAGTTTCATCCCTTGACATCATTAATATCATAACATTTACATACAAGACTCATGGGGAATATTTATATAGGAAATCATCAAGGGATGGGTCATTAACCTTCATGGTCCACTAATTCCTTCTATGTTAGTATCCTCACCCAACCTTCTCTTGGTTTTCCTAAGGTCTATCCACCTTGGCGAATGCATTTGATAACAATAAATATTTTATATAGCCACACCTCTTAAGATATTTGGAAGCCACTATGTATTTTAAGGGTCCCACTAGGATCTTTTAGTATGCTCATATCAAGTCACATCACCCCTTTCTCAAAGGGGTGATCATGGATCTTATAATAGGGAACGATGTATGGGTATGTCTGACATCACCTCTTAAGTGTTCTGGAGGCCTCTCGTTTTCCAAAATGAATTGGCCTCGACTATCAGTATTTGATACATCAAGATAGAACCCATGGTTTTTTTATGACTACTAGTGTTCATTAATTTTAATAATATATTTTAATTTAATTTAAATATAAATTTAATTAAGTTATATTGGGGTCTCACCCTCAGTGGTGAGCCTAAGAATCCACATGAAAAGCCATGAAATCATAAATTCATTTGGGCAAGCACATGAGACCACATACCATTATTAGTCACTTTCTCAACCAACTGAACTTGTCACCAAATCATGATCCACTAACACCAACATACATTGAAAATTAATTAATTATAAAAATTATAATAATTTATTTAATTCAATTAAAACTCAGTTAAAAGTTGGATAACTGATCAGGTCAGTTCCCCACATTTGAACCACCTTTAATATAATCTCAAGGGTCTATCTGACACCATCATCCCTGCTCTAAGAAAACCCCCTAACAACCAATACCAATTAAAAAATTAATTAAAATTTAATTTTAAGAAATAACATAAACTAGATCTATTACACAATATACCTTGGTCAAATAAATGATCAATTTATTATAGATTATGTTTTGGTTTAATTTGTTTTTATGTAGGGTGAAAACCCATCATGATCCACTGATTCCACCATGATCTAGTGTAATTAGAGAAGATTAAATAAACAAAGAAATGAAAAATTATGAATTTTTTTGGAGTATATCATTTGAGAGAAAGAGAAGAGGGGGAATACCTCAAATCTTGTATAAACACCCAAAGAGGCACCATCAATGTGAAGAGGGGTTCTATCCCCATTTTTGTGCTGAAAAAATTGGAGAATAATGGGGGAAGACCCCTTCTAAATCCCAAGTAGGTATAATTATAACTCTTCCCCCTAAAATCCCCACTAGCTAGATGGTTGAGGGAACAATCTATTTGGTGATGACAATATCTTAGTGTCTTATAGTCTGCACCCATCAGTAAGCTAATGGTGGCCACCAAATTGCTATTGGTATGATGTATATTTGGATACATCTTCCAAATCATCCCTCCTAAGGTAATATAGATACATTTGAATATCTCCCAAGTCCTCTATCATCACAAAAACACATCCATTGAGGTGTAACAGGCCTCAAGACCAAATTTCAGACTAATGATCATAATTTCACCAAATCAATACTTAGAAAACTAAAATTCCCCACCATATCCAAATTCCCAAACATACATGGTGTTTTATAACCTTACATTCCATATTAATTCTCATCCTTTGTAAATCATAGTGGAAACCTAAGAAAACATCCCAACATGTGTCAGTCATGAATTTATGCTTAACAATGACATTCCATCCTTGTACTCCCAACACAAATCCCAAGGGAGACATGTACATGTGTCATTCAAGTCACCAAAACCCAATAAAACACTCAAAACCACCCAAAAAACAATGATATGATGGTTACCCAATCCCATCTATCTTAAGAAATCATCCCATTATCCTTCAATTTACCACATGTCCTATGGTTCTTCCTACTATAGGATATCTCTTTAAATGGACAATTAAAATTCACAGTTCCTCCACCTTTTGAATTTCTTAAATAAGAACTTAAAACATCATTCAATGGCATGCCTAAAATGATCTCCATCACCCATACCCCTTAAAATATGATATCACCACTCCCAGCACATTATTCTATTTTGAAATGGTCAAAATCCATTTTACCAAGGTCAAAACAAGACCACATTATCTTTCCCTTTAAAGGACCCATCTAATTTTCAAAACTCTCTTATTGCATCTTCTATGATATACCTAATGTGATTCAAATCAAACTTCTTCCCATTACATTTGAGTATTTTGGCCTACAAACCCTTGGGTAAATATCATTGAAAATGTTCGAATCCAAACAATAACACATAACCAAAACCAAATCAAAATGGATTTATCATCAAAGGAATGATGTGATCTCCCTAATACACCCACCAAATCCTTGACCTAGCTTATAATTTAAATCAACAGTTTAGTCCTTAATCCACCATTCCACATGAACCAATGAAAATCCAATCTAAATCCTTCTCATATTATCACATGCGCCTAAAATTTATCAATGAACCTAATAGAACTTTGGCACATTTATCAACCAGAATCATAATTCCAAAACATACATCCAATGACCGATCTCCCTACCCATGTTTCGGCCACATAGTGAGAGTCAATATCTTTCTCCCTATATAGGATTTTTTCTATCATCACAATATCAAAATAATATCCCAATCTATATGTCCCATGTCCCATCAATCAATAAATAAAATGACTAATGTGGAAAACCCCTCACTCCTAAGAACCAAACTGAATCATAACTCACTACCAATTCCTTTCCCAGGGAACATCATCATCATCATCCACCATATTTAATTCCAAAATAAGGACTTCATCCTCCAATAGAATATGGTGGACTCCCCCCCATAAATCCTTCTTTATAACACTCATTGAGAATCACCTAAATATGTTGGAATATCACCCATGTGTCAATAATACCAAGCCATATTTACCAACTGCTGACCCCAAACACCATGCCTTTATGAAAATTAATGTCAAGGTCTAAAATAAAGTCAATTTCTTCATGGCACCTTATAAAAACTCACATCCCCTCTAAAATAGAGGGACATATCATATCCCCACTTAAAACACTAGATCTCCATTCCAACAACCATCTCACTAATTATCATCATATCACTCATAGTATTTAATGATTCAAATATGATACTCACTCTACTATGATTCACATCCCACTAATTCCATAATGACCATTCACCATAACACATTAGTCTCAAAACACTAGGATAACCCTTGGAACTACTCACCAAAACAAGGCACCTTATATATGACATGATTTATCCCACAACCAACTAACAACAAGAGTCATTCATTTTCATAGGTACCCATCCTTGATCAATTGTGTGTCAAACTCAAGCATACATAAATCTAAAACCCGATGTTAATCCATCCTTGAGTAGCTACATGTGCTCTAACCAAGCTATTAAGAACATCCAAAACACAATGGGTTAGTTTACACCCAAATATTGGCCTTAAAATTATTCTTTATACCTAATCACAAGAAATAATTTCATGGAATTTAATGGAATCACCATGCCTATATTCAAACCCTGAGAACATCCCAATCATTATCCTCATTTACTGAATAACCTACCTATACTCCACCTCTCTATAGAAACCACCAACACAATAAAACTCTTCTCCTAGGATTCTCTCCAATAAAATAAAACACTGACCCACTTAGGATTAGGTAAAAACTATGGTTCTCTTGGTCTACCACTGAGCCTACAAATCAAGTCTCATGTCAAGGTCACTTTGTCTAACCAACTTTTTCACATGTCAAGCCTTAACAAAAAGGTCATGGTTCACTAAAAATAATCCAAAATCCAATCTCAATTCATGAAATCAACATAAAAAACACCCTACCATGGGATGTCACATACTAGTGTATCACATACCTAAACTACCATCCATGACTAGGGAACACATCCCATTTGAGCATATGCATATCATAATTCTCCCTATAGGGTCACGTCTAACTAATTAGATTTTATATGCACTACAAAATCATCCCTTTCATTTTTTACTAAGCAAAACAGAAACCCATGGTTTGGTTAAGTATAATTTCAATCTAATATATTAATGAAAACACCATATGTTTTTTACTATAACATTAAATAATCAAACCCAAATAATAACAACCAACTAGGGGTCCATTTTTAGAAATCCAATTCCATGTCAACCCACCAAGTTCAATGAAACTTCATTTTATAAGGACCTTATCATCATCCCTATCAGAGAAATTATCACTATAGATTCACATGATATACTATCAAAAGTAATATTATCGTAGTCATATCAGTTGTGTTTAATTCCACCATGTATGTAATGACCTGAAATTTAAGAATAAACTTTTTTTCCTAACTTTGTGTGTTATTTTATTTTATACTCAAAAAAACTATTTCATTTAATAAAATGAGTATAATTAAAATGAGACTATTGAGTTTCGACTGTTATATGATTGTTGGCCAATATGACTGTTGGAAGCTAAATGTTGGGTTTTTTGTCTATAAATACAAGTGATCTTGATTAATTAATGTAGAAAAGAGATTTGATGGCCCCATCCAATAGTCTCGAGCCAATAAAATTACATCTGATGAAATTTGGGAAGGATGTAGCACCCCTGGGCTTTGCTCTGGACCAAACCCAAGCAGAACTTCATCGTGTAAAGTTGGACTGGAATCAACTTCGTGAGAAGTTCAAGCTGATAGAAATCACCACTCGGGTAATGTTGGCCGAGTTTCCCCAAGATTCTATCAACCTAGCACACCATACTCTTAGGTCCTATGCTAGTGTTTTAAGGGGCTATGTAACGAGACTGTAACTGCCTTGTGTAATCCTTTGATTTAAATAAAAATTGTGATTTCTTCTTATGATGAAGTTTGTGAATTTTTAAATGTCTGGATAAATATAGTATGCATATTATTAATGAATTTTAGAAAAAAGATACTTTAAAAATATTTATGTAAACCTTAAATAATTAATAATGTGTAATGATTTTCAAAAAATGGTCTTCTATAGTTATGTTCAGTAGGAAATTTAGAGTGTAATAAGATCAAATTAATATTTGATTAATAGTAAATTATGAATAGAGATTTTACACATATGATTAGTAATGTGATAAAATGGATTAAGTAACCTCACTTAAGAAGGTATTAATATAATATAGGCACCTTGATTAAGTAATGTGATTCAATAAAATAGGTAAATAACTGTTCCAGAAAGTACTATTTAAGTAGTAGTTTTTCAGGTGAATAGTTTTTTTTTATTTTAAAATTAAATTAAAAATATTTTGAATTTTTTTTATAAAATGGGGTTTATTTTTAAATACAGATCATTGATATTAGGTTAAGGTGAATTTTTTGGATTTTTCTGAAACGGTAGAATTTTCAGTGGAGAGTGTTTTTATTTAAAAATTAAATTAAATATATTTAGAAAATTATTTTCATAAAATTAAGTACATTTTATAAATCAAAGCATCGATATTTGGTTAAGGTGAAATTTTGGGATTTTTCTGAAGAATTTGAATTTTTGGTGAATAGTGAAAATATAATTTTTGAGTTTCGGGTGTTTAATGACACCCTTGAGGATGTAATAATTATGAAATAATTCTGGTAGACTTATTTATAGTAATATAAGGTATGAGGTGTACCAAGTGGACAATACCATGGGAAAATACCATTGGAAAGCCCATAATTTTTCCAATACCACCGATGAGGTGTCCATTGGAAATTAATGCGTTGTCCACTCACTTCTCCTATATATACAATGCCTTTCCCACATTAATTTCATTTCAAAATCCTCACCAACAAAGTTTTGGTCTCTTTACCTCCCAAATAGTCCTCCTAATGTGCCCTCAATTTCCTCAAGGTCCTGACCTTTAGGATTTTGAAGTTACTTTTCAAGGTAAGGGATCCTACCTCTCTCTTTGTTTTCAGGTATTCTCCTTTATGTAATTTATTTTATGCTCCAAGTAATTATGTTAGGGATGTTCTTTTATATTCAAATTACTTTACTTTTCATATTCATACAATGAGAGACCCCCTCTTTCTCTCATCAAATCATTTTAAGAATGTTTAAGTGGGGTCGTTATGCTGACAAATTTTTATAAGGGATTCCTTCACCCTTCTCATTTTGAAGTTCAATTTTCATGTCAAGTCATTCATGTTACTTTTTATTATGTTGGGGTATGATATCTATATACATAATAATGTTATTTTATTTTCATATTATGATATATCCTATTTTATCTCATCAATTCATTTTTTAGAAGTTTTATGTGACGTCATTAGGCAGCCGAATTTTTTATAAGGAATTCCTTCACCCTTCTCATTCTCAAGTTCTATTTTCATGTAATATCTTTAAAGATACTTTTTATTATGTTGGGGTATGATATATATATCCATAATACAATTATTTTATGTTCATATGACGATAGATACTATTTTACTCATCAATCCCTTTGTTATATGTTTTAAGTGATGTCGTTAGGCTGCCGAATTTTCATAAGAGAAATCTAATTTGTGTTTTCCTTCCATGTTTTTCATTTAATATGGTATGTATTTCAAATTTCATTACCATGTTCTTATATCCTTCAAATTATGTCCCTATACTTTTTTATAGATAATTTATCAGTGGGTGACCCATGTCCCCTCTCTTTTCAATATTTTCAATAACCCTGTAACATAGTCGTTATGCTCTAGAATTTTTGTCTTAAAATGTCTCTCTATTTTTCTCAAAATATTTTATTTTATTAAGTGAATACTCAAAGATATTTATTCTACAGGTGTATTAACATATATATATCAGAATTTTATATTTTAAATTCTTCTATTTACATACATGAGACCCGCTTTCTTTTTCTGTGGGTTTAAAGTGACATAAAGATGATGTCTTTAAAGAAGTTTTTAAAATGTTATGACTATGAAATGAAACTAATTTATTTTATTCTATATGGGTTATTTATGAAATGATTTATGATGATATATGTGTTTCACATGATAATAAATAAAAATTATGGGGTTTCCCTGATAGCACTCCAATGCATTGGTTAAAGACTTAATCTCTAGAGATGGCCATTTTAATGATACCTTGGTGAATAACCTTGGTAATTTTTTAATGGAACCATGGGGATGGACCTTGGTGATACGGAAATTATTGTCTAAATTAAATGTTTTAGCCACATATTCATGGTATGTTACATGTTCTTTTCTTTATGATATTCTTATTCTTCCATTTCTCATGTATTCTTGTTTTTATTCAACTTCTTATTGATATCACAGGTACATTGACTCCTTTGTTTACCCTTATTGGGATTTCTTCTCACCCTTTCCTTTGAATTTATGTCTCCAGGTTATGAGATGAATTAATTATACTTAGGATGAAATTATGAGGAAGCCTTATAAGTGGTTTAGAAGAATGTTTTATGTTATTTTCATGTATTATGTTCCTAATTTCCAAAACACTAGACTTTAAAGATCCTATGTTTGTAAAATGTAATGAAAAGTTATGTAATAAAAAGACGGGATTTAATAGTTGGTATCAAAGGATAGTTTAGTTATTTATGGAAATTAGGATATAAAAACTTTAGGAAGAACCCTATAGAAAATTTTAAATATAGAAAATCTTCCTGGTATTTTGGTGAGTATTAAGTAAATTTTTGTCAAGAAAATACATCCCATTCTGCATATGAGCAGGTAGAGGTGGATCTGGCACAAATGTACATAAGGGTAAAACCCAAATACACCTCTTTGAGATAGACTCGAACAGGAACTAGTACATGACAACGGGCATTTCCTTAATCTTGGTTATGACACTCATGGGGGATATGTTTGGTTAATCGCAAGCTTTTTATGAATCATTATAAAGGAATTATAGAAAAATGTAATTTGTCTAAGCATGATGTTTTAAGACATAAAATCATTTTTAGTTAAGAGATTCATAAATGAAATAAGTTTCTCACTAAGGATTCATTATTTTATAAAAAATTCCCATCTTCTAGGAATATGTTGACGTATTTCCTGAGGAGTTACATGGACCTCCACAGAAACAGAGCTAGAGTTCACCATTGAACTTGTATCAGGATCTCATCTGATGTCAAAGACCCCCTATAAGATGGAAAATGTGGAGCTAGAGGAATTAAATAAACAAATATGAGATCCTTTGGATAATGGATTTATACGACCAAGTGTGTCTCCTTGGGTAGCGCCAGTTCTCTTTGTGAACAAGAAGGATGGATCGATGCAGCTATGCATTGATTATAGAGAACTGTATGAGATCACAGTGAAGAACAAATACCCTCTTCCAAGAATTTATGACTTATTTGACCAAATTCATGGGACTCAATTCTTCTCTAAGATTGATCTTCGTTCTCGTCCTCATAAATTGAGGGTGAAGAATGATGATATTCCAAAAACTTCCTTCCAATCAAGATATGGGAATTATGAGTTTGTTGTTATACCCTTCAGACTGACTAATGCACCAACTATTTTTTATTGATTAAGAATAAGTTGATTTTGGAATATTTTGTTTTATCAAATGGATATCCTTTGTATAGTAAAATGATTTGTTGATTAAATGATAAAGGTTATTTTGGATGATGTTTTATCTTTTTAAGTACTATATGCCTAAGGGAAATAAAATACTACTGAATTTATTTTGAGGAAGAATGGTTGATTTTTTTATAGGAATTTATGTATTTATTGTGGACATAGAGTGATTTGGGTTATTTCTGTAAAATAATGAACCTAGAATAGATAATATGTGAATAGGTTAATTAAACTTTAGTAGGAGACTTTAACAGTAGTCGATGTAATTTGGAGATAAATGTTATGATTTATTGGGGAATACTATGTGATTAAATCCTTCTGATTTTTGGGTTCCAATATTAGTTTGGATTATTATGAAGAATTTTAAGGATGATTGTGTATTGAATGGTCTTTCTGTAACTTTTGGTACTTTTGTTCAATTTTGGAGATTAATAGTCATATTTCTTTTTATAAAGGATTAACCTTTTTGGGGATTATATTATCTCATACTAATCAGTTTAGTTTTAGTTGATGACTAAAGACAAGTGGAATATATAGTTCTTCTTTTTTGGATTATGTGATTCTCTAGAAGATGATTCTTGTGCTTTTGATGAGACCAAGTCTTTTTTAATTCCCATTGTTTGGGGAAAATATTAGTATTGGTAGAAACTTATTAAATGATGAAACTCTACTTGAACAAAAAGTTTATTTCCTTATGTTCTTATAAAATGTAGTAAATGAAGTCCTCAAAATTATAAAAAGGAACGTAAAACAAAAATGATGATTGTTTACGTTTCCTACTGGGTAATCAAAGAACATTTAACACATCATATGTTTGTGATATTCTTGGGGATAATTTTATCCTAATCATGTTTTCTATCACTCTCCATCAGAACTTGACCATTTGTTTTCTCTTCCATATCCATGTTTTCCTACATGGAATCGTTGTATGGGTTAACTTGAGTGACCTTTGTAATTCCCTTTCATTATTTTAAAGTAATAGTTTTACTGAATCTTTTTTAAATGTGGGACTTTCAATGAAATTCCCGAGCCCAATTTTAAAATTGCGAGGATGCAATTTCTTAAGGGAAGAAGATTGTAACGACCCGAAATTTTTGAAAAAGTTTTGTTTCCTAACTTTGTGTGTTATTTTTTATACTAAAAAAACTATTTCATTTTATAAAATGAGTATAATTAAAATGAGACTGTTGGGTTTAAACTGTTATATGATCGTTGGTCAATATGACCGTTGGAAACTAAATGTTGCATTTTTTGTCTCTAAATACAAGTGATCTTGATTAATTAATATTGAAAGAATATTTGATTGCCTCATCCAGTAGTCTCGGGCCGATCAAATCCCATCTGACAAAACTTTGAAAGGAGGTAGCACCTCTGGGCTTTGCTCTGGACAAAACCCAAGAAGAACTTCATCATATGATGTTTGAACAGAATCAACTTTGCGAGAAGTTCAAGCTGATAGAAGTCACCACTCGGGCAATGTTTGTCGATTCGCCCCCAAGATTCTATCACCATAGCATACCTTACTCTTAGGTTCTATGCTGGTGTTATAAGGGTCTATGTAACGAGACCATAAATACCTTGTGTAATCCTTTAATTTAAATAAATTTTTTGATTTCTTCTTATGATGAAGTTTGCGAATTTTTAAATGTCCGGATAAATATAGTATGCATATTATTGATGAATTTTAGAAAAATGGTATTTTAAAAATATTTATGTAAACCTTAAATAATTAATAATGTGTAATGATTTTCAAAAAATGCTATTCTATAGTTCTGTTCAGTAATAAATTTAGAATCTAATAAGGTCAACTTAATTTTTGATAAATAGTAAATTATAAATAGTGATTTTACGCTTATGATTAGTAATGTGATCAAATGGATTAAGTAATCGCACATAAGAAAGTATTAATATAATCTAGGTACCTTGATTAAGTAATGTGATTCAATAAAAAAGGTAAATAACTGTTCTAGAAAGTACTATTTAAGTATTAGTTTTTTGGATGAATAGTGTTTTTTATTTTAAAATTAAATTGAAAATATTTAGAAAATTATTTTTATAAAATGGAGTTCATTTTTAAATTAAGAGCATCGATATTAGGTTAAGGTGAGTTTTTTGGATTTTTCTGAAATAGTTGAATTTTAAGTGAATAGATTATTTTTTAAAAATTAAATTAAAAATATTTAGAAAATTATTTTCATAAAATGGAGTTAATTTTTGATATCAGAGCATTGATATTTGGTTAAGGTAAAATTTTTGGTTTTTTCTGAGAAAGTTGAATTTTATGTGAATAGTGAAAATACAGTTTTGGAGTATCGGGTGTTTAATGACATCATTAAGGATGTAATAATTATGAAATAATTCTGGTAGACTTATGAATAGTAATATAAGTTATGAGGTGTCCCAAGTGGCCAATATCATGGAAAAATACCATGGTCAAGCCCATGGTTTTTCCAATACCACCGATGAGGTGTCCCTTGGCAATTAATGCTTTGTCCCCTCAATTCTCCTATAAATACCAAGCCTTTCCATCATTAATTTCATTTACAAATCCTCCCCAACAAAGTTATGGTCTCTTTTCCTCCCAAAGAGTCCTCCCAAGGTTCCCTCAAGCCTCCCAAGGTCCTGACCTTCATTCTTTTTAAGTTACTCTTCAAGGTAAGGGATCCTACCTCTCTCTTTATTTTCATGTATTATCCTTTTTGTCATTTATTTTAAGCTCAAGTATTTATGTTGGGGATGTTATTTTATATTCATTATATTGTAATTTTCATGTTAATATTATGATATACCCACTATTTCTCTCATCAATTCATTTTAATAATGTTTAAGTGGCACTGTAAGGCTGCCGATTTTTTATAAGGGATTCCTTCACCCTTCTCATTTTCAAGTTTTATTTACATGTCAAGTCTTTAAAGTTAATTTTTATTATGTTGTGGTATGATATCTATATACATAATACTGTTATTTTATTTTCACATGATAAGAGACCCTATTTTATCTCATCAATTCATTTTTAGACGTTTTAAGTGACAATGTTAGGCTGCCGAATTCTTATAAGTGATTCCTTCACCCTTCTCATTTTCAAGTTCTATTTTCATGTCAAGTCTTTCAATTTACTTTTTATTATGTTGGGGTATTATCTCTATATCCATAATACTGTTTTTTATGTTCATATTATGAGGGATCCTATTTTATCTCATCAATTCATTTTTTATATGTTTTATGTGACGCCGTTAGGCTGCCGAATTTTCAAAAGAGAAATATTTTTTTCTTCCTTCCATGTTTTTCATTTCATATGTTATGTCTTTAAAATTTTATTAACATCTTCTTATATTCTTTATATTCTATCCCTCTACGTTTTTATGGATCATTTATGAGTGGGTGACCCATGTCCCCTCTCTTTTCAATATTTTCTAAAACCCTGTAACAAAGCCATTATGCTACAGAATTTTCGTCTCACAATGTCTCTCTCTTTTTCTCAAATTATTTTATTTTATTAAGTGAATACTAAAAGATATTTCTTCTAAATGGGTATTAACATATATATCAAAATTTCCTATTTTAAATTCTTCTATTTACATACATGATACCCGCTTTCCTTTTCCGTGGGTTTAAAGTGACATAAAGATGACGTCTTTAAAGAAGTTTTTAAAATGTTATGACTATGAAATGAAACACATTTCATTTATGCTATATGGGTTATTTATGAAATGATTTATGATGATATATGTTTCTCACAAGATAATAAATAAAAATTAAGGGTGTGCCCTGATAGCACTCCAATGCATTGGTTAAAGACTTAATCTCTAGAGATGACCATTTTAACGATACCATGTTGAATAACCTTGGTATTTTTTTAATGAAACCTTAGGGATGGACCTTGGTGATACGTAAATGATGGTCTAAATGAAATTTTTTAGCCACATATTCAAGTTATGTTACAGTTTCTTTTCTTTATGATATGTCTATTTTTCCATTTCTCATGTCTTCATGTTTTTATTCAAGTTCTTATTGATATCACAAGTACATTGAATCCCTTATTTACCCTTACCGGGATTTCTGATCACCCTTTCCTTTGAATGTATGTCTCCAGGTTATGAGATGGAGTAATTCTAATTATTATGGACTTATGATGAATCCTTACAAGTGGTTTAGAAGAATTTTTATGTCGTTTTCATGTATTATGTTCCAGATTTCCAAGACACTAGACTTTAAAGATCCTCTGTTTATAAAATGTAATGAAAAGTTATGTAATAAAAAGGCGGGATTTTATAATGAAATTATATAATAAAACACAATATAAACGGTTTCTAAAACATTACACAAATGAGCCATATATATCAGTGAAACTAATCACAAGTAAGATGATATTTAATTTTAATCTTATATGTTTTATGTGATTCATGAGATTCCCATTTCCATTACAAAACAACATTCAATTTCAAATCCCTATCCAATTTCTAATGGTACAAGTTCTATTGATTCATTATAGATCATAAAATCCTAATAATTTGTGAATTAGTGGAAGAAAGAAAATCCTTATATAATTGTAACATCATTATCAAAAAATGCACTCTCATCCTTTGAAATCAACACTTTTTACTGAAATAGGTGTTCTTGATTCCCCATATAGGTATCTATCATAGGTTCCAAAATATTATTAAATTTATGATCTACCAAATCCCAAAAAAATAATGTAATAATAAAACATTTCTCTAATACTGCTTTGTAATGTCTAACCCTAACTCACTCTATAAATACTGGCCAAAATATTTTACCACGTGCTCATAAGCTCATATCCAAATATTCCAGAGGCTACCAACTAGCAATGGTGGCCTACATCGGTACTGTAGGGGGACTATATCCCCTATATTAGAGTGTATAAAAATAAATAATCACCAAATATCATATAAATTAGTAAACAATATTGAATGAAAAGTAATAAAGATAAAAAAATAAAAATAAAATAAGTAAGGGCCCAAACAACCATGAAATATATTCAATAGAACACCCACTAGGTTGATTAAATATACATATAAGAAACAGAAGAAAAAAAAAGAAGGTCCTTCTACATCTCTGAGAAAAAAACATCCAAAGAGCTTGGAACTCATCTAAGCCATCCCAGTGAATAATCATGTCCCCCATACCAACCGGTTCCTAAAACCAAGTGAACATATTATTTGGTACCCAAGAGCAATGGTGGCTTATACAGGGTGTTAGTATATAACTCATTAGGGAACCACAAACATTTTTCTGGTAAAAACCATCATATTCAATGATATTTTCATGAGACATGCTTAGATTAAATAAATAAATGGCTATTAGAAATAATTAAATTACTATTGACCCTTTGGTGCGTGAACCTGATCAACACTACAAATTTTTACCATTATTAGGGTTTATTTGAGAATGTATTGAAGACTATTACTCCCAAGTAACACATAGGATCTAATATGATAGCATCTCGAACCAATCCACATTAATTTGGGGCACATCCCATGATATCCATATCATCCATGATCCAAATATAAGTAAGTCCATATTATTATTCTTTTTACTCAAAGGATCTAACCCTTAGTAGCTCAATCATATGAGATATGAATCTATATCTACCCTTATCATATACTCATAACTCCCTTAAGGTAACACATGGAAACCCTATCATCTGGGATCAAATTTCATGGAAACTCCTACAATATGTGAGCCTAAAATCCATGATGAATCTGATAGGGAGCTCCAAATACTTGTAATATCCAAATCATAACCATCTCCAAATATGTAATCCCATCTATACCAGCTCCATTCAGGGATTCCCAACCATTTAATCAACTACTTAAACCAGTTAACACTAATGTATAGTAGTTTCCCCAAGGGTGCATTCCAAAACCTTTAATAATAAAGAAAACATGAGGTTTAGCAGAATTCCCATGCCCCAAATCATTTTTCATAGTACCTCATATCAATATTCTAATATAGGTTCCATGGTGACACCAACTACCTTTTCACATATACCCTCACAGGGTCAGTTTATCCACAGGGAACCCATACAATACCCTTGATGTCAGTGCAATAGAGAAAACCTCATTTTGGTCCCTCGTCTCAACTATGATCTTGGGTTAACACCCAAAACATTAGAATTATGCGTATGTTGATTTAATAAACCTATTATAATAACCATACTAGCTATATGGGGGGTTTAAAATATATAAAATATTCCATTGAAGGCTCTCATTCTATCTTGGTCGTCAAGGTTACACTAGGTTGGTGTTCTCACCCAACTCGAACCTAGTTCACCTAAGTTCTTTCAACCTAGGCCTACAAATTAGCTAAAAAGTCACACATATTATAAACTCACCTCTATATATGTTTGTAATCCACCTTGTATTTCATGGTTCCCATCGATCCCTCATTGTCCAGTCATCCCATGTAACATCACCCCATTATAAATGTGGAAGATCATGGATCCTGTACTAGGACCACTATGTGTGTGTTGGTCTAACCCCACCTATCAAGAGGTAAATAATCCTTCTAGTATCTTAACAGTCCTAGACTTTACCATCAGTGGCCTAAACATCAAGATAGTTCCCATGTTTTGTTCATGACCCTAGTATTCATTCATTTTAATTATACATTTAATTTAATTCAAAAAATAAATTAATTAAATCAACTAATGGAGTCATCCTCATTGGTGGGACCAAGAATAAACATGAAAAACAATGAAATAATAAATTATATATGGAAAATATGTGATACAATGAACTTTGTATTTGGTTCTTTATATGTTATCACCAAATATTTATAGTTTCTTCTAAGTCCCATCAAGCCTTTTCCTTGAACAATTGGGCTCATCCTCACATATTGAGCCCCTAAATCCAAAAAAATCAAAATTTATTTGACTCTAACAATTATAATTGATTAATTAATTCAATTAAACATCCACATAAAGAAACATAACTCATTGGGTCACTACCCAACATCAAAACCACTTTCAACGACACCCAAGAGGTCCTACTCACTCCCTTGTCCATACACCAAGTGAAACCCCCAAAAAAAGATGCTAATAAAAAAGTAATATTAATTTAGTTCTTTTAAAAAACATATAATAAATCAATGGTGTGATGTATGTTTTTTGAATTGATGTGACACCACATGAATATGGTTCCCCAGGTCACCCACTTCCAAAATAGAGTTAAAGTCCCATCGTGCAAAGTTGATACCACCATTCTTTTGGGGAATTGAAACTGAATCCCTAAACCAAGAAACCTGAAATTTAATAGAATAGAGGAGAAGATCAATAAATTGTGATGAAAAGGGATATTTGCCTCAAATAACCTGGAAACAGCCAAAAAAAGGCACCTCATACCAAGGGGAGTGTAATTGATGGATGGGAGTGGGCCACTTATTTTGAAGCAAAAAAGGAGTAGAAGGATTTCAAACCCATCAAAAACCCATGGGGGAGAATGGTAATTCTTCCCCCTAAAATCCCCACTAGCATTCTAGTTTTGGCCATAGGTAGGTGAGTGGTGGGTTGTAACTGTGACCGTATCATCCAACCCAACCCCTCCTCACCCCCCCCCCCCGATCACCTGGTATATCTCATAATACACTAATTTTGACTAGAACACCTCCTTTGAGCTGTTCCAAGCAACGAAACCCAATTATGGGCCTCCAATAAAAAAATTAAATTCTTATTACATATAATGGTCACATTCCCCACTAGATCCTAATGCCCATATAGAGACGGGGATTTATATTTCTCCCACTTTTATGAGGAAGGGATCCCCCACTATTAATAGTAGTTAGGGACCATAAAGAGTAATTTAGACTATGGAAAGTGAAATTTGGAATGATAATATAGTTAGGATATCCCATAAATATTATAATTTGAGGATTGACTACCTATAATGTACATTTTTAGATTATCTTCCTTATGATCATTCTTTATGAACCATCTATATTCCGATATGATTTGAATTTCTATCTACTGATTATTTAGACATTTTTATTTTTGAGTGTCCTAACGGGTATATATATAAAAATTCACACCTACATGCTCTCTTCTCACTTGTTCCATGTCTTTTTCAGAAGATAGGCCCTTTGATAGTCTCCAAGGAGGACCATGATTATGTAAAGAATATTGGTTTTGTATGGAATAGATAGTTGGTGAGTGGGGTTTTCTTTTAGAAATAGACATTTTCGTTGTAGTATGGTCCTTATATCTATATATTGGGACTTTATTGTAACATCCCAGGTAAATAAAGAATAAAGAATTTTCATATTTATTAATATTTACAAATTAAATATTAATTTTATTTTAAAGGGGTTGCTATGTTCGATAGCGTACCCGATACGCAACGATGAGTTTCTTTGAAACTTACGTAGCACACTAGTAATAAAATAATATTATTTTAAATGTTAGTTAACAACTAGTCGTTGTACTGGCGGGAATGTATAGAAATAACTAAAATATGATTAGATATGTTTTTAAATGTTTATACATTTACCCAATAAAAGATAAAGGCTTAAAATACGGAAAGAGTTCAATTTTACGGGTATATATACTCTAATTTTCACGAAAGGTCCACTTATCACCTTTTGACGGAGAACCGTCATTAAATATAGTTTTGATTGATCTTATAAATTCTTTTGGACCAAATATAACTCTTCTTTAGAATCAGAACATCAAAATTTACTTTGTGTAAATTTTTGGTACCTTTCTGATAAAGTTCATTTTTTTTATGAGTAGTGTAAAATGTTGTATTTTAATTCAAAACCTCTTTTTAATATAAATTATTTATATGATTAGATTATTATTTTAATTGGTTTTAAAGTGAAATTAGAAAATATTTTTACCATTTAATCCAATGGTGGTCATTGGAATCAATTTCACTTTGAAATTGGACTTAAACTGGTGTCAATCTTTTGATACTTATTGTTTCGCAAAAACACGCTATTTGTCATGACAGCGGGAATTAATTATTAAATTAATTAATTTGACTTATATGTTTTAAATTTTGTAAAATGGACTTCATTTTTGAATTCGGAATATCAAATATATCTTAGGGTGAATTTTTGGTAATTTTCTGAAAAACATCAATTTTTGATGAATAGTGAAACCACTAAGTGGTAATCAAGCAAACTGATTTTTCAGTTAAATGAAAGTTTACCACTAATGTGTGTTGAATTTTGAAAATACAACATACATGGTTGTCATTAAGAAGTAAAATTTGGTTCAATGAGATTAAAATAATTTTTTGGTGAATAGTAACTTATTAAGTTTTTAATCGCGATTAGAGGTAATTAGTGTAGTTTAAGGTAAAAATGGTATTATAAGAATGTGAAAACACCATGACACTTGTACTACACCTATTGGGTGAGTCATGGCCGACCAAGACAAGCCATGGGACAACTTGGGGACCCCATGGAGCCACTTTAGTTGGAAAATGACATTAATATATTTTTATTTAATGTTAAAGTGAAAATGACACTAACATAAATTGTTTTACTAAAATAATTTTTGAGTGGGGTTATACAAGTCCAAATTTTGTTTTTAAATAGTAATTGGAAAGATAAAAAGATTTACTACATCATAGTATTTTTTTTATAATTTTTAGACATTAAATAAATTAAAGTATATACGACATAATAATGATGCAGCGATGACATCATTATTTGACGATTTAAATAAAATGGAAAGATAATGAAATCTCTAAAACCTACACATGGCCAAAACCAATTGGATGAGTGGATTTCGAACCCTTATCACCTTAACCACGAATTAGATCAATGTGGGACCTTTTAAAACCGAAACAAATTTTCAAATAAAGTAATATTTCTTTACTTTCCAAAAGTGCCCCTCCTCTCCTCTTATAAAAGGCCCCCACCTCTACCTCATTTCACACACTTCTCAAGCCTTTGGCTCGTCCAACCCCTGCCCAATTACTCTCTCCACATCACTCTCCTCATCCTAGAGGATTACCTTTGGGCAGAATCCTTTCAAAGGAATCCTTTAGGCTCAAATCAAAAGGGAGTTACACTTTTAAAGGTAATTCATTCTCTCTTGTTCATTTGTTTTATTTTTCTTCTCCAACCCTCTAAACTCTTTTTATTTACTTCTTTTGTAACAACACAAGTATCTTCAATATACTAGGATGTTTTTATAATATTTATTTGAGCTACACTCTCACACAACTACATCAAATGGTTAAAGAACATACGGTTTCCGTGGATGGCGAAATTCTGCCTCCCGAAATGATGATTGTTCAATACTCATTTAACACCATAAAGGGTGGCCATTATGATGTCACTATTTTTATATGATATATAATATGTTTATGTTTTCTTTAAGATTCTGTATTTTTCATTTTTCGCATACCTTTATGGTTTCCATTATGGGTAAACATGATATCTTCATTTAAGGAAGTGCGGACTACCGCCCCCTAAAAGTGATGTGATTCGTTAATGCCATATGTGGGACGTGTAAAGGATGGATTTAAAGTTATTATATATGATGTTATACTGGAATTATAATATACCTCTATATAATTATTATTTCTTTCCATTAAAGTATGATATAGAAATGAAAGTAGCGTTCATGCATACGTACGGCTTACCGTCTCCATGAACGGTGCATTTCATTTCTTATCCCCAAATGTAATGTACTATTAAAATTACATGTATATAATGTATATATATAATTAATAATATATCTAAATGATGAATATAATTCTGTAATTAAAATATACATACCTCTCATTTA
Source organism: Viscum album (assembly GCA_963277665.1). NCBI lineage: Eukaryota > Viridiplantae > Streptophyta > Magnoliopsida > Santalales > Viscaceae > Viscum > Viscum album. The sequence continues at coordinate 716,032,742 of OY728138.1, read as the reverse complement.
GTTTTAATTCCACTAATATGACAAAGAAATGAAAGTAGCGTTCATGCGTACGTACGGCTTACCGTCTCCATGAACGGTGCATTTCATTTCTTACCTATAAATGATTATGTAATATTATAAATACATGTATATGCTGGATATATATGATATATATGATATCCAAATCAGGAATTTCATTCTGGATATAATGAACTTTTGACCACACAAACAACATGTAATTGTAAGAAGTCAACTTTCGACTTAAGATCCAAATATTGAAAAAACAAACATTATTAACTTAAATGGTTACATAATGTTTATAACATGGAAATAAGTGATATAAAAGGAATAATGAACTTTAAAAAGGTTCTTAATCAAGTATAAATTAACTCAAGTTTATTATTCAGGACGTTAAAGAATGATCGAGTCAAGTCGGACCCAAGGTAAGGGAACTTCTTAACCCAATTTTCATTCTTTGGGTTAATCTCCTACTTTTAAATTATGTCATTATATTATTATGTCGTATCTTTTATTTTTACTTTATTTATGTGTACTTATAGTGAATACACATAATATATCTATTTCATTTTAAAAATTATCTTTGTAAGGGACTTCGTCTCAATCTCCTTTCATTGAGGCATATTTCGTTTTATACACAACTTTATTTTATACGGTGTATAAACCCCTTTGACTTTTACTTTTATACAAAAGGAATATTTTTCTACGAAGCGTTTTACTAAACGACAAAAAGGAATGTTTTTTTTACGTACGCGGTGACAACGACCTTTTTCCGCCGCCGCGAGTATTATTTGATCTTTGGCTTTCTCAACAAGCCGTAATGTTTTTAGAATAAAATAAATACCATATACTCTTTTATGTATTTTGGTATTGAAAATGGTTTTGAAAAAGGATTCTATTATTTCAATATATTTATGATATATTGTGATTGAAATGTGGAAATGTTATCATTCCTTTATATTGGTTTTATGTTTTATGATTTTATACTGGTACTTGGACATTTTAATGGGTGGTTACGTTATAAACCATATGACGGGTGGTGCCGTGAATACCCAGACGAGTGGTTACGTTATAACCTCTAATGCATTGGGTATGGAAGTCGGTCGTATGTCTATTCCATTAAGTATGTATGGAAATTGGCCGTATGGCTATTCCATTAAGTGATATGTGTGGAAGTCGACCGTATGGTTACTCCACTTAAGTATGTTTATGTCCCAAGTTACCTTTATACATGTTATGTGTTCTTTTTATGGATTTTATGGTAATCCTTTGGTTACAAAAAGGTAAGTAATGATACTTTATTCAGTAAAGAGTTTTTACTACTTCATGAAGGTGAAGGTTTTACTTTGATAGTGTATATATGGTTTATTTGATGTTTGAAAAACTAACAGTTTTCATTCTTTCTGTATCCCTTACTGAGCTTTTTATGCTCACCCCAAGTTTTTTCGAAATGTTTTTCACAGGACTTAAAGTGGAATAAGGTCAAGGATGGGATCAAGGGAATTTCATGCTATCTAAAACATGGAATCTAGACATCTTTCTTTTTAAGAGTTTTTATTTTATGTAGACTTAGTAGAAGTGTCTACTTTGTAATCTTTTAAGATGTAATAGTTATGTTCTAATTCTCTAAAACTCTAAACCTGAAAAGATCCTCAATGTGAATCATTCATTTAATTCAATATTAAGTAAGGTTTAAGGCTGGGGCCTTATAGTTGGTATCAAAGGTCGGTTTAGACAACTTTAGGAGTTAGAAAATTGTTAAATTATAAGTTAATTTATGATATGATTGAAATGATATAGCATTTACAGATTACCATGTTGCTTCGCCTAAGATATTTCTGTGTTCAGAATGGTTTTCCGCATAGGAAACAAAGCAGCTATGTTGGGACGACATCAGGAGAAAGATAACCTTCCAAATCAGCAACCTGAGATGGTCAGAATCGGAACTGAACAGTTTGTTGCAGTCATGGAACAATTGACTCAGGCTATAAATGGTGGTGGTATCCATGCACGAGATCAGCCAGATCAACCGCAGAGGAACATGTCAGTGGTGGAACATTTCATGAGGCAACATCCCCCATCATTCAGAGGATCATCTGACCCTGTGCAAGCTGAAGGGTGGATTAAAGCGCTGGAGAATATTTTAGATGTCATGGGGTGTTCAGAACATCAAAAGGTTAGTCTTGTTGTTTACCGTTTTGAAGGTGAAGCTGATTAGTGGTGGTCGATGGTGAAAAATATAAGGGATAGTGATGAGATTGAGGATCTTCACTGGGACGAATTCAAAGGTATGTTTCTTGAGAAATATTTTCCTAATGTGGTTCGTCTTAGGATGGAAAAACAGTTCCTAGAATTGAGGCAGGAGGATGATTCAGTGGCTGCTTATGAAGAAAAGTTCACTCGATTGGCATGGTATGCTCCAAACTTCATACAAGATCTTGATAGTAAAATAAACTGTTTTTACTCAGGGTTAAAGCCAAAGTATCGAAGGGCTTTAGCTTCTCGTGAGTTCAAAAGTTATGAAAAACTTTTTCGATGTGCGGAGAAGGTGGAAATGGAGTTTGCCGATGATCAGGTGTTCTTTGACAAACAACAGAATAAGAGGTCTAGTTGGCAGGCAAAGGGGAAGAATTCATCAAAGAAGCAAGGAGGTAAGAAAACCAAATATCCATCCTGTGAGAAGTGTGGTAAAATGCATCCTGGAGAATGTTTATCCAAGTTTGGTAAGTGCTTTCGGTGTGGTAAGTCTGGTCATATTGCTCGTAACTGTAAGGAAGATGATCAAGTAGGCAATGAAAATCCAACGGTAAGATGTTTTAAGTGTAATGAAATGGGTCATTATGCAAACAAGTGCCCAACGATGAACTCAACTGGGAGAATGCAGCTAGACTACAAGCAGAAAGGGGTGGTAAAATCATTTGCAACAACTTCAGCAGATGTTGGGCCATCGAATGAAGTGGTATCAGCTCCAGGAGCTCAGTATTTTTCGAAGATTGACTTGAGGTCAGGGACCATCAGTTGAAAGTAAAAGAAGCAGACGTTCCGAAGATTGCGTTCCGTACTAGATATGGCCATTATGAATTTGTATTTATGCCTTTTGGGTTAACCAATGAACCTGCTGCATTCATGGACCTTATGAATAAAATTTTCCATGAGTTCTTGGGTAAGTTTGTGTTTTGAGGTTTGGGAAGAGGTTATGTGTGCCTTGTGATTCACAGTTGAAGAGAGAGTGGTTATGTGAAGCTCATAGTTCTCCATTTTCAGTTCATCCGGGCAGTACTAAGATGTATAGAGATCTGCTGGAGTATTACTGGTGGGATGGAATGAAAAGAGACATTGCTGATTTTACTGTGAAGTGTTTGACATGTCAACAGGTTAAAGCAGAGCAGCAGTTATCGAAAGGGATGCTTCAGCCTTTACTAGTGCCAGAGTGGAAATGGGAAAACATATCCATGGACTTTGTTGTGTGATTACCAAGGACATCTCGAGGTAATAATGCAATCTGGGTTATTGTTGATCGCTTGACTAAATCTGCTCTTTTTCCTTTCTATACGAGATACTTTATCTCTTGATCAACTTTCCCGTCTGTATCTTAAAGAGATAGTCAGGTTACATGGAGTTCCTCTCTCCATTGTATCGGATCGTGATCCCAGGTTTACTTTTAAATTTTGGAAAGGCCTTCAGAAGTCGTTGGGTACTGAATTAAATTTTAGTACAGATTTTCATCCTCAATCAGAAGGGAAGTCAGAACGAACAATCCAGACATTGGAGGATATGCTACGAGCTTGTTCTATGGATTATCAGGGAAGTTGGGACCAACATATTTCTTTGGTTGAGTTTTCTTATAATAACAGTTTTCATTCCAGTATACAGATGGCACCATTTGAGGCATTATATGGGAAGCGGTGTCGAACTCCAGCTTTCTGGGATGAAGTGGGTGAAAGGAAGTTGATGGGACCAGAATTGGTAGAAGAGATGGCAGAAAAAGTTCAGTTGATTCAGAAACACATGAGAACAGCTCAGAGCAGGCAGAAGAGTTATGCGGATAACCGGAGGAAGGATCTATCTTTCGAGGTAGGTGATCATGTTTTTCTCAAGGTTTCTCCTTGGAAAAGTGTGATGAGATTTGGTAAGAAAGGAAAGTTGAGTCCATGGTTGGTTGGACCATACGAAATTCTGGAAAGAGTTGGATCAGTTGCATACCGAGTGGCTTTACCTCCGAGTTTATCTCAGGTACACAATGTTTTTCACGTTTCGATGTTGAGAAAGTATATGCCAGATCCATCTCATGTTTTGAGCCCAGAGGTAGTTCAGCTGGAAGAGAACCTATCTTATGAGGAACAACCGGTCCAGATTCTTGACCACATGGAGCAAGTGTTACGGAATAAGGTGATTCACCAGGAAAAGGTTTTGTGGAAAACCCATGTGATTTAAGAGGCAACGTGGGAATCTGAAAATGCTATGAAGGATAAATACCCACACTTATTTTGATAAGTGAATAAAATTGCGAGGACGCAATTCCCAAAAGGGGGGAAGGATGTAACATCCCAGGTAAATAAAGAAGAAAGAATTTTCATATTTATTAATATTTACAAATTAAATATTAATTTTATTTTAAAGGGGTTGCTATGTTTGATAGCATACCCGATACGCAACGATGAGTTTCTTTGAAACTTACGTAGCGCACTAGTAATAAAATAATATTATTTTAAATGTTAGTTAACAAGTAGTCGTTTTACTGGCAGGAATGGATAGAAATAACTAAAATATGATTAGATATGTTTTTAAATGTTTATACATTTACCCAATAAAAGATAAAGGCTTAAAATACGGAAAGAGTTCAATTTTACGGGTATATATACTCTAATTTTCACGAAAGGTCCACTTATCACCTTTTGACGGAGAACCATCATTAAATATAGTTTTGATTGATCTTATAAATTCTTTTGGACCAAATATAACTCTTCTTTAGAATCGGGACATCAAAATTTACTTTGTGTTAATTTTTGGTACCTTTCTGATAAAGTTCATTTTTTTATGAGTAGTGTAAAATGTTGTATTTTAATTCAAAACCTATTTTTAATCTAAATTATTTATATGATTAGATTATTATTTTAATTGGTTTTAAAGTGAAATTAGAAAATATTTTTACCAGTTAATCCAATGGTGGTCATTGGAATCAATTTCACTTTGAAATTGGACTTAAACTGGTGTCAATCTTTTGATACTTATTGTTTCGCAAAAACATGCTATTTGTCATGACAGCGGGAATTAATTATTAAATTAATTAATTTGACTTATATGTTTTGAATTTTTTAAAATGGACTTAATTTTTGAATTCGGAGTATCAAATATATCTTATGGTGAATTTTTGGTAATTTTCTGAAAAACTTCAATTTTTGATGAATAGTGAAACCACTAAGTGGTAATCAAGCAAACTGATTTTTCAGTTAAATGAAATTTTACCACTAATGTGTATTGAATTTTAAAAATCCAACATAAATGTTTGTCATTAAGAAGTAAAATGTGGTTCAATGAGATTAAAATAATTTTTTTGGTGAATAGTAACTTATTAAGTTTTTAATCGCGATTAGAGGTAATTAGTGTAGTTTAAGGTAAAAATGGTATTATAAGAATGTGAAAACACCATGAAACTTGTCCTACACCTATTGGGTGAGTCATGGCCGACCAAGACAAGACATGGGCCAACTTGGGGACCCCATGGAACCACTTTAGTTGGAAAATGACATTAATATATTTTTATTTAATGTTAAAGTGAAAATGACACTAACATAAATTGTTTTACTAAAAGAATTTTTTAGTGGGGTTATACAAGTCCAAATTTTGATTATAAATAGTCATTGGAAAGATAAAAAGATTTCCTACATCATAGTATTTTTTGTATAATTTATAGACATTAAATAAAGTAAATTATATATGACATAATAATGATGCAGCGATGACATCATTATTTGACGATTTAAATAAAATGGAAAGATAATGAAAAATATAAAACCTACACATGGCCAAAACCAATTGGATGAGTGGATTTCAAACCCTGATCACCTTATCCACGAATTATATCAATGTGGGACCTTTTAAAACCGGAACACATTTTCAAATAAAGTAATATTTCTTTACTTTCCAAAAGTGCCCCTCCTCTCCTCTTATAAAAGGCCCCCACCTCTACCTCATTTCACACACTTCTCAAGCCTTTGGCTCGGCCAACCCCTTCCCAATTACTCTCTAAACATCCCTATCCTCATCCTAGAGGATTACCTTTGGGCAGAATCCTTTCAAAGGAATCCTTTAGGCTCAAATCAAAAGAGAGTTACACTTTTAAAGGTAATTCATTCTCTCTTGTTCATTTGTTTTATTTTGCTTCTCCAACCCTCTAAAAACTTTTTATTTACTTATTTTGTAACAACACAAGTATCTTAAATATACTAGGATGTTGTTATAATATTTATTTGAGCTACACTCTCACACAACTACATCAAATGGTTAAAGAACATACGGTTTCCGTGGATGGCGAAATTCTGCCTCCCGAAATGATGATTGTTCAATACTCATTTAACACCTTCAAGGGTGGCCATTATGATGTAACTATTTTTATATTTTATATAATATGTTTATGTTTTCTTTAAGCTTCTGTATTTTTCATTTTTGGCATACCTTTATGGTTTCCATTATGGGTAAACACGATATCTTCATTTAAGGAAGTGCGGACTACCGCCCCCTAAAAGTGATGTGATTCGTTAATGCCATATGTGGGACGTGTAAAGGATGGATTTAAAGTTATTATATATGATGTTATACTGGAATTATAATATACCTCTATATCATTATTATTTCTTTCCATTAAAGTATGAGATAGAAATGAAAGTAGCGTTCATGCATACGTACGGCTTACCGTCTCCATGAACGGTGCATTTCATTTCTTATCCCCAAATGTAATGTACTATTAAAATTACATGTATATAACGTATATATATAATTAATCATATATCTAAATGATGAATATAATTCTGGAATTAAAATATACATACCTCTCATTTAGTTTTAATTCCACTAATATGACAAAGAAATGAAATTAGCGTTCATGTGTACGTACGGCTTACCGTCTCCATGAACGGTGCATTTCATTTCTTACCTCTAAATGATTATGTAATATTATAAATACATGTATATGCTGGATATATATGATATATATGATATCCAAATCAGGAATTTCATTCTGGATATAAAGAACTTTTGACCACACAAACAACATGTAATTGTAAGAATTTAACTTTCGACTTAAGATCCAAATATTGACAAAACAAACATTATTAACTTAAATGGTTACATAATGTTTATAACATGGAAATAAGTGATATAAAAGGAATAATGAACTTTAAAAAGGTTCTTAATCAAGTATATATTAACTCAAGTTTATTATTCAGGACGTTAAAGAACGATCGAGTCAAGTCGGACCCAAGGTAAGGGAACTTCTTAACCCAATTTTCATTCTTTGGGTTAATCTCCTACTTTTAAATTATGTCATTATATTATTATGTCGTATCTTTTATTTTTACTTTATTTATGTGTACTTATAGTGAATACACATAATATATCTATTTCATTTTAAAAATTATCTTTGTAAGGGACTTCTTCTCAATCTCCTTTCATTGAGGCATATTTCATTTTATACACAACTTTATTTTATACGGTGTATAAACCCCTTTGACTTTTAATTTTATACAAAAGGAATATTTTTCTACAAAGCGTTTTACTAAACGACAAAAAGGAATGTTTTTTTTACGTACGTGGTGACAACGACCTTTTTCCGCCGCCGCGAGTATTATTTGATCTTTGGATTTCTCAACAAGCCGTAATGTTTTTAGAATAAAATAAATACCATATACTCTTTTATGTATTTTGGTATTGAAAATGGTTTTGAAAAAGGATTCTATTATTTCAATATATTTATGATATATTGTGATTGAAATGTGGAAATGTTATCATTCCTTTATATTGGTTTTATGTTTTAGGATTTTAAACTGGTACTTGGACATTTTAACGGGTGGTTACGTTATAAACCATATGACGGGTGGTGCCGTGAATACCAGGACGGGTGGTTATGTTATAACCTCCAATGCATTGGGTATGGAAGTCGGCCGTATGTCTATTCCATTAAGTATGTATGGAAATTGGCCATATGGCTATTCCATTAAGTGATATGTGTGGAAGTCGACCGTATGGTTACTCCACTTAAGTATGTTTATGTCCCAAGTTACCTTTATAAATGTTATGTGTTCTTTTTATGGATTTTATGGTAATCCTTTTGTTACAAAAAGGTAAGTAATGATACTTTATTCAGTAAAGGGTTTTTACTACTTCATGAAGGTGAAGGTATTACTTTGATAGAGTATATATGGTTTATTTGATGTTTGAAAAACTAACAGTTTTCATTCTTTCTGTATCCCTTACTGAGCTTTTTATGCTCACCCCAAGTTTTTTCGAAATGTTTTTCACAGGACTTAAAGTGGAATAAGGTCAAGGATGGGATCAAGGTAATTTCATGCTATCTAAAACATGGAATCTAGACATCTTTCTTTTTAAGAGTTTTTATTTTATGGAGACTTAGTAGAAGTGTCTACTTTGTAATCTTTTAAGATGTAATAGTTATGTTCTAATTCTCTAAAACTCTAAACCTGAAAAGATCCTCAATGTGAATTATTGATTTAATTCAATATTAAGTAAGGTTTAAGGCTGGGGCCTTATATTTATTTTGCAATTTTTTAATTTTATTTTATTCTTTTATACACTAATGAGGCATACTGATAGTTCATGCATGGATTTTGTTCCTACAAATAGTTGAATACATTATATTGTTGTTGGATTATGTGTGTGTGTGTATTAAGATAAGTCCTCTTATGTGTGCGATATGCATACTTAGAAATTTTCACTAGCCCATATCCTAATAGAGGTATGATGGGGGTGCCACACTTAGATTACTACCAACCAAGAGGGCCCCAATGGGTTGGTCTGTGATGTGAAATATATGGAAATTGGACATGTGTTAATCCACATGATGTGTAAGACTTTAAATACCAATAGTAAATACATCGACCATTAAGGTGAATTAATTATGAAAAATTAATTGTGAATTTATATACTCCTAAAACACAATTATGCTGTGAAAAAATAGTTTCTAGCTTTGAAATTTGGTTTTAATGAGGTAATTAATTAAATTTTTACAAAATTTAATTCTATTAATTACTGGGAGGCTATATGTAATGTACTACCAAGATACACATCTTTTATATCACAATTGTTTTCTCTATGTAAAATTCTCAAGGATCTAGGTGTGTACACCCTGGAGACATTAATGTGTTACAAAATGTGTATGTGGGATATAGAACATGTAATCTCATTAATTACTAGTTGACCAATTTTAAGTCATTATTTTCCATGTAAAAAACTAATGGTGCATACGTTGACCACATAGTTTCTGTAAAAATATCTTGGAGAAACATATAAGACTATAAATGTGTAATCAGTTACTTTTCATATAGTTCCTAAATCCAAGTTCCAGTATAGTCAGTCAATATGCATTGTATTAATTACATTGCATAAAGATTTCAATTGGTTGAGCCTTGTATCCTAAAACACATATAGATGTGGTGAAACTCATTACAGGTCATGTATGATTCAGTTATATGTTTTATAAATATTTCATCTAAACATAACCTCTATAACCTATCTATGGAACAACCAGTCATTATTTATCTAATCTCTATTGTTTCTAGATCATATGAAGGTGAATAAGTCCATAATATCAACTATTGGATTAAAATAAAAAATAAATAGAAAACAAATACTAACAAAAACATGAATTTAAATCAATGGGAAAAATAGTTTTAAATTATTATGTGACTTATTTAATTCCACTGGATGGTTTTGGGGTGAAACATAAGTAGTCAATCCCATGAAAAATAATTGATTTTCATTAAATCCTTCAAATTTATCCTCATAAACATGTGAAATAAGAACCCTAGGACTCATTAGTTGGGATTATCACATATAAATTATAATTAATTTGAGTGAATATAAATAATTACCACTTATTGGAATTCTTTCTTCATCAATGATTCAATTGAGACCTCTTGTTGTACAATAATTGTGTCTATGGAATAAATGACAGATAATCACTAGTAGTAAACCACACATCTTCCAAAATCCTCTAATAATAATCATATAATTATATGGATTCCATCATGGATGGTTCTAATGTAGGTTCTGATCATCATTGATTGAAACGAAATCGTTTGAAGTGAGATCAAATCACACTAGTAGAAGAGAATTGATCTCATTTCTTGAGAAATTTCAAAAGGTAGAGCTCTATGGGGCCTAATAATATTCTCTATTGAATGTGTTGTCAACAATAGTGTCCAAGATTGGATAGGTTATACAATAAGATTATTAAGATTCTGTAGACCTAGGGTAAGGACCAAACAATTAAATAAAAATAATTATTATTCTATTAATTCTCGATGAGACCCATTAGAAATGTTATTATTATTATTATTATTATTTACATAAAATACACTAAACTCGTGGATAAATAAATGTTATTTCCTTGAATAAAAAAATATTTATTCAAATAATATTTAATATTTCATTTCTCATCAGACCATTGAACTTGACCTTACGGTCCTCTTCAATTTTATCAAAATCTTAATAAATTCTATTTATTTAAATATTTTAATATCATTTCATTATATGATTGTAAATAAATAAATAATATATTTAAAAAACTAACAAATACATATTTGTTAAAAATTCTCTTAACCAAATAAATTGATATTTATTACCTTGTGAATAAACCTCAGGTAAATAAATATTTTCATGTTTACGTCATTAAATAAGTAATTACCTGATGATGAAATATTTATTTAATTTACAACTCATAAAAATATTATCTCTAACAAGTGGTGACTGGATATATCTGATCAAACAGACATTAATAATTGTTAATTTGTATATGGTAATAACACTTATTCAACATGTTAAAATCATATGGAATTTAACTAATGTTCTGGATACACTAAGAGTGTGACCTATAAGAACCGTTATTAGGAGTATAAAGAAGAATATAATAAATTACATGGTTATAATATATAAACATTCCAATGAACCTGTATAGAATGTAGTTAATTTCACAATGAAATACATCCTCATAAAATTTTTTATTGTGTAATGTAATATATTTTTCTCGATATCTCAAATCAAGTAGGTTTTACACATTCATCATCACCATTTTTTCACAATGTCTCATTCTTTGAATTTATAAAAATTAACTTTCCAATAAAAATACATGTCCATAGACTTAATCATGCAATTCAATTCCCATCAAAGGTTCTAAGATATCAACATCTTTTAAAGAAAAAAAATTAAAAATATTTTCTCACATTATTCATTAATGTAATATCAGTAAAGAAAACCCAAATGCACGCAACATCACCATGAAAATATGTCATCATAGATTATTAAAATATATCAATATACATGATTCGTGATATACATTAACAATAGTATTAAATTATAAGGATCATTTAACACATCCACATATATGAATATCAAATAACATAAACAAATTTAGATTTCCCACTAGTGGTTTTTGTTCTCAAAACCTCATACATAGGAATATTACTAAGGATAAACCTGATGATAACAAATATGGTTGTTCGGTCTTGAATTGGATGAATATGGACAGGTAGAATAGTTTTTGTCCTCACCACCAACTCAAGGAAAATTTATCAGCTCCATCATCTCTTATTGGAAGCTATAGATTTCATTGTCTATTAAATCTTGAGGGTTTGGAACGTAATGTATTTTTATGATAAAGTTCCTTCCCTTCATGTCAAGTTAGTTTCCTTGCCAATGGAGTTCCATGTCATTTCAATGGTACTGGTGGGTAAAATTTATAATACTATGAGTGGCTGAATATTTTAAGGTGGCTGGGCTTTGTAGGTAGGTCCAAGAATCCCATCATGTTCATATATAAAATATTTATTTCCCCAATGAAATTAAGTATAATGTTCAATGTGGATTTCCTGGTCACCGGCATTCCAAGGCCCTCAGGTTTTGGAGTTATTTTCTATACTTGCTGTGGTTTTTTCAAAAGCTTCTTTCAGCACTATATTGGAATTGGAACTACTTATGGTGTTGGATTATGGGTGATTATGTATGTTATTAAATATGATGTTAAATTCAATTAATTGACTTTTTGGATGGAATCTAATTCTGAGACAGGTACCATGACTGTAAATTCAAGATCTAGGAATGTTCTATGGAAGCTTCTACATCACTGGATTATGTCCATAAAACAGAATTCTCAACATTACTTGTTTGTCTCATAAGAATATAGAGAGTCCAATCATGTGGTGGACATGTTTTCAAAGATAAAACATTTGGAAACTAGTATACTTTGGTCCTTTAGAGCACCTGAGTAGTGGATGATAATATATGAGGGGTGGTTCACTCTAATGTTTGTAAACACCCTTGTAATCCCTAAACATGTCTACTTACTTTTTTCATTAATAATATATTAGGATCGGCTTTTCTCATATCTTGAACATTCTTGGTATGTCCCATCAGAAAAATTTCATCTAGATATAGAATATATATTTAAGAATTTTGTTATATCACTTTTATGTTCTCGTCATATTAGGAAACAACTATGACCTTTTGGTGTGAAAATTACCTTTAAGACATTATCACATGGATTTCACATTAAACAATAATCATCATGTGATAAGATATTAATTAAATATTCAATTGGATGAATTTAATAGTTAAAAAATGTTCACAATATTTGGTTATAAAGAACCAACAACAATAGTAAAAAATTGCATTAATAGTAGAAGAATCCATGACAAGGGTTGGTTACTCACCAATCACAGAAAGGAGTAGGATTTCTTGGACAAACATGGTAAATACTTATTTTATTTTTCCTTTATTTACTATATAATCCAAGTGATACTATGAGACAAAAACATGATATGATCCAGAATTTCACAAGTTTAAGAGGTTGAATAAAATTGGAAGGATTCGTAAAAATCAAATACAATTGATTCAGCCCTCTATCAGTGGTACCAAACCAAACATGGAATCTATAGTGTTTCATATGAAATAAATAGTATTTTTAATAATATTTATCTCATTTTACTTTCTAAATATTGTACATTAAAGTATAGATTGAGGATATTTATTTCCATTATTATTCATATATAGAACAAAAATGTTCTAAGATATAATTTTGGAAAGTAACCATTTGTAATGTGGTTAAAGAAAAAAATAGATTTTATGTATTTTTTATCTTTATAATTAATTTTTTTACTTTAAAATAAAGGACTGAATCTAACCATGATTGAATTAAAACATTATAATGTAAAGGTTTTTTACTATACACCTAATATAAGTGAATATTGATGTTTTAATATGAACATTTTAATATTAGATTTTAATTTTGATGTGGCATAAATTGAAAATAATTTCATCAAAAATAAGAAACAATTTTAGGCCGGTATTGTTGAAGATAATGATATAAAAAATATGGAATAGAAAAATTATTGTCAAGTTAATTCTTAAAGACTAAATGGATGAAATTAAAAATATTTTTATACACATTTGTCTAATGAGAGTTGGAGTGGAAAGACACATTGTGGATTCTCCCATGTAATTGAATCATTTTAAAGGTTATAATAATATTATAGACTCTAATTATCCAATTTTAATAATAAAAACATATAGATCTATAAAACATACTTTACTAATTTCTTAAAATTAACCAAGTGAAACTCAAGAGGATTTTACATAGAATGATAAAAAAATTCTATTAATAGATAGATATATCAAATAGAGAAAACTAATACTATGGAGCTTATTCATAATGGAAAAAATCATCGTAAAAAATTAAAAATAAGTATGAACATGAAAAACTATAGACACAAATATTGAGACATGTGTCATGGTTTCTACCTAGCCTCATGTCCATCCTCAATAACTCCCCATTTTTTAAGTATTTAGTTCTCTATTTTTGGATTTCATTTCATATATTATACACAAATATAAAATGATAATTTCCCTATTTTATTAAGGTTTAATAAAATTAATCATGTTTATAAGTATATATCTAGGAATGAAAAATAGAAATATTGTTTTTATACAGATGTTGGGAATATATATCCCCATACATATTGGACTATTAAAAATTTATGGTCATTAGACATGTATAGAAAATGAGTATATGTGGTTGTTGGGAATATATGGCAGTTGGGTTTATACACTCGTTTGATATAATAATGATCAATAAGATAAATTATATGGTTAGTGTAAATAATATTAGATACTTATTTAAAATAATAATGATATTTGACTGTTTAAATATTGTAATTTATATGATGTGTATAAATAGAAATCATCATCATCATCATTAATTTTTAGTAAATTTATGGGCAAGGTAATGTTTTATGGCATTTTGTAAAAGTGAAGGCTGTGGTAATTTACACACACATAACATTTAAAATAATTTGAGAGGGGCTATAGACCTAATGAAAAACAAGTCACCACTAGTTTCCTTCTAATGGAATCAAATTCATCGGCAATATTGTTTCCCTCTCTCCAAGTGTGGAATTTCCATTGAGGATGTCAAAAAAACATAGAAGATTCAAGCTAAAAATAAAATATGTGATGACCCTCCATCGAAAAAATCGTGATGCCCATGAGTATATCCATTACTTCTGCTATCACAGGAGAGCCCAAGATAAGATAAGTGGTAAATTGAATGCTCCCTTTTTTATCATAGACAACACCACTATACACTATGAGTCTATTTATTTTTTAACGATGTTCTCATGGGTGATCTCAAATGATATGTGGTTTTGGGGTACATATGTGTAGCTGAGTGGCTTCCAAGGTCATCTATAAATGTGGTTGTAATTAAAATAACATAGTAAAGGTATTTTGAAAATCAAACCAAATAAATAAGCACACTAATTAGGGGTTTTTTTGACATTTATAAAACAAGATGAAGTATACTAGAATAATATTTTTTTAAATTTTTTTTTTTGATAACACTCAATAAAAATATTTTTTTAGAAAATATTATTTGAAGGTGTTTTAAAAAGAGGATTTTTTGAATGTGTGGTTCAAGGATATTAGATCAATAGGTAGGTATAGGTTCATCCTTTCACATTGGATGACAGAAATCCAACATGTAATGGACTCTTCTCATGTGGAGATGTGGATCAATCTCCCTATTTTACATGTTTCATTAATAACATATCTTCTTTTCATGATATTGAAGATTCTTTAGGTGTATTTAAATATGTGTCTAGGCACTCTCTACATTTAGATGAGCCTTTGGTTTCTCAAGTTTGCATCAACATTGACACCTCTAAGCCCCTCATGGAACAAATCAGTCCCTGAGTACATGACTCATTCAAATGGACTCAAGATCTTTTTTATCCCTCACATCCTAGGTTTTTATCATTTTTCGATATTCTAGTGATTTATATTCCTATATGTTGGAAACATAGTCTAACCAAATACTATTGTTTCTATAAAGATCCCTCATGGTGTGGTGAATCTCCCTCATTATGAATTGGTATCTCCCTCATAATTAATCCATGGACTACAGTAGTGGGTCAGTCTCCAGTTGATTTGGTTATATCTAATGTTCTTTCATAGGTTATCCCAAAGTCCAAAGATGTAGTGCTTCAAGATCCCTCATATAGTGAATTCAAACCATTCTTGGTCGTGGTACCTTTTAAAGCTCTATCCCCATTATCTTCTCCAAAATTATCTCCCAGGGTTAGGTCAGTTTTCTTAATAGCTATGGACTGAGGTAAAGCCAATAATTGTAGAAAGACCTCAATTAGGATCTTCTGTCCTCATGACCCCAGTACATCTAAGTATGTAGTTGATCTTCTTCCAACTCATAATAGTTTATAATCACATTTTTAGGAGTTCCAAGTCTAATTGGACTGTACTTCATCTCAGGATCCATAAGAGGAGTCTTCATATCAGAAGGCCTTCATGATATCCCCACCAATATGCATGTGAAATGGGTCCCTTTATTGTATTTTTTCTTATTTTACCTCTGCTCTATCTTATTAGAGAATGTTGATGAGTTTTTTCACCTCTATGTAGGAACCATATATTCAATTCTTTCATCTCACAATTCTCTTTCCAAGGGAATGTGTACTTGATCACCATCGCATTCTATATTGGATGGGTATTCATCTCAGGAAAATTGTGCAAGGATATCTTTGGTTTGAGCTAGGTGCATCTCATTTTAATGATTTTCATCATAATTTGGATCATCCAATGCTTGGTTACATCCAAAAAGATGGAATAAATTCCTAATGAACTCCAAATAAATGGTTCCTCTTGAGTTCCGATGCTTGATCCCAAGTAGTGTCCCACCAGAATAACCTAGTATGAGCATAGAGTGAGGATGCATGATTCCATGAATGTCAACCCCCAAGACCAAAACATATGGATCCTTTGGAAATTCAACATATCAATTAAACTTATTAAGGATTTGGACTTGTTTTTTTTCTCCACAAAAACCACTATTGTAGCTCAGAATTCGTTTTTCACCTTTATCTATAGTAATTCTGATGCGTAGAAATTGGAATATATTTGGTAAAATCTAGGAATTTTTATTCTGGGGGAGACATCATGTATTATGGGTGAATATATTAATATTTTCATAGACCTGAAGAAAAAGAAAGGGAGAGACGACTTTTCCTTAGAAGTCCAACTTGGATTTCATCTTATTCATGGAATGTAGTAGGTTTCTGGATATATGTTACAACTGCAACCAATTAACATGGTGGAATATCAAGAAAGGGGGCCTCTGAACATAATTTCTCTTGTACTGATTCCTTGAATACTATAATGTTTTTTTCTCCTACACATATGCAAAGGTTAATCACCCTGTGAGGAGTCTTTTTGATCACTCCACACTGTGGGTTGTTCTATCCCCTATAAAAGTACGCGACATATCTCTCTATTTCCAATAATTGTAGAAAAACACCCTAGGATACCATGAGGTGGTAATCAATTCATAGAATAATTCATCACATAAAAATATTGGGATAGGGTCTCATAACAAACTGCAAATGTTAAATGGTGATATTAAATCATGGATCAAGACCAAAACTCATCACTCTGAATATATTGATGTGGAAAAGGAGGATATTTAGTGTTTGGAAATCTATTAGGAAAGGGGTTGGGTTGAATCCATGTTCTTGGAACTCATTGACAAGAAGGATACTTCGGATGACATGTTACTGAGGAAAGAGTGGCTAGTATGTGAGTAATCATGGATAAAATGGCATCATGAAGGTACCCAAAATACTGATTTCTTTCATATGTGTATCAAAGATAAGTGGTGGATCATCATACCCAACATTTTGATAGAGAATGGAACCTAAAATTATGATATTGAATTGGTTATAGGTAAGCATGAATCTCGTTTTAAATTGATCTTTGTTATTCCCTTCCCATGTTTGTAGGGTGGATATCTGAGTGGTATAGAGGACCATATCTACAGTGTTCCTCGTGAGTTTTCTACTCTTTATAATTCCTTATTTTAAGATATACTTGGAGTGAATGAGATTTATGATTCATTTTGTGGTCTCAATCGGGAGATTTATCCAAGTCTAGAAGGCTTCCTGGGAACATCCAACATGCCCTCCTAGGATATCATCAGCTATGATTTAGTGAAACTTTTACAGGACTTCTTTCAGGGTGGAGGCCTCCCTCATGTGTCATGTATCTCTAACTTGGTGATAATTACCAAGATCAAAGACCAATTATCCCTACAACATTATCATGTGGTTAGAAAATGAAATTATCGTTACAAGGTTCATGACAATGTGCTCAATAGAAAGACGTCCATTGATCTCCCCATTTGATATCATAAGAGAAACATGGGTTTATGAAGGGGATGAAAATTCAATGGGTGATTGTTGTTGATAAACTAGTGATCAATGAAATTAAAAAAATGTCCATCAGATCAAAAATGGCTATTAATATGGATATGGATAAATTTGACTCTTTATTAGAGTGAAGCATTATCATCAATTTGTTTAAAATCTTGGGGTTGTTCTCTGATGCATCTAATATTTTTTTCAGGTGCTTTATCCCTTCTTGGATCTTTATTTATTTCGTGGGTAAAATTTTTAGTTTTTTCAAAGACATCCTTCAGTTAAGTCAAGGGGATCTGTTATCCCAACCCATATTCATTATAACATAATATTTTCTCATTCTCATCGTCAATATGAGTTCTTAGGGGGAATATACTCCATTACAAATATAGGTTTCACTCTTATCCAATATCTATTCTTTTATTTGTAGATGAAACCATAATATTTGAAAACATCAATAGGATATCAGTCCATGAAATTAATAAATTTCTTTGAATACTATTTCTAATGGTGTGAACAGATTGTCAACTAGGTTAAGAGTAGTTTCAACATCTCAATCAGATGCTCAGACATGCGTGTTTACTCACTGATAAGTAATATTGATATTTAATGAAGTGTTTTCCTATGGATTACATGGGTGCCTCCATTTCCCTGATCAAGCATCGTATTCATCTGTTTTATAAAAAAATTTAAAGTATCATTAGGATATTTATGAACTGTAAAAACTGATATCTTGTGTATGGTAGTAGAATAAATCTAGTAAATAGTGTTTTTCTTCCATTACATTCCATTTTCTATTAGATACTAAGGTATAAAAGGGATTCATCTCATATATAGATAAAATCCTAGATTTAATCATCTAGGATACTCATTCCGAAGTAAATCACCACTAGAATTCTTGGGAAATAATGATCAGGCCTATAAAGGAAGGAGGTATAAATTTAAGAAATATGTTGGATTCTCTTCAATGTATACATGTGAAATTGGCATGAGAGGTCTTTATGTAGAGGACTCTTGAAGAAGTTTTATGGACATGAAACATAGTGGGAATATGAACATGGTGAGAGCAGTAATTATTTTTTATGTTCTATCATCCATCCTTACTTATCAAATCTCTAAAGTCAATCCCAATGGATCCTAGGTAGGGGTGAGAGATCATTATGGCACCATAACTGGGTTGTCTCTAGTCTCACCATTCCTGGATTCCCATTACGGGATATTACCTTTCATTAATCAGGCATGCATAACACATCCTTCAATGCTATACTAGATGATTTAAATGTTGTAATTTTAACCTCATTGAAATTAATAATGAACTAGGATAGTGTTTATTTATTGGATCCTATTTTAGATACTTATTAGTGAGGAATTTATTAAGGGTGAAAATATCCACTGACCACGAGGATACATGACATGTTTTGTTATTTTGTAAGGATCATCCTATGAAATATAAATTTTTGTATAGTGAATCAGGAACTAGGAATTACACACTAATGAGAATATAAAACATACAGGGATCAACCTTTTTTTCAGGTTCTTATACTAGGGAGGGGTCATCGAGTGGAGAACTCAATGCATCTGTTCCCCGAAGGTGATTGGGAATGTGTAGTGAGGAGGCTGTTTAGTGACATCCCTGGTATTTTATCAAATGAGGTTCAAGGACCCAGTATTATGGATTATTAGTTCTAGCGGTGGGAGTACCGTAGCTAGAGAATAGAGCTAAAGTAGTATTCCAATCATTAAGATGTTTTTGTATATAGACGGTGAAAAAACAACCCAAATTGATAGCATAACATTCACATGGAGAAATATTGATATCAGAAATAGAAACCTTCTTATTGATATAACTTGACTCATAAATAATTGGGAAGATGTACCTACCCTTAGAATGTTCCTATCTAGAAGGACCTCCGCCCATTATACTATGATGAGAAATTAGGGTCGTTGGGTTCATTGGAAACCCCAGCTTATGAGTCCTAAATTAACACACATGGATCATATAATATGGGTTTCATGAGGTGAGGAATTGTGGTTAGGGATCCTTGGGGTCTCATCATTCTTGAATTCACAATGTATTTTGAATGTGGGGATTCACTTCAGGAAGTGGTAAGGGAAATGGATACATGACTTCTCTTATAAAGGTAGAATATTATCAGCAGGATAATAGCCAAAACTGACTCTATAATCCTATACAATTCCTGACATGGTTAAATTACAATACCTTGGTTGATTTCTTATATAATAAGATGGTATATGGGTCTTATCAATAATAGGGTGAGTGTCCTCCAACTTTTTGAGAGGGTAAAAAAGTTGCATATTTCCATGATTCAATAGTGAACTAGGTACTAATGATTTTATAATTTTGAAAAACATGCTCCCTACCACTCGAGGGGGTGATCCTTGTGAGAGGGGATGCACATTTGGATCAATTATTCTAGGCCTCCGAAATTTTTTAGTGATTCTAGTATTATTATATTCATGTTTTTTTATATTTTTTCTGGTATAAAATCATTTGGAAAGTAAAACTAATTATTATTATGAGAATGATGATTTATTTAAAATAAATAAATTCATATGGTTAGAGGTATATCAGTTACTAAGAAAAACTATTCTTCCATGGGAGGTGTACCCATCAAAGAAAATAATTTCATTTGGAAAGGTTTAGAAATTGTATAACCCAATCATATTGATACTCTAGATTTACATCCCAAATAAGTGAATAAAATATGATTAAAATATGAAAAAAATTGATTTGAATAGATACTAAGAGTTTAATTATGAAAACACAAGAATTAAAACATGAAGAAAAAGAAGAATGACTCCATGAATGGATTCTTACTTTAAGATCACTACCTATTAGGATAGGGATATATAGAACATCTAAGGAGATTATATGACTCCTATATAACTCCAAGATTATTTTTCCTCACTCATGGGTCAAGCCTCTAAATAAGGTTCCCATGATACCCTTTAATATCTAAAATGGGATGTTTTTTTGGGAACTGAGATATCTAGATACAAATTATATCTTAGTTTTGGACTAGTAAATAGACTTATCTGAACTTGAAAAATTAAAGAGTTTTTGGTATATATCATTAATATCACCATTAAAAATTTGGTGGCCATTATACATATGTAATCAGAGATAAAGTTAAAATACCTAAAAAAACTTTTCTACTTCAATTAAATTCTTTTTCCTAGATAGATCTATCTGTTTGGGACAATTGATGGATGAATTGGTGTTTGGTTTCTTCATAATAGTTGTATCCCAATTTGATGTGTGATTTTCTTGAATTTAAAATATAGGGGACATATGTTCATGGTATTCCTTGCAGTTTGGCCCATTTATCTTGAACTTCATTCTAGATCCTCCAAATTACCTCCTCCTACACCAAAATTTTATAAACATTTAAAATTTCCCATTTTAGTAGTTAAAAAAATAATATAATTAAACCAAATTTTAGTTTAAGTTTGATATAAAATGTTAAATTTACAATTCAAATTTATTGTAGCATAGTGGTATAAGGGTGAAATAAAATAGTGAATCATGGTGTGACCACACCTCCCACCTAAAAATTTTCACTCCTATTAAAAACATCATATAATGTAATTTATTTATTTTTGATAATATATGCGTGTTTATATTTCCAAATATATAATAGACATAGAAGAAAACTAATAATCTCATCAACTAGTCAATATCAATAACTTTGAATGTCATTATCTCAAAAATTGTATCCGAAAAATCTAATGATATTAATGACACTATTCATAGTAAACCTTGTTATGGGTATACCAGGCCATTAATTCTCTAATGTGTGTGTTCTAGCCATTTTATGCTCATATCTCCACCCATTATTGAGTATATTTTGGTGAAGTAAGACATTTCGTCTTACCTAGATTAATTTCACCATATCTCTTATAATTTCCTTTACAATCAAATTTCAAGACCCACACACATAATTATTCTTGATAGTCAAACCTTATACTCCCAACCTAGATATCCCTATATTTTGTAAATTTCATTACTCCTCTCTTTAATATTATTTATTTTGATTTTATTTATTTTCTTTTTTAGGGTGTATATATAAAATCCTAGTTTTTAAAAATAATTAATTGAAATGTTTAAAAATTTGTTTCATGTTGTAATTTATAACTATCCTTTAATCATAATTTTGTTGCTTCTATGTTATGAACTTAGAAAAACATTCATCTATAATTGCATTCAGTAAATTATTTAGAGTCTGATGGAACCAACTTGTTTTTTGGTGAATAGTGACACACCCTTATGAATAGTAATATGAATAGTAATATAACAACAATAAATAGTAAATTATACTATTACTTTATTTTCTTGAGGATTTTAGATAATGACATCTTGGTTAATTATAAAATGTGATATAAAGGCAGTAATAGTTTTAAAATTGATAATATTTGAATAAAGTATGATGTTATTTTAAAATTAAATAAAAACTATTTAAAAAATATTTTTAAAAAATTGAGTTTATTTTTGACTTATATATGTCGAGAAATCATTGGGGTGATTTTTTGGGATTTTTCTCAAATTCTATAGTTTGTTTCTGAATAGTGAAATACGGTAGATTATGGTATATTCAAATTATCAGTTAAATACACTATTTATGACATAATAAGTGATGTAAGACCACTTGGATCAAAATCACATGCCATTATTACTATTTAGGGTAACATAAATTATGAATATTCATGGTCTGGAGTAAGAATATTAAAATAAAGATAAAAATAATGGAAAATACCTCCTCTCCTCCACTATAAATACCACTCGCATCCCCCTCTTCCTCTAACACCTCTCAAGAATTGAGACTTACCTAATTTCTAGAAAATACTCATACCAGGGCTCTTAGACACGTTCTATACTTACTGGTCTCACCCAAAGGCCAAAACCAAAGGCCTTAAGAAGGATCTCAAGAAGAATAGATCAAGAGGTAAACATAATCTTTTGTTTTCTTTTATTTCATTAATATTATGTTATTATTTTTAATTTACTTTGGATTATGTTGGTATATTTCATTCTATATCTCCCTTACATCCCATATTAGGTAATAATTATGAGATTTTACTTTTCTATCATCAAAATATGTTATGAAAATTTACGCAACATTATTAGGCTACCAAATTTTCACAAGGGATTTCTCAGCTTTTCTTTTATTTTGAGATTCATTTATTTTCATTTTCTTTCCTCTACTACCCTTATACAAGAGGAATTAATGATAAATTGTCATAAATATTATTCATTTCATAATGTTTATAGATTACTCACAATTAAATTTCTTCTCTTATCCCACTTACTCAAGAAATTAAAACACTGTGTGTGATGTGTCGATCAACCAACATTGTGGACGATGTGATTTCAATTTCATTTCATTTATTCAAGGCTGGAAATGAAACCATTTTTATGGTGGAACATGATTTTAATTTAGGTATTATATCTTATATAATGTTATTGAATCATTTTATACAGATGTTATTAATTTATAAAACAAAATGAGTTCTTTACAATTGGAAAATCACCAAAAAACAATAATAAATATCAATAATATTTTAACTCATGAATCAACCTCTTATTAGAATTAAAAATCATAAATGATATAATTTTTATTTATAGAAACATTTAAGTACCACTCCATTCCAATTATAGAGTTTCAATTCCAATCGACCAGAATATATACCATGAACTGATCATGAAACCATGAAAAGAATGCACCTGACACAATGTAAATAACCAAATATTACTGATAAATGTGTCGAATGATGTTGTAAAATTATCATATAATTTGTTATAAACATTAATATGTTTCATTAAGATATTAATAAAAATATTTTATCCATTATAAATTAGGTTTAAACACATTTTAAGTAAGAAGAACCTGGGGTAGGAGAATTCGTAACCCGATTTCCATTCTTCGGGTTAATCTTCTACATCATAATTTATGAGGTATTAGAATTTTTTGTGCGATGGGTTTTGTTTATATTAAGTTTAATTAGGTGTTTTTATAGTTTATATACATATTAAATCCACTCTACTAAGTCTATCTTCAATTATATTATATTTAAAAGGGACTTTTCTAATAAAAAACCTCTTTTAAAATTTTGTTTTACGAAATTCATAAGAAATGTTTTTATAAAATTATTCATGTTGTATGATTGTGTTATGGTTATTATGATTTTTTATGATTAAGAGTGGGACCTATATCTTCCACAAATTCATAGGGTATGTGTATGTTGGATTTTTACCGTATGGTTACTCCAAGTGTAACTGCGATGGTTACACAAATTGTAAGGGATCCGTGAGGGTTACAAATTATAAGGTAGTAGAGAGGATTAAAATATTATGTAAGTAATGACAAAACATAAATTTTTGATTCTATTGTGTTCTTATCTTTTTTGAGGATCTTTTTGAAATCACATGTTTCATAAAGTGAGTATATATGAGTGACAAGTATGCCTTTTGTAAATGATTTCATATGTTACCAGTATTCATGGACTATTTTTTCTTTTTTTTATCCCTTATGGAGCTATTTTTCTCATCCAATATTTTTAAAATGTTTTTAATAGAAATCCTCAGATGTTCAAAAGGGAATTTAAGGTGCTAATCCAGATGAATCTAGTTATTTGTATTAGTTATTAATTTTTGTAATCTCTGATTCAATATACGTAAGTTGTTTCCCAATTATCTAGAACCTAGACCGAAAAATGTCTTCATTTGTATAATGTACTATGTATTTTTCTGTTATCTATTATACAAAAAAATACAATGCATGTTTTATTACTGAATCTAGAAGTGTCGGTTCAGGGATTTGCAGTAGGTATCATAGGAATGTTCTAGACAAATAATGAGATTATATATTGGCGTTCTATTTAAAAAATATTGATAGAATTTACTTTTGAACTTATAGTTAATTATGTAAACATAATAAAATATTTTTTCATAATTATTGATATGTATATTCATAATTATAATTATAATAAACAAATTGAGAGGGCTCAATTCATTTAAGGGGGGGATAATGTAACATCCCAAGATTTACAGACCTAGTTTTATTATATAAAAACTTATTAACAGAATTTATTTATAAATAATACATATTATAATATTTTTGAAATAATATTGGGAGTAAATTTTTTAATTTAATTTATTTATGATACTTATAATTAATTATACATATTATTTATAGTATTCAAATTAATATTATAAAAACCAATATTGTTTTAATTTGTTTTAAAGAATATTTTAAAATAACTATATTTACTTAAATAATTTTGTAACATCCAAATTATTTTTATTAAAAATGGTATTTAATAGAATATTTTAAACATGAAACATTTTTTTAGAAAATTATTTTTATCATTCCTAAGATAATATATTTTATAAATATATGAAAATATATTATGTTTTGTAAAATTTATATGTCATAAATGTGAATAATTATTTTAATAAAAATACTTATAGGTGTTGTTGGATTAATTTATTAAAAAAGTGTATTATATATATATATATTTATTAAGAATGTTATGTATATAATGAATTTATTTATTTATTTATTTATTTTAAAATACAAAAACATTTATTTTAAAATAAAAAATGATACCATTTCTATATTAAAAATGACATACTTTATGTTATAAAAACCCATATAAATATATATATTTATATTAAAAAATGATAAAATGGTTTTATAAAAATGACATGTTTTTAAAAAATTATTATAAGTAGTTTGGTATAAAAAATGTTAAACAATGTAATAAAATATAATATAATTATAATAAAATATTTTAATGATTTAATAATAAAATAATATGTTGAGTTTGATTAATTTTTCAATGTGAGAGAAAAAATAATAATATTAAACATGAAAAGTTTAGTACAAGATAAGGGAATTGTGGAATAGGAAAAAGTGAAAAAAACAGATAATGCTAAACAAATTTTAGAAGGAAAAAATGATAAATGTTAAAAAAACATGCCACATTCATAATAATGGGATTATGAACAAAATAATAAAAATATCCATGATTATGAGCATTATTCCGTTTTTATTTAAAAAAATTAAACTACTCAGCTTCTCTTAGTTGATTGTAAACATACATTTTCATAAATAAGTGACACTCGGGAGAAACCCTTCTCTATGGTCACGAGTCCATAATAAAAACTCTCAATGGGTTCAATCTCTTATGTAATCACAAGATTTCCTTTCCCCTTCAATTCCAAAATTAGGATAGGGAATTCTTAACCCAATTTCTATTCTTTGTGTTAACCTTATTCTTTATTCATTTTGCAGTATTAAGATTATTGGTGTGATTTGTTTTTGATTTTATTATGTTTCACTATGTGTATTTATATTGTATACACATATCCATTTCATTATATTAATTCTCACTCCAATTATATTATAAGGATTTTTTTAAAAATCCTTTTAAAACTCTCTTTAATAAATTTTAAAAAGATTTTTTTATGTATAAGAAATGGGTGGTTTTTTGGATTGTTTGGAAACTTTATTACCATGATATTTTCCTTGGACATTATTTATGTTTAGTTAAGCCCATTATAGATTAAGATATTATGGGTTGATCCCATTATAGCACATGATATGACGGGTGACCACCATTATATGTCTGTAATTCATTGGGTATTGAAGAGATGGAGTTTGACCAAAATTTTATTCAATGTGTAAAGAATAATGTAAGAGTGATATGGTAAATATGTCCCAAGGAAACTACATGATCCTTCTATTCATATGAGTTTTTATGATTATGGATTTTATTCGTTTTTATGTTATCACTTGAATAATGATTTCATTATTTTTATACTTTATTGATTTTTCTACTCATTAAAAGTTTTTAAAATGTTTTTCACAGGATATAAGGATGGGTAAGAGAAATAAGGGAGTCACGATGAATGATATAGTGAGTCTTAAATGAAATCGTGTTTTAATCATAAAAATTTTATATTTTGAAAAAAAATGGATACTATTTTTAGTTGTATCCTCTTGTATGAATGTGGTATGTTATGTATGTAAGGTATCCTAATTCACTAAAACTCTAAACCTGAAAAGTTCATAATTGTGTAATAATTTATATTATTGAATAAAATTCAAGATTAATTAACGTTTTAAGGTCTTGTCCTTATAGTTCGCATTAGAAGACAGGTTTAGAAAACTTTAGTGATTAATATTTTTTGTTAAATATATGATTAGTCTGTATGCCTATTATTTAAGTTAAATCATTGTTTTATAACTTTTCAGATTAAGGAAGGTTAGTTACAAATGGTGTGAGGAGGATCTCAAATGACATTCCTATCTCTTCTAGGTGACTTGCTTGAAGTAATTATTTCAAAGTCATGTCGAGACGACTATAAAACATTTTCTAACATACAAATCACTTGAAAGAAATTGTTTGAGATATCACACACCTCCACTATACCTTGATACCATCATAAATCATGGTTGGTATTTATCGTAATCATATTTTCTCAATATTCTCATATTTTCCATAAAGTATAATATTATCAAGGTATTTTCAAATATTTTTCTGTATCAAAAGATTTTGAAGTATATAATGATTTTGAAAAAGGTGTTAAAGAAGGAGACCCTTACATAACCTATTTATAGTTTATTTTAAAATATAGTATTTCAAAACATACTTATGGTATTTTAAAAAGACTATTGATTGAATGTTTCAACTCAAACATGGTCTGGCTATTTTATAAAAATCAAGTTTTATCAGATGTTTTGAAATTATATGTCATACATAATTATTTTTTGAAACTATTTTTCTGTAAACACTAAAATGACCCAAGTTGTAAAAGGTGTATTTGGATATTAGAAGTAAATGATTTTGAAGGATCTTTAAATCATTTTTGAAATGCGTGGACCTTTTTTTCATGAGCAAGATGATGATTAATCTAGGTGGACCCCACCGACATGGTACCCTCACTTGTTTAATAAGTAAATAAATTTGCGAGGTCAAAATTTTCTATAGTTGGGGATAATGTAACATCCCATTTTAAAAAAAATAAAAAAATAAATTGATATATTTGAAACATTGTTTTATGTAGATATTTATAACTATCCTTTAAACATAATTTTTCTGCTTCTATGTTTTGAATTTCGAAAAATGGTCATCTAAAATTATGTACAGTAAGTTAATTAGAGTATGATGGAAACAACATGTTTTTTTGGTCAATAGTAACATAGCCTTATGAATAGTAATATGAATAATAATATGACCCTAATGAATAGTAAATTGTATTATTATTTTATTTTTTATGTATTTTTTATAATGAAATCTTTGGTTGATTTTTCAATGTGATATAAAAGCATTTATAGTTTTAAAATTGATATTTTTTCAATAGAGTATGATTTTATTTAAAAATAAATTTAATAATTTTTTAAAAAAATTATTTTTTGAAAATGGTGTTCATTTAGGAATTCTACACATTGAGAAATTGTTAGGGTGTATTTTTTGTATTTTTATGATATTATGAAATTTTTTATAAATCGTGAAATACAGTAAAAAGTTGTATATTCAAAATATTAGTTAAATACACTATTTATAACATCATAAGTGATATAAGACCACTTATTTCGAACTCATAAGCCATTCTTACTATTTTGGGTCAATTTAATTATGACTATTTATAGTCTTTATAAAAATATTATAATAATGATTAAAATAATGAAAAATACCACATCTCCTCCACTAAAAATACCAACCTCATTCCCCTCTTCCTCCCCCACCTCTCAAGAAATTATATTTACCTATGTTCTGCCCAATACTCCCCCCAAGTATCTTCCCTACATCATAGAGCTTTTCGTATCACCAAAAGGCCAAAATCAAAGGCCTTAAGAAGGATCTCAATGAGAAAAGATCAAGAGGTAAGCCTGACCTATTGTTTTATTTCATTTATTTTATTTTATGTTATTATTTTTAATTTAATTTGGATTTAAAATATTATGTATTAATTATTATATACATATTTTCTCTCATTAAAATATTATATGAAATTTTAATCAACATCGTTAGGCTTCCAAATTTTTCTTAGGGATTTCCCAAGTTTCCTTTTATTTCGTGATTCCTTTATTTTATTTTTCTTCCCTCTTATAACCTTATCAAAGAGGAATAAATGATCCAGTATCATAAATATAATTTATTTCATCATGTTTATATAATACTCACCATTACATTTCATCTCCTATCCTAGTTATTCAATAAATTAAAACATCATCTGTGTTGTGTCAATTTAACGACATCATGGACGATGTGATTTCAATTTCATTTACCTTTGTCAAGAATGGTCAAGAAACCATTATTATGGTTGAAACAGATTTTAATTTATGTATTATATATTATATAATGTTTTGGAATAATTTTATACATGTGTTTTAATTTATAAAACAAAATGAGTTCTTTACAATCAATGAATCACAAAAATAACCTAAACAAATATCAATAATGTTTTAACTCATGAATCATCCTCATGTCAGAATTCAAAATAATAAATGGAATAATTTCTGGTTCTAGAAATATTTAAATACTACTTAATTACTATTCAATAGTTTCACTTCCAATCGACAATAATATCCATCATGAACCGATTATGGAAACTCTGTAAAGGACGAACCCGACACAAAGTAAATAAAAAAATATTACTAATAAATTTGTAGAATGATGTTGTAAAATGATAATATAATGTGTTATAAACATTAATATGTTTTATTAAGATATTAATAACACTTTTTAAACCTTTATACAAGAGTTTTAGACTCATTTTATATAA
Organism: Viscum album; assembly: GCA_963277665.1. Classification (NCBI taxonomy): domain Eukaryota; kingdom Viridiplantae; phylum Streptophyta; class Magnoliopsida; order Santalales; family Viscaceae; genus Viscum; species Viscum album. Next base: position 716,002,946 of record OY728138.1, on the reverse strand, counting down.
GAAGAACCTAGGATAAGAGAATTCTTAATCCGATTTCCATTCTTTGGGTTAACCTTCTACTAAATTATTTATGTGGTATTTGAACTTTTTGTGTGATGGTTTTTGTTTATATTATGTTTAATTATGTATATTTATAGTTTATATACATATTATATCCACTCTATTTAGTCTCACATAAATTTTATGATATTTATAAGGGAGTTTTTGTTTTAAAAACCTCTTATAAAATTCTGTTTTATGAAATTCAGAAGCAATGTTTTTATGAAATTATCAATGTGGTGTGATTGGTTTTTGGTTCTTGGGAAATTTTTATGATGAATGGTGGGACCTATAAATCCCTTCAATTCATTGTTTATGTGTATGTTGTAGGTTATCCATATGGTTTCTCTAAGTGTAAATGTGATAGTTACACAAATTTTAAGATAGCTTTGGGGGTTAAAAATTATAAGGTAGCTGAGAGGGTTACAATATTATGTAATTAATGACCCAATATACCTTTTTGGTTCTATTATGTTATAATGTTTTTTGGGGATCTTTTGTAAATATCATGTTTCACAAAGTAAGTATATATAGGTGACATGTATGTCTTTTGAAAAAGATTTCATAAGTTACAAGTATTCATGGACTAAGGTTTTGTTTTTATTTTTTTATATTCTTTACTAGGCTATTTTTCTCATCCCATGTTTTTAAAAAGTTTGTCACTAGAATTATTAGATGTTTAAAGTGAATTTAAGGTGATAATTTAGATGAATCCAGTTATTTATATTAGCTATTAATTTTTGTAAACTCTGATTCAATGTATGTAAGTTGTTTTCTAATTCTCCATAACCTAGACTGAAAAAGTTCCTCATTTGTATGATGTACTGTGTATTGTTCGGTTATATTTTATAAAGAAAATACATAGAATATTTTCATACTTAATCTGGAAGTGCGGGTTCAGGGATTTACATTATAACTATCGGATATCAAGTACACACATATAGGTCAATATTCTACAGTAATGAAACTAATTGGAGGAGAAAGAGAAGTATGGATCAACCAATGATATAAGATGAAATTTTATTTACCAAACATGTATATACCCACAATTGAGTTAGAAAAAATTACAATATTCATGATTTTATAAATATATATGGGGAGAAATCAATGACACACTTTACCATAAACAAATATCACAAATATTGGTGTCAAAATCATAAAGGTTTTATAATTACAAAACTTATCATTCCATTGAAGACTTCCATTTGTATAAATTAAACCCTTAATAATGAAATCTTTCTCATTATTATCATGTTACCAATAAATTCTAAAAAAATTATTTCTCAGATGATCCACATATAAATCATCATGCTATAAAATGTGTTGTTTCCTTTTGTTTTTTTGGTTATTTTATTTTTTCATTGAAAACTAAATAAAAAATGCAAAAAACAAAAAACAATATCCTAAATAATCTTCCCTAAAAAATTTTCCCCTCCCCCATAAATAAAATATTGAATTTTCCACAATTTGAACATATGATAGGATATATTACCATATAATGTTGAATTTTTAAAAGAAAAAAATATAAAATTGAAAGGGTTAGGGATAGCTTGATATTCTCATCTGATTATTGGCTCCTGAATTTTGATGAAATCAACTGCGTAGGTGGGAATTCCCTCAATGTATTTCTTTAAAAAAATCCCATTGAATATAAATCTTATACATATTTCTTCTTTTGTGATCTACATTGCACAATAATTAAAATAATTAGATACAATATAAGGACCTAACTATATGGAATGAAACTTTCTTTTTGGGTGTCATCTTTACTCATGAATAGTAGAGAAGGAATTTATCTCCTTCCTGAAAATCCTTTTTTTGGATCATTCTATCATGAGCTTATTTTTATATTTCTTTATAGAGCCCATATTTTTCATATGATGATAATCGAATCTCCTCACGCTTTTTAAGTTGCATAATTCTTTGATCTATATCTTGGGAAAAAATCATGTTGAATTTCATTATATCCCAATATATCAGATGCTCAACCTCCACGAGAATATTATATTTTTTACCAAAAAAATACGAACGGATTAAATACCAATGAGATATTTTAATTTCATCCTATAAGACCATAGAACAACATCCAAGTGCCTGCTCCAATATTTATTATTTGGATTCATTATTTTTTCCAAATTTTGGATCAACTACCAATTAAAACCCTCAATGAAGTCATTTTTTGGGAGTGGTGTGGTGCCGAAGTATTATTTGTAACTTCATAATTCTGAAATAGGGAAGATAAATTTCAGTTTCAAAAGTGTTATGCTGGTTATGGATGATATCCTTTGATAGTTTAAACATGTAGAAAATTTCATCTTTGAAAAAACACACTACAACACAATAATTTGCTTTATTATGGGCCTTGGCCTTCACCTACTTACTAACATAATAAAAAGTAATTAAAATGAACAATAAAACAAATTATATTTTAAATAGACCAAAAAAATAAATTCCCCATACATCTAAAATCTCAAAAAATAATATGGGTTGTTGGGGCATCTCGTGTCTCCATAAAAATTTTCCTCTGTACAAGAAATGATATCATGACTTACGAAATACATGGGAATCATGGAAAAACGTAGTCCAATATAATATAGAGTCTAAGACCTTCCTAGAAATCCTTTATGGTCCAAAATTTCTACCATAAATGACTGTATAGCTATGAAAAATAGACTAAAACTCATTATCGGGAACACAACTCCTAATGACTTGGTCACTAAACATTCTCTAGAGATTGGGATCATCCCACAAATAAAACATGGAATCATTATTCAATTATTAGACTTGATATTTTTTCAAATTATCAATAATTTGAGAGGAAAAAATTTAATTCTTTAAATATATATACCAAGGATGCATAACTGAGATAACATAGACATGCTCATCGAGGAAAGTGTCTTCAAGTCATACCTGATTTGGGGTATCATGTTATAATATGTGATTGATCTTCCACATGTGGCCAGTCACTAATTTCACATAATCTTTATTATCTCTTATCTCATTGTAAAAATTTATAATAAATAGAATCTGATTAATAATTGATGGATTTACATTTGGATTTTTTAAGAGGTACTGCAAAGCTATATGGTCAGATAAAATAGCCACTTTTGATCCCAATAAATAAGATTGTAATTTTTCAAAATAAAATACAACAATGAAAAATTCTTTTTCAATTGTGGTTTAATTTTGTTGGTCTAAATCCAAAGTCATCAATTCATAAGATATCACATGCGACCTCTCTTCCACCATCTGAGATAAGACTTATCCGAATGTGAATTTTAAAGCATTATACACAAAATAAAATGGGAGTTCTCACTATGGGTTTTGTATGATTTTTAGAGTGTTCATAAACTTTTTTATCTCATCAAATGATACCCTACATAAATCAATAAAAAATAATTTGATATATTTTTGAAGCAGTCTGGATAAAGGATTAGAAATCTTACAAAAATATATGAGAACCATCGATAAAAACTAGCTTCTTCAAGAATTTATTGACCAACATGCACACATATAGGATATGGAAAGGATTAAATGTGATGTACCTTAGATATATCAACCTCAATTACATGTTGTAACACTATATGGCCTAGAAAAATATCATTTTTATACCATGAAATAATATTTAACGAAATTCAAAACCATATTTTTCTAAATGAAGTGACTCGATAAATTACCCTAACACAAGAGACACACATCAAATGATGAACCATACACAATAAAATCATCCATAAATACTTATATTCAAGTATGATGTAAATCAAAAAATATTCTTACTAAGCATCTATGAAGGGTAGTTGGGGTGTTTCAATGTTTAATGTGTATCCTATAGTATGAAAATACACTAAACCGCCAGGTAAATTTTGTCTTATCCTGGTCCTCTATTGCAATGGGAACCTGAAAATAACTAGGGAAGCCATCCAAGAAGAAATGGTGTGTCCTGCCTACATGTCTCTCAAGAATCTAGTCAACTAAGTGGAAATGGTGAAATTTCATTACGAGTGGATGGATTTAGAATTATATAATATATATACTCTCACTAAATAATGTTTACTCAAATGGGAACTAACTCTTCATTTTCATTATTTATAATATTAATCATGGTTTTTTGGTATACAACCTGGATAGATTTGACCCACTAAGAGTCAAAAATATGGTAAATGATACGTACCTAAATAAAATGTTCCACCTCTTTTAACATAACATCTAACAGTGTGAGGTTAAGTATCCTTTGTGGTTGCCTAACGAGTTTATCCCTATCCTCTAAAAGAATCATATTCATACAGTTGAAAGGGCTAATACCTGATATCTCTCCAAAGGTCCAACCAATTTCCAAAATATTCCACCTTAATGTATTTAAATTTTTTGTTTCTTATTCATATATGAGATTATGATCAATTATTACAAGAAATATTTTATCATTTAATATGTATGAATATTTTATGTTTGGTGGAAATGTTTTGAGTTCATGTTTGGGTGGGTTCTGTATTGATGGAAATGATGTGCGAACTGATATATATTTGTAATGAATATTAGGTTATAATGATATATCATCAACAAAATTGAATAACTCATCAAATCCATCTGAAAATTAATTTCAATGTAAAAATCAGAAATTATATTCCTAGAATCAGAATAAGAATCCACATAAAAATTATAAATCCATGTGGTTAGTCATAATTAATTGGTGTGATAGTAGTTTGCAACATCAAACTAGAACCAATCGTCATTACCTCACTAAGCATGGAGTTATCCCCATTTTAAAAATATTGAGAATCAAAATTTGGAGACTCATTAAAAGATGGGTTTGAATGGGAGATAAAAAAGAATAATGGTTCTTTAAGGGGTACTTCAAGGAGTCTAAAATATTAAATACTAAAATATCATCTCTGAACTCTAGATAAAGTGTACTCTCATTGAAATTAATGATTTTATTTGATGTTTTGAGGAAGGTTATTCCATGAATGATGGTAGCATGAGAAGATACCTGACCATCCTCCATATTTAACATGTAGAAATCCATAGGAAATATCATATCCTTTACCAAAACAAGTACTTCCTCAATGAATCTCATTTAGCATGGTATGTCCTTATTCACTAGTTTCACCACCACCATTGTCTCTGTAAACTCACCATCATTCTGGGATGAAAAAAATGACTGAGTCTTGATATTAATGGATATGCACAAATCAAATAAATCCTGGAATAAATAAAACTCCCCTATGGTTCATGGAATGGTGAATTTATCAGGGTCCTTGTACTTTGTAGGAACCCACATGATTGGTTTGATGGGTGGAAAAAAACATTCCTCCCAATATTGATCCAATCATTTCCATTTATCCATATTTTATTTGTACATATTTCCTTTAACAACTTATCATACCATGGAATTTTTGTGATTGATTAAAGTAAAGGGACATTGATCTCATCACACATGAATATATCCAAAAACCTCTTTTTGTATCCCCTCTTCAGTAATATTTTTGGTTTGTACAACTATATTTGGAAATGTAAGGTATTTTGCAGAACCATCATCCAAATTATTTTCTTACATTTTTATTTATCCTTTGAGTTCTCATTTGATGGTCTTGAATGGGGATTTTACAAAGTTGAGGTGAATCTTTGCAGAATGATAGGTTCATATGAATTATTATTATTATTCCAACTTCTCAATGTGATAAAACAGACATTCTTCTTGGGATTTTATGTAGGTTGGGAAGGATTATTTATAAATTTATTACTTATCGGTTCATGGATGATGGTGGCAAGCTGGTATATTTTCATTTTCAACTCCCTCAAATCCAAATATAGACTCTTCATCTCATTATATTTATTAATAAAAATTTAATTCAAATGGTTTTTGGTATCATAATCTACCCTTGGTTGATAATTTCATTATTCCTGTTGAATTTATAATTCTTTAGCTTTAAATATCAATTAAGGTTGTTGGGAGCCCTATTGGTAAGGTGGAGGAAGCTAGAAATTTTCTTGAAAAGGGGACATTTGTTGTTTTCCAGATCCATACCTAAGGTTTGATTGATCTTTCCATAATTTTTGGTATGTTATTTTAAAATAATCATACTTATTATGGACATGTGGTTATTGTTTTGTTGATATGGAGTCCCATGGAATATGTCTATACAATCTTATGTCTCTTGTAGTTATGGTAAATAGTCAGTTGGGTGGTTTGTTTTAGTTAAAATTAAACAAGACCTCTTAAGAGTGGGTTAGGATATATTTTTCTCCAAATTATTTTTCTCAACATTGTAGTTAATTCATCTTACTTTGTATCAAATAATGATTTTCAAGAGAATATGGACTTACCTAGTGCTCTAATCTAAAATGTTGTATACCTTGATCTATAAATTTCCTATAGGTTTATAACATATTTTAAATATATCAATGGGTTATAGGATATTTTTTGTTGACTAATACAATCTGAATGTGGAATCTACTGGGATCCTCTCTATTAGAATAAGACCTTCATATAATAACTGGATTATAAATTTCTCACTTATTTGGTGATGTGGGAAACATGCATACAACTTTTTAAATCTCCCCCAGTACTCATATATTAACTCCCCTTCATATTTCATTATTCCTAAGATATCTTTTCAAGTGGATGTGGTCCTTGAGGCTAGAAAACATCTCTTCAATAAAAGATGATTCAAATCATTCTAACATGCTACATCTTCAGATTATAAATAATACATCTAACATTTTACAGTTCCATCAAGTGATAATGATAATACTATTATTTTGATTTTATGTACTAATAAATTTCTTGGTTTTAGGGTTAATAAAACCAAATAAAATCATTTTAGATGATTATTGAGATCCTCACTAGAGAGGCCATGAAATTTTCAAATAATATGTATGAATAAAAATTATAATTCAAAGTATAATTCAAGTTTTGGTATGAAATATAGTTTTTTTTGATATTTTATATCTAGATCTACAAATTATCAAATGGTTTTATTAGTTTCATTGATATTATTTTCAGCCACTAGTTTTGGTTTTATGTTTAATTTAGATGTGATCCCAATTTAAATGTTCCTTGAAAGATAAAATTCCCCAACTAATTGAATATTGAAACTTCCTATAGACTGAGACTGTCTAATTCATGCCCTAAGGCAATGATCAATATTCGGGTCCAAATATAATGTATCCTCAGTATTAGTTTTTGTCATAAATCAAATAATAATTAAATTATGAAAAGTGTACTATAATAATTATATAATAAGTATGAGTTAGTGTCCAAAAAAAGAAGAAAACAAAAAGAAAATTTTTGATAGGGGAAGGAATGAATAAAGAATAAAAAAATATAATGAAAATAAAATTTAAGAAAAATAGCTTTAATTGGTTTAAATAGTTACTTGCATCCCTGGAAATAGAACCAATTTGAAAGATGTTTTCATAGGGGATATCAATTGATGTGTGTTTTTGTACTTAGATGTAGTTTAGGGGTTGACCATGGTCAACACTCAATATGGAAGTAATTAAAAAATCATATTAAATGTATTTTAAAAATAAAATAAAATATAATAAAATAAATAAACTACATAGGGGGTTGTTTTAACATTATTAAAATAGAATAAGTATGTAAGAAAAATATCATATTTTTATCTTTTTGAAATATAATTGATAAAATTAAACAATAATATTTTGTTAAAAAATATTTTTATAATGTGTAATACATATAAATATACCTATTAAATTACTTATTAATCATTATCATTTAAATTAACATCCACTTAATTGTAATCCACTAATTTGTAACACTCTAACACTATAAAAATTTACCTCAACCACATATATGGAATGAATTAAACTCTAGGCAAGATTCGGAACATAAAATTGTACCACCAACTTTGATTGTCATTACAAGGATATATTATGATCTACGCTGACTTAGGTATCATATCCATTCTGTAAATGAGGATTAATTTATTTTAGGTATTACATTTTAACTCTAAAAATTGTTAATGTGCTGTTTTGATTCACCGATTGAGATTGTACTCTAATAATTCATCCACCACTCGACCTCACATGTTTTGTGTTAGTTTTTCAATTGTTTACACGGTTTATTTTAATTAAAAACATAATTAATATATAATATTCTGTGAATTATAGTATCTCATTGATTCAAAATAAATAAGTGAATAAATTTATAGGTGGATTGGTTTCTAATAAAAACTAATCTTCTATGGGAGGTGTATTCATCCTATAAATGAATCAAATTCGCAACAGTTTAGAAAAGGTATATCCCAAAAACAATTATAATCCAGATTTATATCTTAAATAAGTGAATATAATAAAAACAAAATTAAGAATAATGAAATAAATTAAAGATATACTAAAAGGAAATTTATAAAAAAACAAGCATTACAACGTGAAGAAGGATAAGAGGGATACCATAAAGGGATCATTAATGAAACTGATCTCTCTATAAGGATAAAGAGATCAAAAACCATTAAGGGGATAAAATGAATCCTTTTGAACTAAAAAATGGTATAACTTCACTCTTGGGTCGATCATCCTATCGAGGTTCTAATGATTCCCTTTTATATCCAAAATGGGAATCCTTTTTTGGAACCTATATTTTGAGATACCACTGGTATCTTGGTTTTGTGTAGGTAAATGGATTTATCCCAACTTGATAAAATTTGAACAATTTTTTGAATAAATATTCGATACCACCATGTAAAATTTGGTGGATATTGTACATCTTTAATGGCAGATATAGTCGAAATAGTAGACCAATGTTTTGACTTCGATCAGATTAAGTTTCTTGGAATGATCTATCTATTTGGGCCCATTGATGGAAGAATTTGTATTTTGTGACTTCATTATTGATGAAGAAATATGAATTTTAGATCATTACACAAAATTGTATCAATATTGGATGCACTTGTTTCATTAAATTTTCATAATAGTGGATACTTGTTCATGGGATTCTGTGATGTTTGGCCCATTTTGCTTTAAATTCGTTTTGGATCCCCCAAATCACCTCATCCGCCAACAAAATACTCTATAGAGGTAAAATTAACCATTTTAAAATTCATTAAAATAACCTAAATTAACAATATATAATGTAAAATTTGATTTAAAATGTGTAATTTACATTTCAAAATTAGATTAACATATAGGTATTAGGGTGAAGTATTATAGTTAATCACAGTGTCATTATTGTACAAATCATTGGTATTAATATATAAGAATATGGAATGAGAAGACCACTATATTCATTAACCTCTTTGTATATATCTCCTGGGAAGAGTGGTATGAAGGGGTTCCTAGGTGATCATCTCCAAGAATGTCATTCTAGTTTCATATTTAAAATTACAAGTAATTTCCCTATAACTTTTATAAATATGGAAGATAAGGGAATCAATGAAATAAATGTAAGACCCAAACATGATCTAATTGTGAGGAATCAAAGATTGATATTATATATAAGTGAATTGGATTATTTCTCATGATATACATAGGTTTCCATTATAAAAAATGTGATAAAAAATCCATTCAAGGGTAGTAGAAACACATTTTTTGTAGACAAGATAAATACAATTTTTGAATGGAAGCATCAATAGGTATAACTCCATTAAACCCCCTAAAAATAATAAAGATTATCTTACTGGGTTTGAAATTGTTCTAGAAAGAAGTTCCCCCATTTAAAAATCCTACCTAAGGGTCGTGAATAACTATAGAACACATCTGAGAAGAAATGTCCACATCAGTGACCATGCCTTTCCCAAAATCATCCTAAAATGACCTAATTAATCAATAAATTGATGTTTTTATTGAATTAATGTCATGTAAATATTAAAAGGATGGGAGAACTGGGATCTTCATAATGAATTTTGGAAGCTAACATGAAAAAATAAAATTTGGAGTAATGGAATACAATCGGGGATACATATTATGAAAAGATCTACAATTCTCTCGGAGAAACCAATACCTCTGAAAAACATCATAATGAACCCCCATTAATTTTTATTGAATGCCTTATCCAAATTGAATTTAACCATTATGTTAATAAGACAAACCTTCCAATCAATATCCACAACCATTTCCTAAGCAAGTATAAAGGATCCTTGAATTCTCCAACCATGAATAATTCCTTTTTTCTCCTCTAAAATAATTTCAAGGGGAATGATAGAAAGATGGTGAGTGAGAATTTTAGTGACTATATTGAAAGAGAAATTTCAAAAACGTATTGTTTGAAAACATTATTAATTGCTCAAATTTATATTTAATCTCTATATCCTAGGTGAGGATAGCAAAGAAGTGGTGGGTGTCCAAATCACTCATCTCGGTAATGTTATTTGTTTAAGAGCTATATGATCTTAATGATTATGATTTCCATACAAACAACATTATTTGAAACATGTATGGAAATATAATTTTTTCATATATCCCTCATGAGACACCTAGCTTGATACTGTCCATGCACATGGATTTACAACCATATCATTAGATTCGATGAAAAATTCGGATTAGATACCAGATTCTCAAAAATCTATTTTTTCTACTGAGTTTTAAGATATTTTTCTAAATCCTTTATTTCTCAATTTAGGGTATGGATGCAGGAAGTGTGGTAACCATTCATCTATATCTAACTCGCAAGAGAATAATCACATTATAAAATTTATGATGAAATAGAAAATTTATGACATCAAGTAGTATTAGTTTTCTATATAAAGAAGTTATTCTCAAGAATGGGAAGGAGGTAGAATTAGTAGTGTTTTTTCCTAGACTAATCCCAAGCAGAACTTCAATAATATATTTTCATTGTAATCATATGAAAGTTTAAGCTAGTTTAAATCACTATGAAATTCATGCTAGCTAATTCACCACCTACATCTTCCACAATTTCTTATCCCACCCTTAGGTATTATATATAGGTATTGGTGTTTTTTATGTATAAATTATAATTATATAAATATGTAATTATTAATAATGTAATATTTTTCTAAAATATATTAGTATGTGTATTTTAATATATATAGTATTTTATTTACTATATTACATATAAATAATAGTTAAATTTAATACTACTAAATAATAGTTAAATTTATTTATAAAATTCAATGAAATATTTTAATGAAAATGGGTTGATAAAATTAAATGAATTATTATTAGATAAATAATTTTAATGGAAAAAAAATCCTTCAATGTCAAAATATATATTTTTTAACGAATTTTTTTCTATATGTTGTGTTTTCATTATATTAATAAATTAAATTGGATACTATTAAAAATATATATAAATAGAATTGATTGAAAATATTTATGAATAAAAAAACTCATTCAGATAATGAATATTACACAACATTTATAAGAATAAATTCATGCATTGTTTAAATATATATATTTTATTTTATTTTAAATATTTTGTGTTTCTATTTTAAAATTATATTCCATGACTTAATTAAATTAAAATTAATAAAATTGGATATATATTATTAATCCTCATAAAAAATAATATAATAAGGAGTTAGTGACTTAATCCATATTGGCCATCATGGAGGGGTGAATCGATGGTCTTATTTTAAAAATTATATCTCTTCTTAATTTTTCCTCTTAAACCTATTAGAGTTCTTGGTTTGATCAATATTATCTCACACACACATATCATGTGTAGTAGTAATTAAAATTAGAGAATTAGGCATGATTTATAAAGGATATCCTTATAGAAATAATCCTTTTCATATTGGTTAAACACCTGAATGAAGATTAAACAATATGGACACAAGCAATTACAAGAAAAGTTGGTTATACACCATAACTAGAATCTTCTAAATATAAGTTATATACACTAGTAAGAAATTACTTCTTCTATAATTGGATATTCACACCAACTGAATCCCATACATTAGTAACTCTTTTGAAACATAAATCAAAAATCATATTCATCTTTTATCGGTTCATAAAAATACCTCTTCATTTTTCATGTTTTCTCTTATGACTCACTAAGAGTGATCTTACTACATAAGAGTTAATGATATAGTTCAATTTTGTACAGTTCTTTAGGCCTTCAATAGTGGATAAGAAAAAAAACTATCCTCGAAGAAATCTCCAAATTATTAAAGATCTATATTATACTTTTCCTTCTAAATACATTGGGAGTAGTTCATTTTCCCTGAAATATCTCCCATCATTAGGATTATGTTATTTATCCTTGATACTGATGTGTATCATGTTCCTCATGATTTTCTTATTTAGTATTCATGAGGTCTCTCATTTATTTATCATGATATTTATTCTTATCTTCCTATATAAATATATATATTCAAAAGATAATATCTTCAATATTTCTAATATGGAAACTCTATTTTCTTTAGATGCACGCATGATCTTATCATTTAAATTGATTTAAGGATATGATATTTATCTATCATTCAAAATAATTCATTTAAATCATATGAATAATTGAGTATTTCCCCATTTTAAATCTTGTATAAAATCATTTTCAATTGACATTTCAAATCTTTGTCCATGTATGAATAAAATTGTTAATTCATGGTCCGGTAACGTAGAACACACTTCTACGGTATGAAACTCACCTTCACATTTCCATATTATCATATGAATTTGATGTCAAAATATATCCATCAAAAACTTCTGAAGATTTATAATTTATATGATCTTATGAATTCATACAATTAGGATTGATATCTTACTACTCTCTTGAAGGATTTCAATCAATTCATATGATCTAGTGAAGTTATATACTCAACAACTTCCTCTTAAATAACCATGCTCATGGATTTTATATTTTTTGTTAGATGATATCTCTACATGTTCATCAGGAATGAACTATATTCTGGTTCTTTTACTCTTTCTCATAGGTTGAGATTTCATATAAAATGGCCACTAATTTCTTTTTAATAATTCAGTATAGAATGTTCTTATTCATTTCATAGTTCCCAGTAGTATATTATCCATTTATATGGAATAGATCTCCTCAAAATTTATCTAGATATATCTTATAAATTATAAAATAAATATATGACACATACTGATCATCATATGAAACTTTCACTGGTCTTATGTTACCTTTACATAGGTAAATGTAATCCTGAATAACTTTATATAGCATACTATAATACTTACACCTAACTAGTGCTAGTCCAGGGTAACCTTTAACTAGATGTTGGCCATCCCATTTACCCTTATGGAACCATTTGTATGTCTCTTACATTTATATAGGGTGAAATAACCCTTTTGCAGACTTCATAAATATGGATTTACCATTACATATGAAACAATTCCAACTCAAAAACACTTTATGAAATTCTTAATCAATCCTGATGACTTATAACCTCAATAAAATATAGTATATAGTGTTTCATCACCCATTAACACCTATCTTTATCTATAATATCAAAAAAATTCATCATGATAATTTCCCACTTTTTCATGAACCTCGCCACTTGAGTTATTAAATTTGAAGCCGCAAACTCCACAAACATATAAAATTATTAGTAATAAATAACAATAATCTAATGGGAAATTAAATCACCCCTTTTGGATTTTATTATCAATTAAAAACACACATTCTTATGGGAATATTTTTTTTTTCATTTTATACCCCTTATTTATAATAAATACAAAGATAATGTTGGGGTCATTAATATCATTTTTTATATCAAGATAACAATCTTTATCCATTATAGAAAAGGATGACAACATAGGATTATCTTATAATTTATTTCTTATTTAACCTACTGTATGTCTACATAATAAATCCTATTGTAAAAAGAGATAGATTATTCCAAAATCATATATGTTTCATATAGTATTACATATATGTGATACCATGATCAAAAATTATTCTAGGGGATCCTAAACTTTAAATTTACCAGAAAAAATTTGTAACTTACAAATGTATCAACAAAAACATCAAATAAGTTCTTGTTCATGTGATAACACTTCCCCTTTTTCTCATCTTAGATATAAAAAACTAGTTTTAAGTGTGAATGGAAACAATTTACATTATATTTTTGAAGTTATCTAGAATTTTATATATTCAAAAATATTATGAATTATTAATAGCTTCAAGAAATTTTTTCTCCCACTCCAGAGATTCACTCGATATATCCACCCCTTGGTAGTTGTAAAACACTATGAATGACACCTATTTTTCTATCCATTGTGTAAAATACTCAATGTAATACTTCAATTATCAGTAAATTAGCACACATATTCAAAAATTTATGGGAATAAAGATAGTAATATTTATTAATTCAGAGTAAACATTTAAACTGATCATTCTCTATCAACCAATATTTCATAGTATTTCCATTGTCATAACTTTTCCTTCTGTCAAAGTCCTCATTAGTTTATTTAATCAATATCATTTGTTCAATTTATTATTTATGTGGGAGTATATTATCAACTTCATTGATCATGGGGAGTATATTTACTTGTTTTTTCAATGATAATTTCATTAAATATTCTTTGGATAGAATAATAGTCATAAATTTCTTCATTCTATAACCATTTTTTCACTTCATTCACATAATATTTCTTGAAAATTTAAATCTATATTTTCAAAAAACATCTCAATACAATTATCCTTATCATGTGAAATCACATGTTTTCCTTTGTCTTCAATAGTTAATTGTCCTTCATATATTTTTTTAGCCTTTTAAAATTGGTCGGGATAAACTACCAAGCATTCTTTCATGACATGATCATTTTATTTAGTCTTATAATTTTTCATATTGGTATTATCAATAATCATGGATGAATTTTCTCTTGTTTTATTCTCAAGATTATTAATATTTAAAACTTCTCTTGGTATTCTAGTCATTCTTACAAAAAATTGGTGACCCTCCTATAAACGTCTACCACATACCTCTTAAAAAGAATCAAATCTATTTGAAGTGATGAAATTTTCTATATTCTAGTTCAAAAATCTCTTCCTGATGGGTTTTATCATCCGTATCAAACCAAAAATTACCATTAGGTTTTTATCTTCATTATAAAATACATATTATACTAGAATAAGAAATATTTTTTCCTATACATCCCAAAACATGAGAAGAAGACTAGAAACATTGATCTTCCTTAATGATTTCAGATCTATCTAGCATTATTATTTATTATTCTATTATATTTTAAGCCTTCTTTTCCATAGGGTATTTGATATTCAGGGATCATTTATGGATTTGTTTGGTGTATAATATAAACTATCATCCTATTTCATGGTCTAATAAATCTCAAACTTTTTTTTAAACCTATTATATTATATATATTCAATCTATTTTGAGACAATTTGGGTACAAATTAACATTACTTATTGTAAATATTCTTCTCATCGGTATAAAAAGATTTACCTCTAACTTGTTTAGACTTGGTGAAGTATTCTATAATATTATTCAAATCATTTTGAAATAAAGTACAAATGGATTGTCTCTCATTAAGCTCTTCCTACTTTGGAACCAAAATTTTCTCAAGATAACTTTACATATTCTCAAGCCTTGGAACCTTAAATTTTTTCCCTTTTCTTCATCAATAAGTGATATTTTTCTATTACAATAATTCATCAATGAATCCATATTATTATAATCTCTAAGCAAATTTTTCTTCTCTGTATTACATTGATTATTTTTCTCAAGGGCTTCATCCATGTTTCCTTTTAGTGTCTATTATATTTTAGTTATTTCCTCTCCATCATTATCATTATATGATGAATTAAATCAATTTTTAAATACAGTAATGAAATTAACCTCTTCATCAAAAGATATACTTGATGAATCAAATTTCTCATAATATTTATATGATTTATTTTCCTACTATTATAATTCTTTTTCTTATTTTTAACATTTTTCTATTTTTTATGTTTCTTATATTCCTTATTAGATTCAAATTCAAATAACATATTATTTGGAAAATCATATGATACGTGTCCAAGGCCATCAAAATTATTGCACTTTGGTTATAGTTTTCTTGTTAACCTTAAATTTTCCCTTCTTGAATAACTTTAGAGTAAGACAAACAATCTTATTGAAGTATTTCTCCTCTCCCTCTTCCTTATAAGAAGTTGACTCTATAACTTCATCTTCTTTGGCCCTTCCTTTTCTTGTGTCCTCAAAATACCTATCAAAATTTTCTTTCCCCTTAAAACCTAGAGTTTTAATCATCTCATAAGATATGTGTATGTTGACCAACTCATCTAGTGTCAAATATTCTCTTTCTCTCTAGGTTGATTTTTTTTAATTAAACTAATCTAGATAACCCCCCATTAGTTTTTTACAAATATGTAATCCTCTAGATTATCACTAAAACCCAAAATGTTTCTTAAAGTTATATTAACTAATGTAAATTATCCATCAATAGTATCATAATTATCCATAATTATGTATTCAAATATTCTTCTCATTACCTTGAGATTGGCTTCTTTGACTTTAATATTTCCTTTATAACTTGCCTCTAATTATTCTTAGATCTCATTTACAACATGAGGGCCTGTGACCTATTCTGATAGAGTCATTAAGATGGAATTTATAACCATACAATTTGACGTCAATTGTTTTCATCTTTAGTTATAATAGAACATTCAATAATGGGTATAGAAACCATTATTGTAGTATCTCTCTGTATTATTCCAATGGATAGGAGGTATATTGGCATTTTATTCCTCAGGTTATGATATTTTTTTCCAATATTGGAACACCCATATTTTTCATTGAAATGAGATTATCCATTTCTCTCCAAAATAATGGATCATTAGAGAGAAACTTTTCTCCTAACATTAACCCTCCCACTAATGGTACCCTTCATAGGATGATAATAGAGAAAGCGAGATAATGACTTATGAATCCCTACTCTAGTAGTCCATGAGTTTGTGATTAACATGGAGGGTATATAATTCACACACATGGGAGTAATTCCCTCATACAGATTTAAAGAGTAATAAATAAGCTAAGAAACCACAAACCAAAACCATTCCTACATATAAAAGAAATCTCAGAATGTGAAATATCATATATAAATTGATACAACATAAAATAGAACTCCAATTACCAAAAGTAAATATTCATAAGTGACTACATAGCTTCAACATCTCTTAAATACAATTCAATCTAGTAAACCCAACTTGATCACTAAAAATTTCATGTAGACATGAATACAATTTATAAATACATAGTGTGAGAAAAACTATAATGACCATGTCTTATTACAATACATAATCTTTAATTTTTGTTAAGAACTCACTTCCTTTAACATTAATAATATTATTAGGATATTTTTTTAGATATTTAGGATATAATACATAAATAACATTCCACATTTATACATATTGGATACCACAAAAATAGTATCCATTTCTTCCAAATTAAAAAACCTTTTAAATAAAACATGTTTTCTTTGAAAAATAGTCATAACATTTAACTTGGAATCCTTGTTTTTCTTAAAACTACTTATAACCTACGAAAATATTTTAAATAAATGGTATGATAACAAAAATATTGGTAAGGGGTATAAAAATAATGAAGGAAAATAGTATCCCATGAATACATGTAACGTATGAAATCATTTTCAAAAAGACATAATTGTCACCCATACAAACTATCTTTGTGAACTCTGAGATTTTAATGATAATAAAAAAAGAACATAAAAATAACCATAAAGGTATCAGGGGTCATTTCTTATATAATATTGTAACCCTCTCAACTACCTTATAATTTGTAACCCTCACGGGTACCTTACAATGTAACCCTCACCGATACATTATTGTTAAACCATCGTAATATATCATTGAGTAACTGTATGGTAGAACTCAAACGTACACATACCCAACTAATTTGAAGGAGATATAGGTCCCACCCTTCATCATAAAAAATTACCAAGAACCAGAACATAGTCATATAACATGAATAATGTCATAAAAACATTACTTTTGAAATTTTGTAAAATGGAAATTTAAAAGGGAAATAATAAAAGAAATACCCCTTACCAATATCATATAATTAAATTGAGACATAAAATTTTGCAAGGAATATGTATATACACTTTAAATACTCATAAAAAATATAATATAAAAATTAATCACACAAAAATGTTAATACCACAAGAACAAGGAAGTAGAAGGTTAACCCAAAGAATGGAAATTGTGGTATGAATTCCCTTACCTTTGGTAGGTCTTACATATAACTTGTTTAAACCTCTTATATAATATTTAAAATGGTGTTATTAATATTTTACCAAAACATATTCATGTTTCAAATATCTTATATGATAATTTCATAAAATAGTTTCAACCATTAATTATTAGTATATTGTTCTATCCATTGTTTTGGGTGCGTTATTGACATGATTTCCATGACCAATTTGCATTTGATTTTCTTTTTATATTGAAATTAAATTCCATAAGTAGAATGAAATGGAATTAATATGTTTAAGTAATATATAATGATTCCATAAATCATTTTTTTATCTTATATGATGATGGATCATTAGATAAAATATTAATGATATTTGTATAGACCATTTTTTGCGATTCCTTGATAATATTGAACTTGTATCGTTATATAATTTAATTTCATGCATATAAGTTCATTAAAAAAATAAAATAGGTTGCATTATAAAATTTATATTCTTTTTAAAACATTAAAAGTTGTTTATAATCGTCTTTGAAAGATTTAATGGAAATTGAAAACACATTGTCCATGATTTTGTTAAATCGGCACATCGCGGACAGTGTCATTGTTTTTAGAATAAGAGGGAGAGGAGAGGATTAAATATGATGAAATTTTTTATAATAACATGATAACATAATTAATATAAAATATTATGGGGACTTTATACCTCCTGGATAAAGGGATGAGAATAGAGTATAAGAAAACAAATGAATTGAAAAGAAAACACATGAAAAAGGAAGGGGATTCTTACCTCTTAATCTGTTCTCCTTGATATCCTCTTTAAAGACTTTGGTTTTGGCCTTTTGGTGAGAATAGTAGGTATATAATGTTGGTAAGAGACTTGGGAAGGATATTTGGTATGACTTAGACAATTATAAAGGCTTGAGAGGTGTGAGAGGAAGATAAGAATGAGGGTGGTATTTATATTGGAGGAGAGGAGGAATTTTATATTATTTTAATCATTATTTTAATATTGTTTCTCAAGAATATGAATATTATTGATCCATGTGACCCCTAATAGTAATAATTGCATTTTTAGTTCAAAATAAATAGTCTTAAATCATTCTTAATGTCATAAATAGTGTATTTAACTGATAATTTGAATATACGATATTTTTCTATATTTCACTATTTATCAAAAAACAAGAATTTCATAAAAAAATACAAAAAATTAACCCTAATAATTTTTCAATATTGAGAATTCAAAAATGAACTCCATTTTTTTAAAATAATTTTCTAAATATTATTAATTTAATTTTTAATTTAAATCATGATTTACTTAAAAATAACAATTTTGAAACTATAACCTATTTTTTAAAACCTCAAAAAACTAATCAAGATGTCATTATCTTAAAGAATTAATAAACTAAAATATTAATTAAATTTAATATTTATTAGGATCATATTACTATTCAAATTACTATCCATAAGTGTATGTTACTTTTCGTCAAAAAACTTTTTGGTTCTAACAAATTCCAAATAACTTACTGATCACAATTGAAGATGACCGTTTTTTGAAATTCAAATCATTAGACACAAAAATTTTCATAATGGCTTGTTATAAATACTAATTAAAACAAATCTTCATGCATTTCAATTTATTTTTAAAACCATGGGGTGTTACATTATCCCCACATTCAAGAAATTGCTCCCTAGAAATTTTATTTACCTATTAAACAAGTGATGATATCATTCCCTCATAGCATTTCCAGATTCCCATGTTGATTCTACATCCATATGGTTTCTCCAAAAAACCTTTACCTAGTAGATTATCTTTTTCTACAATACTTTTTCCCTTCGATCAAGAATCTGAACTTCTTTCTCTTCATAATAAAGGTTCTCTTATTGCTTAATTTTGTCTCAGATCAAAACATAAGAGGACTCTGGCACATACATTCTCAACATAAAAACATGTAAACATTATGTACCTGAGATAAAATTGAAATAAAATCAACTCAGTAGGTTACTAGACTACCTTTTCCCAGGTTTTCATATGGTCTAATAAACCATGGACATAGCTTTCCATTCCTACCAAAATGCATAACACTTTTCCCTGGTGACATTATAAGAAAAAACATGATCACCTACCTGAAAAGAAATGTTTTCCCTCTTATTTTATATATAACTTGTCTGCCTTAACTGAGCTATCCTCATGTGTTTCGGGATCATATTCACTTTATCAACCAATTCCTCAACTAATTATCATCTCATAAACATCATTTCTGCGACTTCATCCCAAAAATTTGATGTTCGACGTCGCTTCCTATATAATTCCTCAAAAGGTTTGATCTGTATACTTGAATTAAAACTGTTATAATAAGAGAACTCAAAAAATAATAACGTTGATCCCAACAACCCTAGTAGTCCATTGAATAAGATCGAATAATTTCCTCAAAATTATAAATCATTCATTTTGATTTCCCATCTGATTGAGGACAAAAAGCTTTAATGAAATTTTATTCTGTGCCCAATTACTTTTGAAGGCCCATCCAAAAGTTATAAGTAAACCTGGGATCCCTGTCAGATACAATAGAAAGTGGAACTCCATGTAACCTAACTATTTCTTTGAGGTACAATTGAGAAATTTGATCCAAATACATTGTATCTTGAATAGGGATAAAATGCATAGATTTAGTAATACGGTCATCAAAAACCCATATTGCATTGTTAGCTCAAGAATTATTTGGAAGTCACACAATTTTTTCCATAGATATACTCTTTCATTTACATTATAGAACTGGAAAATGATGAATCATCCCCTATGGTAATTGTCTCTCTCCATTAACTTGTTGACATGTCAAACATTTCACAGTAAATTCTACAATATTCCTTGACATTCCATCCCACCAGTTATACTCCCAAAGTTCTCTATACATCTTAGTACTTCTAGGTTGAACTGAAAATGAAGAACTATGAGCTTCACATAGAAATTATTTCTTCAACTGGGAATCACAATGCACAAACAACCTTTTATAGAAAATTAAAACACAATATTTATCAAGGTTAGAATCTAGAAACATTCCTATTTTAACTAATTATACCTTTTTCTATAACTCACAGTATTCCTCCTATGCTTGCTTAATTTATTCTGATAATGATGGCTACACAGAAACCAAAAACAAAATAGAGGAATTTCTTGCACCAATTACTTCTAAGACAAAATTCCACAAATCATTAATCAATGGATCATCTTCTAAACATAACATGGTTAATGAGGCATGTTGTTGTTGAGTCAAGACATACACCACTTTGTTTTCTTTTATCATATGGAAATTGATTATGCAATCATAATCCTTTATCAGTTAAATTCATCTTCTCTGTCTCATTTTTAATTCCTTCTGAGTGAATAAATACTTTTAACACTTATGGTCTGTATATATTTTCCATTTTTCTCTGTATAAATGATTCCACCAAATTTTTAAAGCAATTACCACAACTTATAATTCCAAATCATGTGTGGGATAATTAAACTCATGTGGGTTTAGTTTTCTTCAAGAATAAGCAATTACCAAATCATTTTGCATCAGAACACAACCAAGTTCCTTCAATAAAGCATAAATATAGATGACAAACTCACCATTTTGGGATGTCAAGGAAAAAACCAAAGCATTTAAGAATATCTTCTTCAGTTTCACAAAACAAACATCACATTCTTATGACCAAATAAATTTATCCCCTTTTCATGTTCACTTAGTTATCATACTAGATAATCGTTCAATGTTTCTAATGAACTGTTGAAAATAACCTTCTAATCCAATTAAATGACAAATATCTGTAACATTTGTAGGTCTTGGATATTAATTAACCACTTTTTTTGGAAGGATACAATTTTATTCCATCAATATTTAAAATGTGCCCAATAAAATAATTTAGATGTAACAAAAAACCACACTTTTTAAATTTTCCACAAAGATTATTTTTCTTTAAGGTTTTCAAAACAAACCTTTAATATCTTTAATACTTCTCTCTACTCTTATAAAATACCATAATTTTATTATTAAACACAACCACAAACTTATCCATGAACTCATGAAATATTATATTCATAAGATTCATAAATATTGCAGGTACATTAGTTAATCCAAACTACATAACAAAAAATTCATAATGCCAATATCTAGAATAAAAATCTATTTTCGGGATGGAATCCTCCTTCACCTTTGGCTGATGGAATCCAGATCTCAAGCAAACCATGGAAAAGTACTGTTATCCCTAGATATAATCAAACAAGTCCTCAATTTTATGTAAAGGATACTTATTTTTAATAGTAATTTTATCCAAGGATCTATAATTAATGAAAACACTCATGAAACCATCTTTCTTTTTAATGAACAAAATATGAGCACCTCATGGTGAAGTGATAATTTGAATGAATCCTTTATCAAGAAACTCTTTGACCAGATTTTTCAATTCAACTAGTTTCATTTGAGAAATTTGATATGGAGTTGTTGAAATTTTCTTAGCATTAGGAAATAATTCAATTGTGCATTAAACTTCCCAAATAGGCATGACACCAGATAACTCATCTTGAAAAACATCAAGGTATTCATTTACCAATAGAAAATCATTAATCTAAATAGTTCCCTTATTTTCAACAATATGAGAAAGATATAGTTTATTTCCTTATTTCAATAGTTTTTCATCTTCTTGATATGTTATCAATTGTATGCTTTCATTCATGTATAAAAATTGAAACTCCTTCTAAAAAAATATTTATCTCTACAATCAATCTTAGTATAATAAGAATAAATCCAATCCCTTCCTAGAATTACATCCAACTCTACTAAGGGAAAAACAAGGTTTTTAGTTAAATTATTTCCACATACCATAATAGAAAGATTCATATAATTCCTATTTGCTTTAATATTTAACCCTAGTGTTTTAACAAATTTTTATGGTCTCATTTGTTGAGGTGATATTCCCAAATTACCTGACAATTCAAAAGTAATAAAGGAATGTGTATATTCTATATCAAACAAAACTTTATAAAAATCTGAGTAAAAAAACAAGGTACATAAAAAACTTCATTAGATGTCTAACATCTACTAAAGTAGTCACAAAAGATCTCACTAAATATTTCTGATTATATTACGGATTCTTTTCATCATTTCGATCTCTCTTTTGGTAGGAATTTGCATAATGAATCATCTCACCACATTGATAATACTCTACCATTTTCTTATTAGGATTAGTCTTAGGATTATTTTCATTTCAATCTCAGTCCATATGTCTAAATAAACCACATCAAAAACACTTCCCCGTTTAGGATAGGCATTCCCATGGGTGATATTTTTCACACTTTTCACAATCTGAAAACTCTAATTTCTTACCATCCAATTTCTTTAATTGATTCTTGCCCATCACTTACCATCTAGAAAGATTCTTCTCTTGGTTTTCAGAGTGAATGTGATCATCATCAAACTCTATATCTACCCTCTTAGAACATCATACAAGTTTCTCATAACTTTTGAATTCACAGTTTTCCAATTCCATTTAATACCTTGTCTTTAATCTTATGCAAAACTGGTTGATTTTCCTATTAAGATCCACAATAAGATTGGGAACATACCTTTCTATTTGGGTGAAGTTTTTTTTCATACAAGGCCACTGAATCTTCCTCATTGTTTTTCATTTCATGGAATTTCTTCTCCATCAAAAATCAAACCACCATTGGAAAATATTTTTTAGGGAAAATACTTTTAAATTCCACCCACTCTATGGAATCAATCTTTTCTATATACCTAATATTATTGGCCATTGAACACCACTAATCTACCTCACCTTCAAAAATATAAATGTAAAGACATACCATTTGATTATATGAACATCCCATAAGATTTAATAACTTTAAAAAGGATTTAATCCATCCTTCATCTGCTACTGGGTAAGAATATCCATTGAAAGTCGAGGGTTATTGTCTCATAAAATGTTCCATGATCATCTTGTTCCTTTATGGTTCTTCTGATTTTTATCCTTCATGGATTCCAACACCATTTATTTTAGGTGTTAGGTTATCCATTAATATCACAACCTTCTCAGTTCCAATACCTACCATTTTGGGCCACATATTCAAAAGGATATCATTTTGTCAGTGTCTCTCCACTTTAGCTTCCCTTTTTTACAGAAAACAATTCTGAACACAAGTATCTTAGTATAATAAACATGGTAATATTTAAATTATATATCATTTTAAATTAACCATAGAGTAAAAATAATGTATGGTATTCTTTTCACATCATCCTAACCCTTAATGTTATCTAAACCATCCTCTGATCCAAACTATAAGGTCACAACCATATTACATTACATAATATTGTATTTTAGTCAAGAACTCACTTTCTTTCACATTAATGATATTTTCAAGTTTAGAGTTTTATAGAGTTGTGATATAATACATAAATAACATTACACATTTATATATAGTAAATACCACAAAAACAGTATCCATTTCTTCTAAAATATAAAACATTTCAAATAAAACATGTTTTCTTGGAAAAATATACATAACTTTTGAATTGGATTCCTTAATTTCCTTACACATACTTATAAAATATGATAATTATTTAAATTCATTGGATTAGAAAAAAAAAATTTAAGTAAGGGATATAAAAATATGTAAGGAAAACATTATCTCTTGAATACTTGTAATGTATGAAATCATTTTCAAAAAGACATACTTTTCACCCATATAAACTAACTTTGTGAAACATGATATTTCTATGAGATTAAACAAAAAATAAAGAACATTAATATAACCATAAATTTATCATGGGTAATTACTTACATATTATTATAACCCCCTCATAAACCTTATAATTTATAACCCTCAGAGCTACCTTACAATGTATCCCTCACGATCACCTTATTTTGTAACCATCACAGTTACACTTGGAGTAACCATATGACCGACCTCCAAAATACACATACCCAATGAATTAGAGGGATATATTGGTCCCAAATTTCATAATAAACAATTCCTATAAAGTAGAACATATCATACAACATGATAAATTTCATAAAAACATTACATTTGAAATTTTAGAAAACAGAATTTTAAGAGGAATTTTAAAAGAAAATCCCCTTAAAAATATAATATAATTGAAGTGAGTAATAGTAGATTTGATGTAATATGTATATACTCTTTAAATAATGTTAATTCAAAATAATATAGAAAAATTCAACACAAAAAAATTAGTACTACATAAATAATGAAGTAGAAAGTTAACCCAATGAATGAAAATTGGGTTAAGAATTCCCTTACCTTAGGTTAGTCTTACTTAAAACTAGCTTAATCATCTTGTATAATGTTTAAAAGATTGTTATTAATATCTTAAAGAAACATATTAATTTTTATAATACCCTATATTATAATTTCATAACATCATTTAACCCTTTAATTATTAGTATTTTGTTCCTTCCATTGTTTTTGGTGCGTTCTTTTCATGATTTTCATGGTCGGTTTTCATTTCATTTTCCTATCACATAGAAATGAAATTCCATATGTGGAATAAAATTATATTTATTTTTTTATAGATTATATATTGATACCATAGATTATTCTTTATCATACATGATAAATAATCATTAGATAAAACATTAATTATATTTTTTAGATCATTTTTTGTGGTTCCTTGATAATCATGAACATATTTCATTATATAATTTCATTTAACACATATAAGTATACTAAAAAATATAAAATAGGATATATAATACAATTTAAATTATTTTAAAACCATTAAAATGGTTTTATGATCACTTTTTATTGATGTAATTTAAATTGAAAATAAATCATTCACAATTTTGGTAAATCTGCATATCACGGATGATGTTTTTATTTTTAAAATAAGAGGGATATGAGAGGATGAAAGATGATGAAATTTTTTATATGAAAATTATAAAATAAATAATATATATTATTTTGGATATTTCATACCTCCTGGATAAGGGGAGGGAAAATAATATAAGAAAATAAAGGAATTGAAAAGAGAATACATGAAAAAGGAAGAGGATTCTTACCTCTTGATCTCTTGTCATTGAGATCCCCATTAAGATCTTTGTTTTTGGAATTTTGGTGAGACTAGTAGGTTTTAGAAATGGGGAATATCCTTGGGAAGGGTATTTATAAGAACATAGATAATTATCATGTCTTGAGAGTTGTGAGAGGAAGAGGGGAATGAGGGTGGTATTTATAGTGGAGGAGAGGAGGGATTTTACATTATTTTATTATTATTTTTCAAGACTATGAATAGTCTTGATTCATGTGATTCCAAATAGTAATAGTTTCATTTGAGTTTAAACCTTGTGGGGTTACATTATCCATGATATCAAAAATAGTATATTTAAATTATAATATCAATATTAGTTATTTTACCATATTTCCCTACTAATAAAAATTTCACGAATTTCAGAAAATTTCCAAAAAATAACCCTGACCGTTTTTCAATGTGTAGAATTAAATGATGAGCTCCATTTTTTGAAAATAATTTACTAAATATTATAAATTAAATTTTTAAATAAAATCATAATATATTCAAAAATAATAATTTTCAAAATATAACTCATTTTTCAACACCATGAAAAACTAATCAAGATATCATTATCTTAATTACATTAAAAAATAAAATAATAATACAATTTACTATTAATTAGGGTAATATTACTATTTATATTAGTATTCATAATGGTATGATACAATTCACCAAAAAAAGTTGGTTCTAAGAGACTCCAAAATACTTACTGATCACAATTGTCGAAGAGTATTTTTTGAATTTCAAATCATAGAAGCAGCCAAATTTTTATTAAAGGAAAGTTAGAACTATATACTAAAAAAAGATTCTTGCATTTCAATTTATTTTTTTAACCTTGAGGTGTTAAATTGTCCCCACCTTCTATAAATTTCATCCTCACAATTTTATTTACTTATTAAACAAGTAAGGGTACCTTTCCGTCATAAAATTTTTAGAATCCAATGTTGCTTCTTTAACCCTGTGGTTTCTCCATAAAACCTTTAACTAGTGGATTACCTTATTCTATAATACTTCTTCCCTTTTATCCAAGATCTAAATTTTTTCTCTTCATATGAAATTTTCTCTTCTAACTAAATTTTCTCTAGGGTGAAACATGATATGAATCTAGAACACACTTTCTCAACATCAAAACGTGAAAAAAATTATGTACCTGAGATAAACTCAGATAAAAACCTAATTAGTAGGTGACTAGTAAAAATTTCTATAGGTTTCCATAAGTTCCAATAAAAAATGGACTTAGCATTCCTTTTTTACCAAAATGCATAACACTTTTCCATTTTGAGCTTCTATGAAAAACATGATCACCTACCTCAAAATAAAAGTCTTTCAACCTGTTGTCTGTATAACTTCTTTGTCTACTCTAAGCTATCGTCATGTTTTGCTGGATCATCTTCACTTTCTTAGCCACTTCCACTACTAATTCTGGTCCCATAAACTTCCTTTCCCCGACAACATCCCAAAAATATGAAGTTTAACACTACTTCCCATACAATGCCTCAAAATTTTCTATTTTATACTAGAATGAAAAATTTTATTAAAAGAGAACTCAAATAAATAAATATATTCATTCCAAGTTCCTTAGTAGTCCATTGAATAAGCTTGAAGCATATCCTTCAATTTCTAAATTTTTCATTCTGACTACCCATCTGATTGAGGATGAAAAGATATACTAAAATTTAACTCTACTCCCAACGACATCTGAGGGTTCTTCCAAAAGTTAAAAGTGATCCTATGATCTAGATAAGAAACAATATAAGGAAGAAATATATGTAAAGTAAAAATCTCTTTGAGGTACAATCAAGAGATTTTATCCAAATACATTGTATCATGAATAGAGAGAAAATGTGCATATTTAGTCAGTTGGTCAACAATAACCCATATTGAATTATTATCTTGAGAAGTCTTTGGTAGTACCAAAATGAAGTCCACGGATATATTCTTCCATTTCCAGTCTGAAACAACATAATGTTGAAGCATCCCCTTTGGTAACTTCCACTCTACTTTTACCTTCTTACATTTCTAGCATTTCAATGTAAATTCTACAATATACCTTTTCATTCCATCCCATCATTAATACTCTTGAAGGTCTCTAAACATCTTAGAAGTTCTAGGATGAACTGAAAATTGAGAACTATGAGCTTCACACAAAAATTATTTCTACAACTAGGAATCAAAAGTACACACAACCTATTTCCAATTATTAAAATATAGTCTTTATTAAGGTTAAATTATGGAAACTTAATCATTATAACCAACTCTTCCTTTTTTTAGTAGCTCACATTCTTCCTCCTGCACTTGCTTAATTTTTTGGATAATGATGCCTATGATGAAACCTTAAAAATAAAGGTATATCCTGCACC
Source organism: Viscum album (assembly GCA_963277665.1). Classification (NCBI taxonomy): domain Eukaryota; kingdom Viridiplantae; phylum Streptophyta; class Magnoliopsida; order Santalales; family Viscaceae; genus Viscum; species Viscum album. Next base: position 715,974,362 of record OY728138.1, on the reverse strand, counting down.
AATAACTTCTATGCCAAATTTCACAAAATCATTAAACAATGGATCATGTTCTAAACTAATCGTGGCTAATGATGAATGATTTTTTCGGCTCCAGGAATACACTACTTTGTCTGCTTTTCCCAGATTATAATTGATCATGAAATAATAATCATATATCAATTAAGTCCTTATTCTCTACCGCATGTTTAATTCTTTTATGATCAGTATATATTAACAAACAATCGGTAATAACCTTCTAATCCAACAAAACAACGAATCTCTATAACATTTTTTGGTATTTTCCATTCATCAACCACTTTTGTTTTGGTAGGATAAACTATTATTCCATCCTTATTTACAATGTACATAAGAAAAGATATCAGTTTCAACCAAAAATCATACTTTCTGAATTTTCCATTCAATTTATCTTCTTTTAAGGTTTTCAAAACAACCTTTGGATGTTTCTTATACTCCTCTATACTCATAGAAAATACTAGAACGTCATCAATAAACACAACCACAAAGTTATTCAAGAACACCTAAAATATTCAATTCATAAGACTCGTGAATATAGAAGGTGCATTATTTAATCTAAACAACATAACAAAAAAATCATAATGCACATATCTAGTATGAAAAGCTGTTTTTTGGGATGTCATTCTCATTCACCTTTAGCTGATGGTATCCGCATCTCAATTCAATCTTGTAAAAGTACTGAGTTTCCTTGTGATGATCAAATAGGTCATAGATAGGAGGAAAAGGATACTTTTTTTAATAGTAATGTTATTCAAGGATCTATAATAAATTAAATTACACATAGAACCATATTTCTTTTTAACGAACAAAATAACATCACCCCATGGTGAAGTCCTAGGTCAAATGAATCCTTTCTCAAGAAACTCTTACAAATTATTTTTTAATTCAATAAGTTTCATCTGAGACATTTGATATGAGGGTTTTGAAATTAGATTAGTATTAGGAACTATTTAAATAGTGAATTTGACTTTCCCATCAGGAATGACACTGGGTAACTCATCAGGAAAACCATCAAGGTCTTCATTTACCACTAGCACATCACTAAGCTAAATAGTTCCCTTGTTTTGAATAATATAGGCAAGATAATATTTATTTATTTATTTCTATAGTTTCTCAACAACTGGATATGTTATAAATTGTATGGGTTCTTTCTTGTATTCAAATTGGAACTCCTTATAAAAAATTATTAGTTCTATAGTCAATATTAACATGATAAAAAAAATCCATTCCCATAATAACATCAAACTATACTAAGGAAAAAAACTAGGTTTTTAGGTAATTTTTTCCACATACCATAATAAATAGATTCTTATAATTCCTATTTTCTATAATATTTCCTTCTAGTGTTTTAACAATAAGTTTTGGTCTTACTTATTGAGGTAATATTTCCAATTTACTAAAAAGTTCATCAAAAATCAGGGAATGTGTAGACCCCGTATCAAATATAACTTTTGAGGAATATGGGTAAACAAACAAGGTACCTAATACAACATCATTGGATAGCCCGACTTCTAATAACATAGTCACAAATGATCTCACTACACCTTTCTGCTTATATTAAGGCTTCATTACATCATTCAGATCTTTATTTGGGTAGGAATTTTCATAATGACACATCTCACCACATTTAAACAATTTAAATTTTTCTTATCTATATTAGTCTTACGATCATTTTAATTACAATATTAGGTCATATTTCCAAACATACCACATTGAAAACATGTTTCAGTTTTGGTATGGCATTCCCCATGGGTCTTTTATTACTATTTTCACAAACTAGAAACTATAATTTCTTACCATAATAATTATTTGATTGATTATTACCCATAACGTTACATTTTAACCTCTTATTCTCCTTCTTTTCAAATTGAATGTGATCATTAGAAAAATCCATCTTTACCCTATCAGCACAACAGACAAGTTTCTCAGAACTTTTAAATTCATAGGTGGCTAATTCCATTCGATACCTTGGATTTAATCTTGAGTAAATGTAGTTTATTTTTCGATCATGATCCAGAATAAGATATATAACATACCTCACTAGTCGAGTGAAGTTCTTTTCGTACAGAACCACTAAATATTACTCCAAATTCAATTCATCTAATTGCTTCTCCATCCTAAGTCCAACCACCTTTGTAAAATATTTATAAAGGAAAATACTTCTAATTCATCCCACTCTATAGAATCAATCTTATCAATATACCTGATATTATTGACCAATGACCACCACTGATCAACTTCACCTTAAAAACAATCAATGGAAAGACTTACCATTTGATTATATAAACATCCCATAATATCAAATATCTTTTGAAGGTCTTTAATTCATCCTTCACCAGCTACTAGGTTAAAAGAACCATTGAAAGCAGGAGGGTGTGGTCTCATAAAATTTTCTACAATCATCATGTTCCTTTAGGGTACCTTTTTTTTGTTATTTTTCATGGATTCCATTGCCATTTATTTCCAACATCATCTGATCCATTACTATTTCAAACTTCCAATCCCTACCATTTTGGGTTGTAGATTCAGAAGGATGTCATTATGTCGGTGCCTCTCCACTTCAGCTTCCCTATTTATTCTGCAGAAAACCATTATCAACAAACATATCCTAATCGAAGGAGCAAGGTAATATTTAAATTATATATCATTACAAATTAACTATAGAGTTAAAATCATTTATGGTATTCTATTAACATCATCCTGACACCTAAATTTATCTAAACCATCCTCTGATACCAACTATAAGGATCGTTCCTTATTCCATTACATAATCTTAAATTTTTTTCAAGAACTCGCACCAATTAACATTGAATATATTTTCATGTTTATAGTTTTAGAGGGTTTGTATATAATAAAAATATAACAATCCACATTTATATAGAGAAAATACCACAAAAAATATCCATTTCTTCTAAAATATAAATAGTTTCAATTAAAACATGTTTTCTTTGACAAGCCTTTATAACATTTAAATTGGATTCTTTAACTGTCTTGCACATACTTATAACCTATGAAAATAATTTAAATAACTTTTATGTGAACAAAAATATCAGTAAGAGATATAAAAATAAGGAATGAAAATAGTATCCCATGAATACTTGTGACATATGAAATCATTTTCAAAAAGATATACATGTCACCTATATAAACTTACTTTATGAAACTTGAGATTTCTATGAGATTCTAAAAAACATAAATAATATAAATAGAACCATAAATTTATCTTGGGGAATCAATTATATAATATTTATATGCCCTCATCTAACTTGTAATTTTTAACCCTCACAGCTACCTCATTTGGTAAACATCACAGTTACAATTGGAGTAACTATACAGCCGACCTCCAACTTACACACACCCAATGAATTAAAGTTATATATAGGTCCCACCATTTAACTTAAATAATTTCCAAGAACCAAAAAAAACTCATACAACATGAATAATTTCAAAAAAACATTTCTTTTGAAATTTTGTAAAATCAAATTTTAAAAGAAGAATTTCAAAAAAAAATCCCCTTACAAATATCATATAATTAATGTTAGAATAAAAAGAGTGGATGTAAAATGTATATACACTCTAAATAATCATAATTCAACATAATATAAAAATAATCACCAAAAAAACAATTTTAATACCACATAAATAATGAAGTAGAAGGCTAACCCAAAGAATGGAAATTGGGTTAAGAATTCCCTTACCTAAGGTTTGTCTTACTTATAACTTATTTAAAACTATTTTATAATGGTTAAAATAGTGTTAATAATATCTTATAGAAACATATTCATGTTTATATTACCTTATATGATCATTTCATAACATAATTTCACCCTTTAATTTTTAGTATTTTGTTCCTTCCATTTTTTTGGGTGTGTTCTTTACATGATTTCCATGGATGGTTCGCGTTAGATTTTCCTTTCATATGGATATGAAACACCAAAAGTAGAAGGAAATGGTATTAATATGTTTATAGAATATATAATGATACCTTAAACCATTTTTTATCATATATAATGATAGATAATTAGATAAAACATTAATGATATTTTTTAGATCATTTTTTGATGTTCCTGGATAATCATGAACTTATTTCATTATATAATTTAATGTCATGAATTAAAGTTCATTATAGAACAAATAATAGGTGAAATAATAATATTTAAATTATTTTTCAACCTTTAAAAGTTTTTTATTATCATATTTTAAGGAAGTAATGAAAATTTAAAACACATCTTCCATGATTTTGTTAAATCAGCACAACACGGATGGTGTTTTTATTTTTAGAATAAGAGGGAGAGGATAGGATTAAATATGATGAAATTTTTTACATTAAAATGATAACATACAGAATATATAATATTTTGTAGATTTCATAACTTAGGTTTAATTGGATATTAATAGAGTATATGAAAATAAAGGAATTTAAAAGAAAACACATGAAGAAGGAAGATGATTTTTACCTTTGGGTCTCTTCTTTTTGAGATCCACCTTAAGGGCTTTGATTTTTTCCTTTTTGTGAGACCAGGAGATCTTGGAATTGGGGAAGAGAATTGTAAAGGGTATTGAAAAAACATATATAGTTATCAAATATTGATAGGTGTGAGAGGAAGAGGTAAATGGGGGTTGTATGTTTATAGTGGAGGAGATGAGTGATTTTGCATTATTTTAATCATTATTTTAATATTTTTTACTCAAGACTATGAATAATCTTGATTAATGTGAGCCAATATAGTAATAACTCCTTGTAAGTTAGAAAAAATTTGTCTTACATTATCCTTGATGTAAAAAATAGTTTATTTAACTGATAATTTGAATATAAGGTATTTTATCGTATTTCACTATTCATAAAAAATTCATGAATTTTAGAAAAATCCCAAAAATTGACTGTAACCATTTTCAGACATGTTTATTTCCACAAAGAACTCTATTTTGTGAAAATAAATTTCTAAATACTATTAATTTAATTTTTAAATAAAATCATAATTTATTCAAATATAACAATTTTGAAACTATAAGGAATTTTTTAAACTCTTGAATAGCTAATCATGAATTAATTATCTTAAATTCATAAGAAAATAAAATATTAATAAAATTTACTATTAATTATGGCATATTAAAATTCATAAGGGTATGTTTCTATTCACCAAAAAACAAGTTGGTTTTAACAAACTCCAAATATATTACTGATCATAGTCGTAGATGACTATTTTTTGAAATTCAGATCATAGAAGTGAAAAAATTTAACTTAAAGGATAGTTATGACTATCTACTTAATATAATGTTTCATTAATTTCAATTTATTTCCAAATCCATAGGATGTTACAATAACATGTATACTCTATTAGATCATCCCTACTACCTCGCAAAAAAAATGTAAAAGAATTATACTAAAACCTAGTGAATAAATAAATGAAACTAACTTTTCACCTAAATAAGAAATATTATTGTTTTCCCATCCTCATCAAGGATATCTCACTAAGTATTTAGTATAATTAAAATATTATTTATAAAAACTATATATATATATACATAAATGATGTTACACTACTTCCACTTCCTAATGGGTTTGAAACTCTTTCACCCTAATCCCATACAAAATGTATTCATCCCTACCATAAGTCGTCTTACATCCATTAAAATCATGTAATGGCCATTTTTTATCATGTGTATCCCAAAACCACATCACTATTTTCATCCTTAGTAGTAACCAAGTGTATTCCCATAATCCACTATAACTTGTGTAAATTTATAATTCCTCAATACATCATGACCCATACATGTATGCCTAAATGAATCCATAGACACCATGACTACATACATGTATGTTTTATTGAACAATTTTTTATAGCTTACACATAAATGTATAGTAAAATAGTGATCTATCACAATTTAGGTAGAAATTCACCATGTATCAATAGCCATTATAGAATTGGATATGTCTACTCATATTTATTTCTAAATAGAGGGTATATGAGAGGTAGAGGTTAACCAATTATTTCCTTTCTATCCTGGATATTGGACAATGAACACCGAAAATCATTTAGGTTTAGATTACCTACCAATGTTGGTGGTTAAGCGTATGAAATAAAATATATATATATATAATCTATCTCATACAAATTATTACTAAGGGAAACTACTTATCCATAGGCTCATATTTCTCTATCATCACACAATACCCCTAACTGACACTCTTAGGGTCATGATTTTGAACATGCATAACAACATCAATCTCTAAATTAATTAATTAATTAGAAAATAATTAATACCAATCATATTAAAAACCAAGATTAAAATGTTATTCTTGTAAATATGTGCCTTTGAAATTTTAATTTATTTTAATTATGTTCTAAAGTATGGAATCATCATTTGTAAACACCATAAACCATCCTCATTCATTTATTAATTAATTTATCATTACAAAATCATCCATGTTCCCTAGGATTTCAACATAAGCTATCACATCAAAGATAAACATGTTGTGCACAGAGTCAAACTTATTCTATTGGTTTGAAACTAATCATATAAATTTCATCTCACTATATGAACATTTAAAAAAATCAATTAAGAAGAACATCAATGATCAACACTCACTTTGAACTCATCTCAACCACCTGATTCCATCCCCACAACGTTATGCATAATAAAAAATGGTCCCTCAATCACCAACATCGACCATCACTATTTCCCTTGTCTCCTAGTACATTGTTAATCAAGGTTTCCCAACCATATTATGCCATCAACAAGCACGTCATGCCTTATAAAGACTCTTATCATCATATATTAAACATACATAATAACCGTATATTTTCTTCACACAAGTAAAGAATCTAGATACTTGGAATCAAGGTTGTTGACCCTCCCATATTCAACGAATGGGCTCATTCACCCCAACCATTTATATTTAGAAAAATAAATATTTTAATTATCTCTTTGAAATAAATGGTTTATTATGTATTTTATTTTTTTATGAAAGTTATGATTTGGTTAAAAAATACAGAAAAATTATTTAAATAGTAAGCTTAAAAGAGTATAAAAGATGGGACCAGATTTCAATTTTTCACATGAAGGGGGAGAAAGTCATCCAGGAGATATTATAACTATCATAAATCCTGACTCACTTCTTTATTTCCATGTTCATCAGAAATTGTGTTCACTTCACGATAGGTATGCATTTTAGTATGGTTGATGTCTTGGAGTTAACGGAGACATTCCATCCAACGTGTAGTAGTCGGCCAGGAAAAATGTGCCAAACAATTCCAAATTTCTTAGATAATGGTGGTCAAGTAAATTTCAATCGATATGTAGTTCCAACCTTGTTTCTTGGAAAAGGGAAGAGTATGAATGACACTCATCATTTCATCTTCAAAGGAGGAGGCAGTACCACATCCTCTAAAGAGGCATCTGAGGATCTGACCAAGATTATTCCTGAAGATGACACCATATCCAACGGGTTTCAATTTTCCTTTAGAATATCCATCGATATTAATATTAATCCAACTAGGAGGTGTAGGATTCCAAAAAACATCAAACGTGTGCCTCAGTTGGAGAAACATTACATCAACCTGATGTTTTTTAGGATCATAAATTCCTTCACTATATTGTTTTAATATCCCATCTGATTCAATGCATCTTCTCGAATAGTGATTATAATTTTTATCTGACCTGAATTAATGTTGAGTGAACAATTATTGTGTATGATTGAATTTCTACCATACTAGATCACATGAAGAATCTCCACAACAGCAACAAAAAAAAGGTTTTTAATTCTGTGGGAGCAATCCACATCCACACAATGCTTTAGCTGGGCATTAATAGAGTCGAGAAGAATCAATCTACAATCAAATATATCAAATATATAGCTCTAAAGAGCAGTGGTGTATAGTCTTTTCATAATAGGAAAACCTAAAGGTGGTTTCTAACAGAAGATAGAATTAACATAAACATGATTCATAACTTATTTCCAGAAGAACATTTATCAATTTATTATACCTCTTCCAAATATTCAATTAATATAACTATATTTAAATTGTTAAAAATTTATAGAAGTAAACCATGATAATCAATAACTATATTAAAAACACTTATAAACACACAACCCACTATCTAATAAAATAGCAAGAGGAACCATCAAGATATTATAAAACACAAGTGGTCTTAAATTACCGTAACCATTTTTTTAAACTTAGTAACATGATATATTAATTATATTTACCATGTGATAATTACAATTTAAATTATCAAACATAAAAAATTGTAAAACAATTTTTATCATAATAAAAATTAAGAAAGAAATATTATTACAGGTGATAATATCTTCTTTCATTTAACATTCCATGGTTTTCATTAGTATCTAGTGTTCTACGCATGATTATTCTAGTTATCTTTCATAGATAATTAACAAACTAATAACACTTCATTATTCATCAAATTCAACATAAAATATCACATTTTTTCAATTATTTAAAGATTTAAAAATATATTATGAATATTATACAGCATGAAATTCTATATTTTTATTATTCTTGTATGATTTCACAAATTATTAAGTAATCATATTTTATATGATTTCCATATTATTACATGTTAGGGTTAATCCCGATCATTTATACCGAGGATGATATATCACGATTTAATATAAAATAAAGGATAAGTAACAGATTCCCAAACAAATTAGGAAGAAGCTTCAAAATGTTATCGCACAAAAAAAATGGTGGTGTGAAAGCTGGAACATAAAGGAATAACTCAAACCAAAATAAGAAGGTTCAAAAAGCTCCATGTGTAATGTTTTGATTTTCTAAATTTGAGATAAAGTAAGTTAAATTAAATAAGTAAAAAAATCCTTCCTATAGAATTAACATGTATGGAACTCTTAGGTGTTTACAAAAATCCAGTCATGCTTTATTTTTTAGTTAAACAATAATCAAGATCCTATTTAATTCACATGAAATTCCCAATTTAAAACTAAAAATTAAAATATATAATATATTTATTTTATATAGTCTTTAAAACGTCATTTCTCCTTTCATATTACTTATTTTATGTTAAAAACTCATATTATTTTGAAAAAATGTTTCTACGTCATTCTGGGAGAAAATGGGAAGATTTATAAATTTTTAGAAATTTGGAAAAAGAACGAATTAACCTTATGTACAAATTGACTGCCAATAAAATAATTAATTTATGACTAAAATGGACAACTCTGAGTAATAAATGCATGATCAAAACATCAATCTCTGTGGACTAACTATATTCCCAAAAAGGCCGACTCCAGATGAATGATTTCTTGACCAAAACAACCCATCATAATATTTGTAAAATGCATGAACTGATAACAAGAAAACAATGACCAATCATAAAATATAGAAAATTCATTAACAAACCACATGAATTAAATGATTTCCCATGAAATTTTAAAAAGGATTGAATCGAACACATGACCTAAATTGTTGACTATGAAAATACCTCGAGCACCATATGAGAACCTCTAAGCCTTGATACAACATAAATGAAGTGTTTTAAAAAACTAGGGCCTTATAGATTTTATTCCACTTGTAGTACCTAGAACAAATTAAATATAGAGAGGTTGGGGGTGAATTAGTGATCTTATTTTATGAATTGTTTATCTTTTCAATTCAAACTCTTGAACATTTAAAAGATTATTATCCTCTTAACTTATATAACAACTCCACCCAATTTTTAGTATTAAAAATAGAGAGATAGAGAGAGAGAAATAATATTAAAAAGATTTCTTCCTAAGAAACCAATACTTTTCATTTTGGATAGACACCCCAATTCATATTAACCACTATAGACACAACTACTTATTATAGTTGTTGGTTAGACTCCCCATCTATAATGCTCCAACAACTAGTTATACACCCAATCCCAAAACCTCCTCTTCTATAATTAGTTAGACACCCCATTTAAAAAATACATTTTAGTGACTGGTTATACACCCCAATCACAAATCCCCTTTATTATTGATCCAGCGATAAACATAACTCCTTCATCAGGGTCACATATATTCCTATTTAATAATGATCTTCCTACTTGAGTGTATGGGATATTCTGCACTTGTGTACAATTATTCAACATCTTAAAAAATTCAGAATATTTCTACTGGACTTAAAACTCTCTCCAAATATTTAATGATTTATATGGCCATATTCCTTTTGATTATGCTGGGATACTTTATTCTCTTATAAAATATCTCCTAATAATAAATTTTTTTCTCTCTCCTTGATACAGATGTGTATAATGTTCCTTATAATTATTTCACAATGTCTTCGTGAGTTCTCTTAGTAATTCATCACAAGCATTCCTCTACTATTCTTATATATATATTCATACAAATAATATCATGAATAATATCTCCCATATTTGAAATATATAAACTCCTTGATCTCAATATTTATCCATGTTCTTCTCATTGAAATTAGTAAATGGATATCTAATTTAATTCTCATTCAAACTTCCTCATTTAAATGTTCCAAATTCTTAGGTATTTCTTCTATTGAAATCCACTACAAAATTTGCATCACATCACTATTAATATCTCTAATAATTTATGAAATAATTTTTAAATGAATGGGAATATGATGTGGAACTCACTTCTTTGGTGTCGAAATCACCCACATATTTCTATATTATCATATCAATTTGAAGTCATATTATCACCATAAAATATTTATTATGATCTAAAAGTTAGATTATTAACATCAAATTATTATGGTCCATTTGAAGACTTATTGTCATGTAATACAATACAGTGAAGTCATATAGTTAAATCCTTTATCTAGAAAGCTTATCCTCAAAATTTTTATATTTTTTATTACAATACATCTCAACATGACAACCATGAATGAATTATTATTTGGATCATTCATTTTTTCTCATAGTTTGAACCTTCATCTAAAATTCTCATCACAATGATAAAATATAATTCACTATAGTGGGGTTATATTCATTTCATGACACCCTATAATGTAATATAATTTTCTAAGTTGTGGAGATCCTTATAATTAAACTAATTATGAAATGAAACTTACATATATAATAGATGAAACATACAAGAAAATTGAATGACACTTACACAAATCATAGTTCATGGTCTTCCCTTATTACCTTTACATAAATAATGAACTAACTTTATCTAAATAGTGAATGTATAAGGCTACCTTTATGTTGATATGGGTCATCCTCATTATCTTAACATAGCCACTAATTCGAGGATTAAGTTTACATAGGGTGTAATGACCCTTACAAAACCATCATAAACATAGAGTTACCATTACAATGGTAATAATTCTAACATAAATAATGCATATTTTCATCCTAAATCAATATAGATGCCTTCCATATTCTATAAAATATGTTAGATAGTGTTTCATAACCCATAAACACTTTTATGTTTATAGAATATTATTGAAAATTCATAAAATTAATATTTAACTTTATCTTAAACCCATTCACTATTTAAACTATATCCTCAAACTCCAAACACATATTGAGTTATTAAAAATAAATACAATTCATCATATGGTCACTTTAAAGGTAAATTTATTTTTTCATAAAAACTATTTTACCAAGGTACAAGAGTGTTACAATAGTAAAAGGAAAAAATTACACAAGAGGGGTAACAAAAGAAATAAACTCATAAAATATGCCAAAAGTATCTATAAATTATGAGGATGAGGTACGGATCAACACAAAACCACTATATACACATTATATATCCACTTTATTTTAAAATTTAAATTTCTTACACATTAATGGATGAAAATTTGTGAATATTTCACTCAAACTCACACATAAAAAGGCATCTCCTATAACCACTTAAAAAAATCAATACTTTTGTTTCATATTTAATAACTATTAAAATGCTCCCCCTATGTTTTCTATCTTATTTTGGGACTCCCCTAGTCTCAATAATAATCCCTAAATCCTCAGAAATCCATGAAGCTACCCAAAGGAGGTCATGTTCTTTTATAGATGGTAACTGTGTCATTTTTCTGTATTATTTTTTATTCTTCATCCACCTATTATTAAATAATTTTTAAAACATAATAATATTTGATCTAAATAATTTTTATTTTTTATATTTTTTATTACAATTATACCATATGACAATCTTACACTTTCATTTATTATAACACATTCTAGTTTGGGTCATTTTTACTATCTAGATTAACAATATTATAACCTTTTAATCGGGAATGATTAACAAAACATAAATAAAATTAATATACTGTAATAACTATCAATTTAATTTATGTATATATTTTTCTTAATTTGAAGATATATAAGGATATTCATTAACAAAATTTGTTCTTTTTATTGATTCCAAATACACAGGAAATAATAATTTCCAACTCTTCATTAAAAATCATCACTGTAAGATCAATGAAACAATCATGGAACTATATAAACCTATAAATCAAATCTATATAAACTTAATTAACATTATGTAGGTGATTAACACATGATCATGGAGTGATGATCAAAACTATCAAACTAAATCAAGTGTGGAAAAAATGGAAAAATTAACACCCTAAGATTAATATTAACTATAGATAATTAATAAATTTATAATAATAAAATATTATTAATTAGATTTATGTTAAATAAATATAAATAATTTTTTATAAATATGAGTAATAAATATAAATCGATTATATATGAAGTTAGATAATATTCATCCAATTAAGAATTCATAGTAAGGGTTTTTCTTGGCTCAACCATACATTGACTTGTGCTTTTTCTTCACATACTGCTAACTTATAGGTTTTATATATTCAATAATTCAAATATCTAATGTTTCATTTCATCTTCATTTTATTTTACATTTTACATTCTTATGAAAATCGTAATTTTGATTTACTATTATTTTATAAAAATAATACATTGTAAAGAATGATTTTTATTATCTATTTTTGGCTATTTCTCTTTGATTCCCATGATATTTTTTAGTAAAAAAATATATTTTGATTATTTTTAAAATATAATATGTATTAGATTCTATATATCTTTAATTTTTATTACATAATACTCATAAGATAATTTTATATATCTTTTGTTAATATGAGATAGTTAAAAATGTATTTCTTTCAACTTTTATACATTTTATGTCTCCCAATATAAATTTTCTCTTCATTACTATTATTTATTAATATAATTACTTTATTGGGAATTTTATTATTAAAATAATGTTTTGGATAAATTTTTCACCAATTGAAAAAAAAATTAAAAGTTACTTACATCCTTGATTTTATAACAGTGTCACCATAAAATGAAGAATAATTTTTTATGACTTATTTTATTCTTTTCTGTCTATATTGATAAGATCCATAATTTTATGGAATGTTGTTTCATATATCACCATATAAATTCACTTTTAATATGTATTATTTTGGTGATTTAATTTTTAGTAACATCTAATGCAATTATTGGTTTTTCCTTATGTGATAACTAATGAATGTGATATATAGCCCATTTTATTTTCATGGGTTTATCATGATATAATGTATGATTAGTATCATGTGAATAAAATATGTGGTTTTTCATTATATGAATAGGGTCTTGAAATTTTATAGACATCCAGGAAAATGGATAATTCTTTATATCTCATTTGATAATTATGTTATTCTTTATCAAAATATAGCCAGATAGGTTTACAAAGTTATTAGTGTACATGATGTGGTCAAATATATTTATAACATTGAAAATGGATATGATGAAATTAACTATGTTTGGAAACTATGCGTAAACATAATATTGTAATCTATGTCCATTATTTTATGATTGTATATGATTATGTGTTTTCCAAATTCCTATGTTGTGTGCCCACGGATCATGATTATTATCTTAGAATTTCTTGTATCTATGACAAAGTAAATTTTATTCTCTCCTAATGATCTCTTGTTGTTTTAAATTCTTGTTTTTTGATCTATTATTGTGTTATTATACTTTATGATCACTTATTTTGATTCCATGATCTTACTATACCAATAAAATAGTTATCTCATGTTCATGACTTCTCATATTTTTAAGATCAGATGGGAAATCCAATCTGAGTCATTGAAAATCTATTTCCCTTAATGTGTGTTTCAAATAAAAATATACATATGTTTCTTATATCCCCATGAAATTATATTTATAAATATATTTATCATGGAATCATGTGTGAAGATTATTTTTCATGTAAAATTATGGGAAATAATTTAATTTTTAGGTATGTAATTGTTATTAATCTTCAGTTTTTATTAGAGTTGGGTTTAATTAATTTTGGGAATTATATAAAGAAATATAAGAGAACCAAACATAAATCAACCTGGGTTGAACCTATAGTTTCATAGGATGAAATAAAGGTTTCATGGAGTAAGTTATCAGGGGTATTATTTTATATATCCATATAATTATCTTTAATTGTCTTAATATATTATTATTTTTAACATTAATAATTTTTTATTCAGTAATTAGTTAGAATATAGAAGAATCAAGTAAAAAACAAGTTAGATGGGAAATGAAATGATTATCCCAGTGAGAAACCAAATGTGATAGGTTATGGTGTAAAAACCATCATGGTTATTTTATATTATGTTATATGTAGTGACTTGAACCATATAATTCTCCCAAACACACTAAATAAGGATAAAATTACTATTTATTCCATTATGTGATTTTGAGGACCATCCATTAGTTTTTATTACAATCCATTAATTACTGAGAAATGTCTCAATATTATATAAAATATATTTTTTATTCTTTGTGGTTTATAACATGAAAATGTTATTTTAGTTTCTTGATCGATTGGAAGGTGAAGAGGACCAATGGTGAACCTTTATCAAGAAAATTAAGAAAAAATAAGAAATTTAATCTATTGAATGAGAGGATATTATGAAAAATATTTTCAAATAATATTTTCCCCAAAATACTAAAATCAATATTTATAAATACTTTCTTTTTCAAAAGAAAAATGAAAAAATAATTAATTTATTACTATTATTAAAAAATCATGAGACTTTAATGGTATAAATTTTATATTATATTCAAAATTAAAATAAAGATTAATTTTTTGTTCATTGGTTTAGAAAAACATCAAAAATCATTAGGTATAAGGGAATATGTTTGTTTTAGGTAATTTTTTTAATGTACATGAAATGTGGAAATGAAAATTGGTTACTAAATTCCATCTATTGAATTTTTTATTTAAAAACAAAAATTAATCATCATGGGAAAGGAAGTTAAAATATCATTGGGGTAATAAGATTCAAATCCCTCTATGTATAAAATATGGGATGAATCACCCAAGAAATTTCCTCACAGTAATGGGAAAATTTTTTATGCATGAAAGTTTATTCCATCAATCTCATGATTTTCAATGATACATAAAGAGGAGGATCATTAAATTATAGGAGAATAAAGTACCACACAATATTCCCCTCACACTTTAATGCTTAAAATGTATTGTGTTTGGTATTTATGTAAATAAATGAACCAATATATTTTTTAATTGAGAAAATATATATTAACAAACCCAAAAATCAAGGTATAAAGTAATAATAATTGTAATCATTACTATCAATGGGGATCTTAATAAAGAAATTATAAAATGTACACTTATTATCCTCTTAAGATATATTAATGTATTATTTGATTCTATTTCTTCATATTTATTAATATCATGAAATTTTGAAAATAACATTATTTCACCACCTAAAAAATTATATATTGATATATTTGTGAAAAACCGGGTGGCGAGGTTATTTCATCCTAGGTCTATAACTCTTCTATGATTAAGGTTTGTGGGAAGATACATCATTAAAATATTTTTTGTTCATCCCATGGTAAAATTCAATGAAATATTGGGCATGTATTTGTTCTCATAACATAAAACTCATATAATTATCTAAATAATAAAATATCATTTTATATTCCAATCCATTCCATGATAAAATTATTATGTATGTGTGGCTTTAAACATCCTTTTGAAATGAATTCCTCAATATGGGTATGTATACCCAATAATGAGGGTTAACTATATCAAATGGTTTTTGAGGGTCTCAATATTTACTGAACTAATATTTTAATGGAAGATCTTAATGTATTTCATAAAGATCTATCAAGTTTCCCCAATATCACAAGGAAGATTTTTACAATGAAATTGTACCTAGTTTAATACATATATCAATAAATTCTTATAAAATAGTCCCCATTGAGTTAGAGGAATTTAAAAAATAATCCTTAAAATATTCTAGACAATGATATTATACACCCATGTTCTTCACTCTTGAGTAATATATTCTTAATTATTAAGTTATAGGATGGTTTAATTAATCATTATAATGATTACCATATCTTAACAAAATCACAATAAAAAAATATGCCATAGGTGGTTCCCCAAACCCAGAAGCTCAGAGAAAATGTATACTACCATTACATTGGAATGATTACAAAGAATCAAAAACTAATGTATTGAAGTGTTTAATAGTATTTGTAAACTAGATACATATATTAGTCTTACATTACAATTGAATACACTAATTACATCATATTTATTTATTTCAAGGATATGATTTTTTTATCTAGTGTATCCCTATATATCATTCATTTTAAATATAATGGAATCTTGGGGAAAGGAAAAAAATAAGGGTGAGCTTAAATGCACAGTTTGGGTGAAATATAGTGGAAGTAATAACGAATCACTGAGAATTACCAATATAGCAAGGAAAATATTTGGACACACGATCCATGTAATTAATAAACTAAGAAGGAAGTGCCTAAAAAATATGGAAATGTGAACAACTAAACATATTTTCCATAAAATGAATAAATTCATAAGGGATTTTACAAAATGTATGGCAAGGTAATAACTAGAAACACATGACATTCAAAGAAAATATATCCTATATAGTAATAACTAAATATTGAAAGAAGGATATTCTTAATTATCAAACGTCGTGTTTCCCATGAACATGATACATCTACTGTCAATATTTATCCTCAAGGTAGTCTAAATGATATTATGTATAAACTGATTTGGTTTTTATAACCACAAATTTGATGTCAAGACCATTCATTATATAGTTAAAAACTACATAGAAATAAATGAAAATGGTTTTTTTACAACTTAATTCATCCCATGAAAATACAGAAGCATCAATAGTATTTCATTAACCGTTCCCCAACCTATATAGTTCATGTCCAAATAATTCCTCATATATCAAATTATCAATTTAATTGATGAATAATGTTCCTTATCAAATATCTATATTGGGAAAGAAATACAGATTTATCAATGTTTCCTCATATAATAAAATAACTATCAATGTAATTACTATATATGAAAATGGAATATGGTTTAGGAAATGAACATATCCATGTTAAATGATATCGATAATTAGGGGAAATTTAATTTCCAGGGATCATTGGAAATGTGATATTTTTAGTGGACTACAAAAACAAATATAAGAAGTGAATGTAAATACTATCCTTTTACATATCCATCATAAACCATCCAAATTAATAATAGATATTTTACCAATAAAACATAGCCCATATAGATTAAAATAAATATTTTTTATCATTTATTAAGGGAAATATTATAAAAAAATATTTTTAATAAAATTTTTGAGGAAAAAATCATTTTTACTTCAATGTTTTTCTTGAAAATAATATTATTTGAAAATTATTTTCAAAATATTTTCCTTAAAAATAATCTTCTTACACTTTCAAAGGAATCTTTTAATAACTGAAGGTTGGTCAATCTTTACAAGTCCTACAAGGTGAAAATAATTTATTTGGCATCGTAAAAAATGTTAGAAAAGTGACTAATTTAAAAAAACACAAAAAAAATCCTTTGAAGAATTTTCTAAAATAAAACAGGGATAAAATTATATTTAATAAATAATTTTTAAATTGTTAAAATAATTTTTGAAAATATTTTTATAAAACATGGTTTTGAGAGAAATCAGAATTAGGACTAATGGGAGAAATGAAGTCGAGTTTATTTTTAAAACATTTTGAGTACCATAGAGTGGAAAAAATATACTACTGCATGAAAAGGGTCATAAATAGCCATATAAGAGGAAAATTAAAGTTTTTGTTGAAAAAATATCATATAAATACCTTTAATGGAATTTCAAGAAAAATATATCAGTTACATTGATATTCTGAAATAAACACTTGAAAATACCATATCGTTGAAGTGAGACTCAAACAGTTAATTGATTATCTATATCAAATATAAATACACATAATGGATGTTTTAATGATTTAATATATGATCAAAATCATCATAAATATAATCAAATAATATTAAGGAAATTAAGGAAATATAATAAACTAATGAAAAAGAATTAGGTTATGAAATTTATTTACCACATGGGAAAAATTAAGTGTAAATCCACATAGATTGAATAATTATAATTAAAACTCAATATATCATGATGAATTAACTGAATAATTATACTAAATGACAAATTTGTGTTTTTTACACTATATATATGAAATTATGTGACCAATAATAAATTATGCCTCAAATAATGGACATTGAGACACATCTGTTTCCTTGTATTTCCATTAAAGTGAATATACATTAAACTCTTGTATAATGGTTTTAATAATGTAACAAAATTATAAAATAAAAATGGACATATTGATAATATCATATAATATATTCTTATAATATATTATTACCCATTGTTTACTAGTATTTCATTATTTTTATCATTTCTTTTTTCATTATCATGATTTTTTTATTATGTTTTGACTTATTATTTTTTGTATTCTTATGTAGATCCATCTTTTATAATCACCCATATATAAATAATCATTTAAATATCATATATATTAAGTATATATGTTTTTATAATACATTATAAAACATGGATATAAGAAGCTGATATCACAATGACAAAGCTGGGGAGGATCAGTTCTAAGTATAGTATATATATTTTCAAAGACCTATGAGTCATATAATCTCTAAGACTATAGGCCTTTTAAGGGTTCCCCCTCATCCCTTGAAAGAGGGTTATCAAAAATCAATAAAAATAATGCCTTTGATCCATTCAGGCGAGAAATGAAATGAACCATTCATGGAGACTGTAGGTCGTACGTACACATGTACACTACTTCAATTTTGATACCATATTTAGAATAATGAAAATTAAATGATACATATATATATATATATTGGTGTATATTATTTTTCTAGTATCATATTAATTTCATATATTTCACATAGTTTTATTAAAACCCTCCTTTATATATTCCATGTATATTGGGAATGAATCACATTGCTTTGAGGAGGTGGTAGTCCACATGTATATAAAATATGTTATTGTATTCCCATAAAATAAAAAAAATAAAGCCACATATTTTATAAATAATTATATAATAATAAATAAAATATAAATACTATATATATCATATATAATCTAAAAAACAATCATTATTTCCAACCTTTAAAGTTGGTAAATAGAAGAACTAGTGACATCAGATTGTGTAGAATTAGTCTTCCATACACACGAACGAGGATTGCATATCCCATTTTGATGTATATGTGTGAATGTGTAGGTAAAACCCTTATAATAATGACATATAATTATATTTAAGATACTTATTTTATTATATAATCATGATATAAAAATAATTTAAGGTATATAGATGTAAATGAATCAAAAGAGATCGTTGAATAATGTTACCTATTATTTGGGTTAATCCATTTGGTTTATACCAAACAACCTCATTGGTTTTCTTTCTTCCAAAAGTGAGGATTATGTTATGAGGAGATTGATTTTGGGAGATTATTTGGGTTGGGTTTTATGATCCAAATTTCTTAATATTTTTGAATAAGTTGGATTGGTGAGAGACTTTTTATAGTGGAGGAGGAGTGGAATTTGAAGGACCCTAGAACACCCTGAGAGGGGATGGGTGAATCAGTGTGTTAACTTTTTCTTTTTATAGTTTTGGATCTTATTCCCACGTTAGTAGAAACTTGTTAAACCTGTCAAAAGAATTAAAGTAGGAAGCAGACACAACACTTTTAATTAGTTCATCACAAAGGGATACGTCCATGGAGCATACGCCGATAGGTTGTGGGTTATACATAATTCTACTATTTTTCACGAGTTGTGGATTACAAAGGTTTAGGAACAGTCACTATGTCCCAGGCTCACTGCCTTTACAAAAGTTCAAGGATAGCTCACTGCGTCCCTCGGGTCACTCCCATTGACTCCCCCTAGCTCACTTCCTTTGGTGAAGTTCCACTCAGTTTATAGACATGAAGGTCTCTTTATTATCTCAAATGAATACATCCTCTGTGGTATTTAAATTATCTATTGAAGTCCAACTTTCACCCGTAAATGAATCTCACTTTGTACCAAGAGTATCAGGAAATCTTCCATCATTTGCGCAACTCCAAAAAGACTGGCATGCTTCAACCACACTCAGTGCGCTTCTCCAAGCCGGCGCGAATGTTTCAAGACGACACACATGTTCTCCTCTGCCACTTGCGCGACACTAACTTCTTCAACTTCAAACTTGCGCGACTCGCACCCTTTTAGGCCCAACCCGATTTTGGTGCATAACCACCAACTACCGCGCTTCTTCAATTCCTGGTGTGAAATTTTCACCAAACCACTAGCGTGAAACCTCCTTTTCCAACTCGAAACTAGGGCGACTTACTCCCTTTCTCGCCCAAAACACCTTGGTCACTTACCAAACAACTGGCACACAACTTCATCTTGCGCGACCCACCACCACTTGCTCGACCACAACACCTGCTCAATGGGAGCTCTGATTTTCTATAATTATAATCTTCATTGAAAATGAGTAGGGTTGGTCCTCTATTTATAGTCATTTTGGACACCCTGGGCGATGGCGCGGAAGTCTCCTCACGACGTGCAAGTCCAGCCACCCTAGTCTTCTGCCGCGCTAGTCACTTGCACGACCAAACCCAAAACATGGGGGCCCTTACATCCTTTACCATATTTTGATGATCTGATATTGAAAAAAATTTGGCCCACAATTTTCTAAGCCTCCAAGTCATCAGTACGCAAGTCCCTTTTAAAACAACACTTTTCTTCATTTGTCAATTTTGAGGTCCAAAAATTTGGCAAACACTGGAAAAGAATTCCACCTTAAATACTGTTATCTTCTTGAACTGAATGATCTATTTTCTAGCACACATTATGAACATCCACTGAGGATTGACAAAAATCACAAACCATACTCCAAATCATGCATAAAATGACCATGGTGCCAATATAATTCTTGTAAATTTTTGGATGAGGGAATTCCACACACACTTTTCCAGGTCATGTGGATCTAATAATGAACCAAATTAGATCCAATGGATTTTATGGTCCAAATATTTCATTAAAACTTCTTTTGGACAATTTTCTAGGTCATTTTATCACTTAAGGATAACATCTAGTCCCTTGATAAGGTTAATTTTACCTTAATCATTTTAATTAATTCAAAATAATTTCACTTATATTTTCATCAAAAAAGTTAATTGAGATTATTATAAAATAAAAATTAATATAATTCCAAATATGGAATTCATTTTTCTAAAGTCCAATCACATATCTATAAGAAATTAATTCAAAATTAATCATCCAGACGGGACGATAATGTGGTTTTTTAAAGTAAAATGTTCAGTTGTTTGAAATGTTTGAATATCAAATTTAAATTTTAAATTGATTATAATTACTTCAATTAGATTAATTGATATATTATTTAACTAATTAAACTTTAAAACTAGTTCTAAATAAAAATTAACAAAATAAATTATTTACAAGGAAAAATAGTTTTCAATTAAAATTCAGTATCATTCATTATTCATAAAAAAATTAAACTTCTCATAAAAATACAAAAAATAACACTAAGATAATTTTTATGTTCATATTCCAAAAATTATTTTTATATTCATATACGAAATTTATAAAAGTTCCAATAAATTTATATGAAATAAGATCCCTATTAAAAGGGGGTAAACCTACCTTTACAAAAATACAATTTTTAAGCATAAAACTAGATTTATTCTTATCTTATGCTTATCAAATATATTTAATGAATATAAAAAATATTTTTCTTAATATAAATTATATGTTTTTTATTAATGTCATTCATTAATATTAATTAATTTTATTTATTAGATTAAAATACTATTGTGATAAAAAAACCTTTCTTTTATATTCAATTGGGTTTCATATTCACTTCTAATTAATCAGAAACCTAGGAATTAATTTTATATTTTTATAAATTGTGTATTTTCATAAATTATTTAATAATATTCATAACATCTAATTTAGTGGATATTTTATATTTTATTATATTAAATAATAATTTTTTAATAATATATTGTTGTTCGGTTAAACTCAGTCTTGTGTGAAATGAAATTTATCAAAGAAACTCATTGTTGCATACGATTCAATCTAACTCAATATTGTGTGAATTAAAGTTTATAGACAATATTGAATTTATTTGAAAATTTTAATATTCCATAAACTCTTGATAGTTTATAATATTTATTATGTTTGGTGTTGCGTGTCATAAACTCTATCAAATAAAATTTACTCTTTTATAATTTTTGGGGTGTTACATTCTCCCCGCATTAAACAAATTTCATCCCCAAAATTTAAACTCTATTTCGGGTATCTAGGTTTTTATATATAAATATTTATTTATTGAACTCCCACATCATGAGAATATTTAACAAAATATCCTCTTAATAAGACAGAATGAGAAGTAAAAAAGTCACATGGAATGATATATAACTAGGTTTCTAAATTGGATAACATTAATGTAAAGTGGAGACACATACATGAAGGAAAGGCATAAATATTTATAGGGTTTGTTTATTTCATTGATCACAAAAAAAAATAATGAGAAATGAAAGGTTGAGGGGATAATATTCATAAATCTATGATGATTTAAAAGACCATTTATTCAACAAAAATTAAGGTATTAGTATAAAATTTTTGTTTTAAGATACTTTTCCTAATGTTGAGGAATTATTTTATAGACCAATAATTTAAAGAAATATACTTTCATGATACATTTCAATTTCATATGAGAAATTCCATGTTTTTTTGTTCTTTGATCAAATTATAATTAATCCCTTACTCCATAAAAATTATATCCTCGAATGAACCCCGTTTTTTTGAAACAGTAAATTTTTTATAATAGATCATACTACCCATAAAACAAGTCATTATATTTTTCTCTAATTATTTTCCAAAACCAATATTTTCAAGACAAAAAATATCTAAAATTGATACCTCAGGTTCATCATTAAAATTTATTCATCAAATTTTTTAACTAAAAATAATTACATATTAACAAGGTCATCGAGTAGGCCAGTGGTAGGCGTGAAAACCTTATCATCCTTCGTTCATGGGTTCAAACCCCATCACCTTATCATATTTGATGGGTTATCATCTGGTATGTTGTTTTTCCTTTTTATAAACTATAATAATATTATTTTCCAATATAAATATGATGGAAATCCTTCAAGTTTAATCATTAAATATCTTTTTCTCTATGGTTTCCTATACAACCTATTTTTTTGTAATGTCTAATTATCTTATTTAACTATTATTATAATATAATTAATGATCATATTAACTATAATAGTTATCAATAACTTTAAAAATATGTTTATAAAATATAAAAACAATATTCCTCAAATTACATTTCCAGTAAAACATTTAATATACTATTGAGCTATATTACATTAGATTTCTTCCAAAATGTCATTAATCTTTGTAGACTCCCATTATATAAAACCAAAAAATTATTTTCAAAAAATCTAAATTATGATAAACCTTAATCCTAAAATATTGTCATTATATCCATAACTTTTATGTTAATCAATACATATATGATTCTAAGGTAATCATTAAAGTCTATCATTGGGTTATGTTCACTAATCTATGTTTGGCTAAATAGAGTTCCCAAGGAATCTACTAAACTTTATTTGATACCAAATACATCTCCCAAACCCCAGAAGCTCAATGATAGTGTATAATACCATTATATTTGTATAATTATAAGGAATCCAATCCAAAATAATCAAAGAGTTCAGTAGTCCTGTTAAACCATATACTTTCATGAATCATACACTACCACTAAATACACTAATTACAATACTTTTTTCTTTCTTGGAAAACATTATTCCATATAGTGTATCCCTCCATATATGTAATAGTAAATCTAATGGAATCCTAGGGAATGAAAAAAGTGAAATTAGATTCTTATTAAAGGTTAAATAGAGTGTAATTAATAATTAATCATTGAGAATAATCAATATGGAAAGGTAAATATATAAACATAAATTCCATTTAATAAATAAACTGAGACGGAAGTGCATAAATAAAATGTAAAGGTAATTAATTAACACACAGCCCATAAAACCAATAAGCTAATAAGTATGTGGATAAAATAAATATCAAGGTAATAATGGGAAGCACATGCCATTATATAACTGGATGAGTAATAATCAATATTCTAAGACAAATAACTTAAACACATATCGTTTAATCAATTAACTGAGACTGAAATGCATCCATAGACAATTTCAAATACAAAATATCATGGATAATAATAACTTAATACTAAATTAAGGAAATTCATAATTATGGGATGTCATGTTTTCCACAATCATGATAACTTTTCCATTATTTTCTATCATAAAGGTATATTAAAACATATAGGGTAAAAACTGATAGGGTTTTTCCAACCATAACTCTATTATCAAGTCCTTCACAATATGATTTAAAACTACTTAGAAAAATGAAAAATGTTTTATTTCCAAATTAATTCATCTCATTATAATACTGATGCATTGAGGGGGTTGTATTAATTGTTCCTCAACCTGTATAGTTCATGTTCGAATAATTATGCTTATATTGAATAATTGATTTAATTAATGAACAATTTGAATTATAAATTATATGTATTGGGAAAATAATATGGATTTATTAATGTTTACCTATATAATAAAATAATTGTTGAATTAATTATCACATGTAAAAATTGTATACATTTTATCTAATGGAAATATCTATGATAAATGATATATAGAGTTATGGTAAATTTAATGTTCAATGAGCATAGGAAAGTGTATATTTCAAGGGGACTACAAAAATGAATCAAGAAATTTAATTTCAATACTCTACTTAGATAAATAAATAATAAACCATTTATAGGATTAATAATTATGGAAACAATAAAATATATCCCAAGTAGAGTAAAATGAAGGGTTTTTTTCATTGATGAATGGAAAACAATAAAAATGATCTTTTTAAAACCATTATTTAGAAAAATATCCATTTTATTTTGAAAACACTTTTGAAAACACTTTTCTTTTAAAATTACCTTTAAAAAATCATTAAAAGTAACATTTTAAACTTATAAATGAATCTTCTAACAAATTATGGTGGGTAAATCTGTACATGTTGTAAAAGGTAAAATTTACATACCTTTTGCACAGATAAAAGCTTCTTGTTTGGAAAGAGAAATAAGATTCCATTAAAAACATTTGTAAAATAAAAAATTGGAAAAAGTATTTATTCAATCATTTTGAAAAGACTAAAAAAATTCTTATTTTTTAATAAAACGTGGTTTTTAGAGAAATTTGATTTCTAACTAAATAGATAAATGAAGTCATGTTTTCATAAAAACATTTTACAAAACTATTTGAGTACCAAATAGTGAAAAATATTATATTACATAAAAAAGGTCTTGAATAGCCATATAATAGTAAAATTAAATTGTTTATTATTCAATTCTCATATAAATTCATTTAATTGAATTTCAAGAATACGCAATCTCAATAATAATGAGGTCATGAAAAAAACCATGAAAACCCCATAGTGTTTAAGTGAGACTCAACCAATTAATTGATTATGTATATCATATATAAATGCACTTAACTTTAGTTTAAATACATAAATATATGGTCACATTCATTATACATATAAATATAGAATATTAAAGACAATGAGGACTTAATATAATCCAATGAAAAGGAATTGGGTTCTGATAATTCTTCACCACTTCGTTAACATTAAGTATAAATCCCCTTAGATGGTGTAATTAAAAATAAAAATATCATTAATAAAGAATGAATAATTATATTAAATTTCTAAGTGGATATATTTGAACTATATATAATAAATTATGTGTACAATAATAAATAATGCCTCAATGAATGGAAATTGAGACAAAGAACATTACCTTTCATTTCCTTTCGGGTGAACATCATTTAAAATCATGTATTATAGCTTTAATAATGTTATTAAATTTAATAGAACAATAATAACATTTATAATATATATATATATATATATGTATATGATATTATTATAATATCTTAATATCCATTTTTTAATAATTTTTCTTTATTTACAATATTTTGGGTGTTATTTGTAATAATTTTGTAGTATGTTTTGACGTTTTAATTTTTCTTTTCTTATGTATGTCATGATTTCATTATCTCAAATAGGTCAATAAGGATTTAAATATCATATATATTCATGATATCTGTATTTACAATTTTACATTAAAGTTGGAGATAGGAAATGGTATGCATCGTTTATGGAGACAGTAGGTCATACGTATGCATGAATGTTGCATCAATTTTTTTATCATTTTTAAAAGAAATAAAATAAAATATAGATTTATATTTATATATATTTATGTATAATATAAATACAATACCATATTTATGTCAAATATTTCACATCGGTTTATTAAAATAATCATTTATACATTCTGTGTATAGTGTGAATGATTCACTTTTCTTTGAGTAGGTGGTAGTCCTCATGTCCACAAATGTTGTTTATGTATTCAAAAAAATGGAATTCATGGATTTATATGTTATATAATAAATTCCAAAATCTTAAATACATTTTAAATACTATATATATCATATATAAAGTATAAATCCATCCTTATTTCCAAACATTAATGGTTGTAAATGGAATAATGAATGACATTGGTTGGCGAGGCAGTAGTCTATCATACACACAAAAAATGATTGTGTATCCCATTTTGATGGATTTGTGTGATAGTATAGTTAAACCTATTAGCATAAAATCATATTATTACATTTAATATAATAATGTTATTATAAAATCATTATGTAAAAAATTTAAGGGGATTAGAATTAAATGAAACAAAAGTGATCATTGACATGTGTTACCTCTTATTCAGGTAACTCCTTTTAGTTTATACTAAAAAAAACTTGGTCAGATTTTTGAAAAAAGTGAGGATTATAGGATTAGGGATGGGATTTAGGTAGAATATTTTTTCAGATTTTTTAAAATCCAAATGGCTTCAGATGTGTGAATAAGTTGGAGGGGTGAGAAAGTTTTTATAGTGTATGAGGAGTTTCATTCTTGTAAATTTCTTAAAGAGTGAATTACACCCACATTTTTACTATTTCATCTATCCCAAATAATGATAAAAATAGATAAAATGGATGTTATGGTAGAAATATGTCCATAAAATTTAATTTTTAAAAGTTTTTATGTCATTTCTTCCCTTGAGTTTTAGGTTTATTCCCTTGTTGAGCTTAAATTTACCTTAATTGATATAATTAATTTTAATTACATTCACTGATACTTTGAGGATAAAACATATTTAAAATTATTTTAAATTAAATATATTAACATTAAAAATATTTAATCTATTTTTTCAAATTCTAATCACATAAGTGGAATAAATAATTTTAAAACCAATCCCATAGACGAAACAACAAAGCGGGTTTTCAAAAAAATGTTCAAAATATTTAATTGTTTTTATATCAAATTTCTATATAAAATTGATTAAAATGAAATAAATTGGACTAATTTATTTATAATGGAACTAATTAAACTTTAAAACAAAGTTAATGTATAATTTAACACTATAAATTATTTACATGAAAAAGATGTTTTAAATTAAAAATCATAATTTTTCATAATTAATCAAAAAATGAAACATCTCAAAAAAATCACCCTAAGATATTTTTTTAAAATTTCAAAAATAAATTTTATTTTTAAAAATAACTTTTATAAAGTATCTAAAAATTGAATTTAAAATAGTTTATCAATTAAAATATGGTAAATCACCCACTAGAATACTACAATCTCTAAGCATAAAACAACATTTATTCCTATCTCATGCTTATCAAATCTATTAGAAGAATATCAAAAATATTTTATTGAATGTATAATATATATATTTCATTAATATCATACACTAATTATATTTAATTTTATTTATTATTATAAAACAACTTTGTGATCATAAAATCATTTCCTTTATATTCAATTTATTTTTCTATTCATTTCTAATTAATTTGTAACCAATGAATTTATTTTATATTTTTATAATAACATATTTTAATAAATTAGTTAATATTATTCATAACCACTAATTTAGAAAAAATATTATATCCTATTAAATTAAATAATAATGTTCTAATAATATATTGTTGTTCTGTAAAACATGGTCTTACATGTAATGAAAGCTATCGAAAAAACTCATTATTTTGTGTGATGAATGCTAACTCATTATAGAGTGAATTAAAATCTATATAATATGTTAAAATTAATTAAAAAAATTAATATACAGTAAACACTTTATATTTTATAATAATTTCTATGTTTGGTGTTGTATTTCATATAGCCTTTAAAATAAAATTTACTCTTAAAAAAATTGGGTGTTACACCCTAATCATGTTAATGATTTTTTATTATCATATAATTTCTCAATACTTTTTAAATATGAATATTTTATCTTCATATCATCAATTAAGGTTTATGATGTAAAATATAACCATTAAAATCTTTCTTACCAGTTATTATTGCAATAATTTCATAGCTATTCTATTAGGACAAAAAAAATTCCCTAATTATCTTAATGGGTTTGATGAGTAGTTTCTTTATTAAGTATATCAATAAATTTTTCATACTCTTTATAGAAAACTGTCACATATTTTTCATGAGTAATGAAGACAATGGAGATAATTTTAGTATTATTTTAATGACCTCATAAAAGAACATCTTTAATTCTATGTTCAGTAGTTGTGAATATTTTATATAAAAATTATCTTTTTTACATTGTGAAATTATAATTGAATGTATATATGTGAATCCATCAAATATAGAGTACATTAAAGAATACCATAGGAAAATATTCATAATATATGTCAACAATTTCCTTGGATTGGTTTGATACTATAAAAACATTATGTTTGTTTCTTTTGATTATAAAATATAATTACCATGTTAACTCTGAAGGAACTAAATTTACTATGGACATATAAATGTTAAAGTGACATTGAAGAACTTAAGAAGTTGTTGGTTATAATACTTGTACTAACACAACTCTGTAGTGAATAATTTTTGTATATATATTATTTCTTATAATACAGTCTTGGGATGTATCATTATACAAAAATAAATGGTCATAACTTACTCTTCATGTTAATTAAATAAACACGAGAATAACTACCTGATGCATAATCTAGAGATAATAGTGTTAATTTTTGAATTAAATATTTAGTGTAATTATCTATATAAATATGAGTGGGATATATATAATTATTATAAGATTATAAATTTTATATTCACACATAACGAGTTGAACATATGACAAAGGATATGGCTAGAGTTGATCAAGGAGTGTTAATGCTCAATAAAATACCATTTAGGGGAGTAAAACATGGTAGTTGATTATGTTATTAGAAAAATATTATTCTACCTTATCCACAAAGAAGATTTAAAAGAAAAAAAATAATTATATATAGAAATTAAAATAATAATAGATTGGAAAAAGTACTACCTTTCCCAAATGAATTCTCTAATATCAATCGATGTAATGATCAATTAGGAACGGAAGGATGATATGTAGATATATAATAATGTGGGAAATATTTTGGATTCAAACATTAAAAAGATAGAGTTATATGATTTATAATGAGAATATGTTCCCCATCCATGCCAGAGATGAATAATGAGCTTTTCGATGATGTGTATTGGTCATAATTTTCTATTTACCCATGAAGTAGAGAGATGTGTAGAGATATCAATAAGAACATATGGTGATAAAAAAGTAATAAGGGGATTTTAGAGTATATATCTTGATTTTTAGTGTACAAAAAAAAAGGATACACATCAAAAGCCTAAGTGGATAATGAAATAATTACCTATACCAGTGAGGAAATTGGTGAACATAACTATATATTTCATCATTGTCATTTCCAAAACATATAAAAGAAAATATTTCATATGGGTTGTGTGGGATTGGTTTAAAATTTTGGCATGATTAATTTCCATTTTGAGTTAATTTCTCACTCTATCAACTTACAATGATATAAATAAATGAATTTATAATGTTTTATAGAGTACCACTTTCAACTTTATCTTATCGAGACCCAAAGTTCATATAAAATATTTGGAATTATTAAATAATAATTAGATATAAATATGAAATTTATAATGACATATCATACTCAAACTTAGGGCCATTATAAAATGTCCTTTCAAAATTTATAATATATGATAATACCATACTCAAATAATTTGAAATTATGCTGAGATAAACATTTCCCCTTTTGAGTTATAATATAATAAAAACTTCCTCTCATGAATCCAAAGGGGGCTATATAGGATCTATATGAAAATAGTTACAGAAAAATAACATGTTTGGATTAAATTAGATAGATAATTTTATTAGGACCGGATATTTCCAAATAAATGAAAAAGTATTTTTAAACAATTGAACTATATGTTAAAGAAAAAAAGTCTACAGAATAACTATAATGATGATATTTGATGAGATACGGTATTCATGATTATTGAAAAAGTATTCGTCAAAATATCACCTTATAAGAGGGTTATGATATTTTAGGATAAATACATATATATTTCCTATATAAATTAGTTTCTGTGAGAATAATGATATTTTAGGGACTTTAATTTATAACATAAAACATCCCCACCAAACCTCTTAAAAGTGCATAATGTGTTTCATTTTTCACTATTGTAGTAGTATATATGATATCCATCACATATATTTAATGAATTCATTAAACAAATAAGTCTGTATCTATCTTAAAAGTAACAACTAATGGATATCTTACTTCATATATATAAATTACTATAAAATGATACCACTCATCTGGTCAATTTCTTATGGAAAAATCATAATATTGATGAAGAAATATGAGAACCTAAAGATGTAATAAGAAAAACATACCCACATTAGTTATCATCAAATTAATGTAAATTTGATGTAATTTTATTAAGGGGGTGTAAAACCTTATATTTTTAAGGTTAAATTCACTTTTTTATGGACTTTCATATACAAAACACCTAACGAGAATGAACAGAACCATATTCTATTATAATTAAACATTAAAATATAAAATTCAATACATTATAAGGTAGAAAAATGAATCATAAATTGGAAAATTACAAAATTATTAAAACCAAAAGTATATAGAATCACAATAAGATTCAAATAATAATCATCACGATCTATAATTACATTTAGACCACTGATTATTACTATGAAAAATAATTAAAATCATTATAAATGTGATTAAAATCATGATAATGAAATGAGGGAATAAGGTGAATGATTTTAACAAATTATGCATGGAAATATGTAGGAATTGAAGGAGAAATATGGTTATTATTAAGTCATTGGAAATATATAATCATTGGGAATATATGATCAATAATAATATACATTAATTGGATATAATAATGAGTAAGGATATATATTATATGGCCAGTGAAAATAAATTTGATATTCAATAAAAATAGTCTTGATATGTGTAATGGTTAAAACCTTCCCAACATGTCACATTGTGTGAACCTCGTGGTGGAGGTGTCTTAGAGAGTCTAAGGGAGTTGGAGAGAATGGTTTGAAATAGAATCTTTGAAACATAGATAGAAAGGGTTATTTGGCATGGACCCCAACACTCCACCATGGTAGAGTGGTAGTTGGGGCATGAAGAATATAGTTGTTCTGTAATTGATTATGGTGGAGTATACAGTGCAATTGTTAAAATAAATATAGTTGTGGAAATGAGGGATACTCTGGATTGGAGGTGATTTCATACCTAAGTGGATACAATGTGGGGTTTTCATATATGGCGTGCAGTTTGGTGGAAGGTTTTTAGTAGTTCTTACATTTTTAGCATTATTTCTCCATGGTGGTAAGCAATAGTGTATCCCTTTCCAAGGCCATTTCTTTCTATTGAATTGATCACCTGGATGAATCGTGGTATTATCTCTAGTTTTTCAGATCAATGGCATGGAGGTAGTTGTGTTTTTCAAAGGTATATATGACCATCTAGGATGTCCCGTGAACTATACCCTTTGTGTCATAGCCTTCCCTTTTTAGTGATTCTGTAGTATGGTGTAGAGGTCAGTATAGTGGTCTTATATTTTTAAAAACCCATAATAATTCTAAAATTCTCTTAAATCCCCTCACTATATTTACTTTATTATCAGCTCTTGGGAGACCCAAGTGTGTCCCAAGGAGTCCTTTAACCGATTTTCAATTTCTTTTGACCCCAACCTTGGGGGATCGATCCTCAATGTTTTAATGTAAGTTTCCTTCTTTCCATTATTGGGTTTTTACCCTGTTATTTATCTAGGGAAGGCTATTATCAGGTAAAACTAGTGGTTTTGTTATGAATTAGCCTATGAATTATGTGTGATTTTTTATTCTTGGTAGATCCCAGTGTTCATACCCTGTTGTGGTGTGGTGGTTGTGTACCTCTCAACTCAAATTTGTGTGTAGGTGTAGAAGTCTCAATTTGTTGTAGGGGATCCTTTTTCTCTCATCTAATTGTATCATGTAGGAGGGTATGATATTTTTTATCCTTGGTAAGATGGTATAAATTTTATTAATGAATATAAAAAAATGGTTTAATTGAAATTGAAGTGGATGGGAAATGAAACACATGTTTTTATTAATTTTTATATTTTTTGTATTAAATTTTATGATCTTGATTCCTGGAAAAAATCATGGATATTAAGAAACTTTTTTTGTGCTCAGATAAATTTTCTATGGAACCCTTGTTTGTGTGATTTTTTTTCTCACCTTGAATAAATGGATTATTACTTACATTATTCTAAATGATTGGTTGCACATGGAATTTTGGATTTTTTGAGAATTACTTTGAATTAAAAAAATAGAAAGTGATAAAAATACATTACTTAATATATAATTAAATGAGTGTAAAGTTGTTGAGATATGTAAGTTGTGATGTCAAAGTAGTGATGAGGAAGTCATTGTGATTTGTGGCAGTGGTGATGTAGGACTTATTGGAATGAGAAAATGTATTGTTTATGTGTTGTGGTTGTATTTGATTAGTTTCCCTATAGTGATAGAATAACTTGTAAATAATCAAACTTATGTGGTGATGGGTTGAAATGTAATGAGAAAAATGATTAATATAATATTGATTTAAAGTGAAGAGTGTGACTTAAACATCTATTGTTAAATAAATGATCTTGAAATTTAGAATGAATTGGTTGTATTAAAGAAATTAGTTTGAAATGGGAAATTTGGAAAGTTGATTAATTTAAAAAGTAATTTGGAATATGTCATGTGTATTATGGAATTTTGGGGTGGTATTTTTAACTTAATGGGGTCATTGAATCTGGTGGAGGTTGTGGCCTAATTTCGTGATGTTGTGAGTCGAGATGAAACTCTTGTTATGAACCCATATGTTGTGATTGGTTTATATATATATATATATATATATATATATTATTTCCTTCTAATTTATATATGCACCCCACCAATGTAGAGAACCAAGTTATGGAAAACAAATGTTTTGGGGGTGTTTTACCAACATCTCAGTGGTGAGGATTGATAACTAGATACTTGATCTTCCTTATACCCTATTCTAGGTGATATTTATATGAACGGGTTGTGATGGATATAAGTAAAAGGTTCACTATTTTTATTTTTTGATGATATGATGATATAGAATATATTTGGGATTGTCCATGGTAAAAGGAGGGATTTATATTTATCTATTTCATTTTCATGATACCCTACTACTCATTTTTTGTGGTGGTGGTGTGATGTTATGTATCATGTGTCTAGGGGAGGTATGTGACATCATGTGATGGCCCAGGTGTCTGTTAGTGATATTTTATGTGATAGCCCATGTTTTTGTGGGAAGTTTGTCATATAGGGTAGGTGGGAGAGAAAATACAAATGTTATTGGGGTGAGAGTATAAAATCAGTCGTAAAGAAGTGAAAGGTATCGTTATTTGATATGATTCATATTATGTGACTATTATTGGATGCATTATTTGGTGAGTGTGTCATGGTGAATATGGAATTGGTTAGTTTTCCATTTTAGGTGTTATTGATTCTATTATTCGATCACTAAATCATTAGTATACTCTTTTCGCATGTTTTTAGGGTCTTTGGTTATGATCTTACTAAGTATACTTATATTCTAACCCTATATGTATAAAAACTATTTTTAAAAGTTTCTAGGAGAACATTGGGGACCATGATGGACATCACTATATCAGACTCTGGGGATATTGTTTTGTCTCTTCCTGATATCTCTATTTTTTAAACATATTTTGATGGGTTTTAGATATGAATTCATTTAATATTAATTCATTTAGTATAATATTTTTTATTAATTTTAATTTTTTGAAAATTCTTATAATTGATTGTGATTTGGATAAATACAAAGGAAAACCTGGAAATTAAGGAACAAAACAACATAAAACATGACTCCAGATTTTGAGGAATGCGGCTTCATAGGATTAAAATGATGTAATGCAGAATAATGAAGATTTCGGCTAGTAGATGTTGTTACTTGTCATTACATGTTGTTTACTAGTGGTTCACAACATTCCTAAGTCATGAATTCAATCCATGAACAATCCATGAGGCCAGTAAAGGAAAAATCAAGTACATTCAATGAATTTTCAGTACACGTCGTGATTCCTGTCAAAATAGCTGAGTGAGAAATCTGTAGGAAATCCACACAGAAGAAGAGTTGGAGGCCAGTACATGACCTGAACACTTGGTACATGACATGTAGGTATTCAAACATCATAAATCAGCTAGATATATGCAAAGAATGTGGGAGATCCAATACCTATGGAGATCCACATGGATCAACAGTACACGACGTGTACCCCCATT
Source organism: Viscum album (assembly GCA_963277665.1). Classification (NCBI taxonomy): domain Eukaryota; kingdom Viridiplantae; phylum Streptophyta; class Magnoliopsida; order Santalales; family Viscaceae; genus Viscum; species Viscum album. Next base: position 715,939,151 of record OY728138.1, on the reverse strand, counting down.
AAACATCATGCTGAAATTATTCTATATTTACAAGGTAGTGATAATGAATTTGAAAACAATTTTGTATGGGTTTCTTATCTATTTTTATTCCCCTTTAAGTTCTTTATCCCCTTTTCTCTTTCAAATCTAAATTTCTTCATATTTTTCATTTTTAAATCAATTTAATATCTTTGGATCTATTTTTCGTCAAGGCATTCAAGTTTACATTGAGTCTATTCTCATCATTCTTCATCAATTTCCACAAAATGTGTTCATATCCAATTATGTTTTTTATTTCATGTAATAATTTTAACTTTTTCATGATTGATCTATCAGAATTCCAATTGCATGATTTTTTTCAATTCTATTCATGAACCCCTGCATGTGTTTAATTCAATTTTTCCAAAAAACATGTCAATAATGATTTCTTTTGTTTAATTAATTGTATCTCCACTAGTTATTATTAGCTAAACCTAATAGGGGTATAGATAATAATTATATGTATCTTCATACATAATTAATATTTGATTCTAATATTGGAAACCCTATGGTATTAATATTCAGGATAAGCACAGAGATTCCACCCCATTTGTGTGAACGTTCTTGATCATGGGATATTCAATCAAAGGGTTATGTCCTGAATGATGTATACTAGGATATGATCACTATGATAAAACAATTTCTTCCAAAGAAGATAAACATAATGCACCTATACTATTACTATATTCTAATCACGGAATAATAACTTCTAAGGTAGAACTAGGTGACCTGACCAATGTCATCTTGAGACCACCACTTTCTTCATATCCTAAACCTCATGACCCTACCATGATTAGAATTAAAGACTATCCTTTACCTAGAATGTCAAAATTGATCCCAACCCCTCTTTAATTACTTCAATTCACTCCCAACTAGAGATTAAGTAAAGTTCCCAAATACCAAGATTTCTTGAAAGGAATCCTCTTAGGGTCTAAAACCAATGACCCCCTTCAAAATAGATTCCTTCTCATGGGTTGGTCCCCTCACTTCCATTATACTATGATTTAGTAGTTAGTAAGGTTTTGGAGACATAAATTCTAATTTTAGCACCACCCATATGATACTAATGATGCATACAGGTGCATTTCAAATTTCAGCATTGTTACTTGGGAGCAGCAGATCATTATAGAAAACTCAAGACTAATTATTCAGGTCAAATAATTCTCATACCCCATTTCAATTTACTAATTTTATATTAGTTAAATAATTTTTTAGTCCTTTTTTTATTATTATCATATATTACAATTTTTGGTAGTTTTTTTGGTGTGTAGGATGAGTTTTTAGATGACCCCATATTATTTTGAACCACCATCAGAGAACATTGAATATATAGGGTATCCAACTACATGGTAAGAATTGAATTAAAAAGGTTTTAAACAATAGAACGATGGTCATAATGATTCATATTTTAATATTTATGATGAATTCCAACTTTTATAGTCAAATGACACCTACTATCAGCCCAATGAAAGAGCTCCTAACTACAAAAGCAATTGTTGTGCTGAGCAGTGAACTCATGAAATCTTATACTTTTAATAAAATCAAGAGATGTTTCCTGAAGAATGACTATCTTGATTTTTCACCCATGGTATTTATTTGATGGATAGTGGGATAGAAACTAATGGGAAAAACTTTGCAAGAAGAATGAATTGACAACTCACCTTTCCCAAATCATTAGTAATTTTAATTATTGCCTACCAATGGTTTCTATTGCAGGTATAGGTGCCTTTGAAGATGATAAATGTCAAGAAGTAGAAGAATTCAATGTTTTTAAAATAAAAAGAACTCAATATCATTAATTTCAAGAAATCCATTCCTTCCAACAACCTATGGATCAGAACTCAGTTGACAGACTACCCACATTGCTCAAAAAATTCATTATTGTTTTGGATAAGCAAATAGATGATCATAATGTGAAACTCATTGATCAAGGAGAATTTATTACTCTTCTATCTCAATTAAATTAAAATTAAAATTCAATTTTGAATAATCTACCCTTATATTATAATACAATGATTGATTAATATAAAGAAGATGGTGATGAAGAGGAAGTTGAGGACGTTTAAATTATTGAAGATACAGATAGATAAAATACAGAGGAGATTATCATGGAATAATTCTTGGATAATGATGATGTGTTTTAAAAAGACCTGCCTCTATATTTAGAATAAGTATTAGAACCAAAGGAATCCCATCTGCGAATTCAAATCAGACCAATAAGAAAAAAGTGAACTCATTTTACAACTACTCAAAGAAGAGAAATAAGAAGTGGTAAAGGAGGATGATTAGGAGGTCAAGGGGGTCTAATATAGAGAATTTATACTATTAGAATAATTATTAATTGAAGAGTAAAATGATAAAACATCCATCAACCTCCTGAGTATTCTTAATACTGAAGATAAATCAGACTCCCTTAAACAATTTTGAGAATAAGAGAAGAACAATAATTATATAACTCAATAATATATTGAAAAATGTAAACCAGAAGAAGAAAATAAAGAATTAGTAGTGGAGATACCAAACAAAAAATTCTAGTAAAATTTAGATTTCTTATTACATTCATCATATCTGTCCACATATTTTATCCCACAGCTAGATATGAGGAACCAATGAAGGAATAAGTGAAAGAATACCCTATATGAATAATAGAGTCATATGTTGGAAAATCAAAGATGGTTAGATTTATACAATTTTACAATTATCTAACTAAGGTAAAAGGTTGATTTGAATGACCATAAAAAAGGAAAGCTACTAAGAGTCAAATAAAATTTTAAAATTTATTTCTAGGACATATATTTATTATATTTTATCTTTTCAAACAAATCTTCACATGGTTGTCTTCTGTACCTACTTGATACAAATATTGTGAATTTTCAATGGCCTATAATTTCATTGTTTATTGTAATATTGTAGTTCCTTGGAAGGAAAAATCAAGAACTAATATAAGAAGCTGAAACCATGACAAATACACACTCTGTAATAATATTACATGTCAGGAACTAGCCATACAGAACATAAGAAACTCATTTAAAATCATTAATGGAAGGGGAGTAATGTTTCTAAATGTTTATATCTTTTCTCCCCCTAGATTTTTTATGCCATGTGATTTGAAAAAAAATTATTTCTTGAATGGAATTGAATCAGATTCACCCAAAAAATGATTGATTTTTTGTCTTAGACTCACTAATCTAGGAGACATCATCACTGATGGAAAATATTTCAACACATTAGAAAATTTTAAATATGATTCCATAAATGAAAAATATATCAATGGAAATTTTAAAAGTGAATTTATAACATTATTTTGGAATTTCATGAAAAATATTACAGATAGGATTTTCATTGATGATGTTGATTCCTAGAAGAATACATTGATTAAAATGGTTATTGATTTTCATTTAATAACCCAAATGACTCATATTATTTTCCTATTTCTAAAATCATGTTGGACCTAATATTTTCTATTTTCAATGATTATTTATTGAGTGAACTTGGGGCATGTAAACTGACTATAAATTGCATTTTTATCTTGTTAAATATATTAATGTACAAATTAACTTTTGAAATGATTGATTCATTTTATTAATGATCCATTTTATCCTGATACCCACCTACACATTTATCCTTCTTTATCTTGTAGAAACCATGGATTAACCTATTAGGATTAATACATGTTGCAAACCATTATTTACTTTCCTACCCAGCCCTTTGTTTGTTACATTATATTCAATTGAATGGGTGTGGGGGAGGGGTTTCATATGGTGGATATAGGATGTGATATCTTAATAGGATATTTCAGGGTGTTTCCATGAGATTTTTAGGATGGTTCCTATTTAAATTTATGATATTCCATTGTATATCTCTCTTGTTGTAAAAAAATGTACAGATAGAAAAAAAAGGTTGTTTCATGAGTAGTTCAAAAATCACCATTATCAGACCGATGATCTCAAAATCATATGTGGTCAGATGGTGGGTGTGAGTCTTATCCTAGGGAATATTTTGAAAATAATAATATGAAAAAATGGGTTTTGGATTGAGAGAATCAAAAATAAAATTTTTTGGCCCAATTATTTTTATTATATATAGTTAAGTGGTGGATGTGAGGTTTATTCTAATCCTGAATTTCAAAAAATAAGAATAAAAATAAAAATGAAAACTAAGAGAGTATTATTTTTCATTATGATTACTTTTTTTGTGAACCTTCACGGAATTATTTGGGGGGGTGTGAGATTAAATTACAATTTTTGAAGAGCATTTCATTGATAATTTATTTTGAATATCAGGAATTGTACATTAGAGTTTAGCCTCCTCTTTAACCCTTACTTGATTTTCATCATTTTACCTACCTACCATCAGCCACAGAGTAATATTATACTTATTTAAAATCCCTCATGATTAATTGTTATATTTTTCTTCAGAGGGTGGAGAGAGGATAATCAACACAAACCCACGGTTAGGAACATGTACATGAGGTATGATCATAAATCCATTAAATTATTACCTTGAGGGATGAGAGGAAAAATTAATGGTGAGGTAAATCATAAATTGAATGGGTGTTGGTGAAATGTAGAAAATCTATGTGTGAAAATGTTGAAATATCATGAATTTCACATTTTAAATGAAGCATGTTTTGGGGATTCTTGATTGGGTAGGATTTGTGCTTAAAAAATATTCAGTTATAACAAGTTTTAATGTGCATCATAATTTGAAAATTACCTTGTTGATGTGTAGATCCATGGTGATTTGATGTTGAGGTTTTTCTTGAGGATGAGAAAAGATTTGAGTGTGGGGGGTATTTGATATCCCTATTATGTATACATATTTTGATGGGGTTTTAGATGTGAATACATTTAATATTAATTAATTTAATATAATATTTTTTTCTTGATATTAATTGTTTGCAAATTATTATACAAGATTTTCATTTGGAGATATATAAAGTAATACATAGAAATTGAGGAAAAAAACAACATGTGGTGTGGCATCAAATTTTGAGTAATAAGGCTTCACATGATTCAAAGGATAAAATGATGAAAAATATAGATTTTGGCCAGTACACATCGTGAATTTTTTGCACACGCCATGTACTGGTGGTTCAAAGTATTCCCAAGTCGTGATGCCAATTTTTGATCAATTCATGAGGCCATCAAAGAAAAAAATCCAATATGCATCGTGATACTAGTAAAAATATTTGGGCATGAAATATTCTTTTATTCCACATGGAGGAAGATTTGTAGGCCAGTACATGTCTTTAACACTCGGTACACAATGTGTAGGTAGTCAAACTTCATAAATCATCCAGATATGCATGAGGCACATAGAAGATACAAAATCCAGGAATATCCACATCGATCAAAGGTACACGACATGTACCTCTAATACACATCAGGAAAAAAATTTCCAATATATACAAGGTAGCAGTAAATAATTTGACTATAATTCTAGATATGATTATACTATATTTTTATTCCCCTTCAAGTTCCCTCACCCATTTTCCATTTAAACTCTAAATTTCACCATGTTTTTTATTTTTAAATCAATTCAAGAGTCATGGATGCATTTTTATTGAACGCCTTTAAGTCTCTATTGCAATAATTCCCATTGTTCTTTATTGATTTTCATAAAATGTGTTAATATCCAATTCCACTTCTGATTCCAATTAACCTTTTTAATGACGTCATGATTGATCTATCACATATCCAATTTCATTCTTCTTTCCATTCTATTCCTGAACCCCTACATGTGTAAAATTCAATTAATTTCAAATAGCATGTCATGAATTATTTAATCTATTTATTCAATTGCATATCCACCCAATATGAGTAGATAAACCTCTTAGGGGTAGTGTTCAAAAGTATATGTATCTGCATATATAATAAATCCTTAATTATAATATTGGAAACCTGAAGGGATTATTAATAAAGTTAAGCACTTATAGCTTACCCCATTTTTGTGAATGTCCCTAATCACAAGATATTCATGAAAAGGACCTTGTCCTGATTGAAGTAGACTAGGCTACAATCACTTGCCTAGGAAATTTTCTTCCAAAGATGTTAAATGTAATTCAACTAGGCTGTCACTATCTCCCGATCACGAAATAGTCACTTCCTTGGTATAACTAGGTGATAGAACCAAAGTCAGCTAGAAACCACCACTTTATTTATTTCATAATACTTAGCACCCTGTCTTGATTAGAATTAAAGATTATCCTTTACACAGATACTTGTAATTGATCCCAACCCCACTTTAATTACATAAAGAAACTCATAATTATTGATCAAGTAAAACTCCCAAACACCAATATTTCTTGAAAGGACTCCCCTCAGGGTCAAAAACATGTGCGCCCCATTTGAAATAGCTTCCTCTTCAGGGGTTTGACCCTGCACTTCCATTATACTATGCTTTTTTAGATATTAATGTTTAGGACAAATAAATTATAATTTTACTACCGCCTGTATAAAACCAATGATGCATGTGGGAATGTTTCACTAATTTAGGACTTTTTTGTTATTTTATTTTGGTACTTTATTTTGGATATTAATATATTTTTTACATTATACATGCATTATGGGATGGGTTTTTGTTTAATTTTATATATTATATGATAGAGATGATTTTTAATTGATTTTCCTGTCTCTCAATACTATTTTTAGGGGTTAATTTATTCCATTTATGATATTTTTATAACATAAGTTCTTATCTCCAACCTAGGGCCTATAGGAGGCAAAATTTAGGGGGTCATTATCTCACTTCCATCATTATCAACTACAGAGGGTTACCTTTTGAGGGAATAGTTCATGAAAATACGTGATCATTTTAGATATAGTCATTGATATAGTTGGTATAAATAGAAGTAATCATATTGTGAAATCTATATAAAAAGGTATAAGTTATGAAATCATGTAGTAGAAGTATTCTATATAAGGCTCATTTTATTGAGGATGAAAAAAATATTGTTTCACTATGTTTTTTCAGTGACCAAGTACAAACTAAACTTTAACAAGTATGAATTGTGAGAAATTATCTATTAGAAAACATCAAGTTTATTAAAGTTCACTACAGGATCCATTCTAGCTGAATCATAATCCAAAACTACAACCATTTCTTATATCACACTTTAGGCCTATGTAAAGGTCTTGAGTTGTCATAAAAGTAATATTTAGGGTATTATCAAGAGGTCATCAATAATGTAATAAAAAATATTTTAAAAACACTTATTTTTATTATTATTAATATTATATATATTTTAATAAATGTTGTATTATATTAATTTATTACTTTAAAAATGATATTTTATGTTCAAAAAATTTAAATAATTATTTTAATGAAAATGGATTAATAAAATTCAATGAATGATTTGTAGATAAATTAGTTTTAAAAAAATTATAAATTATATAATAAAATGTTAAAAAAGAATATTTTTTATAGGATTATTTTTCATAGTGTTTTTTATATTTATCTTATTAAATGAAATTGATAACTATTAAAGAATGATTTTAATGGGATAGATTTTCAATATATAAAAAAAACTAAATTAACAATAATATAATTATTATTAATGGGTATGAAATAAGAATAAACTCATACAATGTTTAAAAACATATTTTTCAAAAAAAATACTTTTCATCCATTAAATTTTATTATTTCAAAAAAAATTAATAATTTTTTAAAATTAAATTTAATAAACTTTATTTCATATTTATAATAAGATTTTATAAAATAAGTTAATATGTGTAATTTTTTTTGAAAAAAAAATTCACCGATGTAAATGTGTGTTACCCTAGTAGTGGGTAAAATAAGGGAAAATTGTAAATATCAAAACTAATGACATGAAATATCATTAAAAATTTTCTCAAAATTATGTGGATGAGGTATATCTCAACCCATATCTATTATTTTCCATTTTGGAACACTTTCCTTGTCAAATTCCATTTCTAACACACCAAAAATTTGGTATTTATAAATATGCCACCAAAACTAACTTATAAATTGGCCTCTCCTTGACCAACATTAGACAACACCTTTAATTTGGTTTCTTATCAAATAATTGAACCATGAATCTCTCTAAAATTAATATCCCTTTTTTGGAAGCCCTTTGTCTCAAGAATTATCCCAAAATCCTTTAAAACCAAATAAGGTTTCCAAAGGAGATGAATTTACTACATAGTATGTAACGATGTCATTTTTCTATTATCGATTTATCTTATACATGAAAATATTATTTAATAATCTTAAAAACATTAATAAAAATTTATTGAAATCATTTTTCTTTATAAATGTTATATTATAATTATACAACCACATGTTCTTACTCATTCAGTTGTTATAACATATTTTAATTTGGGTCGGTTTTACCGCCTATATTAACCATGTATTAACATTTTCCTCATGAATGATTAAAAAACATTAATTATGGTAATATGTGGTAATAATGATGAATTTTAGATGTGTTTATAATTATATAATGGAAATATATATAACAATATTAATTAATAAAATCAATTTGTTATTGATTCAAAATATATAAAGTAGAGGATAAGTTTTAATAATTCATTTCAATCCATCATCGTAACATCAATAAAAAATCATGGATATTTATAGTTAAATAAAACACTTTCATACGAAATACATACATAATATACAGTTGATGAACACCTGGAAAATAAGTAAGGATTAAAGTCACTCAACTCAAGAAAGCGTGGAAGAAATGATATAATTGACACCCAATAGTTAATTTTAAAAATTGATGATTAATAAATGGGTGATAATAAAATATAAATAGATGGCACTAAGATTAATAAATATAAATAAATTTATATTATATATTAATAATAAACAAACATTTAGTATATATGATGTTAGATAATTTCCGATCAAGTAGGAATTTTATGAAAGGGTTTTTGATCAATCAATTTACTGTCATTGATTCATACTCATTATTATTTAAATATATTAGTAAATATTTGATATGTTATTACCTTTAAATAACTAAAATTTTATATTCTATTTATTTATATTGTTATTAAACCATATTATGATAGTCATTCTTTTATTTATTCTTACATCATAAAAATATGATGATGGAAATAATGATTTTTTTCTATTTTTTGTATATTTTTCCATATCCATATTATTTCCTAAAATGAACCAATCATTTTTATATTTAATAGAAAAATAAGTATTATATTATTTAACTATTCTATTTTTCTTAAAACCATAATCAAAAATATTTTTTATATCTCTTTTATCAATTTGAGGTACCTTAAAAGGTATTTTTTCAACATCAATGCATTTTATATCTTATACTATATATTTCATCTTATTTTCCTTAATTTAATTTAAAGATTAAATTATTATGAATTTTATTATTAAAATTTGTTTTTAAATTCTTTATACCTTTTGTAAAAAAAATTATAGTGATTTATATCATATATTTTATGATAACTTCACTGAAACATATAGAATCCTCTTTTAATGATTTATTTTAAATTTCTATTTATCACTAAAAGATCCATCATAAATGGAATTATGTTTCATCTATCACCCTCTCAGTTATCTTAGGTTATTTTTCTTTTGGTTGATTTCATTTTGGGTGTAATCTGATCCAATTTTTTATTTCTCTTTATGGGAAATATTATGAATTTTTTATAACCTATTTTATTTACAAAAACTTAACTAAGAAATGATGAATAATTGATATCATGCGGAACACATACAGATAGTTTATCATTATGTAATGTGTTGGAAAAGAATATTATATCCCTATATTTCATTGGGTAAAGTTTTATATCTCATGGAAAAATTATTTTATTCTAGGACATCATGCAGTTAGCGATGTCTAGAACATTATGTTTAGACATTATATAGTTAGATATTCTAATAACTTTATTTATAGACATAACGTAGTTTAATATGTTCAGTATATTATTCTTGGAAATTATTTGATTAAATATTCCCATTATATTATGATTATAATTCTTATTATTGTATTATATTCAAATATTATGTGTCTGTAGATTATGATTATTATCTTATGATTTAATGTATTAATGCCATGTAAAATGTTATGTTTTCAAGATGATCCTCTTATGGTTTATGATCATATGCTATGATATAAAACCATTTTATCCTTCCTTGTGACCATTTATTATGATTCCATGATCATATTTCTCTAATTTCACATTTCTTTTATGTTTATATTTTTTAACATTTTTTAATCGAATGAAAAATCTAACTAGAATAAATTATATATTTTTTCTTTTTTTGAGAATTTAAGATCATCCTTTTATTATGGTTTCTAATTCCATAAAAATTTATATACAGGAATTTTCTAGTGCTAAAACTGGTATTAAGAATAAAATGAGAGACATTAAATCATTATTGTGTAGTATGACATTTATATAGTTAATATCTAAATATTATAATCCTTTGGATTACGTGATTATGTTTAAATTATGATATGTAATTTAAAATAATAGAAAATGATTTAAAATATAAATATTTCATGTGTGGGTCTCTTAATACACTAATCACTATAGTTTTCAATCTAGTAAAATGTTAAAAGACTCCACAAAAATAAATTTCAATAAATTATATAACCTAAATTGTGTATGAAATTCCATAATTGTGAATAATTTTTGAGACATTTTTGTAGAAAATACAAAAAATGAAATCTAATAAAATGTTAACTAAGAAATCATGTTAAAAAGGTAAATATTTTACATAGTGAAAAAATTGTATAAATCAAAAATATTCTCTATATAGGCTAAACCATCACTCCCTCTATATATAACTATTAATGGGTCAATAACTCATTATAAGAAATGAATTATTCCTTTTCTTTACCCATATTAAAAATTACACGGTATATATGTACAACCCTGTTTACAAGTAAGAGGATAATATAAGGCTTAATAGGATTTCAAAAATGTTTCCAATATGTGTCACCACCTAAGTAAATTTAAAAAGTAAATATAAATTTCTTGAAAATATTCAAAACCATTTTAAAATAACCATGGAAATCATTAATTTTCAAAACATATTTTTTGAAAACATAGAACATGAAAACTAATTATCTATAAAAGATTCAAAAAAACAAAACAACCTTTTAGATTTCATTCTAAGGAACCCATTTTCAGAAAAATCCTCTTTTTAGAATTTAAATATCCTCAATAAAATTCACCTATTTTGTAAAATCTTAAAATTGTAATTCCAAAAGAATTCACCTAAAATATAACATATTTTTAGGCATAAATTAATGCATTAAACAACAATCAAAACTATAAAAATAAGATCAAAATCCAAAAAAAAGAGTCATTACTCACACATCCTACTTTATAAAGAAATTTTCTCTCAATTATATATTTAACAAAATGAAAAAATAAAATTAAATAATAATAACAACAAAAAATTAGGTTAGAATTATGGTAATAGTCTTATTGATCATTTTTCACATCCCTTCCCCTGGGGCCCATGCCGTGACTACCCCAAGCCCGCCTTCCATAGGCCAGGGGCTGGCGACTAGCACCAAATGCATAATTTCCCTAAAACTGGGAAGGCATTGCCTTTATAACCTGTAAACATGCACACAAGAAAGCACACAGTTGGATACGAAACATAAAGTAAAACTATATAACAAAAGAGTGCTGAAAGTAAAAGGGGGTGGAATACAAGCCTAACAATAAAGTACAAGAAATTGAAAGTATGAGTACAACTGAAGAAAAAAGAAAACGGAAACAAGGTCGTCCTTTAAGGTTTCTATCAGAAGGTTTGGTACAGATTCCCTTCTCAGAACTCCACATCCGTCTATCTACTCCGTGTACCGACTCATCATAAGGTCCACCTCCATATACTGTCCATTCCTGGTACTCTCAGCCTAAGTCAGTGTTGTCTGTCGTCTGCATCCAACACAACATGGTGCGGGAATAGCTGGTGCAGGAATGAGTATAACGATACTCAGTAGGGACCTTGAGATCCTTTAGGTCTCACAAAATCCAACAAGGATAAAACATAAAGGTATTAAATCAACAGATAACCTTACTTAGGTATATTCCCATAAATATACCTATGTTCTTAAGTATTCCATCTCAATCAAGAGGAAAACACAGAGGTTCTGACTCAGCTAAAACCAGGATTTATTCTAGGTGTAGTATCAAGTAACATTCCAAACACAATGTTGAACACCTCGAATACTAGATAACACCTCCTCTATCAAGTATAGTGGTCCTGCCGCGTCACAAAGAGGTGCTTCCAACTAACCTTGTACTGCTGAGGTACTCCTCCGGTCGAGTATTGTGGGTCTGCCATGTCACATAGAGGTGCTCCCCACCGTGAGTCCACTATGTCACATTGAGGCGATCCCCCCCAAGTCCTGATGAGGTACTCCTCCTATATAGTACCTTGGGTATACCACATCACCAAGGCACCTCCCACCGTGGGTTTTCCGCCTCACCAAGGTGCTCGCCACTTGTCTTGTCGAGTCACTCCGAGCCAAAATGGTCAGCAGTCGTCAAGTCTCATCCAGCCACTAAGTCTCTGCACTATTCTTGCTCATCTCCAAGAGGATCCGCTCCACAAGCTACTGGTCGATACTAAAACTGACATGAAGTCCCACAAAGAAGTGTGTCAAAGGTCCATCACGTCATATGGGCCTCAACGTAACATATAGTGCGTCAATCGGATGATCGGTCTGTGAGTTATTAGACTTTTAGTCCTAGGGGCCTGGTTGGATTCATGCTCGACCCAACCTGACCATTCTGCATATTAATCCAAAACATAGAGGGGTATCACTCAAAGGGACCGTCTCACTCCCTGATTTCCATCTCCGCTTACGGTTCGTCAAACTGACATCTAGTGCCAAATTTATGGCCAAAATAAAGTAATTGGGATGTAGTGGGCCTTGGTCTAGTCTGTCTCAGTTCGGGTTGACCCGGCCCGACCTGTTGGGTCTGGCCTGGCACGTAGTGCGGCCTAGTCTATTGGGTTGGTCCGGCCTGCGAGGGCCACAAGGGTACCGCAGGAGCAGCTTGGACATGGGTTACTGCGAGGGTGGCGGACCTAGCCACGAGGGAGTGGACCGACCTCCAGGGCACAGACTGGCCGTGAGGGGCATAGACCGTCCGTGAGGGGCATGGACCGTCCAACAGCGATGGTGGTTCTTTCCGGACAGCAGTGGCATGGAGGCTCGGCACAACAGATTACAATGCCACGACGGCTCGTCACGGAGGATGACAGCGGCGCGGTGGCTCGACACGGCAGACGGTAGCGGTGTGAGGGCTCAGCACGGTGGATGACGGCAGCGCGGCAGCTCGGCATGGCATATGGAGGTGGTGCGGCGGCTTAGAAGGGTGGATGGTGGCGGCGCGGCGGCGCGGCGGCTCAGCACGGTGAACGGCGGCGACGCGGCGGCTCGGTCTGACAGTGGGTTGGCGGACTGGCTACGGTTCAGTGGCAGTTCGGTCAAGAGGGCGGAGTAGCTCGGCTCAAACGGCGGGTTGGCCGGGGGGTGCAGTGAGGCCGTAGGTCGGTCGGGGCGGCGCGACGAGGCCGTCATTAGCGGTGTTGTTGCCTCCATTGCCTTCCTCCATTTCAAAGAGTACACCAAAGAAGAATGACAAAGGGTTCAGCCCATGTTTGTTTGGAACGTACACTTCGCGTTTAGAGTGGTAGCAAGTTATTCACAAAGAGAAAGCATGAACATGAAACCATAATCTTCCACAAAATTTGTTCCTAACCCGCAAAAGAAAATAAGGGAGTACATGTAAAGAATTATCATTCAAATAAACCCCTACCTCGTTCTCATGTTGACGTTGGCCCAAGGAGGTAGTACTGTTGTCGATTCATTGTAAATGAAGACGTCCCTCTTCAGAAGAAGTCCTGAGGAAGATGGTTGAAGGAGGTCAGCGTTCTTTGTTGGCAGAGCATTCTTCATTGGAGATATTTCTCCCAAGTTCTCCCAATCCAACTTTTCAAACAAATTAATAGGTAGCCCAATGTAATAGAATCTAATATCTATTTTGTTTTTGGAATAATATTCAAAAACGAATTAATTAATTAAAGGAGAGTTAGCATAATAAAGGTATGTGCATTGGTATAATTAATGTGGAGGAATTCAAGAGGCTCCTCTACATTAATGAGGGGTGTGGAGAGGTTTTTCTAAATTTATGAGAGAGTTGAGGTTTTTCTAACAATAAAATGGGGATTTCAAGGGGGTTTAACCCTAAGTAGTCCCCACCACCATAACCACTTTTGGGAGGTTAGTCTTGGGTGGCCCCTACCACCATAACCTCTCATGGGAGGTTAAGTTTGGTGGTCCCCACTACCAACTTCCACATGGATTGTGGCTACAAAAAAATAAAATAAAACCTGTGTTTATTTTATTTTATTATTTCCACAAAAAACCCAAAACTTTATCTTTTACCCTCATCCAATTGTAGCTGAGATGAATGTACTCTTAAGCGAATACCAGTGTTGTGAGTTCAATGGTGCCCTTGGATTTCAATTCCAATCACCGATTCAAAAGTTATAAAAAACCTACTCGCATGTTTACTGAACGTACCCAAAACAAAGTAAAAAAATTAATTTCGGGCACTCTGGGCCTCGGAATCATGTGCTGTCACTTTTCAAGGAATTGTAAAATTCCCATTTATTAAAACATATTACATAGAAAATTCTGGGTCTTTACATTCTCCCCACCTCAAGTCTTTATATCCCCATAAGCCACAACTCAAACTAAGTAAACAAGTGGGGGGTACTAAGCACTCATCTGAGCCTCCCGCTCCTATGTTCTCTCTTGGAGGTTCTCGTGCTGCCAGCGAACGTCCACTAGAGGTATCGACTGTCCACGAAGGACATGCTCTTATCGATCTGCAATCTATACTAGATCCTTTGTAAAAGTCTCCCCCTCATTTACGTCTTACTATCCATGGTCGATGATGTGAGAAGGGTCATGCATGTATCTCCTCAACTAAGACACGTGGAAGATGTTGTGCACCCTTTGCAACTGATGTGGAAGAGCTAAGTGGTAAGCCACCTCACCAACACTACTGAGGACCTAAAAAGGTCTGATGAACCTTAGAGATAACTTGTTTCCTCTGCCAAATCTCAGCAAACATTGTTGAGATGAGACCCATAGAAAGATATGGTATCCATCCTCGACCTCCAGAGGTCTCCATCTCCTGTAAGAATATAACTTATGCCTGCTCTATACAGTCTTTATCCGCTCCTATATGACCTGCACCTTCTCTGTGGTAGCCCATACCATCTCTGGTCCCACTAGTGCTGACTCCCCTGGGTCATTCAAGCACAAAGGTGATCTGCAATGTCGCAAGTACAAATCCTTAAAAGGTAGCATCCCAATGGTGGAGTGGTAGCTGTTGTTGTACACAAACTCCACCAAAGTCAAGTGATCCTGTCATCTATGACCGAAGTCAAAGATGCATGCACATAGCATGTCCTCGAGGGTCTGAATGGTCCGCTCAGTCTGTCCATCGGTCTGAGGATAGAAGGCAGTGCTCAAATGAAGCTATTTCCAAAAAGCCTCATGCAACCCCTTCCATAGAAGGGAAGTAAAACACGCATCAAGATCAGATACAATCATTAAGGTTACTCCATGTTTCTGCATAATCTCTTTCACATAGATGAGTCACAAGCTCTCTACTGAACCCTACTCTCTGATCGGTAGTAATTGGATTGACATGGTGAGTTGGTCAACGATCACCTAAATAGATTCATTTCCCCTAGATGTACATGGAAGTCCTGTCACGAAGTCCATATATATATCATCCCACTTCCACTCTAGGACCTCTAAAGGTTGAACCAAGCATGCTGGTTCCGGATGCTTCGCCTTCACTTGCTGATAACTGAGGCACCGAGAAACAAACTTTGCAATTTCTTTCTTCATTCCCACCCACCAGTTCTATCTTCAGAGATTCTGGTACATCTTTACCACTCCTATATGTACCGCTATAAGGGATGTGTGGAACTCCATCAGCACTTCCTCCTAAAGTGACACCAGTACCATGGTAAATCCTCTGAAGAGGATGATGTGCTCCCCACCTTTAGAAAATCCATCAAGTGCCTATCTTTCGGATATCTGAGCACGTTGTGCCTCGCAGTCAGTGTCTCCACACTACATCTCCCTGACTCATTGATGAAGTGGCTGAGTGACTGTAAGAGACTGAAGAAAAGATACTCCATCATGTTTCATGAAGGATATCTGCATAGCGGCCAACTGCTCTGTCTCCTTTCCTAGAAACTGTATACCAAATCTCTTGCTGAGTTCATCTGCGACAACGTTCTCCTTCCTAGGAGTATAGACTATCTCGAAGTCATAGACCTGTAGGAACTCAAGCCAACTTTTTTTTCTCAGGTTGAGGTCCTTCTGAGAGAAGATAAACCTGGGAATCTTGTTATCAGAGTACAAGGTAAAATGATCTCCCATCAGATAGTGTCACCACATCTTCAAGGTGAAGACCACTGCTGCTAACTCTAGGTCATGGGTAGTGTAGTTCTGCCCATGTTGTCTCAACTGGCAAGACCCATATGTGATCACTGCTCACTCTTGCATCAGGACACATCCAATCCTGGTCCTTGATGTGTCACAGTAGACTACGTACCCTACACCATCCTATAGAGGCCTCGAGATGGGGGGCACTAGTCAGCCTCTACCTCATCTTCTGAAAACTCCACTGGTATTTCTCTGACCAAACGAAGGGTTTCCCCTTCTTCGTTGAGGCTGATAGTGGTGATACAACTCTGGAGAAATCTGGCACAAATATCTGGTAGTATCCGGCCAAACCAAAGAAACTTCATACCTTCGTCACACTTTTGGGTGGCTCCCAAGAAATTAGAGCCTCAATCTTCATTGGATCTACTGCAACTCCAGCCTCCAATATGACATGTCCCAGAAAGTGAACCTCTTGGATCTAAAAAAGGCACTTCGAGAGCTTACCATAAAGTTGGTGCTCTCGGAGTGTTTCCAGTACTACCTACAAATTATAGGCATGCTCCTCCTCAGTAGCCGAGTAGATCAGAATTTCGTCGATGAAGACCACTACAAAACGATCAAGGTATGGATGAAAGATCATGTTCATGAGTCCCACGGACACTTATGGAGCGTTGGTCACTCCGAATAGAATAACCAAGAACTAGTAATTGACATACCGACATGTAAAGGGTGTCTTCTGCACATCCTCATCTTGTACTCTGAGCTAGTAATAGCCTGATCTGAGGTCTATCTTCGAGAACCACCATGTTCCCTTCATCTAATCAAATAGGTCGTCAATCCTCAAGAGTGGGTACTTGTTCTTCACAGTCACCTGGTTTAGGAACCGATAGTCATCACAAAGCCTCAAGCTCCTATCTGCCTTCTTGGAGAACAAAATTGGGGCTACCCAAGGAGAAACACTAGGCTAGATGAATCTCATACCCTGCAAGTCCTCTAACTATTCCCACAGCTCACAAAGATCCACAGGAGCCATCTGATATGTTGGTGTAGATATTGGTGCCATCTTGGGGTACAAGACAATGTAAAAGTCCAACTCTCTTCAAGGAGGTAGACCTGGAACATCAAAAGGGAAAACATCTGCGTACTGTTCCACCACTACAGGATAGCTCGGACTCTCCACATCTACAGCTCCGAGGGTAAGGCTAGACAACTGATAAGTGATTGGCTGCACTCTCCTTCGGGTAAGTCTATCATGCACTGCAAAGGCTCTTTTATCACCATTGAAGGTAAACGTATTTCCATCTATGTGGACACACCACACCTTGATCCAAATATAGTCTATCGGAGCATGGACTATAGATAACTATTCCATACCCAAGATGACATTGTAAGGCCTCATCACTGCTATTAATAGATCCCAGCCAAATTTCTCGCCTCTTAGAGCAAGCTCGCACTACGGGAACCAATGTGTAATCATCAAATCCACTCTCGTAGGAGTCACTATCCATATAGATCGATCCAACGGCTCTATCAGAATCTATGATCTAAGAACGAGGGAGGTGGAAATAAAATAATGGCTGGAATCTATGTCTATAAGTACTGTAGCTCTGGTAGAGTAGACACAGATCGTACCTCGTATCATCCCCGGAGCACTGTGATCATAGCCCCCGCTGCTTGGAGCTGAGCTCTCCCCTATCCACCTACTCCCTGTGTTCGGGGTGGACATCTTTGTGGTGGTGGAAGTAACACCTCAAATCATCGGACACCACCAACTGCACGACTAGCTCATATTCCATGTCCGCCTCCTCCCTGTGGACCTCCTCCGTCGAACCTCTGTCTCTGCCTGGGCAGTCCTTCGACCGTCTGCTAATTATCTGAATAGCAGGTCGGACAGTCACAAGCCATGTGACCCTGCCCAATGCATGTGTAACATTTCCCACTCCTACCATGACTAGCTCTACTTTAGGTGCCCCGCATAACCGATCCTGAGTCATGCGATCGTCCACTTGTAGGTCTGGTCCTCTTGGGCCTCTGTGACATCTTTTTGCTTCTAGCTACAGAAGACTCTACTATGTGATGACTGGTGGTGGGTCTTGATGCTTGTGTCTGCTCAGTAAGAAAAATATTCACCAAGAGGGCTCTCTCTAACACCCCCGCCTACATTGGGATGCTGAGTGAGATCACCAAATCCTTGATCTCTCTATTGAGCCCCTTTTCAATGGTCTGGGACCTGAAGAATGGGTCCTTCACCATATTTTTAGAGTCTCATGATAGGTCAGTGAACCTCGCTAAATACAGATCTACAATCCTGCTACCCTGCTACAAATGAAGAAGCTCCTCTATGCGCACTGCATGAAGAGTCACTAGGGAAAACTATGCCCAAAATAGGCTCTCGAAGTCTTCCTAGAGAAGTGTAACCTTGTCATGAACCTGGAGCATCAAGCTCCACCATCTTCCTGTTGTGAAATGTGATCAAGTAATGTGCATAGTTTTCTACTAGGGATGGTGGCATCGGTGGTCCAACGGGGAGTGGTACCGTTGGTGCCTCCACAGGTGCCTCTACTGGAAAAGGGCCTTACACTGCGACCTCATCGCTTGGTGGGCTATCAGTGCGTACAACTCTCAGAACTCTATCTATATTTCTATGTGGAGGCATCCTGAAAAGAAACAGGTGTGCCACGATAAAAAGTTATACTTGGTGAGTTGAAAGTTATACCTAGTGAGTTGACTCAAAAGATCACAAAGAAAGCCCTTAAAAACACACACATAATCAGTGTTTTCATGAACTGAGTCGGAAATCAGATGTCAGGGTCCTAGTGTATCGATACATCGGCCGCCACACCAACACATGAATCCCTGAACTGAAAACCTCACTCACTGCACTTAACACTATTGCTTCACAGAAAAGATCAGAGTCCTAGTTCTATGGTAGAACTGACTCCTCTGATACCAATTTGTCACGACACATCCCCTAGGGCTTGTGCCAGGAATACACCAATCCTTCCTACCATATGATAGGGGATGGTGACTATCACCAAAGGCATAATTCCCTAAAACTGGGAAGTCATTTCCTTTATAATCTTTAAACACACACAGAAGCAAGAACACAGCTGGATACGAAACACCAAGTAAAACTATATACGAAAAGCATGATTAAAGTAAAAGGGGGCCAGAATACAATCCCAATAGTAATGTACAAGAAACAAAAAGTATGAGTACAACTAAAGAAAAAGGAAAACAGAAAAAGGTTCATCCTCTGAGGTTCCTACCTAAAGGGTAGGTACAGATCGCCTCCTCAGCACTCCACGTCCGTCTGTCTCCTCAGTGTACCGACTCATCATAAGGTCCACCTTCAGGTACCTTCTAGTCCTGGTACTATAAGCCTCAGTCAGCGTTGTCTGTTGACTGCATCTAACACAATAAGGTGCGGTCATATCCCATGAAGGGGTGAGTATAATGATACTCGGTAGGGACCCCGAGACCCTCTAGGTCTCACAAAATCCAACAAGGATAAAAAAAAGGTATGAAATCAATAGATAACCTTACTTTGGTATATGCCCATACATATACCTAATTTATTAAGTAATCCATATCAATAGTGAGGAGAACACAAAGGTTCTGAATCATCTCAAACTAGGATTTCTTCTAGGGGTAGTATCAAGTAGAATTCTGAACACAATGTCGAACACCTCGGCTGTTGGAGAACTCCTCCTCTATCGAGTATAGTGGACATGTCCCATCACACAGAGGAGCTTCCCACTATCCCTGGACTACTGAGGTACTCCTACTGTTGAGTACCATGGGTCTACCGCATCACACAGAGGCACTCCCCACCATGGGTGTTTCGCGTCACACAAAGGCGCTCCCCCTCAAGGCCTGCTAAGGTACTCTTCCTGTCGAGTACCATTGGTCTTCCACATCACCAAGGAGCTCCCCCCCCCATGTGTCAGTCACATCACCAAGGAGCTACCCCCCATGGGTTTTTCACGTCACCAAGGCACTCCCCACTGGGCCTGTCGAGTCACTCCGAGTTAAAACGGTCAGCAATCGTCAAGTCTCAGCTAGCGACTAGGTCTCCTCACTATGCTCAATCATATCCGGAAAGATTGTCTCCACATGCTACTAGTCGATACTCTAACTACCATGAAGTCTTGTAAAGATGTTTCTCTAAGGCCTGTCACGTCATAGGGGTCTCAACATATAATATCGCGCGTCAATTGGACGCCCGGTCTGTGAGTTATTAGCCTTTTCATCTTAGGGGCCCGGTAGGATTCGTGCTAAACCCAACCTAACCATACCCCATAATAATCCTAAAAACAAAGGGGTATCACTCAATGGGACCATCTCGCCCCAAGATTTCCATCATTGCTGACGGTTCGTCAAACGGATGTCAAATGCTGACTTTATGGCCAAAAGAAAGTTATTGGGTCATAGTGGGTCTGTGTCTGCTCTGACCCGGTCGGACCGACCCAGCCCAACCTGTTGGGTCTGGCCCAGCCCACAGTGTATCCCAGACCATTATGTTAGCCCATTTTGTGAGGGCCGTGAGGGTACTGCAGAGGCGTCTTGGTCGAGGGGTACCACAAGGGTGGAAGACCGGGAAGCGAGGACGTGGACCGGCCGCGATGGCACGGACTGGTCGTGAGGGAGCGGACCGGCCATGAGGGTGCGGACAGGCCGCAAGGGCATGGACCAGCTGCGAGGGGTGCAGACCTACTAATAGTGGTAGCGGCACTCGGTGGATAGTGGCGGCGGTTTTCGGTAGTGTTGTGGCTCAGCACGACGGACGACGGTGCCACGACAACTCGGCACGGCGGATGGCAGCGGCTTGGCGGGTCAAAACAGTGGAGGGCGGCGGCGCGGTGGCTCAGCACGGTGGATGGCGGTGGCACAGAGGCTTGGCCTAGCGGTGGCACGGTGAGGGAGTTCTGCCCGGGGTGACGCGGCGGCTCGGTCCGGCTGCGGGTTGGTAGATAGGCCGTGGTTCGGTGGCGATTCAATCAGAAGGGCAGAGCGACTCGGCTCGGACGGCGGGTCGGCCGGGGTGGTGCGGTGAGACCGCATATCGGCCAGGGTGGCGTGACGAGGCTGCGGGTGGCAGCGCCATTGCCTCCATCGTCTTTGTCGCCTTCCTCCATTTCGATGAATACAGCAAAGAATAATGGTGGAGGGGTCAGGCCGTATTTGTTTGGCCTGCACCCTCCACGTTTTGAGTGGTAGTAAGTGGTTCACAAAAAACAAGCATGAATGTGAAACCATAATCTTCTACAAAGTGTGTTCCCAACCCACATAAGAAAAGAAAGGAGTACATGGAAAGAATTATCACTCAAATAAACCCCTACTTTGTTTTCTTGTTGACGTTGACGCGAAGAGGTAGTACAGTCATCGATTCGTCATAGATGAAGATGTCCCATGTCAGAAGAAATCTTGAGGAAGATGGTCAAAGGAGGGCGACGTTCTTCATTGGCATAGTGTTCTTCGTTGGAGAGCTTTCTTCGAAGTTATCCCAATCCTCCTTTGCCAAAAAATGAATAGGTGCCCAAAGTAATAGATTGTAATATCTATTAAGTCATTGTCATAATATTAAAAAAATATTTAATTAATTAAAGGAGAGTAGGAATATTAAAGATATGTGTGTTGGCACAATTAATGTAGAGGAAGTCAAGAGGCTCCTCCACATTAATGAGGGGGGTTGAGAGGTTTTCCTACATTTATGAGGGAGGGGGTTTCAAGGGAGTTTAATACCAGGTGGTCCACACCACTATAACCACTCATGAGAGGTTAGGATCAGGTGGTCCCCACTACCATAACCTCTCATGGGAGGTTATGTTTTAGTGGTCCCCACTACCAAATTACACATAGAGGGTGCCTACAACAAAATAAAATAAAAGGTTTGTTTCTTTTATTTTATTATTTCCACAAAAAACCCAAAATTTATCTTCCACCCTCATCCAACTGTTGTCATGGTGAAAGTCTTCTTAAGCGAATACTGGTGCTGTATGTTCAACGGTGCCCTCCGATTTCAATTCCGAACATTGGTTCAAAAGTTAGAAAAAACCCGCTCACACATTTACTAAACGTACCTAAAAACAAAGTTCATAAATTCATTCCAGGCACTCCGGGCCTCGAAATCATGTGCTGTTAATTTTCGAAGACTCGTAAAATTCCCATTTATTAAAAAAATTACATGGAGAATTCAGGTTCTCTACATCATTTCTCTTACAAGTACTCACACTCCCTCAACAAATATTCTACAATGAATATTTATGGTGCATTTTTAGGGTTTATAAAATAAATTCAACAATTCAATTGATATTTTTATGGGACATAGTTTATATAACCCACCCGTAAAAAATAGTTCTTTATAAAATTTTCTTTTTAATATCATGATGAAATATCAAAACCCCAAATATTCAAAAATAGTCTTAATAAATTAATTTTCAAAATAAAAAAAAATTAATCACAGAACATTCAAAATTATACATTTGTTAGTATAAAATATTATTCTAAATAAAAACTAATCTATTTTGATTTAAAATCATCGAATATTCTCAAAATTGTTAATTTTCATAAAAATTACTATTTCTCAAAATCATTGTTTATAAGATTTAGAAAACATAATTTATTACAATTAATTTCTTATAATTAAAAAATCAATATAAATTAATATCAAAATCACCAATTAACTAGGTCATAGATATATATCATATACACCTACCTATATGTATCATCTCAGAAACATTCAGAATGCCTAATTAATGATATTTTGAAGAATTACAATACATTAATTCATATATATAAAAATAAATAATAAATTACTATATTTATTACAATCTATATCTAATATACTTAAATAATGATTTGAAATATATATAAATAAAATAAAATTTTAGACCAATTAAAAGGAAAAATCAAGGGTTTCTTACCTGCAATCCATTATCAGTCCTTTCCAAGATTTCAAGGGATCTATCCAAATATGGGGAAGTGGTTTCAAAAACACTATAGAAAAAAACATAAAATAGTTAAAGAATTATTAAGGTTCATAATAGTGTTAAACAGAGTTAAAATAAATTTTTTAATATAATTTTAATTTTTTTTGTTTTATTATGAGAATGGATGGTTATCCAAACCGAGAATCTTACTGTACATTCAATATTATCATAATTGTTTTCAGAATGCATGGATAACATGCATTGTTAACTAATTGTGAACTTGGACATGTAATCCCTATTACCTCAAATTTCATGAAATGAATATTTATCATGCCAATTCAACATACCATTCTCCCATACTATGCCTCTGACAAAAACCTCTCCTATCTTTTTTTTACTCTTATAATTCAACAAAAACCAACATAATAGGAACATAAAAGTTGTCAGTTTCTACCATCAACTCCATAATCAAGATTTCAACCCTATTAATTAATTTTGATATTAATCTTAGAAAAAAACTATTAATTTATATTATGTATGTTTCTCCCTCTCCCAATTATTTTCTCAAACTATTACATACATTCAAAAAACCTACACTAAGAAAATTATTAATGCCCATTAAAATTTTACTTTTAAATTATAAATTAAAATTATTTTCTATTTATAGTTAACCTATATATTTATGCTTAAACATTCTAATAAATGATCTAAGATTGATCTAATTTTTTCTTCTTCATTTAATAAAACATAAGAAAAAGTGAATAATTATATTACATTTTAGTGGTGCTAACTAATGTAACAATTCACTAATACGATATAAAATATCCAATAGAACCAAATGAACAATTGGAACTAAAACATCCCATGAAAATATACCTTATACCAAACTGTTTTGAATATTTTTGAGGGTTTATAGGAATCAATTGGGCGATTATACCCTCAAGTACAAATAATAATAATTATAGTGAATTTAAAAATAATAAATATTCATCATATTATAAATTTGATTATTGTAATTACAACTAAATTCAAACCATAATTTTTTTGTCTCAGGGATAAATGTTCATAATCTACTGGGAGGGGATGAATTCTAGATAAAATAATTAACTTATAATTTTCTAACCCTTAGCTTTTAAGTTGATCAGATTCATGAAAAGACAAAAAAATCAACGATCATAATAAAAATGGGGAATGTAGTGAAAATATAATATGTAAAAAATGGATATATAATACTATAAATATGATTATTTTATGTTTATAAATATCTAAAAATAGTAAACCAAGTTTTGGAAATAGAAATTTTAAATATGTGGTCATTAACTAAATGAATACAGTAGAGGATAAAATAAATACATGGAGAATTGGTTAACAAACCAAATAATCCTTCAAAATGATACTATAAAACCACACATCTAGAGAAAATTCTAAAATAGATCTTTATACTGGATCTATGGATTCCATAAATTTAACCAAACAGAAGTTCTCATTAATTTTAAAACTTATCAGAAGGCTTATATTCATATGATAGGATTCTCTTGGAAAAATCGGTTAATGGGTGTTGTGCTTTATTCCAGAACACACTATTTTCCAAGGCCCAAAATCCCTCAAATATGAAAGATCAATAAATAATATATATTTCTATCTTAGGAAGTCCTAGATAATATAGGATTGAAAAATAAACAATTATAAGATAAATTATAAAATCTTTATAATAAAACCTCAAAATATTTTTCTCTTAGTGAACACTCAGAGTGGAAAATAATCAGAAGTACCATAAGTGAACATGATGTTTAAATATTCTAGTGACTATAAGATTTATAAAGTTATCAAATTATGTATCCATTATTCTAATTAATTAATTTGTGATTAATTTTAAATAAATAATTCTAATAAACATTAATTTTAGATTCCACAAGTCTCAAAGTTAGTTTTAACAGAATTAATAAAAACTTTTTTTATATTTTGAAAATCATAGCATGTTTTTTATCTACTAATGATTTTTTAGGCACTTTTATGGTTATATTGAATATTATAGATGTATTTTGGGATTTATTTTATTATTAAACTATTTTTAATCCTTATTGAGTTATTTATTATGCTAGATATATAAAATTCATTCTTCATACAAAAAATAACTAAATAAAATAAAATTTTAATAGTGTTTATACTAAATTTATCTTAATTTCCAAAAAAATATTGTAATATATTTATTTAATCAAAAATTCCCATATATATGGAAATCAAAAAACACAAAAATATAATTGAAAATTTCAATTCATTTTTAATTGAAAATCCCCTTTATATTTTAGTTGAGTTTGGAAAATCTAGTGGAATAATATACTCATTATTCCTTTTGAAAAAACTTTCATAATAAACCTGTTAGCCATAAAAAGGTATAAAAACTATCTTTAATCATTCATTTATTTTCTCCCCTTTTCAAATTTCCCAAATTTTCATAAATTTCTCAACCTTTCTTATTTTCAAAAATAAAGTGAAAAGTTAGGGAAAAAGAAGAAAATTATGAAAATAATATAATACATTCAACAAAAAAATACAATGAAAAATTATAAATTCATTGCTCTTTAGAATTTTATGATCATATGTTTTGGTTATTTCAGATAATTTTATAGCTCTTCAGATATTCAATAATCCCTTTTAACATGGTGGATGTAGTCAAATTTGGGAAAATCAATTCTTTTTCAAACATTCATTCATATCTGATAAGATTGTTTCATAATGAGTTCATATGTTTAACTTCATATTCTATACAAGTATATTATATCTTATCAGGAATTTTCTCATAACAAAATAAATATCTCTACATTACCAAACATTAATATTTATTTAATTCGCTAAAGACCCATGAGAGTGCTTTAGCTAGATCTGATGGTTCAGCTATTTTGATAGAAAGAACAATGAGCTGCATGTATAACATTTTTGGAATCATCCAATAAAATATAATAGATATATTTCTATTCAAATAAATTTTATCATATAATAGAAATTTAAAAAATATAGGTAATCTAGTTTGACTAAAATCCTTTATATTGTACTCCATATACAGATATTTATATTTTAGAATATTTATATATTTTTCCTTTATTTTATTAATTTTGTAAATTATTCCTATGAAAATATGTGGCCATGAAATATGTCATATGCCATATATTTTTAATTAAATATCTAATTTCTTTATATGAAAATATTGATTACCTTTTGAATAAAAATTAATTGATATAAAATTAAATGAGGAACACTCCACTAATAAAAAGTAATCCTTTAAAATGAATAAAACATAAGAAATTTTACCTTATAGAAATTTTAAAAACCCCACCCCCTTCATAAAAATTATATAATTAGAAAAATAAATCGGAAAATCAGTAGTTTTAGAAGTAAAAGGACCCTGAAGATATCTTATAGTAAAAATGAATTATCTTTGAATTTCATGGATAGTTCAAGGTAAAGTTCAGCTGTTATTTTTTATATTTAATTGAAATAAAAAATAATACTGATAAAATATTTATATAAAGCTAAAGGAAAATTTTTGTTAATCCAATGAAATTATATATGAAAATTGATGAAAGAAAACTCAGAAATATATGAAGTAAAAAAAATGAATTCGCCTTTATTTAAGAAGTTATTCAATTTCAGGAGATTGTTTAAATAATAATTTAATTAGTTATCACTATATATTAAACATTCCCAAATACAATTTAATGTGTTCAAATACATTAAAATTTAATAGTGTTTTTAAAATATTAGAAATTATATTTTTTATTCTAATAAAGATGAGAATTATATATCTTTTTTTGTGTGATTTATACTAAAACAGTATCTGATATATATCTACTTTTCTCATGATAGATGATTTTGGTTCCTAGAAAAATAAATAACACAAGTATTATAAAAAAATTTGTTTATTTAGTGAAACTCAAAACAAAATTTTTTTGATTGTGTGTCATATCCATAACACTTCACTATAACAACATTAACCTACTATATATTCAGGTCTACCAATAGAAAGTTTTTTAGAATATTTCTTATTTCTAGACCCTAAGAATGAAGCTTCTTTTATGAAATTACAAGTTCTAGAAGCAATATATTTATCTAATATATATCATCTAAAGTCAACATCAGAGTAACTTTTAATAATAAAATAAATTTTAAAATAATAGAACATATCAAGTTTAAAGGTTCTTTTAAGGTGACTATTTTTTTACTGAATTCATGTATTATTTCCTTTAATTTAATATAAATAATTTACATAAATATATTGAAAACATTATTTCTGTACAACTATATCTAAGGTATAGTAATATTCAAATCATGCTTCTATAAAATTTTTGATCTACCATTTTACCAGATTCATCATTATCAATTTTGATATAAATTTATATTATAATACCTATACTAGATTCATTATAAAAATAATTTTTTTGTGTATTTCATTAATATATTTATGTTGATATAAAATTTTTCTTTCCATTTGTTGATAATTTTGAATAGAAATAAAAAAATCTTATTTCTCTCAACATGCTAATTTCAAACACATTTTTCTGAAGTTCAGAACAACTATCAGAAAAAAAAATTCGAGTTGAAAAAAATATTTTATTGACATAAATTTTAAGACTAATTGTTTCTTTAAAATATTTAATTGAAAAATTAGTTGGGACAGTACTTCCTTTAATAAATATTTTTTGATGTAAATATCTAGTAAGTCAATCATTTCATGCTCTTGGGGATTATTTAAGTCCATGGAGTTATTTGGTGAGTCAAAATACATTTTCATGAAATTTAATTCCTTCAAAACCATGTGTGTGTTCAACATAAACATCCTCATGAATGAATCCATTATAAAAATAATTTTTAACAAACATTTGAAATAAATTAAAATTTAGATGTGTTGTAAAGACTAGTAATATTATGATGGATTCTAATATTTCTACCAGTGAAAATGTTTAACCATAATCTATGAATTTTTTTAGAAACTACCCTTAGAGAAATATCTTTATTTATTCTTAACAATCCTTATATTTTAATCACATTTCTTTTTCTAAAACTCTATTTAACTTCAATTACTAATAGTTCATGAGGTCATTAAAATAAGGTCTAAAAATTATTTCATACAAATTTATTGATATATTCTTGTATAGACCTAATCTAAATTTTATTAAATATAAACCCATCAAACATTTTAGGTTCAAATTGTAATAATAATGCCTGATTCTCATATATGTTCCTTAAGGAACATATAGTTATTACTAGTTAAATTAAATCACCACTAATATTATTATTACGATGACTTATTAAGATCAATTAATTTTTTAGTAAAGTTATAATATGATCATAATGTTCTAGATATAAATCTTCTGTTGAAATAATTTCAGATATTAAAAATTTGATGATCTTACTTCTTGTGGGTTTACTATCAGTTTTGTTCAATCAACTTTTGGTAAAATTTAAGAGTATTTTTTAAATAATTCATCATGATTATGTACATCCAAAAGTTTTGAAATATTAAAATGGTCAAATTTACAAAACATTACATGAACCATTTATTCAAAAACATTTGTCATTTCAATATATAATATATATGTATTACTATTTTTATGATAACTAATAAAAATACTTTATCAGAATTAGGATCCAATTTCTGAAGTTGATATTTAGTATTTAGGATGAATACTTTTTATCCAATGTCATATAGTATGAAAGTATTGGCATTATTCTATTAAAAAAATGATAATTACTTTTATTAAGAAAACATCCATGAAGACATGATTCATAGTATAATAAGAAGTATTCCCAATATTAGGCCAAAAATTTAAATCTATGAAATACTCACTTAGAGAATTTAAATTAATTTCTTTAAGAAAATTATTTTTTCATTTAACCTCATTGTTTTTTGTGGTATTATAGGCTCTGGAAAAGTATAATTAATATATTTATTACTATAAAAACTTCAAATTTTGAGTTTATAAACTTACCACCATGGTCACACTAGAAAATAATAAAATTTATGTTTTTCCCTTTTTAATTGAATAATGAAAAATCCTAAAATTACTAATAGCTGCAAATTTTCTTGTGTGAAAAAACCTAGTAAATTTAGTGCAATCGTCAACCAATACAAAAACATATTGTTTTCACACAATACTTATTGTTTTTGTAGGACTAAATAAATCAACATGAACTAACTATAAAGCTTCAGAATTTGATACTTTACCTTTAGATTTAGAATATAATTATATTACATACTATATTCAAATAGTTTATAAAACTATTGTTGAATTAAATTTATGTTCTCATAGATCCCTAACATGCCTTTTCCTAGAAAGTTGGACTAAGTTTTAAATATTAAAGTGACCTGATATCATGTTCCACAACCAAAATTGTTTATTAATTTCACATAAACAATCTAAATTATGATTACTTAAGACTTCTAAATCAAGACTGAAAGTAATATCATGCCTATAAATAGATATAATAAAATTACCTTTTGAACTTTGAATAGTATGTTTTTATTCCTAATGTTTATGAGATAAACCTCATCACAAAATTTACAAATGGTGATAAGGTTTTTCTTATGAACTAAAATATATAATAAATTTGAAAATAATTATTTTTCAAGATATGTGGCATCTTAAATATTGTTGATTTCACCATGTTATTTGTCTCCAAAAGTGACTCATCCTCTATCCAATATTTTTAATTTTTGAAATTTAGACTTTTCTCCAATCAAGTGACGATAACAACCACTACCGATGTACCATTTTTGCAGCTGCTAGAACTCATCCTATTTTCTTAAATGATACAAAATTATGTTCAGGGTACCCATAATTTTTTAAGTTCTTCTATGTTAGGAAAGAAAATTGAAACCATATCTTTCTTACTCTTTTATGATCAAGATCATCTAGTTCTTAAAAAATAAATTTTTTATGAAAACCAAAATATTGAACATTATTAAAAGAGAGGAAACTATTCCAATGACCTCTATTTGGAATTTAGTGCATAATTTTTCACTCTTAGATTAAAAATAATTTTATTTAAAACGATATTTATCACAAGTAGAAAATAATTCTATAAGAAATTTTAGAACGTTTTATATTTTCATAAATTTTATTAATTTTTTAACCAAATGTAATGTAAGATATATTATTATTCAAACTACTAATTTTTTAATTAAGTATAACAATGTGATTTTGATCACCTAAATTTTTTCTTGAATTATATTTTAAAACTGATTCCAATTATAATTTGGATAATTCTGAAGATAATTTTGAAATTATTTTATTACCTCTAATAATTCTTTTTTGATACCAATGGATGGTTTCGATCAAAAATTTAAATAAATCTTAGAACCTAGTTGATTCAAGCTGCAATAAAAAATTCCAAGGAACAATTATATAAATCTATATGTGGGGGTCAGTTTTATTTAAAATTTTAACTTATAATTTTAATAGCATTAGGTTTATAGTTGATAAGATTTATGAAATACCAATCAAATCAACAATAAAAGTAAAAAAAGTGCATGCATGGGAAATGTAAATTGTCTGAAATTTATTGACAATAGCATAAATATATTTTTCAGAAGTTTATGAAAATTCAATAATAGTAAACTAAGAAGTGAATGAAAAAAAATTAATCTATCTTTAATTAAAAAATGAAAAAAATAATTAAAAACAATACACAAAGGATTAATTAACAAACTAAATACTTCACTAAAATGATTTTATAAAACAATAATTTTAGAATAAAGTGTATGGTAGATCTTTAGACTGGATTTAAGGAATCCTAGAATTTAACCTTTCATAAGGTATCCCAAATTATAAAATACATAATGTAATGTATATCTTCATATCCCAATAATCCTTTAACTAAACCTCACAGTGGTTTTAGTGTTATATCCCTGAACACTATGTCTTCTTATCCCCATAATCCATCAATCAAGTAGAATTGCTAAATTGACAATAAATATATAAATACTTAGAGATTTACAATACATCCTCCCATGATGTATATCTTAGTAAACACTAAGAAAGGAAAACAATTATAAGTAAAGTAAGTTAATAATATATTTAAGACTTAAACTAATTATAAACATTCTCATGTTATCATCTTGTGTATCCATTGTTCTGAAAAATGAGGTCATGGTTCTCTTTATATACAAAATTATAACAAACTCCAATAGTTTTATTCCACCAATCTCAGAGACAGTTGTAATTGTATCAAAAACTATGGATAAATTTTTTTTTGTTTTTATTGATGATATTTTTTTTATATTCTAAAATTCATGGGGATCATAAAATACACCTAAGGATTCTTTTTCAAAATAGGAATTAAAAAAGTTATATGGAAAATTTATAAAATTTTAATTATGGATGCAACAGAATTATTTCCTTTAGAATATTATTTACAATGAAATTATAATAGTTTACCCTTCTAAAACTAAAGTGGTAAAAGAATAGAAAAGATGTACAAATTTCACAAATACTCATAGTGTTCTTAATTTAGTGGGTTATTATAGGATTTTTTTTGAAAACTTTTTTTGGTTATCTATCCTAGTAGACAAGTTAACTTGAAAACGATGAAAATTAATATATATGAAAGTGTGTGATGAATGTTTCAAGAAAATAAAAATAAGATTCATGGATGCTCCAGTTTTGGCCCTTCCATTTATAAATAGTGTATTTTCTATCAACATTGATTCTTTCTTAAACGGACTTGGTTTTCTTTGGATACAAAATGATAATTTAATTACTTATGATTCATTTTTACTGAAACCTCATGAGATAAATTATATTAAACATGATACATAATGGGTATTTGTGGTATTTTATTTAAAAAACTAGAGACATCAACTATATAGAGGAAAATGAGAAATATATATTGATCATGAAGTTTTCAAGTATGTATATTTGCTCAGAAATATTTTAACATGAGGTTGATAATATGGTATGAACTAATAAAGGATTGTGATTTAATGATTCATTACCAACTAGAAAAATAAACCAAAGTATCTAATGATTTGAATCCAAAATTTAATTGATTGCTAATCATTCTTGGTTTATAACATCTTCCTTTGGTAGATTATTTGATAGATATAGGAATAGAAATTAAGAACATAGAAACTTACTCTATCGTTTTTGAAGTTTTGTTGTAGACATAATTATGATATAACATTATGAAATATTAGAAGGATGACTTTGATTTTCTAGAAAAATTGGAACTGGTAAAGAAAGGTTTGTTGCATGAATTTATCACTAAAGAAACATTGTGTATTGAGATTTGGATAAAGGGTGTTCATTCCAACTATATCCCAGTTGAAAAAAAAAACTTTTTTAGTGAAGCTCATGAATATCCCGTTTTCTATTCATTCTACTAGTAATAATATGTGAAAGACCTTTGGGTGTATTATTGGGGAGATAGAATGAAGAAATATATTAATGATTTTACTAGGGAATGTTTGAATTGTAAATAGGATAATTCTAAGTAAAAAATTCCCAAAATGGATTCATTATCCTTTTCTAGTTCCAATGTAGAAATGGAAAAATTTATCTATGAATTTCGTGGTGGTATATCAAAAGATATCTCAGGATAATAATTAAATTTGTTTTATTATTAAATGATTGACAAAATGTGTATATTTACTTCCAATTAGAGATAATATATATTTTTATCATCTTTCTAGATTATATCTCAAGGAGATAATATTTTTGCATGTAATTTCTCTCCCATTTATATTTGACTTCGATCCTAGTTTTACATATTAATTTTTTAATATCCTTTAGAAGTCTTTGGATACTGAAATTGATTTTAGTATAACTTTTCATCCTCAATATGAAAAATAATCAAAGAAAATGGTTCAATATTTGGAAGTTATTATTTGATTTTATTTAAAAGAATAGTAGGTATTTTTTTATCGATATCTATTATAACATAACTTTTACTATAATAATACTTTTCATTCTATTATTTAGATGGAACCTTTTAGGGTATTATATTGAAAGAAGTTTCAGAATCTATCATTCTAGTATGAAGTATGTGGAAGGGAGTTGTTGGAACCAGAATTGGTAAAAGAGATGAATGGAATGGTAAATATTATTAAACAAATATGAGTGTATCTCATAGTATCCAAAGTAGTTATATAGATAAATGAAGGAAATAACTTTTATTTTAGGTATGTGATCATGTTTCTTCTTAAAGTATCTCTATTGAAAAATGTTTTACATTTTTTTAAATGGAAATTTATGTATGTGGGTCATTAGACCCTGTGAAATTCTAGAGAAATTTGGATTAGTTTCTTACCCTTTTAAGTTTCCTCCGAGTTTATCCCAGGTACATGATGTGTTTCATATTTCATTATTAAGTAAATATGTTTTGGTTTAATCTCATGTGTTGAAATATCAAGTAGTATATTTAAAAGAGAATATTTTATATTATCAAAAATCAGTTTATATTATTGATCAATGAGAGTACGTGTTTTCTAAAAAGGCGATTCACTAAGTTAATATTTTTTGGAAACCGCATATGAATGAATAAGAAACATGGAAATTAAAAAATTGTTATAAAGAAATGATATTCCAATTTGTTAAAGTGATAAATAAAATTTTGAAGATATAATTTTCTATGGTGGGGGAGAATGTAATAACCTATATAATATTAATATAATTAACCAATTTCATGCCTTACTAATATTCATGAATTCCATTTATTAGAGTTATATTCACTATAAGAATATTAAGTAAATTTTTTATCAAAAAGAAAATAGTACTCTTCTTAATTTATTTGTTTTCAATTATTATATGGTTCTATCCACAATATTAATTTAAAAATTTTATAATTTAATTTAAAAAATTATAAATTTTATAATTATTAAATAAAAATTATCTTATAGTTATGTTTTTGAAATTTTCTAAAAATGTTGATTTTTGGGTGGATAATAGAAAGTACTGATATCTAATAAAATTGTCATTTATTTTCATGTATTTACAAAGAAAATTTATATTTTATTATTTTTTTAAAATATAATTCATTCTTTTTGGTTAATAATATTAAAACTTATGTAATTTTAATAAACATTAAACTCGATTTTCGTAATAAAAATTTTTATTTAAAATTTCATTTTTCCCTAAAACAGTTTTTCTTCATTTTTTTCAGTATTTTAATTAGTAATTTCTAATACATATAGAAATTGAATTTTATAAAATATAATCCACATTTGGAATCATAATTTCCATATTTTTTAGTGGTTTTACTTTAATTTTTTGTCTATATGAATAGTAACTTTGGGAAAAAAGTCAATTACCATGGTAAGAGTTACAATGGGTTAAAGGGTTAAAACTAAAATTAAGAGAGTTAAAATGAACCAAAATATTATCTAAAACCTATTGTATGGTCATATTTTGGCCATATATCATCTCATACTTAAATATGATTAATTTTTTATCCTTTTATCTTGATTATGGAATTAATATATTTTATCATTCAAAAAAAATTCCACTTGTGTCCTCTCCCTAACTAATAAAAGGACACCACTACTCCCCTGTTATATGCACTTCAAGAGAATATTACATCAAAAAATCCCTAAAAATATATAGTATTAATATTCCCAAAAAATCATAGAGTTCATTTGTTGATCATAATACCATCGTATGAATTTATTAAGTATTAACCAAAAGAGTTTTTCTGAAGAGGGTGTATAGTTATTAACAAAGTGTTTCTTTATTTCTTCTTTTTCATCCTTCAAAAATCTCATAAAATATATTATATACTAACATAATTATCTATAATATACTTAAATATTATTATTTTTATGTTATAAATTTTTATTCATCTCATTATTTATCATATACAAAACGAAACCAATGTGTGTGCAGACTACTACCTTGTAAACCGATGTAATTCATTTTCCATCACAACATCTAATGGCTGATTATAATGATGGATTTAATGTACATATATGATATTAATTTCATAATTATCATTCATTAATTATAATATATCATATATTTTCTTCCATTTCTATTCATTCAAAAATGATTATTTATTTTTGCATATGTTCGGACTACAGCCTTGTGAACCGATTTGATTTGTTTTACATTTCTTCCTTTCATCACTAATTGTTGTTATAAATTTAATATGTATATACATATATATTAATTGAATAATTATAATTATGGTAAGATAATTTTTCTTCTATTTTATAACCATTTTTCCATTAAAAAATAATAATGTCATTTGTCGGTACGAGTGGATTAATACCTCCATGAAGAGGCGTCACATGATTTTCCATACTAACTAACATTGATGGTTTTAAAATAGTACTCTATTTATAAATAAAATAATTATTTAATGATTAATATTCTATATATGATGGAATAATAAACCCTTTGACTATGATCCACCTATTAAAGTCATTTTGGTTATGTGAGTTGAATATCCTCAAAATGTATGACATGAACTTAATCAATTTAGTGATTGAATTTGACATGGGTAAGAGTGAAATAAAAGTGTTAATAATAATTAAAAAGGTTATTAATTATGTAAATAATTAACTTTTCCTTTTATTACAGTCTTTAAAGATTATACATGATGTGTCAGACTTTAGGTAAGCGATTTCTTGTCTCAATTTTCTTTCTTTGAGACTTAATCTATTTTAAACACATATTTTATTTTGATTGGTATATAATGTATTTTATAATATTATATAAAAATTAATTTTTTTAATCATTTAAAATTTCATTCCTTTAATGATTCTCTATTGGAAATGTTACCAATTTCTAATCTATTTTCTTGAAAAACTATTTTAAACAATTTTAAGATTCCATTCTGATACTTTTCCTTCCATCTACATGTTCAATTATCAATTTAATATATAGAAGCTGTTATTTAATAATAAATTTTTTATAAAAGAGATTTTATACTAACATTGACTTAATTTACATGGTTTAAAAAATTATTCTTTTCATTTTCTAAACAATGTAATTTTACTAAAGATGTGAAGGGAACCATTATTTTAAATCAAATTTCATGAGAAGAATTTAATTTTTCCAATATTTTTTATTATTTTTAGGATTAATTTACAATTTTATTTAGATATTTCCAAATGAAATCATTTAGACTAATATTTTGGGGTTTTTTAATTTCGAATATTATTAAAAAGAAAGGGATATTTCTCTTTTTATATGAAAAATGAAAATGTTTTTACATGTTAGTTCAAAAGAGTTTTTCAATAAATTTATGATGAAATTTGAAATATTAAAAAAATACCCTGATAAATTACTTAATAATTATAGATGATGATGGGTGATCCTAATACAACTTATACAATATGTGAACCCAATACACCTTATACAGTTGGTAAGCTCGATATAGTTCTCCAATCCATCAGATAATATTTCTCATCTTCAAAGAAAATGAGGGTGTAATGACTATTTAACTAGTAGACCAGATCTAGTTCCTACTTTGTAACTGCCTATCCTGTGACCACTTAAACTTATTCCCATATCTGGGGGGTCACATGGCCCCAATAAATACTCCTTGTACACCAAAGGATATAGACTATAAATGATGGAGTAAAGGTGGTATGATGGAGATATTATATCCTCCTATGAGAATAGAAAAACGGAAATAACCAATAAATATACAAAAAGTAGTAGAAGTAATTAATAATAGAAAAAATAGATCGATAAGTGGTAATAAGAACTAAACAAGTGATAATATAATCAAAAATCATCTAAGGTAATGTCGAATACAAGTATGCATGAAATGATAATAAAAAGGGGGATCATGGGAGTAGGAATATAAATTCATACAATAAAAAAACAAAATAAATAAAAAAAGGATACACCAAAGAATCCCGATCATATTCCTTGTGTTGTGATTCTATGAACAAACTATAAGCATTACATGTCAACAACCTGTATTAGGGTCTTTAGGCACACTCATACATGCAGATAGATAATCTTCTTGAGTACCAAAGGAAGCATAATATGGGTGTGAGATATAAATCTCATTATTCCAAAACCAACACTATCTACATGTAATCCATGTAGTTATCATGACTAAACTATGTCAAGTTTATAGTAATTAATTAACAAAGGTGAAAAAATAAATAACCAGCCCGCTCAGGTTTCTAAAGGACACCTGATGGGTCTACCATCTTTAGTTCATTTCTAGGAGGAAAGACATACAATTCCCTATAAAAATATATAGAAATAATATATATATATATATAGTATAATTATATATATTTCCTCTGCCTATATGAACAAAGTACGTGAGGACGTAAGTGTCCATATACCCGGAATACTAGTTGCTGGATAGACCATGGTGTTACTCTGAAATCCATGACCAATCTAATGAGACTATTATCTCGAGAAATAGGTTACATTACCTACATCCCAATAATAGTGTGATATGTCATGTACAAAACTCGTGATGTTGAGTTATCCATCATCTCATCAATCAAAACAGGGACATGGTGCATAAATCCCAATTCTCAACTAGTGTCAATGGTTTTATATGTCATTATCAATACACAATGTAAGGGAGTGTGATACAATCATGATCAAATAGTCCTTTACCATCGTTTAAAAACTTCTATAAAGGTATATTATAATTATTAATGGCATGGGGTTTTACCTCCCATCCATCTTGTTCATTAATCCAGTTTACATATAAATGAGGAATACTCATATATAAAATTTAATACATGAGTCGTTACCTCTTATTTATATATTTATACAATTTCCATTAAATAAATGGTAGTAAAATTCATAATAATCATTTAATTAAACATAAACAGAAGGCATGGCCTTAACATCCTTTAAAGTCATTCTATTTGAGTGAATTTATTTATTTAAGGAAAAGTATCCATCATGCATAAGTATTTCCATATTATTCATATCATTTGTTAAAAATGAGTAAATTTTATCTAGTATAATTCTTCCAATTCAATTTAATAAATTAAAATAAATTCACTACATTGAGACCATTCCATCAAATTCTAACCCATTCAGTTTATCTAAGCATGAAAAATTTATTTATATGGATCAATGGATCATTATAATGTTCCATTGTCTTTAAGGGAATTTCATACATGGTAAATTCCAAGTCTAGGTTGGACATACTCATGGGAGTTTCCCTTTGTCACACTAATTACTCACATTTTAAGGGAAATTCAAACAAATAACCAAGAAAAATTCTCATAATGTCATTTTAGAATTTACGCAATTAACCATAAAGGTAAATTTGACTTGGAACAACCAAGGGGTGTCATTTATTGGATTAAACAACATATGATACACTAAAAACGTTTAATGAACATATATTAAGGTTCAAGGATCTATTAGCCCTGAAAATTTTAATAAAAAGGGGATGATAAAAAAAATTCAGCATGCAGCACAATGGTATAGCTACAAAACATAAAAACTCAAAGGGAAAACAACATGACCACCTACCACAAGGTCATAGAAGTCTTCTTGGAAGAGATCTGAGAAATGGTACAATTCCCTTAAAGTAGGGAAAAAATCTTTCAGCTAAATAGTGTGATGGATTCAGAAATAAACATAGATATGAAGAAAGAGACTAGTGGAGCTTACCGTGATGGATCCAATGCATCCAAAGGATTGTGAATCATACAATAAAGGTGTGAGTAAGCTTGATAGCTAGTTTGAGGATTTTTTGAGATCAAGGGTGAAGAAAAAATGGCTAGTCTGCTGGAGTCAATAAGGGGAAGTAATAAATTATATTAAGATCTAAAAGGGGGAAATTTGGACTTTTCGCCCAAAATAAGGGGTGAATGGATTAAGATCAAGGTTTATAAACCGTGAATAAACCATGTGATAACCCACGAACAAAAAACCTCATTTTTTGCATGTTCATGCACCTTAGGTCACACAATTTCAGAGAAATAGTGCGGCCTATAGTTTCCCATTGTCTGCAACTGTATAGTTTTACAGAAACCCTATGGTTTGGGATTTACAGTTTAAACAAACCATGATGCCTAGTTATTTAGTACATTTTCTAAATATGTAGTCAATGAACAAGCCTAAAACACACATGGGACCTTTTATATACCGTATTACATGTTTTCCATGATTAAACAAAGCTTTCAAAATGAAAAACAAACAATCCATACCTTCATTAAAAGATGAGTTGTTACAACCTCCCCTTCTTAAACAAACTTTTCCCCAAGTTGGACATCTAAGGGTATAGAGGTGTCATCATCAAATAGATCTGAATAATATTATAACTTATCATCCTTACACTCTTATGACTCATCATTCACTTATCTGTGTTAACAGATCAACCATACTAAAGGAACTGACCTTCCTCAAAGTGTCTTCATGCCTCGATCAACAATACAAATAGGATACTTCATGAAGGAAGAATATACATTCGATTAATCCTTATCAGGATGAATGATATAATATTGGTCTAGATAATATCAATAAAACTGAGATAAATGAAATATATCTTTCATAGACCGATATCTCTGAGTAAGTTACAATTGATAATCCATTGGTAAGATCCATTTCACAACCTCGAAGTGTAAAAAAACATGGTGATAGATTACCCTTGTTAGGAATATTCTTATGGCCCAACCTTGGTAATACTCATAAGAAAACCTAGTCTCTAACATCGTTTTTTAGAGATAGTTGGCATCTAATGGCATATGATTTTTATCTAGATCTATTTTTCAATATGCACTTTCTAATAAATTGGTCATGCTCTTTAGTCTTCCTAATGAGACATATTTTAAGCATAGCTACCAACCCTCCCTCTAGTAAGCATATAGAAGAGTGAAATGGCCTACCATATAAGGATTCATAAGGATCCATCTTAATGGTACCCTAAAATGTATTATTATAAATGAACTAAATAATGGTAATGTGTTTCTCCAATGAACCCCAAAGTTAATGAATAGTGCACAAACCATGTCCTCCAAAACCCAAATCATATGCAACATATTTCCCTCAGTCTATGGGTGATATGTTTTTCTCAAAATTACATGTATACCCAAGTCCTTCTACAACCCCTTCCCAAACCATGATGTAAATCAAGTGTCTCTATCATAAATGATTTAACAAGGTCCTCCATGAATATATAAAACCTACTTAATGTAAACCCTTCTTAGATCAACTATTATGAAGTTCTATCACATAGATAAGAAGTTTTTAACCTTCATAAAATGAACAATTACAACACACATTGAATCATTACTATAAGGTGATATATTAAACCAATCATGAAATCCCTTGAAATCTCATCTCATTTCCACTCGAGAATGGAAAATTTCTATAAAATACCTTTTTTCTTATGATGTTACATGTTACCTAATGAAAGGTGGAACTGTTAGTAATAAATCCAAAAATTTCACATTTCATACCAGGACACCAATATTGGCATCATAGATCTTGATACATTTTTGTGAAATTAGGGTGAACTACCCATGATGAGGTTTGTAATTCCCGCATCAGCTCCTCTATGTTTTCTACTAGGACCCATACATAACCATGTAATAATATGGTTCATCCTTAAACATGGTCCAACCTAGATATGTGTCATCAGTTAAAATTATTTCCCTTAGGAAAATTCCGTCATGATCTAATAACAATCTTGACCTCACACGTTCAAGAAGAATAGTCGTCACAACTGTGGATTAGAATATAGTATGACCATGGTCCTCTTCAGACACAACTTGAATATCAGAGAATAATGATATTAGTCTCCATTATCTACTAATTTCATAAACTGAACGTGTCTAAGTCTTTTACCTCAAAGAATCGACTACTTAATTGCATTTACCAGATGCATAGGCAAGATCTAAATCAAACAACTATAGATACTTGACCCATATTTGTTTCCTGAGATTTAGACCCAACTGTGTAAAGATTTATTGGAGGATTCTATGATCTTTGAATACCCAAAAACACTCTCTAAGTAGTTAGTGTTTCTAAATGTATAGAACATGAACTGCAATAGTTTACTCTAGGTTGTGCATTGATTAATTCTATTAGTGTAGAACCACTCATCCTACATTAGAATAGATCCAAACCTGATACTTT
Organism: Viscum album; assembly: GCA_963277665.1. NCBI lineage: Eukaryota > Viridiplantae > Streptophyta > Magnoliopsida > Santalales > Viscaceae > Viscum > Viscum album. The sequence continues at coordinate 715,897,683 of OY728138.1, read as the reverse complement.
ATGTGTTACAATGCATGATATAGCTTCTTCCTTGCTCCAATAGAATCAATATCGGCACAGAATTCAAACGGACCTTGAACTTCTCTGAGGATTCTTCATAATCTTGTGATGATAAGAATTTCACACCCTTCTTTTTCAAGATTATTAGCAACACTACAAGGCATGAGAAATTGTGGATGAAGAATTGGTAATATCTGGAAATCCCTAAGAAAATCAGAATTTTAAATTATTTATTGTGTTTCTCCTAAGAAACTACAGCTCTCACTTTATCTAGGTCTAACTAAACTCTTAACTATGAAATTTTCTGACCTAGGAAGATTACTTTTTCAAACCAAAAGTGCCTTTTAAAAAGTATACCATAGGGATGATACTCTCTAATTATATTCAGTATGATATCAAGATGTTTGAAAGGTAATTTTTGGATATTGAATAACCCATTATATCTTCAATTAACACTACCATGAATTAATCTAGATATAGGTGGAAAATCTGATTCATAAGATCTATGAGAATTGCAGGTGCATTCTTGAGTCTAAATGGAAAAACAAGGTACTTGTATAGACTGTACTTTCTCCGGAAGCTTGTTTGAGATTTGTATGAAGTCCTAAAACACACTTAATGATAGCCCAACCTCAGATATATCTTTTAAAGCACCGTTAATCCTAAGATATGATCAAATAGGCCATCTACCCTAGGTAGGGGATACCAATTCTTAATCATGAGCTATATCAACCAATGGTAATCCTCACATAGCCTAAGGGTCTCGTCTGTCATCTTGGAAACAATAACCAGTGAACCCTAAGGAGATGTGTTGGGGTGTATGAATCCTTTAACCTATAGATCCTCTAATTATTTTTTCTTCTCCAAAATCACTTTTGATTATGTCATGTAAGGAGGAATGGTCACTGGTTCTTCTCCGGGCATGATCTCAATAGTAAAATCTACCTCTCACACCAGGGGTGGACTAGAGAAGTTATCAAGAAATACATCCCTGAAACTCTCCACAAAATGAGGAAAAATAGGGATTCTTAACCCCTAATCATCTACAAAAATATTTCTGATATGAGTGGTCACACTACCCATCCTTTGATGCTCGGGTCCTAATCTTGTAGATTCCACATCCCATTCTCCCATATTAATGTGTTTACCGCCCTCTGGTGTTGTAAAATTTTCCATATGATGATAGCAGTCAATATGGATTCTATAGAAAACAAAACATTCCCTTATGATGAATACAAAAAATCTCGTCATGTTGAGGATGTAGATATTCCACAAGAAAAGGTAATTTCATTTCTCAAGGGGACAGTCCCAACATTAGCAATTGACCTTCAATCAAATACATAACAGTGTATCAAGCATCACAAAACTATGAAAGTGTTCAATATCAAGGCCCAATATTCCTATTACCAAATCATATATAAAAGAGTTAGACATCCATGTGTCAAATAATGTAGACACTAAGGACGAGGATACTACAATAGTACCTCATACAGTATAGGGTTTGGTGCTACGCTCCTCTGGTATAGGTTGGACTACATGTAACTGGCATATACCATGTCTATAGAACAATTCTTAACATACCAGAGAAATCCCTCTTGATTAGCATAGAGATTTATAAGTCTTAATAACTCTACATTGACCGCCACCTCATCCTTATTGGCCAGTGGTATTCCTCATGCATGCTTATCTTGATCCCATTGAACCTTCACCTGACCGTGGAATGGGTGTGGTCACCACTCACTAGGTACTAGATTAAAGGTTATGCAGAAACACTGAATATGTAATATCATGTCATATCCTCTTCCCTTGACTGGAGCCCATAAGCACTAATGTTTTTTGTATTCCATCTTCCTGCACTATTGAAAAATCAAAAAGACATCCATTCGAGGTTCCTGATAGATACTACCTTCATGAGAAATCTCAAAACATCTCTTTTCCCAATATGAAGAACTATTTTTAGTTGTAGAAGTCCAACCATCTTAACTCACACCATTATCTTCCCTCAAGTATTTTTCTATAATAAGGGAATGGTTAATGATTTTCGAAATAGTATTCAACCTAAACACTTTGACTGACAACTAGATTTCATAAATTAGTCCACCCTCAAATCACCTAATGGTCACGATATCATCACCAGGTAGTGTAGGAGTAAAATATTTCATCTATTTGAATTGTGTAGAATAATCCATTATAGTTATTATCCCCTGTTGCTGGTTCATGAATTATCTAGCTCTATCAACCCTCAGAGTTTGGGGAAATAAATAGTCGTAGAAGATCATCTATAATTATTCCCAAACCATGTCATAATGTTGATCTTCCTAGGTGACTACATCTCACCACTTCTTAGAAGAATCATGTAGCATGTAGGATCTAGCTTGACCCTTTTCTATAGAGGAGTCTATAGATGCTTGAATATAGAAAGGATTTCTTTCTTACGGGACACTACAACAAGAGTTCCTCAATCCCCCAAAAAGGTGGGAGGTTGTTGCTTCTAAAATTCCACAGTTAACACTACCATACTCAGGGCAGGTCACATGACACCTTTCATATTTTAAATAACATATAAAAACCCTCTCAAAATTGAGCATCAGTTCCCAAATCCGGTATATGAAGAGGTTCCATAGTTGTCGTTATAGGAGGAATCACAGGAATATCACAACCCACCACCTAAATATCATGAACGTCACCACCTTCAGGTAATGCGACTAGATGATATCATTGTTCCATAATGCTATAATGCCAAACTCATGACTTATAAGAGATTTAATAACTTGAAGAAATCACTTATTGAAATTTTGGAAGGCATTAATGAATTCCTATGAACATAGTATACCCCTCCATCGGCTCCTAAATCCATGACTGTGTAATAAAGAACAACCTTATCAGGGCTTAATAATGTAAGATATAACCCACTACCCATTAATAAGGTCAGTTTTGGGTCTAATTCTATATGTAAAATTTATATATTAAATATGGTTGTTTTCATTTTAAAATTCGTATTCCTTTTAAATTGGTCACATTTAAACATTTAAACCACATTAATATTATTAAATTAGGTGGATTACCATTTTTCCATCCATAAGGGAACATACTCCTTATAGAAAAAAATGTGGAATCCACCTAACACAAACCATAACATGTTCCATATAATGTGACCAATGGTACACATATCAACATGAAATAGTTTACTCCTTTAAGGTATCTGATTTAACCTATTTTGGAAAACACTGTAAGGTTAAGGTAGGAATATTAAGTATCAATTATGTTTTCCAATCCTTGTAATAAGTTTCAGGAAAATTAAATACATATTAAATGTACTATCAATATGAAACAGGCATATAAGACCTAAAAATAAATATAGAATGCAAATATGTGTGTCCTATTAATCATATTGGTCCTATGATAGTTCATGTAATAATGAAAATCCCCATTTCATTATGCCATAGTAAAGAAATCATCATTTCAAACATATTAATATCAATAACATCTTGAAGATAGTGTGTCATCTAATTATGAAGTTATATCTACTGTAAGTGGAATAATCAATAAATGAAATTACCCATCCCATGTAATTTGGTTTTCCCACGTATATGGGTTATCTACATCTAGGAATAGGTTCAATTAGAAATCCCTTTAACTAAAATTCTTCTATCCAATACCCAAAAATTAAGACAAAGGAAAAGAATATCTGGTGCCACTTTGTAATGTCCCGACCCAGTGTCCCCTTAAACCTACACACTGAGCCAGTGGGTCAAACTACCCAATGTGTGACACCCTATATGATAAAGGATGCCAACTAGTAACAAGGGTGTAAAGGTGGTATGGTGGAGAGATTATAACCTCTTATTAGAATGGAATACTGGAAATAACCAATAAATATATAATAGTTGCGGAAGCATATAAGAATATACTAAATCAAAAGATAAGAAATAGAAGAATAAATAAGAACTGAACAACTTATAATATAATGAAAATCATCTAAGATAGTGTCTAATACAAGTGTTCATGTAATTCTAACACAAAATGGGGGTGGTGGAGTTGGCATAAAAAGTCATACTATATGAAAATAAAAAAACAACAAAAAGGATAATTCATAAATATCCTGATCATTTTTGTGTTTCCCTACTCCTATTCTCTAACTATAAGAATCCCATGTCAACAAACTAATGTTGGGACCTTTACTATAAACATTACAACAAATAGATAATCTTCTTGGGTACTAAAGGCAACCTCATTAGATTGTGAGACATAAATCTCATTAGGCCACCACTAACGGTGTTTACATGTATTAAAATTAGTTCCCATAACTAAACAGTGTTTAGGTAATAGTAACTAATTAACAAATCTAAATAAATAAATAAACATATCACTCAGGTTCTTGAAGAACACTCCGTGGGTCTACCTTCTTCATCTTATTACTAAGAGAAATTTTATAATATTCACTATATATATTGTAATTATATATATATTTCATCCACCAATATGAAAAATGTATGTGAGTATGTATGTGGCCATATAGCAAGAATAATAGTTTCTGGCTGGATCGAGGTGTAACTCAGACATCCATAACCAGTTTGACGAGCCTATAAAATCAAAAAATATAGAGTATTCCCTATATCTCAAAAAGAGTGTGAGATTTCCTATTTTACACTGAGGATGGTGAGTGATCTATCATGTTATCCCTCCAAATATGGACACAATTCATAAATACAAACACCCACCTAGTGTAAATGATGTTATACATCATTCCCAACAACTTATTTAAGAGAGTGTGATAATATCAAGCTCAATTTTTCCCTTTCCATCTATTCATGGTCTCGATAAAACTCTATTATAATTATAACTATCATGTGGAATTACCTCCCATACATATTTTTCATTGATCCCATTTACATATAATTGAGGCATATTCATACATAATATTTAATACACAAAGAATTAACTCTATTGTATAAAATTATCCAATTTCCATTAAATATAAGGAAATAAAATTCATATGAATCATTTAATTAAACATAAATAGAACACACAACTTTTCCTTCCTTTGTGTCATTTTATTTGAGAAAATTGATTTATTTATAGTAAAGAGGACATAATGCATAATCCTTTCCATATTTTCCATTTAATTTATTAAATATAAGTAAATTTCAACTTTTATAATTTTTAAAGTTCAGTTTAGTTAATTAAAATCAATTATATGGAACCATTTTTTTATTAAAAAAACATTTCATTTTCATGGCACAAAGAGATGATCTTTAAAAGTTGAGTTTCTTAGAAAAAAGGTATATAATTAAAGAAAACATAAAATATTATTCTAATCCACTTTAACGGCTTCATCGTAGGTTCATCATATCTACATTTACTATATCTCATAACATAGGGAAATACATCAAAGGAATGTCTGATCAAAAGGCCCAGTAAGGGAAAGAAAGGGAAATAGTATATATGTAATCATGATAAAAATCAATAAGAACTTGAGGAATATAATAAAGGAATGATAAAAAAAATGGGGGATATAATAATAATAAAAAGAACATGAATTTTAACATGTAAATGTGGCTATAACATTTAAATTATACATTCATAATCATATCACTCTTGTTAATCATCAAGGTGTCATAAAAATTACCAACATTATTCACCATGGTATCATATAACTTGTCATCTCTAGAGAATAAATTATTTACCCAATGAATTTTAGAGATAACATATAGAACCCTTAATATGTATTAATTTTCATTTCAAACACATTGATCATAATCAAACATTTCATAAATTATCCATTGAGAACAAAATAGATGGGTTTTATATTTAAATCGAGGTGTTTCAATAGTTCTTAAAAAACATGATCATTTTTTATTTTTCATCCCATGGAAAATAAATTCAGTTTTCATTCATGTCAATCATAAAATAAAATAAATAATTTTTAAATAATATTAAATACTACAATAAAATAATTAGGTCCTGGTATTCGTATAATGAAAATAAAAGGGTATTTCATGAGAAGAAGAGAGAAATTTTGAGAAGTAAACTCAACTGCATAACTGGTATAAAACATGGTTTTAAAATAGTAAAATGAGATAGGAAATGGGTATAAAATTAATTAAATGATATTAACACTATAAATTGATAAAATAAATTGGACAGATGAACTTAGTTTGTAAATTTGAAATACATTCAACATAAAGAGAAAACCCGAATGGAAAATAGAAGTGAAGAATTCCTTTACATTGAAGAGTAGTACATAAAATGTGAGGATCAGAACCTTGGGGGATTTATAACACCTTGGTAGGAATCCTTGGGAGGTAAAAATATAATAGAGTCACGTAGGATGGATTTTGAGTTAAATTAACTAGAGAAATGGGTGGATATTTATAACAAAAGTGGGGGATTTGTTTATTAATTTCACAATTTATTATTTGGACACCAAGGTAGTCGTAAATGACACCCATGGGATTGACCATAATAGTTAACCATGGGATTAGAAACTTGGGACACCTTTTATGTTATTTTAATCCACAATATTCTACCATGATTTTATATTAATTATTTTTTTAGGAAAATTAAGGTTTTTACAAAATAACATTTTTAAAGTTAGTGTTTCCATTTTTTAATTTAGAAAGTAAATTATATATTTGTAAATTGATTAAAATCTATTAAAATAGTTGATATTAATAAAATAAAATATTTTAAGTCTTAAAATGTAGTTAACTAGTTATTAAATCATTGTGACATAATTATGATGTAATTAAAAATACAGAAAAAACTCAAACAATGTTTTTATTATTCACAAAAAAATAAGATATTTTAGAAATTTCTCATAAATTAACTCTAACATAATTTCGATGTGATGAATTAAAAAATTATATTCATTTTATCTTAATATTTTGATAAATGTGGGAATTTAATCTTTTAAATATAAAATTCATTATTTATTAAAAATAATTTTGGATTGAAAATGCATAGTAAAATTTTAGACACTTGGAAAAAAAGAAAATTATTTTACCCTTTATATTTAAATAATTTTTTTATCATACTATTTAATTAAAATAAATTTTATTTATAATACCATAGTTTATTATAATAATTTATATCTTTTCTTAAAAGTATAATTTTTTATTGAAAAATCAATTTTTCAAATTCCATATCAGTTTTATTAACCAAAACCATTTTTAAAGAAGAATTAATGGAATGAAAATTTGGTTTATACAATGTAATTACAAGTAAATAACCCTTAAAAACATAACACCTTACAAAATCCATGTACAACCTAAGGGAAATGTTTGTGATGGTGATATATTCATGGATCGTCTCAGATCACATTTCCCGAGTGGTAATTCCAACTAACTTGAACTTCTCCCGTAGGAGATTTCATTCAAGATTCACTTGTTAAAGCTCATCTTGTGATTTTTCAAGAGAGAAGCCCAGTGAAGCTACCTCCCTCCTAAGCTCCAACAAATAGTTTTCATATGGCATGATTATACTAGATGAGTACATCATTTCTTCTTTCTTCATTAATTATCCTTTTTCATATTTAAATACCAATCATAATTATAATGTTAAAATTTTTGTGAAGAGTATAGTTTCCAATGGTCATATTGACCAATGGTAATAATTTTACAAAGGTCATATAACGATTGAAACTCTAATTCCACATTTCAATTTATACTAACTTCATTATTAAATAGGTATTATTTTGTTGTGTATAATATAATATAACACAATTTTTATCATGAAACAAACATTATTCAAAAAGTTCAGGACATTACATTCTTCCCCCCTTAAGAAATTCCATCCTTAAAATCTAAACTCATTCTCTCCATTGAGAAAAGTTATGGTTACTTCTACCTCTTTGTCTCCTTTGGTTCCCACATCATTTTTTCATATTTTGGGTTCCTTCAAATCACTTTGATGAGGTGGGTAGTCGTTTTGTGTAGAACCTTATCACTACTATAACATCCCAAGTAAATAAGGAATATGACATTTTCATATTTATTAATATTTTTAAATTAATAATTAATTTTACATTAAAGGGTATGATATGTTCTATGGTATACCTGATACACAACAACCAGTTTCTTTGAAATCATACGTTGCACACAACGTTGAGTTATACTGAAAAATAATAATATAATATTATTTTAAATGGTAGTTAATGCCTAGCTATTGTATTGGCAGAAATGAACAGAACTAACTAAAATATGAATATACATGTTTTTTAAATGTTTTTACATTTTCCCCATAAACTTTAGAGGCTTAAAATAAAAAAGAATCTGATTTTATGCATAAATACTCTAATATTCGTTAAAAGGTTGATTTACCACCTTTTGATGGTGAACCCTATTTAAATCTAGTTTTGGTCACTTTTATATGTTCTATTTGGCAAAATAAAATTCTTCTTTATAATCGGGACATCAAAATTTACTTTGGGTAAATTTTTGGTATTTTTCTAATAAAATTCATTTTTTGATGAATAGTAAAAAATATTGTATTTTAAGTCAAAAGTGTCGATTAATATAATTTATTTATATGGTTATATTATCTTTTTAATTGGTTTAAAAGTGTAATTATATTACATTTTTACCATTTAATCCAATTTTTTCCATTGAAATTAGTTTCACTTTGAAATTAGACATAAACAATTATCAAAATTTTAATAGTTATTGTTTCTTAAAAACACGCTATTTGTTTTGACAGCGAGATTTAATTTTAAATTAATTAATGAAACATATATGTTTTAAATTTGGTTAAATAGACATCATTTTTTAATTATTAATATCAAATATATCTTATGCTGAATTATTGGTATTTTTCTGAAAAACTTCAATTTTTGATGAATGGTGAAACCTCTAAGTCGTAGATAGAAAAACAAAATTTTTCATTTAAAGAAAATTTTACCACCTATATGGATTGAATTTTGAAAATACTACATACATGGTTGTTATTAGTGAGTAAAATTTGGTTCAATAAGATGAAAATAATTTTTGGTAAATAGTAAATTTTGACTTCTATTTGCCGCTGATAAAGGTAAATAGGGTAATTCAAGGTAAAAATAATATCATAATAATAAAAAATTACCTTACCTCTTTTCCTAACCTTATTGTATTAGTCATGGACGACCATGATCATCCTTGGGCCGATTTTGGGACCCCATAGAGCCACTTGGGAGTGATAATGACACTTTCGATTAATTAACATAAAGTAAATGCAAAAATGGCATAAACAAATATCTTTTAGTAAATTAAGTTTTACAAGGGGTTATATAAGTTATATTTTAGAATATAAATATTATTTGGAAATAGAAAAATATTTCATAAATTATGGTATTTTTTTATTATTTTTAGACATTAAATAAATTAAATTATTTATGACACAATAAGGATGAAGTATTTACCTCATTAATAAATGACTTAAATAAATAAGATTATAAATATTAAAACAATATATAAAAATCTGTAAAATTATTATTTTATGAATTTATTTCTACCATTATTTATCTTAACTTTGACATTAATTAGTTTTGGACCTTTATAAACTGAATATCATTATATAATAAAATAATATTTTCACACTTTCCTAAAGATCCCCTCCTATCCCATATAAAAATCACTCACATATAACCCATTCCTAAAACTTCTCAAGCCCTTTGGATCATCCATAACCTGCCCAAATAATCTCTCAAGATCCCTCTACTTCTCCTAGAAGCCTTACCATAGGCAGAAGGCACTTAAACAAGTCCTTCTAGTTCAAACCAAAGAGAGTTACCCAAATTAAATGTAACAGTTTATCTTAACTTTATTTATTTTATTTTACATCTATAACAACTAAAATATTTTTATTTCCTTATTTTATAACAACACCAGTATCATCAATATACTATTATGTTGTTATAATAAGGATTCAAACTACACTTACACACACCTCCATCTAATGGGTAAAAACATACTGTCTTTGTGGATGGAAAACTAACGCCTCACGAAAAGATGATTGTTCAATTATCCCCTAACACCTCATATGGTGGACATTATGATAAAACTGTATTTATATATTATCTTTATTATGTTTATTTTTTATTTATACTTATTTATTTTCAATTTATATCATACCTTTATGGTTTCCATTATGAGTAAATTCGATAATTTCATTTGAGGAAGTGCGGACTACCGCCCCCTCAAAGTGATATGGATTGTTAATACCATACATGGGACATATAAAGGATGGAGTTATTTAAATTATATTTTATATAATACGGGAATTATAATATATCTATTTATCTTTATGTTTTCATTCAATTAAAATACAAAAATAGAAATGCAAGTAGTGTTCATGCGTATGTACGACTTACCATCTCCATGAATGGTGCATTTCATTTCTTATCTCAAAATGTTATGTACTGTTATATACAAATATATATAATGGATATATAGGATATATATGATATCTAAATCATGAATATAATTTTGGAGATAATGGACTCCTAAACACCTAGACAACTTGTAATTATAAGGTGTTCATTTTTTACTCAAGTACCAAATATCGACAAAATGACCATTATTAACATAAAGGATTACATATTGTTTATAACACTGTAATAAGTGATTTAAAAGGAATAATTAACTTGAAAAAATTTTCTTAATCAAGTATAAATTAACTTAAGTTTATTATTCAGTAATAACAATGAACAAACATGTCAAGTCGGACACGAGGTAACAGATTTCTTATCTCACTTTTAATTATGTGATATTTCCATTGTTCACCACTAATTTATTGCATGTGGTGTATTATGTACATTCATTTGATATATATTATCATGATCCTCATTATATTAATGTTATTCTATGAATAATTTTAAGGTTATTAACTTTTTTTCATATGATGCGATTGATTACAACGTGTTAAAGGATTTTCATCTCACTTTTTATTCCCGTGAGATTCATGCTATATTTTCCACTATTTCTTTTTGTGTGGTGTATGTACTGATTGTGATTATATTCATTGTGTTATATACTTCAATTTATGGGTATTTACATATTCATTTTATGATCCTTATTTCATGGGTTGTATGTTTTGTAAGTTACCAAATGTGTAAGGGAACCTTTAAACCCAATTTCCATTCCTTGTGTTAATCTTCTAATTCAAAATTATGTCATTCGATGATTATGTATGGAATCACTATTTATTTATTTATGTTTTAATTTAAACTCCCTATTTTGTTGATATATTTTTATACACCTAATCACTCCATTTATAAATTCTCAAGTCATCGATATGAACTTGATAAGGGCAATTTTAACTCAATTTTCATTCATTGAGTTAAACATCCAAGTCATTGGTTTGGTCTTAAAAAGAATATGTGTGAACATTAAATGATTGATTTACACTGAATATCAAATCATATTTAGTGTATTTATATTTTTCACACATTATTATGTAATTTGTTCATCCTTAATCTACGGATATATTTTTTATAAGGGATTTCATCTCAATTTACATTCCATTGAGGCTTCATTGTTTTTATGCACCAATTCACTCTTATTTGGGGTATATACTATCATTTGACATATTATATCATGAATACCTTTATTATCATGATATTATAAAGTTATTATTCAATGTTATCCCTCAATTATTTGTATTCAAGAGTCTCTCATTTCGTTAAAAACTCTTTAACTAAATTATCATTTTAAATGTTTAAAATATTTATTCTTCTAAATATTTATCAATAATATCCATGTTTTAAAAATGTTTTTGAAGATTTATTTATATGGAAATTAAATTTTTCCAATGATAATTTATTTAAAATATTCAAAGTGGTATGGAACACTTTGATTCAAAAATCTCTTTATAACATGATTTAAATGGTTTTGAAAATGGTTTAATAAAGCACTGTTTATTTCAATATCTTGATTTGATATATTGGAATGTGTAAATGTTATATTTCCTTTTAATTGTGTTATTTGTTATGATTATGTTATTGTTATTGGTAATTTTTTATTTATACATTTGGTTCTGTGACAAACCTAGGGCGGGTGAGCCCGAGATAGCTCTCCAATGCATTGGGTAACGTGGAGAAGGTAAATGTTAATGTTTCTCCTAAAAGATTTAGGGAATATACTGTGATGGGTATTCCAAATGTGAATCCCTATGTAGTTGTGATAGCTACAATGTAAGTATGTTATGAATTCCATAAGATACCTTTATGATTTAGGATTTGTGTGTGTTGTTCATTAATCTTATGATTTTTTAAGGTATTTTATGATATAAAACTATGGTTTCATTGATTTGTATTTCATGATGGTCTAATGTTTTACTTCCTTATTTTATAACCCTTAATGAGCTTTGTATGCTCATCCCAAGATTTTGAAATGTTTTCCATAGTATTTAAAGATGAATAGGGTCAAGGATGGGATCAAGGAAAAGTCATGCTGTCTAAAACATGGAACTAGACATGTTTATTTTAAAGAGTTTTTATTTTATGAAAAAAATAAAATCTGAGTAGTAGTGTCTACATGTAATTTTCAAGTTGATATGTAATAGTTATGGCCTAATTCCCTAAAACTATAAACCTGAAAAAAAATCCTCAATGTGAAATGTTGAAATAATTCAAGATTATGTAATGTTTAAGGTTGGGTCCTTATAGTTGGTATTAGAGGGAGGTTTAGATAAATTTAGAGGTTGGGGTGTTATTTAATCATAAGTGACATAACAATAATGGTTAGAATATTGGAAAGAGTGATAGTTTTTTTAGTTAAATATAATGAGTTTAATATAACATGAAAAATAATGTTTTAGTGTTTACCATCCTCATAAGATAATATGTGATGATTTTGCTGATATAATCACACTGAACTTTTTGGTTTTAGTCAATGGCTGGATCTAGCAGGAATCAAATTAACAATGGATGTGAAGAAAACTATGACGGTTTTCTAAATGAGAAATTGAATGAAATGGGAGATGCAATGAGAACCCTTGTGGTTATTCTCAACCAACTATCTAAAGTCATTATGGACCACCTGAACCTTGGTTATTTTTATAAGGAATTTTATATGAGAGAAAAAAATCCCCATGGAATTTTAGGTAATAATCAAAAAGTAAAGTATATTAAAAAACCTATGTGTTAATAATGTAGAAAGAAAAACATAGGAAAATGTTTCAATGGGATGAGAACATGAAATAAATGTGGAAGTGAAGGTCATAAAGCAAGAACGAGCCATGAAAAAAAAGTATCCAGTTGACTCTAGGAAAGGAAAATAAATTCTTTCTGAGGGATCAATTGAATGTTTTAAATGTGGTGCGGATGGTCATTATACAAATATATTTTCTATGAATAATTTTTAGGAATGGGATCACCAGGATCATACAAATATATGCTTACCAATACCTAATTCCATTCCTATTGAGGATGAAGAAATTGACAATGACCAATGAAAGGTATGGATTATTTCTTGACATATTTTTTGAAATTATTTAATCTTAGGATATGATTCATGATTTTGTTTGTTGGAAAAAAGTATTTTAGAATAAGTTGTAAAGGAATCATTAATGGATCGTGAAGAATGTTGAATGAGTAGGAAGTAAACATATAAGGGATTCAATAGTTATGGTAGATTTTAGGATGGTGAAATGCTTAAAATTATTATGGATCTTTTGATGATTAGATTACATTAGAAGACTATTTATAGTATGTCTAACCCTGAAGTTTGATATATGAAAATTTTATTCAAGTAATAATTATGTTTTCTTTTCTGGATATAGTTATAAATAACCATTTGGGTTTATATGATCCTTGAATTTGAGGCAATTACAGGTTAATTCATTTTGGGATGCAAAATGAAAGTTATTAGATAAACATTGTGGTTAAAATATGTCATTGTTATTTTTGTTGAATTTATCTCTTTTTTGGAATTTTATAAAATTATAACTTCTTTAAAAAGGACAATACGTAGACTGTATGACAACCGGTCGTGTTGGACACAACTATGGGAGTCAAACCCACAACCAAAGTGCGATTGGGATTTATCGCCAACCACTAAACTACGTGAAGTACCTAGTTAGTATGACTAATTATTTTTAGTTAGATGATTTTATTAATCAATAATAAGTTGATTTTAGGTTATATATAGAAATTATTAACCTATCATGGATAATATGTGATTATGTTAATTACTTTTCAATATGATGCTTTAAGAGTAATTGATGTTGTTTGGAGATAAATGTTAAGATTTATCTTGGAAGACTTTGTGATTTAATCCTTATGAGATTTGGGTTTCAATATTAGTTTGGATTACTTTGAAGAATTAAATGTACAGTTTTTTATTGACTGGTATTGGTATAACTTTGGGTATTGTTTGAAAAATTTTGTAGATTAAGAGTAGTTTTTATTTTTGTAAAAGATTATCCTTTTAGGGAATTATATGATCTTCTACTAACCAATTTTGGCTCTGGTTGATGTCTTAAGATAGGGGGAAAGTATAGTTCATCTTTTGTAGATTATGTGATACTCTAGAAGTTGATTCTAGTACATCAGGTGTGACCAAGTCATCTTGAATAACTACCGCTTTGAGAAAAAATGATTTTGTGGTAGAATTTTATTAAAGGATGACTCTCTACAAGAAAATTAAATATATTTCCTTATGTTATTATTCTAGTTATTAATAAAATTCATCAACTCTATGAAAATTATATTGAAGTAAAAAAACTTATAAACTCTATTTTATCCTCATACTTTTAACCAACAACATATTTATGTTATTGTGGTGGTTAACTTTACGTGATCAAGTTCTATATCCCTCTTTATTAATCTATGAGAGTTAGTTTCTCGTCTATATCCATGTTTTCATAGAATCATATTATCTATTGTATCAGGTGACCTTTGTATATATCTTTATTTATTTTAAAGTAATATCTTTATTGACTCTTTTTTTGATATGGGACTTTCAATGATAATTCTGATCCCAGTTTTAAAATTGTGTGAACGCAATTCCTAAAAGGGGGAAGGATGTAGCATCAAAATTAAATAAATAATATGACATTTTCATATTTATTAATATTTTTAAATTAATTATTAATTTTACATTAAAGGTTGTTTTATGTTCGATGGCATACTCGATACACAACAACGGGTTTAATTGAAATCTTACATTGCACACAACGTTGAGTTATACTAAAAAATAATAATATAATATTATTTTAAATGGTAGTTAACTTCTAGTTATTATATTAGAAGGAATGGATAAAACTAACTACAATATGAATATACATGTTTGTTAAATGTTTTTAAATTTATCCCATAAATTTTAGAGGCTTAAAATAAGAAAGAAACTGATTTTAAGCATAAATACTCTAATATTCATTAAAAGGTTGATTTACCGCCTTTTGATGGAGAACCCTCTTTAAATCTATTTTTGATCACTTTTATATGTTATATTTTACAAAATAAAGTTCTTATTTAGAATCAGGTCATAAAAATTTACTTTGGGTAAATTTTTGGTATTTTTCTGATAAAATTCATTTATTGATGAATAGTGAAAAATGCTATATTTTAATTCAAAACTGAATTTTAATATAATTTATTTATATGGTTAGATTATCTTTTTAATTGGTTTTAAATTGTAATTATATAATATTTTTACCATTTAATCCAATTTTGGTCATTGGAATTAATTTCACTTTGAAATTGGACATAAACAAGTATCAATCTTTTGATTGTTATTGTTTCTTAAAAACACGCTATTTGTTTTTACAACGAGAATTAATTTTAAATTAATTAATGCAACATCTATGTTTTAAATTTGGTAAAATAGACATCATTTTTGAATTCAGAATATCAAATATAGATTAGTCTGATTTTTTGGTATTTTTCTGAAAAACTTCAATTTTTGATGAATAGTGAAACCACTAAGTCATTAAAAACTAACTTTTTCATTTAAATAAAATTTTACCACTTTTTTTGATTGAATTTCCAAAATCTGTCATACATGGTTGTTATTAGTATGTAAAATTTGGTTCAATAAGATGAAAATAATTTTTGTCAATAGTAACTTTTGACTTTTATTTACCGCAGATAAAGGTAAATAGGGTAATTCAAGGTAAAAATAATATCATAATAATAAAAACATACCTTAAAATTTATCCTAACCTTCTTGGATGAGTCATGGCCGACCATGGGAATCTGTGGGTTGATTTTGGGACCCCATGGAGCCACTTGGTAGTGATAATGACACTTAAGATTAATTAACTAAAAGTAAAGGCAGAAATGGAAAAAAATATCTTTTAGTAAATTAATTTTTACAAGGGTTTATATATGTTATATTTTATGATATAAATATTAATTGTAAATATAAAAATATTTCCTACATTATGGTATTTTTTATAATTTTTATACATCAAATAAATTAAATTATTTATGATACAATAAGGATGTAGTATTTAACTCATTAATAAATGATTTAAATAAATAACATTATAAATATTAAAACAATATCCCAAACCTATCAAATTATTATTGTATGATTTTATTTCTTCCATTATTCATATTATATTCTACTTTAATTAGTTTCGGACCTTTAGAAACTGAATATCGTTATATAATAAAATAATATTTTCACACTTTCCTGAAGAGCCCCTCCTCCCCCTTATAAAAATCCTTCACCTATAACGCGTTCCTCACACCTATAAATCCCCTTGGCTCATCCAAACCCTACAAAATAATTTCTCAAAATCCTTATCCACATCCTAGATTCCTTACCTTAGGAATAAGGCACTTCAAGAAGTCCTTCTGGTTCATACCAAAGGGAGTTACCCAAATTAAAGGTAACTGTTTCTCTTAACTTTTTTTATTTTATTTTACTTCTACAACCATAAAATCTTTTTATTCCATTATTTTATAAAAAAAGATGTATCCTCAATATACTAGGATGTTTTTATAAGAAGTATTCAATCTACACTTACACACACCTCCATCTAATGGGTAAAGAACATACTGTTTCTATGGATGAAAAACTAACGCCTCACGAAACGATGATTGTTCAATTATCTCCTACCACCTCGTATAGTAGCCCTTATGATGACAATGTATTTATATATTATATATATTATGATTATTTTTTATTTATTCTTCTGTTTTTTTAATTTATATCATACCTTTATGGTTTCCATTATGAGTAAACGTGATAATTTCATTGGTTGAATTTCGGACTACCACCCCCTCAAAGTGATATGAATCGTTCATACCATACATGGGACATATAAAGGTTGTAGTTATTGAAATTAT
The DNA here is from genome assembly GCA_963277665.1 of Viscum album. NCBI lineage: Eukaryota > Viridiplantae > Streptophyta > Magnoliopsida > Santalales > Viscaceae > Viscum > Viscum album. The sequence goes on along the minus strand of OY728138.1, from coordinate 715,880,411 downwards.
ATATGATATTATACTGGAATTATAATATTAATATGTATACTTAAGTTTTCATTCAATTAAAATAAGAAATAGAAATGAAAGTAGCGTTCATGCATACGTACGGCTTATCATCTCCATGAACGGTGCATTTCATTTCTTATCTCCAAATGTTATGTACTATTATAAATACAAATATATACTGGATATATATGATATATATGATATCTAAATCATAAATATAATTCTTGATATAATGTAATCTTGACCACAAGGATAACTTGTAATTATAAGGTGTTCATTTTTTACTCTAGTACCAAATATCAACAAAATGACCATTATTAACTTAAATGATTACATATATTTTATAACATGGTAATAAGTGATATAAAAGGAATAATAAACTTTAAAAGGGGTTATTAATCTCTTATAAATTAACTTATGTTTATTATTCAGGACGAAAAGGGAACAAACTAGTCATGTCGAACGCGAGGTAAGAGATTTCTTATCTCACTTTTAATTCTATGAGATTTCCATTGTTCGCCACTAATTTATTGCATGTGCTTTATTGTGTACTGATATTTGATATATATTATCTTGATACTCATTATATTAATGTTATTATGTGAACCATTTCTTTTTTGATAACTTTTTTTCATATGAATCGATTGATTATAGCATGGCGAGGGATTTTAATATCACTTTTTATTCTTGTGAGATTCATGCTATATTTTCCACTATTTTCTTTTGTGTGGTGTATATACTGACCGTGATTGTATTTATTGAGTAATATAATTCAATTTATGGTTATTTAAATCTTAATTTTATGATCCTTATTTTAGGGGTTGCATGTTGTGTAGGCTGCCAAAACTGTAAGGGAACCTTTTAACCTAATTTCCATTACCTGGGTTAACCTTCGAATTCATAATTATGTCATGCTAAGATTATTTGTGGAATAACTATTTATTTATTTATGTTTTAATTTCCACTTCCATTTTTGTGGATATTCTTTTGATACATAGAATAACTCCATTGATAAATTCTCAAGTCCTTGATATGAACTTGATAAGAGCAATTTTAACTCCATTTCCATTCATTGAGTTAAACATCCAAGTCATTGGTTTTGTCTTAAAAAGAATTTGTGTGAACATTATATGATTTATTTACACTTAATATCCAATCATATTTAGGTTATTTATATTTTTCACACATTATTATGTAATTTATTTATCCTTAATCTAAGGATACATTTTTTATAAGGGATTTCGTCTCAATTTACATTCCATTGAGACCTCATTGTTGTTATGCACTAATTCACTCTAATATGGTGTATATACTATCTTTTGGAATATTATATCACGAATCCCTTTATTCTCATGATATTATAAAGTTCGGATTCAATGTTATTCCTCAATTATTTATATTCAATAGTCTCTCATTTTGTTAAAAACTCGTCTAACAAATTATTGTTTTAAATGTTTTAAATATTTATTATTCTAAATATTTATCATTAATGTACATGTTTTAAAAATGATTTTAATTATTTATTTATATGGAAATTAATGATTTAAAATGATAATTTATTTAAAATCTTCAAAGTGGTATGGGACACTTTGTTTCGAATATTTCTTTATTAAATGTTTTAAAATGTTTTGAAAATGGTTTGATAAAACATTGTTTATTTCAATATCTTGATGTGATATATTATAATGTGGAAATTTTATCTTTATTTTTTACTGGTGTTATGTGTTATGATTATTATATGGTAATTGGGAATTGTTTACATATATGGGTGTTTCTATGATAAACCTTAGGCTGGTGTGCCTGAGATAGCTCTCCAATGCATTGGGTAACGTAAAGGAGGTAAATGTTAATGTTTTTTCTAAGAGATTTAGGGAATATACTATGATGGGTCTTACAAATGTGACTCCATATGTATTTGTGATAACTACAATGTATTTATGTTATTAATTCCATAAGATACCTTTATGATTTATGATTTTTGTGTGTTATTCATAAATCTTATGATTTTGTAAGGTATGTTATGAATGAAAAGTATGGTTTCATTGATTTGTATTTAATAATGGTATAATGTTTTCCATACTTATTTTATAACCCTTACTGATCTTTTTATGCTCATACCATGTTTTTGATATATTTTCCACAAGACTTAAAGATGAATAGGGTCACAGATGGGATCATGGAAAATTCATGATGTCTAAAACATGGAACTAGACATGTTTCTTTTTAAGAGATTTTATTTTATGAAAAAATATAAACTAATTAGTTGTGTATAAATGTAATTTTCAAGTTGATATGTAATATTTATGGCTTAATTATCTAAAATTATAAACCTGAAAAGATCCTCAATGTGAAATCTTGACATAATTCAATATTATGTAATGTTTAAGGTGAGGTCCTTATAACTATGGTCCAAGATATCTACTGATTTCTCCTCACAATAGATGTGAGGTTCAATTGTATCACCTCAGGATTTAGTACATGTGAAGGGTCAAGTATATACTTTCTTAAGAGAGATACATGGAATACATCATGGACATGAGCTAGATTTAAAGGATGTTCAAGACTATATTCTAATGCTTATATGCGATCAATGATTTCATAGAGGCCAATGTACTTAGGGATAAGATTCCCTTTCTTTACAAACCACACGACTCTCTTCCAAGTTAAATTTTCAAGGATTTATTTTTCCCTAACATCAAACTACAAGTCCATTTGATGGTTTTCAACAAAGCTATTTTACCAACTTTGTAAAACCTTTATGTGTTTTTGGATGGAATGAACCTTTTCTGTCATCTCTTATACGAGATTAGTCCCAAGCAGGTATCTCTCACAAACATCATCACAAAAATTTATTATTCTACACCACTTCCCATATAGATCTTCATATGGTGCATTTAAATAATTTAATGGAATTTTTTTTGTATGAGAACTAGACTAATGGGATATGTCGACCCCATCATACTTTAAATTATATTGAACCAATTCTCAGTATGTACTCATGTGTTTGAATAGTCCTTTAAAATTGGATATTAAATTGGAGGTGATAGGACATACTGAAATTCAATTCGGTACTCATATCTTGTTGAATAATTATCTAAAACATTTTTTTAAACCTTGGATCATAATAAAAAATGATAGAAATTATTACCCCATGCAACTTCACCACTTCCTTTTTGTAAATCTTGGAAGCTTGGACAAGATATAAATCTTCCCAAATAATGATAAAATGGGTAGTCTTGCGGGGACGATCCACTATAACCCAAATCACATAGTTTACATTGGATGTTCATGAGAGGCCAGGGAAAAATTATATAGTGATATTATCCCAATTACTTATTTTTATGGGTATTGGTTGTAATAACCCTATAATGTTTTCACTCTTACTTCACTTGTTGACACACTAGGAACCTTGTAGTGTAGTTGGAAATCTCCCTATTCATGTTATCCCAACAATAATGATCAGAAAGGTTACTATAAATTTAATTACTTCCAATATGTATAGAGAAAGTGGGGATATGAGTTTCATCCATCAACTCCTTCATTTTTATAATATATGAAATACATATCCTTGAATGAAATTTTAGTACACCTTATTGATCAATATTGAACTCAATAAACTTCCCATTATTCACAACCTTTATCTTCTTCTATAATAAAGGATCTTCTCTTTGAGATCTCTATATATTCTCTAGTAATGATGGTTGAGAAATCAGTTGGGATAGGGATTATGATTTTCCTTCCCTTATGATTCCAATGTCAATTTTACAGGGTATTTGATCAAAGGATCTCCTTGTACCCTCATCATTACCAACATAATAGAATCTTTCTAAATTTAATGAATTAGTTTCTTTGTTTTCCTCTAGGATGATAATGAATTTAACAATCATATTATTTATGAAGTTATAATCATATACTTTGTCTCGTGTTCAATTACTTTTGTGTGAAAATATACTTCAAACTTTGGTGGTTTATGTATATATCATATTTCTACCTATATTAATAGTGAAACCATATGATCAGATCAAAAAAACTGTAACCATATCCAGGTCATGTGTAGAAAAATTATTCTCATTAGGCTTTAAATACTGAGATGTATAAGAAATAACCATTTAATTTTACATGAGGATTTACCAAATCAATTTAAAAGATTAATTTATAAAAATAAAAAACCATTATTCAATACAGAGTAGAGTTAATATGGGTGTCATAACCAATCTATTCCTAAACTCTAGATGTAACGCCCCTACCCCAGTAACCCAGAGTCGGTGCATTATTACATAACATTGGCATGATCACAAGAAAGATCAAATCTAGAAAGACCAATTCGTTTAGTAGCCTTGGAAAACTAGATATATTCATAATGTTTTACATTACATCCTAAAAATGAAAACTACAACAACATAGTCTACATAGTCCACACTCTTATCCCCTCATACTATCCCTATAGGTCATTCATAATTTAATTCTTCACATCTTGGGAAAAATAAAACATAGAAAACGGGTGAGCTTAAATGCCCAGTAAGGATAACAATATAGCGGAAACTTTCATAAATAAGAATAAACATTTAAGGAAATGTATAACTAAAACAAAAGCCTTTTAAACTTGAACTTCAACATAGTATGGAAAAAATAAAATTAAATAATGTCATTTACTTATTCACATGGATATTCTACTACTCGAATAATCACATACAATATCAATAACCGCTTTCATAATGATGGAATGCATAATGCCAGACTATCATAACCACATAGCCAAGCCCTCATGCCAAGACTACAAATAAGATTTTGCCAAGTCCTTGTGCCAAGACACTATTTTGTATCATGAGACCTACTGATGCATCGAGGACCTATAGCGGGCTCCACCCGTCACTTATTAAGTCCAATGCATTCCTCATATGAACAAGTTTAAACATAACATAAACATTCATATTAAAACTAGCATACAAAATGTCAATAATTTCTCCATAAACCATGAATGGTATAAAAATAACACATCCACAGTCAAAAAAATCACAAAACCTTCAATAAAATATGGAAGTTTTGTATCATAATAAATCAACTTCAAATAAGCTTAAAATCCATCAAAGGATGTTGACATAGATGAAATAAAAACTATTTGAGAGAAATATCCCTTTTTTTGAAATAATTTAAAAGTTACATAATTATAAAATGAAAAATTTACATGGAAATGTTTTTATAAGCTTGTAAGGGAAGCTTTGAAGATTTTATAATGGCGGAAAATAGCCGCACCTGTCGTATAAGTTAAAAAATCATTCTTACCATAATTCTGTCGAAATGGTTAAAAAGTACCTTGTTTGGAAAATGACAGAAAGTTTCCTTTATAAACCTCTTATAAAAAGTCAAACAAGGGTATAAATGAATTTAACCCATATTTTTGTAAATAGAAAAAATGTTCTGAAATACATTTTTAAGAAACATGGATGTGGATGATAAAGAAATCCTAGTAGATAATTACGTATAAACAACCTCGGATAATGAATAGATTGTGAAATAAACCCTTACCTTGTACTTTTCCTTGGTTGGGGGTAGTTTAACCTCCTATATAATGGTGAAATAATTGTTATTAAATTATAAAATAATCATATACATTAATATGATATCATATATGATCTTTTAACATTTATTGGTTAATAATATCTTATAATTATCGTCATTTCGGGTGTTAACTTACTCGTTTCCTTTTATATATTTTGTTACATATGTCGTGTTTGTTATAGATAGTTTGTATCTTATTCATATCCAGAATGATATCAAGTCCTTAGATACTATTATTAATCATCAAATGAGAATTATACTTGGATGGATATGATGGAGAATGAATCTCATCGCGTTCGTGGAGACGGTAGTCTGTATGTACGCACGAGCGACAATATCATTCTTTTGATATTAAAATAATATTTAATTGGATGTTATATCATATATAAAGAATCATTATCATGCTATATTTATTATTTAAATGAATTAAAAATCATTATTATACCCATCCAAATAATTATATATTGAATAACAATTACCCCACGACGTGGAGACGGTAAGCCGTACGTACGCACGTATGGTGACATGTCATTCAAAGGATGGATAGAATACTGAATATGGTTGTACAATATTTATAATAATATTACAGTATATAGGAGATACTGGATTAATTATTTTATAATGGGAATAACAAAGAAAGAAGAAGTTTAAGAAGAAATGAATTTGAAAAAGGGTGGTGAAAACATTACCTCTTCTTTGGGTTCTTCCTTTTGATTTGATCAAAATGGATCCTTAGGTTGGATTTCTGATAAAAATAAGGCCTCTAAGTTGTAGTGAGTTAAGTTGAGAGAGTATTTGGTCAGGTTATGTAAGAACCAAAAGGCTTTGAAGGTGTTAATTAATGATAAGGGGCAGTGCCCTTTTATAAGATGGGTGAGGGGCACCTTTGGAAAAGCTAGAAATATTATTTTATAATAAATTCATATTCGGTTTATAATGGATTAAAAGTGGATTATTTAAAATTTAATTTGGGTATGGGTCTAAAATCACTCAACCAATAGAATTTAGATAGGTTTGGGTCATTATATTAACCTTATCTTTTAGTTTTAACTCTTAGTTAATTAGTTTGACACTTACCATGTCACTTTGTATTTTTATATTATATAGTTAATAAACATATTATATACCTACAACAGACCCCTAAGTGGTCCATTAATGATACAAATATAATGATATAAGTATCTTGGCCGAACCTTAGATTTTTAAGAATGGAATATCAATTAATAATATAATATATTTTTTAAAAACTCTTTTATGTCAATTTTGACACTATTTGGAAAATTGATTTTTGTGAAAATCATAACAGAATGATTACTTCCAAAAAAGTTAATTAAATCATTACTAACATGTTATATTAACCTATAAACTTAGTTTAATTCATAAAAAGTCTCAAATTATATTTATTTGGGTATTTATAATATCAGTTATTTTAATTTTTCACTGTTATGGTAATTACTGCATCATCATTGTGTCATAAATAAATTAAATTATTTAACGTCTAAAAATTATAAATAAAATATCATTATGTAGGAAATATTTTTATCTTTATAATTAATATTTACAATCTAATTTATATTATTTATAACCCTATATTAATTTTTTTTATTAAATAAACTTTGATTTTAACTCTTTTAACTCTTCTTTGAATTAAATAATAATAAATGTCCTAATCTAATCCAAGTGGACATAAATGATAATATTTTATTCCTAAGGTTTTTTTTGGTAGAGATAAACTTTTCCAATAGAATTAGGGCATTTGATAGGGCAATATTAATATTATTTTTACCTTTAATTACCCTATTTACTTTTAACCGTGGTAAATAAAAGTAAAATGTTACTATTCACAAAAAAATATTTTCATCTCATTGAACCACATTTTACTCCTTGATATTACCTATGTATCTTGGATTTTCAAATTTCCACTCACAGAAGTGGTAAAATTAATTTTTAGGAAAAATTCAGTTTTTTAACTACCACTTAGTGGTTTCACTATTCATCAAAAAATGAAGTTTTTCAGAAAAATACCAAAAATTCACCTTAGGCTAATTTCGATATTCTGAATCCAAAATTTTAGTCCATTTTGAAAAATATAATTTATAAATTTTAAAAAGTGGGTATTAATATTCATAACGGCTAGTTTGATTAGTTGTGGTGTGTTAGAACTCGATGTTGCGTACATCACACGCTATTGCATTATTCAAAGAGAAGCGTACCGTAGAAGCTTGGGGTGTTACCTTGTAAATTTTTGATGTCCCCATTCTAAAGAATAAATTTATTTAGTCAAATTGAACATATAAAAGTTTAAAATATTGTATTTAAAAATAGGGTTTCACTATTAAAAGTTGGTAAAAGGGCATTTTTTGAAAAATACTTATTTTATTTGAAAAAAAATGAATTTGTTCTTACATTATGTCTAAGAAACTAATAATATAGATTCTAAAATTATAAGTATTATATAATGTTTAAAATTTAGTTAATACTATTCATAACCTCTTTTGAACAGCTTGTTTGGTAAGTCATGGTGCGCTTGAACTCAGTGTTGCGTGTAGTGAAAGTTATTGAATTATTTTGAATAAATAACACACTATGAAATCTTGGGGTGTTAGATTCTCCCCTCCTTAAATAAATTTCATCCTCGCAATTTGAAGTTTTTCTTCAAAAAGAAAAGTTTGAATATAGAAAATATCTTTGTGGGAAAACCCACATCAAAAATTGGGTTAATAAAATTTAGTCTTAATAAGAGGAAAAGAGAAATGAAAGGGTCACCACCAAATTATAATCTCTATTCGGAGAACATTGGAGGAAATTAGAGACATATAATTGGAGGAAAAACGTAAATATTTATAGGTAGTGATTGAGTTCATCAATCAAAAACAAGTGTAAAATTGAGGTCCTTAAATTCATCAATCTATGATGATTTGAAATAAAATCGGATCAACAAAACATAGGGTATTAGGATAACACATTTATTGTTTTGGGATTCCTTAAATAAAATATAAGAATTAATTTCTTCATAGAATAAGAGAAAAAGAAAAATATATTCTTGACAAGTAGAGTTCCATCCTTTAACTAATTTCTACCACAAACTCATCTTTCACACTAAAAGATAATAGAACGTAAAAAATATATTCTATTTATCCAATTTGTATAGGGTTCCAAAAAATGAATTTATAATTCATCTACCAGATCTGTTAAAAAAACTACATTATTTAATCCAGGACATCACGTGGGCCAGTGGTAGGTGATACACCCTTGTCACCCTTCGGTTGTGGGTTCAAGTATCGTGGCCTTGCCGGACGTGATGGGTTGCCGCCTGACCTTCGGGTTGTCCTTTTATGGCAATCCAAAAATTATCCAAACTAGAACTATCCAAAATACTTTAGTCCAAAATTTATAAGGAAGGTAAACAAAATGAATATCCTTTTTTCCGCGTAACAACATGTGACCACCTTCATCATGTATTGTTTTAAAACACTACAACATGATCCCTTATTCATTAAAGAATAATGGATATACTCTTTCAATCCAAAAAATGTTGTAAACCCCAACAATGATGGAATATACAAATAATTAATCAGTTTAAAGGTATTCAATAATATCCAATATAATTTATCCAAATCAATCATGTATTATTCTAAAATCACTACCTCAGTATCAGAACCATATTCTGGTTTATCATTCTCTCAACCATATATTTCCAAAAATTTAACCTGCTATTGAGTCACTTTTCTTTGTTCCACACAATCTCAAGTCCTTAATGAAATAGTACTGCAGTACAATCCTTATATACTCCATAATTATTATAACAAGTACATTGTTGATACATCACTCAAATGACATAATCAACATAAGAACTCTAATCATTCCTCTTCATCTATGGTAGTATCATAACTTGATTACTATCCAATAGCATCATTTGAGGCATAGTCTGATGACTGGGACATAGGTTCGCGTAGTGTCCAAACTCCTTGCAAATGAAGCATTGTACATTTGAAACCATTTTCTTACCCTTGCAGTCACATACTTTGTGTCCTTTTTCTCCACACTTATAACATACTCCCATTACCTTCAAGAATTTTCCAAGGTGATTCTTTCCACAGTTATCACATATGGGAAAATCCTTCTTTACCTTCATCCTTTTATCTGTCCTTCTCTCTACCATCCTTTCCATCTCTGGCTTCTCATCAATGCCATAGGACTCCGAGAATTCTTTACTTATCTTATCAACACATGATACTGTTTCTTCATATGATGATTATACGTGGGAGAATATTTACCATCAAAATTCTGGATTAAGACTATGAAAGATATGATCCTCCTTACTCTTTGGATCATGCGTATTGCTGGAGTTCTCATTCCTTCTATTGGGCGCCATTTCTAAACAATGTCATAAACTAGATCAGTTTATGAATCAAAATACATAATTCCATACTTGTAAAACACTTAACATAAATTGAACTATTTATGGATATAATCCATAATCATAAAAAAAATTTCTTTGAGGAAGTATATACTCATAAACCCTTCATAATTATTTTTAAAGAAAATGAGAGTTATCCTAAGCATATCCCCCGGGAGTGTCGTAACCAAGAGTGCAGCAAGGCCCATTGTCATGCCCCAGTTCCCGTTCGAGTCTAGCTCAAAGCAGTGTTTTCAGGTTTTACCCCTAGGTACATCTATGCCAGATCCACCTCTACCTGCTCATATCTAGACAGGGATGTATTTCTTAGAAAACTCACAAAATCTCTACAATACCAAAATTCAAGGAAGTTCTTCTATACTAATCCTCAAAGTCCTTCTTAGGTCAATGTGCTCTAATCAGAGTTTATCTAAATCTAGCTTCCAAGGTTTGTACTAAACTTCCTCTGATACCAACTGTAACGCCCCGACCCCAGTTACCTAGAGTCGGTGCATTATTACATAACATTATCATGATCGCAAGAAAGATCAAATCTCGAAAGAACGATTAGTTTAGTAGCCTTGGAAACACTAGATATATTCATAAAGTTTTACATTACATCATAAAAATGAAAACTACAACAACATAGTCTTCATAGTCCACACTCTTATCCCCTCATACTATCCTTGCAGGTCATTTATAATTTACTTCTTCACATCCTGGGAAAAATAAAACATAGAAAAGGGGTGAGCTCAAATGCCCATTAAGGATAACAATATAGCGGAAAATTTCATAAATAATAATTAACATTTAAGGAAATGTATAACTAAAACAAAAGCCTTTTAAACTTGAACTTAAACATAGTATGGAAAAAATAAAATGAAATAATGCCATTTACTTATTCACATGGATATTCTACTAATCAAATAATCACATGCAAATTCAATAAAACTTTCATAATGATGGGATGCATAAAGCTAGACTATCATAACCACATAGCCAAGGCCTCGTGCTAAGACTAAAAATAAGATTTTCCCAAGACCACGTGCCAACACACTTGTTTGTCTCATGATACCTACCGATTCATTGAGGAGCTATAGCGGGCACTACCCGTCACTTATTAAGTCCAATGCATTCCTCATATGAACAAGTTTAAACATAACATAAACATTTGTATTAAAACTAGCATACGAAATGTAAATAATTTATCCATAAACCATTAATGGTATAAAATTAAGACATCCACAGTCAAACAAATCACAAAACCTTCAATACAATATGGAAGTTTTTTATCATAATAAATCAACTTCAAATAAGCTTAAAATCCATCAAAGGATGTTGACATAGATGAAATCAAAACTATTTGAGAGAAATATCCCTTTTTTCAATCATTTAAAAGTTACATAATTATAAAATAAAACATTTACATCGAAAATTTTCTTATAATATTGTAAGTGAAGCTTTGAATATTTTATAATGGCGGAAAATAGTCTTACCCACCGTATAAGTTAAAAAAACATTTTTACCTTAATTCTGTCGAAATGGTTAAAAAGCACCTTGTTTGGAAAACGATGGAAAGTTTCCTTTATAAACCTCTTATAAAAAGTCAAACAAGGGTATAAATGACTTTAACCCATATTCTTGTAAATATTAAAAATGTTTTGAAATACATTTTTAAGAAACATGTATGTGGATGATAAAGAAATCCCAGTAGATAATTACGTATAAACAACCTCGGATAATGAAGAGATTGTGAAATAAACCCTTACCTTGTACTTTTCCTTTTGTGGGGTAGGTTAAACTTCTGTATAATGGTGAAATAATTGTTATTAAATTATACAAGAATCATATACATTAATATGATATCATATATGATCTTTTAACATTGATTTGTTAATAATATCCTAGAATTATCGTCATTTCGGGTGTTAACTTACTCGTTTTCTTTTATATTTTTTGTTACATATGTCATGTTTGTTATGGATAGGTTGTATCTTATTCATATCCAGAATGATATCAAGTCCTTAGATACTATTATTAATCATCAAAATAGAATTAGACTTGGATGGATACGATGGAGAATGAATCTCATCCCATTCGTGGAGACGGTAGTCCGTACGTACGCACGAGTGAAAATATCATTCTTTTGATATTAAAATAATATTTAATTGGATGTTATATCATATATAAAGAATCATTATCATGTTATATTTATTATTTACATGAATTACAAATCATTATTATACCCATCCAAATAATAATTTATTGAATAACAATTACAGCACGACGTGGAGACAGTAAGCCGTATGTACGCACGTATGGTGACATGTCATTCAAAGGATGGATAGAATACTGAATAAGGTTGTACCATATTTATAATAATATTACACTATATAGGAGATACTGGATTCATTATTTTATAATGGGAATAACAAATAAAGAAGAAGTTGAAGAACAAAATGAATTTGAAAAAGGGTGGTGAAAACATTACCTCTTCTTTGGGTTCTTCCTTTTGATTTGATCAAAAGGGATCCTTAGGTTGGCTTTCTAATCAAACAAAGGCCTCTAATTTGTAGTGAGGGAAGTTGAGAGAGTATTTGGTCAGGTTTTGGCTGAACCAAAAGTCTTTGAAGGTGTGAATTAATGAGAAGGGGGAGTGACCTTTTATAAGAGGGGTGTTAATGGCTCAAAAGTGGATTATTTAAAGGTTAAGGTGGGGATGGGTCTAAAACCACTCAACCAATAGAATTTAGACAGGTTTGGGTCATTATATTATCCTTATCTTTTAGTTTTAACTGTTAGTTAATTAGTTTGACACTTACCATGTCACTTTGTATTTTTATATTATATAGTTAATAAACATACTATATACCTCCAAGAGACCCCCAAGTGGTCCATTAATGATACACCTATCTTTATATAAGTCTCGTGGCCGAACCTTAGATTTTTAGGAATTTAATATCAATTAATAATATAATATTTGTTTTAAAAACTCTTTTATGTCAATTTTGACATTATTTGGAAAATTTATTTTTGTGAAACTCATAACAGAATGATTACTTCGAAAAAAGTTAATTAAATCAATCCTAACATGTCATATTAACATATAAAATAAGTTTAATTCATAAAAAGTATCAAATTATATTTATTTGTGTATTTATAATATCAATTATTTTAATTTTTGACTCTTATGGTAATTACTGCATCATCCTTGTGTCATAAATAAATTAAATTATTTAATGTCTAAAATTTATAAATAAAATATCATTATGTAGGAAATCTTTTTAGATTTCTAATTAATATTTAAAATCTAATTTATCTTATATATTACCCTATATTAAAAATGTTTTAGTAAATAATATTTGATTTAAACTCTTTTAACTCTTCTTTGAATTAAATAATAATAAATGTCCTAATCTAATCCAAGTGGACCTAAATGACAATATTTTATTCCTAAGGTTGTTTTTGGTCGAGATACACTTGTCCAATAGAATTAGGACATGTTTTACGGTAATATTAATATTATTTTTACCCTTAATTACCCTATTTACTTTTAACCGTGGTAAATAAAAGTAAAAAGTTACTATTCACCAAAAATTATTTTCATCTCATTGAACCAAATTTTACGCCTTGATATTAACCGTGTCTCTCGGATTTTCAAAATTCCCCTCATAGAAGCTGTAAAATTATGTTTTATGAAAAATTCAGTTTTTTAACTACCACTTAGTGCTTTCACTATTCATCAAAAAATGAAGTTTTTCAGAAAAATACCAAAAATTCACCCTAGGATAATTTCGATATTCCGAATCCAAAATTGAAGTCTATTTTGAAAAATAAAATTTATAAATTTAAAAAAGTGGGTATTACTATTCATAACGCCTAGTTTGATTAGTTGTGGTGTGTTATAACTTGATGTTGCGTACAACACACGCTATTGCATTATTCAAAGAGAAGCATACCATAGAAGCTTGGGGTGTTACCTTGTAAATTTTTGATGTCCCCATTCTAAAGAATAAATTTATTTAGTCAAATTGAATATATAAATGTTTAAAATATTGGATTTAAAAAAAATGGTTTCACTGTTAAAAGTTGGTAAAAGTGTATTTTTTGAAAAATACTTCTTTTATCTGAAAACAAAAATGAATTTGTTCTTACATTATGTCTAAGAAACTCATAATATGGATTCTAAAATTATAAGGATTATATAATCCTTAAAATTTAGTTAATACTATTCATAACCTTTTTTGAATGGCTTGTTTGGTAAGTCATGGTGCGCTTGAACTCGGAGTTGCGTGTAGTGAAAGTTATTGAATTATTTTGAAGAAATAACACACTATGAAATCATGGGGTGTTACACTAGAAAAAAAATATCACAGTTTTTTTCCATATGATCTTGGTCCATTTTTAACGTAACATGGTTAGTGGATTAGAATGTAGTGAAATATTTTCCAAAAACAACCAATAATATCCTAATAAAACAAAGAAACTATGAATCTTGGTTACTTTTGTAGGATTAGGTCACTTCTGTACAACCTTTTTCTTGTAAGGATCAACTATGATTGCTTAATTGGTTACAATGTGCCCTAAGAAAACAACTTGTTGTGAGGAAAATTCACTTTTTCGAAAATTTTCAAATTGCATTTCCTTCCTCATATTTTTTAATATAACCCTTAGATAATCATCATGATCCTCATCAATTTTCATATATATCCTAATATCATCAATAAAAACTACCAAAAAGTTATCAAGGTTTTCCTTAGAGACTATATTCATCACATCCATAAATATAGACAGAGCATTAGTCAAGCTGAAGGGCATAACAAAAAACTCATAATGTCCATATCTTGATCAAAAGGCAGTCATTAGAATATCCTCTGTCTTTAACCTCAATTGATGATAACTAGATCGAAAATCAATCTTGGAGAAGAATTGAACACCACGAATATTGTCAAATAAATCATCAATCCTTGGTGAGGGTATTGGCTCTTCAATATGATCCCATTAAGTTATCTGTAATCAATCATATCCACATTAATTCATCATTATTATTCAAAAAAATAATATGTGCTACCCAAGGAGACCCACTTGGTTGGATAAACCCCTTCTCTAAAATATCTTGAAGTTATTTCTTAAATTCCTCCATATCAACATTTTCCATTCAATAGATGGTATTTGATATAGTCGTGGATCCAGGAATGAGTTCAAAAGATAAATTTACCTCTCTTTCAAGGGTAGGTCTAGGTAACTCCTCAAAAAATACATCAATGTATTCCAGAGCGATGGGGGCATTCTATATTCAAATAATTTCATGTCATTCTTCATATTCACGAATAATTTCCATAAATAAGCATATGGTAGGTGATTATATTCAAATAATAGGTCAATATATCTCTTCTTTGAAAAAAACTATATGTTGTACATTCAAGACAACTGAGACATCCTTGATTTTATCATTTATCTTAGTTTTATACATTGATACTTTGTACATCCCAAGTAAAGTTTCAAATTCTAGAAATGCAATGACTACTAGATTTTCGATGAGATTTTTCTCACCAATGTGAATACTAGAGTTTCAATACACTATTGATGCTTGTATAATCCCTACAGAAGTCTAAACTGAGAACATTACTCTAAGGATTTTAGGGATTGATTATATATTCTTGGTAAACATGAAGGATATAAAATAACGCGTACAACAAAAATGAAACAAAATAATTTCGAGATTTGAGAGAACAATAAGATCACATGTCACCACATCACTTGAAGCATCTACTTTTGCCGTATGAATATAAAAAAAAACTTACTCCCTTTGCCTTTACTAGGGTTGATTTTGATTCCCCTTTGTTAACTTAATGTTCGGAAACTGATTGGAAAAGTTCCCAAGATACCCACACTTGAATCATTTGACTTCAGGATGGGCCTGCACTATCTTACCTTTGTCGTTAGTGTCGATAAGATTAGGCTTCACCTTAATGCAATATTTTTGAGCAATATGTCCATATCTTCTAAAATGTTAACATTCATATCTCCCATGTAAGTAGTTATATGAATTCTTCTTCCCAAATTTGTTACACATGAGAAGTTTCACTTTTTTTCCTCCCCTTTCATGATCAAAGTTCTTCCCCAAATTTGAACCCAAATATATATTCCTTTCATTTGATCTATAAAATCACTAAGCTTCTCTAAACACCAGTTCAACCTTCATAGCACTTCGTAATGTTTTCTCATATCTTTCATTGTACAAATTGAAATGATTATTCCATAGATGGGGTCTTAGTCTATCGAAGTATCTATTAACCTTTTCGTTATGATCAATGACAAAGCTAGAGGTTTGGATAGAAATAGTTGAAAATTTCATCTCATATCTTCTCACATATTCATTTTCCTTCTACTTCATCTCAAGGAATACCTTATCTATAATTTTTTACATCAAATGGGGGAAATATTTTTTGAAGAAGGTTCCTAGGAACACTTCCCACTTTATATCTTCAATATACCTTATTAGAATTTTGTTTTTAATTAGTTTCCACCAATGATAAACTTCTCTATCTATGTGGTGCATAACTAGTGTGGATTCACTTATTCTAAATAATAGATTACAAAAAATATTATTTATATTGATCTTATTCATTATTCAGAAATCAATGGGTTGGTAGATCCACTAAAAGAAGGTAGTCATTGACGCATAAAGGACTCAATAGAAAGTTATTCCCTTCATGGTGAATATCATATATCATCCTAATTTAAGTTATTTTTAATCACTTTATTCAGTTAATTTATCATTCTCATAATTTTTTACATTCATATTTTATTAGAGGGTTATCATCTCATGGTCCATTTCACTCACCATTAACGTTGTTCCTCCTATTTCCCACCATTTTCTAAATGAAGAAAACCTATTGAGAAATGGGTTTCATTTAATGATATTATAATTATAAATGAATATTATGTCTTATAACAACATGATTAAATATTTTTTACCTTAAAATTTATTACATTATCTATAAATCTTTGATAATGGTTCATAAAAATCTTTTATTTAACCAAAAATATCCCCTGAGTGTGTCAAACCAAGAGTGTAGAAAGCCCATTATCATGCACCAATTCCTGGTTGAGTCTAACTCAAAGACATGTTTTTGGGTTTTACCCCTTGATACATTTCTTCCATATTCACATCCACTTGTTTGTATCTAGACTGGTATTTATTTTCTTAGAAACCACATACTTAATACTTACATAAAATATCAGGATATTTCCCTATATTTTAAGTTATTTCTAGGGTTCCCTATAAGTTTTCAAATCTTAGTTTCCACAAATAAATAATCCTACCTTTGATACCAACTATTAAATCCCACATTTTTATTACATAAATTTTCATTTACATGGTACGAATAAAAGATCTTTTAAAATTATGTTTCTTGGAAAAAATTTACATAATAGGTAAAAACTGAAAAAATTATTCTAATCCACTGGAAAGGCTTCATAATAGGATCATCCTAAGTATAATTACTACATCTCATAAACTGGGGACATAAATAAATGGAAAGGGTGAGGATAAGGACAATTATGTGAAAGCATGGGAAATAATTTACATGTGATGTTGAGAAATATCAATGAGAACATGAGGAATATAATTAATGAATGTGAAAAAAGAAAAAAGGGGAATATCAATGTAAAAATAACATGAATCATAATAGGAAAATGTGGCTAAAACATTTAAATGATACATTCATAAGAATATAACCAAGGATAATAACCAAGTTTTTGTAAAAATTACCATGTTTATTCACTAAGTTATCATATAACATTTAATCTCTAGAGATTAAATTCTTTACACAATACATTGGATTGATATGAGGGAGAACCCTTAAAATGTATTAATTTTCATTTTAGATGCATAGATCATAATAAAATATTTCATAAATAACCCCTGTATTTCATATTAAAATCATTTTGGTTCAAAATTTCTTAAAAACAAGATAAATTTTTCATTAATATATAAAAGTGAATTTCTTAAGGATAAGAGAGAAATTTTGAGAACTAAAAATTGGAATCATAATGGGTATACAACATGGTTTTAAAAAAAGTGTAAAAGAGTAGGTAAAATGTTATACCATTCATAAAATACTCTTAATACTATAATGGGATAAAATAAATTCTACATAATAACTTATTTTGGTAATTTTAAAGACATCTTACATAAAGGGGAAACTCGAATGGAAAAGAGAAGTGGAAAATTATCTTACACTGAAGAGTAGTTCCTAAAACATAAGGATCAGGACCTTGGTGGTGTGAGGACACCTTGGAAGGAATCCATGGGAGGTAAAAATATCATAGATTCATGGATTATGTATTGGGAGTAAAATTAAATTGAGAAATGTGTTATTATATACAGCCAAAGTGGGGGATTTGTTTATTACTCTCTAAATTTAGGCTTTAGAAACCTATATAGTGGTAAATGGATCACTATGGGATTTACCTTGGTATTTTCCCATGGTATTGGGGACTTGGGACACATTTTATGTTATTTTAATCCAAAATATTCTACCATAATTTTATATCACTTATTTTCATATGTAAAATTAACGTTTTCATACAAAAACATTTTTAAAGTTAGAGTTTCCATTTTAGAATTTAGAAAGTAATTTATATATTTGGAAATTTATTAAAGTATATTTAAATATTTTTTATTAATAAAATAAAATATTTTACATCTTGTATTGGGTTTAATTATTTATTACATAATTATGACATAATTATAATGTCTTAAACATACAGAAAATATCAAACTGTAATCTAATTATTCATGAGAAAATAATATATTTTAGAAAATTATTATAAATTCACCATAACCTAATTATTCCATGATTATTTGAGAAGGGTGTTTATTTTATCATAATAATTTTATAAATATTATAATTTTATCTTTTAAATATAAAAACACATATTTATTAAAAATAATAACCGATTGAAAATGCATAGGGAAATTTCAGACACTTGGAAATCAAGTAAAATTATTATACCCTTTATATTTAATTAAGAGTTTATTTTATCATTATATTTCATTAAAAAAAATTATTTTTATTACCTTATATTATTATTATAATTTTTATATTATCTGTAATGTACAATATTTGTTTGAAAATTCAATTTATCAAATTCTAGCTCTATTTTATTAAGAAATCATATTTTTAAAATGGAATTGATGGAATGAAAATTTTATTTATGAAAAGGAATTAAAAGTAACTAAGGCCTCGACATATAACCCCTTATAACACTCATGTATGACCTAAGGTTATGGTGTGTAACAGTTATAGATTCATGGTGTGGCTCAGATAACATCACTTGAGGGGTAATTTCTCGTAACATGAACATCTAATATAGGTGATTTCATTTAAGCTTCACTTATTAAAGCTCATATTATGCTTGGTCAAGATTTAAACCTACTGACACTACCTTCCCAGCATGCTATGATAAATGGTCTCTGTGTGGAATAAATATACCGGCTAAGGTAATCATTTCCCCTTTCTACATTTATTATCCTTTATCATTTCTACTTAAAACATTATTTAAAACATTAATTTTTTAATCAAAAGTATAATTTCTAATGGTCATATTTTCCCATAGTCATAATTGACCAATGTTCATCTAACAATCGATGTCTGATGGTCACATTTTAATTAACACACACATCATTATTCAAGAGATAGAGTTTTTTTATGTATAATATAATATAACAAGCATTTTCTTCGGAAACAAACAATATTCAAAAAGTATAGATCCTTACAAATCCACCATGTTGAGACTATTCTAACAAATTTCAACCCATTAAATTTACCTAACCATTGAAAAATCATTCATAAGGCATGATAGGCCTTTATAAGATTTCATGGTCTTTAATGGAATTTCTTATATGTTTAATTCCATGTCTAGGTTGGCCCAAATCATGAGAGGTACCCTTGGTACAACTAATAACTCACATTTCAAGGTCAATTATAAAAAATAACTAATCTAAATGCTAGAAATGTGATTTAAGCATTTACACAATTAATGATAATGGTCAATTTGACATGACACGCCTAAGGGGTCTCCTAGAATGGATTCAAACACTTATAATTTACTAAATAATGGTCAATGAACATGTATCGAGGTGAAAGGATCAATTATACATTAAGAATTATATATATAAGGGTTGATTAGAAAAAAACCATCATGTGGCGTAATGAAGTAGCTACAGAACATCCAAACTCAGAGAGAAAATGATGTAACCACCTACCTCAAGGAAATAAACGACTCCTCACTTGGTATCGGCCTTAGATTCATAGTAAGTTTTAAGTTATCTAATAAATGGTCCAATACCCTAAAAATACAGAAAACAAACTTGCACCTAAATATCATGATGGATTCAGAAATAAACTTAGATGGGAAGTGAGAGACTGGGGGAGCATACTAATATGGATCCAATGCTTCTAAAGAATAGATAATCAGACACCAGAGGTAGGAGTTAGTTTTATTCTTAGATTGGAGTATATTGGAGCTCAAGGGTGAAGAAAAAAATGTTGTTATATTGGAGTGATAAAGGGGAAATAATAAATTAGATTAAGTGTTAATAGAGGTGAAATTTTTTACTTTTCACCTAAAATAAGGGGGCACGTGATTTAGGAACACGATTTACAAACCACGCAAAAACTGTGTGATAACCAACTATCCAAAAACATGAAATTATTACATGGTCATACACCTTGGGATGCAGTTTCAGACAAAACTTGTGGCCTATAGGTTCCCACTATCTACAACCACATAGTTTCCTAGAAATCGTGCGGGCTAGGATTCATGGTTTAAATAATTTTTGTGGCCCAGTTCATTAGCCCATTTTTGGGATCTCTAGGATCTAAAAAATCCCTGGACTCTCTTAGGACCTTCCATAGGTCATTGTGTTCATTTACCATGATTAAAAAATGGTTAAAAATGACAAAAATGATCCATACCTTTGTGAAAATATGGTTTGTAACATACTATATTACTTTGGTATAAGATACAAGGAATTATATCCCAAAGGAAAGAATAGTTTATTACTCTTGGTAAAGTAGATACATACATTACATTTGAAAAAAAAATTATAACATAACTTTTTTCAAGAATAACATTATTCTCTCTATTATACCATTTCATGTCACACATAGTACACTTCATGGGTTCCTAGGTAATGGAATCAAAATAAGGTCGAGCTAAAATTCTCAGTAAGGGGTAGGTATAGTGGAAACTATCATGAATCAATAATCATAATAAACATAAAAAAGGTATATAACTAAAAAAATACATTTAATCAATAACTTGAGAATAATATTGTATTAATAAATGATGATAATGTAATTCCATATATATAATCACATGATCTAGAAAACATAACCATGGATATTCTAACTAATTGAATAATCACATGAAATATCAATAATTAAATTCATAATTATGGAATGCATAATTTTATACATATAAACTATCATGATCTACCATCAATATAGTTATTGTCAAGATCGATCAATTAGATCGGGTTATACCAAATATGCACAAGAGGGGGGTGAATTGTGTATTTTATAAATTCTTCTCAAATCATGATGATTACTAAATCTGTACTTAAACTTTATCAAAAAATTTATGTAGTGGAGAATAAACTAATTGAAGGACACGAGGATGTATAGTGGTTTGGGGAACAGAAGTCCCTAGTCCACTCCACTAACTCTCTACTCCACAAGCTTGGTGATTTTTACTATATGGTCCTCTTATCAATAGACCATTTATAACTGAGTGCAGGCATTTGACACCATTACAAGTTAAGGCTAAAATAAAGCCTTAATGTTCATACATAATATTGAATAGACAGCTTAGTATGAGAATCTGGTTACACAAAATAAAAATATTATTTGTTTAAAAATAATTTTTTTATGTTCTTCACAGTTTCAGTAGCACAAAACTAACAGTAGATGAATCGTTGTCTTCAGAAAATATGTTCTTCAGGTATGTGTAGTTTTGAGTTGATCCAATTGTAATAAATATAGAAATGCATCTAGAAACTCCAACAACAAAGTATTAATGAAATATATTTTATCTAGAATAATAATCTTTAACTCTATTTCTCTTCTTCTGAAAAATAGAGTTTGATAGATCTTGGTAGCAGAATATTTTTATGACTCTTATATCTCTATAAAAATTGAAGTCGTGAAAAAATTAGAGAGCTTATACTTATGGTCATTTTTGATATGATTTTTCTCTTCTGTGTAATACAAAAATATTACAGATATATAGAATAAAAATGAATGTTTTCCTTTCAAACATAGATCTACAAATTTCGCCTTTAGAATCGTGATATTCAAATGTTTGAATAACAGAGCAGTTGTAACTCCCCTAAACCTTCGGCAGGAAAATATCCTCTTAAATCGATCCTTTGAATCATAAATAAATTCCCTTGAATCAGTTAAAGATACGTTCTAAAATAGGGCTTTTAATCTGGCTTGAAATCTTCTTGATAATCCACATAAATATTGTTGCTCAAAAAACCCAAAATTTAAATTCCCGACACCAAACGTAGGGTTGAAAACATAAGGTAGATCTTAAATGTAAGATTGATCATCCATACTTTTCAAAGCTTCATAATGTAAGGTAAATGATCCATACTATTTGATAAAAACATAAGGTTGTTCACAAAAGTATGGTTGATGAAAATGTAAGGTTGTTCACAAAAGAAAGGTTGATGAACCATACTTTGGAGAAACAAACATAACATTTCATAATTACATTGGGTTCTTCTTCCACACTTTTCTGATAACATAAACATAAGGTTTCTTCCAAACATAGGGTTCCTTTACCATAAATTTTTGATAACATATTGTTGATTAACTATACCTTTCCAATAAAGTATAAATAGATTTGTTATCCTTACACTATGCTCTTCAAATTAGGCTATGAACAGTGTTTCTAGAACATTCTAGTACGCTAAAAAAAATTCCGAACACGTAGAGCATGAACAATGTTTCCAAAACACACTAAAAATATTTCCAAACATTTTTTCAAATATTCCACATAGATTAAACACTTTAATATTATTCCAAAATATAAAAATAAAGAATATTAATTTCCTGAAATATACTCAACGTAAAATCATTAAAATAACAAACAAGAGTATTTTTGTGCATCAAAATTATCATAAAAGGATAGATTAGTGTCCTTAATAATCTCCCCATAATAATAATAAAATAGAGTGTTGTTGACAAAAATACTTTCTCAATAATCTCCCCCTTTTTGATGATCACAAGACCCATGATATTAACCTACAAAATCAATTGAATATAATTTAGAATTTAGTAAGGATAAAAACAATATTTAATTTTAACAAAATTATTTCAAAAAGAAATAGACATTATGTTATCCAAATTTTTTATATATAAAAATAAACATTCAATTTTTAAAATTTATCATTTTTTTTGAAGTAAAATAAAAAAAATATTTTATTTTTATCCAAATTTCTCCACCATGGTGTTTACCTATATTTCATCCCATTAAAAAATTAAATAAAAACAACTTTTAGAAATTTCTTCTCTTTAAATGAAATGACCTCTGAGTAAAAGATTTATATGAAAACATAAAATAAAATTTTGTGTTTATCGATATTTCTCCCTCATTTGTGATATCAAAAATAATGATAGAATAAGGAATATAACACATTTTAATATAGAACTTAACATAATTAAATACAATGATGAACTGTTTATCAATATTTGAATCTTGATTAAAGACATTTCAATACAGAGTGTACAATAAACAAATAAAAAAATTTAAAATTAAATGGAAATATATTTTATTGAGAGAATATATATATATATATACATATATGGAAATGTAAATAGGAATCAAGGTTGTGCTAAAAAGGTTTTTGAAATAGGTTTTAGCACCTTTGAATGACTTTCCTGAGTTCTGTCATCTGTAGTCTCAACCTTTTCATTAGTCTGTCTCCTAATTAGAAGATGAGATCTTTTCCTTCCTGATTCAGATGGATATATTCAATGAGATTGACTCTAAAAAACTCATGTAATATCCCTTCCTTATCTATAAACTGATTAAGCTTCTCGGTTAATCTATTCAAAAAAACTCTTACCCATGGTTCCTCTGATGTAAACTAATCAACAAGTTACTTTTGATTATCCAACAGAACATATAGTGGATCACTGTTACACTATAAGTCCTATAATCTATCATTCATATTTCTCATTACAGTTATAATGGACTTGAATCTTATGATTATATCAGGTGAAGTACCTGATGTACTTTCTTGATTTCCCATGACAGTGGAAAAATGTTTCTCCATGAAAATTTTGAATTCTGCCAAATCTGATTTCATTACAACTTCATATTTTATTTTTCCAACATCAGCTAACATCTCCTTCTTAAAAGATTCCACTTCCATTTTTGAAACTCAACTATCTTTAATGTTCTGAAACTTTTGTCTCACCTTCTCTAATTCTCTTATTAAAGAATAATTTTCATCCTGAACATTAAAAGTTTTTAAGATTTACTACTCCACAAGATCATTCTCGGAATCAGAGGCTCCCTGTGCTTGATTCTCAACATGATTTATTAAAGATAAAGTCAATGATTGAGCATTGTATCTTTGATTTGTTGCCTTCTACATTGGTTACTAAATAGATATTTCCACATACTCTTGAACTGACTCATCCACAGAAAAATTTTCATTTAAAATTTTTGTATGAACTCCAGATGGACTTACTCCTTGGTTCATGTTTTAATCAGGTTTTGTCACCTCATGAGAATCTAAATTTATTTCCTCTAAAATAATTTATTTGATAAATGTTTCCTCTTGAATAAATTTAGTTGGTTGGGTAGACTGTTCTTTAACAAATTCATTTTGATCTACTTTAACTTATCCAGGCTCTACTTATATCTAAGGTATGCCTTCCTCTTCAAGTTGAGGTACCACCTCAATATGAGAAATAGCATCTCTTACAAATATATAGCTTAAAAGAACTTTAGTTGGAACAATATTTTTTTGAGTAGGCTCCTCAGTACCTTGACCCAATCTATGCCTTTTTTTTTAATTTCCTCTTTACTTCTCTCATAAACAGGTACCCCAACTGCTTCAAATCTTAGTCTTCTTGATGTTTTTGAAACTTAACATACACTTGATTCATCCATTCCTTCTTTAGATGTTTCAGGTTTCTCCCCCTAAGCCAATTCCTGGTCTTCCTCAACTTCAACAGGCATAAGCTTGCCTTTCACAGTACTTCAGAAGAATCAAATCATCCTTAGAGTTCCAGTATTGAAAACATTACTTTGGTGGAATATTACTTAGGCATCCACCAATCTGATCATATCCTTCTTAAATAACAGTTTATAAATGAATCTTTTAAATGGGTAGAAGTCCATACTTGCTTCCGATTGGCAACAATAATTCATATATCTTACCATATATCTATGGAAATTTATCTTGATGTCACTCATATGTTAAAACATCAAATACATATCTAGAAATAAATATTTTCCATTTCATACATCCTTGTTTCAATCCTTGTTTGCACAAACATTACAAAAATTTTATGATCAGGTTCTAAATCCTTGAAAAACATTTTTCTTACATTCGTATAACCAAAAAAAATGACATAATTTACTCAAACTTATGTACATTATCACTAATATTCTTTAGTTCGAAATGATAAACACCCTTATAAGGGCAGTTTAATATATTAGAGTTTACAATATTAAAGAAAGAAAAAACTTGATCTTAGATTTGTGAAATTATTGTATATAATTTATGTCTCAGACTAAATTGAGCAGATTTGAAGAAACAAAACAGTTCTACATCATATAAAAATTTTATGTTTTCATCCCTGAACATCTATTCTTAATTCTAAAAGGTGAGAGATTTCCTCACCAACAGATCGGTTTGGTACAGCCATTTCAAGTCAATCACATTACCTTGTAGGATTTTCCTCCTTGCTAAGCATTGAGGTTTTCTGTTATTAGGTTCTCCTTCCTTGATTATCTTTTCCTTGTCCATTTCTATCACTGATTTCTGAAATTTGAAAGAGCTAGGGTATAGAAGGTTCAAGTTTGGATAGAAAGGATCGGTAAGTATTTTTCGGTTTTGAAAGGATTTGAGAGAAATCAACGGGTTTAGAATTTGAAATATCTTTGACAACATTGATTCCCATTTCATTTACATACATAATAATCATTACATTATTTAATATAAAATAAAAAATACTTTAAAAAACAATACAAATAATTAAATTATTTAAAATAGTGAAGATTAAAATAAAATAAGAATTAATATAATAACATAAAAATTAAAATTAAAATTTCATTTAAAATTAAATAAACCTAGCTCCCCATGAATAAAATCAAACCTTGCAATGGGATGTGCTTTAGTAAAAATATCAGCTAATTGAATTTTAGTACTTACAAATTATAATAATATATCCTTTTTAAGAACAAGATCTCCTAGAAAATGATGTTTAATATCTATATGATTAGTCTTATAATGATTATTTGGATTTTTTTCAAATATTTATTGCACTGGTATGATCACATAAAATAGGTGTATTATTAAAAAATATTCCAAAGTCTATGAGAGTGTTTTTCATCCACCAAACATGTGTACTACAACTATCTACAGACACATATTCTGGCTCAGCTATTGACAAGGAAACTGAGTGTTGTTTCTTACTAGACCATGACACAAATGATTTTCCTAAAAATTGAAAATTCCCTGAGGTTATTTTTATATCTAATATAATGCTTCCAAATTCTTCATCTTAATATGAAATTAAATTAAAATCATAAGTTTTTTGATAGAAAAGTTATTGAAAGATAGTTCCCTTAAAATATCTAAAAATTCTTTTGATATCACTTAAGTGAGATTCTTTAGGATTACATTTAAATCTTTCATAATGACATAGTGAGTACAATATATTTGGCCTACTAGCAGTAAGATATAATAAACTTCCAATCATACCTCTATATAACTTTTTGTCAACTGATTTTCCAATTTCATCCAAATCAAGTTATATAGTAGTACACATAGGATTTGTATATGTCTTGTTGTTTTCAAGTCCAAATTTCATCAATAAATTAGTAATTTATTTTCATTTATTCAAAACATTTCCAAAATCTTTGTGATAGATTTGAAGTCCTTGGAAAAAATTTAATTATCCCATCAAACTCATTTCAAATTATTTTTGCATTAAATTTAATAACTCATGACAAATTTTTTTGTTTTTTGAACCAAAAATTACATCCCAGCATAAATTTGAACCAATAAAATATTAGATTTTATAGTTTTCTTAAGTAATGTTGGATCTACCATTCTGACAATAAAATTGTTTTTCAAAAGAATAGAACTTATTCATTCATACCAAGCTCTAGGTGCTTGTTTAAGGCCATAAAGAGCTTTAATAAGTTTAAAAACATAATCTGGTTTTTGAGAATTTGCAAACGAAAGAGGTTGATAAACATAAACTTCCTCCATTAAATAAACATTTAAAAATGCATACTTAACATCCATATGAAACAATTTTAAGTTTATATGAGATTCATAAGACAAAACAATTCTAATGGATTCTAATCATGCTACAGGGGAAAAGGTCTCTTCATAATATATACCTTATTTTTAATTATATCCTTTAGATACTAGTCTTGCATTATTTCTAGTTATTATTCCATGATCATATTGTTTATTTCTAAATACCCATTTAGTTCCTATAACTGGATAGTTTTGTGGTCTTTCAACAAATTTCCAAACTTCATTTCTCTTGAACTGGTTTAGTTCTTCTTGCATTGCTATCATCAAACTTTAATCAACTATGGATTCTTATAATGTCTTAGGTTCTAATTAGGATAGAAAAGTCTAAAACTCAAAAAAAATTCCTATTTTCCTTATAGTTTTTATTCCTATGTGTAAGTCTCCTATTTTAGTTTCTAAAGGGTGATCCTTTAGGGTTCTAGACATTCTAGGTAAAACATTATTAGGTTCATCAGTGTCATATTCTTCTGAACTAGACTGAATTTTTTTTATATATTTTACAAAATCATATTTCATGTTCTCAAGTATCATGTTATCATTAGAGTATGATTCATCAATTTGGTCTTTCCTTTTCTCAAAGGGATCAGATTCATCAAATTTCATATAAACCGATTCTTCAACAATCCTTGATTTTTTATTAACATTTCTATAAGCATGGGAATTTGTAGAATATCCTAAGAAAATCCTTCATTAGATTTTGGATAAAACATTCCAATAATGTACTTGGTGTTTAAGGTGAAAATGGTGCATCCAAAAACATTAGACTAATTTAGTTTTGGTTTTTTTAATCCATTGTCCATAGGATATCTTTGAAAATTGTTCTGATTAAAACTCTATTCATTATATAATAGGTTGTGCTTATATCTTCTGCCCAGAAATAGGTAGGATGATTGTCTTCATTTATCATAGTCCTAGCCATTTCCTAAATATTTCTATTTCTTATTTCAACAATTCCATTTTGTTGAGGAGTTATTGGTGCATA
This sequence comes from Viscum album, assembly GCA_963277665.1. NCBI lineage: Eukaryota > Viridiplantae > Streptophyta > Magnoliopsida > Santalales > Viscaceae > Viscum > Viscum album. The sequence continues at coordinate 715,851,881 of OY728138.1, read as the reverse complement.
GAAGGTGTTTTTAATACCCATATTTGAGCAGAATGAATTAAATTCCAGACTCTCAAATTCTCCAACTTGATCACTTCTTAATAAATTTATTTTAAAATGTTCTTCATTTTAAACATCTTTGAAAAAACTTTTAAATGTCATAAAAGCATCATTTTTATGTTTTATAAAGAAAATCCAAGTGAATAGTCATAAACTAATACATATATATATAATTTACCAGCCAAACTTGCTATTCTTGAAGTATTAAACAAATCCATATGGAAAATTTCTAGAGCTTTAGATGTATCAATTTTTTAACAGATTTGAAGGGTGATTTATGCTACTTTCCAAGTTGACATACATCATAGAATCAATCACTTTCAAATTTGAGACTAGGAAAATCAGACACTAATAGTTTCTTAGATAACTTATGTAAAGCATATATATTGCAATGTCTATGTCTTTTATTCCAAATCTATGATTTTTTATCTTAGTAGTTAAGAAGTTTACTTTCTGTTTACCCAATGAATTTATGTCCAGGGTATAAACATTATCAGTTATTGGTGCTCTAAATTTAAGCTATTTATCATTAAAAATAGAACAACTGTTACTAGAAAAATCAATAAAATAACCATCATCACAGAGTTGAGATATTCTTACCATGTTGTGTTTTAATCCTTGTACATAAAGTACATTATTGATTGAGATAGATTTTGGATCTCCAATAGTTCAAATGCCAATAATTTTACCTTTTTCATTATCACTAAATGTAACTAATCCACCATCCTTTTGAGTTAGTGTTCTAATGTTTGATGAGTTTCCACTCATATACCTGGAGCAGTCACTGTCCATATACCATATTTCAGTTCAGTATTTATGACCTTCTTCTTGCAAAGGTATTCAAACAAAAGATTGTTTTGTTACCCATATTCTGTTGGGTCCAGTAGTGTTAGCTATCAAAGACCTAGGAATCCAAACATGCTTTTTTTCTATAATCAATAGAATTATATAAACTACTTGACATAAAGGATTTATTAATCCCACTTTTTGAGGTTACATTATATAAATTTTTTTAGATATGTGACCTTTTTCTCCACAATAGTTGCAAATTATACCTTTTGTACTTGGAATAAAATAGTTCTTATACAGTTTGGGTTTCTCACCGTTACTTACTATTCCATATCTTTATTTTTTAATCACATTATTTCCATTAATTTCATTTAGTGAAATTTATCTTTTTATAAAAACAAGAGCTTCACTTTTGTATGTTTCTACATCTGTTTGCAGTATTTTAATTTTAGTTTCAATATATTTAATGTTTTTTTGAGTTTAATGAGTTATATTTTTCAATTAACTATTAATGTTGTTTTAGCAGACTGTCTCTTTCTCCTAAAACAGCAGTGTGAATATTTTTCAGTGATTAATGTTTCTTAAATAAGAAATCATATTTCTCTTATAGCTTATTATAGTAGGCTGCAAGTTTATTATTTGAACAACTAGAACTAGAATCAAAATCATATGAGTAATAATATTGTATCTCATCAGCATATGATATAAAGCACATATTTACTTTTAGATTCAATTCTTCCTTATCTGAGTCAGACTTTGGTGAGCTACTAGATTCTTAAGAAACACTCCAAGTATATTTCATTACTCTTTTGTCTTTCTGATCATAATCAATTTTTTTTTGAAAAATTTATTTTTCCTTTCTCCTTTTAATTGAGGATATTCATGTCTTATGTGACCCATCTTTTTGTATTCATAGAATCTTACTTTCTTTGGTTTTTTTTGTTATTTTTGAATTATTTTATGAATCCTTTCTTCTTTTTTTAGAATTTACTAAATTTTCTAGATAGTTGAGCCTATTCCACATTTGAATTTGATGAATTGAAACTCTCTAATTTTACTTTGATTTCATTCTTCATATTTATGCTCTTATTTTGAGATGTTACTTTTGAAGCATTATTTTCTCTTTTTATCAAGACTTTACGCTCATTTTCTTCATCTTCCATCTCAGCATCATACATCATCAAGGTTCCAATTAATTCTCCCATTCTAATATCTTTGACTGTTTATGATTGCTTAATAGAGGCTAAAATTCCATTCCATCCAGGAAGTAGTACTCTCATTGCTTTCAGGTATTGATCTATTGATAGGATCTCCCAAGTCAGATATATTGTTAATAATTTCTATAATCATTTCATTTATCTTGGTGATTATTTCTCCTTAAAACATTATGAATGTATCAAATTTCAATTTAGTTGTGTAATAACTCATTTGTTTGACATTGTTAGTTCCTTCATAAGAAACTACAATTGTCTGCCACATTTAATAAGAAGTTAAGAACTGAGATACTCTATTGAATCAATCTGGTCCAAGACCACAGATGATAGCATTCATAGATTTTGAGTTTATGTCATACTCTTCTTCTATATCATCACTCCATGTATCAGGTTTCTCTAGAATCACCTAGGGAGTTAGAATTTTTGAGTAGACATTGTATCTAAGTTTCTTTAAGAAAATGATCATCCTTGATTTCCAGCATCCATAATTTTCACTATTGAAGTAGGGAGCTCGAATAATTGATATACCCTCTCATGTATAATCCATTATTCTATGATTATAACTCTATGAAACTTTCAGCTTTTTATATCTTTGACAAAAGAACCAACCTTTGATACTAATTGTTGGATCAGGTTATATCATTTATGTATAAGAGGGGGGTTAATTGTGTCTTTTATAAATTATTCTCGAATCGTGATGATTACCAAATATTTAATTTATCTTTATCAGGGTATTTATGTTATAGAAACTAAATTTTTTGTAGGAAGCATATATATATAGTGGTTTGAGGAACAGAAGGCCCATAGTCCACTACACAAATACTCTACTCCACGAGCTTAAAGATTCTCACTATCTTGTCCTCTTATCAAAAGAATGTCCACAACTAAGTGTAGTCAGTTAACACCTTTAAAAGTTAAGGCTAAAACATAGCCTTCTGGTTCATACACAAAACCAAATACACAACATTATATGAGAAGTATGTTACTCAAAATAAAAGGAGTATTTTTTAAAAATACTTTCCAATTTTTTTTCAAAGTTGTAGCAGCTCACAACTGATAGTAGATGAATCGTTGTCTTTAGAAAATATGTGCTTCAGGTAAGTGAAGGTATGAGTCAATACAATTGAAATAGATATAGAAATAAATCCAGAAAATACAACAACAATTGATTCATGATAGATCTTCTATGTAGGATAATATTCTTTAACGCTTTTCCTCTTCTTGAGAAAAACAAAATATGATAGATCTTGGTAGTTGTAGATCTGTGTGACTCGTATATCTCTATAAGAATTGTAGTCATGAAAAAATTCAATAGGTTATACTTATGATTCTTTTTTGATGATTCTTATCTTCTGTGTAATAAAAAAATATCATATATATATAGAATAAAATGAATGTTTTTCATTCAAACTTAGTTCCACAAATGTCACCTTTAGAATCGTGATATTAAAATGTTTGAATAGTAGAGCAGTAATAACTCCCTTGAATATTTTGCATGAAAATATCCTCTTAAATCAATCCTTTGAATCATAAATAAAAATATTTGAATCTGTAAAAGATACACTTTAAAATTGGGATTTTAATCTGGCTTGAAATATACCTGATAATCTGCATAAATACCGTTACTTGATAAAGTAAAAATTTATGTTCCCAACACCAAATGTAGGATTGAAAATGTAAGGTAGATATTAAACATAAGATTGATCCTCTATAATTTTATAAGCTTCAAAATGTAAGGTAAATGATCCATAATTTTTGATAAAAATGTAAGGTTGTTCACAAAAGTAAGGATGATGAAAATGTAAGGTTTTTCACAAAAGTACGGTTGATGAACCATACTTTTGAGAAAAAAACATAATGGTTCATACTTACGTAGGGTTATTATACAATACTTTTATGATAACATAACTGTATGGTTCCTACCAAACATCAGGTTCCTTTACCATACCATTTTTATAACATATGATTGATTAACCATACTTTTCCAATAAGTATACATATATTTTTTATCCTTATGTTGTGCTCTTTAACATTGGGTATGAACAGATTTTCCAGGACATGCTAATACACAAAAAAGATTTCTAAACACGTAGAGCATGAGCAGTTCTTCAAAAACATGCTAAAAAACATTTCCAAACACTTTTTTAAATATTTCACACAGATTAAATGATTTAATATTATTCCAAAATAGAAAAATAAAAAATTTTAATTTCTGGAAATATACTCAAGGTAAAATCATTAGAATATCAAACAAGATTTTTTGTGAGCATCAAAATCATCATAAAAAGATAGAGTATTTTTCTAAAAAAGAACCCATAATAATAATAAAATAGAGTGTTGTTGAAAACAATACTTGCTCAAAACTATCCTCAAGATAGTTAATATTAAGATATATCTTCATGAAATTTTAAATCTGTCAGCAGAAACATTTTTGATTTAGAAAACTGATTCTTATCATGAGACATGTCAATTCATCATGGTCCTTGCATTAACTAGTCCCAAACCCTTATATTTAACATCCAAATCAATTATCATATATCAAATAATCAATTTAATTCATAAACAATCATCTTCATCAAATATTTATATGGATTTAGGGATACATATTTATCAATATTTCCCTAGTTAATCAAATAAATTTCAAAGAAAAAACTATATATATAAATGGTATAAAAAATAATAAATAATCATATCCATCACACAAGAATATGGATATTTATGATTAATTAAATTTCTAATTAAAAATTATTACAATAAACTGATTGATTAAAGATAGTGTTAACAATCAAAAAAGAATGTGAGATTGCATAATAACTCTTATTAATTGTTAATTTTCAATTCAAATACCATTGGATGATATAATTCAAATTGAAATTTAAAATACCATTAATAATGAATTATTCTTTGTATTTAGTTTCACAATTTTAGAATATATACCAAAAAAAGTGAATTGGTGCATAATAATAAATAAATGTCAATGGAATGTAAATTGAGAAGAAATCAATTACCCCAAACTTCCTTTTAGTTGAATTTTATTTAACCTCATGTATGTTGGTTTTAAATATGTTATTTAATTACACTATAACCATATTAGTATTTAAAATATCATATATTATCCTTTTATAACATCTTATCCCCTATTTGTTAATTATATTTAATTATTTTCATCATTTTGGGTGTTAATTGCCTTGTTTTATCATTCATTCATTATCATGAAAATTCTATTTTGTGTCCATATTATATATTTTTATCATACCCATAATAATAATCATTTCATTATTATCATATATATACATAATCTATACTTTTAAAACTAATCATTAATGATGGTTAAGAAAATTGAATTATGTTAAGATCATGGAGAATATAGTTCGTATGTACGCATGAGTAACATTTACATTTGTTACTGATCATTATAAAAAGGGAGGTAAGAAATATTTTATATTTCTATAATGATCATAATATCATTAAAGCCATATTACATGCTTATATATATCATCAATGCATTATGGTGATGAAAATCTATTCACATCACTTCATGAAGGTTGTAGTCAACACATTCATGAATGATGTTATATTCTTTACATGAGTGAAAAATAAAAAGGTAAAATGATATAAATTATCTTTAAATAATGAAAAATGTTTTATTAATATCATAATTATTTCATTTATATCACATATAATCATTAAATTTTTCTTTATTTACTTCCACGTGATGCATTAGTGAAAGGAAAATCACATCGTTTTGTGAGGTGGTAGCCCATTGTACACATGAGCGACATTATCATATCACCTATGTAATAGAATCTAAAATTATATATATGATATAGTGGCAAAATAGGTATATATATGTTATAAATATCATATATTTACTTTATATCCTTCATCATACCGAACCACGAGAGGTGTAAATATAAAAATGAATAACATCAGTTCATGAGGCGGTAGTCTACCATATACACGAGTGATGATTTCCTAACCCATTTTATGTAAGTGAATATGGTTTTATTTCATGATATTATTCAAAAAATATCTTGTTATATTGAATATTATGAGATTACTATTTTTTTAACAGTGGGTTCCCTAGACCTAACTATATAGTACTTTTGATTACCAAATCATGTGTACATTTAGATATACATGATGTATTCATACCATTATAGTGTAGAATTTTCTACAACCACTATAGAAATATCATTGTACATAGATTAGTTTTCATATCAAAATATTATAGTGGATCCCAAGATACAATTAGACCCTTGAGATAATATGACATTAATCTTAAACCTAATTCATGTAGTCTAGATACATCATACTAACAGGAAATAGTATATGTTTGATTATTAGGAATTGGGGGTTCATAAACATCAAGACTTCTTCTCATAAAGGTCACACTTGGTCATCTCTAATAGTGATATCATGAGGAAAGACTCACCAATATAAATGCCACATGTTTTCGATGTCATTGCATGTTCCTATTTATGCACATGTGTAATGGTCACCTGACTTGAGATAATTTCCAATGTGTTCCATTTGATTTCATACGTTAATGCAAGAAAAAACTCATGGTAGTGAAATTCTGGTGAGGTAGCTTGTGTTGGGTGAATCATTGGCGGTATAACATTGATTTAATGGTCAAGAAAGTATTTTTCACTTCTAGGTTAAGGAAATAATATATCCTAGGCATGGTCGATCAGGATGGTAGTACCTTCATAAGAACATGGATATGGAAGTTGAAGGTAAATCCATCAAGTTAGATTAACAAATAAAAAAGTAAGAAAAGGACAATAAAATGAGTGTGTGTCCTTGTTTATGAGATATTAAAGAAAAAGATATTATATTACACTGTGCATTTTCATATGTTGTTTTTCATTACTGTGACTTTCCTTATATCTTTAGGGGAAATTATGGGTTTCCATATCTAACACTTTGTCTATGAATATTTTTCACGACTATCCAAATTAGAACATAGAGGGTCACACACAACAATATATTCAAGAATCTGCTACATTTAATTGAATAGGTTTGTAGGATATTGTGGGACCCATCACTGGGGTCTGGGTTTTGTCCAAGTAAATATAAACACCAAAGAAATAAATAAATTCATATTATTCAAGTTAAGAATAATTATCATTGAATTTATTTATTAAATGTATTTAAAAGTTCTAAAGTAAATAGATGAAAATATTATTTAAATTAATATTAATTTAAAATATTCATGTTTCATTAAATATTTTCTAGAATGAAAAATTGAGTTAATGGATCAAGTATTATCACATAATATATATTTATTATATTACATGAATTTGGTAATAAAAAATGATATTTATGACTTATTATAGTAGTCATAATGTCATTATATAGTGTGTAATATTTTTTGGGTGTCGAGGTTCCATTTTTGGGTAATTTATTAACACACTATAAATAGGAGGAGAATATCTGACCAATGTGACTAGTCATAGAAAGAACATTGTATGATTCTATCTCATATCTTGTTTTCTAGAGAGATAAACTCTAGATCCAAGTTATTGGATCAAAATCTCTCTCAAGCAAAAGAAGAAATGGGATGTGGTGATCATTGGAGCATCGAAGGTGTCGTCAGATCTCTACAATACTTCCCAAAATTCAATAATCGACGCTCCTATTATTTTTTGATGCATGTGTGGATGATATCGAGGATTTCAACATCAAATTATTTGAGTAGTGATCACCGACAATGAGTATACCTCAATCATGGATTTAGTTCTAACTAGGTATTTTATGGTTTTAAATTTGTGTATAAAATTTTTCAAGTAAGATCCTTGGATTGTAATCTGGTAGTGTTTCATTGATAATGAGAAGCTCATGTTGATCTTCAATTGAAAAATTTTAAAATTCCATTTTTGGGGATTCTGTTGCACACCTGATACCTTAAATTTGTATGAGATCCATCAATGATGATTTTATTCCAAGTAAAAAATAATAATTTTTCATTAAATTTAATAAAGGTCGTCGTTCTGGTCCCAATGCCACAGACCGTGAGTAAATCTTTCATCGGATGGTCAAGTTATATCTGTTAAAGGTTTTAATATGGATTGTTTTTTAATAAAGGGTATATTTTTTAGAGAATATGTATATATTAATATATATGTTGAAATAAAAAATATTGGTCAGTTTTTGACTTTTTCTGATAAAGTCCGACACTAGCTGATGTTATGATAGTCCAAATAGTTTTTTCTGGAACTGATGTTATTATTATAATAATATTATTATTTATCTAAAGGCTATTGGAGAGTCAGTTGAAATTTTTTTAAGGGGTAACAGTTTTCTTTCCCCAGGTCACCAATGAAAAAGAGAAGGAATGGATTTGTGAACGTCACCTACAAATTCAAAAAAAATGGATGTTATCAAAGGGCCACAAAACCCTACCCCCCCCCCCCAACACACATCACACTTCCAAGCTAGTGGACTAGCATCACTACCTCTCCACCTTTGCTCTGCCATTCCATTCTGGAAACCACCCTACAGCCACTGATCCTGGCACCTTTTCTTCCTAAGAGACTCATGACTACCAAGGCTCACCCCCTTCTTTCATTATCTAGCTCTCCTCGCCTATGAAGAGCTTCTCTAACTAAGAATTAACCTCCCCAAGGCTTCTTCATTAGGACAATTGTGCCATACCACCAGATCAGGTTGTTTCTCGTGTCCGAGAAGGCTTCTGTCACTATGTGCCTCAGTGATGGCCTCCCATTGTTGCCCTAGAACCCCATCGCTCAGCCCCTAGATCATACCAGTCGACTCCTATCCACCATCAAGATACATTAAGAAAAGGATTAATTTTAGTTTTTTCCTTCCCCTTCAGCCAAATCTAGTGAGTCTTGGACCATTTATACCACAGAAATGAGTTGGTTAGATGCCCACCACCAGGAACCACACCGCCACAGCCCTCCTTTCGGGAACCGCTCGGTACGACCTCCAATAGGTCACTTCCCACTAATGACAGCCACATACACTGATCATATACACCTCTTATAGACTACCACTCACTACATCTACATCCATTTACACCCTCAAATTCCACAGGTAACCTCTACCATGGTCGGATCCGCACCGAAATTGATCAGGGCGGGTAAAATCATCCTAGAATGGGTATGGGAAGACCTTCCAAGCCTATAACATCGATGCATTGGATCTACATGACCCGGAATGGGCATGTGAGGGATCGGCCTAACCCGCAGAATTCATGGCTGTAATTTTTGGGGCTTGAGAAATTCTAGAAAATCTATAGTTAATTAAATTAATTAATTTAATTTTGGTTTTAAATTATATTAATTTAAATTTAATTTTTTTATTTAAAATATTATTTTAAATTTTTTGGTTAAAATAAATTTTTTGGGGTTAAATGAAATTAATTAATTTAATTTAATTTAATTTTTGTTTTGAAATTAAATTAATAAATAGGAATGAGTGATATAAATATTGAATTAAAAAAAGAGTGAATTTTAATTTCAATAAAAGTGACCTTGTAAAATAATTTACATCATGTTTAATTTTATTTATTCATTTAATTTAAGTACATGAGTTTAGTGTGTGTTCAATGATAATAAGCCTAAGACCGACCAATACATTTCTAGTGTTTTATTTATTTATTTAATTATTTCAATTGTTTTTTTAATAATTATTTTAATTAAACAGATGATGTTTGTGTCATCTAAGAGTTATTATATGTATAAGGGCTTTCATGCCCAATTTTTTATGTTGTATTTTATAATCTTATGACCCATCATATGTGTGAAATTGCTATTGTATAATGATGAAGATGAGAAGTTACACACTTCACATCAATCTATGGTGACCCACCAAACATGATTTTGACACATTTGATGGGTAGGAGATATAACTTAAGTCACAATCGATGAGACTCAAGGTATTACCCCTAGGGTCAAGGTTGATCCATAATTCACTCAATTTATCAAATATTAGTTTTTTCTCATGATCATGTCATTATTTTATTCTTACATGGTTTATTATTTTCTGAATTTTTTGTTTATTCCTGAACACATATAATAATAAATACGCATGCCTAGATAAAATGAACATGTAACATGATGGATTTTTTTATTTATTTCATTTTTCATTTGTGTATGTGATTTAATAGAACATTCTTATCAAATAATATATTATTTCCTTTCATCACAAAAAACACCAAAACCCTCAAAAAATATTAAGTTGTAACAACCTTCCATCAATCAAATTTTAGACAAAATTGGGTGTTTGGTGTGCTCAGTTAGCCATAGCTGAGGGTTCCTCTTACTATCTGGGAGTTCTTATAATATTGTTGAGATAAATTTAATAAAGTTTTACTAAAGATTAACCATATTCAACTTTCTATCATTTTAGAGGAAAATTTTGAGTAAATAAATATGTAATTTTAAAATATGGGACTTCACTCAACAGATCGAGGAACCATTTTTTAATACAGTTTTCCAGTCATACAATTACATTAAACCCTCTTAGTAGTGGTGTAGCCATAGATTGTATACAATGAGGGGCGGTTCAAGGATCTTTTTCCACTAAAATGATCAAGCGATAGAGTATTTTGATTCTAGTACATAGGGTTACTATAATTTGATAAAATATTGGGAGACATTTAATTATTTAATTATTTAATCAAAATTTCATAATCATAAATACAAATTAAATGTACAAACATGCTAGTTTTTTAGTTTTAGTAGAAAATGCTTGGTTATTCCAAAAAACACAATAATAAATAATGGAAAAAGTAAATTTCCACATAGTCATGAGTTTCTATTTGTAGTACAGTAATTTACACACAATACTACATTGTAATAAATTCAATGTTCTAATGTCCCGAATAACTATTAATCTAACTTAGAAATTGAGGGTGTAAAAATTCTTTTATGATACTCATGTATGTAGAATATGATTGTTATCTCTTAATACTATCATCAATTTTGTATTCTAGTTACAGTCACTACATCAGGAAATTTGTGATATAACATGTAGTCTCTTCTCTGAGATGTTTTCAAGGAAAAATTGAAGCAAGATATGAATAAGGTGATGATTACACTATACATTTGTAAATTTAAAGATAGATCATGAACATTAAATTGATCCATTTATCATATCATTTTCACCAATTTACTCCAATTTTATTTGGATAAAAAACAAATAGGATAGAGTAAACACTTCATTGTCTATTTAGGAAAGGTTCTCCAAGTAAATAATAATGTAAAAGATAGATTAATAATTATTTATTTTGGAAATAAAATTGATAGAAAAGGTGAAAAGTATAATGTAAAGTAACAAAAAAACACATTTTCAATGTCATTAAATTAATTGTGTTTGGATTTAAACAAGATTTTGTTTTCATTATATATCACGGAATAATTTTATGAAATTTTAATCATATTGAACTGAATTGAATAATCAAGTATCTACTTTTTCTTTAGGAATATTCAACAATATAATTATTGTTTCTGACATACATCTTCTTTATTGAATATAATTTTCATAAAACAAATGTTTATTTAAATTCATTAACCATGTAAGTATAGAAAAATTACAACAAGGTGTGTTCTCCATGATGATGAGAAAGGGTGATTTCTAAGACAATGGCATGAAACACATAACTTCTTATTCCCATGTTAATTATTTATTTCAAACTATTGTTGAGTATAAGAAAAAAAATATCTCATGTGTATTTTGAAAAAAAGGATACATTATTCAATGTTTAGTAATGAATGTTGTTTATGGTGTTTCATACACAACCAATAGTTCCATGTTACTTGAATCACAGTTAGTACGTGATTAATATACAATGTAAGACTTATTTACCCAGTTATAGAAATATAATTCATTTCTAAGTAAAACTAAAAGTGGATTAAAAGGATATAACCAGTTTGGTATTTGGACATAGTACAGTTAAATAACTTTTGTATAATCAATGTATATAATTAGTTTTAGACAAATAAACCCATTAGAAATAAAGTTTACCCATAAGACTTTTGGAATTAGTTCAACAAGTGAGCGGGAACTATTAAAATGGTAAGGTAGTGGTAAATATACTTCATTATATTTCATTAAGTCATTAAAAAATGGTAATGTGATGTATGATATATGCATATTCAGGAGAAATGTGTCTCATTAGGCCAACATTCCAAAGAATATCGTGACCAAACAATCATTGATCAATAAAATATAGCATCAAGTAATTATTAAATGCATATTACCTTATCTACATAATGTAATTGATGTTAATGAGGTGAATTTATGATGATGTGTTACATGTTAACATTGATAAAAAATTGTAGCATGGAGTAATTCCTAAATGTGCATTTTATACATTAGAGTTCTGATGTAAGGAGTATCAATGTTTGAAATTACATAAACTTCCATTATATTTCATGACTTTGAAAATAACAGCAATATCCCATAACTATATTCCAAATAAAATGAAAAATGGAAATCATACGAGTAATTTTATGAAGTAAATACATTATTTCATAAGTACATGTTTTTATATATAAAGAGTTTGTTAGTATATAAACAAACTTGCATCAAGGAAAACAAAATGGGAATTTAAAGTTATTATCCGAACTGATTATTATAATATTACATAAATACTTAAGATTTAAAATTGGTATTCAAGTTATAGACTACATTTATATATAAGAGTTCACATATCTATTAGAGATATTGGAAGCCTGATTGACTTGGGTTTAGTCAATGCCATAGATACACATGTAGTTGGTATAGGAACTAGTTCCACAAGAGCATATAGAACATGAATGTTCCAGGTACACATACTGCATATGTAGGAAAAACCATGGTGATGGTTTTTATTTTCATCATGGTCGCTGATAAATTATTCATTGTTAATATTAATTCCTACATGTAAAAAAGTATATTTCAACTAGCTGAGATAGATAGGATTAATTAAAATTTAACAATGGATTCCATGTCTTAAAGTGAAATGGAACCTATTATTTTTAATACTATGGTGGGTATATAAATTAGATTATACATGGATGGTATAAGAAGTACCAATAATTCTCAAATGGTTATACCAAGTCATTCTACAAAAATACATTAGAATTTTAATTTTCATTGATAATATCTATGATCATTTTATCAATCATTATATTTCATGACTCCCAATTATGGAAGGTCTCTATACAAAGCAACCAGAAATGGATGGACACATCACATAATTCTAATAAAGGTTGTGTATTTCTGAAATCCCATTTAGTATTGAATTAATAAATAGGATCATATAATATTTATCATGAATGAATATTTTCTATGTGTCTACAAGTTGTTACTAGTAGAACTATGTTCTTCCAAGTAAAATAAGTTCAGAAATATATGTAAAACAAATGTTGGTCTTTAAGGTAGTTCAGACAAATATTAATGAATATAATTATATAATTATTAAATTAATGTAGCAACCTAATTTCTTGGGAACATGATATACTAAGGTAGATATAATAGTTACTTGGACCTATTCAATCCTATATATATTCACATGGTATTGAAAAATAAAACATAGAATATTTTGAGTTATAATTGTTGCATGTGTCACATGGAATATATCTATCCAGGTTAACAAGTCTGGGATATGGGACGAGATTAACGTGGTAAGTTTAAATCCTTACACTTTAGCGATTGATTAATAATATATGTCATGATGTGAAAAAATTTGATATTTATAGGATATAATTTATCGTAATAAGATATCAGTTTTATTTAGTAAAAAATCAATTGAAATAGTCAGAAAAATCTAATAGTACTTGGGCATGTTGAAAATTTATATACCTAGTAAGTAGAGAAGAAAGGATACTAGTTTTTATGGGAAACAAACTAGTATTATTTAGATCAATATAATATAATATCATAGTTAGGATAAGGTATTGAGTGATAAAAACTCATTAAATCCAATGGTAGCAATATCTACAAATACTGAGTATGTTACGAATTCTGAGAAAGCAATGATGTAGCTACATGAAATGATTTTTTCTGTTTCTTAGAATCACAACTAGTAAGTGAAGAAATATTGTAATGTTAATTATGATATTATTACCTTATAATATTTCAAGTATTGATAGTGGAAAATAGTGATATACTATAGGATTTCATCTCTTGAGAAGTTTTACTCAAGGATATGAGGTCACAAATAGTAGAATAGACATGGGGAAGAAACGTGTTACACCTAGAAGCTAAATCTGTGACACTGTTGAAACATGATCTTAATCATGTGAGATCCAAAATGTTTGGTTATAAATTTAAAACTAGTGAAAGTTGGTGTATTGTAATAGTGGGTTCCCTAGACCTAACAATATATTATATTACATTACCGTATCATTTGTATAGTTAGATATAAATGATGTATTCTTATAATTATAGTGTAGACTATTCAGTGTCCACTATTGAAATTGTAATTTCCATAAATTAAGTATCATATCAAAAGGTTATAATAAATCCCAGGCTATAATGAGAACATAAATATGTTATTAAATCAATCTTAAAAATATTTCATATGATCTAGATACAACATAATAACTGGACAAAATATATGTTTTACTATCAGATGTTGGGGGATCATAAGAATTGAAACATCTTATTATGAAGTTCGCACTTGGTGATCTATAATAATGACATCATGAGAATAGACCCACTAATAATAACACCACATATTTTGGGTGTCATTGGATATTTTTATATATGAACCTTTTTAATGGTCTCCTGAATTGATATCATTTTCAATGTGTTTCATTTGATCACATACTTTTTTCTAAGGAAAAAATCATGATAATACAATTATGGAGAGGTGTCTTAGGTTAGGTGTGTCATTGGTGGTATGAAATTGGTTGATTGGTCAAGAAATGATTTTTCACTTCCAGTTTAAAGAAGTAAAATATCTCCGGCCTGGTTGATCAAGATGGTTGTACCTTCATAAGACCATGGCCATGGTAGTCGAGGGTAGATCTGTTCAGTTAGATCAAAAAATAATCAAACAAGAAGTGGACAATGACATAGGTGTGCATTATGTTTTAGGAGATATTATAGACAAACATATTATATTATACAGTGTGTGTATAAAGGTTTTTGTTCATTATTATTACCTTACTTATCTCTTTAGGGGCCCTAATTGGTTTCTAGAAATAATTTTTGGGTTATGAGTATTATTCCCTACTATCAAGATAAGGGCCTATAGGGTTATACACAATATCATATTCAAGAATCTTTCATATTCATTTTAATAGGTATATAGGATATGGTGGGACCCACCCCTGGGTTCCAGGTTTTTTCTACGTAAATATGATCACCAAAGAAATAAATAATTTCACATTATTCATGTTAATAAAAATTGGCATTGAATTTAATTATCAAATGTATTTATAAGTTTTAAAATAAATTCATGGAAATATTATTTGAATGAATATTAGTTTAGAATATTCAAGGTTCATTTAATATTTTCCAGAATGAGGAGTCGCGTTAATGGCTCAAGTGTTATCACATAATATATATTTATTATATTATAATAATTTTATAACAATATAAATGATATTTATGACTCATTATGTTAGTAATAATATCATTTATATAGTCTGTAAAATTATTTGGGGGCCATGGTTCCATGTTGGGGTAATTTATTAACACACCATAAATAGTAGGACAATATGTTTCCAACATCACTATTCATGGAAATCTCTTTGATGGATTCTATCGACTATCCCATTCTCTAGAGGGATAATATATGGATCCTAGCGATAAGATCGATCTCTCTCTCATGCATTGTAAGTATGTCAATGTGGTGATCATTGGATCATTGAAGGTGTCGTTGGATCTCTGCGCTAGCACCCAAAATTCAATGATTGGTTCTCCCAAAGTCTCTTGAAACGTGTTTGTAAGATCCTAAAAAATTTATATTTAGATTCATATATCAGTGATTTCCATAGATGAGTAGATGTCGAGAACATATTTGTATCTAATCAAGTATTTATGGTTTTTATTTTGGGCATAAAATTCTTCATGTGAGATCCACAGATGATAATCGGGCAGCATTTCACCAACGATGAAAAGTTCTTATCGATCGTCAATGGAAGAATTTTAAAATTCCATTTTTCTAGATTCCTCTTCAATATCGGTACCTTAAACTATATCATCATGGTATAATAACACATAATGAGGCGGAGAAAGAAGTAAAATAAATATGCTCATTGAAAAAAATTACCTCTTTTTTAGGTATCGTCATTAAGGTTTCACTAAATCTTTTAATTGTTGGATTTCATCAAAAAATAAAAAACTTTAGATAATGGGAGAAAATTTAGGATGTGATTTTTCTATGTATTTGTTGAACCAAATATGTTTAGAGGTGTGAAGAATAGATAGTGGGTGTCTTTTTATAGTTGATGATGAGTAGCTTTCTTACAAAAACTCAAAACTATTCAATATTGGGAGGTCAATATTACCAAAGGTGGATACAAAATTGATAATTAAATGTATAAAAGGATGATATTTTCGATACACACCTTCTACTCATAATGAAAAACATGTTTTAAACATTTTAATCCTTAACTTTGAAGTTTACTTATATTTTCCATTTTGGTTTTCACTAGAGTAACTAATATTTTTAACCTAGTTAATAAACAATTTAAACATAAAATAAAATTATCATTATTAGATAATTTATACCTAGTGATTATAAATATAAAATATAATTTAAAAATATAAATCCAATGTGTGTTGGAAATTAATTATAACACAAGAGCATGTAACGTGCAAAAACATTGGATTTAGATTAATCGTGCTAAATATTTTACTATTTATGAGCAACCCCAAATATTTGGGACCAAAATCGATTAGCAGTTACCATTGAATATGTTAATTCAACTTGGGTGGTTATAAAATAAAAATTTCTCCATTAATGTAACATGAATGATATTTATTTTAATTTAAAGATATATTTTTAAAATATTAAATTTTTGGTAATTTTAAATCATTTAATGAAATACAATTTTTCATGAAATGAAATTATTGTCAATTTTGACATTATTAATTTAAATTTAATTTAAAAATATTATTAAAATTATTGAATTTGAATATATTATTTTTATTCCTATGTAACATGATATATAAATATAACAAAATTAATGTAACACAATAATTCATTCAATTTAATTCATTTTTAATATTTTTAGTATCATTTATTTTATTTTATTGTTAGGTAAATAATTACTTTGTTTTCATTTCATAAGAATTTAAAGTAATTATTTCATAAAAAACTATTAAAATAAATTAACATGATATACACTTTTTTATTGAAAAATGATATATATAACTAATCATATGTTGTTTTTCCCTATCCTGGGGATTTATATATATCAAAAGTAAGAAAATTATATTTTTTCCTTTTTATTTACTTAAATTATTATATGGTGAATATTCAAAGGAAGATGAAAATAAATTGACATATTTCAGATAATTTTAATGTTTAGTATTTAATTATACTCACTAAATAAAATTATGATAATATTTTAGGTCATTTTTACACTAATCAATCTAATTTAACCCCTTGTAAACTCATTTTTATGATAATTGTGGTAATTAATTTTTACTGCATTTACTATTAATTTTTATCAAAAAGAATAATTTTTCCTTATTAAAAAATATAAATTATTATTATTCCCAATATTTAATCGGTTTTTCCAAATTCAATTTAGAGAAGTAAAAAACATTTAATTTAAAATTAATCCTATAGATGAGATGAGAAAGTAGGTTTTTAAAAATTTAATGTGAAAAACCTTTTAAAGCTTTTATATCTAAATTTAAAATAAAAATGTTTAAAATGACATAAATTTGATTAATTGATATAAATTTGTACTAATTTAATTTTAAACCCAATTTAAAATATAATTTTCCATTATATATCTTTTCAATGAAATGGAATTTTTCGATTAAAATTAATTATTACTCACTATTCTTGAGAAAATGAAATATTTTATAAAAAAATCACACTAAGATAATTCTGGTATTATGATTTAAAAAATGAAGTTTATTTTTACATGTAAATTTTATAAGATTGTTAAAAATTAATTTTAAATTATTTTCACAAAGCGTGATTAAACCGTTTCTGGTAAAATACAGTTCTTCAGAAATTATTTCTTTTTTATTTAAATGATTATAATTTTATTTATAATCAATATACATATAATAAATTTTATTAAATAATAAATTTTCATAATTTATTTAATCCTATTTATACCTTACATTTCAATGGCTATATGATAATTTTAAAATTAAATAATATTTACCGTATAGTGTTGTTTGGTAAACTATGGCTTGCGTGTCACACAAGGTATTAAAGAAACTCATTATTGTGTGTACTGTAAACTATATAAGAAATTTATTACAAAAGAAATATATATTAATGCATTGATTTTTTATATTCTATTCTAAGTTTTATATTACATGTCGCATACTCTATTCAATAAAATGTTATTCTTTTAGAATTACAGGGTGTTACAGAGGGAGTTAACTAGGGAGGTTTATCTTGTTGATCTAACTATGATCTAGTTATTTCGATCAAGAGTATACATGGGTTATGAATAAAATACACTAAGATGAATACAAGGGTAACTATATTATCGTTATGGGGTTATAAAGGTTTTATTTGAGAAACAGATGGTTTTATAATGTGATATGTTTTATTTATGTGGTTAATGTTTTATTGTTATAAAAGAACACATTTTATGGGTTTTAATATTTTTCACTAGGATAACATATTTCATTATTTAATATCCTTTACTGAACATTTTTTATCATCCCATTCTATAAAATGTTTTTCAAATGTTTTATGGTTGACTAGGACAAAAGAAAAAGTAAAGTTGAATGTTAGGAATATTTTAGGCTAAAATAAATCATGTTTCATTATAAAAGATTTATAGTGTGGGAGAAATGGATATTGAGTGGAAGTGTCCCCTTTGTAGTATATGGGTTTTTTATTTAAGAGTTATGATTGAATTATATAAAACTATAAACCTTAAATAACCTCAAAATTTAATAAATTGAATGTAAAGACCCATATATTTCAAGGAAATTTTTTTTCTTAATTTTCTTTGGATTTTTACAAGAACGCAGTTTCTGACGGCACCTGATTCCGAGGCCCAGTGTGCCCAGAATCATTTTCCGAAGTTTGGCTCGGGTACGTTCAGTGAACGAACGAGCGGGGTTTTCTAACTTTTGAACTGGTTCCCGGAATCGAATTCTGAGGGCACCGATGGAATCGCAGCGCCGGTATTTTCTTAGAAACGCCTCTTCCAGAGTTGCGTTTGCTCGGGTGTGGTTTTAATTTTTTTGAGCTTTAAGTTAAGAAATAAAATAATGTGGTACGACAAACTTTTTTTTATTTTAGTTAAAGCCGCTTAAAGACACTTAAAAGCTACTTAAGCTGTGTTGAAGCGGATGGGGTGGAACCCAAAATATCCTACCCTCTTGGAAGGATATTTGTGAGGTGGGGCCCACACGAGCCCCACCGTTTCTTTTCTGCTAAGTAACGCACCCGCGAAAACCCCTATTAAATGAAAGTCAACTGAAGCGTGTTTTAAATTCTTAACACCTCTATTAATTGGGCAGTTAATTCATACCATTAATTCATCAAATTAATGGTTCGTTACTTAACTTAGAATTTTCGTTTGTTGGCATGTAATAAAATAAGACCAACACTTTTCTTCTTGAGTGTTGTTCGTTGAGAGGATTTGACAAAAACATTAAGTCATTCATCCTCCTTCGCGAAGAATGCGAAGAACGCGAAGAACACGAATAATGACGGCCTTCGACAAAAGGCAACGAAGAACGCCGAATCCTCGGAGATAGATGACACGACGCCGTGTTCCGCGACGCCAACGATTCTCCTCCTGCGACATTCTTTTGCGACGTTCCTTCTTCCATGACAAATCTTCGAACATCCGTTTGAGGTAGGAGTTTACGAATCTTTTAATTTTTCTTTTGTGGATTTTATACTTGACATGGATTTAATTCATGTAAATTAAATCCGTGTGTTTTCTTTACCCCTCAGATATCGTCGACGCAACGCCGTATACCGCGACGACGCGACGCCCTTCCGCGACGCGACGATCCTCTTCTTCCGCGACGGTCAATTCCGTGAAGAACGCACGATCGATGACTACGGCGATATAGGGGTTTTATTTGAGAACAATCTTTATTCCCGTGGATGTTTCCTTCTAAAATAAATAACCTGGATCAGAGTGTAATTTTAATTTATTAAAATTGTATCTTGTTATGTTTTTCATGTGTTGAATATTATTTCCCGATTTTTATCACCTAACACGGAGGTTGCGGGCCAAACAAATAGGGCCCGACAACCCTCTGCAGTTCTTCATTGATGCTCAGATTGGCGGGCGATGACAAAACATGCTGCAGAGACGTTTTGTTGATTCCGCAGTGAAGAACGGGACCCGGGAGGAGCTACGGCGCAGACGGAAATGGAATCGGACCACCGAAGCAACTCCGGTGGCCCGCGGAATCCACCGGCGGCGCGGGTCGCCGGCGAGACAGCGCCGGCGGCCGACCAGACCCGTGACAGCGCGGGTCCGGCGAGACACGGGACGCGGCTCTGCCGCGTCCGCTGACCAAGTGCGGCCCCACGCGGGGCAGTGGCTTCTCTTCCCGCGGGGGCAGCACGCCCCCCCCCCCCCCCGCGGCTTCCTTCGCTCGGCCGAGCCGAGCCACGTCGGCCCGTCGGCCGGGTCGCGCCCAGTTCGGGCCGGGTCGCGCCCAACCGGGTCGGACCCCGACCCGGGTCGGTCCAGGCCCAGACCCCCCATTTCCGGACCTTTTCGATCTTTTGCTCATTACATGAGCTACGGGCCTCCGAATGACGCGTTGTCTGTGGAAATGCGATCATTGGATCGAGACGGTCATTTCGGTATATTACACTCAAGGTTTCTGAATACTTTAGGTTCGGCCGGGTTGGTTCGTACACGAAACTAACCGGGCCCTCGGAGCGGAAACACTCATATCTTGAGCTTCGGACGTCCGATTGATGTGTCGTCGACTTTGTTGAATTCCTCTAAGTGAGAAGGATCTTTTGGCTTACTCCGCCCAAGGTTTCGATGCAGGTGGAGTATGGTCGGGTTGGTTTTGCCTTAAAAACCAACCGGGCCCCTGGGATGAAAAAGCCGATAACTCTCAAACCGGGCGTCTGATTGACGCGCCGTCTGCGACGTTGAGTTCCTGTTGACGATACGGAACTTTTGGATACATCAACTCTGGACTATGTGCCAGTTGATGTATCAGCCTCTCAGCTCGTGGAGCAGACCCTCCCGAACGAGCTTGCTGGGTGCGGGAACCCTAGAGCTAGCTGCGACTGCTACTGTGACGACGACGACTGTGCAGTGATCCTCAGTGGATTCGACGGCGACGACTACAGCACTCAGCGATCCGTTGTGGGTCAGTGCTACCGATCCTGTGTGGGTCTGATCCTGTGGGGGACAGCGCTCAGCGGTCCTGTGTGGGCCAGCGCCTACAGGTCCTGTGTGGGCCCGATCCTGTGTGGGTGTTTGCGGGGGTTAGTACCTTTTGTTCTTGTTTGGGTCCGATCCTGTGTGGGTCATTGTGGGGGTTAGTACCTTTCGATCCTTTGTGGGTCTGACGACTTAGATGGATCAGTGATCATCTCTATCGTCATTCGAATAAGTATACCTGTGTGAGCTGAATCCTGTTTTCTCTCCTTTTTGGATTGTGTTGTGCTATCCTATGTGGATTACGTTTTTATTTCCTTGTGGATTGTGTTGTGCTATCCTATGTGGATTTACGTTTTGCTTCCTGTGTGAACTGGGTTGTGCTTGGGCTCGGATGTTGGAGCCAATCGGGAATTGATGACTTAGGTATATGTATGGGAATATACCTAAGCAGAGTCGGATGTTACTTCGTGATTGTATCTTACCTTTGCGGTTTATCCTTTGTGGATTTTGGGAGACCTTCAGGGGTCTCAGGGTCCCTACTGAGTAGCTTATACTCACCCCTGCACGGGCTATGCCCGCACTACGTTGTGTTGGTTGTAGACAACGGACATCGCTGATCGTGGTCAAGGTTGGCAGAGCAAGACGGTACCTCGAAGTGGACCACTGGGCGGGTGTACTCGGAGCGGACGGCTGGACCGAGGAGCTGTGGAGGCTATCTGTACTCACCCTTCAGGTGGGACTTCCAGAGGAAGGCTCGACGCTGCGGATTTTTCTTTCAGTTTCTGTTTTTTCCCTTTCAGTTGTACTTTACAGTTGGGCTTGTATTTCCGGCCCCCTTTACTTTCATCACAGCTTGTTTCAGTTTTTAATTAGTTTTTTACTTCCGATTGTACTCTGTGATTTATGTTTACTTTTATAAAGGCAATGTCATCCCTATTATCGTGATTTACGCCTTTGGTGCTAGTCGCCAGCCCCTGGCCTATGGAAGGAGGGCTTGGGTTAGTCACGGCATGGGCCCCGAGGACGGGTCGTGACAAATTGGTATCAGAGGAGTTCTGTTCTAACTCATACTATGATCTTTCTTCTATGTGAAGCAATAGTATTAAGCGTATTTAGTGTGGTTATCAGTCTAGGGAGCCTAGTGTTGGTGTGGCGGCCGACGTATCCGTACACCAGGACCCTGACTTCTGATTTCCGACTTAATGCACGAAAACATTGATTGCATGTGTGTTTCAAGTTTTCTTGGTGATTACTTTATGTCAGCTCACCAGGTATACTATTCTGACCGTGGCGCACCTGTTTCTTTTCAGGATGGCCCCACGATGGAAGCTAGCTAGGGTTCCGAGAGTGGTGTGTGACGACAGCCCGCCGAGCGACGAGGCCTCGGTACAGGGCCCTTTGACAGCTGAGGCACCGACGGTACCTCTATCCGCCGAGCCAACGATGCTTCCAGCCCCAGCCGCTGACGATGCACGACTCCTTGGAACTCTGCACGAGTTTCAGCGCCATTGACCGCCTAGGTTCCATGGGGAGATGGACCCCCAGGAAGCCGAGGACTGGCTGGAGGCAGTTACACGAGTTTTCAGGCTAGTGAGGACACCAGCAGACCTCATGGTGATCCTCGCAGTGAGCCTACTGCACGCAGCAGCGGGCCAATGGTGGAGCTTGATTCTCCAAGTGCACGATGAGTCATCTCTTCTCTGGATGGACTTTGAGATCCTCTTCTGCTCGGAGTTCATCCCAGCCACCCTCGGTGCGGTGCGCATCCAGGAGCTTCTTCAGCTGTGGTAGGGAAGCTTGACGGTCACCCAGTACTCGGCGAGATTTACCGATCACTCGCACTACTCGACCGACATGGTACGGGGCCCATTCTTCCGGGTCCGGACCTTTGAGCAGGGACTGAGACATGAGATCAGGGCATCACTGATCTCCCTCAGCATTCTAACTCAGGCAGGAGTACTGGAGCGAGCCCTTTTGATTGAGGGTTTTCTTACAGAGACTTCTCCAGCGGCGAGACCTACCGCAGGGCGGCACATAGCAGAGTCTTCCGCATCAGGCAGTCGACGGATGACTCAGGGGTCCCGGCAGACCAGACCCTCCAGCAGATGACCTCAAGACACTAGCTCAGCTGTGCGGGGCATGCAGCACGGAGCCAATCTTTCGAGAGGCAGACAGTGCTACGCATGCGGCGGGCAGGGCCACATGGCTCGTGACTGTCCGACCCGCCGTTTCGAGGAGCAGCAGACGGTGGAGGGGCCACCGAGGCAGAGGCAGAGGGTCGACGGTGGCGGTCCGCAGGGAGTAGGTGGACGAGGCAGGGGAGCTGGCCGAGCAGCAGGTAGTGGGTGACGCTTTGAGGCCCTACCACCACCACCACTAGGAGGCCCACCTCGACCACAGGGAGCTGGCGGGCAGAGAAAGGCACAACTCCAGGCAGCGGAGGCCTATGACCACGGTGCGCTCGAGATGATTCGAGGTACGATCTATGTCTATTCCACCCTTGTTTCAGTTCTTATAGACACAGGAGCGAGTCACTCTTTCATAGCTGCTGCCCTTGTTTGGAGCTCGGAGATTCCGACAGAGCCGTTGGCTCGATCCTTATGGCTAGAGACTCCTACGGGAGCAGACTCGACTATTACGCACTGGTGCCGGCAGTGTGAGCTTACTCTAGGAGGCGAGAGATTCGGTTGGGATCTTCTTGTAGCAGCGTCGAGGCCTTACGACGTCATCTTAGGCATGGATTGGTTGTCTACATTCCATGCACAGATTGACTATATTAGGCGCAAGGTGCGATGTGTACGCACCGACGGGAGTAGGTTCACCTTCACCGAAGAGAAGGGAGCCTTCACAGCACAGGATGGACTTCCGTAGAGGAGAGTACATCCCATCACTCATCAGTTGGCTAGCCTCATCCTAGGAGCAGTGGACGTGCGGAGTCCTAGTTTTCCTACAGTGGTGGGTCAGTATGCGGACGTCTTTCCCGACGACGTTCCAGGACTACCTCCTCGCAGAGAGGTATACTTTTATATTGATCGGTACGCCGGGACAGCCCCGATATCCACTCCAGCATATCGGATGGCTCCTGCCGAGCTTCGGGAGCTACGGGTACAGTTGGAGGACTTGCAGGGCAAGGGATTCATCCGACCCCGTGTTTCACCCTGGGCTTCCCCGATATTGTTCGCCAAGAAGGTGGACGGGAGCTTGCGAATGTGTGTCGACTATCATTTCCTGAACCAGGTGACAGTGAGGAACAAGTATCCGCTACCGAGGATTGATGACCTCTTTGATCAGCTCAAGGGAGCACGATGGTTCTTGAAGATAGACCTCAGGTCAGGCTATCATCAACTCAGAGTTCGAGACGAGGACATGCAGAAGACGACCTTCAGGTGTCGGTATGGCCACTATGAGTTCTTGGTTATGCCATTTAGCATAACCAATGCTCCAGCAGTGTTCATGATCCTCATGAACAGGATCTTTCAGCCATACCTCGATCAATTTGTCGTAGTATTCATCGACGACATTTTGGTATACTCGACGACTAAGGAGAGCACGCCTACCACTTGCGGGTTGTACTAGACACACTCCGAGAGCAGTAGCTTTATGGAAGCCTCTCGAAGTGTCAGTTCTGGTTACGTGAGGTCCACTTCTTGGGGCACATCATCTCTGAGGCGGTAGTTGCAGTGGATCCTGCGAAGATCGAGGCAGTGCTAGCTTGGGAGCCACCCAGGAGCGTGATGGAGGTGCGGAGTTTCTTGGGACTAGCTGGATACTATCGGAGATTTGTGCCAGACTTCTCCAGAGTTGCGGTGCCACTCTCAGCTTTGAAGAAGAAGGGGAAACCCTTTGTGTGGTCAGACAGATGTCAGTAGAGCCTCCAGGAGCTGAGAAAGAGATTGACCAGTTCACCTATCTTGAGGTTGCCTGAGGAGGGAGTAGGGTACGTAGTCTACTGCGATGCATCAGGGACCGGACTCGGATGTGTCCTGATGCAGGAGCGGGCAGTTATCGCCAATGGATCACGTCAGTTGAGGCCAAATGAGCAGAACTATGCTACCCATGACCTGTAGTTAGAATTATTGGTCTTTGCTCTGAATACATGGCGACACTATCTGATGGGCGATCACTTTACAGTCTTTTCTGACCATCAGAGTCTCAGGTACATCTTCTCTCAGAAGGACCTGAACCTGAGATAGTGGCGATGGCTCGAGTTCCTCCAGGACTATGACGTTGAGATAGTCTATACTCCTAGAAAGGGGAACGTAGTAGCTGATGCTCTCAGCAGGAGGACGGGCATTCAGCTACTTGAGGAGGAGATAGAGCAGCTAGCCGCTTTACAAATATCCTTCATGGATAGAGATGGAGCAGCCTTCCTTCAGTCTCTCACATTCACTCCTCCACTACTGCAGCGAGTCAGAGAGGTACAGCGTGGGGACACCGACTGTGTGATGCGGTGTGCACAGATATCCTCAGGACAGGCACCTGATGGTTTCTCCCTTGGAGCAGAACACGACATCCTTTTCAGAGGAAGTACCTTGGTACCAGTTGCTTTACGGGAGGAGGTGCTGATAGAGTTTCACACTTCTCCTTTGGCGGTACATCCTGTAGTGGAGAAGATGTACCAGGATCTCAGACGACAACATTGGTGGTCGGGCATAAAGAAGGATGTGGCAGAGTTCGTTTCTCGATGCCTCACCTGCCAGCAGGTGAAGGCAGAGCATCAGGTACCAGCAGGCTTGGTACAGCCCTTGGAGGTCCTGGAGTGGAAGTGGTACAGCATATCTATGGACTTCGTGACTGGACTTCCATGCACTTCTAGAGTTCACAACTCTATTTGGGTGATTTTTGACCGACTCACCAAGTCATCACACTTCTTACCCATCAGATAGCAGGGCTCAGTGGAGAGCTTGGGACATCTCTACGTTCAGGAGATTGTACGGATTCACGGATTTCTATCATCTATCATCTCCGATCGAGATGCTCGCTTTACTTCCCGGCTTTGGAAGGGGTTGCAGGAGGCGTTCGGGACGCAGCTACGTCTGAGAACCTCCTTTCACCCTCAGATGGATGGTCAGACGGAGAGGACCATTCAGACTCTCGAGGACATGCTCCGCGCATGTGTCCTCAACTTTGGTCACAGCTGGGAGGACCACCTACCCTTAGTGGAGTTCGCTTACAACAACAGCTACCACTCCACCATCGGGATGGCACCATACGAGGCGTTGTATGGCAGACCTTGCAGATCTCCTTTGTGCTAGACAGACCTTGGGGAGTTGGCACTTGTAGGACCAGAGATGGTCCGGTCCACGACAGAGAAGGTCCAGGTCATCCAGGAGCGGATGAGGACAGCTCAGAGCCGGCAGAAGTCTTATGATGATAGGAGGCGGAGGCCACTAGAGTTCAAATATGGCAACCACTTCTTCTTGCGTGTCTCACCTCGACGTGGATTACGGAGATTTGGTCGAGGCGGAAAGTTGTCTCCACACTTCATCGGACCTTTCCAGGACCTCAGCCGGATTGGAGAGGTGGCTTATCGCCTGGCTCTACCACCTCAGTTGCACCGGGTGCACGACGTCTTCCACGTATCTCAGCTGAGGAGATACGTGCACGACCCGACGCATATCATTGACTATGGGGAACTGGACGTTGATGATGGGGCGACTTTTGCGGAGGTTCCAATGGAGATTGAGGATCGACAGGAGCGGGTCCTACATGGACGATCGATCCCTCTAGTGCGCATCACATGGCAGCACGAGAACCTCCAGGAGAGCACTTGGGAGTGGGAGGCTCAAATGCATTCTCAATACCCACATTTGTTTCCCTAGTTTATAATGTATCATTACGGGGACTTAAAGCCCTGAGGTGGGAGTGATTTAAAGACCTGTAAATTTCAAGGAAATTTTTTTTCTTAATTTTCTTTGAAATTTTACAAGAACACATTTTCTGACGGCACCTGATTCCGAGGCCCGGTGTTCTCGGAATCATTTTCCGAAGTTTGGCTCGGGTACGTTCAGTGAACGAATGAGCGGGGTTTTCTAAATTTTGAACCAGTGCCCGGAATCGAATTCCGAGGGCACCGATGGAATCGCAGCGCCGGTATTTGCTTAGAAACGCCTCTTCCGGAGTTGCGTTTTCTCGGGTGTGGTTTTTAATTTTTTTGAGCTTTAAGTTAAGAAATAAAATAATATGGTACGAAAAAAAAAATTATTTCAATTAAAGCCGCTTAAAGCCACTTAAAAGCTACTTAAGCTGTGTTGAAGCAGATAGGGTGGAACCCAAAATATCCTACCCTCTTGGAAGGATATTTGTGAGGTGGGGCCCACACGAGCCCAACCGTTTATTTTCTACTAAGTAACGCACCCGCAAAAACCCCTATTAAATGAAAGTCATCTGACGCGTGTTTTAAATTCTTAACGCCTCTATTAATTGAGCAGTTTAAGTCGTACCATTAATTCATCAAATTAATGGTTCATTACTTAACTTAGAATTTTCGTTTGTTGGCATTTAATAAAATAAGACCAATACTTTTCTTCTTGAGTGTTGTTCGTTGAGAGGATTTGATAGAAACCTTAAGTCCCTCATCCTCCTTCACGAAGAACGCGAAGAACGCGAAGAACGCGAAGAACGCGAAGAACGCCGACCTTCGACGAAAGGCGATGAAGAACGCCGAACCCTTGGAGATCGACGACGCGATGCTGTGTTCCGCGACGCCAACGATTCTCCTCCTGCGACGTTCTTCTGCGATGTTCCTTCTTCCGCGACAAATCTTCGAACATCCGTTTGAGGTTGGAGTTTACGAATATTTTAATTTTACCTTTGTGGATTTTATACTTGACATGGATTTAATTCATGTAAATTAAATCGTGTGTTTTCTTTACCCCTCGGAGATCGTCGACGCAACACCGTATACTGAGACGACGTGACACCCTTCCGCGACGCGACGATCCTCTTCTTTCGCGACGGTCAATTCCGCAAAGAACGCACGCTTGACGACTACGACGAGGTAGGGGTTTTATTTGAGAACAATCTTTATTCCCGTGGATGTTTCGTTCTAAAATAAAGAACCTGGATCAAAGTGGAATTTTAATTTATTAAAATTTTATCTTGTTATGTTTTTCATGTGTTGAATATTATTTCCCGATTGTTATCACCTAACACGGAGGTTGCTGGCCAAACAAACACGGCCCGACAACCCTCTGCAGTTCTTCGTTGATGCGCGGATTGGTGGGCGATGACAAAACATGCCGCAAAGACGTTTTGTTGATTCCACAGTGAAGAATGGGACCCGGGAGGAGCTACGGCGCAGACGGAAATGGAATCGGACCACCGGAGAAACTCTGGTGGCCCGTGAAATCCACCGGCGGCGCGGGTCACCGGCACCGACGGCCAGAGGCGGTGGCGCCCCGACGCGCCGCCGGACGGAGCCACCGCGGCTGAAGCCGCGGCGGCGGAGGCCGACCAGACCCGCGACCGCCCGGGTCCGGCGAGACACGGGACGCGGCTCTGCCGCGTCCGCTGACCAAGCGCGAGGCCGCGGCTTCTCTTCCCGCGGGGGAAGCACGCCCCCCCGCGGCTTCCTTCGCTCGGCCGCTCGGTCAAGCCGAGCTAAGTTGGACCGCCGGCCGGGTCGCGCCCAGGCCGGGTCGCGCCCCACCGGGTCGGTCCGGGCACAGACCCCCCGTTTCCAGACCTTTTTGGTCTTTTGCTCATAACTTGAGCTACGAGCCTCCAAACGACGCGCCATCTATGGAAATGAAATCCTTGGATCGAGACAGTCGTTCTGGTATATTACACTCAAGGTTTCGGAATACTTTCGGTTCGGCCGGGTTGGTTCATACACAAAACCAACCGGGCCCTCAGAGCGGAAACGCTCATATCTTGAGCTTCGGACGTCTGATTGACGTTCCGTCGGCTTTGTTAAATTCCTCTAAGTGAGAAGGATCTTTTGGCTTACTCCGCCCGAGGTTTGGACACAGGTGGAGTACGGTCGGGTTTTTTTTTTGCCTTAAAAACCAACCGGGCCCCTGGGACGAAAAAGCCGATAACTCTCAGACCGGGCGTCCGATTGACGTGTCGTCTGCGGCGTTGAGTTCCTATTGACTATAAGGAACTTTTGGATACATAAACTCTGGACTATGTGTCAGTTGATGTATCAGCCTCTCGGCTCGTGGAGCGGACCCTCCCGAACGAGCTTGCTGTGTGCGGGAACCCTAGAGCTGGCTGCGACTGCTACTGTGACGACGACGACTGTGCAGAGATCCTCAGGGGATTCGACGGCGACGACTACAACACTTAGCGATCCTTTGTGGGTCAGTGCTACTAATCCTGTGTGGGTCCGATCCTATGTGGGTCACTGCTCAGTGGTCCTGTGTGGGCCAGCGCCTACAGGTCATGTGTGGGCCCGATCCTGTGTGGGTCTTTGCGGGGGTTAGTACCTTTCGATCCTGTGTGGGTCCGATCCTGTGTGGGTCATTGTGGGGGTTAGTACCTTTCGATCCTTTGTGAGTCTGACGACTTAGATGGATCAGCGATCATCTCTATCATCATTCGAAGAAGTATACCTGTGTGAGCTGAATCTTGTTTACTCGCCTTTGTGGATTGTGTTGTGCTATCCTATGTGGATTACGTTTTTCTTTCCTTGTGGATTGTGTTGTGCTATCATGTGTGGATTTACGTTTTGCTTCCTATGTGGACTGGGTTGTTCTTGGGCTCGGATGTTAGAGCCAATCGGGAGTTGATGACTTAGGTATATGTATGGGTATATACCTAAGCAGAGTCGGATGTTACTTCATGATTGTATCTTACCTTTGTGGTTTATCCTTTGTGGATTTTGGGAGACCTTTGGGGGTCTCGGGGTCCCTACTGAGTAGCTTATACTCACCCCTACACGGGTTATGCCCGCACTATGTTTTGTTGGTTGCAGACGACGGACAACGCTGATCGTGGTCGAGGTTGGCAGAGCAGGACGGTACCTGGAGGTGGACCACTGGGCGGGTGTACTCGGAGCGGACGGTTGGACCGAGGAGCTGTGGAGGATATCTGTACTCACCCTTCAGGTGGGACTTCCAGAGGACGGCTCGACACTGCGGCTTTTTCTTTCAGTTGTTGTTTTTCCCCTTTCCATTGTACTTTATAGTTGATCTTGTATTTCCGGCCCCCTTTACTTTCAGCACAGCTTGTTTCAGTTTTTACTTAGTGTTTTACTTCCGCTTGTACTCTATGATGTATGTTTACTTTTATAAAGGCAATGCCTTCCCTGTTATCGGGATTTACGCCTTTGGTGTTAGTCGCCAGCCCCTGGCCTATGGAAGGCGGGCTTGGGATAGTCACGGCACGGGCCCCGAGGACGGGTCGTGACAGTGAATTATTTTTTAAAAACTCATGATTGAGTAATTTTTAAGGTTAGTTCTTTATTTGTATACAAGATTCAATGAATTATAATACAATCCCATACCATAAAATTGATTGTAATTAATATGTATACCTATAAACCTTTTTTATAAGAATATAATGTACTTATTATAATTTGAAAATATCATTATTGAGCATAAATCATAATAACTGCAATATAAGACAAAGAATCTCATAATAAAAAAATTATCAACTAAATTCGTGTAATTTAGGTATGTCGGATAGAATTAAAAGCACGACCACTATGAAAATTTTAATTTTATATGTTAATTGAATACAATTAATGCTTTATTATGGGATCCCTCTTGGAATTGAAAAGGTATTTATCAATTAATACATACTAATATATAAATACATGCTAATAAATTAAAATCGTGTTTGGTTTTAAGAAATCAATTTAGGAAAGATTTTATTAGATAAAACTCACTTTATTATGATTATATTCAGTCATCAATGTAATTTATAGACAAAAAATATAAAAATGTGAGAGGTTTAATTTGTTTACCTACACAATAAATTGTATAATATCTCATTAAAGTCCATTTTAAGAATTTGATCTATGACTTTGGACTTTAAAACAACCTAAGACAAAGACGAAATTTGGGCATGCTCCATTATTAACATGGAATATAAAATTGGGGAGAGATAAATAGGGAAATACCTTGATATCACCTAAGATAAACTTCCACCCCTACTAGACAAACAAATAAATGATGAAATCAAAGGGTTTTAATAAGAATTTTTGTTAGGGAATGAAAATTTATATTTGGTGTCATGGGGATATAAAAATGAGGGGATGATTAGGGGATGGACATGGAATTACTAGGTCATGGATAAGCTTCCATGTACAATTATAATAACTCTAATACATGATTAAGAATAGATTAAATATGTACAAGGTATAGGGGAGCTTGAGAGAGAGTCTAGTAGATTAAAATGAGGGCTAAATCCCAAGAAAGACCCAATTCAGAGTTTAAATTAGAATGTGAAAAGATCAATCAACCCCCATATTAAAAAAAGAACTTCCAATGCTACCTGATACCTAGACTAGGTCTATTATATTCCTAGTGGTGTTTATAGTGGTGTTTCAGATCTTCTTCTTCCACAAGGTACTCAAAATCATCCCAACAGACACCTATTGATATCCATTACCTTGGGAACCTCCCCTTCACATTCAATTATCCTCAAAAGTATTATATGTAATATAATAACTTCAAAACACACCCAAAAGGAGATAAGATGAAAACTGTTGAATAGAAAACTAACTTTAAAGGTCAGTATCATTACAAAACCTACCATTAGTTTTTTTATATACAATTAAGATAAATAGAATTCCATAGGGAATAATTCTATTCATCAAGACTTAAATTTATCATTTCACTCACAATTTTCATCTTGTAGTTTTCTGTACATCCAGATAACATCAAATAGAGGGAAAAAATCCACAAAACTCTTTCTAACTCTGATCAATAATGAAGATATGATTCTATACATAGTATGCATACTTTTAATCTTGACATCATCATATCAACTCACATGTAAGGGGTCAGATGCATACATCCTCAATTAAGAAACATGAACGGTGTTGTGTATGGTGTATCTTTTTTGAGGTAATTCTAATTAATTAGAAACATTTATATTTTTTTGAATTTTTTGAAAGTACTAAAAAATCTTAGGTTTGGATTCCCATGATTTCCCAATAATTGATGACCTAATCATTGTGTTCCCCAAAGAAAGATTTGATCTCCTGCTTTGAATTATTAGAGTATCCTTTTGTGATCAGAATATGAATATTGATAACTTTGCATAATTATTAAAAAAATCAAATTAAAATTACCATCTCAGTTATATCAGTAATAATATTCATCCCCATTTCAAATATTTAATCTATTTTCACCCATCAAAGAGGATAATGACATGGTCTCCCATATAGAGCCTTAAATGGGGTTATTAGAATAGATGGATTTATATGTTATTATATAAGAATTATACCATAGAGTGGTGATAATTCCATAAGACACTAAAATAATGAATGTTTTCTTAGATAATTTCCTATAAAACATTAGAGGTTAATTTAGATTGTATATCGTTCTTTGGGTGGAATAGAGTACTTAATTTCACTTGTGAGAAAAATGCTCACTACATCCCTTTCATGAATTGAGATATGAACCATGACTCCTAGTTATAATTAATATTGGTTAGTACACAATAAATATTTGTGATCTCTTTGACGTATAACTTCTAGGTCTCAACCAAAAATGTTTCCTCAATAATTGGTAAGAAATGATTCCTTGTGGTTGGATGGTCTACAACTAATTTAACCACAACCAAGACAGTATAAGATATTGGCACACCATTTCAGAAATCTATTATTATTTTATATAATTTACATACTAGTATATGATGTTTTTAAAGATTACTTTTATGATGTTGGTACTCTAACTTTACCTACATATCATTGAGGCATCTGGCATGGAATACTATAAAATATTTCATCGATTTTATCAAATCCCCTTTTTTATTTTTAAATAAAACCATTTTGGGTTAAGTGGTAACCTTACATACTAATCAGATTCTAAAAACCAACTACAACATAATGAAACCACCACACATTCAAATAAATAGATAATTTAAAAACAATTTTTTTGAAAAAATGGAAATAAATAACACTATATATTAAAGTGAAAACTTGAGGAATGAAATTCAAGTTCTTTGATTCCTTTACTAGGACATATTACACTGATAAAGGATCTACAAAACCATGTTATAACATCACTATAATCTCATAATCATCACACTGTCATCATACCAACATTTTCATCATAAAACTATTGGCCCTAGAAATCATATATAGTCAATATCATATCTAATGAGATAACCCAAATCAGCATAAAAATAATTGATATACCCTAAGTAAAAATCATAATTTCCCATGTAGAAAAATATTACACCCTCATAACATCCTGCTTCATAGTGAAAGAAAACATGAGACTTCCATGGATATATACAAAAGAATAATATTATTATAACCATTCATTATTTTTTAATCTAATAATGATACAATCATAATGATGTATTTTGGATTCACCGACACACTCAATGATAGATAATGTGAGATTTATATGGTTTAGGTTTTCTCCACTATCATCCTCAATCACATAAAAGTTGAGATCAAATATAAGATACATTAAAATCCATTCATTTCGTTTCCTTTAACACCCTATAAGGGTGAACATTCCTATTAGGACTATAATAAACTACACTTTATTTATCAAGAGCATGTTGAATATCAAAATTGAATGGTTATGGGATATTCCACCTGGAGATAATATACTTTAATACCCTCACCTGATTGATATAGAATGAGAACTATAATATAGATAACATTCCTTTTATATTTATGAATGGATAATTCATAATATTCAAGACACATGAATCTAGCCCCTTTTTAATTCAAAGATGTTATAGGATAATCTATATTTGAGACATATTATTTAAATTGTCATAGTATCTGATGATTTGGAGGGATTTTTTTCATATAAATTTAAAGTATCTTTCCATTTCATCACACACTAACCCATTTTAGGATATAATAAGATTTCGTCCACATAAATAATATACCTAAGGGACTTCACATCTCATATTTATAAGGATCATTTAGATAGATTCACATGAAATTGATTCCATCATTATGTCTCTAAGACTATGTATATATATTTACCATGGTCATCATGATATTTGTAATAGATGAGGATATAATCCATAAATACCATATATAAAAAGTATAGAAATGTATGAAATGTTCAATTCATTAAATCTATGATAATGAAAAGAACATTAGTTAACATAAATTGTATTACCATATAATCAGTATGACCATATAGACTTCTAAAAATGTATTTGGAATATATTTATATCTAAATCCAAGATGATGATTTCTTAACAGGAGATCAATTTTTAAAAACACTTTTCTCGATTTAATTTATTAAAAAAAATCAATTCTAGGAAAATGTTAATGATTCATGTTTGGGACTTTATTTAGCTTTTTATAATCCATGAAAAAAGTATAGACTCCCATTAGCCTTCATGTAAAAAGGACCGTGTCATCACAATGATATGTTCTCGGCTAAATAAACCAATTTTCTTTATTATCCTCCAAGTGAATCATTAATTCTTTCATATTAGTTAGTTTCATTTGATATAGAGGAATAAATATAGGTTTTATTCTAGAAAAAATATGGTTGTTAAATTATACCAATAACATAACATGATATTTAGAGAAATCATCCATTAATATTATAGGATAAATATGAACTATATGAGGTAAATTATGATGCACCATAGGTTCCACTACCATAAGGTTGAGACTATCCAGTTGTTCTGGTGATAAACCTCACATTCCCTTGATCAAGGCCTACTCGACTGGCCTTTAATACCCACTATCTATAGATTTTATATTGAATACCAATTAAAGATAAGGATTCTACTCTTCTAGTATTACTATTGATATGGGATAAAATGGAGTAATCTAGTCCATATTTATAATTGTATTGAATAACTTTGTATTCAAAACTATATGATCCCAAAAATTACCATATGAGTCTACAACCAAGTCACATGTTGGATACTTTTTAGTCCACTTTATCATATTCCACAAAGTAGTATCAAGACTCAAATATATGGAAAAGGATTCTAGTTTATGTTCAAGAAGAAATACTAGTTTATAATAAGTAATAGAATTTGAAGCACATGTATCGAATAAATCAAAAGCTATGGTTAAAGATACAAGAATAGTTACTCTAATAGTATATGGCCTCAGTCTTGTGTATGAGGCATATTTCTCAATAGTGGATACTATTCCTGAATCATTGTATTAACCTTAATATTCAAACTCTTACACTAAGTATTTCACAAATTAAATAGATCCCTAACTACTACATCAGGTTCCTAGCCTGCTCTCATAGAAAGTGATCAAACACCTCTAGTAATGTGTTTCAATTACTAGACCTATGAGGCATGGTTCAGCTAAGGTCACTACCAACACTCTCGGATACAACGTATAAAAACATTAATATGTGATTGTAATGACAATATGAGTGCCACTACTTTACATTAAAGTTATATTCCATCTTTAGGTGGCTAAATTACCCACACTGGTGACAATACATCAAAGATATTTTCAAACTAAGTTCTAAAGTTATTCTACCAACATGGTTTACATGGAAAGAATCACCAAATATCACATTCTTATTCCACAATTCGAGCCACTAGAAGAAAAATCCCCTATATTTTTTCAAGAAAACAAGGTACATACTCCAAAGACTCATTTATATCTAGGTTTAAGGTTGATGGATTTTATCAGAGCTTCAATAAAATTAGGTAGATTAAAGATAATTACATAAGTATTCATAGGTTCATTCAATCCTATCTCAAAGTGTCTCACATTTGATTTCCCATCACAACTCATATATGAATAAATAGAATGTAAATAAATTAATGTTATGGAATAATCTAAAATTTATAATGATATCTTCTTAGGTCCATGAATTTCAAAGCCTTTATCAAGCATAAGGTGTCAGGATAGAATTGATCAAATAAAAAATCTTTAAATTTATTTTAGGATAGACCATATTCTTTCTTATCATAAAACATAATGTATCACTGATATTGAATTATCCCATCAATAATTAAGGAGGATAAATTGAATTTGTACTACTCTGGGGTCTCAATTTTCTCAAAAATATAGTCGAGACAACTGTTCCATTCCTATAATTCCAATAGATTCACATCACCATGAATGATATCTAGAAGAATTGGAAATTCTTCTTAATATTAAAATTTGTGGGATCCCTTGGAGGAGATCCCTAGTAATAAGACTATAGAAATTATGAAATACTCTCTAGGATCGGAGAGTCAACTACAAGTTTATCAAGTGGTAAATTATTATCATCCCCTTCCTACATGGAAGAATGTGGTTATTTATATTGAATTCTCTATAATAAAGCATAGATTGATATTAAAACATATTCCCAAGAAAAAACAACCCAATGTTCTGAAAATACATCACTAAAATGAGGTCTAACCCCATTTCCATCCCTCTTTGTTGTATTTATTAAAATAATTTTCAAGTTAAACCCCTCTTTAAATATTTTAAAATAATTCACCATTCTCAACAAATTACGTTAAAATAAGTTATAAAGATTATAAATAACACATGAAATAAACTAGATACCGAAAATATATAAAAGGAATCATAGTGAAGTATGTCAATTATTGAATCATGTTGACCAAGTCATTAATAATTACTGTATTGAAAAACAATTCTAATTTGTTATTAATATTTCAGTTAATTTGAACTGATAATTAGTTTCATTGATAATGTAAACAAACACATGTGAGCACATCTAATTTTATTATATATTACTCATGTGTACCAATTTATTTATTTTATAATGAATTACACTTAGGAATGACAAATAACTTGATTAAAAAGAAAAGATTATAAACTACTCTTGGTAACTCTATACCAATCTTATGCTGGAAAAAGCATATTTGTGGATTACTCTTTGAGACCCGACATCCCTATATCTTATCTGATATTAATTCGTATACCCATAATCCCTTATTGTAGAATTTGATACAATTTTCTAATGATTTTTTCTCAAAAACCCTTAGGGTACCTAAGCCACATCACCACTAAACCTCAGGAGCACCTCATGATTACCTATTTTTTCATTAAGTCAATAGAAAAACTATCATTTAGTGGGAGATTATTTTCCCGCATAATATAATTTAAATAATGTACATTGGTCCACATTCATACTTAGTGTGGCATATATTAACGGAGATTGGTAAAAGAGGATGAAACTAAATAAAAAAGATAATGTATGTGAATAATCCAATAGATTAGTAAAGTAAGAATATGTGTGATTTTGGAAAAACGGAATATATAAAAAGAGTGGAATCCAAACATGGAACTAAGAAACCAAAATTTGTGACAATATGGTATATAATTCTATGCTGAAAACTATATAAATCCCTATAATCATCCAACAAACCATCCTCCATGATTCCAAAAAAGACCTCCTAAAATCAAAAGTATATGTGTGGTTATCATTTATGATCGAGTGCTTTAAAATTACATCTTTCACATAAAAAATGATCTTCATTAATCTGAAAAGTGTCCCATTTTAGGTGTGAGTAAAACCTAATGAGTGAGAAGTCACAATTATCCCCTAAGAATCTATCAGAATTTGAATTTTATATAACAATAAAACAAGGGTATAAGAATAAGTAGATATTAATCAATTTTCTTTAACAATTATATTTAATTTAAAATTCAAAATTAGTGACAAAATCCTTATACTTGGAGGGTCCATACCTATATTTCCTTCTTAAAAATTAACAAGAAAAATAAGATAAATTATTAACAATATTCAAGGAGTAACACCCATTACATTAAGGTGAAATGGAATTTTGTATGCAAGAATTAGATAAAACAATTAATATATAGTGGAAGGGTGTAATGGTGTCATGGAATTTTAAAATTTTCATATACCATCAACAATTATATCATCAGTAGGTGTACATGACTAGGTTTTATGAAATAATATAATATTCCACTTACATTTATAAACTACCACTTTGAGGCATAAAACATAATAAATACATCATATGTTATGTAATATTATAATAAAAATTATATATCAAACTAAATTAATGAAATTTAGGCATATTGGGTAGCTTTAAATGAAATATCACATTCAAAATATAAATTTCATAATTTTGTAATTATGATGAATATAAAGTTATAATTCCATAATAGAATAAACTAATCCTTTCTCAATTAAGATATGAAAATATAGAAATACAAGGTAATAAATTCTAATAATGATAGTTTTGTTGAACCCCATTTAGGACAACCTTTATTAAATAAAAAAACACTTGGATATGTTTGTGTTCTCTTATACCTATATTTTTTCTAACCCGGATCTCTAATAATAAAAGAGATAGAAGGGGTTCACCAACCAAATAATTTAAAAATAATCTTTTATTATTTATTGAAATAGGTTAATCTGTCACTTGAGGCTTCATATAAACCTTTGAAAAGGAGTAAATTAGGTATTGAGTGGTTATTGGAATAGAAAATGAAATAAAGAAGAGAAAACTAACTCAATATTTTTATACCACCTAAACTAGTCATCCACCATAACAATATAAGAAGAGAACTATAGAAATAAAAGTTTTTAATAATAAATATCATTATCAAATATATAATTATGTCCATTATCATGAAGAATGGAAAATCATTTAAGATCATAGGAGAGAAATAGACTTTCCGAGTCTATTATGAGCTTCCATGGACAATATAAGGAACTTTAGATCGATTATAATAAAAGATACAATATTGATGTGGGGGTAAATGATAGGGATATTTTTAGAAACTATAACATCATGACACCAACTTTTAGGTAATTTCATTCCTTTGTTTTGACATTTGTTTTCGGGCCCTATGTCATATTCTTTTAGGTCAATTTTGGTGTTTCTCAATGGTTTATGGTCCTATGCATGGTTGGAGAATAGTTAGATAAAACCATGTGGGTTAACCCATGAAAGTGTGATCCTTTTGTTTGAGTTCCAATGGAGGGTGTACAATTTAGAGCATGGTTACTAATAACTTGGAAGACTACCCCTTAAACTATATGCATTGAGACAGTAGGTTTCTTCAAGGTTGGAACATGGTGTGTCAAATTATGTTTCCAAAACGTGAAACTCTTCTAATAAGATAATATGGGGTGAATGGTTTCCCAAAATATGCATTTAAACCATGAAACATGAATTAATTATTCAAAATTTTTATTTTAAGACCTAATACCTAGTTTTTGGTCTTACTATTCTTCTATTAGAAAGGGATATTAACCAAGGGGACTCCTCTTGTAGATTTTAGGGATTCATTTCCTATCCCAGTGATTGATTTTGAATGATATTGGACTATTGTATCTAGATTTTTGAAGGTATGAGCCTATTTATTATTTATCTTAGTTTTCTTCCATGATATAACCTTATTCTATTGATTAAGATAACAAATCAGGTCCACTAATGGTAAACTTATGATTTGTTTATTTCTCTAATTGGGTTTCTTATTGATTTGTCCAAAAATTTAGATTCATTTCTTGGATATTCATTGGTCATTGTGCATTCTTTTGGAATCATTGATGTGTGTATTTTCTCTCTCTATTATATTTTAGAGATTATAAACTGAGGATTCTTATTCATGAATTATGATTCGAGGATTATACTTTTAGAATTACATCCCTTGAATATCCAGTATTTAATCTTGTGTGCTTGTTTTTTATATTAATTGACGTAGGTGGTTTTTTAAGGAAAACTCTATCAATTGTAACCTTCTTGTTGATTTTGAAATGGATTTTTAATTGATGTATAATATTTTAATTGTGATTCTTGAAAAATGAATTTGAAATGGAATGGTGTTTGTGTGTGTGATAAAATCCCATGAAAATGGTTTTTACAATAAAGTGTTTTTTACAAAAAATAGATTGATTTGATATTAATATTTGAAGCATGATTTTGATGACAATAAAATTCATGAAATGTTTTTATGATTTGAAATGAATTTAATTTATCTTAAAGGAATTATTTTTTTATTAAAACCACTTGATATTAGTGTTTCAAATTATATTACATTTTTTTTAAACCTGAACTTGGTGTGGACTGAAATGATTATTTGAAATGAAAGATATTGATTGATTTTAATGATATAACCATAAAGGTTTTATTACCTTGAATCACATGGGATAAAGGGTTGTTAGGATGGAAGAAAAAAATCTAGGCATGTATTTTAACTTACTAGAAATGGATGATTAACAATGATAATGCTAACTAAACTACATTGAGTATAGAGAGTTTATTCTTTGTGATTCTCACTTATTCCCCTTGGATTTCCAATTTAGGGAGTTTGTACACACTATGAGCTATACACCAATAAGATGTCTGGGAATACCTATCCTAATCATACCCTTGGTTTTATAACCATTGTTATATGATTAAAAATTATTTACACATTCCAGTGGGTGATTTAAATTAGTACCTCATGAAAATTTTTATTAAAATTATTAATTAATTACGTTTTAAAAGAATATGTCTAAGAATGAATAATTTTATATAAATTCACTTTTATTCCTATTTGTAGCACCCCAAGATTTCACACTGTGTTATTTCTTCAAAATAATTCAATAACTTTCACTACACGCAACACCGAGTTCAAGCGCACCATGACTTACCAAACAAGCCATTAAAAAGAGGTTATGAATAGTATTAACTAAATTTTAAACTTTATATAATCCTTATAATCTTAGAATCCATATTATGAGTTTCTTAGACATAATTTAAGAACAAATTCATTTTTTTCAGATAAAAGAAGTATTTTTCAAAAAATGCACTTTTACCAACTTTTAATAGTGAAACCATTTTTTTTAATACAATATTTTAAACTCTTATATATTCAATTTGACTAAATAAATTTATTCTTTAGAATGCGGACATCAAAAATTTACAAGGTAACACCCCAAGCTTCTACGGTACACTTCTCTTTAAATAATGCAATAGCGTGTGTTGTACGCAACATCGAGTTCTAACACACCACAACTAATCAAACTAGCCATTATGAATAGTAATACCCAATTTTTGAAATTTATAAATTTTATTTTTCAAAATGGAATTAAATTTTCGATTCGGAATATTGAAATTAGCCTAGGGTGAATTTTTGGTATTTTTCTGAAAAACTTCATTATTGATGAATAATGAAACCACTAAGTGGTAGTTAAAAAACTGAATTTTTCATAAAACTTAATTTTACCACTTCTGTGAGTGGAATTTCGAAAATCCGAGAGATGCTTTTAATATCAAGGAGTAAAATTTGGTTCAATGAGATGAAAATAATTTTTGGTAAATAGTAACTTTTACTTTTATTTACCACGGTTAAAAGTAAATAGGGTAATTAAGGGTAAAAATAATATTAATATTCCCCTAACACATGTCCAAATTCTATTGGAAAAGTGTATCCCAACCAAAAACAACCTTAGGAATAAAATATTATCATTTAGGTCCACTTGTATTAGATTAGGACATTTATTATTATATAATTCAAAGAAGAGTTAAATGAGTTAAAATCAAAGTTTATTTACTAAAATATTTTTAATATAGGGTTATACATAAGATAAATTAGATTGTAAATATTAATTAGAAATATAAAACAATTTCCTACATAATAATATTTTATTTATAATTTTTAGACATTAAATAATTTAATTTATTTATGACACAATGATGATGTAGTAATTACCATAATAGTAAAAAATTAAAATAATTGATATTATAAATACCCAAATAAATATAATTTGAGATTTTTTATGAATGAAAATAAGTTTCTAGGTTAATATGACATGTTATTATTGAGTTAATTAACTTTTTTTGAAGTAATCATTCTGTTATGATTTTAACAAAAATCAATTTTCCAAATAGAGTCAAAATTGACATAAAAGAGTTTTTAAAACAAATATTATATTATTAATTGATATTCAATTCATAAAAATCTACGGTTAGTCCAAGAGACTTATATAATGATAGGTGTATAATTAATGGACCAATTTGGGGTCTCTTGGAGGTATATAGTAAGTTTATTAACTATATAATATAAAAATAAAAAGTGACATGGTATGTGTCAAACTAATTAACAAAGAGTTAAAACTAAAAGATAAGGTTAATATAATGACCCAAACCTATATAAATTATATTTTTTGAGTGGTTTTCGACCCATACCCAACTTATCCTTTAAATAATACACTTTGGATCCATTATAAAACGAATATGATTTTATTATAAAATAATATTTCTATATTTTCCAAAGGTGTCCCTCACCCCTCTTATAAAAGGGAACTCCTCCTTCTCATTAATTTGCACCTTCAATGCCTTTTGGGTCAATCAACCCCTGCCCAAATACTCTATCAACTTTACTCACTACAACCTAGAGTCCTTATTTTGATCATAAAGCCAACCTATGGAGCCCTTTGGATCAAATCAAAAGGAATAACCCAAAGAAGTGGTAATGTTTTCACCACCCTTTTTCAAATTCATTTCTTCTTCATCTTATTATTTCTTTGTTATTAGCATTATAAAATAATTAATCCATTATATATTATATACTATAATATTATTATAAATATGGTACAACCATATTCAGTATTCTATCCATCCTTTGAATAACATGTCACCATACGTGCATACGTACGGCTTACCGTCTCCACGTCGTGGTGTAATTGTTATTCAATAAATTATTATTTGGATGGGTATAATAATGATGTGTAATTAATGTAAATAATAAATATAACATGATAATTATTCTGTATATATGATATACCATCAAATTATATATTATTTTAATATCAAAATAATGATATTGTCGCTCGTGCGTACGTACGGACTACCGTCTCCACAAACGCGATGAGATTCATTCTCCATCGTATCCATTCAAGTATAATTATCATTTGATGATTAATAATAGTATATAAGGACTTGATATCATTCTAGATATGATTAAGATACAACCTATCCATGACAATCATGGCTTACATAACAAAACATATAAAATAAAACGAATAAGTTAACACCCGAAACGACGATAATTCTAAGATATTATTAACAAAGAAATGTTAAAAGATCATATATGATATAATATTAATGTAAATTATTCTTGTATAATTTAATAACAATTATTTCACCATTATACAGGAGTTTAACCTACCCTCAACCAAGGAAAAGTACAAGGTAAGGGTTTATTTCACAATCTCTTTATTATCTGAGGTTGTTTATATGCGATTATCTACTGGGACCTCTTTATCATCCACATCCATGTTTCTTAAAAATGTATTTCAAATCATTCTTAATATTTTAAAGACTATGGGATAAATTAATTTATACCCTTTTGACTTTTTATAAGAATTTTATACAGGAATCTTTCCATCGTTTTCCAAACAAGGTCCTTTTTAACCTTTTCAACAGAATTAAGGTAAGAATGTGTTTTTTAACTTATATGGCGGGTGCAGCTATTTTCCACTGTTATAAAATCTTATAAGCTTCCCTTACAAGATTATAAGGATATTTTCAAAGTAAATGTTTAATTTTATAATTATTTTACTTTTAAAAGATTTCAAAAAGAGATATTCTCTCAAATAGTTTTGATTTCATCTATGTCAACATCCTTTGATGGATTTTAATCTTATTTGAAGTTGATTTATTATGATACAAAACGTCCATATTGTATTGAAGTTTTTGTGATATGTTTGACTATGTATGTATTATATTTATAACATTCATGGTTTATAGAGAAAGTATTGATATTTCGTATTCTAGTTTTAATATGAATGTGTGTGTTATGTTTAAACCTGTTCATATGAGTAATGAATTGGACTTAATAAGTGAAGGTTGGAGCCCGCTATAGCTCCTCGATGTATCGTTAGGTATCATGAGACAAACTATTGTCTTGGAACAAGGCCATGACAAAATCTTATTTTTAGTCTTGGCATGAGGCCTTGGCTATGTGGTTATGACAGTCAGGCATTATGCATTCCATCATTATGAAAGTGGTTATTGATATTTCATGTGATTATTCAATTAGTAGAATATCCATGTGAATAAGTAAATGGCATTATTTAATTTTATTTTTGCCATAATATGTTGAAGTTAAAGTTTAAAAGGCTTTTGTTTTAGTTATACACTGCCTGAAA
The DNA here is from genome assembly GCA_963277665.1 of Viscum album. Classification (NCBI taxonomy): domain Eukaryota; kingdom Viridiplantae; phylum Streptophyta; class Magnoliopsida; order Santalales; family Viscaceae; genus Viscum; species Viscum album. The sequence goes on along the minus strand of OY728138.1, from coordinate 715,807,142 downwards.
TGTTTATTCTTATTTAATAAAGTTTCCGATATATTGTTATTATTATTGGGCATTTGAGCTCATCCCTTTTCAATGTTTTATTTTTCCCAGGATGCGAAGAATTAATTTATGAATGACCTGCATGGATAGTTTGAGGGGATAAGAGTGTGGACTATGGAGACTATATTGTTGTAGTTTTCATTTTATGATGTAATGTAAACTTTATTAATGTATCTAGTTATTCCAAGGCTACTAAACTAATCGGTTTTTAGAGATTTGATCTTTATTGTGATCATGCCAATGTTATGTAATAATGCAGCGACACTAGGTAACTGGGGTCGGGGCGTTACACTATTTTTATTCTTTCCATTGAAATTTTCTATAAATATTTTTTTTGATTCAATCTGTGAAAATATTTATTGACCATGTTTTATTTGAAATTGAGACAATTTGGTTTAATTATTATAGATTGCTTATGAAATTCTTCGTGATGTCCTCCTGGGTATTTTTTATTTCAATGTATATTATCATTTTGATTTTTATGTCTTTTCTTATGAAAGGTCTTATAAAATGGAAATATCTTATCATAAGTGTTGGGTGTTCTTGATTAGTTGGATGATGAGATCCTATCATGGGGTTCTCAAAAATTGATTTTTGAACAAGAGAAAAATGAACTACAATTGGACTCGGGTTGTATATAGAGAATTTGGTGTCATGGGTGTGTTGAAATATAGTATTATAGTGTTAATTTGATGAAAACCTAATGAAATATTGGTTTAAAACTCAATTTAATAGGTTGGAGTCTTACCTTGGATCATTCCCTCATTCCACTATTGAATCATTATTCAATTGGACTCAGTTATTCCACTTACTAATTGAATCTCATTGATTACTATTATCAGGTTATTTTAGTTTAGATAAGGAAATACAATGATCACTTTATTTCATACCCTTTCTTAGCATGGGGATTTGATAACTCCATTCACCCCTGATTTCCTATACTGCTTACTATTTCATGCACTTAATTAAATCTTAGTGTATTTTATGTGATATGTCAATAATTAGTTGAAGAAATTAAAAGCTAAAACAAAAAGAAACATCTACTTGTTAAAACCATTAAGATACATATAGGAGTTAATAATTACATTTAATGATCATAATTCATCAATATGGGGGGATAATGGAATTCTCCTTACTGAAACCAAAAATATCCTAGTGTTCCAACATTGGAGTTTTAGAAATGAAAAATAAAAATAAAATGAGATTCATAACTAGTAGTGTGTTAGTGTTCCCATCAAGAGTGATCCAATCCTCCTCCTCTTATAAAATAATTCTTCATCATCCTAGCATGTTTTCCTCCATGTGATCATCATGAACTTATTCATGAAATTTTTTAATGTTCTATGTATTAAAAATGGAGTATGTTTAATTTTTGATGTATGATTAGAATGTTTCCAAAATCAATGTTATAGATTCATTTTCTAAGGCATTAGTGTTACACCCTTGATTAATCTCAATTCCCTTTTAGAGTAGACTGTTCCAGTGACTCACAACACAATGAATGTATTTTTTTGGTCAACGAGAAAAAATATCTTGGGATTTATTTTATGGGGCTTTTTATTTACTTGTGACTTTGGATTATCATTTTCAACCATGAAATATCACACCATAACAATGTATATGACCCATATGATCCATCATCATCTAGAGAATTCCACTCATCCTCGGACAGTGGAGCAGCATTTCACATCATTACTTCTTCTCCCATATTATTTTAATTGCAGGATTGAATATTTTACCCTAGGGTGGTCCTATTTAATGGATAATGGAGAATCTCAAAATATTTGGATAGTTTGGACTTCCAGTTCGATGCTTCTCCCATGTTTTCTTTAAATTCTCATGGGATCATGGTCCCTCATCATGCAGCTCTTGTGTCTGTAGGTAGCAATATCAATTTAAACTGAGTGGAACTTCAAAACATCCATAGAGGTGTTTCAGGTAGGTGATATTCACTTGTGATGCATTATGCTAGATCTCATTATCAATCAACTCAGATCTTGGATTGGATCGGTGTATAGAGATGAATATCTTGGAAAGGTAGATCCACTCTATAGTCTGCATAGATTCATTGGTAGCACTAGAAAGTATTGTAACCTGATTAATAAGATTCTTAATGGTGGTTTTCATAATCATTTCTAGTATTCATGACTAGTGCATATTTTTTGTGATTCTTGATGGAAGTGGTGCAATGATGGTTGTTCATTTGTGCACAATATGGATGGCAGTTTTTGGTGAATGTGTTTCAGTATGATCGTGGTTCAGAATAGTGATTTCGTTAAACTTGTGATGGGTCCTCTCTAGTTATGGGGTTAGGATGATGATGATAGTGACTGGTGGGTATGGTGTTCCACTCCAGGTGGACCGCATTCTATGATGATGATGATATGTTCTATTTTTGAAATGGTTTTGGAATTTTAATGTTTTGGTTGGTTACTTTTATCATATTTGTTTTGTTTTGATTTTGTTATGGTTTTTTAACCTTGGTATAATGGAAGTTGTGAGGTTCTGACTCAACAATAAAAGTGGTTTCTCATCATAACATGAAAAAATATATTTTGAGTGGTGGTGGTGATAGTTAGAGTGTTTATTTTCCTCGGAAACATCTTCAAGCTTAAATATATAGGTATTCGGTTCTTTAGGGAATGTGAAGGCTTTGAATCAGTTAGTAATTTCTTAGAGGCATGAGAGGCAGAGACACGATATGCATTGGTGGGAAAAGATTATGGTAGTCATTCCTTCCATAAAAGAAATGTTCAATGTTCTAACTATGAAATTTGTTTCAAGGGGATATCATAATTTGTATTCCTACTAAGAGAGTAGTGTAATGGTTAAGTGATAAACCAACGAGGAGTAGTTCTCACAGTTATCTGAAGGCATGGTCTACTCTTCTTCATGGTAGATAGTGGAAGTTCAAGTGGATGGTACCATACATATCATGTCATGGTAGGTTGTCAGAAATGGGGATACCACACTATTAGTTTCCATATTTAGTGTAGTGACCATAGATAGAATACCCACTTCTAGGATTTTTAGTTTTAAAACCTACAAAAAAAAGAATCACATTTTTTCTTAGTGCAGTATTTTTATACAATTAAAATTCACTCTAATAATAAGTAACAATTACCTTCAAAATTATATCTTCTCAATTTATATCAAAAGATATATATATATATATATATATATCAATAAAGACCATATTTAAAGACAATTTTCAACTAAGCTCTAATTATGTTTAGTCAAAAAATCACTATTAACCTAGGAATTAAATTAAAATATGGATATTTTCAAGGAATAAAATACAATAAATGTTTAAAATTCCATCTCACATCACTCCATCACACATAAACTACTACACTCATAATAAATATTATCATGGAATTTCAACTTTCTCAAAAACTAAATTCATCCTACCTAAATTTAAATTTACCAGCCATAAAAGAAGTAAACAAATACTTATCCATTGTGAAAGTTATCATGACTCATATATGAATAAAACCACTACCTAATTTGAATTCAGTAAAAATTCAATTTCCAGAATTGGATTGAATGATATTTAAGTGGAATCAAAATTTTAATCAGAATAACTTATATTTTTTCCTCCTTCTTATGTATCCTCAAACCAATGTTTTATTTTCCGCTTTTTTGATACAACTCAAATGAATATGTCAATAAACAATTTACCCATTCATGGGTTCAATATTTTCATTACCTAAATGAACTCATTTTTTTAAGAAAATTTCTTTTAATTTTTCATAGACGATTTTTTTTCAAATCATTGTGTATAGAACTCATTGTGATTGAAAATGGATTTATTTAATTACAAAAATGCACCCACTTCCCCAGTCACAAAGACTCTCCATGGAGTCCCAATTTTATATTTTCATTCTAGGTTAAAAGAACATATATCATTATCATTTGAGTGGTCCGCCTAAAGTTTTTTTCTCATAGATGTCAAGTTACCTCAAATCAAGTTCTAATTTCCAATAGAACTCATGTTATGAAATCTATTCCACAAAATCCTTTTCACTCAAACTCACTTTCCTAATTATAAGACCAAATTCCATGAATACAGTGACGAACTCACATACGAATTACTTGAAGTCTTAATATTTTAGAACCAATGAATTACTCAACTATAGCATTATTATTTTCAAACAGGGTTGGACATCAATGATTTTTAAGAAATGTTTTAGAAATTTAAATAGAAAACAATAAAAAAGGGGTAATGTTCAAAATTGTATTTACGGGAAAAAAAGTTTTTATTTATTTATAGACTCTATGAAATTACTAATAAGAATTTTAAAATTAATTTAATGGGTTTATCTCCTCCCCTGAACATTGTTCAAAAACTCTTCCAGTGGAATTACAGTATGCATTTTTTCAAGAAAAAAATTTCAAATTAAATTAAAAAGATAAACCATCATGTGGGAAATAAATAACATGATAGTACTTTATTTATCAGTTGTATGGAGGAGTGTGGAATCATCTACATTTTATTTCTATAAATACTCTAATTAATTATTCAATTATTGGTCGTTCACCTAAAATAGTTATTTTTAACCTTAACCTTCAATTTTATCTACAAAAGAAAATGTATTATTTAATGTGTATAGTCTCATCCATTTGGAATGAATTATACTAGGGAAGAAATTTATACTTAAATAAAATAATATTTCTTTCTATCCAATGTGAAAATAAATTTTATAGATCATTTTTTATGAAAATATTTATTTTTTTACTTTTATACTAGTGGGTACTCATATTCTTCACTTATCATATCCTTAAGTTTCATAATTTATAGCTTCCCCATTTCTCTATTCTCACCAAACTCTAGGTTCACTCTTTTGACAGCTCAATATGATTTTTGTTGCAGCTCAATAGGAAAATGGAAGTGTATACAATAAACAATCCAATATTTTGATATACCTAATGGGGTTTTATAGGATGTCCTATATTCCTATAGTGCATCATCTAATCTCTTACATAAATCCTTGTAGTTGGGTTTTCCTGTCTTCTCCAAAAAAAATTAACTTCTTTGTTTGACATGTTAGAAAGTCCATTTTTCTTGGGTGGTAAGAAGTATAGGTTTTTTAGTGATCACCATATTTACTCATAAGATTATCCATGTTATTATTGCGTGATTGGATTCCTTGGTCACTTATTATAGCTTAGGGAATTCAAAAACCTACAAAAAAAGTTATATTTTAGAAATTCAATAACTGTTTTTGAATTTTTCATTTCCAATGCCTTTTTCTTCAACAACATAGAATCATAGTCCACCACTAATAGAATGTTTTCAAATCCAAATGACATAAGAAATATTACCATGAATCCAATTCCCCAAACATCGTATATCTCATAGAAAAGCAATCATTTTGGGGGATTTCATGCCTTTTGAAAATTCCACCAATAAATTGGCATTTTGGAAATTTTTTACAAAAAAATGTGTGTATTATTTTAAAAATTTATGTCCAAATAAATTGATCAAAATAAAAAAAAATACTAGTTATTTAAGGTCCAAAATGGTTTCCACATGCAATTATATAGAAAAAATAAATTTTAGAGTTCATTTCCTCTTCCTGGATATACCTCATTGCAAATTTTAAACAAATAAGGATCCTCTTAGACATAATATTTCAATTCGGATTTTAGTTTATGATTTTGATATATATAAAAGAATATGGGGCCTTTACTCTAACCCAAAATTTCACTATACCAACATACTGGATCATTTAGGAGAGTTTTTATAGTTCCTCATAAGGTAATAAATCCTCTATATTGGTCTTTGATATTGGTTATACCTTGGCAGTGTGAGGCAGCCTATTCATTTGGTTAGCTACTATATTTTCACAGCCTTTCTTATCCTTAATCTCCATGCCAAATCCTTCAATAGAAACATGTATCTCACTAGTCTTGTATTTTCATATTCTTTCTAGGTCAAATATCTTAATGACTCATGATCTGTGAAAATAGTTATTTTATTTCATAAAACATATGGACCAAATTTTTCTAAAGCAACAATAATTGAAAAAAACTCCTTCTCTATTGTTGGCTTGTCAATATGGGAAGTGTCTATGGTCTTTGAAGTGTAGTATATCACTTTTCTAAGTCTATAAACATTTTGGTAAAGCTCAACACGTATAGATCTATTTGAATCATCACATAGAATCTCAAATGGATGAATATAGTTTAGTGGTAAGAAGATGTGGGAAGTGGTCAAGCAATTTTTCAATCTATCAAAAGTCGTCCTCTATGAATCATCAAAATGAAAATCACACTATTTCTTGTGCATGTTAGTTATGAGAAAATAAACTTTTCTATAATCCTGAATAAACTTTATATAGAATCAAATAATTCCAATAAATGATAAGATGTGTCTCATAGTGGTGGGGTAAGGATGAATGGAAATGTCATAAACTTGGTATTTTTCAACTTCAATCCCATATTTAGAATTTAAATTTACCAAAACATTCTATTTTAACCATAAAATGAAATTTTTAAATTTTAAAACCCTATTTTCCTCAATACATCTTTTTAATTCTTTTTACAACCTCTCTAAGAAACTTTGATAACAAGTCCCATGAAAAGTTAATTCATAAATGAAAGCCTCCAAATAGTTTTCAATTAGGGTTACAATAAAACTTATCATACAACATTTAATGGAATATGAGGAATTGAAAAGACCACAAGAAATCCTTCATTAGGAAAAAAATATAGAAGAGAAACATAAATGTGGTCTTTTCTTGGGGATAGGGAGCTATTAGAATCTTAATATACCTATAAAATTCATCAAGGAAACAATAACAAGCCTTTACAATGATTCTCTCTAACATTTTGTCCACAAAGGGTATAGGGAAGTTGACCATTCTTGTCACATAGATAATTCCTCTATAATCAATGAAAACTCTCCAGCTGTTCTGAATTATTATGGGAACTAACTCATTATTCTCATTTTTTACAATAGTGTAATCTATTTTCATTGGAAAAATTTGAATGGGAATTACCCATTGGGATTATGGGATGGCGTAGATTATTCCATCTCCTAAAATCCTTTCTCCACTTTTTTTTATTCTTCTAGAGGGGTTTGGTTAAGACTCCTTTGGGGTGCTCTCGCTATTTTGGATTCATATTCTTGAAAAATCATATGTATGCATGTGTTTGGGCTAATCCAATGGATTTATCCTAATGTCCATCATATTTCACAAGAATTATTTTTCATAATTTTCTATAGTTGTGGTTCTTGACTAATTTGTAAAACATTTGATATTATGAATGGAAGATTCTCATTTTCTTTTAAAAAACATATTTTAAGTTTTATGGTTGTATTTTAAATTCTAACTCATGGGGATTTCTAGATATGTTTTCATCCCATTGTTCTCCATTTTTTTAACCTACACATGAAAGTAAGAATTATTAGTATCAAATTTTAGTAACTTGTCATAATAATTTTCATTAATTTCTTCAAATTGATCAATACTCAAAATTATCTCCAGATTAAATTCATTTTAAAATATAGATTTATTAAGAAGTTTGGGTGTTTCCAATTCTTATTCTAATATGATTATATCATCTAACATTTCTATTCTCACTATATAAAAACAAGGGAGTTCAATGTACTTTAAAATAAAAATAAAAATCATTTCATTTAGGAGTTTTATTGAATCAAGGATGTTGAAATCAACTATTTCCTCACCAAAATTAATGGAACTAGATCTTATATTGAAATTTATGATTGTTTTAGAAGTATTTTGGATCGGTATACCTAAAATAATTGGATATTGGTCTTTACCTTTTCCTTATTTCTTGTTGGGAATGTAGAAGTCGGCAGGGAATGGGTAATATTGTACACTTACCAAGACATCTTCAAGGACACCTATCTGGTAGGCAGTTATGCAATTGGCTAGTTTCATAACCACATATTTGGGTTTTAGTTATCCTATATATAAATAATAATTAATATTATAAGAAATCACATTGATTGATTATCCTAAATCACATAGTTTATTGGAAAAATATAGCTTACCAATTTTTTAGGGAATCTAAAAAAACACCTATATCATGGAATTTATGAAGGATTTGAGGGTAAATAGGGGATAAAAAATTCCTACCTAAATATACATCTTCATTTTCTCACAATACCATCCTAATAGTTCACATTTCATAAATTAATTTTTTATACCATGAAAATTAGAGAATGGATTATAACATGGGATATTGATATCCACTTTCATAAGGACTTCCAGCCTCTACTATTGCAGTGACCCATCCATGTTTTCTTAGTTTCTTTTATCCTTGAAGGGAAAGAGTGATTGGGTTTTTTATGGTTTTTTATTTTTGATTTACTTTTATCATTATTTTATGGTTCCCTCACTGCCTCCTTGGGCTCTTTTTCATAGTAATATTTCACTGATTCATGTTGTTATTCACTTCCATATTTTATTTATAAGGATGTTCTGTCATTTTTTAAGCTCATTTACACTCATTAATGTAATAGTACTAACATTTTTATTAGTGTTAGGAATTGGTTGAGAAGTAATATTACCTGAGCCTTAATTTACCATATTATTTAGGGTGTTTGTGAGATGGATGAACTATCCATTTAATTCCTTCAATTATAATCCATGAGTGGTGAGTGTTGTTTGGGGAAAAATTTCATATTCTATTACATATTCCATAATGTTTTTCATATAATGTCCTTATGGTTTCTTTACTTGTATCTTGTAATGGGTTTTAAGTTCAATCTCTGGAATGGAGGGGGTTGGAAAGTCTATTGATAATCCTATTGGAATGTTTTTTGGAATAGTGGACTTTGTTGATGTTAGATCTCAACTCCAAATTGGTTAATAAAAAATTATTTTAATCCTTGGTTTCCACTTTAATGGTATTTTAATTTCCTCTAGAACAATGCATCACAAATTTTAGTTCCTTGAACTTCAGGGAATACATAATTGAAATTTTCCTAGGAATAGCATAACTGGAATATCCTTGGGGTTTTTTTGGGTGATGATTTCTATACATTTTTCATATTTATCTATCTCACAAAATAATTTAGTTCATCAATTTTATTTTATAATAAAGGTTATTTGGATCTTTTTACATCATGTATTCCTAGGGATGTAGTTATCATACTAAAGTTTTAGGATTTTTATGAGATCCTCTCAATCAGTTCTTTTACTTCAACTAGTGAATTATCAATCAATTCTCCTTATAAAGTAGAATCAATTATATTTCAGTAATTTTCCATCAATACATGGTATAATAATACTAAGAAGTCTTTTTATTCATATGGCTTGTGTCGGTTGGATGTGGTCAGTTTTTTGAATCACTCCTAGAAATCATATAGAGTTTCCACAGGTTCCTATTTGATTCCATGGATTTCTTTTTGATGGTGATCACTCAATAAATAAATGAATAATTTTTGGAGTAAGTTATTATCTATCTCATCCCCTGAGGTAACTTCACTAGGATTTATATTGTAGAGAAAATCCTTTAATACTCCTTCAAGTGATAAGAAAAAACCCTTTTAGTTTATTTTATCCTCAGGGAATCCTCTAGTTCTAAATTTATTACAAACTTATTTAAATTATCTTATAATTTTTTGGGGACTTCACCAGATAAACCATGTAACTTAAGTTGTATCCCAATCATTATAGTTTTGAGATCACAATCTTATTAATCATTTAATTTCAATTTTTTTGTATTAATATTGATGTTGGGTGTGTATATTTCACTCAAAGTCCAATTAACTTGAGAAATGTTATCTTCCATTATTTCATTTTCTAATGTAACTTTTTTGGATAAAGAGACTGGGTCGAGATAGTAATCCAATGTAATGGTGATAAAATATCATTCATCTTATTCTGTTATTTTTATATATTTAATCTTTCTATCACATATCTCTCAACCTCTTGATAAATACTAGTATGGTTGAAAAAACTAGATCTGTTCGTTTGAAAAAACAATAACACTGGCCTACCTAGAAGCAACATTGGGATTTATGTTTTCTTATCATGGGGTACTCAGAAAAAGAACTTTTGGACCTAAGAAAAATACAGTACAGTGAGACTCGGGTTGTCTCTAGAGAAGATAGTGTTTCGGGTGCCTTGAAATATTGTTTTTTGGGTTCTTTTTTCTTTAAATGGTATGAAATATATTTCTAAAATTTAATTTAACAATAAGTTTTTTCCCATTTTATTATTCCCTAATTCTTCTTTTGAATCATTATTCAATTGGTATCCATTATTCCTCTTATCAATTGAATCTCATTGATATTTTTTTCATGATATTTCAATTCAAATAGAAAACTACAATGATCACTATAGTCCCTATACTTTCTAATATTAATTATGGGAAACCATACTTCACCCTTTAATTTCCCCACTAAATGATTTCAGATGCAATGAATTTAATACAAGTATTATGTCTATGAAATGATAATAATAATAAAAAATAATTGAATGATAAAACCAAAATAAATATCAATTGATCAAAAACCATTAATATCCAAAAGAGTATTTCATAATAACATTGAGTGATCATAATTAATTGACTAGAGGAATGAGGGGATTACCCTATAAAAAACCACAAATAGCCTAGTGTGACATCATTAGATTTTTTAACAATACAAAAGGAAAATAAAATGAGATTCACATCGAATAGTGAATGAGTATTCCCCCTCTAGAGTGATCTAGTACTCCTCCTCTTATAGAATAAGGATCGTACATACAATAATGCATCCCTCCACATGAGCAGAACAAGAAAATTCATGAAATTCTAGAATTTACTCTTTATTCAACAGATATCATCTTTACCTTATGCTAGATGATCGTAACATGTCCAGAATCAAGGGTTTCTATGGATTTTGTAAGGTATCAGCGCTCCTCTGATGATCAGGTTCAGTTTCCTTTTGCGCTGGTGTGTTCCAACAATTTACATCATAACAAAATTATTTGTTTTTTATGAGAAAAATGGGAATGGGGCTTAGTTTATGGTCCCCATTATTTACTTGTTCCTAGGTATTATTATTTTTGACCTTGAAACATTAAACCCAAGAATTGTTTGTGACCTAGATGTTCCATCATCGGTTGGTAAATTTTTACACTCTCTTATAAGTGGCATTGTGTTTCTCTATAGGATGTGTTATCATGTATCTTTTCTACCTATCTAAAGAATCTCGAACCCATGTGTTGTCATGTTTAATGAATTATGGATCTTCTCAAAATCATCAGATAGTATAAACATCCATTTTGACACTACATCCCTATTATCTTCAAATTCTCATGTGATCTTGGTCATTCATTGTGCGTCTCTGGTGTCAGCAGTCGGTGATCTCATTTTCCACTGAGTGGAGTGTGAAAACATTCTTAGATTTTTTTCAAGAGGAGTGGTTATACTCATGGTACATTAAAATAGATCTCATCCTCAGTTAATTCAGATCTCAGATTGGATTAGTGTATAGTTGTAACTCTCCTATAAAGGTGGGTCCACTCTAATGTTGGCCTAGATTCATGGGAAACACCATAGATTGGTACATCCTGATTCGGTGGTATCCTTCTTTTTTACATGGTGGTGGAAAATAAGAGGTGGTGATAATAGTTAGAGTGGTTCCAAACCTCTATATCTTCTTCAAGTTTCATTCAACATTGATCAGGTCCACTAAAGAAAGTAGAGGCTTAGAGTTAGTTGGTGGTTGCATGGAATCTTGATATGGAGAGCCACATTAGGAAAAGGTGAGAAGATATTATAGTAAAAATGCATGCAATGATGGGTATGGTTAGTGTGGAAACCATGATATTTTTTAAAGGGGGGATAATGGTAGGTATGCCTACCATGAGATTGGTGGCACAGTAGGGTGGTGAAATTACCATGTGTAGTACTTAGGTTAAGTTTAAGTCATGGTCATTTCTTCTTCATTGTAGGTATTTCAGTGCATGTCGATGGTATCCATACTTAACATGTCATGTTAGGTTATCAATAATGCGGACGGTACATGGTTCGTTACTATGGTCAATTTAATGACCACGGATGGCACATTCACTTTTAGCCTTTGTAGTTTTTCAACATTTAGAATAAAAAGATTCACCTTTTTTCTTATTGTAATATTTTTCTATTATTCAAATTAACTCTAATATTAAAGTTAAATTTCCTTTCAAATTACAGCTTCAAAATTTAAATCAAAATAGGAATATATCAATAAAAACTATATTGAAATCCAATTTTGAACTAACTTCTAATTTTGAACTAATTTCCAATTTCATATAGACATTAAAAATTACTATTTACCACATAATCGAATTAAGATATGGGTATTTTCAATGAATAATAGATAGTAAATGTTGAAAATTCATAATCACATCCTATAACCTTGGTATTTTGTAGTGAACTTTGGAACATTTGATCCACTTGTTATAAAATTTGTTAACCTTAAATTTTGAGACTTGTATTTTCTATTTGTAGTACTTTTTCTCACTTTAAGAGTGTTTGTAATACAAACTATTTATCACTTTATATCTACTACTTTATCTTTATACTATATTCTTATTATGAAATCATTACCTATTTCTTATTTTTATACCCATGAGATTATCTACAACTTTTGGGGATCAAGAATTTCCTTTTGGAGATGTTAGAATTGATTCAGGTACTATTTTGATGGTTATCTAGGTCAGTTCATGATGGAAACTTCAATAGTTGAAAATGAGAAAAAATTCCTAAGAAAACCCCAATTTATGGGTTAAATTAGAAGGTCAAAAAACCACCCCAACCTCATATAAAAAAATTTCCAATAGTTCCACCATGTTCCAGGACAAGGTCCATCAACTACCCAATGATGTTAAAAATGGTGTTGCACCTCTACTACTTCCATCAAGTACACAGTACCAAACCACTGAGTACCCAGTGATATCTTGCAACTATGATACCTCTCCTTCATCTTTCCTCCATCCTAAAACCTCCACTAATTCCTCAACCAACATTAAATCTTACTAAAAAGGGGATAAAATAATCATAATTAAAGAGGAAATTGTTCCAAAAGGCTAGTTTATTCACACCAGAGGTGTACACCCATGATTGTTCTAAGGAAGAGAGGTTATAGTGATGTTAAAAACTCTTAAAACTACCCATCGAGATTATTTACACCTTATTTTATAACCTAATGATCAAATATTTCCTCCTCCTATATAAACTGAATAATCAATCATACTGATTTTTCAAGATATATCTTTCAAAAAAAATCTTTATTGGCACAACATATGTATACTAGTGGAAAAAAATATTTAATCTGATGTCAGAACTAAAATATAATAAGAAGTTATAGAATTTTATAAAATCATTATATGTATTTTAGGATATAATTTAACAAACATATAAAAATAAGTTTCATACTCCATCACAAAACATTTAGTTGATATGGAGTTATGAACTCTCAGACCTTATTTATATTTAGCATCTCTAGGTAGAATTATTGGTTGAATATATCATTGAAATTTTCCCAAATGAGAAAATTATACATCTTATCTTCTATAACTAATTTCCACCCCTTATTGATAATTTCATCCATTATATATTCAATGAAGTTCATTTTTTATTTTTAAGGTGTTTATTGAAAGGAAAAAATATACATGGTTTTCTCAATCCAATCCTTACATTTTTATGAACACCAAACACCATGAAATAATGGTTTGTTTTTCATATTGGACTCTTGAGAATAATCCACTACCTAATATTATCATTGATTTCCATCCCTACATATGGCTTGGATAGTTTTAATAATATATTAAATAATAGTAGGATCCACTAGAGGTTTTCCTTGTAGGAAATTATCCACTACTCCCTCTCTAGTTTTTTTCTAGAAATAATTTTTTCAATAAAGAATGGAATAAAAAATCAATAAAAATATATTAAAATACCAATAATATAATAATATCATAAGAACTCTTTCATTTCATTTTAAGTAAGTAAGAAATAAGAATGGAATATGCTTTAAATTATAAGGGTTATAAAACCAATGAATTTAAAAATTATACACAGTTTAAAAAATAGTGATACACCTATGTGAAATCCACTGGAATATTTCTTGAACTAATTTCATGGTCTATTTATGGTTTTCCAGATTGTGAATAGTAGTTATGTACCCCTGTAACTTCACCCATTTCCACTATAAAATATAACATTTCCAAAAAATGTATGGAACTTCCCTAAACTCTATAATAATAGAAAACCAAATAAAAATGCATTAATATAAATTGAAAAACAAAACTTGTATAAAAGTTATATATCCCAACAACTCATTGAAACTTGAGTATCTTTATGAGAATGAGTTGTCCCAACATATCTTTGTACCAACCTCTCTAGTTTTTATTATCATGTCTCTTATATACCTTTTCTCTCCAAATAATAAGAGGTCTCTAATACTATTTTGTAACAAACCATCTATGTTTGACCTTCCAAAACACTCTATAAAACCCACCACAATGGACAAGGAAAATTACCAATCACTGCGGGATTATGAAAAGAACGGAGGGTCAAAAACATCAAATGTTAGTATACATTTCACCCTCTAAATTAAATAAAACATGTTGAGGATTATTTTTGAGAATAAAGAATCAGGTATCCATACATTTGATATTCATGAAAAATAAATAAATATTTTCAAAATAAAATGTTATGAAAACATAGAATAAGTAATCAACATAAAAAATAGAAATCCAATAATACATTATAAAAAAAGTATGGTGGGTGACACATAACATTTCAATATAGAAGAGAATCAAAAAATATATGAGTTGGTATGGATGATATAGATACATACCAAGATACCCCAAATATCTAAAACTACTACATGAATTGTCTCATTGTATCCTGAGTTCACCACTTAATCATCAAATCATCAAATGATAAAAAATATTCCAAGTAACTCTATCAAATAAACATGTTCTCATATCATTTCATTTATTATACATAACTGTGTATGTACACAAACATGTATATATAAGGTGCAAGCCAATTCCTAATGTAACACCCTGAAATTTTTTTTCCATCTAATATTTTATTTTTATTTTTTTAGTGTCTTTTATTTCTATACCATTATGGTTTGAACCTTCTAGCAATTTGAAATTTTTTGGCATGCATTGTGTATTGCAAAATTAGCACAAAGTTAGAACTAAACATGAGGAAACTGTGTGACAGACCTACAGTTTTTAGTAGAACTAACCACATGATTAGTGTATAGAAATTCTAACCATAAAGCTTTCCCATGAGCCTTTTTCTTGGTTTTTATTTCCATAGAATGTATAACTGAAAACTGAAGAGGAGGTGCATTGAGTTCATAAATATTTTCTTTTACAAAAAAACCCCTCTTCATGTATGAAAGTTTTAATATTTTTCATAAAGAAAATTTTTATCATAAATATAAAATATTATTAGAAACATATTTAACATAAAATATTTATTGTGGTTTGGGGAATAGAAATATTCTAGTACACTCCACCAATACCTAACTCCTTGATTTTTTTGAATTTCACTATAACAGCCTTTTAACCGAGGTCACCCAACTGAGTACAAGTGGTTGTAACATAATTCAAAGGTCTTAGAGATTTTAACTGGGCTCTCCATTTACAATACCTATCCACGGTCTTAACACACAATCTTATAATGAGTGTAAACAAAATAGAATAAATAATATTTTGAAAGAACAATTGTAGTACACTGTTTCATCAACTAATAGTAGTAGAAGATATGTATGGAGAAGAAAATATTCATCAAGGTGTAGCTCAAAATGATCTTTAGTACAACAGATAAACATATAATCATTGCATGACTATTTTTGTTTGACCTTTTCTATGTATAAGAATTTTTTGATATCAAAATATTCACATATACGTTAGTTTTATCCATTATTCTCATCTCATATATCCATTCAGTGGAAATATCTTCCTCTTATATCTCTAATATAATTTTTAACTTAATCATGAGATAATCACAATGATAGATTTGGTAATATATTCAAAATTTTATTTGATAGGACATTAATGGAATGCATACATTCCTTTTAAATATGTACTAAGTTTATGTAGTAGCACTGTTATAGGTATTCTTCTTCAGATCATTACACTCTCAAAAACACAACACATGGGTCAAATCTATCTTTCCTTAAATGTAAAATCCCTTTAATTATATGTTCAAAAAGTATAAAATGACATAACAATAGATTATCAAAGTAATAATGAAATTCTTCATAATAGCTAATTTTTCGTAAAATACTCAAATGGATGTATTGTTCTTTATATAAAAACTTCGGAGAGACTTCATACATTAATTTAGATATTTTTATTCTTAGGGGTGTAAGATAAATAGAATTCAACAATATATATGATAATTATTCATCACAAGTTGAGATACTTATAATTCACAATTTTTTATAGCTTTTGTAACATAATATTTTATGAATATCCTTTTCTTAAGATAACATCTTCTCACAACTTAATTCTTTTGTATGAATCATAATCATACTCTTCATAATGTAATATATTACATAGAAAGTTAAACTTTCAATATATAGATGTATGATTATGAGTAAACAGAAGATAATCATTAATTGTCCTATGATAAAATACTTTGTCATAAAATTAATACTTCATGCATTATAAAATAATTATTTATAGAATCAGTATAAGATAATTTTTTTTGATGAATGTAATATGAATCACTTAAGAAAAACTTGTTTTAATAAAAATAGCGTTTTTTTGAATCATCATAACTAATAAGAACTAAGATATGATATAAAAACATAATTATTCCCAACAATATTACCCTATTTTATGATCAGAAAAACCCATTGAATAGAAAAAAATTACAAGAGGAGCTCTATTTTTTTTTGAGAAAAAAATTTTAAACCATGTATTCTTTTTTTTCTCATCCCCCTTTAAGATAAATTTATATTTTAAATTTTTATATTTTCATTTTCATCTACAAAAAATAAAAAATTTAAAACAAAAATTTTTTGTATTCTTATTTTCTTATCCCCTTTTTGTGATATCAAAAATAAGTTGATTAGAAGGATAAAATCATTATTACACAAGAATAATAGTAAATGGTTATTGATATAGATTATTAACATAATTTAGCAACAAGTTGAGCTAAAAACATTAAGTAATATAGATATTAAAGAAAATAAGGATATTCAAATAAATATGAATAATGAAAAGACACTAAGAATGAAAAAATATTGATCTTATAGATAAATAGATAAATCAACATATGGAAAAATCATAAGACAAGAACAATAAAAAATGATAAAATTATAATATATAATTATATTGAAAATAAACACATTAATATAAAAAAGAAAATAAAATAATCAAAGCTGAGAATGAAATAATTATATTGTATTTAAAAACCCTTTCAATTGTTTAAAGTATGTCATTCCACTAATAATGATTCAAATAGTCATAAACTACACATCTATTAAGAAACCATCACACAAATCAGAAAAGGTGCATCAAATGTACTATGAGAAATGATTCTTAAGAGGTGATTTATTAAAAGAATGAGGTTTGATTGATGGTAAAGAGGATGGAGACACAATAGTATTATCTATTTCTCTAAAATATCACACAACGTTAGTAAAGATTCTAAAAATCCTACTCAACCAGTCTGAGCGATCCTTACTGATGTGGTTAGGATGTTGAGAGACATTTCTAAGCTCTCTCCATGTAAAATTAATTTGTAGGTGTAAAGGATTGTTTGTAAAAAGGTCCATGTATAGGAAAAAATAATTTTTCAGAAAAAAATATGTTTTCCCTTTGATAAATAACTATATGATCAATGATTTATTTTATCCTTTTTTAGAAGACATGTGATGATCGATGATGGGAGGTCATGGAAGATATCTCCCTCTAATATTAAAGAAGGCATCAGAACATGAATTGATCCTTTTTACCATTTAATTATTACAATAGTATAAAATCATCATAAATCCATTCTATACCAACTTTGATAAATTTTCATACAGGTTATAAACATCTCCCTTTTTTAGAAAATAATTACTAACTTCTTCAAAGTTTTGAACGGATTATATGGCATTCTTATCGAATGATCATCTAAGAGAGTCTATTTTTTTCTTAATGACACTGATCTTTCCTGAGGATCAACAATAGGAATAGCCTCTTCTTCTTCTTCATTTTATAAAGATAAAGTCTGTATACTTCTGATAATAAATTGATTTAAATATTCAAATTTATTCTCTAATGCTTCAATGTTATTAGATAAAAATTCAGACATCTTATTTAATCTAATAATAATGAAACTTAAATCATTTTTCACTTGAAACATCAGCTATTTAACTTTTATAATCTTTTCTTATAATAGGTTTCTGATTTCCTTCATAGAATTATTAATTAATATAAGATAATTTTGAGGAAATACATAAATTATTCTCATTTCTGCTATCATGCCCCTTTTAAGATCCCGAATTACTTCCTTGGGTAGTATTTCACTCTATATATTCAAAATTTTAGAAGTGATTATATATATCACCACATACACTCCTCCTAATCTTAATCAAATATCCACTTGATTCAAGGTTTCCGCGAAGGGTTCTACATACATCTTTTCAGCCACAAACTGAAATGACAACTTCACTTCATTAACATCATCTTGTGAAATGGAAAAATTATAAAGTGTATAAATTTTATTCCTGGACTCTAGAAACTAAAATTTTAAATATTTTACTTAAATGATCAACATCAGGTACATTTATCTATCACTTTCTTCATCTAAACCCAACTGAGATGTAGGAATTTATGATCTTGTATGTTGTTCATGAATTGGAGAGAAAGTGTCTTGATAAAATGTTTCGCTTCTTGCATCATCCAATTGTTTATTTCCATCATCATTCATTTTTTCCGCTGGATATGGTTCTCAAAAAAATTGATCTTACTCATTCAATTGCAACTAACTAAGCTACTTATCCTTCTTCTTGTTCTTCTCCTTCACCAAAAACATTATGAAAATTAAGGTTAACTAATTATGGTCTAATTATCACACTCATCTCACTAGATGGAGATATATGAACTATGTTCATTATAACAAACATAGTTAATATCCTTAATTGACCAATAATTACTATCCTTGTGATTCCATAGAATAAATATTTTTATACTGGAATAAACTAGGATAACCTCAAGTACTACTAATGTAGGAGCGGTGGTTAAACTAAGTTTAGGAGAATCTTCTCCAATGGATTGTGCAACTACCCTAACATGTATTTTTTTCTAAGGGGGTCTACATTTCAATAAATTATATAACATTTAAATATTATACTATCCTCTCTAATAAAATTGAAACAACTACAGTAACATCAATAACACTGGAAAAATCCATTCTAAATGACTCCTCCTAAGTTGAAGAAGGGTCTATTCTAATATATTCTTCTGAACATATCATCCCTAAATTTTACAAAGAGTAATTTCAATAAATACCGCTTCTCAAAATACTAGTGATTAATGTTTTCAATCCATGAAAAAAGGTAGAGGTATTATCATTCAAAAAATCAACTTTTAGAAAACCATGGTTAAAATTCTTCCAATAGGGAAAAAATTCAAAGAATTGTTTTGTATATTCCACATGTACCTCATAAAAAATAATTCAAGGTAAATGGTGTTTTACATCATTAACTTGTATAATAAGTTAATTTCTTGAAATAAATCTTTTTCAATCTCACCATTTCACTAAGAGATGGAGGATTCGATGAACATAATGAGGAATTTTCTTTCTGGCTCCAAATCCTTCACTGGATTATTATCTACCTCAGTAGAGATGAATAGAAACTTCATGATATTAGGAAGACTAACTCCATCAATGGAATACAATTAAGTACTAAAATTTGTGAATCCTTCATGAGGGCACTTGAACTCTTCATCCATTATTGGTGAGGATAACAAGAATGGTTTTGGGTTTACTGTTGTAATGATTAATTTTTCAATCTTTGAAAAATGAAAAACTCAAGTCTCATATAGCTCATTAACTTTTTTTAAACCTGAAAGTGATTATTATTTCATAAAATTAATATTCCCATACATTACAATTGATAACTATATTTAGAGACATATATATTCTGTCAATCCATGTGAAACTAACTTCTCATCTACATAGTATTTTTCCAGAAGTTCATTTCTGTTTGAAACTTCTTGAGGATTCACTGTTAGTTCACTTAGGTTTTTCGATTTCTGATAGGATTCAAATGACTAGAGGGTTATGTAAATAGGGTATGGCATTCATAGAGAAATTTAGGGTTCTAAGGTTTTTTAAACTTTAACATATTGAGCTAACACACTCCCTTTAAGTTTTTGGTAATCTTGTGGTCAGGTAGTGATACGAAGGGTAATCATTAAAAAAATTATGTGAGGTGACCTATTTTAATATGAATAAAACTAAAAATTGAAATTCCAAAAATATAATAATGTATTTACTCGAATATGACATTTTTCTATTTATAATAATTCCAAAATAATATCATCTAAAATTAAACAATAATAATTTTGATTTAATAGAATCAAATCTATTAGTAGGAAAGGGTCTCGTAAAAATGTCTCCAAGTTGATTTTCAATGCTAATAAATTCTAAATAGATATTATTCTTTTGTGTGTAATTTCTTAAGAAATTATGTCTCATATCAACATGATTTGTTATGGAATGGTTTATCAGATTATTTGAAATTATTATTGAACAAATTTTATTACATTTGGTTGGAATACATTTGAAATTAAATCTAAAATCCATTATGGTTTGTTTCATTCACAATACTTGTGCACAGTAACTTCCTGCCCCAATATATTAAACTTTAGGAGTGGATATTACATCGGGGTTTCATTTCTTACTCAACCAAGATATTAGAGATTTACCAATAAAATGAAAGGTTCCTTAGGTGATTTTTCTATATAATATACATCAAGAAAAATCATCATATGAATATAATGTTAAATTAATGGAATAAGTTTTTGGAAAAAGAGTAGAAAGAGACACAGTTCATTTTAAATACCATAGAATACTTTTGGCATCATTTAAATGTGATTGTTTGGAACTATATTTAAATATTAAACAAATGCATACTGAAAACATAATGTATGGTTTACTTATAGTAAGATAAAACAAAATTCCAATAATTACCCTATACAACATGTTTTCAACTGGTTTTCCATTTTCATCTATATCAAGTTTTTATATTGGATCTCATAGGAGTAGAGTAAGTCTTACTATTTTCCTAGTCTATAAATTTTATGTAAATAAAGAATGTATTTTATCTGGTATAAAACATTTCTAAAATAATTTTGGTAAATTTTAAATCCTAGAAAATTTTTTAACTCACCCATCATAGGCATTTCAAATTCCTTTTGCATAATTTTTGAAAAATAATTACATAATTTATGATATTTTATCGAAAAAAAACATTAACATATATTTATACTAAAATATCTTGGGATAAAGTTCTCATAAAGTGTGTACGGTCTTCCTATAACACCCCAATATTTTTTGGTATATATCTTCTTGAAAAATACTTATTTTTCATACAACATTGTGCTTAAAGGAACAATAATATACAATTAAATAGTTACTTGACCATTATAATAGTAATGAGACCATTAGGAATTGTAATCTGACCATTAGAATAGTAACCTCACCTATGAATGTATAAATAAAATATAAGAATCTAAAAAATGAAATTATGATATAATTTTATCATAGTATAAGTAAATAAATATTTTATAAATTGATAATTAATTATTGGTATCTTTTATAGAACATAAATGTTTATTTTCAATTTTTTAATTAATATAATAATTTATTTTAATAAAGTGTATTCATAAATTAATAATTTTTTGTCTTATTATTATAATAAAACTTAATGAGACATTAATTAATTTTTCAAAGTGTTATAAAATCAGTTATAATTTTAAAATTCATATTTTCCAAGTAAATAATGATTTTAATTAAAAATTAAATTTCTCATATCAAAAAATTTATTTTAAAAAAATGGTGTTTATTTTTTAATTATACACATTGAAAAAAATTTAGGGTGAATTATTGATATTTTTCTAAAATAGTTCAATTTTTTGTGAATAATAAAATACGATAATTTACAATATATATATATATAATAATTTAACTACACTATTAGTTGATTAATTGATTATGTAAGAACCATAATATATAAATATCCTTCTCTCTTTTCTATATTTTTTTGGGTAATCATGATTATTTTTTTTTTCTTGAACCAAAATAATAAACTAGTGAATAAAACAATAAAGAACACCCATATCCTCCATTATAAATTCTACCCTCACTACCCCTTCTCCTCACACATTCTAAGCCTTTAAGATTGTTCAATTTATTTCCAATACTATCACCAAGCCTCTCCCAATTTCCATGAGGTTCTGGTCTTAAAAAAAACAAAACCAACATCCCTAATGATTTTCTAAAGGAAAATAATTCAAGAGTTAAAATCCTCTTTTTTTCTTTTTTTTCTTTTTACTTTATTTTCTTTCTTACATTATCATCAAATACTATATAAAAACTTTAATTATAACACTATTATATTATATACATTATAATTTTATTATTTAAATGGAAAAGACATCATTAAATCTCTTCTCTTGTTCCTTTTATTCTAAAAATTAAAACATTATCTCTAGGGTGGCAATTTACCCTCTTCTTGGGTGACATGTTTTTATTTTTCAATTCCACCATCAAGGATGGTCATATAACTACTTTTATGGTTAAAAATATAATATACTTATTATATTTTATTTAAATTTCTTGAACCAGTATATATACATAATATTAATTAATAAAACAAAACAATTTTGTGATGATCAAAAAATTTCCAAAATAATCTAAATGATTATCGCTGATATATTATCTAATGATTCATCCTAATACTATATAAATGATTAAAATATATAACCATTATTATTATTTAAGTTTATTAATAACATATAATTTCAATTTTGGATAACTATTTTCATTTAAGATGATTTTCTATACATGTATACAGGTAAACTAATCATGAATTCAAGGAAACTAATGCTCCTGAATGATAAAATTGTATCTTATAACTCATAAAAAAGGACATAAATGAAATTTAAGAAATTATAATAAATAAAAAAAATATATAAAGGATTATTAATTAATTTATTTATTTATTTAATCTGATTATCTAGGAAATTAAGATCAAGTGTGGAACACATTCAAACATAAGGTAAGAGATTCTCCACAAACCTCAATTCTTCATTCGTCTTATGCTTTCTCTCTCTCTTTACCCCAATGTAATTCTTTATTATTATTATTTACTCATCCTAAATTTTGTGTTTATTTTCAAAAAATATTATCATATCTCATTTATTCATTCTCTTATGGGTAAATACATTTTTAATAAGGTTCTCCTTTCAATTTCTCCTGATAAGCAATCCCAATTAAAAAACATTCCAATTCCTTACACATTTTCAAGTACACTCCATAATATTTTTTAAGAAAAATAATTTTTATAAAATCACTAATTTTATCATGAAAATGTATCTTTTTTTCATTCCTAGTTTTATAAAAAAACTATTCTTTTTCCCACATTAAATGATCTTTTATATTCTTTCTTTAATCACACTAAAGTGGATTTTTTCTAAATATTCATACAAAACCTTTTTTCATGTTATAAATTTAGTTAGGTTTAATTTATAATTATCTATTCCTATTTTCCCTTATTAATGTCCAAGTTTTATTTAAACCCATTATTTCATGTCAAACATTATGATATTCCCTTTGGTTATGCCTTATTCTCCACATATTCCTTGAGTGTGGTGCATGTATACTTCCATTTCTTTTGAGGTCATCATTCATTGAAGATTTAATTAAATATCCATATTTCATTTATCATGGATATTATATTTAATTATCTGTGTACCATTTTAAAACAAGGTTTTCCATTAAATGTTGTTTTATTTGGGGAAATATTGATGAAACTGTATCCTCTACTCAATACAGATATTTTTGATAATTCATATTACTCATGAATTAAATCTATGTATGAAGAATTATTTGGACTTTTAGGGATTGGTGGGGCCCGTTATATCCCCTTGATGTGTCAACGGGTCTCATGAGACAAAATTGATAGAGAAAAACCCTTTGTATTTGTTTCCAAGTAGAATCTTATGGATTATTAACCATATAATTAAAATGTCTTGATGGTATAATAGTTCATGTTTAGAATGAATGACATCCAATAAATAATCATTTTCTTAATTATGTATTCAGTAATTATTCTCCATGAGGTTTTCACTATGAAAAAATCTATGGATGCATTTTCATTCTTAGTGTATTAATGGCATGTGTTTTTCATTTTATTTACATGTCCATATTGTTTATTCCTTATTTAATTTGCTACACTTATTATTGTTTCATATAACCCTTATTGATCATCTGACCTAACCCTTTTAATTTTGTCCTTCCCCATCTAGTGAAGATTAAATATTTGAAAAAGGGATAATAAGGATATTATTTTCTTTTGTAATGTTTTATTTTAATTACCAATTTAAAAAGGAAACCATGTATGTATCTAGTTTTATCAAGACTACTAAACTAATCGATCCTTGGTGATGTGTTCTCTTGTATCTATGCCATTATAATAAAACAACCTCTAAATTTGGGCTATTTGGGTTGGTTTTGTTACAATTGGTATTAGAGCATGTTTAATAGAATAAATGGAAACTAGATTGGGGGACATATCCCAAAGATAGACTTTGAGGATATGTATAAAATAACATTCTATAATCATGGTAAGGTATATATTATGTGGGTCTTATTGAAAATACATCCATGTATGGAAAATACAAGTGGATGTGGTTTTATCCTAGATGCACCTAGGAGTAACTACTCTGACAAGGTGTGTCGGGCCTGACTCGGTGTAACCTGGTGCATGACAACAAGCCTTACTGTTCACCTAGTTTGACACTCCTAGGGGATATTCTAAGGATAATTCACATTCTCATTAAAAATACTTATGAAGGATTTAAAATTAAATATTCTCCAAAGAAACAATGTTTTTTATTATGAGATTATCTGTACATAAATTATCAATTTATGTTATGCATTTTTCTAGTATAAAATTAAGCATTATGATTCAAAACCCAATTTAGTGTATAACATTGTTTAGAAATAGTGACTAATTGAATGAAATGAATCAATACCCATGGAAAATATAGGAAATAATATAGAACCCCAAACATTTTATGGTATGTTTATCTTAAATACATTAGATTCATAGCCTATATTTCATAAAGCACTGGGTTTCATTGAAACAAAATATTTTTATCTAGGATATAGTCATAGCCTATCCCTGGAACTTAAATTTTCCACCTGTGTGTTTTGAATTTGGAAAATCTGATATACACGGTTGTGTTTCGGATGATATTTAGAGTCTGATGGAATTAACAAAATTTTTTGTGAATAGTAACATACCCTTATGAATATAAACGTACTCTTATGAATAGTAACCTACCCTTATGAATAGTAATATGACTCTTATGAATGGTATCCACACCCATGAATGTATAAATAAATTTAGGCACCTTAAAAATAAAGATGAATAATTTAAGTGTTTATATTTTTGGATTAAATAATGATTTTAATTAAATATTAAAATAATAATATTTTAAAAATTATTTTTGAAAAATGGACTTCATTTTTGGATTCTACAAGTCGATAAATGGTTAGGGTGAATTTTAGGTATTTTTCCGAAATACGTGAATTTTTTATGAATAATAAAATCTGATAATTTATGATAAATGCTAAATAAGGGATTTATTGATTCATTGATGATGATATGATGATGTAAGACCAATTAGTTATAATTCACATGCATTTATTACTTTTATTGGTCATGGATTACTTACTATTCTTTATCTTGTGAAGAAATAATAATATATTATTAAAAAATTATGAAAACCCTCCTCTCCACCACTATAACCCCCCTCCCCCTAACTCCCTCTTCTCTTCACTCCTCTCTAGCCTTGTTCCTTTCCAATATTCTACCCAAATTCATCCCCTAACATCTCCCCCACGTCCAAAATCCACTAGAATTCTTAAAATAACAAAATTCTCCCCTAAAAAGGTTTTCAAAGGAGGAAGTATCAAGAGGTAAAATCCTCTTTCCAATTCTTTATTTTCTTTTATGTTCTAGTATTTTTGTTTCTTTCATCACCTCCCTTTACCCAAATAGTATGATAAATACAGTAATTTACATGTAATGTAATTTTTTTATTCTAATGGGATATTTCATTATCTTTTCTCCTTTCTCAACCTTTTATTTGAATGAAATTAAAGCACCGTTTGAGATGTGACAATTTAGAACATTCAAGGACAACAGTTTATCAATTTCTATTATTATCATTAATTCTAGTCATGAAACCATTTGTTTAATGGTTGAAACAGATTATTATATATTTAATATATCCTATTTTTGGTTCTGTAATCCTTTTGTACTAAGGGTGTTCAGTTATAAATCCAAACATGTTCTTTGTAATCAAACCCATCGATTAACAAAAACGGTTGTCACTATGGTTTTATATAATAATCAGGCTTCACTCCAATTAACCAAATTAAATATAAAACCATTTAATCTATTTTATGTGAACTAATAGAATATAAATTCAATTATGGACAACCACTTTTATCTTACATGTTTATACAAACGTGAATATAAGTGAACTGGTCATTAAAACCAAGTAAAAAATGATCTCGAACAATGAAATTGAACCTAATAACCAATCAAAATGGTTATAAAAGAACATAAAATTATTATAATAAACCAATTAAATATATAAGAGGTTTTTTAATTATTAATTAATAAACCTAATTTGTTTGTTCAGGTCTTTAATAACATGTGGAGAACACCAACAGATTTAAGGTAAGGGACTCTCTCTCTCACTTTTTTTCAAGAATCTATCCTATGTTGGGCTCTTTTATTTTTAATTCCTAATTATGGTTATGTCTTCACACCTCCCCCATAATTCTCTTATGATATATAAGTAATGGTATACCCCTTTACCTTTCATTAATCCCTCTCAAGAACATTTGTTACCTTGTTGAAATGTTTGTAAGGGGTTTTCTCATCTCACTTTCAATTTGGTGGGATTTCCATGGTTCACCTATTATTTATTATATGTGGTATAGGTGTACAAACATTTGATTTATATTATCATGATTCTTTTTATATTAATTTTATTTTGTGATTCATTTTTTGGTTATTAACTTTTGGTCATATGACTCAATTTATTACAACATTGTAATGAGCTTTGTCTCTATTTTCACATCATTGGGACTTGCTTAGTATTATGCACCTACTCTTTATTATGTTGTGTACCTACATCCAATTTGAGATCACTTTTCAATTGAAATTATATTCCATTTAAATTTACATATTCTATTATCATGGATATGATTATTGACTAAGCTGTATACCATTTTACATACAGGTATTTATTTTGAATGTTGTTTTGAATGTGGAAATATTGATGAATCTGTATCCTCTATTCTATATGGATAACGTAAAGTCATGTTTATCTTGTGTTGAATCTATGTATAAATAATTATTTGGACATGTTGTGGTGGTTGGGGCTCGCTACAACCCCTTGATGCATCGGTAGGTCTCATGATACAAATCAGTTGGCGACAAACCCTTCGAGTTTGTTTCCCAAAATCAGATGAGTTTCTACCCACAGAACTAAACCATTTTTATAGTATTATTGTATAATGTGCTATATACATGATGTCCAATTAATATTTATTCTCTTTATTTATTATCAGTTATTACTATCTATGCTGTTTTCACTATGAAAAAAATCAATATATGTAGTTTCCTTCTCAGTTTATTAATGGCATGTGTTTTTCATTTATTCATCATGACATATTGATTATGTAAAAATTTTTACAATTCAGTTATTATTTATTCATGATTCCTCTATTTGTATCCCTTACTGAGCATTTGAGATCACCCCTTCCATTGTTACTTTCAACAGGTGATGAAGAGGATATTATTTATTGAGTTCCAATAGATGAAGTTTTTAGTTTTTATTATGTATTGTACTTTGTAACCTTTTATAATGTAATTTGAGTTACATTTATATATCTAGTTTCTCCAAGAATACTAAATTGATCACTCCTTTGAGATTATCATTCCTTATATCCTTGAAAATATAACAATTAATGCATCGGTTTCTGTCTATAGGGGGCGGGGAATTACAATTGGTATCAGAGGAAGTTTAGTAAAAAACTTGAAAACTATATTAGAAAACATAGATAAGGGAACAAATCCCTAAGGTAGTATTTGAGGACAAACATACAATAATGTCTCAGTATTTTAGTAAGGAAAAGATTATGTGAATATTTTGATCAATACATCCCTGTCTAGATATGAGCAGGTAGAGGTGGCTGTGGAACAAATGTACCTCGAAGTGAATGCTCTGATAAGGAGTTTCGGGCTTGATCCAGGGTATCCTCGTACATGTAAACTGGCCTTTTTGTACTCTTGGTTACGACACTCCCAGGGGATATGTTTAGTGTAATTCATATTTTCTTTATAGGACATTATGAAGAATTAAAATTTAAATTATTCCTCAATGAAACCATTTTTCTAATTATGGGATTATACATGTGTAGGATCTCAATTTATGATAAGTATTTTGTTAAGTTAAGATTATACATAATGGTTCATACCCTAATCTAGTGTGTGTCATTATTTAGAAATGTAGTCTAATGGTAGAAGGTAAATTAATACATTAGGGAAATTTAGGGATCTCCCCACTGAGAAAGTCAACACATTCAATGTTGGAGCATATCAGATCATGACCATATTGGGACAACTTATTCAGGTTGTGACGAATAACCATTCCACACCTATGTTGGATCATTTCATGTCGTATAATCCCCCATCTTTTAGTGGGGATACTAATCTGATGGTAGTTGAGAAGTAGATCAAGTCACTTGAAAAGATATTCATGGCATTAAAATGTAATGAAATTGAGAAGGTAGTGCTGGAAGTATATTTCCTCAAGGGTGACACTGATCAATGGTGGTCTTTGATTCAGAATACCAAGGAGGAAGAAGAAATAAAAGATATGTAATGGAGGACTTTTAAGGAAATATTCTTCGAAAAATATTTCCCTCATGAGAAATTAACTGAAATGAAGAGTAAATTCCATGGCTTAAAACAAAGGGAAGAAGATAGTGTTACAGAGTATGAGGATACCTTCACAAGGCTAGTCAAGTATGTTGTAGATTACGTACATGACTTAGTAGAAATGATTAATGATTTAATTCAAGGTCTTAAGACAAGTCTTCTAAGGGCACTAACTTCTCAAATATTTTCATCATATGATGAAATTGTATCAAGTGACATAAAAATAGAGATGAAATTTTCTAGATCAAATTTTTTCAAGGGAAAACAATATAAAAAGTGATACTTTGATAACCAAGGGAAAGGTGAATCTTTAATGTAGAATAAGGGAATGAAGAAATTCTCATTATGTGAGAACTGTGAAAAGAATCATCTTGAGAAATTATTGAAAGGCATGGGAGTCTGCTATATGTGTGGAGAAAAGGGGAATCTATATAATGAATGAAAGGGGAAGAAAACATTGATGATGTTCAATGCTTCAATTATAGATAGATGAGACATTATGAAAAATATTTTCCTAAGTGCCAAGGAAACTTTCCTCAGAAAATTCCAAGAGAGAAACGGAGAGCTTATGCGATTACAACCGTAGAAGTTGAAGTTCCAAATGATGTGGTGGCATGTACTTTAATTATTTCCCCAAACATAGGAAAAAATTTATTTGATTCTAGATCATTTGATTCATTTATATATTCCCACTTTTCCAAGAAAACCATACATGTACAATTTGATTTAATAAAGGAGTTGTGAGTAAAAACTCTTAGGGGATGCATCATTGCAACAAAGGCATGTCAAATAGTCCCCATCGTGACACATAAACGTACTTTATTATATAACCTTATCATCATACTAATTATTTAATTTGATATAATTATTGGTATAAATTGGATATCAGACTATGCTGCAAAGATTTATTACAAGAAAAAAGAAGTTACAATTTTTGAAAATGTTGTAGAATCGCTTATCATTAGAGCAGAGACCACTCCATCAAATTATTATCGAGACCCACCCCCATTTTCCCTATTGAATTAAATTCTTAGAGTGGAATAGAACCCAATATCTATGGGTGAGGAAGAAATTTTAAAATTTAATATGTTCATATATTGAAAGAATACATTGATGTATTTCCAGAGGATTTACCTAGACATCCTCCAAAGCAAGAAATTGAGGTTTCCATGGACTTAATTTCTAGTGTGAAACCTATATCAAAGACCCCCTATAGAAAGGCCACTATCTAGTTAGTTGAGATAAAGAAACAACTAGATTATTTGGGTGACAAATGATTTATTTGACCTAGTGTTTCTCTATGGGTAGCCCCAGTCCTATTTGTTAAAAAGAAAAATATGGATCCATGAGGTTATGCATTGATTATAGGGAAATAAATTCTATTACAATAATTAATAAGTATACTCTACCTTAGATTGATTATTTATTTGATCAACATCATGGAGATCAATACTTTTTGATGATTTACCTTCGATTCGGATATCATCAGTTGCATGTGAGGAAAAAAGATATTTCTAAAATAGCATTTCGAACCAGGTATGGGCATTATGAGTTTACATTGATGCCTTTTGGAATTACTAATTCAACCTATATTTTCATGGATTTAATTAATATTGTTTTCAAGGAATATCTTGATAACTTTATTATGTTATTAATCGATGATATCCTGGTGTACTCAAAATGCTATGAAGACCTTGAGGACCACTTGTGGATTATTCTAAAAACTCTTAGAAGTAATGAATTATATAGGAATTTTAGCAAGTGTGAGTTCTGACTTCAATAGGTTTTTTCTAGAAAATATTGTCTATAAGAATGGAATACTAGTTGATCCTACAAAGACAAAGGCGATCCATGATTGGCCCACACCAATAAACATAACCAAGGTACACAGTTTTATTGGATTAGCGGGTTACTATCAGTGTTTTTTTCAGAATATTTCTCGACTGACTAACCCGCTAACCATGCTCACACGTAAAGGAGTTATCTTTTTATGGACGAAAGAATGTAAAGAATGTTTTGAAGAATTTAAAAGAAGATTGGTCAATGCTCTGATTTTGACACTTCCATCTGGAAGTGATGGATTTGTAATATACAGTGATGCATCAAAGAATGGGTTGGGTAGCGTCCTTATGCAAAAGGATAAAGTTATTACTTATTCATCAAGACAGATTAAGAATAATGAGAAAAATTATCCAACACATGATCTTGATTTATCAGTTTTAATCTTTTATCTGAATTTATGGATACATTATCTCCATGGAGAAAGATGTGATATTTATATAGACCACAAGAGTTTGAAATACATTTTCACACAAAAAGAACTCAACATGAGGAAAATTATATGGCTCGAGTTACTCAAAGATTATTATTGTTCAATACAATACCACCCAAGAAAGAAAAATAAGGTGGTAGATGCATTAAGTAGGAAAGATCATGGAATCTTGGCCCAAAAGAGGACTGAAATAGATCCTATATTTATAGATCTACTGAAGATGGATATAGGAATTATTATAGAAGGGGATACATCTTTCCTTATTCAAATTGTTTCTAAACCATATTCATTAGATAAGATATAAATCTCTCAATTTGATGATGAGAATCTTCACATGAAAATTAATGTTGTCAATGATGGGTGATTGAAAAAATTTGTGTATAAAGGAGTTCTGAAATTTGGGAAGAGGTTATGAGTTCCATCAGTACCTAAGATGAAAGGGTAACTATTATACGATGCTCATACCTCAAATTTATCTATACAACTAGGTAGGACAAAGATGTATAGAGATCTGGATGAATGTTTTTGGTGGGATAATATGAAGTGGGAAATTGTTGTCTACATGTCAAGGTGTCTAATTTGTCAACAAGTGAAGGTAAAGAGACAACATCATAGAGAAGTGATGAAACCTCTACCTATTCCTATGTGGAAGTGGGATAATATTACGATGGATTTCTTCACTAGACTACCGAGGACACCTAGAATGAATGATGTTATATGGGTAATTGTTGATCATCTCACAAAATCAGCACATTCCATTCCTATAAGAGAGGATTTACCAATTTAGGGTCTGGAAATACTTTATATTAATGAATTTATAAGACTTAATGGTGTACCTCTATCAATTTTTTCCAATTGAGATCCCTAGTTTACATCAAAATTTTAGAAAAGTCTCCATAAGGCTTTGAATACTGAGCTTCATATGAGTAATTCTTATCACCCCCAACCTGATGAAAAGTATGAAATGAATATTCAAACTCTAGAAGACATGATGAGATCATGATCTCTTGACTTCCAAGATATGTGGGATAAATACTATACTTTGGGGTAATTTTCCTACAACAATAGTTTCTATTCTAGTATTCAAAAGGCTTTATATGAAGCATTACATGGAAAGAGATGTCAAACTCCAACTTGTTGGGTCAAAGTTGGTGAGAAGAAACTTATAGGCCAAGAACTTATTGAAGAGACCACGAAAAAGGTGAAGAAAATCCAAGCCCATATTAATGCATCACAAAGTAGGCAGGTGATTTATACTGACAACCGAAGAAAGGATTTGGAATTCCATGTGAGAGATCATGTCTTTATAAAAGTGTCTCTATGGAAGGGTGTCTTAAGGTTCGGTAGAAGGGGAAACTGAGCCCCAGGTACATCAGGCCATTTGCAATTATGAAAATAATCAGAGCTATGGATTACCATTTAGCAATGCATCCAAGTCTTTCCAAAGTTCATGATGTGTCCCATGTGTCATTGTTGAAAAATACATGTCAGACCCAATGCATGTACTCACCTATGAAGAAATAGAACTGGAACCTGATTTTTCATACTGTGAAGAGCCTATCGGGATCCTTGATAGAAGGGAGTAGGTATTTAGAAATTGGATGACTCTCCTAGTAAAGGTTCTTTGGAAAAACTAGAATATAGAGAAAGAAATATGGAAACCTGAGGATGTTATGAAAAAGAACCACCCATATCTTTTTGGTGGGCTTTATAAATGAAAATTTTCAAGGATAAAATTTCTCAAGGAGGGAATAATGTAGCAACCCAAACATTTTATGGTATGTTTCTCTTAAATACATTTGTGTCATAGCTTATATTTCATAAAGCACTAAGTTTATTTGAAACAACACATGGTTATTTAGAAGATATTTATAGCCTAACCATTGAACTTAAATTTTCCCCTTATGTGTTTTGAATTTTGAAAATCTGACCGACACGGTTTTTTTGGATGATATTTAGAGTATGATGGAATTAACATAATTTATTGTGAATAGTAACATACCCTTATGAATATTAACATATCCTTATGAATAGTAACATACCCTTATTGATAGTAATATGACTCTTATGAATGGTATCCACACCCATGATTGTATAAATAAATTTAGGCACCTTAAAAATGAAGATTAATAATTTATGTGTTTATATTTTTCGATTAAATAATTATTTTAATTAAATATTAAAATAATAATATTTAGAAAATTATTTTTGAAAAATGGACTTCATTTTTGGATTCTACATGTATAAAAATAGTTAGGGTGAATTTTAGATATTTTTTTGAAATACTAGAATTTTATATGAATAGTAAAATGCGATAATTTACGATAAATGATAAATAAGGGATTTATTGAGTCGTTGAAGATGATATGTGGATGTAAGCCCAATTTTTTTGATGTAACATTAATTTATTACTGTTTTTGGTCATGTAATTCTTACTATTCCTTGTCTTGTGAAGAATTAATAAACTAATTTTTAAAAAAATATGAAAACCCTCCTCTCATCCACTATAACCCCCCCCCCCCCCACCCCCTCTTCTCTTCAACCCTCTAAAGCCTTGTGACTTGCCAATATTCTACCCAAATCACTCTCTAAGATCCACCCCCATATCTAAAATCTCATATCCTTTACAAAATACCAAAACCTCTCCCCTTAAGAGGTTCTCAGAGGAGGAAGTCTCAAGAGGTAAATTCCTCTTTCAAATTCCTTATTTTCTTTTAAGTTCATATCTTTTTGTTTCATTCCTCACCTCCCTTCACCAAAATATTATGATAACTCCAATAACAAAAATGTACTAGAATTTTTTTATGATATTGGGATATTTCATTATCTTCTCTCCTTTCTCCAACTTTTATTTGAAAGAAATGAAAGCACCGTTTGAGATGTGCCAATTTAGCACATTCAAGGACAACAGTTTATCAATTTCAATTATTATCTTTAATTTTGGACATGAAACCATTTTTGTTATGGTTTAACCAGATTATTATATAAGTAATATATCCTATTTTTTTCTGTAATTATTTTGTACAAATGGTATTAAGTTATAAATCAAAACATGTTCTCTGTAATCAAACCCACCGATTAACAAAAATGGTTGTCACTATGGTTTTATATAATAATTCAACTTCACTCCAAGTAAACAAATTTAATTTAAAAAAATTTGATCTAATTTATGTGCACTAATATAATATAACTTCAATTCTGGACAACCACTTTCATCTTACATGTTTATCCAAACATGAATATAAGTGAACCGGTCATTAAAACAAAGTAAACAAATGAGCTCGAACAATGAAATTGAACCTAATAACCAGTCAAAATTATAAAAGAACTTAAAATGATTATAATAAACCAATTAAATATATAATAGGTTATGTAATTATTAATTAATAAACCTAATTTTTTTATTCAGGTATTTAACAACAAGTGGAGAACACCAACGAATTTAAGTTAATGGATCCTCTCTCTCACTTTTGTTCAATAATCTCCCTTATATTATGATCTCAAATTTTAAATACCTAATGATGTGGTATATTTTCACACCTTTCCCATACTTACCTTATGATATATAAGTAATTATATACCCCATTACCTCTCATTAATCCTTTTCAAGAACACTCGTTACCATAACAAAATGTTTGTAAGGGTTTTTCTCATCTCACTTTCAATTCTGTGGGATTTCCAGGGTTCAACTCTTATTTATTATATGTGGTATAGGAGTACTAACATTAGATGTATATTATCATTATTCTCTTTATATTCAGGGTATTTTGTGATTTATTCGGTGGTTATTAACTTTTGTTCATATGACTCTATTGATTACAACATGGAAATGAACTTTTTATCTATTTTAAATTCATTGTGACTTGCTTAGTATTGTGAAACTACTCTTTCTTATGTGGCGTACCTACTACCCATTTGAGATATATTTTAAATTAAAATTATATTCCACTTAAATTTTCATATTCTTATATTATGGATATGATTATTTTATAACATGTATACCATTTTACATATGGTATTTATTTTGAATGTTGTTTTGACTATGGAAATATTGATGAATCTGTATCCTCTATTATATACAGATAATGTAAACGAATATTGATCTTGTGTTGAATATATTTATAAATAATGATTTTGAAATGAAGTGTCTGGTGGGGACCACTAAATCCCCTCGATGCGTCGGTAGTTCTCATGAGACAAATCAGTTGGTGAAAAACCCTTTGAGTTTGTTTCCAAAAATCAGACAAGTTTCTACCCACAAAACTAAACCATTTTTATGATATTATGGTATCATGTGATAGATACATGACATAAAATTAATAATAATTCTATTTATTCATTATAATTTATTACTATCCATGAGTTTTTCACTATGAAAAAATATATGGATGCAGTTTCATTCTCAGTTTATTAATGGCGTGACTTTTTAACTTATTCACCATGCCATATTGATTGTGTCAAACTTTTTACAATTCAGTTATTATTGATTCGTGTTTCTACTATTTTTAAACCTTAATGATCATTTGAGCTCACCCCTTTCATTGTTACTTTCAATAGGTGTTAAAGAAGAGATCATTTATTGAGTTCCTGGGGATGCAATTTTTAGTTTTTGTTATGTATTGTATTTTGTAACCTTTTTCAATGTAATTTGAGTTACATTTATGTATCTAGTTTCTTCCAGACTAATAAATTGATCATTCCTTCTGGATTTTCATTCCTTATAACCATGATAATATAAAAAGTAATGCCCCGGTACCGGTCTAGAGGGGTCGGGCATTACATTTACCTTTTGAGAAATTCAACATAATTAGTGTTGGAACTAAGAAGATCATGAACAAATTATGATAACATACTCAAGATATGGATAATAAAAATACTACACCTATGTTGTATCATTTAATACGGAAGAAGCTCCCATATTTTTGTGGGACTACTAATTAACTGGTAGCTGAGTAGTGTATCAAGTCCTTTGGAAAGATATTTCCAGCATTAGGATGAAATGAAAATGAAAAGGTTGGACTTGTAGTATATTGACTCAAGGGTGATGTTGATCAATGGTGGTATTTTTTCCAGAATACTATGGATGAATATGAAATATAATACATGGAATGGACATTGTTTATGGAAAAATTATTTGATAAATACTTCTATCATGTGTAATGAACTTAAATGAAGATAAAATTAGTTATCTTAATGAAAAGGGATGAAGATAGTGTTGCGAGGTATGAGGCTACCTTCACAAGACTATCCATGTATCCTATTGAATAAATAATTGATTTGGATATCAATATTTATTGTTTCTTTTAATTTCTTAAACAAATTATCTTAAGGTAATTGGATTCTCAAACATTCTCATCTTATAATGAAATATTATTAAGATCAATAAAAATTTAGAAGGAATTTTCTAGATTCTATTTGTTCAAGGGAAATCAAGAGAAGAATAAGTCTTCAAATAACCATGGAAATGGTTAATCATTAAATAAGAATAAGGGAATTAATCAATTTATATTATGTGAAAATTATGGAAAGAATCATCTGGGGAAATTATTGAAAGGAATGGGGGTTTTCTATAAGTGTGTAGAAAAGGGTCTCCGATCTAATTACTATAAGGTCAAGAAAACTATAAATGATGTTTAATGATTCACCTATAACTAAATGTCACATTATTCAAATAAATATACCAATAATTAAGGGAATATTCCATAGAAGATTCTAAGGAGAGATGGCCATGTTTATGTGATCACTACAACTGAATTGGAAGTACCCAATGATATGGTGGCATGTACATTAATCATATCATCAAATTTATAAAATCCATTATTTGATTATGGATAATCTCACTATTTTATATCTTATCAGTTTTATAAGAAAATTATATATTTCATTTTTGATTTAACATGGGATTTATCCGTTGAAACTCCTAAGGAAAGTATTATTTCAATATAAAAAAATTCAGTCAGTCCCCTTTATGATACATAAACATGATTTAGTTACTCACTATATCATTACACATATGGTTTACTTTGATATAATAAACTATATGAACTGTATTTTAAAATTTTATTTGATAATTTATTGTAAGAAGACAGAAATTATGATTTTTGAGGAATATGTAGAATCCCATATCTTTAGATTAGAAACTTCACCTTCTTATTCTTATCTAGAACCACCCCCAATAGCTTTACTGAATGCAATTATTGGGGAGGAAGATAAAAAAACATATAGGGATGAAGAAATATATCTTTATATTGATAATGTACAAATTATATAGTAATAATTTTATGTATTTATTGAGGAATTACATAGACACCCCCCAGAGACTGAAGTTGAGTTTACCATTAATTTAATCCCTGATGCAAGACCAATATCAAGGAATCTTTATAGAATATCCACTATAAAATTAGTGGAGATGAAGAAATGACTATAGGATTTGAGTAATAAGGGATTTATTCTCCCTAGTGTTTCTCTATGGGGATCCCCAATTATTTTTGTTAATAAGAAATATGGATCCTTGAGACTATGCATTGACTATAGATAAATCAATTATATTACAATAAAGAACAAGTATCCTTTTCCTCCAATCGAGGATTTATCATATCAACTTCATGGATCTCAAATTTTTTTAATATTGGCCTTTATTCAGTATATCATTAATTGCATGTAAAAAATAAAGATATTTATATGATATCATTTCAAACGAGGTATGGAAATTAGGAGTTTATAATAATTCAATTCGAAATGAATAATATACCTTATGTTTTCATGGATCTAATGAATAGTGTATTCAAGGGATATCTTGATAACTTTTTTTGTATTTATTGATGATATCTTTTTGTACTCTAAAATCTATGGGGATCATGAGGACCAATTGTAGATTGCTCTAGAGAATCTTAGAATAAAGGTGTTGTATGGGATATTTGGCAAGTGTGAATTCTATATTCAAACAGTTTCTTTTCTTGGACATATTTTTCTAAGGGTGGATTCTCAGTTGATCTTCTAAAGACAAAGGCAATCCAAGAATGGAATACACTAATGAACATAAATGAGGTACATAGTTTTATTCGTTTAGCATGTTAATATTAATGTTTCATTCAGAATTTTTCCAGATTGGATAATTTGTTTACCAATTTCACATATAAAGAGGTATGTTAATATAGAAAAAATAATGTAGATAATGTTTTTATGAATTGAAGAGAAGATTGTTCGGTGCTCTAATTTTGAATCTTCCATCATAAAATGATGGGTTTGTGATACAAAATGATACATCAAAGAGTTTATTGGATATTTCCCTTGGGACAAAAGATAAAGTTATTACATATGAATCAAGGTAGTTGAAAAATCATGAACAAAATTATCTACTCATGATCTTGAGTTAGAAGTTGTAATATTTGATCTAAAGATTTAGAGAAACTATCTTTATAGTGAACGATGTGAGATATATATGGATCACAAGAGTTTTAAATAAACATTTACATAGAAACAAATCAACATGAGGCAAAGTAAATGGCTATAGTTAATCAAAGATTATGATTTCTTAATACACTACCTAATAGAAAAATAAAATAAAGTGACAGATGCATTAACCAGGATGGATCATGGACTTCTGACCCAAATGAGGATTCAAAAAATCTTATATTCATATATTCATATATTCAGTAAAAATTGATATGGGAATTGTTATGTAATGGGAAACGTCACACCTTGTTAAAATTATTACTAAACTATCTTTATAAGTGAATATAAAAATATCTCAATCTGATGAGGAGAATTTTGAAATGAATATTAAATCCTTTAAGGATGGAAAATTGGAAGACTTCCTATATGAGGATAGGGTTCTAAAAAATGGAAATAGGTTATGTTTCCCATACAAAACTAAGATAAAAAGGTAACTATCATATGATTCTCATAGATCAAACTTCTCTATACACCCTAGTTGTACCAATATGTATATATATATATATGAAGAAAAACTTTTGGTGGGATAATATGAAGTGTAAAATTACTAACTTTGGGTCAACATGCCCAGATTTTCAACAAGTGAAGGTAGATAATCAACTTCCTAGAAGATTCATGAAACATCTAGATATTCCTATATGGAAGTGGGATGATGTTACTATATACTTTTTTATAGGACTATCAAGGAAACCTATAAAGAATAATTCAATATGATTTATTGTCAACTAACTCACAAAATTTTCACATTTCCTCTCTATAAGAAAATATTTTCCACTAGAGATCCTATAAATATTCTCTGTTAATGATTTTTTTAATAATTTATGGTTTAACTCTATATATTTTTTGTAATCAAGATCCCCATTTTACAAAAAAATTATAGAAGAGTATTCAGAAGGCTTTGGATACTGAGTTTCATACGAGTACTTATTATCACCCTTAAACTGAAAGACATTCTTAATGAACTATTCAAAAATTGGAAGACATGTAGAGATCATGATCACTTGACTATCAAGATATGTGGGATCTATATTTACCTTTGTTGTAATTTTCCTATAATAATAGTTTCTATTATAGTATTCAGATTACGCCTCTGAATCATTATATGGAAAGAGATGTCAACATACAACTTGTTGAAAGGAAACTTATAGGCCTAGAACATATTAAATAGACACCAATAAAGGTAAAGACTATTCAGTCTTATATTAAAGCATATCAGAGTAGACAAAAGAGTTATGCTGACAAACATAAAATAATTGGGAGTTTCAAATTGGAGATCATGTCATTCTAAAAGTATCTCCATATAAGGGTGTATTAAGGTTTGATAAGAAAATAAAATTGATCCCCTGGTACATTATACCATTTTAAATTCTGGAAATATTTGGATCTGTAATTTACTAATTAGAAATTACACCAAGTCTCTCTAATGTTCATGATGTGTTCCACATATCATTATTAAAGAAGTATATTCCAAAACCAATGCATGTACAAACCCATGAATAAATATAATCAGAACTTGATTTGTCTTACTGTGAAGATCCTATTTTGATTCTTGATATAAGAAAGAATGTTATGAGAAATTTGATGACTCGATTTGAAAAGGTTCTTTAGAGAAACCCAAAAATGATAGAAGCAATGTGGGACCTGAATATGATAGGAAGAAGAACTACCATCATTTTTTTAGAAGGAAATATTCATGAAAATTTTGTGGATAAATTTTATAAGGTAGGAAATAATATAACACCCCAATATTTTATGTTATGTATCTTCTAAAATAAATAGATTTTTCACATAACACCATACATAAACAAATAATAATATACTACAAAATAGTAACTTTGCCATTGGAATAATATTATAAGCATTAGGAATTGTAACTTTATAATTAATATAAGGATTTAAAATAAAATTTATTTTCATAAAATATATTCAAAAATTAATACTTTTTTTCTAAGGATTATAAGATAATTTTATGAGACCTTAATTAATTTTTCAATGTGATATAAAATCAGTTATAATTTTCAAATTTGTATTTTCCAAGTAAATGATGATTTTAATTAAAAATTAAATTTCTCATGTATGAAATATTATTTTCATAAATTTTATTATATTTTTAAATTTTATATCTTAAAAAAGGTTAAGGTGAATGTTTTGTATTTTTCGACTATAGTATAATTTTTTTTGAATAGTAAAATGCGGTAATTTATGGTATATATACATTATAAGTTAAATGCACTATTACTTGATACATTACTGATGTAAGAACCATAATAAATAAATATCCTTCTATATTTTCTATATTTAGTCATGTAATCATCACTATTTATAGTCTTGATCCAAAATAATAAACTAATGAATAAAATATTCAAAAACACCCCTCTCCTCCATTATAAATACCACCCTCAACACCCCTTCTCATCACACCTTCCAAGCCTTGAAGATTGTACATATTATATAAAATAATCTTCTAAAGACTCTTCCCCATGTAGATGAGGATATAGTTTCAACAAAATACCAAAACTAATTTCCCTAAGGAGGTTATTAAGGAGAAGAATTCAAATGGAAAAATCCTTTTTCACTTTATTTTCTTTTCACTTTCTTTTATTTTCTTACAATATCCTCATATACTTTGTCCAAACAATCTTGATAAATCCATTATTATATATAAAATTTAATGTTATTATTCCAATGTAAAATCCAACATCAATTCTCATCTCCTCTTCCTTTTATTCTAAAAATGAAAACATCATCCATAAGGTGCCGATTTATTGCCGTTATGGACGACGTGTTTTATTTTTTCAATTATTTCGTTATGTCTGGTCATAAAATCATATTTATGGTTAAAAAAGAATATAATAAATGTATTGTAGCTTATTTAATATTTTATAATCAGTAAATATACCAAATTTTAATTAATAAAACAAAACTAGTTTGTGATGATCAAAACAATGCCGAAATAATCTAAACGATTACCACTAACATTTTATCTAATTATTCACCCTATTACAAGATAAATGAAAGGAATATGTCACCATTTAATATATTTTTTGTAATTTAATAACATATAATTTAAATTTTTGGCAACTATTCCCATTTTACATGATTTTCCATACATGTATATAAGTAAACTAGTCATGAAAAACAAGGAAATGAATGCTCTAAAACAATATAATTGCATCTTATAACTCATTAAAAAGTCTATAAATGAACATAATAAAATTATAATAAATAAAATATATGTATAAAAGGCTATAAATTAATTAATTAATGGATTTAATCATATTATACAACACATTAATATCAAGTGAAAACACATTCAGATATAATGTTAGGGATTCTCCCTGAACCTCTATTTTTCATTCAGGTTATGTTATCTCTCTCTTTACCCCAATTTCATTATTAATTATTCTTATTTAATCCTCAAAATTATTGTGTTTAT
The DNA here is from genome assembly GCA_963277665.1 of Viscum album. Lineage (NCBI taxonomy): Eukaryota > Viridiplantae > Streptophyta > Magnoliopsida > Santalales > Viscaceae > Viscum > Viscum album. The sequence goes on along the minus strand of OY728138.1, from coordinate 715,764,719 downwards.
GTTCCATACATATGAACCTTTCTCAATTATTCATTCTTTTATGGAGAAATATGTGTTTTATAAGGTTCTCTTTTCAATTCTTCTCTATAAGCAAGCCCTATTTGATGGAACTTTCCATCAATTCTATTTTTAGTTTATTTTTTCTAAAAAATATTACGAATTTGATAAATTGATTTTTTAGGTAAAAATTAAACATTTATGAAAGATTTAAATTATTATATCAAGCACTATTTTTATTATTTTTTATTATAATTAAATATTCTTATCAAAACACTCTTCTTTAATTTAAATTATAAAATAATTTTTTTCAGTGTTGAAAATTCAACTATGCATTTTACTATGCATTTTATGACCAATATTATTTTCAATAAATAAGTATTTTAATAGATTACAAATTTTAATTTTCATATTTAAATAATTATTACGATAAAATAAATTTCATTTTTGAATTCAGAACATCGATATTATGTTATGATGAATTTATAAAATTTTATAAAACACTTTAGTTTTTAGTGAATAGAAAAAATACGGTTTTGAATTTTTGGTATGTTTAATGACATCATAATTATTTAACAATTAATATAAAATTATGGTTGACTTGTGTACATTATAATAGGATATTATGTGTCTCTAGTGTCCAATACCATGGGAAAATAAAATGGTCAAACCAATGGTTTTTCAAATACCACTGCTGAGGTGTCCTCGAAAATTAATAAAAAACACATTCACTTTTGAAATAAATATTGACCCATTAATTCCATTCCATTCATTCCAAATTAATATTTCTCATACCTCTGAAATTTTTTCTCACATAGGAGTCCTCACAAGTTTTATTCAATCCCCCAAGTTCCAACCTTCATGTTATGGAGTAACTCTATAAGGTAAAGGAATCTACCACCCTTCTCTTTTTCAAGCACTCCTTTTATGTTATTCATTTTTAATTTCAATTGGATTATGTTGGGATATGTCATTCCATATCCCCATTATAGTCCATATTATGTAAAAAATATTATATATCCTTTTTTATATCATCAACATATTTTATTAATTTTTAAGAGACACTATTAGGCTGCCGAATTTTCATAAGTGATTTCTCAACTTCTCTTTTCATTCAAGTTTCTTTCTTTTCTTTTTCTCTCCTAAAATACCAACATAAAAAAGTATTATAACTCAATTACCTTATATATACTTTAATTTTGTTATTATAAGTTTATAATTCATCATCATCTATCATCCCCCCTCATTTTATACAAATAATGAAAATATAGTATGAGGTGTGTTAATTTATCACATTTAAGGACGATGAGTTTTCAATTTCTATTATTGTATTCATGGCTGGTCATGAAACCATTTTTATGGATGAAAAATATAATATATATTAATATATATTAATTTTATTTAATCATAATATACACATGATGTGAAATAATTAACCAAACAAACTCGTTATGAGCGATACCACTCAAAATAATCCAAGTGATTATCCTAAAAGTTTTATCTAATGATTCATACTCTACCAAAATATCCAAATAAATTATATTATAATTATACCTTATATATGATAATTAATAACATATAACTTCAATTGTGGACTTTAATTCCCATTTTACATGAAATTCATACTCTTATAATCAAGTGAACTGGTCATCAAATCGAAGAAACGAGTCATCCAAAATGATGGAATTGAATCTTATAACTTATCAATAAGAACATCAATTAAATTAATAAAAAAATATTGAATAAAATTATTTAAATAATTTTATTAATTAATTAATTAATAGATTTAATCTGATTATCCTTTACATTATATACAAGTGCAGAATACATCCAGACATAGGGTAAGAGTTTCCTACCTGAACCTCCATTTCCTTTAGGTTTACTCTTTATCTCACTTGATCCTAATTAAATTATTAATTATTATTGTTTAATTTTCATAAATTCTATTTTATTATTATCTATAATTTTACCAATTATAATCCATCTTTATTTTTGTGGATATTTAATTTTATTATAAATATATTTTTCATTTCTTCCTGATAAACTAGCCTGATTCAAAGGAAATTCTAAAATTATTACATATTTTCAAGTGCACTATATAATATATTTTGAGCCACAATTATTTTTATAAAAACACTCATTTCATAATTTAAAAACTAAAAGATTTATTTTATCATTTTATGCAATTATTTTTTCTAACGAACTCTTATTTTCAAAGAGAAAGTGTATTTCTCTAAAAAAATTCTTAACAATTTTGTTAGAGTATTTTTTATATTTCAACACATTTACTGAATGTTATATCTTATTGAGGTTAATATATTATTTTTATTTTGTAACATGTTTTATTAAATGTATTTTTATTAGTTTGACTGTGGATGTTCTATCTTGATACCATTCACCATACTACTTAGAATGGTTAGTGTTTATGTGTATAGATTGGGGAAAGGTGTTTCATATGTTCAGGTTGATTATATTTAACCCCTTTTATATGAGGAATTAATTGGACTTATAAAGTGATGTTTGGGTCCCACTATATCCCCTTGATTCATCGTTAGGTCTCATGAGACAAAATAAAATTGGGTTTTTGTAGAGGCCGTACCCCTAGTATTCTCAAATGTCTTGGTTGAGGCCTTCAAAATATGTTTCAGATGTCTGGTATTATGAATTCCCACATTATGGTATTAGAAATTGATAAATCATGTTGTTATTCGACTAGTAGAATATAAATGGTTATATTTCATTCTCTCATAATCATTTATCTGGAATTATTTAATCATATTTCATTTCTTTAATATTATTTTCAAATATATTTTTTTAAAGGCATGTGTTTTTATCTATTCACTATGCCTAGTGTTTATGTTTATGATAATTTCTGATGTATTACTTACCCTTAATGAGCATCTGATATCACCCCTTTCAAATGTTTTATATTTCCCTATGATGTGAATATGAATAGTATGAATGACTTGAAAGGATAATCTATGAGATTATTTGTGATTCAAAATATGTTGATATGTTATATTTAGCTTTCAAGTATTAATTTAGATCTTATGTATATATATATTTTTCCAAAGCTACTGAACTATTATTTCTTTTGGGATATAACTTCATTTTTTATATTCCAATGTAATAAAATAAGGCACCAGATCTAGGAAACTGGGGTCAAGTATTTACATTAAATCCTTACCATTTATGTATTTAAATCTATATAATATATTAGAAGGTGAATTAAATATACGAGAAACAAAATTTAAAGATTTATGAAATAAATATTATGAATTTAGGATGCAATTAAATGAATAATTTTACACATTATTTTATTGGTTAAATGTTTTTGAGAAGGAAATTTGTGGACTTGGATAAAAAATTGATTAAATTCATCAATAAAATTTAGAGGAATATCAAAGAACAAGTCATCACTAGGTGAGAAGTTAAAATCATGAATAAAAAATAAAATATCTAAAAAGGAATTAGTTAAAAAGATTTCATGGAAATCATAAATTAGTGTTAAAGAAAATATTCTTGATAGAATATGTACCTCCAATATTATGGAAAATAATGATATAGTCATATGTATCACAAATGACCAAGAAGGTGTCGTACAATTTGGAAATGATGAAGGTTTAAAAAATATTGGATCGTGGAAATCAAAATTTGAGTGAAAATATATGATATATGATGTTGTATTGGTTTTTAAGTATCTCGTACATAACTTTCTTATTGTAATTCATGTTTATGACTCAGATAATGTAGGTAATTTCACCAACAATTATTATACTATCAATGGATAGGATAGTTCAATTGTGATAAAATAAAAGTGCACAAATAGTAATCTCTACCATGTTAGTGGGGAAGAAGATATGTACTTTATATCCATTGAGGAAAAAATAGATTATGGAATAAATGGATTTTTCACTTGAACCAATAATCTTTTGATGTTCTGGTGAATAATAATGGAGGTGTTGATATCCCCAAACTATCATGTGATCATACACACACCTATGATTTTTATCAAAAAAGAGAAAATTATTTGGAATACATAAAAGAAAAAATATAAAAAAAACATCAAGGATTTTAGAATTAGTGGATGTTGATGTGTGTGGACTGATGTCACCACAGTTCAGTGGTGGGAAGAGATGTTTTTTGTTATTTATTGAGATTATAGTAGGATGGAATAGTTTATGGTCATCACTCACAAGTCCAATCTAGTCAGTTTCATTACTCAGTATAAGATGAAGGATGAAAGGGTGATTAATCAGAAGACTCTAAAAAATTTAACCGATAATGGTATGGAGTATACTAACAAATAGGTGGAGTACTATCTTGAGAATCATGGGATAACGAAACATGTTTCATTAGTGATGTAACCTTAATATAATGTTCTGTTTGATATTAGAAACGTGGTCATAAATAACCTGTCAAAAATTATTCTTACTGAGAAATTTCTATCGGAGAAGTTTCAAAAGGAAGAAGTAATGGTGTTGTTATATATTTCCAATAGATATTTATTGTGTTTGTGATAGGATAAGACTCTTTACGAGATATGGTATCAAAATAAGACAACTTTAAACTATATTTATATTTTAGGTTGTCCGTGTTTCATTCTTAATATGTAAAACCAAAGAAATTTTGACTCTCATAGAGATTAATGGATTTTTATTGGTTTATTATTCAATATAAATGCATATAATTCTGTTCATAAATGGATTTGAAATATTTTTTGAAAAACAATATGTAAATAGAGTAAATCTAGTAGAATCTAAAATAAAATAGTGAACAGATTCTAGATGATATTGATGTGGAATTAAGAAGTTCAGGGAACACATAAGTGTTTAATTCTGATTATAAAGAGTTTACTAATGATGAAAATAATTATAATTGACCAGAAGAAATAAAAATTATGAAAATTAGAGCTAAAATTTATGATAAAAGTATCATTGATGACCAAAAATCACTAGTGAAAATGGGGAGAATGAATTATTTATAGAAAAATTCACTCTTATATTATGTAAAAAAAGGGTTTTTTGGATTCTCTTAAATATAAGAATTGGTTCCAAGAGATTCTTTGAGAGCATATCAAAATTTTCAAGAATCATACATGGGAAATTGTTCCAAGGAAAAAAGTTAAAAATTCCATCAGAACCAAGTGTGTGTTCTAAAATAAACTCAATGAAGATATAAAGGCGACTCAAACTGTAGAGACCCGAAGCTTAACGTACATGGACGTTACATTACTTTTGCGGAATACTTAGTACATAACAAAAACACACACACAAGGATCGTAATAGTTTAGTGTCTTTGGAAACTCGGAATAAAATCTTCTAATCGTGGTGAAAGATCTTCAACATCTCCCATAAAGATCTTCCTTTTTTTACCTAAAACCTTTCTTTATATCCTGGGGAGAAGAAAACATAAAATGGTGAGCTCAAATTCTCAGTAGGGGTAAACAAAAGAAATATCAATCACATCGTATTCATAAGAACATAACATTTTGGAAATCATAACCTGCAAAAGAGAGCATAATTTCATAACATGGGATAAATCATGGTAGTGAAATGTAATCACAATAATCATAACATAAAACATGAAACTTTGTGGCATTCACACATAATCATAGAGAATCATTTCTTGTTAGTCAAGACTCATTGCCAAGACTATCTTAGTGGACAAAGTCCCTTTCTGAATCGAGTAACCCTCGTTTCAGTCCTGTTTCACTGAACCGGTATAACCTACCATTCCAGCCATGTCTATCTCATGAGATATAAAATCTTTACCCAATGAATTGGAGGGAGATATAGGTCCCACCCATCTTATAATGAATCCTTTCTTATGTGTGCCACATAATCATAAATCATACATCATCACATAACCCATGTAATAAAAATGGGATTCTTAAACAACATGACATCATAAAACAATTCATATAAGATAAAGAAATTCATAAAAATATTTCCATCACAACATAATCAAATCCATGTAATAATAGGGATAAAAACAGAACCCTTTTATTATCTTAGATGGAAAATAATTTTGATAAAACACTTGAACTCCATTCTTGAGGAAAATATCCTTTCTTCTTCAAAAACATTTTTCCTTTCATAACATGTCATACGACTTTAAAATAAAAGAAGTTGATTAAAAATAAACTTGAAAACTTGTAAATGAAGCTTCTTGGAAATAATGTTTTAAAAATCCATTCATGTCGTATAAGTTAAAAAAAACATTCTTCGTACTTTTGTCGGAAAAGTCAAAAAGTACCTCGTATGAAAAACGACAAAAGATTCCTTTCATATCTTTTACTAAAAACTCACCAAAGGGTAAAATTGGATTTAAAAAATTGTAGGTGGATGGAAATAATATTACATATTGAGAAAACATGGATGTGGGTGATAAAATACACCCCAGTGAATACCAAGTATAAACAATCTCGGATAAAAATGAGATTGTGATATTTCCCTTACCTTAGGTCCGACTTGCTTTGTATGTGTCTGAACCTCCTGTATAATGATTTAAATAATGTCATTGACTTATTACAGAATCATATTCATTGTTATCATATCATATATGGTTCACTTATGACATTATATTACCCGTTCTTTTGTAAATTCCATGTTAAAGAAGCGTTTTGGGTAAAATCGTTTCATTTATCGTAGGTGTTTTGACTTGTTGTTCTTGACATTATTATTACTTATATCATGATTTACTTACTTACAGAATATAAAATATGATTTATATATCATATATATTTAGTATATATATATATATATAATAGATAGATAAATGAAATGAAAAACACCATTCATGGAGACGGTAGTCCGTACGTACGCATGAACGCTGTTTTAATTTCCTTATTGTCTTGAATGGAAGTAAGTAGATGAAATAAATATATATATATATATACATAAATACAGTAGCTTTATAATGTCATATATTTCATTATTATTTCTTATATATACTTTGTAATCATTCTTAAATGGTTAACATGGAGAATGAATCTCATCGCGTCGTGGAGACGGTAGTCCGTACGTACGCACGAGCGATGATATCATTTCCATAAATATTTAATTGAATTGGAGTGGATTATACAATATATCAGAATCAATATGATGTTGTAATAACTATTTATAGTTATTATTTACACCATTATACCCATCCATGTAAGGTGGTGGTGGAAAATAGATTACACCACGGCGTGGAGACGGTATTCCGTACGTACGCACGCGCGGTGATTTCTTTTTCCGTAGGATGGATAGATGGTGAAATAGGGTTGTTTCATACTTATAATAACATATCATTATATGAGTGATACTGATGTTATTACTTCATAATGAAACAACCTAAGAAGAAGAAGTGGAAGAATAAATAAAGATGAAAGAATTGGTAACGGTAATTACCTCTTCTTTGAAGTGCCTCTTTGAGACCTCCTCTTAGGGCACTAAAATTGGTCTTTGAGGAAGACCAGAACCTCTAGGATGTTGCTAGGGAAGTGGAGAGGAGAAAATTTCAGGGGTTGGACGAGCTTGAGTGCTCAAATTGGTGTGAGGAGGAGGGGGAGGAGGTACCCTTTTATAAGGGAGGAGAGGGGCACCTTAAGAATATCTCAAAATATTATTTTACATTAAAGTCAAAATCAGTTTATAATGGTTCCAAAGGGTATTATTTAGAAGCTAAAGTGGGGATGGGTCGAAAGCCTATCAACCAATAGGATTTAGACAAGTTTAGGGTATTATTTTATCCTTATCAATTAGATTTAACTCTAAGTTAAATAATTTAACTTTTACCGTGTCTTTTTGTTTTCTTTCACTATATGGTTAATACACTTACTATAACATGCCATAAGAACCCCAAATTTTTTATTATTAATATATATATCCTTATCTAAGTCATTTGGCCGAACCTTAGATTTTTAGGAATACAATAACAATTAATAATATAATATTTGATTTAAAAACTATTTTGTGTCAATTTTGACACTATTTGATATATGATTTTTGTGAAAGTCATAACAGAATTATATGTTCGAACCAAGTTGATTAAATCAACACTAATATATCATAGTAACCTAGAAAATTAGTGTAATTCATAAAAAGTCTCAAATTACATTTATTTTGGTGTTTATAACATCAATTATGTCAATATTTCATTAATAAGATAATTACTGCATCATCTTTGTGTCATAAATAAATTAAATTATATGATGTATAAAAATTACAAATAAAATACCATAATTTATGAAATCTTTTTATATTTCTAATTAATATTTACAATCGAATTTATCTTATGTATAACCCCATATTAAAAATGATTTACTTATTAAACTTTGATTTTAACTATTTTAACCCTTCTTTAAATAAATTAATAATAAATGTCCTAATCTAACCCAAGTGGGCCTAAATGGTCATATTTTATTCCTAAGTTTGTTTTTGGTCGAATTACACTTGTCCAATAGAATTAGGACATGTGTTAGGGTAATATTAATATCATATTTACCCTTAGTTACCCTATTTATTATTAACCGCGGTAAAAAAAGTAAAAAGTTACTATTCACCAAAAAATTATTTTTATCTCATTGAACCACATTTTACTTACTGATATCAACCGTGTTTGTCGGATTTTCGAAATTCCATTCACAGAAGCGGTAAAATTAAGTTTTATGCAGAATTCAGTTTTTAACCTACCACTTAGTGGTTTCACTATTCATCAAAAATTGAAAGTTTTCAGAAAAATACCAAAATTTCACCCTAGGCTAATTTCGGTATTCTGGGTCCAAAAATGAAGTCCATTTTGAAAAATAAAATTTATAAAATTTCAAAAAGTGGTTATTACTATTCATAACGGCTAGTTTTAATAGCATATTGTTGTTTAGTGAAACTCGGTATTGCGTACGACGCAAGCTATCGAGAAAGGGTGTGATTGCGTGTAATGCAAGGCAAGTCAAGGATGCGTGTTGTGCAAGCTCCTTTTGGTGAAGCGTACAACACAAGACATTAGTGAAATTAAAAAAGGATATTTTTCATAAAATCTTGGGCTGTTACATTCTACCCCCCTTAAAATGAATTTCGCCCTCGAAATTCGTTGGTGTTATAAATGGTTTACTATTTGAAAGTTTCTTTAATAGAAACCCACATCGTAAAAAGGAATATCAAAACCAATCTTTAAAAACAAAAGTATGAAACGTAACGGTTACCCAAATAAACTAACCACTGGGTTTCCACATAGGTGAAAATATGGATATGGAAGAGAAATCTAACCATCATGTTCTGATGGAGAGTGGTAGAGAACATGGCTATGGAAAATCCAGTAATCACAAAGCCATAAATTTGTGACGATCTAAGGTACCATCTGATTCATCAGATATAAGATCACTAGGACAACATTTTTGGTTTTCAAGATCGTTTCCCTAAAGTTAAAGAATTTGAATTAGAATAAATACTTACTTTATGTTGGTACAACCTCACTGTTGTTCGTGCCTTTAACAATTTCCACTTAATCTCTTAAATAAATGAAGTTGAATTTGTTATTCGTGAAGTGTTAGCAGATCATGTGATAGAATGACTAGTCATTCCATCTGTCTTAAAAGGTTAGCAGAAATTATATACATAAGTCTATCTATAGTGAGATTAATCATATATGGTTCCTAAAATGGACTTATACTTTATATATCATACTGCTTAATATAATAAAACTAGTTTCTACTAAACAGGGACTTCCTGTAGGCCAGTGGTAGGCGATAAAGGCCAGTCGCACTTCGGTTGTGGGTTCGATTCCCACAGCCTTGTCTGAAGCGATGGGCTGTCGCCCGTCCTGCAGGTTGTCCTTTTTCTAAAACTATATTACTATAACATCCCATCAATAATATCGAATAAAAAAAAACTTCTATCCTTAAACAATACTCACTTATGTCCAACATAATCCATTTCAATCTTTAGGCTTATCCATAATACTGCAGTCCACTCTCATAACATAGTGAAAACGATTACCAGAGATTTAATACCATCGTTGATCCCCATATATCATAAGATATGTTTTGTTGGTCACATTACAAACATTCAAAGTCCTTAATCATGTATTCTCTTGAATACCTTAGTGAAAACATGAATGCAGTTTAAAGTTAACACTTTCCACATACCAAAATCCTCAAAATTCTATATACTCAAACCATGATATCACTTAGTCCTTATATCAATCATGAGCTCATGAATACTATTAAACATTTCATTTTCTCGCATATCATCTTATTTCCAAAAAATATCTCAATCACTTTGAATACCACATCAATAAATATTGCAATACTCAATGATACAACATTATTTTGGAATCCCATTACATAAACACTGAATCATTCCACCACATCATTGTCATATTCAACATCGCCAATAGTGATCGCATGTGACTTCCCTTTGTCCTTTGCCTTCAGTGGTTGCTCATGTTGATCATCACTAACCCTTGGATTAGGGCATTTATTAGCATAATGCCCCATTTCCTAGCACTTGAAGCATTGAAGTGTTGGTGGTGCGTTCTCTGCAGTGTTTGCTTTATTCACATCATTAGAAACCCTTTTTCCATTACTTCGACACTCAGCTGCTCGATGACCTTCTTTTCCACACTTAAAACATTTTCTAGTCCCTTTAAGACAATCTCCACCATGCTTCTTTCCACACTTTGTGCATAAGGAAACATTCATCTTCTTTTCACCATTATTCTGAGATTTCTCCTTGAACTCCATCATTCTTTTCTTGTCAAAACCATGAGATGGATATGTAACACCAACTTTCATTTCTACCTTGATAGCACAACGAACAATTTCTTCATAGCTACTGAAGTCTCTTATAGCTAATTCCCTTCGAAGACTTGGTTTTAAGCCACTGAAAAATCGATCAACTTTACTTTCAGGTTGGATGATAATGCCAGATGCATACCTTGCAAGTCTTGTAAAATTCTCTTCGTATATACCAACAGATTCATCATCCTTTTGCTTTAGTTCAAGAAACTCCTTCTCCATCTTTGTTCGAAGAATACGAGGGAATTACTTACTGAAAAACAAGTTCTTGAACTCATCCCATTCCATGGACTCAATTTCATCTCTTTGCCTTGTATTTTTGATAAGATTCCACCATTGATCAGCTTCACCTTCCAAACGATATACTGCTATGATGACTTTATCATGTTCAGAACATTGAAGAACTGAAAATATCTTTTCAGTGGTACTGATCCATTGTTCAGCAACAAGTGGATCAGAAGACCCACTGAAAGAAGGTGGACGTTTCCTCATGAAGGACTCAATAGAATATTGTTCCCTTCTCTGCTCATTTGGAAGTCCAGAACGATTCCTAGCTTGTGTAAGTATAGCAATAAGATTTTGCACTCCATCTCCCATAACATTTGTTTGTTCAGGAGGACAATCATTGCATTGTCCATTGCATTGATCAACATGGTTCCTTCGGGTTCCATCCATCGTCTAAAACCCAAAAAGAATAGTGTGAGAGGCAAAAATCATGCTAGGGAAAACAACATAATAAAGGGGGAGTACCTTAAATATCTAACATCTTAGGTTTAATTCTATGATCGTTAGCGTAGTTCTAGTACTATAACCTATACGTATACTTAACCTTAGGGACATCCCTATACATACCGTAGAAATATCTCTAGGGATCTCACTAACGTTTTCGCATCCTAGTTTCCAAAGGCTGACTAAACCTTTCCTTTGATACCAACTGTAGAGACCCGAATCTTAACGTACATGGACGTTACATTACTTTTTCGGAATACTTAGTACATAACAAAAACACACACACAAGGATCGTAATAGTTTAGTGTCTTTGGAAACTCGGAATAAAATCTTCTAATCGTGGTGAAAGATCTTCAACATCTCCCATAAAGATCTTCCTTTTTTTACCTAAAACCTTTCTTTATATCCTGGGGAGAAGAAAACATAAAAGGGTGAGCTCAAATGCTCAGTAGGGGTAAACAAAAGAAATATCAATCACATCATATTCATAAGAACATAACATTTTGGAAATCATAACCTGCAAAAGAGAGCATAATTTCATAACATGGGATAAATCATGGTAGTGAAATGTAATCACAATAATCATAACTTAAAACATGAAACTTTGTGGCATTCACACATAATCATAGAGAATTATTTCTTGTTAGTCAAGACTCATTGCCAAGACTATCTTAGTGGACAAAGTCCCTTTCTGAATCGAGTAACCCTCGTTTCAGTCCTGTTTCACTGAACCGGTATAACCTACCATTCCAGCCATGTATATCTCATGAGATATAAAATCTTTACCCAATGCATTGGAGGGAGATATAGGTCTCACCCATCTTATAATGAATCCTTTCTTATGTGTGCCACATAATCATAAATCATACATCATCGCATAACCAATGTAATAAAAATGGGATTCTTAAACAACATGACATCATAAAACAATTCATATAAGATAAAGAAATTCATAAAAATATTTCCATCACAACATAATCAAATCCATGTAATAATAGGGATAAAAACAGAACCCTTTTATTATCTTAGATGGAAAATAATTTTGATAAAACACTTGAACTCCATTCTTGAGGAAAATATCCTTTCTTCTTCAAAAACATTTTTCCTTTCATAACATGTCATACGACTTTAAAATAAAAGAAGTTGATTAAAAATAAACTTGAAAACTTGTAAATGAAGCTTCTTGGAAATAATGTTTTAAAAATCCATTCATGTCGTATAAGTTAAAAAAAACATTCTTCGTACTTTTGTCGGAAAAGTCAAAAAGTACCTCGTATGAAAAACGACAAAAGATTCCTTTCATATCTTTTACTAAAAACTCACCAAAGGGTAAAATTGGATTTAAACAATTGTAGGTGGATGGAAATAATATTACATATTGAGAAAACATGGATGTGGATAATAAAATACACCCCAGTGAATACCAAGTATAAACAATCTCGGATAAAAATGAGATTGTGATATTTCCCTTACCTTAGGTCCGACTTGCTTTGTATGTGTCCGAACCTCCTGTATAATGATTTAAATAATGTCATTGACTTATTACAGAATCATATTCATTTTTATGATATCATATATGGTTCACTTATGACATTATATTACCCATTCTTTTGTAAATTCCATGTTAAAGAAGCGTTTTGGGTAAAATCGTTTCATTTATCGAAGGTGTTTTGACTTGTTGTTCTTGAAATTATTATTACTTATATCATGATTTACTTACTTCCAGAATATAAAATATGATTTATATATCATATATATTCAGTATATATATATATATATATAATATATAGATAAATGAAATGAAAAACACCATTCATGGAGACGGTAGTCCGTACGTACGCATGAACGCTGTTTTCCTTTCCTTATTGTCTTGAATGGAAGTAAGTAGATGACATACATATATATATATATATATACATAAATACAGTAGCTTTATAATGTCATATATTTCATTATTATTTCTTATATATACTTTGTAATCATTCTTAAATGGTTAACATGCAGAATGAATCTCATCGCGTCGTGGAGACGGTAGTCCGTACGTACGCACGAGCGATGATATCATTTCCATAAATATTGAATTGAATTGGAGTGGATTATACAATATTTCAGAATCAATATGTTGTTGTAATAACTATTTATAGTTATTCTTTACACCATTATACCCATCCATGTAAGGTGGTGGTGGAAAATAGATTACACCACGGCGTGGAGACGGTATTCCGTACGTACGCACGCGCGGTGATTTCTTTTTCCGTAGGATGGATAGATGGTGAAATAGGGTTGTTTCATACTTATAATAACATATCATTATATGAGTGATACTGATGTTATTACTTCATAATGAAACAACATAAGAAGAAGAAGTGGAAGAAGAAATAAAGATGAAAGAATTGGTAACGGTAATTACCTCTTCTTTGAAGCGCCTCTTTGAGACCTCCTCTTAGGGCACTAAAATTGGTCTTTTAGGAAGACCATAACCTCTAGGATGTTGCTAGGGAAGTGGAGAGGAGAAAATTTCAGGGGTTGGACGAGCTTGAGTGCTCAAATTGGTGTGAGGAGGAGGGGGAGGAGGTACCCTTTTATAAGGGAGGAGAGGGGCACCTTAGGAATATCTCAAAATATTATTTTACATTAAAGTCAAAATCAGTTTATAATGGTTCCAAAGGGTCTTATTTAGAAGCTAAAGTGGGGATGGGTCGAAATCCTATCAACCAATAGGATTTAGACAAGTTTAGGGTATTATTTTATCCTTATCAATTAGATTTAACTCTAAGTTAAATAATTTAACTTTTACCGTGTCTTTTTGTTTTCTTTCACTATATGGTTAATACACTTACTATAACATGCCATACGAACCCCAAATTGTTTATTATTAATATATATATCCTTATCTAAGTAATTTGGCCGAACCTTAGATTTTTAGGAATAAAATAACAATTAATAATATAATATTTGATTTAAAAACTATTTTGTGTCAATTTTGACACTATTTGATATATGATTTTTGTGAAAGTCATAACAAAATTATATGTTCGAACAAAGTTGATTAAATCAACACTAATATATCATAGTAAGCTAGAAAATTAGTGGAATTCATAAAAAGTTTCAAATTACATTTATTTTGGTGTTTATAACATCAATTATGTCAATATTTCATTAATAAGATAATTACTGCATCATCTTTGTGTCATAAATAAATTAAATTATATGATGTATAAAAATTACAAATAAAATACCATCATTTATGAAATCTTTTTATCTTTCTAATTAATATTTAAAATCGAATTTATCTTATTTATAACCCCATATTAAAAATGATTTACTTATTAAACTTTGATTTTAACTATTTTAACCCTTCTTTAAATAAATTAATAATAAATGTCCTAATCTAACCCAAGTGGGCCTAAATGGTCATATTTTATTCCTAAGTTTGTTTTTGGTCGAATTACACTTGTCCAATAGAATTAGGACATGTGTTAGGGTAATATTAATATCATATTTACCCTTAGTTACCCTATTTATTATTAACCGCGGTAAAAAAAGTAAAAAGTTACTATTCACCAAAAAATTATTTTTATCTCATTGAACCACATTTTACTTACTGATATCAACCGTGTTTGTCGGATTTTCGAAATTCCATTCACAGAAGCGGTAAAATTAAGTTTTATGCAGAATTCAGTTTTTAACCTACCACTTAGTGGTATCACTATTCATCAAAAATTGAAAGTTTTCAGAAAAATACCAAAATTTCACCCTAGGCTAATTTCGGTATTCTGAGTCCAAAAATGAAGTCCATTTTGAAAAATAAAATTTATAAAATTTCAAAAAGTGGTTATTACTATTCATAACGGCTAGTTTTAATAGCATATTGTTGTTTAGTGAAACTCGGTATTGCGTACGACGCAAGCTATCGAGAAAGGTTGTGATTGCGTGTAATGCAAGGCAAGTCAAGGATGCGTGTTGTGCAAGCTCCTTTTGGTGAAGCGTACAACACAAGACATTAGTGAAATTAAAAAAGGATATTTTTCATAAAATCTTGGGCTGTTACACAAACCCAATCATGGATGGCTTGAAAAGGATATTAAAAAATTAAAGGAATTGATATTAATGAGATATTTTCCTCCATAGACTATTTATAAACTATTCATATATCCTTTTCAATGTTAGTGCAGAGAAATTTTAAGGTGTATCAAATAGAAGAAAAATAAACATTATTCAATAGAGTCCTTAAGTAGGATGTGTTCAATGAACAACTATATGGGTATTTTTAAATTAAGATATGGTCAAGGTGTTATATTTAAATAATGATTTGTACTGAATAAATCAATAACCAAAGGCCACATATGATAGGCTTGGTCAATACCTGATAAATTCTTGACTCTAGTGGGGAATAGTTGATTGTAATATTTATATCAAACAAGGATAATTGTCAATGGATTTTGGTGATATTATATATCAATAACATAATTTGTGGATGATCAAATAATGATAAATGAATGTTTTTTATAGAAAATATTGGGTGTGAGTTTTAAACGTCCATGATTGGTGGGTTAACATTTTTACTTGGATTATAAGTAACTCAAGGAAGGGATTGTAAATATATTTCCCAATAAAATCATGATAAATAAATTTTCATGAGATTTGGTATTGAATATTATAACTCAATGAGAACTTCATTGGATACATGGATGAAATTTTCAAGAAATGGTGGTGTCTATAAGGTCAATGTCATGGAGTAAAAGTATATTATTATGATCCTCTAATACTTAATAGTAAGATGACTTAACATTAGGTTTTTCAAATTTTAAGATATATGTTACCAAAATAATCCCAAAAAAATATGCCTGATAGTAGTGAAAATAGAAAATTTTATATCAATAATACAATATAATTTAGATTTTTATATAATCCAACATTGTTATAGGAATTATTAGGCAATAAAAATGAGAATCGAACTAATTCAACTGACGATAGAAATTCAACCTTATGCAGTTAATTCTATCTTAGAGGATTACACATTTCTTATATTAAAAAGAATAAAATATTTTATTTCAATAATTATTTTTTATTTTGAATACATTATGGACACTCAATCTGGAACACAAAAATTACAGATGAAGATGTAACTTGAATATATGGTATTTCAAGTGAAGTCTCTTATAAAAATCAATTATGACAATTCATGTGTAATAAATATTAGTAAAAACCTATTCATCACTCAAGAATAAAGAACATTGAAATCAAGTATCCATTAATCTAAGAGAATGTTGAGAATGGGTTAGTTTAATTGGATTTTGTTCCTACTAGACATCAATTCACATATATCATAACAAATCACTTACTCAAGGAATAATTTGAGAGGCATTGGATAGTTTTTGGAGTCTAGCAGACACCCCACACTTAGATAGTGTGTATTTGGATCCCTCTCTTTCTAAGGTATGGTATCTATTTCCCTATGTTTTAAATATTGGTTTCATATTTCTTCCTACAAATGAGTGACCTTTGGTTTTGTTAACAAAGGGTGATTAAAATTGTTCATAAAAGGGGAATAAATTTCTCAAATCCAATGGGGAAAAACCAAAGTAAATAAAGAGAGAGATATCTTATATGATAAATTAGGGTGAGAAAAGACATTTTTGTAGTGGATAAACATGATGATGTTGAATCTAATATAGTATAGGCTAACTATAATGAATGTAAATCATGATTCAATCACATTAAATGGATCATGTGAGTAAAATAAAGTGATTCATTGATAATATTTTCATATTACTCATATTTCTCACACTAATATTATCTCATGTTGGCTTAGATTAGGTGTTAGGTGAGTCTTTGATCACCATATGGTGTTGTAGAGGATTTATTTTTGTTGGCTTGTAATGTGAATAAGTTTTTCCAATAGTGAAACTAAGGGTTTTTTATGTTTTTTCAACCAACACAAAGTAGGAGATTGATGGCATAAATCCATCAAGGTAGAATTTCATAGTTTTTTGGGGTTTTTTGATGAAAAATAGTGCTCAAAAAGTTCAATGACCATAAAGAACATTAATATTTCTTGAAAGAGTGTTTCTTGATGCATTTTAGAGTGATCATGTATTTTCACAAAAAAAATTGAAAAAGTAATTTTGAACAACACCATGTAGAGGCTCGTGCATGTGTCAAGTTTCAGGAAGCTAGTGACATGGATGTTCCAAATTTTTTAGGAAAGGAATAATTATCACATAGTGCTGACAAAATCACAAGCAATTGGAGTTTAATTAATTTATCACATGAGTGGAATTTTTCACAATTACAGAGAACATAGGCAATTCATTTTCAAAGCATAAAGTATTACATAATATATTAGACACATATATAAATAGGAATATACTACATTATTAATAGAGATTGGATGTTAAAAGTAAGTTCTTAGTAATCATTGTGGAATACTTATGTGAACATATTTCTTGAACGACTACATCTTTTTTTACAATTTATTTGAGCACAAAAAATGAAATTATATTACATGAACCATTATTGTGTGAATGTGATTTTTCAAACAACATTTTCCTACATGGGCATTATGAAAACCATTAGAAGAATCAATGTAGTGAAGTGGTATTCATAATTTAGATGAAATAAGAGATTCGTGATACACAAATCGTTGTGTAATAAAAGGTAATTCAACTCATTATAATTATCTAATAAAGGAATATTGTTAAAACTTCATTAGCAAGAGATGTGAGTTTTCAAAAAGTGGTTGGTAGTAAAATTGGAGGGATAGTGAGTCATCTCTAAACTTTTAAAAAATTATTGAGGCTGATTGAGAGAGTAGTTATTTCCCCATACATGATAGTCATTAAACAATAAGGGACAATGATTATGCTCTAAATAGTGTACACAAACTGTCACTTTGTGATTCTTTGGGCCTAATAATTTGGGTACATTGGCACAACGTCATTGTTTGCATCTTAAAAGTTCTTGATGTGGGTTAACCAATTAAAATTTATTATATCCTTATTTACTATATTTATCAATTCATATATACTGAGAGGGTGATATTTTTCCCTATTAATAGTGTAACAAGATAATTCGTGGAGGAAATTTAAGGAAATTGTCATAAAATGATCCCCCCATAAGATACTTAACTTTATTGGAGGAAATATTAGAACAATCCTAAATTGTTATTCATGTTATTAAATTCACATATAATATATAATAATATCATATATAAATACTATAAGAAAAATTATTGAATCTCTAAAGACTATATTCATTAAATCCATGAATATAGTTTAGTTATTTATAAGGCCAAAAGGAATATGAATTCATAGTGACCATATCTTTTATAGAACCGCATGAGCCTTAGCCAGGTGGGTGAGGACTCTCCAAGTGCATCCACAAGACCCATGTTCAATTCCAGGTAGAGGCATAATTTCAAATTTCTATGTAAGGTACTGTAGAAGATAATGTTCGGTTCTATTTTAGCAGAAACTATTCACCTTCGGGCCACTGATTTGGTCTTAGAGTCCTTAAGTCCTTCAGGCCACTGAGGACTTCGGGTCAGAAAGGATTTCATCCCACCTTAAGGAATTTAGTCCACCTCAAGGCCTTCAGGTCACCTGATGTGTAGATGAAAAATAGATAGATTCTATATGGAATAAGCTTCAGAAGAAGATTTAAAGCATGGCACATTCACCAGATCATAGCTAATGGATTTAGAATAATGAGATGGTATGTCATTTTTCATTGGTACCATGCCTATGCACCTATTCACAGAACATCTAAACAAATAGTCATGAAAATTTGGAGATTTGATCATGATGTAGACACTAGGGAGGAGTAGTTTTAAGTATTAATAGTTTGTAATGAATTCCTTTAAGGCCTTTAGATCTTGTAATGACATGGATCCTACGGTACATATAAGGGTTACCCTTCAACCCTTAAAGGGGGGATTATCAAAAATGAATAAAAAAATGAAGGTCTTCTGGCCATTCTCTCCATATATTGTATAAAATGATTTCTTATATATATTTTCACTTTTAACCCTTGTTTTACTATATTTAAACCAAATACCCACCTTTGAAAACATATTTAACTCTGTAAAGTAGAACAAAAAAGTCATCAATACAAGGTAATTGATACTTCTTATTGATCATGATCTTATTAAAGTAATTATAATCAATGAAAAGATGAATTAATCTAAATTTTTCATAAGTTATATGACTAATGTACTCCATAGTGAAGTAATTGTGTGTATAAAACACTTATCTAAATACTATTTTTTATTGTCTAGTCCATCCAATTCAATAGGATCCATTATATATGGAATATTCAATATAATAATAAAATAATATAAGGGTTAAATTGAAAACTTATCCTTTCAAAATTAGGGATTAAAAAGAAACTCCTTAGGAAATACATCATCATATTCCAGGATAATTAGAATATCTCCAATATTGAGCATCTCTCTAAAAAATTGAGACAAATATCACACATTTTTGGGAATTATTATCTATAATAATGAATTAGTTCCCATAGGATGACCATAATCATCCTTTCATTGATATATAATCATGGAATATTTTAGGATTCTAAATAATATTTTTCTATCTTGGAAATGTATATGATCTCTATGTAGTTTGAGCCAATCAATTCCTATTATCACATCCAAATTTACTAAAGGAAGGTTAATTATATTTAGAGAAATTATAATCCCATAAATTTCAATCAAATAAGAATTATATATTTTTAATGAAATCATCACACCATTAGTTTTTTTCATAATAAAATAAAATTTAAACTTTAGGGTGGTGAATTAATGATATAAAACAATTTTTATGATATGAATCAGTGTGTGAATAAAGAATAAAATAATAAATTGTCAATTATTTTATGGATAATAAGTATAGATTTCACCACTTCATTTTAATAATCAACTTTTTTGGTTATGATTATACATGATTTACCTTACTCCTTTTAGTTCGGAGTTTGTTTATATTGTTTATACTTATTACACCATGGATTAGTGAATTTTCGTGGATATTTACCAAACTACATACAATTGATTAAGTGTCCAAAGGATCATGAAGTCACCCTGAGATGGGGGTGAATTAAGTATAACCTAATTTATTGAATTATTTTCACCTATTAATTCAATCCTTTTTCATGTGTTAAGATGAGTGGATCATTCATGTAATGTTGAAATTAAATGTATCACATCACCCAATATTTTTACATGGTTCTTTAATAAGACCAACATCCTTGCCATGTTGTTTAGACCCCCCATCATGAATTACCCACTATAATATTTTTATCAATTACAATAGTTTAGGCAGCAACTAGTTATACACCCTAGTAATTGATCCTCTTGTAGATTCTGGTTATACCCATAGCAATGTAACTCTTCTGCCTTTGTTGATTAGAAACCCCAACTACTCGACTGGTCAGACCCCCCCCCCCCCCAGTCTCTAAAGCCTCTTTAGAAACTGGTTAGATCAAACTATCTCATGTACAATTCAGGTACCTTTTTACTAATGTTGTTCTTGCTTAAATAATTCTGATAACTGAATATAATTATTTTTCTTAGTACAACACTACTTGTGAAAGAATTATTTCTTTGATGAAGTCACGAACTCACTTAACCCTAAAAACTAAGATACAGAGATGTTCTATTAAACTGATAGAATAACTACCCCAACATTAGTCTCAAAATACTCCACTCTAATTAAGCAATATAAATTACATGTTCACTACTTCAATCTTTATGCATGTAAATAATACACACCATGGAATTCTTACTTTTTGAAAAACACGCATGCATAAGAAACTCAAATTTCATGCATGCTTATAAACATGTACATGCATGCTTCTACACATACTTCTTTTCTCACTCACATTCACACACATAATTTATCTCCTTGTGCACTCACATTGTACACACTGAATAAAATCACAATATTTTCACACTCCCTTTCCACCATGTTTTTTTCTCAATTTTTTTACATACAAACATGCATAGACATGTATAACCAAACATGTACTATTCACAGTGCACCACGAAAATGAATTGTACCTTCTCAATTAGAGATATTTGGTATGTTGGATTCTCCTTAAAATTCACTGTACTTCAACCTTTTCTAATTAAAACCTTAATATATATATATATATATATATATTTGTGCTTGGTATTTGGAAGGACTTAATCTCACACACACTATATCTTAAACCTTCATATACACAAACCCGTTGAATGTGATTTTTTTTGTTTAGAAAACACGGTGTAAAAATGCATTAATACATGGTTCCTAAAACTCATTCATGTAAATAGTGAGATTAATACCATTAAATATGTGTGGGTTCTTGATGTTACACTCCAACCATGTTAAATTCATATAAAGACATCATGTTTCTCAAATGGATTTTCAGATTCATGTTCTTCGCGAATCTCTACAAGTGTGAAAATCACATATTGTATAAACTTATGGATTCTAGCCTTATTTTCACAAACATAATTAGTACAGAAACATACACAAACTATAGAGTTCATGGTGTCTCTCTCTTTCACTAAAAAATAATACCTCTCAAACTCAACCATAAAACAAATGAACCCTCCCTCGGGTATTTATAGGCATTCAGCACTATCATGTACCTCCTCGTTTTTGTAACTCAAAGAATCAAAATATCGATAATATACCATTTTATTATCATTGAAAATATGATATTTGATCTTCTATTTAGGATGAAAATAGAGTTTAATTACATTTCAATCATCCTCATACTTTCAAAATGATGAAACAATCAAGGGATGTATTGAATAGAGCTATTTCCAGAGTTTCCATGGAGATACTGATGAGAAGAAGATTCTAAAACTAGATCCTTTGGTGGATTTATGGAGAATAAAAGGCATTGATAGAATCAAACAACTCAGATGAATGATCAGATATATCACATGGTCTAAAGATCAGCTAATAAATTATATGGTCACAAAAATTCAATCAAGAGACCGGATGGTTCTGGATCATTCGGTGCAATCCCACATAAAAACCACCTCAATATCTCATCTCCATTATAATAAAAACACAAAATCACTTGGAATGAAAAGGTTACTGAGATCACCTATCACCACTTGGAACTGCCCCATGCCAAGCCTACTGTTTGTTGTCATGCTACCCCTCACATTGATGCTCCTTCCAACCTATGCCTCACTTAGACACACACCTTGCACTAGTTGTTATGAGATATATCCAACTCATGTTTTCCATCTTAGGGTTGAGCTCATCTTCCCATAGTGGGGATTCTCCCCTAGTCTATCTTGAAAGGGTAGTTATTCTTTAATCTACAACACATTAAAAAATTAACCAATATCCACATAAAGTGAAAATCCAAAAAAATCCAACTTGAATAAAAAATATAAATTGCCCCCATGCATGGAGTATTCTACAAATATAAAATCCTCCTAATGCATGGACTCTTTTTATTTTTACTTTATTAATGGTTGTAAAAAAAATTCAACAAAAATGATCAATGACACAAGTTCATTTGAAAAACAAACCATCACTACAGTAATCATATTTAGGATTCATTGACTTTTTATCTTCTTAATTAATTGAAAAAAATAAACATCAAAAAATCAATTGGTCTCTTTAATCTCCCCAATTGAATTTGATTTCAATTCTTACTTCATCATAAAATTCAATCACATCTTATCCCCCTTATTGGTAATAAATCATAAGATAAAATTATTGGAAGGAATTATCATTTCCAAAATTCAATTTCTATGAACATTCTCTTATCTTTTGAAAATTATAATTGAGTTTATCTATAGAATGATGGAATCACCACTAGCTGATCAAAGAGATAAAATTAATCATCTATAAATATATGTGAGTAATTATATATATATAAAACAATAGTGATCAAATTTAACATTAATTTTGTTAATATATTTCTAGCATGTGATACCAAACACTGAAACTCCTTTTTAGGAATTTCCCAAAATATTTTCAACTAATCCCTTGCATTTATCTCAACAAACAAATTAAATTCATTCAAGTTCAATGATTTATTCCCCATTTTTCAACAAATAATAAATCTATTACTTATAGAATTGATAAAATTTTATTATTTAAATAGGATATGTAATTATTCATACCTCAATGGTGAAAATATGAAAATTTCCTAACATTTTTTAAAATTATTAGATTCATACCACTCTAGAACATATGATATTCATATGATTCCAATTGAGATAGAAAAATTTAATAAAAAAAATTTGTCCTCCCCCTCAAGATATACACACATTACAAATTCATTGTGATTTACTTTCTTTGAGAATAAATTCCAAATGTATTATGAGATTATTTAAGATGTTGCAAATTAACAACATGATGCTAATAGTCTTTCATGATTGACATGTTTTGTTATATAAAATCTTCACAACTTTTATAAATTCTAGTCTCCTATAGAATATATGATTTGCCTTCAATTCCTATAAGAAAAAAAACCCAATATATATGGGAATAATGTGGTTATTCAATTCTCCTCATTTAGATAAATAGGGCTGAGAGTTTCTTCTTAACCTAATAATCTTCACAAATGAAAATATATTATTAGCATATAATAACAATGAAATTTCAGATTTCTTAGCTTGTACTAACTTTTTTGTCTCTTCCAACTATTCTAGCCATATGATCAAACATTCTTTAGGAACATGCTCAGTCTTCACTTTGTTTGTAGACTTCTTTTTCTCAGCACTATAATTTATAAAGGCTTTCCCATTATTTTTCATGAATTCTTATTGATTATATTTTCATGTGAAACAAATTCTACCAGAATTTACAGACATGTTTCACCAATCACACCCAACATTATAATTCAAAAAGTTTCCTCTTTTAGGATTCTTTTTCTGTTCTTTATCAGATATGTCTTTCCTAAAATCAATCTTGTTATTTCTCTTCTAGACTGATTCTTTATTTGATTCCATCTTGCTTCCATTAGTATAAATGTTCATTTCCAATTGAAAATGTTCCATGATGTGACCTTTCATACCACAATAGAAACATATTTTATTTGGTGAGACATTGTTCACATAATTATTCATAAACTTCAAGGGAGCTGTGTTTTTAACAACCTTTTACTTTTGTTCCCAACCTAAGGTTGGCCTATTATCTTCATCTATTGCCTACTTAACTTTCTATCGTGGTCTTCTATTCACATGAATAGATGATTTTTCCATGATTTTTATATAATAGAACTCATCATAATAGTGACCAATTCTATTTAAATAATCACAAAAACATTAAAAGTAATCATATTTTTTCTTGATAAACTGATTCTATTTATATGATTTGTAAATATATTGTGCAGGTTTCAATTTCTCTTCAACTTCTCTCCACTTAAATTTTAGAATTCTATAATTTTAATACAGTGAAATATTATGAAAAAATTAATTTCTTAATGCCCAAACTTCCAATATCACCAATAGTATCCCTCAAATATTTATTTCTTCTTATATAACACATTCTAACTGTCTTTGACATTTTATAACTTTTGGGTAGCACATTTCTTCTTCTATGATTTCTTTGAGAAATTAAAATTTTAATTTACCCAATTTTTTATAGATTTTTAATTTGAATCTAAACTAGTGATAAAATAAATATTAGTACACATAGATTTATCATGACAAAGAGATACCTTTTTTATGGAGTCTGCAGATGATTTATCCTCAAATAATATCGAACTCTTATTTCCACTAGATTCATTATTTTTAAAATAGGACCCTTATCAGATAAATCCCTAGAAATACATATTTTCTCATAAACTTGGGAAGTGTCACCTTGTTTCACTTCTATATCTCTCAATTTCACTTCTTTTAAAAGAAATTATATGTTGAGATAAATCTCCTCATCTTCAACAGATTTCATGCTTTCTTCCAAATAAATCTTCATATTCTAAACCTCATCTTCATGTATCTGATTTTCTTTTAATATAAAATTATCATGCTCCATGATTCTTTTTTTATATCATTTAGCTGAGTATCTTTAATATTCATAGATGTATTATGAATATTTTAAAGTCCATGGATAACTTCTATAGAAATAGTTTCAAGTGGTTATTTCTCACAAACATTTATTTCCAATTATTTAATATATCTATCATATCTTTCTTTGTAAAGATTTATTATTTATTGATTTTATTTCTCAAGTTTAGTGAGAGTGTTGGATATACAAATCTTTTTAGTCAATTCATCTTCCATATCATTGTTCTCTTCTTCTAGCTATACTTTTTTATCCTAATTTTTCTTGAAAACATTGTCTATACATGTGACTAATTATTTGGGAACATTCTTTAAGTGCATTATAATTTCAGAATTGATCATATCATCATGTATTGAACTTGATTAATTTGAATTATAACCATATAATTTCAATGAACAATTTACACTCTCGGTTCCTTTAGATACCAATATATTATCATTTATCTTTGAATTATTCTTTAGCTTCTTTTCCACTCTTTTCTATTTTTTTCTATTACATGACTAAAAATTTAACATTGCATACATTACTAGTAAAGATATACTTTTCTATTGAAATATCTTCTAAATTCTCATCAAAATCAAATATTCACTTCATATACTAATGATATAAACTATTGGATAAGTAAAGTAGATCCTATAAGTTGAGGCCTTTGATCTAATAGCAATTGATGTGTCCACAGGATCGTGTAGTCACACTAAGAGGGGGATGAATTAGGTGAGAACTATTTTACTGAATTCTTTTTAACCTTTTAATTCAAACCTTTATACCCTATTAATATTATTGGATCACTTATTCAATGCTGAATGTAAATGAAAGACAACACATAGTATTTTTATAAGTTTTGTTACTAAGACCTACATCCTTTCCATGTTGGTTAGACCCCAAATATGAATTATGCACTGTAATAATTTTATCAAATACAATGGTTTAGTAAGAAACTAGTTATACACCTCAGTAATCGATCCTACAGTTGATCCTGGTTACACCGCCCTGCAATCCAACTCTTCTACCTTGATTGGTTAGAAACCCCAAACTGTTTGACTAGTTAGACCCCTGTATCTAGAGCCACTACAACAACTGGTTAGACCCCCTAGTTAAAATCCCCAACTTATTCTTCATAATATCTGATCCATGGGTAGGATGATCAATTGAAGATCCTCCTCCACAATATTTCTAGATCAAAATGGATTATGTACAATTCATGTACCATTTAACTAATTTTGGTCTTGTTCAAATAATTATGATCATTGAATGTAATCATTTGTCTTAGTACAAAACTTCTTGGGAAAAAATTAGTTATTCTGATGAAGACCTGGCCTATCCAAACAATGAAAGATCAGATATAGAAATATTTTTTATATGCTAACAGAATAACTATCCCAGTTTCGGTCTCAAAATACCACAAACTGATTAAACAATATAAATTTCACATTCAAAACCTCAATATTCATTCATGTAAAAAATACACTACATGGTCTTCTTACATTTTTAAAAACACACATAAATAAGAAACTCAAATTCCATGCATTCTTAAGAACATGTGCATGCATGATGCCACACATAATTCTTTTATCACTCACAATTTACACACACTATTTATCTCTTTGTGCACTCAGCCTGCACACAGTGAATACAAGCACATGATTTGAACACTCATTGTCCACATAGTTTTTTTCTCAATTTGATTACATATACACATTCATGGACATGAATAACCACAAACACATTATTCAAAGTGTTCTAGGAAAATGAACACTACCTTCTCAATTAAAGATCATAGGTGTTTGGGCTTATACTTGAAACTAACTGTACTTCAACCTTTTTATGCCCAAACCTAAATGTATATATGCTTGGTATGCACAAGAATTTATTATCACATAGTCTATCTCTTAAACCTTCACACACACAAACCCATTGCATGAAATAATTTTATGTTTAGAAAACATAGTGTAAAAATACATTCTTATAATGATCAACTTTGTCAGTTATGATTTACATGATTTCCCTTATTCCTTTTAATTGGGAGGTTGTTGATGTTGGTTTTACATGTTAAACCTTGGATTAGGGAATTTTCTGGTAAAATTCTCAAACTACATATAATTTAGGAATTCTATATTGGATGGTTTTTTATATAAAATATTCTTCTATTATATTATATTTAACAGCCACTTTATATATCATTATCAATCATGTTTTTATGGCCTCCCTTACACACTTTCCCATTATTACTGTACATTATTTCCCTTAATCCTTTTAGTTATGAGGTTTTTGATGTTTTTTTACTTATTTAACCTTGGTTTGGTTAATTTTGTTGGATAATTCACAAACTACATATTATTGAGAGATTAAATTAGTGAATTTTTAATCATCCACTTTTTCGATTATGATTGTACCTGATTTCCATTACTTGTGTGGTTTTTTATATCAAATATTTTTCTCTTATATTAAATTGATCAGGCTATTCATATATAATTATCAATCATGTCCTTAATGAACTCATTTTCACACTTTTTGATTAAGATTGTATGTGATTTCCCTTACTCTTTTTAGTTAGGATGTTGTTGATGTTTTTTTAACATATTAAACCTTAGATTAGTGAATTGTTTTTCATAAGTCCCAAACTATATACAATTAAGATATTTAATTAGTGAATTTTAAATCATAAACTTTTTCAATTATTTTTATACATGATTTCCCTTATTCCTATTAGTTGGGAGGTTGTTGATGTAGTTTTTACTTATTAAACCTTGGACTAGTTATTTGTCTTGGATAATTACCAAAATATATAAAATTGAGACATTCATTCTTGGGTGGTTTCTTATATAAAATCTTTTTCCCTTATATTATTTTTATTAGCCTAATAATATATCATTATCAATCTTGTGATAGATGTACTCCTTTCCACACTTGAATAATTTTCACATTTTATTAAGATAATTATCCAAGTGTTTCTTCCCACATATTTTCATATAGAGAGTCGGTCCTTATTTCCTCCAAACTATTTATTATTTGAGATTATATAAAACTCTATTTTATTAATATTTTCATTGAATCAATGTGTATAATGAGAGAATCTAATTTTTATTTCCACCTTTATTGAACATCAAAATTTCTTTTTACATCAACAAAATTATCTTATACTTAATACTATTTGGATGTTTAGTTTTAATCCACTAATGAATCGATCAATTTTACTTTATAGATTAGTGATAAAATAGAGTCATTACTTGAAATTATCATGAAGTTTTCTTCATATAACCCAATATATGTATCCCTTTTTTAGTATCTCAATAAATTATATCATAAATTTTATATAAAGATTTTTTGGAAAATATCTATGGTAAAATATTTTCTAAAATTACTTCAATTAAATGAATTCAAAATAATTTTATTTCCTAGTCATTTTTATTAGGGTATATCATTGATTTTATTCACTTTATAAATGATAAATTGCTAATACAACCTTTTTATGCTCTGAATAGTAAAGAATATAAAATGTATTTTTATTATCGACCCATTTATAAATATTTCATGGATCAAAAGACTAACTAAATTATTGTGGTTTAATTATAAGAATAACTCAATATCGAGTTGTTCCTTTTTCGGTGCATTTGGTTGTTTGACATGGTTTGTATTACTATTCATATCTTGAGAGAGATAGGTGATAAAAGACACGAATTTTACACACCATAACCCACACAGTTTATATGTTTTTTTGGAATTAATTTAATTGACCATAAAATTATTTTTTAACTTAAATCCTCCTAGTTATAGCTATTAATTAAAAATAAGAATGCTTATAATTATTAATAAACAGAAATATCTAAAAAACTATAGTAAACAATGATATGAATTGTAAAATTAATCCAAATATTTCCTAACATATGACACCTTAAATTAAATATATGATACATATAATATAACCTAGGATTCATTTTTTATACATTTATTCCTCTTCACTCAATTCCTAAAATTAACTAAACCCTGCTCTGATGCCAATTGAGATGACACAACTATAACAAACACAAACAAAAATATATGTATATATATTACATCATTTTACATGATTATACATCAAAATTCATATATAAATTGACCTCCAAAATCCCAAAGGTTTAGTTTCATTAGATATTTGGTTCATAATAGTCATATTTTACAGCAAAGTGTACATTTCTTCTACAAAATATATCAAATATCATTCCCATATTGTAACACCTTTATATTTTTTGAAACATTTTTTTCAAATGAATTAAAACTTTTCTATATTTTTCATTATAAGAAATATCATGTTTAGATTTCATTAAATGAAACAACAAGTTTGGATTATGTTACATGAAAAATCGATCTTAGCTTTCATTACACGCAACACTGAGTTTAAACAAAATGTGACATAATATTAAAATTTTATTATTTATTATGAAAATTATCACCTAGCCATTGGAATTATGGATATTAATAGGATTAAGTATATTATTAAAATATATTGTTTATATATATATATAAAATTAATTTTTTGGTGACCAATTAATTAAAAATTATATTTGAAAATAAATAAATCTTTTTCTAAAGACAATTTTTTTGAAAATAAACATGTTTTACCTCAACAAATAAAAAAACCTACTTTTGTGAATGATTTTAGTGAAATTTATTTTGTGAATATTAAATCAACTTATCAAAATTAACCATATGTGTTTTTTATACAATTTATAAAAATAAATCCAATTTTATACTAAAAAATTGTATTTTTCTAAAAATAAGTTTTGTCACCTTTTTGCACACTTATTTTAAAACTAATTTATAAAACATCCAGAAAATTTATTTGAAAAAATAATATTCATTTTTGAAATAATAATATCAAAAATATATGAGGGTTATTTTTTGATAATTTTCTAAATAGATTAATTTTTGATGAAGAGTGAAAAAATTTTAATTTTGATTGAAAACTACTTGTTCATTTAAATAATTTATTTAGTTAAATTATATTTTAAATTATTTTTAAAAGTAAAATTAGTTCAATTATATCTCTATTTATGAAATATATTTAATTTTAATCAACTTTGTTTTAAAATTTTCTAGAAAAACTTTGTAACCTTTTGAACATTTTCTCTTTGAAAAACTTATTCCTCGTGCATTTGTAGGATAAATTTTAAATTAAATATTTCCAATTATATAGATTTAATTTATCAAAATGGATTCCATATTTAGAATAAAAATAATTAATATTACCTAATAATGTAAAATTAATTTTTTACCAAAATAAATAGTAAAAATAATAAAAAATTATTTATGCGGTTAAGGTAAAAATAGGTTTACAGGGGGTTAAACTAAAAATATAAGGGTTAAAAATGACCCAACAGACATCTAAAGCCTATTGAATGACCATATTAACATATTACCTTTCCTAATTTAGAATCTCAGGTTATTTGGAATCTTTTTTCTTGGGAATGACTTTATTATTTTGGATTCTTTTGGTAAATTTTCAAGTAGTTTCCAAGTGGGTTCCTTTTCAGCACTTATAAAAGTCCACTACCATACTTCACTTCTTCACACACTCAAACCCTTTTGTTTTTGGCCAAGTGCTACCCAAATCACTTCTCATATTCACTCCTCTCATCCTATAAGCATTATTTTTGACATAAATTAAAACTAGGAAGGATATTAGTGTAAATCTAAGGAGGATACCTAAAAATGAAGAGGTTTGAACATGTACGAAGGAAGTTTATATTTAAGGTAAGGGGTTTATAATATCTATTTCATTTCTAAAAGACTTATGAAAATTCACCATTCATTAATTATATGTTTTGTATATACTTTACCTTTAAAATTAGATATCATTGATCCCATTATTTTCATGATATTTAATTTTTCATTTGTTATTATGATTTATCAAGGATTATAATTAAAATATTACTAAAGTAGTATGGGTTTTTTTCTCAATTTACCTTCTTCGAGACATATGTTTTTTAACCCATTTTCTTTTATGAGGTGTATATACATACCCTTAAACATTTAATATCATGAATTTATTTATCCTATATATATTTTAAGTTTCATTTAAGTTCTTCTTTCATGGGTTGTAAGATTTAAAGTTAAAAATGTAGTAATGATCTTATATTACAAACTCATAATTTATCAGGATTGTCTATTATTATGTTTATGATGATAATATCTTATGAATCACCTCTCAATAAAATCATTAATTTTATTAACCTCGGGTTATTCATGATATTTTCAAGTAATAGTACCATTTTTCCAATACTTGGTACAAAATATAATTAAGAAAAATGTTTTTAAGAAAATTTGACTTTATTTCTCTTTTCAGTCGAAAACCCTTTTTCTTATAAAACCATATTTTCTAAAAATAATTTCAAAAATATTCTAACCAGTATTAAAATTATTTATTATAGATATTCTTTACCATGTTTTACTTTTCACAAAAAAAAAATTAAAATTAATCGTCGTATCATTTCCTAAACAATGACCATTTGAATTTTACAGAAAATGTGAAAATAATATTTATTTTTAACATGTATGGAATAAATATTATTTCCCACTATCATGAACACAAAATTATTTCAAGCTTCCATTATAAGTTTTCAAATTTATTTTCATAAAAAAAAAATCCAATATATTTGGAGAAAAATTAGATTTTAAAAAAATTATTTCAAAGTGATATGGATTTTTAAAGTGGTTTATGTTTTAAAAAGTAATTTTCTAACAGAAAGGGATATTTTCCTCAAGAAATGTTGTAAATGATTTTTAAATATTCTTTTATAGGTATTAAAGGTTATTTTTAAATAATTGTATTTTTAAAAATCCTATTTTAAATAGTTTTTTTCAATGAAAATTTATTTTCCTCAAGAAATGTTTCAAGTGATATTTCAAAATCATTATTCTTATATGATGATATCGTTTGATAATACCTATTCATTTACCGTTATATTATATAAGGATATTATTCTTAGTCTTTCTAGGAATTTTTTATGTTTATGATGAATTTTTTTATGAAACTTGTTTCTTTTTCATAGGTTATACCAAGATAAAATGCTTATAAACCCAACTTTTTTTCATGGTTTATGCTATGATGAAATGATTAAATGATTATAAGAACTAACTATTTTACATAGGTTATGATTTGATTAAATGTTTATGAAACCCATTTTACTTCATGGGTTATAATATAATGAATTTTTTATGATCTTTTGGTTCACATATGTATGATTTTTGTTATATAATGGGTGGGACCTAAATATCTCTTCAATGCATGATGTAATGATAAATGTTCTTTGAAATAATAGGGTGCTTGGGTGGATATACTAAGCCTAAAAGGTAGGTTTCACATGTGGTTATCCCTAGACAAAAAAGGAGGAAACATTTGTGGTTAGGCCAAGCCCAAAAAATAGGGTACACGGGTGGTTATCCCAAGCCCAAAGTAGATACACGGGTACTTAGCCTGAGCTTAACATGTTATGAATATCTTGGTGGGTATCCTTGATATTATATTTTCTATGATTATGTATATTCTATAATTATATGTCTTATGCCAATTGTATTCTCTCATGACTCATGTTCTTTGATTTCCTTATGATTCATATCTTATGAACTTTCAAGATTTATTTAATGACTCATTCATATGATCTATGATAACTAGGGTATAGTTTTAATCTATTATTATCACTTTCTTATACTTGTATTCTCACATTATGTTTACATATTTCCCTTGTTTACCCTTACTAAGCATTTTATCTCACCCTTTCTTATGTTTCATTTCCCCAAGATATAAATAAAGGTCCTATATAGGGTATGTCTATAAAGAGTACTAAATAAGAAGATTTTTTTAAACATGATATTTAACTAGATAATAATATTGTGTAATTAGTATCCAGATACAATAAAATATTATATTACTTTGGCATGGTTTTGTGTGATGTATTGAATATTCATCTAAAAAGATACAATATTTATGTATTAAAAGTCTAGGTTTCTATAGTTGGTATTATAGGAAATGCTTAGTTACCCTTTAGAAACTCGAATGAGAAAACTTCAGTAAGATCCCTAGGTATATTTATAAGGATATGTCTATGGATTTACCTAATTATAATTCAATAGGAGTAAAAGTATGGGAAAATTCATTATAATTTTTTTAAATGATTGAGAAAGTGATTTCCATGAAATTAAATCCATTTCTATATACAAAAAGTTTATATGGCTCTGTAATGGAGGTATCTAGGGTTAATAACACTAAAAAGGGAGCATTGATTTGGATATTATCATCACCTGGTGCATAAAAACAATCTTTTATTGATACCTAGTTTGAAACTCCCATGTGATACACTTTGAAAAATCACAAACTCTTTATTAACGATCATAGAGGATTTAAATAGATGATTACTATGAATAACCTATAATAAACCTAAGATTTCATGGATTAAAAAAGAAGGTTTCATGATTTCAAAATCTTTTAAGTTATTTTGTTCATTACTATGTGGTTTTACACTATGATTAGTGCTTCCCATTCTATGATTTTTAGTTTTATTCAATGGAGAGAACCAGAAGGAACTAGGTTAACATTGAATGTGATAGAAAATTTAATAATGACCAGTAAAATGGGATGATGACTGGAGTAAAGGATTTTGTGATTATGCCTAATCATCTACCATGAAACATGATTAAAAATGTACACCTTAACTAACTATCAAACTCAAAAAACAATATAAGGTTAGAGTTCACTGAGATTTCAGTTAGTGGAGACCATGGATGAAATATGATTTTATTTCCCATATATCAATAATTTGGGAACAATAACTCAAGAGAATGTCACATAAGGAGGATAATATATTTTGGGTGTGGAAAATAAGGATATGAAGTAAGTACCTACAAAGGAAAAAATGAAATTTTTTGTTAACACAATGGATG
The DNA here is from genome assembly GCA_963277665.1 of Viscum album. Classification (NCBI taxonomy): domain Eukaryota; kingdom Viridiplantae; phylum Streptophyta; class Magnoliopsida; order Santalales; family Viscaceae; genus Viscum; species Viscum album. Next base: position 715,730,276 of record OY728138.1, on the reverse strand, counting down.
ATAATAATGGTCTCTTTAAGATATCATTAACTGATGAATGTTTTAAATGTTGAAATTATGGACATTGTGAAAATCGATGACCAAAAGGGAAATAGAATGAAAAGAATAAAAAAGGTTGTATGAGTAATGGTTATATTATTGATGATAAAGAGACTATAAATGCCATTTTGAAGGAAATAAGTGTTAAAGAATAATATGAAAAAGCCAAGTTAATGGTTTTAAAAGGAAGTAGTATGATTGAAGTGTTTATGTATTTGAATTCAAGAATTATGATAGTATTGTTTTTTCTATGTTTTTAATTAAGTATTTTCACGAATATGTTGAGTGGTTTTGATGATCTAGAATAATTATTTAATGGAAAGGTAATATTTTATGGAAAACACATGATTATGGGAAGGATAACCCTTAATGTGTTCATGATGTTGAGATAATTATGTAAGGATAAAGATAAGATTGATATGGATAAAGTAAATTGGATAATATTGATGACCATAGAACTTATTAATAACTTATATACAAAGTGTTTTATGTCATCATTGATGTATTTTATATCATTATTGTATTTAGGTAATATATTAAGTAATCCTTGTTTTTATTCAAGGAGTAAGAATGTATTTGTGTTTACTGTAAGGTTTTATAGAAATTTAGGTTATTACTACATCTTAAGAGAATACATGATGAAGGTATTCACAATCTTTAGTTTGTGATAGCCAAGAGAAACTTTATATGGGGTATCACTATTAAGTTAATTTTTAGAAATTTAGTAACCTTATTTATAAATTTAAATTTTTTTAAGGGTTATAAGGTTAACCATTTATGGAATGGTTTAAGTTGAATTTTGTATGAGGAATTTGAGATTAATGTATTATTTCACAATATGAAGATTTATTCATAACTTGTGATAACCATTTTTTTGGATAAAAACTAGACATTAAAGGAATAACGTATCATTCTATTATAGATCTGAAAATCCCTTAAAAGTGAATTTAGTGATTCATGAAAAAAATACATTTTTGGATATTTATATCTTTGAGTAAGTTACGAATTGGAAATGAATCAAATCAAAGGATGAAATTGTTCTTATGAAATATAATCATATCAAGTAGGTATATTTCTTTATATTTTTTGATAGTAAAAGGATTCCTCAACTCTAAGAAAAGGATTTTGAAAAAACATTACCCCTAATACCTTCATTTTTGTTGAACGGATTATATTTTAAATAATAAAATAATTATGGTTTTGAGGCCCTTAACCATACACTAATCATTAAATTTTTGTGATCAATAATCTCTATAACTCACTATAATTATATACACTATTTTTCCTTGTTTAAATCATTACTTACCACCTATGTTCTCTTATGTGGAATCCTAGTTATGAGTTCATTTAGGTAACCTTTATGTTTTCAAATTTACCTTTTTAAAAAAATTATTTTTATTATTTTATTTTTTGGTTTTATATAAACTAAATTTTCAAATGATAAACTTTTTAAGACTGGGATGAATTTCTAGGGAGAAATTCATTTTAATGGGGGTAGAATGCAACACCCTAAGATTTTGTGAAACTTTTTTTTCACATAAATTTAATATTTTATATATTTATCATTAAAAAAATCTGTATTTTATCTTGAGTTACATGAAACACTATGTTTTTCTTGTGTTACATGCAACACCGATCTTATATTTCATTACACATAACACTCAATTTAAAACAAACATGACACATTATTAAAATATTATTATTTAATATGATTATTATCCCCAAACCATTGGGATGGAGATTATGAATAATATTAAGTAAATTAGAAAAATATATGGTTTAAACATATATATAAAATGAATTCTTTGGTGACTAATTATTTAAAAAATGATAATAAAAACTTTTTGAAAATAATGGAAATATTCTTCTAGAAAAACAATTTTTAAGAAAAAAAACACATTTTACCATAAAAAATTAAACAAACCAATTTTGGTAAATTTTTTCCATGAAATGTATATATTATATATTCAGTAAAATGATTCAAATTAATCTTATGCATTTTCTAGATAATAGAAAAGAACAAATCAAATTTTACACTTAAAACAGAATTATTCTAAAATAAAGTTTTGTTGCCTTTTTGTAAAAATATTTTAAAAATAATTTTAGGAAATTTTATAAAGTTTATTTTATAAAATAAACTAAATTTTTAAACCATCATATCAAAATTATCTTAGGGTGAATCTTTTAGATTTTCCTAATAAGATTGATTTTTTTATAAATAGTGAAAAATACTAAATTTTGATTAACAACTGACTTTTTTTAAATTATTAATAAAGTTATATTACATTTTATATTATTTTTTAAGTAAAATTCGTTAAATTATATATCTATTAATCCAATTTAGGTCATTGGAATAAATTTTATATTGAAATTGGATATAAAAATTTTGTAAACTTTTGAACATTTTTCTCTTTGAGAACTCACTTCCTCATCACGTCTGTGGGGTTAATTTTAAATTTAATATTTTCAATAAAGTTAATTAAATTTATAAAAATGGATTCTATAGATTTAATAAAAATAATTTATATTTTCTAATAATTTAAAATTAAATTTTGACCAAAATTAATTGTGAAAACAGGAAAAATTAATTACTATGGTTAAGGTGAGAATGGGTTTACTATGGTTTAAACAGAATAAATAAGGGTTCAAAATGTCCCAAGACATGTATAAATCCTATTATCTTGACATATCTCCATATTATACTTTCCAATTTTTAATTTAGGGTCATTTTTAAGCTTTTTTATTATGAATAAATTCATTATTTTAGAGCCTTGAAAAAATTTCAAGTAGTTTTCATCTGGGTTTCTTTCCATCACTTATAAAAGGCCACCACCACCCTTTACTTATTCACACCTTCAAAACATTTTGGTTAATCCAATACATTCCCAAATCACTTCCCAACTCCCTTACACTCATCCTAGAATCTTTTTACAAAAATCCAACCTATGAAGTTTTTAGGATCAAACCTAAGAAGCATACTTGAAGAAGATAGTGATAGAATGTGTATGAAAGATGTACAAACGTGCGGTAAGATATTTCTAGTATCTCTTTTATTTGTATGATACATATAAAAATTCCAAACTCATATCTTTTTGTGTTGTATATACTTCCCCTTTTACATGTTATATCATGAATCCTGTTATTTTCATGATATTTAAAGTTTCATTTGATGTTATGCTTTATCAGGTATTACGATTCAAAAGACTACTAAAGAGGTAAGAGATTTTTGTCTAAATTTTATTTATTCGGGACATATGTTATGTTATTCACCCTTGTTATTTTATAAGGTGTATATACATCCCCTTTTACATGTAATATCATGAATTTATTTATCCTCAATATATTTTATGTTTCATTTTTGTTATTCTTTAGTGGGTATTATTATTCAAAGTTTAAAAGGTGGTAATGATCTTATGTTACAATCTCACATTTATTGAGATTTTTTTGATTAAGTTTCATATGATAAAATTTAAGGACCCCGAGACACCCTGAGTGGGGAGTGGTGAATCAGGGTGTCAACTTTTTCTTTTAAATTGACGGATCTTGTTCCCACGTTGGTAGAAACTAGTTTAACCTGTATGATGAATATGAGGATAAATAAAACATTCACAAGAAAAGAGATGACACAACACTTTTTACTTGGTTCACCATTAAGGGATACGTCCAAGGAGCATGCACCGATAGGTTATCGGTCATACCAAATTCCACTAGTCTTCACTTGTTTTGGATTACAAAGGTTTGGGAACAGTCACTCTGTCTCAGGCTCACTACCTTTACAACTATTCAGGGATAGCCTACTGCGTCCCTTTGGTCACTCTCGATGACTCCCCCTGGCTCACTGCCTTTGGTGAAGTCCCACTAAGTTTATAGACATGAAGGTCTCTTCATTATCGCTAATGAATAGATCCTCTGTTGTATGTAGATTCTATGTTGAAGTCTAACTTCCACCCGTAGACGAATATCACTTTGCACCAAAGGTATTGGGAAAACTTTCTACTTTCATGCAACCCCAAAAATATTGGCGTGCTTCAACCACACCTGGCTTTCTTCTCCAAGCCGGCACACAAGTTTCAAGATGGCATGCAAGTCCACCTCTCCCACTTGTGTGAAAATCACTTCTTCAACTTCAAACTTGCGCGACTCACACCCTTTTATGCCCAAACTGAATTTGGCGCGCAACTATCATTTTTTATGCTTCTTCAAATCCTGGCGTGCAAGTGTCACCAAACCACCTATGCAGCACCTCCTTCGCCAACTTGAAACTTGGGATACTCACACCATTTCTCACTGAAAACACCTGGGACGCGCAGCAAACAATTGGCGTGAAACTTCAACTTGCGCGACACTCCACCACTTGCATGACCACAACACCTGCACAACGGGAGCTCAGATTTTCTCTTAGTCTAAACTTCATTGAAAATGAGGAGGGTTGGTTCTCTATTTATAGGCATTATGACACCCTATGTGACGGCGTACAAGTCTCTTCACAACGCGCAAGTCCAACCACCCTAGTCTATTGGTCACGCTAGTCACTTGCGTGGAAAAACCAAAAACTTGGCCGCCTCTACTTCCTTTGCCATATTTTGATGATCTGATCTTGAAAAACATATGGTGCACAAGTTTCCAAACCTATAATTCATCGGCGCACAAGTCCCTTTTCCAAAAACACTTTTCTTCATTTGTCAATTTTGTGGTCCAGAAATTTGGAAAACACTAGAAAACGATGCCACCTTTGATACTGTTATCTACTCGAATTGTATGATCACTTTGATAGAACACAGTCTTAACTTCCACTAAGGATTGAAAACAAACACAAAACATACTCCAATTCATGCATAGACGACCATGGTTCCAACAATCTCCCTCTTTGGGTTTGTTGGCAATCAGTAAATAAATTCAATAGAGTACCAGCCACATGCAAACCAAAAATGCAAGAATCAACTTAGCCAACACTCTAAGTCTACGTGAGAAATGCTCAGTGTAGAAAACAAGATAGGAAGCTTGAATTGGGTTCCCGTGTTTTCGAATTCTCAATGACGCCCAAGAAATTCTCTTATTGTGTCACAGAAGCATTACAGGTCCTATGTATCCCTTCCCATCCTATCCCTGACACTGAATTCTCAATGTGTCACAAAAGAATTACATGCCTGAATTTATTCCTTTATTCCTTCCCATCCTATCACTGACACTGAATTATCAATGTGTCACAAAATCATTACATGCCAGAATTTATTCCTTTCTCCCCCATTGACAATAAACCCAAAGACCAATAATTGTTCATTATTCAGCTCAAAAAACTAGGGAGAGGGGTGTTGTGTAACCTCCTTATACACTAGGAGGTGGCTGAACACCAAGGTTCAACCGATGCTTCTCAAACACAGCCATTGACAGTGGCTTGGTTAGGATATTAGACACTTTATCATCAGTTACCACATGATACATTCTAATCATGCCTTGCTCAACTTTTTCTTTGATAAAGTGATACCTGATTTTAATATGTTTTGTATGAAAATTCTGAACAAGATTCTTTGTAAGATCAATTGCGCTCTTGTTATCACAGTAAATTACCATTGGTTGCTTCACCTCATCACCAATATCTGTTAGTTGTTGCTTCATCCATAGCAGTTGAGTGAATTCCTTTGTGGAAGAGATATACTCATCTTCAGTAGTACTAAGAGAAGAACTTTCTTGTTTCTTTCTCAAACAGCCGACACATTTATTAACAATATAGAATGCTCCACAACTGGTGGAATTTTTGTCCACTACATTGCCAGCCCAGTCAGGATCAGAAAATGCTAAAAATTAATTGTCTCTTCCTATAGCAAAGTATAATCCACAATTGTGAGTACCTTGAATATACCTCATGATTATTTTTACTGATTTCATGTGTTCCTCCTTTGGATTACTCTGAAAGCGGGCCGCTAGATAGGTTGCAAAGACAATATCTGGCCGTGTCGCTGTTAGGTACAGTAGGCTCCCAATTATCCTCTTATACATAGTGGGGTCTACAGATTCCCCATCCTCATGCTTTCCAAGTTTGGTTCCAACTGTAATCAGAGTTGATATTGGTTTAGATTCATGCATATTAAACTTCTTCAGCAGCTCTCTTGCATAATTTTCTTGAGAAATGAAATTATAATCCTACCATTGAATCACCTGCATCCCCAAGAAATATTTGAGCTCCCCAATCATAGACATTTCAAATTCTTATTTCATGTGATTGACAAATTCATCCACTAATTTATGTATATTTCCACCAAATATAATGTCATCAATGTAGACTAGAACCATGAACTGATCTTTTGGAGAATTCTTCACATATAGATTGTGATCTACTCCTCCTCTTTTGAATTCCAGCTTCTTAAGATAAGAGCCTAGTCGGGAATACCATGATCATGGTGCCTGCTTCAAACCATATAGAGATTCCCTTCATTTTCATACCTTTGTTTCATCAGTACCAAGAACAAAACCCACTGGATGTTCAATGTAGACTTCTTATTCGATTACACCATTCAAGAAAGTTGTCTTGACATCCATTTGATATACTTTATATCCTCTTTGGAGTTCCATGGAAAGGAAAATCTTGACTGACTCCAGTCTAGACACTGAATAAAAGGTTTCTTCAACATCCACACCTTTAATCTGGGAGGATCCTTTACATACCAGTAGTGCCTTGTTTCTAAAACCACTTCCATGCTCATCAAACGTGTTCTTGAAGATCCATTTTGTACCAATAACGTTGTGACCTTCGGGTCTCTGGACAGGATCCCATGTCTAATCCTTGTCAATCTAATCTAACTCTTCATTCATGGAATTCACCCATGATTCATCCTTTGCAACTTCTTCAAATGAGGATGGCTCCACAAATGACAGAAATGAATATTGCGTGTTATTACTCATCCTCCTTGTTTGAGTGGGTGAACTCCTATCCCCAATTATGTTAGATGAATCAATCTCATCTCTACGATTTATCTTGTGCGGTTTAGTTGCATTTTCTCCATCCACAGTTTCTTCTTCATATTATTCTTCTAAGTCAACATCATGATGTGACTGCTGAGTGTTTTGTACAGCTTCCTCTATTTCTATATTTGTATTTTCTCCACGTTCACTTTCTTCCTCACTTTATATGACATCAGTATATGACTTGCTTGAAGCATTTTTGGTTTTATCTTCAATTATCTTAACATCACTGCTTTCCACAATCCTTCCTAATCACTTGTTGAAACACTTGTAGGCTTTTCTATTCATTTAGTATCTAAGGAAAATTCCTTCATCTGCATTGTCACCATACATCCCTTGATTTTCTTTTTTTGTTCCTAATGAAGCATTTAATTCCAAAAACATGAAAGTATTTCAAAGAGGGTTTCCTTCCATGCAAAAATTCATATGGTTTCTTCGTCTCACCCATATAAAGTCATGTTCGATTTTGAATATATACTGCATCTTGAACAACCTCTTTCCAGTATTGTCATGGAATACGACTCTCAATCAGCATAGTCTGTGCCATGTTGTTCACCTGTTTATTCCTACGTTCAACAACTCCATTTTGTTATAGATTTCTCACAGCATCTACCTCATGTTGCATCCCATGATTCTCTAGGTAATTTTCAAATTCAATGGATGTGTATTCCCCTCCATTGTCAGATCACAACACTTTGATTGTTCATCCAGAATCATTCTTGGCGATTCGCTGATATGTTTTCATGCAGTAAAGAACTTGTTGTTTCCTGCGAATGACCATTACACATGCCATTATACTAGAATAATCTATGAAAAGGACAAAGTACCTTTCTCCATGATTTCTAGAAACATTTATTGGCCCACATACATCTATATGAATTAGATCAAGAAGATGAGATACCCTTTTCCTCTTTGGATCATAAGAAATGCAGACCAGCTTCCCATGAATCCAACCATCACAAGACTTTTCACGCTCATTCTTCAGTTTGGGAATGTCCATGAAAATCCTCAATTTTGATATTTTCTTCGTGTCTTGTTGGTTTATGTGTCCTAGTCTTCGATGCCACAAATTTTTTTCTTCTTCAACGGTCATGTAACAAACATTTTCTTTACTATCAACCTGATACAAGTTGCCTTCTATTCTACATCCCTTTATAAGTGAATTACATGTCTTTCCCTTGATAGTGAATCCTTTCAGATTAAAAGTAACTATAAGTCCCAAGTCACAGAGTTGACTCATGCTAATTAGATTATGACGTAGGCCATATACATAAAGGACTTCAGTCTTCTTTAGCTCTCCATTAGCTAATTCAGTACATCCACTGTCTTTGATTTTTAGAGCACCATCATTAGCAAAGTACACAGTACCATAAACCTTCCTTTTGATATCCATTAATAGGCCAACATTACCTATCATATGAGATGAACAACAGCTATCTAGAATCTAGGTACTGTTGCTTTTTTTAGCTTTGAGGGCCACCTCTACAAGGTTGGATTTCTCAATTTTCTTCTTTTCTTTCCATGATACATTGGATAGAGTATAGAGCACTGATGGTATTTCAATTATCCCTTCTATGTAACTAGGTTATTTATAGTCGAAATCTTCTTTTAGGGGAGAAAACCTATTTGAAAGAGCAACATTGTCTTGATGACGAGACTTGACTTGTCTAGAACTTCGGTATGAGGTGTCCATGTCCCTTCTCTGCCTACAATTAACAGCCTTATGACCAAAGTTAGAACAATGAAAACAATATACATAGAAATTGTTTCTTCTAAATGAATTAGGATATGAATTTGTTCTCCTCTTTTGAACTCATATATCTTATCCATTCAGATAGCTTCTTTCCTCTTCGCAATAAGACATCATATGGACCAAATATCCATAGACCTAATACTTCATGAGAGGAAATGTCTTCTCACTTCTATTTATCCTCATTCCTTCTTCTGTGGGATAATAGTATGATGTCTCCTTTTTTCACGAGGCTTGAGGATAATCTTATTTTCTTCTTTCAGATTGAATTGGGTATTTCTGTTTCATCACTTTAGAAGACTTTCCCACATCACCCACTTTTAGCTTTCCTTTATTTTAGTCACCTTTATTTGTAGCATTTGATGATTCTGCCTCACAACCAATTCCACTATTTCCCATTCAGGTAGGTCTTTGATCTTTTAAAATCTTTTCAACTCCATTAGATCCACATTTTTCCTCTCTAATAGCTCAGTGTCTGAGAACCTTCAAAACTGTATTTTCTTCCTTGATTCGTTTTAAATTGATTTAGACTCAAGTTTACTCCTAAGAGTAACAAATTCCTCCTCAATACCCTCAGCAACCTTGTTCTTTTCTTCCAGTAAGTATGTGAGGCCATTGATGACTTTTCCCTGCTCTTAAATTCTTAGCTTCATATCCACTACATCATCATTGCTTTCATGTATTTTAGACTTTACTTTCACAAATTCTTCTAGACGTTCAATTTTATCTTCAAGCTAATCATTATATACAGTTGATTCCTCAAAAATTAATTTCCACTTATTTCAACTGTAAAATTTCATCTTAAGATTGCTAACAACATCCTTAAGTTGCAATTCGGGATTTCCACTAGTTTTTAACTGATTTTCTCCACCATTATCTTCTGATTTTTCAATAGTGTCCATCATGGAAGCATGGTTTCCAGTTTTAAACTCTGGTTCTTATTCTTCACCGAATTCATTATTATCATCTTCCTCTTCACAGACAAAACTCTTCTTCAAAACATACTTTCTAGATTTGAAGTCTCCTTTCTTGAAAAACCTTTTCTGAGGCTTCTTATTGTTTTCAGCATCACTATCATCATCATCGATCTTTCTTAAGAACTAAGAAGTAGTATTCTCAACTTTTCCACAATGAAAGCAAGCTAGAGTTAGCATACCTTTAAATTTCCTGTTTCCCTTCTAGAACTTCTTATCAATAAGAGAAAGAATTTATTTTTCCTTGTCATCTTCACCACTACTATCTTTTGAAATTTTCAGTTTCTCCATGGATTTTAGCATCATTTCCTTGCTTACTCGTGTAGTAGCATCTTCTGGTTTGACTCTCATTTAATATGCCACTAGGCTGCTCAACAGATCATGCAATGAAATTTTAGAAAGATCTATTTCTTAAATTGCTGACACCTTTGCATTGTACAGGGGTGGAAGTATTCTTAATATTTTCTTTACAATGTCAACATCTTTGATTTCTTCACCTAGACCCCAAATTTCTCCAACCACTTCAATAATTCGATTGAAGAAGGAGTCTGTATTCTCATTAGGATTCATCTTCAGATCATCAAACCTATTGTGTAGGACTTGTAGTTTTGCCTCATTCACTTTGCTATCTCCTTCATAAATATTTTGAAGTTTATCCCACAAGGACTTTTTGGAGGTTCAACTCATCACCTTTAGATATATCTAATCAGAAAGGGATGCAGTGAGAGCATTCTGCACTTTAGCATCAGCATCAAGAATTTTCCTATTAGTATCCTTCATAGTCAGCCCTGTTGGGTCAGTAACATGTATAACTTGGACAGTGGAATATATGAATTCCATTCCAAGGGATCTTAGATGAGATTTAATTCTATTATTCAAGATCTGGAAATTACTTCCATTGAAGAGAGGGAATCCCCTGACATTGGCTGAATTTTTCATAACGGTATATTGATAGATCAAACACCAGTTAACCACACCATGATACCACTTGAAGGAACCCGAGACACCCTGAGAGGGGAGGGGTGAATCAGGGTGTCAAATTTTTCTTTTAAACTGATAGATCTTGTTCCCAATTTGGTAGAAAATAGTTTTACATGTATGATAGATATGAGGATAAATAAAACATTCAAAATCAAAGAGATGACACAACACTTTTTACCTGGTTCACCACTAAGGGCTACGTCCAAGGATAATACACCGACAGGTGGTCATTCATACCAAATTCCACTATTCTTCACTCGTTTTGGATTACAAAGGTTTGGTAACAGTCACTCTATCATAGGATTACTGCCTTTACAACTATTCAGGGATAGCCTACTGTGTCCCTCGGGTCACTCCTGATGACTCCCCCTAGCTCACTGCCTTTGGTGAAGTCCCACTAAATTTATAGATGTGAATGTCTCTTCATTATCGCTAATGAATATATCATATGTAGTATGTAGAAGCTCTTTTGAAGTACAACTTCCACATGTAGATGAATCTCACTTTGCACCAAAGGTATCGGGCAAACTTCTAGCTTTCACACATCCCCAAAAAGACTGGTGTGCTTCAACCACAGCTGGAGCACTTCTCCAAGCTGGCACGCAAGTTTCAAGACGGCACGCAAGTCCACCTCTCCCACTTGTGCGACACTCACATCTTCAACTTCAAACTTGCGCAACTCAAACCCTCTTATACCCAAACCGAATTTGGCAGGCAACTATCAGTTGTCGCGCTTCTTCAAATCCTGGCACGCAAGTGTCACCAAACCACCTACGTGACACCTCCTTTGACAACTCTAAACTTAGGAGAATCACACCCTCTGTCACCCAAAACACCTTGGACATATAGTAAACAACTAGCGTGCAACTTCAACTTTTATGACACTACACCACTTGCGTGACCACAAGACCTACGCGACGAGAGCTCTGATTTTCTCTCAGTCTAAACTTCGTTGAAAATGAGGAGGGTTGGTCCTCTATTTATAGGCATTCTGACACCATGCGCGACGGCGCGCAATTCCAGCCACCTTAGTCTCTTGGACTCGCTAGTCACTTGCGCGACCAAACCCAAAACTTGGGCACCCCTACTTCCTTTTCCATATTTTGATGATATGATCTTGAAAAACATATGGCATGAAAGTTTCCAAACCTCTAGGTCATCGATGTGTAAGTCCCTTTTCCAAAAACACTTTTCTTTATTTGTCAATTTTGAGGTCCAGAAAGTTGGAAAACACTAGAAAACAATGCCACCTTCAATACTGTTATCTGCTTGAACTATATGATCACTTTGCTAGCACACAATCTGGACTTCCACTAAGGATTGAGAACAAACACAAAACATACTCCAATTCGTGCATAGACGACCATGGTTCCAACAAAAATAATATGATACATCTCAGAAGAAACTCATGAATTTTCTTATCCTCTATTTATTTATGATATTTTCAAGTAATAGTACTATTTTCCACTCTTTGGATCTTAAAATAATTGATAAAAAAATTTAATAAAATCCAACTTTATTTATCTATTTGGTCGATAAATATTTTTCTTCAAAAATCTTGTTTTCAAAAAATATTCTTAACATTCTAAAAATAATTTATTAAATTCAATTTTCCCATTTTTTCTTTCTATAAATTTTTTTAAAAAGAATCTACAAGTCATTTTCTAAAAAAATTCATTTGGATTTTACCAAAAATGTGAAAAGAATATTTGTTTTTGACATGAATATAATGAACATTATTTCTTGCTATCATGACCACTGAATGATTTCAATATTCCTTTATAATTTTTTAATTTTATTTTCAAATATTATTTTTCATTAATATTTGGGAAATTTTTATATTTTAAATAAATTATTTATAATTCAAAAATATTTTGAAATTGTTCAATGTTTTAAAAATAATTTTTAAAAGTGGAAAGGATATTTTTCTCAAGAAATCTTTTAAATTATTTTTACAGATTGATTTATAAGTATTTATGGTTTTTTCAAATAAAAGTATTTTTAAAATGTTTAATGTTTTAAAAAAAATTAATGAAAATTTATTTTCTAAATGAAATCTTACAATTGATGATTGAGAATTATTATCCATATAAGATGGAATCCTTTGATGCTACATATTTCTTATAGGGTATACGATCATAGGATACCATTCACTAGTACAAAAAACATTTTTTACTTCGACATTTTTAACGTCTGTTATAAATAACCAATGTGAAAAGTCATTTAATTGATTTATAACGTCAGTTATATTGTAACCAACATTAAAAATACATTATGTTGATTTACCACATCGGTTAATTTATAACCGACGTGATAAATCAAATATATCCCTTTATCACATCGGTTATAAAATAACTGACCTGATAAATCCATTATCTTGCTTTATCACGTCGGTTATAAAATAACCAAGGTGATAAAGAAATTTTTTTACATTTTTTATATAATAACTGACTTAATAAATGAGTTTATCACGTCAGTTTTAAAAAAAAAACCGACGTGAAAGTTAAAATTTCGAATCATTCCAATAATGAGATAAAAGTTTTTACAACGCAGCATTGAAATTTTTAATTGTCACCTAATATTTCGTCTACTGCGAATTTATTTTCAAGATATTTTCACTAATTTTTCATGTTGGTTATATAATAACCGGCATGAAAAATAAATTATTAGGACTTTTTCATATTGGTTATATAAGAACAGACCTAAAAAATAAATTTTTATGACTTTTTCACATTGTTTATTAAATAACCGATATGAAAACTCGATTAAAAACTTGTATTTAATTTCCTAATATTCTATTTGATAGGTCCCGAAGCTCAAATGGAGTTACAGATCAAAATTTATGTCCATTTAAAGTTGATCACCTCTAAAAAAAGTCTTAAATAATGTCAACTTCTAATGGTCATAAATTCTGATCCTTAACTCCATTTGAGCTCTGCGACCAGTCAAAACAAATATTGGGAAATTATCTATATGTTTGTAAAAAAATCACATCGATTATTTAATAACAGACCTGAAAAATTACTTTTAACATTGGTTATTAAATATCCAACGTTAAAAGTCATTTTTTACGTTGTTTATTAAATAAAAAATGTGAATTTTTTTTATAAACATGTAGATAATTTTCCAAGATTCGTTCTAAGTGGTCGCGGAGCTCAAACGGAGTTACGGATCAAAAGTTATGGCCATCAGAAGTTGACATTCTTTAAGACTTCATTTAGAGGTGATCAAATTTCGATGGATATAACTTTTGATCTATAACTACATGTTATCTCTAGAACCAGTGAACTAGAATATTGGGAAATTAACTTCATGTTTGTTATTGATTTTTTACATCGGTTATTTAATAACTGATGTGAAAAAACAATTTTCCATCAATTTTTCACGTTGTTTATTAAATAACTGACATTAAACAGCATTTTTCACGTCGGTTATTTAATAACATACATGAAAAAGTGGTGGAATTTTTTTTATATCCTAAAAACATGGTAAATTTAATATCCTTTTATGAAGGTTATCATAAAACCGACTTGAATGTTAAGTTTTATATCCCACCAACGTAGAATTTCAATTTTTTACAGCACGACATCGAAATTTTTGATTGCCACCTAAAAATTTTAATATCGCATTCTCTTTTACCATATCATTTATATGTTTTCATTATGAAAATATGGTTAAAATTTTTATGATCATTTCATTCAACCATCACCATCCAACCGAGTCGACTCATTTGATCTTCAACATGAATCCATTATTTCTTCTTTCTACGATCTTATCAAGGTATTTGTTACTATTTTTCCCTAATTTATGTTTTTTATGATTACGTTTCTTAATTATTATACCATTTAATGATTATTATTTTATTATAATGAATAATAATGTTTTTAATCATGGTAAAACTACAATTCATCCTTCGGATTCAAAAAAAAAATCTTTTAAGACGAAGTTAATCATTCCGCGATCTCATCAAGGAATTTGTTATTATTTTTCCATGATTTATGTTTTTTATGAATAGTTTTTTTAATTCATATAAAATTTAATGATTATTATTTTATTATAATGAATAATAATGTTTCTTATCAGGGTAAAACTACAAATCCTCTTTCATATTCAAAAAATCCTTTTAAGATGAAGCTTTCATTGGCTCGTTCGATGGTTCCTCAGAAAAAAAAATATCAATCTTCTGATAGTCATAATTTTTGAACCGTAACTCCATTTGAGATCTACAACCTATCAAATAAAAGATCGAAAAATTATCTACAATATGGTTAACATTTCTCAGGTTGGTTATTAAATAAAATATGTAAAAAAATCTTTTTAATGATGATTGTTTAAAAACTGATGGGAAAAATAGAGTTCAATCATCAATTTTTTAAAACGGATAGTCTTTCATGTCAGTTTTTAAATAACCGACATGAAAAAAAAAATCACCTCGTTTATTTAATAACCGAGATGAAAAAGTTTTTTTATTATTATTTTCACGTCGATTAGTTAAAAAACGATGTGAAAAATAGAGTTTTAACGTCCTTTTTTTGAAAAATTGATGGTCTTTCGTGTCGGTTTTTAAATAACCAACGTGAAAAATCATGAAAAATATATATATAATTTCGGTTAATAAATAACCAACATTAAAAAATATTTTTAACGTCTCTCACAAACATTTCAGTTCAAAATCGACATGAAAAAGAAAAAATAACTGACATAAAAAACTATTTTTGTACTATTTATTCCTATTAATTATATAAATGTTTCATCTTTATGATGAAAAAATATTTAAAAATCCTATTTATCTTCCACTGGTTATACCATAAAAAAATGATTATGAAACCCACTTATTTTCATGGGTTATGCTCTAATGAAATGATGACATGCTTATAATACCAATATCTTTTCTATGAGTTGTGATATTATGAAATGTTTATCAAACCCATTTCATTTCATGTGTTATGATATGATGATTGTTTTATGATCGTGTGTAATGCATATGTATAATTTTCATTATGTGAATGGTGGGACTTATATCTCCCCCTAATGAATTGGGTAATGATAAGTATTCTATGAGTTTAAAGGGTAAAATAGTGGTTAACCCAAGACCAAAAAGAAGGTCACATAGGTGGATATCCCAATAAGGAAAAGGATGGTACATTGTTGGTTGGCCCAAAGCTGAAAATAGGTTACACTAGTGGTTAGCCTAATCTCAAATTAGGTACACAGGTGTTTATCCCTACCCTAACATGTTATGAATGTATTTTTGGGTAACCTTGACATAATTCTTTTTGATTATGTATATTCTATAGTTATATATTTTATTCCAATGTTATTCTCTCATGAATCATGTTATTTGATTTCATTATCATTCATATCATATGAAATTTCATAATTAATTCCATGAATCATATTTATGATTTATGATATATAGGTTATGGTTTTCATTTGTTATTATCATGTTCTCATATCCTAATGATAATGTTATGTTTACATATTTCCCATACATACCCTTACTGATACTTTTACCTCACTCTTTCTTATGTTTCCTATACCTATGTTATGAATAATGGTTTTATATAGGGTATGTATATGAAGAGTATTAAATGGGAATATATTTATGAGAAACATTAAATATTTTTCACTATATAAGAATATTGTTTTCCTAGTATTCATAAACATTAATCTATTAAAGTGATTAGGAATTTTGTGTAATGTATTTAATATTCATCTAAAAAGATATAATATCTATGTATAAAAATCCTAGGTCGCTATACATATAGATATGTTATACATTATATACTATTTTTTACATACGGAATTAAAAAACATAAGAAAATTGTTAGTTTAAATGATCTGTAAGGGGTAATATATATGATATATTAACCAAATAAATAAAGGTGGTCATAATGAATAATATAATAGAGTGAGAATAAAAAAAACATGTTAGTATAAAAACATAATCAAGGCACATGGTAGTAAACTAATTAATTCATTGCCAATTTTAAAATAACCATATAATATAATATGAATCATAATATTAGTATATGGCATAAAATAAAAATGTGAAACATTTATAAGCATAGAAAAACATGACATATATCATGGCTCTCAACCTAAATGATCATATTATAATTAACAAAGATAAATGCTTCATTTCAAGGCATAATATAGTATACTAGGATAGCCTCCTATGACCCTTATATGTCATATCATGTGATATAAACAATACCCAATGAATTATATGGATATAATATTTTTTACCCACCTATAATATAATTATATAACATCAACTACATGTTCCTTGGAAAATAAATCATATTTATGTCATGTTATATTTAACCTGTGAAAAATAAAATGGGTAACATAAAAATTTTCATAAGGCTTAAAAATAAATCATCTAAAGAAATATATTAAATTTTTCAATGATTGTATATACCTTTGAAAAAAATATAACATTAAATGTGTAAATCATAAAATTATTTTTAGATCAATCAAAAACCCTTTAGATTATTATATTATATTTTTTTAAGATTAAGAAGAAATATCCCTTGAATTTTAATATTTTCCTTTTAAAATAAATATATTATGAATAAATTGTTTTTAAAATTGAAGGTAAAAGGAAATAAAAAATTATATTAAATAATAATTAAATAAATAAAACTTTATATTAAATCTTCTTAAATAAAACTAAAGAAAACTTTGTGAGAAGTGTCTGAGTGAGAAAGTTACAGAAATAGAGTGAAAAATATTCCATTCACACCATCATAGATAATTAAAAACATTTTAAAGATTCCTTAAGAAATTATATAAATGTATGTAAAGATATATAATGAATCAAAAAATCCTCATGAAGAACATGGACACGAAATAGAATGATTTTAATTGAAAATTGATATAAAGAAACATCCCCTTACCATTACTCTCAACTTTCCTAAACTTTCTCTAACTCCCTATATAATCAATATATAATTATTAATCATATATTTTAGAAACTTATTTATAATTAATTCCTTTTATATTGATCAGTTATCTTCAATAATTATATATATATATATATTATTTAGTCACAATTTATTTTAGTCATTGTTTGTTAGGTATTTTAATTGTTCCATTTATGTTTTGATAAGGTTGAGTTAATTATAATTCCTTATTCAGAATTAAAGAATCATTTTAATAGTCATGATTGTAAAATAATATTTTTAAAATAATTTATAGAGTCATATGTTCCTTTTATAAAAGTTATGGGTGCAATTCATAAAAATGAAATTCAAAATGTGCTTATTTTGAATAGTTTTACGAATAATAATGTTTTTATTTATAATGATCATTCATTTGGGTGACATTATTCCATAACTAAAAACATACAAAAATCCACATCAATATCATATATTTATTTTATTTATGTTTTTATACTCTTTTATGATGGAAATGATGCTGATAGTATAGAATCCTTTATGTAGTTGGTTAAACTGACTCAATCAATAACATGATATAACAAATGAATAATAGATTTTATTGAGGCATATGATTGAAATATCATATATATATATAATAATAATGATGTTTATAATTTATTAATGTACTGGAGAATACTATTTATGATGAAAATATTAATTAAAATGATAGTAAAGAACTCATTACTTTAAGGAAAAAATCTTGATGACATGAGGATTTCCATTTTAGTGAAGAATTTCTCTTCCTTCTTCTGATGAGAACCTCCTAAATATGAATAATGAATTTAGGAGAGTAGATTTGGGAAGTTATTCAAGATTAAACTAGATAAGAGGTATATATCAAAATGAATAGAATATGGGTCATTTTATAGATGAATTTGAGGGGAATATGACTCATTCCTTAGTGATTAAGGATAATCATTTAGAGTTTTATGGTGGCACATAAGTGGGAAAAAGTATGGATAAGATTATTTCAATTATTAATATGTATTTTGAATTTATATAATTTTTATTTTTATTTTTATAATATTCAGTATTTTATCATTTTTTCTATTTACCATCAAAATTCAATAACCACCCTGGTAAATTATTTTTTCCATTAAAAATGAAATTGGCCATCTTACCTAATTTAGATGTCCTAATTACAAATATGATATATATTTTTTTATTTATAAATCTAAATATCAGAAATTTAACTCTTAAATACTATTATAGAATAATTTTAAAATAAAATTTATTTGGACAACAAAATTTCTTATGTAATGAATGATTAAATTATAATTTATTACCATTAATTATTTTTTTAATATTTGTTAATTATTTATCATAAATTTCAAATATATGACTTGAAATACATTATTTATTTCTAAAAAATATTATATTCTCGTTATAAAATTTTCAATATACATATTGGCTCTATGAATTCCCAACTCTCATATATATAGCAAAATAATATATAATAATAATATTACCCATTTTCATTAAAATGTACAACCCAAAATACTTATCAAAAAATAATTCATGATAATATATTTATTAGACAAAATTTATACCATATTTTTAATGTTTTCATTATTTCTACTATTATACTCGATGATATGATTTTTATAGGAGGTTTTAAGGATGAATACTTTAATATTGTGGTATTTCTATTTAAATGTAACAATATTCCTATTGTGATTTTCATATTCATTTTTCATATAAATTTCATGTAATATTATTATTCCATTAATTTCATATTATAATATTATTTCTTAAATAATTATATCATTATTCATTTTAGTTTGGTCTAGTGTGTGAAATAAGTTATTCAACACATTTAAGAAATATTCATACTAGAATGTAGGGAGTTAAAAAACATCATCCAAGCCCATAAATAAAATTAGTCTTCCTTCGTTTTCATATTTTATCATGAAATAAATGAGTAATTTTATCCCCCACTTTAATAAAAAAGGTATTATCTTGATGCCTTCATAATGTCTATTTGAAAATATAATGGTATTTTAAGTCTATTTGTAAAGATGTATTTGATTCTAAATCATTATAATCAAGGAACCAAGGATGATACACCTTAAAAGAATATTCTTTTTTAATAATACTTGTTTAAATATTATAGATCACTAGTCTATTTTTCATGCAACATGAAACCTTGTTTTCCTAAAACAACCTTCCAACTGTTATTGAACTTATCGAATAAAAAATAAATGTATAAAAAATTAAATTGAACAAAAAAATATTACATGGTTAGGGAATAATATAAAACTTCAATTTATTGTATCAATAATTCAATTGTTCAAGACATTTTAATGGAATTTTGGTAAAATTGATCCATTCACACATTCCAATGTAAATATATATATTATGATAGAAAAATGTCGAATTATTTTATGCATTGAAATAGTTTTATGTTTGAAATAAATTTCCAACTTCTCCATGTGAAAACCAATAAAAAATTTCTTTTATATCTTAATGTAAACCCTATGTAAAATTTTTCTTCCACGGCTCCATGTGTACCATATGTAAAATTATTATTTCAAACTTTGTGATCCACATAAACTCCATATGAAACTTACAATAATAATTTGGTGTTCTTAATTTAAATTCTAAATCATATCAAATCAAGTTCTTTAAATATATCAACAAAAAAATTTCCACATTAATATTTATGAATCCCCCTCTATAAATTTTGTGAATCATATAGTAAAAATAATTATATTTCTATTTTTTAAGAAATACCTTTTAGAACATAATTATCTGGAGCTTACCCACATGACTAATGTTTTAGGAGTCATAAGAATAACCAAAATAGTGGAATTATTAAGGAATTTATTATTTAAGGTGGTATTTAAATGAGTGGATTACATAGTAAAACCATGTAACTACCTATATAATGGATTTCATTGAATTTTAATGATTGAATTCATGTAATCCAAAAATCTTTCTACCAGACATTATCATAAGGATAAAAAACCTATAATTAAAAATAAATGTTTAGGACATACATAAATGAATATTTTCTAAAAGTTATCCACCCATGTAAAAATATATTGAGCTATAAATTTAATAATATTATGATCTTTCCATGATTTAATCCATATTTAAGATATAAATTTTCAAATCATCTTACCAAATAAAAAAATGATTTACCATTAAAATCATTCTAATGAACCTTGAAATTCATAAATATAAACTGATATCACCTCCTAATTGAACCTCCCCTTATACTATGGTCTAAAATTATCATAAGAGATTTATGATTTCTGATAGAATAAATAATTTAATGAACATTCAATAAAGGGAGTGTTCCCTACCACGCTATTGAACACACAATCATATCAAGATGGGATGAAAATCTATCTTTTATTATATGAAGTTTTAATCTTGTAAAAAAATATCCATTTAAGACATTATCATGATGTTATTATCTCAATAAAAACTACTATAAATTTTCCATTTTATAGGATATTCTATTTATCCCCCCCCCCCTTATTTTCCCATATCTATTTTAATTTTGTTGATGTCTCCCATATACAACCAAGGATAATCAAATTTTTTCATCAAAAAATACAATAATATTTTATTAATGATCTCTAATTGAGTAATCTAGATATACATAAAACTAGATATATGAATATATATTATCCCATAAAAATGGTATAGTTTATCATTGGTTGAAAAACAGACAATAAAAAAATTAAAAGATCAATTTTTAGGTAAATAAAAAAAGTACATTCTATATAATTCATGTTTCAACTCATAACATCCTATCCTATATTTTTATGATATTATTCAAATTAAAATCTATAAAAATAATGTAGAAAATAAAAAACAAAATTATTTTATGAGACATAAGTAAAAGGTAATTCTATTAAAAAAATTAATTTTTTTATTTCTATATTTTTTTAATCAAAAATATAAATGATACTCAAAAAATAATTATAGTAAATCCACATGTATAAAAAGGTGTGACAATAAGACAATCCAACAATCAATCTAGTTTATTTTAAATAAAATCTCATGGAAAAATATGGCTTTGCAAACAAAAAATAATTTATTTACTCTAAAAATTAGTAGTAAGAAACAAAATTTTATTTCCACCCATGAAAAATTGTGCATAAATCATCAATATTAAATTAATCCACAACCTCCTAAAACATAAGTACTATAATGAATATAAACCCCTCAATCAAAAAAACAAATCAAACAATTTTCCACATCTATAGAAAATATTCAATCATTAATCCCAAAAGGTTCCCAGTACATCTTCTCAAGTCTATTCAATTCAATATCTCACTAATAAACTAATATGTTCTATAAAAAACTATTATTTTGTGAGAAGAGAAGATTAAATTACCTACATGGTAGTTTCATGATCATTATATATGCTTGAAGAGAGGACATTCCATCCCCACCCATAATGATTAATGATGTTTTCACATCCTTGATCATTTTCATTGTGTAAAGAGGAAATATATCACCACCTAGATCATTCATGACATATGAGGACAATAGATGTAGTTACTTTGTTAATATATATCGATTGAGTATTGTAGATAATATATCTTAGATAGCTCATGTTACTCATGTTTCTCAAAGAGAGAAGATATCATCAGGGGAGTAACAACTAAAGGTGACACTATTACATGGTTCTTGCAGTGAGTCATAAAATCCTATTTGGAAATTATTAATTATTATTTATTATCAATTTATATTATATTAATTTTAATATAAATTTATTTTAATGACCCACATCATTATGGATTATGAAAACCAAAGAAAATATAAATGTTTAATCACGAAGAAGGGGAAGTTTTGAGAATTAGGATTTGTATTGGGATTCAAAGAGTTAAAAAATCACAAGGATGTATTTTTGTATATATATCATGGTTCGAGAGTTATTCTGGGTGATTAGGTAAAAATCAAGAGCTTCAGTTTGAAGTTTTAATTTTTATAGTTGGTTTTCCCCTATCACATGACTACTTCACAGTCAAGGAAAACTGTTCAATGATCTAGAGAAAACCATCTGAAAGATTTTTTTTTATGGAGGAGGTGCATGGATTGATCTCTCTTAGTCAGAACTATGTGAGGTAACCATTCATAGTACTAAAATATTTTAAAGTAATTTATATGGTTGGAACATGTTATGGAAAACCATGAGGCCAAACCTTGCAAGGAGGTTAAGCATAGAATAGTTCTAGCTACACAATTGGTGAATGGTTTAGAAAACCATGTGTATACCTTAATTTATTACAAGTGGTTAATTTAACATTCTCCCAAATCGATTTTTAACCTTTCTACCTTCCATTTACCTCTCACGTGGATAAACTAAATGACTCAAAAAAGATCCTCCTTTCTCTCCTCCTTTGATTTACCATGGTGTGGGAAGTTTTTGGTGGATTTATATAATGATTTTATGTGATAATATTCCTTATTTATTCTCCATTCTTATTCCCATATGGTAGCCTCTGATTTAAAGTAATTTTTGAATTGGGATTGGCATCAATTCAACTAGATCATAGTGGAATTGATCTGAGTTTAAGTGTATTTTGTGTATTGGGCAGAGAGGATGTCTCAGGTGGATTCATATATGTAATTCCTTACCATTTGGTTGGAGGTATACCTCCCTAGGAATTTTTATAGGTGTTTTAATTAAATTATATGAATATAGTGAGTGATTATGCATTCTATGAAAGGTATTTTGTGTGGTGATGTTCTAGGATTTTTTTATAGGATGTTGGGATGTCATTGTACAAGGTTTTAGTGTTATTACACCACTTGATGAGTTTTTACGAAATTATTCCATTTTTAGTTAAATTAAATAATTAATTATAAATGTTTATAATTAATTATTTTATTTATTAAGGATTTCTATAGGATTATAGGTGATGATACGAGCTTATACATGGCTTGGATGAGCTTAGGTTGTGATGGTCAAGATTTTTTTTAAGTAACTCGGTGTATGAGGTAGGTGGTCCCTGAACAAATACCCAATGTTTATTCATTTGGTTATATGCATGTGATACACTATCTCATCACTAAAAGTGATTGAAATTTAATATAAATGGATTTTTTTAATAATTCTTCATGAAATTAACAAAGAATTAAGTGTTACGATATACCCTTGAACACTGGATTAATTCCTCGACTACTGATAGCTTGGGGATTGAACATAAATTTTTCCCATGAGATATATGAAAACAATGGCAGATAAAAATAAGGTATAAACATATATATCCTTGGTATAGGATCCCTTAGACTCCTCTGTATAGGGTTGAGTGATAGAATTTGGATATTTGGCCTCAGGATAGGTCATATGGGACTCTGAGATACCCCATGGCCTTTTAAATAGTTCATTAAAAAGTGGTTATAGTGTTCCTAGACCACTAATATAGATTGGGTAGAATATATAATGGAATTATGTATGGTTTGGGTAAAGGATAAATTAACTAAGTGGACTTGGTAAGGGATATGGTCTTTAATCTATATCTCTTGTGTGGTTTCTATGATGCACCAGTGTAGACGATTAGTCCCTAAAAGGATCATGGAATTGTTGAGGGGTGTTCTATCCTCTGAGTGATGGTCTTGGATCCTAGATTTTGGGACTTTAGAGAGGAGACCATATAAGGTATCAAATCTATGATGATATTTCCAAGGTGGATGGTAGGTACCTCATGTTCATGTTGACCCTAGATTGGGGTAATGTATAGAAGTAGGTGTTTTCAATCATGGGTTTCACCTTAAAACCTGAGGATAAATTATGATATCCAAGCATTGAAGTTATAATAAGGATGGTTTTTGTTCTTTAGAAGCTGGCCTATGAGATTTGTACAGGGTTCATGCAATTTCCTAACATATGTAGGATGATATAAGGTTTTATGGAGAGTATATTACCCTGAGTATATGTGATGTGTTTTTGTGTGTGATATATATATATATAAGTGATTTTTGGGTGACCTATTTTCCCTGGGTATATGTGATATGTTGGTTATTAGGAACTAGGGTTGGATTTAGCACCTGGTAATGATGGTTAGGAAATTGTTCTGAGTAGAGGATTTGACCCCCAAGTGTAGTTGTTTATAATGGTTTTGGGTAGAGGATTTGACCCACCCCCCCCCCCCACCCCTTGATTACTATTATAAAAGGTTATAGAGTGAGTTTTGACCCCAACATGGATGTGATATATGTTTTATTATGTGTTGGGGTGGGATGCATCCCCCTAGATAATGATGTCTTGGTAATGATTCTATGTAGGGGATTTAAACACCTAGATATATGATATAGGATGGTTATGGGGTGGTATTCTCTAGTTATATTCTTTATGAGGTTTTGAGGAGGATGATTCCCTCAGGTGTATGTGTGATATGGTTCTAGGTAGGATGACACTATTGAGTGTATGATATTATGGTATAGGTTCTAGGGAAGGTTATGTCTCTTATGGGAGATAATATAAATAGGTCTTAGGGTAGTATGAGGTTTTCCCTATGTTGTAAAATTTATGCTCAGTGAAATATGATACTGGCTAAATCAGGTATAGTCGACTTTAGGTTCCACCTTAAAACTTGATGGTCAATGGTGTTGCTTCAACATTTGTTTATTTACTCCAATAATATCACATATTAATACACTATATTACTTATTATGTTAGGTACACTATTTGTGGTGGCCTATTTTTCATGACCCAACCCACTGGGGGACTCCTGGAAAATGATAAGTTGAGTGTGACACACCAAGATCACCTACAATAGGCTAGGGGATGGTGACCTACCTCTAGTAGGCATATCACACACATGGGTGGTCAAAACCTAAGGTATCTATACACATTCTCACATATCCAAACACTAATATAATGCATAATGTAAATATACAATTGATAAGAGGATTTGTGCATTCAATTAAACCCACATCAAATTATGGCACAAACCCATTAAAGAAAAATGAACAAATACAAGCCCACCAGAACTATGAAGGAGTGAAACATTCTAGAAAAAAATGGGATTATAAATGAGATAAAACTATAAGAACCAACTACAAACCATCCATCCAAAATAATCTCCACCAACTCCTGCTCCTCCAAGGACTCTGTTAAAAGGCATGTTGTCTACATAAGACATGACATGTGTAGGCAGAGCCCATGTAGGGGTGATCTAGGGCACCCCAAAATCACTAAACACTAATAATTAGAAGAAATTCAACTCATAATAATACATAACATCAACCTATATATAATAAATATAGACACGAATTATCAAAGTAAGGTTGCATCCATACTACTAGTCTAGGATACTACTTGAGGTTTTAAGGTAAATTTCATTTGGGAAAACTCACTCCTAGGGTCTTGCTAACACTACTGGATCTCATCCAAGGAGTTTTTTCTTGTCAGGACTCTCTGTGAATAAGTACATGTTGGAACATAAAATATTTTGATACATAGATAAGGGATCACACCTGAGGCCTATGGGGGACACTTGATCCTAACTGGATTAACCCACTATGTGGGGCATCAAATGCCCCAATATGTATGTTATGTGATAACTGACCCTACCTAGGGATAATGATGGGGTTGAGAATCCAACCCTATACCTCATGGAATGATAAATTCTCTAATAGAAAAAAGGGTATAATATGTATAATTCTTTTTACTAAATGTCACACCAAACCCTTATGGGGGAGCGGACTAATAAAAATCACATTGGAACAAGGGACCACACCCAAGATAAAACTTAAACTAGACTGAGTGGATTGAGGGCTCCAACCCACCTAGGAATGGTTAAATAATATATATCGAGAATACAGTTTGTCTCCCACTGATTTCAAATCTATGATCACATACTCATATCATAATCATTTATATTAGGCATGCTCGAGTACATTATCAATTCCTGTGTACTATAGTTGTGCTGATGTTCACTAGTCGTGCCCATGTACTCTATTCATTCACATGTACTATGTATGTGTTAGTTCCCATGTACCCATGGGGTACACATTGGTTCACTAATATAGGGTCACATGATGTGTGAGATTCCATGGGGAGTTTGATGAATTATTCTACATGTAAACCCCATCCATCACTAAAATTCATATACACAGTGTGTGTGTGTGTGTGTTCTTATGATCTACATTCTATGTACTTTAGTTTCTTATAGAAACTCCAAAATTTATCACATGTCTCTCATATTCCATCATTTATTATAGATCCTCTATGAATCACTCTCAAATATCATGGACCTATGTTTGAACATTCTAAATCCATTTCCAATGACCAAATTCTATCCACCCATCCATTCAAAAGTTGGTTTCCATTTCACTACATCACTGAATCACTAACCTACAAAATAAGAACACTTAATCCAATCTCCCAATATTACATCATTATCATCTCACCTCAATAATTATTTTGATACTAAATCTAAACCCATGGAAACAATCTATTTCACCAAAGATTTATTGCACAATAATTGAATTTTGGGTATTTTCAAACCACCGATTAAGTGGAACACCGATAATGAATGCTCAAAAATGGAGGGGCCATGAAATGAAAGAGTGATAAATGGACCTAAGACATTTTTCATATTTTTTGTGATCTATTTATTGGGTAAACAGTGATCACAAAATAAAAAACAAGGATCAACAAAACACTAGAAATATTCTAATTTCAAGAAGAAAAAAATCAACTACAAATCAAAACACCAACCCATGAATTAATTTTCGAAAGTTATTAACTCAAAATTGATATTGGATAATAATAAAGAGGATTAATACAAAAAAACAAACATCCAACCTCAATATTGGATCCATAATTGATGAAAAATGAATAATGATCCATTATCTTTGGTGAGATCCACAAACTCTATAACAAAGGAAAACTCATTGGAAAACTAATCATTGATCCATGATCCACATTCACTGCCAAATTACTCCTCCATATCCCTCTAAAATATTTAGGGTTATCTTTCTAACCCTATGATTTGGACATGACTTGGTTTAATAAGAGTTTATTAGGATATAACCATTCAACAAACAATAAATTTTCTTATTTATTTATTATTCCTCTCATGACTACTCTTAAACTAAGCACCCAATGAAAAAAAAGTGATGTATCACCTGGGGTAAAACCCAAATTCCAAATTTAACTTTAGTCTTAATTTTACCATTTCATAAATCATTCGATATTTATTAAATTATTTCTAAAAAACTTCATGTGAATGATATAATATATTAAATGTTTTAATTATATCTACACTGAGGCTCCATGTACCCTAAAATCTCACATTGAGTCTATTAATGACTCTAAAAAACTCATTAAAATATTACAAAGTGTTATAGGGAAAAATAGTCATTACATTCTCCCCACCTAAGGTGTTTTTTCTTAAAAATCAAGAATCCTACTCAAAAATGATGAGGATACTGAGCTCATATCTTGTTCCCATACTACCATGACCTCCCTTAAAATTTATTAGGATATTATCAAGAACAAAAAAAAAAGTAATATCTCAGTATCAAAGGATCTTCTCTTCTCAATCCTCAATCCCTATAAGGTAATTTGGGAAGGTAGATCCATCGATGATATTCAACTATCCCAAGTCGATAATATGTGTTGTTTCATGAACATACCTCATAATCATAAATACATAGAATAAATCATACACCCTGTCTAACTATATCAATATTTAGAACAAATATTCCACCTTTCAAACCCTATTCATTTTCTGGAATGGGCCAATGGATCTAGGAGATAACTTTTCACCCTGGCCAAATCTACACAATCCTCACTAAGATGTGGCCT
The DNA here is from genome assembly GCA_963277665.1 of Viscum album. Lineage (NCBI taxonomy): Eukaryota > Viridiplantae > Streptophyta > Magnoliopsida > Santalales > Viscaceae > Viscum > Viscum album. Next base: position 715,701,848 of record OY728138.1, on the reverse strand, counting down.
TCAAGAACACATGGTTTCTCTAATAAAACTATAAATTCATCTATTTTTGAACCTCATAATAATTAGGATGGATTTAGATATTCCTCATCTACTATAGGATAATCTACACCTTCTCTGTCATTGTGTACACAAATTCTATGCCCATGAGTACTGACTATCCTAGATAATTCTAGAATAGTTGTAACCAGAAAGGTCTCCCATATAAGTCCTTGAATAGTGCCATACTAATGGTGTAGTTTTAACAATTTTTATACAAAAAATCCTCTAATTATAGGTGATATTCTAAAATATGGTCAAATTCCAAGATGGAATATTGAATCATGTCCTCTATAACATGACTATCCCACTCAATCTTGTCATCTATCTAGGGGTGTAATGTCATGCGAAAATGAAACTAATTCCTAAAGACCTCCTGAAATCCTCTCCATAATCGTTATTTTAAGTGAGAATCACATCCTAATATTATCATCAATATAACTCCATGAATTCAGGATATCTCATGTATTTAAAGGCGCCCTAAAACATCAACTGAACTCTGCTCTCAAATGGCTTGGAAGTGAGCATACATAGTGATCCAACTTATGATAACACAAATATCATTATAGCTTATATATAATCATGGAATTACCATAAAAAATTCTACAAATATATCATCCCACTTCCACTCTGTAACCTCAAGGGGTTAAGACAAACCTTTATAAACTTTGTGCTCATCCTTCACTTGATGAAAACTTAAGCATCAAGAGATAAAATCAAATAGAAACCTCCTCATCCAAGGCCACATGAACTGATGTTGAAGGTCCTGATATATATTTTCCACTTATTTGTGTATCAATAATGGGGATGTATGAAACTCCCTAAGAACCTCCACTCACAGTGTGACTATTACCATTGTTTGTACTTAAAAAGGATTATGTTCTCCCCAAGATTAGAAAATCCATATGGAGAATTTTAAGTTGATATCTATCCATGAAATGACTCTCAATGTATATATCAAATATAAGACTAATTAACACACTAAATAAGTAGAGGGTTAAAAAACATAAACTATAGGTAAGATGCATCACCCACATCCACTAATAGAAATTACAATGATGCCAACTACTTCTACACCTCACTCAAAAACTGCAAAAAATATCTCTTAATGAGAGAATATCCCACCATGTTACCCTTTTCAGGAGTATACACTATCTTGAATTCATAATCATGTTATAAATCTATCCAACATCTTAGTATCATGATAAGATATTTCTATAAAAATATATGCTTGAGACATTTTTTGTCAGAATAGATGATAAATATCTCTCCAATAAGGTAGTATCTCTATATCTTTAGGGTGAAGAAAAATTATTCCAACTCTATATGTTGGTTAGGATCATATTTTTAGGGGGTCTCATTTACCTAGACCCATATGTGATAATATCATTCCTATGAATCAGATCACATCCAATCCTAGTTCAGGAGGAATAGCAGAATACAACATACTCAACATAATCCTCTGGCAGTCTTAAGATGGGGGAAATAGTCAAACTCTTCTGTAACTCTGAAAATACCTATTGAAACTTATGTTTTCAAATTATTGGTTAACCTTTTTGAGTCAAGGAATTCTAGGGTACTAGAATAGTGGATAAATTAGGCATGAATCTCTGATATTATCCTTCCAACCTAAGGAATCTCCACGCCTCAATCACGCCTGTGGGTGGCTCCCAGGATACAACTTCCTCTACCATTATGGGGTTCAATAGTAATCCCTCTTATGAGATATAATTTCATTATAATTGGACCCCTAAAATCCAAAATTAATACTTCAAGTGCTTTCCATAAAGATGGTACTCTCAAAGTAAGTTCATAACCATACTCAAATGTCTTGTGTGCTTCTCCTCTAAAACTAAGTACATGGGGATGTTGTTGATGAAGACTACCATGATATATCCTAAAAAGGGATAGATGATCATATTAATAAGTCCCATGAACATTTTTGGGGAATTATTTATGCTTAATGGAATCACTAAATACTTATAGTGATAATAAAAACACCAAAATCCCACCTTTAGTATTTCATCATCTTGAACTTGAAGCTAGTGATAACCTGATCATAGTTTAATATTCAAGAACCACCTTACCAATATTAACTAGTCATAGAAGTCATCAATTATTTTAAGTGGATAAATATTATTTAGGGTAACTTGATTTAGGTTACGGTAATACAAAAATAACATTAATCCCCCAAATTCCTTCTTATAAAATAACACTAGGCCTTCCCATGGGGGCAAACTGGGCTAGACAAATCTCTTCATGTGGAAATCCTCCAGCTCCACCTTCATTTTTAAAAGATTTTTTAGGGTCATATGATATAATGGTGTATATATCAGGGCAGTACATGGGTATAATTTTATGCATAAATTAATCTATTGGTGGGAAGATAAGCCCAGCATGTCCTCAGGGAAGAATTTTTCAAACTCTACCACTATTGTAGGAAGATAAAAGCCTCTAAAATTTGATTCTCCTAGGGTAATAATATCCAACTAAAGAGTAATCGACTATGTATGAGCCCATCATACTCTTATTATACATCCTTCTCATCGATGAACAAAACCCCATGCCATCAACATGGATGCACCACATCCTCTTCTAAAAATAGTTAATTAATTAATGAACCATGTATAGTCATTCCATATAAATAATCATGTCCTAAGGCCTCATCATGGATATGAAAAGATCCCACATGAAGATCAATCCTATAAGATTAATTCCACATTATCGATGGAAGTATATGATTACTAAATATCCTTCGGCATTAGTCTTTAAATGCAAGGGTTGATCTAAATGCTCCACCATAATCTCATGATCTCAAAAAATGGATGTGGTAACAAAACTATGGCTCACACCCATGTCTATCAAAAAAATTATCTCAAGTAGAGAAGCAAAAAATCATACCTCGTATCTACCCTATATCCATTGGTTCATAAGCCTCCATTTCATGCAGCTACCCATGTCCCTAACCACCATCTCACTGAGCCTACTGTGGACTACCTAGGAGTGGTGCAAAAAATAGATCAAAATTTTAGCCACCCATTAATTATCTTCCATGTATTAAAACTTGTGAACCTCCTGGATCAAGTCACTTCATCTTCCTCAATAGCTCATCTATATCCTCTCTAATAGCTACTTCCCAATCTGTTGGGAATACATGAGTGATAGGACCATATCCATCATAGGTATAAAAAAAATTTCTCCCCTAATGGACTGTATTTTCCATGAGGTCTCAATACATTTTGTATTATTCTATGTCATGACATTCCATTCCTATGTCTCCCTTCTACTGTCAGTCAGTCCTGCTAGCCTTGGAACCCAGAAAACCCCCACCTTAGATACTCATGATGCATATTAATCCTATATATTTTATCATATAGTACCATTAGGTCTAACTGTGGATTATTTGGGCATGATGCATCCATCGGAATCAATCAATGTAGGTCTATGTGATTTTCAATAGGTAGAGGTATTGCAAAATGTACACCCTGAGGGAAAACATCCTCATGACTAGGCACCATCGTGGAAACCTTATCACCCATCACATCATAACCACAACCCCATTGTGGGATCCTCATTGGATACCAACATGGGAACATCCTATAGAAGTCAAGATGCACCACTGTAAAAAATTATATCTTGATAATTGACCCAATAAATACATGAAAACCACAACTCATTCTTATATGATTCATGTACTAATATTTTCCATGCAAACAATCCCTATATTTATTGATTCAAAATGAAATTTATAATAGGATGATCAAGTACTTTAATCCTCTAAATAGACTAACTTTCTTCTCTCTCCCCCATTAGGGTTTTCTCCATTGGATATTTGAAGGGGGAGGTCACACGCTGCTTCTCTGGAATAATCACCCCTTACCTCGGTCTATATTTTCATCCCTCCATGTTCCCCATTTTCTCCTTTCTCCCTAGTATCTCTTTTATATACTCATTCATTATTTTTCCCCCACGCCATTGATCTTATGTTTTTGGTCTCATTCTCGGTTCTCTCCTTATCAGTGGTTTTCTATACTTTTTTGTGTCACTGGTGTGATTTTTCATGGTGTTGTCTTCATCAGTTGGGGTTGTTGATCTGAGTGAGGATTTGATTTTCTCTGGAGGACACCTGCATCAAACTCGACTCTAGCTTCTTGTTTTTTCACTACTCTCACTGTCAGACTGCTATGTTGCCTTCTAGAGGCTTTGGGATGTGTTGTTTGTTTGATCATAGGAACACTGAGAGGCATGTCAAGTGATGGCTTTGCTTTGTGCCATGGTTATTATCATTAGTGGAAAGTGGTGTTTGTTCTCCGCTATAGGTATGTTAGAAATTATAATTACTTTTTGTTATGTAGGTTTCTCAAGTCCTTGAAGGATGGGATTAAGTTTTTTTGAATCGTGAACCTCTTATAAGCATTTATCCGCTCAACTCTACTCTGATGTCCAGGTATAATGATCCTTTCCTGGTTAGTCTGGTGTGGTGTTCTCTAAGGGGGGGGCGTTGTGAGGTGTTTTTGAGTGGCCATCAATTTCCAGGAGGAGTGACAAAATATAATTATTTCTCTTTGGGCCCTATCGATTATCCCTTTGTATTTTTTATCGAAGTAATTGGGTTCAATGGTACTCTTCTATGGTGTTTTATGGTGGTGTAAATGGTTTTTGATGGGATGTTCTCACCGACATGCTAGTATTGATGTGGGTTTTTTTTTGTGTTGGGGTGAGCATCGCAAGGCTGTATGTGGCCTAAGGTAGTGATGATGGTCTTTATTCTAAATTTGAAACATGGTGCAGGATGATGGTCTGTGGTGTGGGGATATGGTTTTGTTTGAAAATTTTGAAATTTTAAATCTGCAATGTGGTTATTTTTTGTCAGTTTCTATTTGACATGATGATATAGTGGAAGATTATGTATGGTTCCCACTTACCTTAAAGTTTCTTTTTCAAAAATACAAAAAAAAATTGATTGAGGAGGAGGTTATAAGAGTCTTGGTGAGATAAATTAGTTTCAACATCATTATTGGGTTCCCTAACCTGATAACTGAACTCAATACACTTTAACATTATTTCCCTTATTCCCAAACCAAACCTCACTGCTAGACTATCTTAGTAACTCTAGTCATACGATAACCTAATCCTATGTTTCCATTATGACCCTGCTCATAGGGTCCCTCTAGATACTATTAAGCTGAGTGTGACACCCCAATCCTACCTATAATAGGCTAAGTACTAGAGACCAGCACCGAGTAGGCTATCACACACAAGGGAGGCCTTATCCTAAGGTGATTGTACACACTAACACATATATAAAAACCAATATAATGATAAAAAGAGTTATAAAACTAATATCAGGATTCTTTTATACAAATAAACCCACATCAGAGTATGACATAAGTATGGGAAATAAAAAGAGTCAAATGCAATCCCACTAAAACTGAAAAAGAATCCATCCTACTAACTCAAAATGGTATGTCTATGAGATGAAAATCCAAATACTAACTACATTATTTCTAGACAAATTAATCTCCACCTACTATTGGTCCTCCTAGTACTTCATCAAAATTTCTTTATTCTATATAAGACATGACATGTGCAGGAAGATCCCATGAAGGAGTGATTATAACATACCCAGTAGGAAACCATGAAATCACCAAACAAAAAGAATTGGAAGAGATTCATCTCATAAAAAAATTTAAACCAACCCAGATATACTCATTATAGACACAAAATCTCAATGTAAGGTCATATTCATACAGAAATCCTAGCATTCCACTTGAGGATTTAAGGTAAAGCTCGTTCTATAGAACTTACTCATAGGGTCTTGTTAATACTAATGGTTCTAATCTAAGGATTCATTCCCACTAAGAATATCTATGAATAATTACATGCTATAACATATAATATGTCTATATATAGACAGGGGAATTCTCCCAAATCCCATGGGGGACACCTAACCCTAACTAGATTAATGTTCTATCCTAGGGTCAAACACCTAGGTAGATAGGTTATGTGATACCTAACCCTACCTTGGGAGAATTATGGGAATAAGGATAAAACCCCAATCCTAATAGAGGGATAACATCTCAAATACACTAAAGGGGATCCTACATCAGATGCTCGAGACTAGATGTCACACTAAACCCTCGTGGGGGTGGATTAAGGAAACTCACCCTGGAATAAGGGACTGAACCCAAGATAAAACAAAAAAAAGACTAAGGGTATTAAGGGATACGACCTAACCAAGAAGGGGTAAACATAATGTATAGGTAATACACAACATTTCCCAAAAATTTTGAGTCTATATACTTACTGCATGCCTGTGTATACAATATGTGCCCATGTACTCTAGTTATTCCCATGTACTCTCATCATGCTCGTGTACTATCAAATGCCCATATACCCCTGGGGTAAACTCCAGTTAACTAATCAAGGGTCACATGGAATGTGATATTCCACACACATGTGATATTTTATTTTACATGTAAACCCTAGCTTCCATACAAAGGGCTCCACACTGCATATATTCCTCCAAACTACAGGTCATGTACTTCAATTTTTCACATAATCTCCAAAATTTCTCATAGAATTCATCCATGACTTATTTTCTTTAGATATACCATAAATCAAACTTGATGATATCAGATATATTGTTGTCCATACTCAATCCATATTCAATAGATAGATTCTGGCCACCCATCCATTTGGAAGTAGATTCATATTTTATTGCATTGTTGAATCACTAACCTTTAAAAAAGATCACATGATCAAAACTTCTAATCTATCATCACTATTATAACACATCGATCATGATTTAAATTATAAATCTAAAACTTCAAAAATGATTTATTGTTCCAAATATTGATTGAATAATGATCAATTTATAATTATTGTCGAATCATAGGTCAAATGAAATACTAATGAGGAATTCTTGAAGAACGAGAACTATGAGATAATATAAAATTAATAATAAACAAATGTTAAGTGTTCTAGATACATCATACTAACAAGACACAATTTATGTTTAACTATCAGGTGTATGGGGCTGATAAGAATTGAGACTTCTTCTCATGAAGTTCTCACATGGTGATCTCTAGTAAGGGAGATAATGAATACCAATCCACCAATAGAAACATCGCATGTTTTTGGTGTCATTTATTATTCCTATCTATGAACATGTGTATTTTTTTCATGACATGACATCATTATCTATGTGTACCATTTTATCACATACTTTTATGCTAGAAAAAAACCATGAAATTGATGTCATATTGAGGTAGCTTGTGTTGGGCGCATCAATGGTGGTATGGGATTGGTTGAATGATCGAGATAGAATTTTTCACTTATGAGATGAGGAAGTGATATCTTTGGAATAATTGATTAGGATGGTAGTATCTTCATAAATCCTTTACATGGTAGTCAAAGGTAATTCTTTTTAGGTAGATCAATAAATAATAAAGAAATAATTGATGATGGCACAAGATGTGAATCCTATATTATGAGATATCATAAGGCAAAGTGATTATATTACATAGTATGTGTTCATAGGATTGTTATAATTTCTATAAAAATTCATTATATATTTATAGGTCTTTATATATTTCAATAATATACTCTTGGTCTTTTAATAGTATTAATTGTTTTTTAGATAAGGTTATATAGGATCAGACATGATAGCGTATACAAGAATCTGTCGTATTCTGGTGAATAAGTATATAGGACATGGTTAGAACCAAAATGGGATCTAAGATTTGTACAAGTATTATTGATCATTTATGAATAAATAAATTCATTATTATTCTAGTATAGAATAATTTGGTTGAATTTATTTATTATAATTATTTACAATGTATTAAGTGAATGTGTGAAAAAATATTATATGAACGAATATTATTTTAGTATTCAAGGTTTGTTTAATATTAGTGAGAATGAATAGTCAAGTTAATGAATCGGTTTTATCATGTAATATATTCATTATATTTTAATTATGTGATCAAAATATAAATGACATGATGACAATGTTGGTTCATCATAATGTTTCATTTACTTCTTATTTAGTGGGTGTTTGATTTTTGGTGTCTGGGGATCCCTTTTTGGGTATTTGAGCTTCTAACTATACGAGTAGGAGAGAGACATTAATTTTTTGACTGTTCATACCAATGGAATGAGATATTATCTCTCATACCACATCCTAGAGACAGAAATACTCTCTTCGATCATGCGATCCAAGAACGCCTTCAATGGATCGAATGAATGGGATTGAGGTGATCATCGTGACATCCAAGGTATCATAGAAACTTCAAGATAGCACCCAAAATATGATGATTGGAATAAAAAAGTATTATTGAATATTTTTTTGGATGATCTATAGGGGTTCAGATGTGTATCCATCCTATAATGACAGCTAGTGACTAGATACAGTTGAACATGCCACTGAATTGAACAAGGTACTTCTTTGTTTTTTTATGCTTATTGAATTCACATGAGATCCTTAGACCTCATTTAGGGATCGGATCATAAAATAAGACATAGATTCATCACTCTTATGATGAAATAATTTAAATCCCCAACCCATGGGATTTTACTATGCACCTCAATACCATCAATTGGTATCAGATTTATTATGTGAATTTTTAATCCAATAAACAATATGTATGTATTTATTTATTTTTAAAAATAAAAAATAATCTAGAATTAAAAAAACTTTTACAAGAAAAATGATTAAAACAAGGGTAGGGTTAGTCCAGTAATGGATAAATACCACAGTTAAAAAAACTACTCAGGATTGGGTTGTCTTCCAGATTGTGGTGGAATTTAAAAAAATGCTTTTTAGATGGGGTATTTCATCTCCCGTAGCCTCATTACTAAGAGAACTACCAGTATTCACTGGTACTGCTTCCTCATCCTCAACCCTCACCATTCATAGCCAACCACCAAACCACAGTAACCTAAGATACACCCCACTAACTGATACCCCGATCCTCCCACCTCCTCCAGCAGCCCCTGTGTTGACCATTGTACCTCCCTCGCCATTTGATATGGCTAGTTATATTGGTAAACACCTTATAATCCTATTCTATGGAGGCCTTAACATGCATCACCACTCCAGTTCCATTGTTGGGATCCTTAATCCCCCTTCCATGTGGTCTCATGCAGCCAAGTCCCTATGATGCCACCCATAACCTGACGTCGTCCTACCCAATCGAACGACCACCCCATTGGTCACCAAGCTCTACTGCAACCCCCACCCCCAACCCCCATTGTATCTTACTCCATCATCATCACCTCATTCAATGACCTCCCACACAACTTCCCAGTCAAATTTGGTTATTCCCATCACAACCTCCCTGATTGGCTTCCCTTAGATTACTACAAGTCCTGTTTTACCTGATCTATGCCTCAATAGGGATAGGCATGTCTTCCCAACCTAGAATGGGTCGGGGCGAGTCTGTATATCCTATACCAACCCTTCACAAGGTCTTCCTTGTCGAGAATGGTCCTACATGAGTTTTTGTGGCCTGCAATGAGTTTGGACATGTTTTATGGCCCGATAAAATTTTAAAAATATTCAAACATAATTTATTAATTTTTGGAACTAAAAAATATTAATTTTATTATTTTGGAAAAAATTATTCAATTTGGGTCTAAAATTAAATTATTTAATTAATTTAATTTTGTAATATAAATTAAATCAATAATTGGATCGAAATTAAATTAATTTATTTGAATTAAGATAATTCATTTAAGTTATTTATATTCTCTCATACTTAAATTTATTTTACATTATTTTTTACCATGCATTAAATTTATCCATAGGCTTGTCTTATGCATTGACTGTGCATGTCTGTTTTTATTCAGATATTTATTACAAATGTGTGTGATATTTGTAATAATTATTTATTTATTTATGGTTTGAGTATCTTCTTCTTATTTTAAATATTTTTAAGGGATTTTACATCCATTAGTGTTTAATTGTATGTTTATTGTGTTTCCTAACACCCCATTTCTTTCATGTGAGTGCATTTGTATTATTATTAACATGTTGTAATACATAGACCATGATAGGATAAGGCAGTATATTAAATGAGAATTAAGAACACTAGATCAAGGGAGAGATACATCATGAGTCAAGACCCGACTCATGTATGATTCCCCTAAGTCACAGTTGGTCCATTAAGTTTAAATGGACCAAACAATATTATATGTTAAAGACTAGTCGTGTAATATTATTTCATTTTTCAATTTTTATTATTTTATTAATTTGATTGTTTGTGGGAAACAGATAAAATAATTAATAGAAAAATGCATAAAGAAATGGTGAATTTATTTTATTAATGTTCAGTTATGAGAGTGACAACATAGTATAAACATAATTAATAGAAATAGGATTACATCCATTGATAAATATTAAAAATCTTTCAATGAAATATTAAGTCACAAATGCTTTTATTTCTCAAATTTAAACAAAACTAGGTGTATGGGGTATTCGTCAGTTAAAGTTTGGGGTGACTCCTATTATAATGGAGTTATTATGAGAGTGATGGGTTGACTTCACTAAATTTGGTAGAAAATAAGTATCCAAATATAGCTTGTTTCAACTTTAGAGGCAAACATTGAGTAAATCATGTTTATGGTTTTAGAAGTTGGTAGTTCACTCAACAGATCAAGGAGCATTGAATCAATGTGGCTGGAAAGTCTAGTGCCTACCTTGAACTTTCTATGTAGTGTCATAGGTATATAATGTAGACTATGTGTGTAGGTTTCAAGAATCTTTTCTACTAGAATACTCAAGTGATGGAGTATTCTGGTACTAGTATAGAGGGTTTCTAGAGTTTGATAAAATAGTTCGATACAATTGATGATTAAATTAATCAATAATTTCTAATCGTTAATCAAGATAGAAGTCATAATCTTCTTGATTTTGTCTTTTTATAAAATGGAAAGCAATACCATAAGTATAATGTGATAATATTATACAAATAAAATTTCTTAACTTTCATGAATTTCCAATAATTAATACAAGTTTTTTACAAAGTACTATGATATCAAAAATTCAAGGTGTTGGTGTTCCCAATTCCCATTAAGCCTCTTTGGAAAAAAGGGTGAGAAAATGATTACATGGGACTCATGTATGATATATATGATGGTTATTTCATAATGTTATCATCAAAATCCAATGTGATTTTTGGATACAACATTAAGACATGTATGGTTTTACATGTTTTCTCATCTCTAAAAATCTTTCGAGGATAAAGTGAAGCAAGATATAAATTGGTGATAATTATACCGATTATGTGTAAATATCAAAGATGGATCTTGATCTTTAAATAAATATAATTCTCATATATTAATCACCCATTTACTCCAGTTTCATTTAAGATTAAAAAATGATCATTATGGAGAAAATATTCCAGTGCCTTTTGGTAAGGGTACCCAAAGAAAGTATAAACTTAAAAAATTATAATCTTTAGTTATTATGGGGAACAAGTTTAAAAAAAGGAAAAAATGAAAATGTAAAGGATGAAATCAAATACACCTGCATAATTTATTTCAATGAAAATAGCTATTATTTAGAAGTTTATTTTCTTCACGTGTCTTGAGATAAATCTATAGAATTTTAAATGTAATGAACTAAATTGAATAAGAAATAAATTGTTTCATCTTTAGGTATATTCATCAACTATAATTAATGTTTCTATAATAATTTTTGGTTATTGAATAAAATATGCCTATTTCATATGTTTATTTAAATATAGTAACCTATTAATTATAGAAATGTTACAAAAAGTATGGTATTTTCTCTAAGAGAATGAGAAAGTGTGGTTCCCAAGTTAGGGATGAGAAGCACAAAACTTCTAATTTCTATGTCAATTTTTTTAATAGAAATTTTATTGAGTATGACCAAAAAAATTATCTGTTGTGTCCATTATAAAATATGATACATTATTCTAGTTTATGAATGAATGTTTTTTTTGGTATTTAATACTCAACAAATAGTTCTATAATGCTTGAATCAAAGGAAATATGTGAGGAATATAAAATTTAAGACTTATATACCGAATTGTTGAAAGATGAAAGTTTTTCAAGAAATACTAAGTAGTTTTCAAGGATATAGCTAGTATGGTTATAGAATCTTTGTATTTAAAGGCCTTAGGTATTATCAACACACTTATATACATAATTCTTGATAAAGAAACATTTTTCAATAAATTTATGTCACAAATATTCTAAATTAGTTAAGCTAGAGAGTGTCAACAATTAGAAGGGTAATATAGTGGTAAATATACTTCATAATATTCATATATGTTTTTTAAAGTAATTTTAATGTGAAGTATGGTATTTTCATGGTTATAAGATATGAGTTTATTTGGGCTGCTGTGTCAAAGAATATCTATACCAAATTATTCATTAATCTTTATAATATAGTGTAGTGTAATTTCTAAACACATATTACCATATCCACATTAAAGATATGATGCTAATAAGGAGAATAAATGATGATTCTTACTTGTTAGCATTGATAAAAAATGTAATGTGAAGTAATTATTAAACAAATGTTTCATTTTTCACATTAGATTCATTATGTATGTAAGATGAGCATTAATGATAAAACTAAAATAAATTTTCAATACTTCCATTATTTTCGAGACATGTATAAAACATAATAGTGTTATCCAAAAATAATAATCTAGATATCATGAAAAATGGATATAATATGAGTTATAGTATGATGGAAAACCATTATAACATAAAAACATGAGTCTAGATGAAAAGAGTTTGTTTAGGATATAAACAGAACTTACATCAACCAAAAAACAATGTGCATCTAAAGTAGTTATCAAAAAAATTTATTAGGATGTAACATAAATACCGAAAATTGATAGTCAAGTTATAGACTATAATTATATTAAAATAATGCACATATCTATTTGAGATAGTGTGATCTAGATAGACTTTGGTTTAGTCAATGCCAAAGATACAGAATTAGTTGACATAGGAACAAGTTCCATAATAATGTGTGGAAAGATAATTTCCCAGAGACACATACATCATCAGAAGGATAAAACCATTGTAATGGTTTTGTGTTCCCCATGGCTGGTGATACATTATTCATTGATAATAATAATTCCTACAATTAAGTAGTATATGTAAATTACCTAAGATTGACAAGATCAATTAAAATTCAATAATGGATTCCTTGTATCAAATAATTGGTGGCTTATTATTTTTCATACAATGGTGGGTATTCAAGTGAGACTATTCATGGATGTTACAATATTGATACTAATAAGGATCGATTGGTTATACCAAGACATTATGCCTAAATATATTAGAATTTTACTTATCATAGATAATTTATTTGATCATTTTATTAAGCATTAGATTTTAAGACCACCAACCATAGACATTTTCTATATAATAGAACTTTAAAGGGATAGTGACACCATCAAATTCTAATAAGGGGTGGAAGTTACTAAAATATAGTTTAGGATTTAAGTAAGAAACATGATTATAGAATATTCATTTGGAATGAATCATTTTTTTCTATATGAAAGAGGTTCGTGGGTGTATTATTTTTTTCCAGGTGAGATATGTTTTGCATCATATGGAAAAACTATTAGTCTTACAATCATTTAAGACCAGGATGAAAGTAACTCTCTATAGATTAAATTAAAGTAGAAACCCAAGTTCTAGGTAATAGATCTATTAATGTAGATATAATAGTTTATTAGACCTATTTAATCATACATATACTAAAAAGGTATTGAAAAATGGAAGCTGTAAAAATTTGAGAGGGAATTGTTACTGATGTCACATGTCATAAATCTCTTCAAAATGAAATGCATAGGGAATAAGATGAGATTAATGTGGTGAGTTTAATTACATAATATTATATGATGGATCAATCACATATTCAATGATATGTACAAGAAATAATATTTATAACATAAACTTTATGATAGGAAAATATCATTTATAACCTAGGGAAATGCATAGGAAGAAGTTAGAACTATTTAATTGTACTTAAAAAGTACAAAGAATATATACCTGGTATGTGGAGAGGGAAAGAAACTCGTTATAAAGGGACATAAATTAGTTTTAATCAAGATGGTATTATATCATTGTTAGGATTAGGTAATGACTGAGAAAATATCATTCAAGTTAGTGGTATTCATAGCTACAAATACTGAGTATATTGTAGATTCTAAGGAAGCTAAGAAAAAGTGTATAAAAACACTGTGTTTTTTTGTTACAATTCTTGGAATTGAACCTAGTAATTAATGTTTTATCATAATTAAAATTATTTTCTATAAATTATCCAAGATGTTAAGTTTAGACAGTGTAAAATGGTATATACTCAGGGGTATCATCTTTTGATAAGTCTTACTCAAGGAGTTAAAGTCACAAATAAAAGAATAACAACATAGTGGAAATGTGTTATTCCCATGAAAAAGGCCATAACTCATCAAAAACAAGATAATATCATGTAAGAACTAATAAGCATAGTTAGAAAGTTAACTCTAGTTCAAGTTGGTGTGTTGTACTAGTGGGTTCCCTAGACCCAACTAAATAGTAAATTTTTATTACCATACCATGTATACAGTGATTTATACATTATGTACACTTACCATTATAGTGTTGATATTTATATTTCCACTATTTTAATGGTAATGTCCATAGATAAATTATTGTATCAAATTTTATAGAAGTTATCAAACTATAATGAGAACCTTGAGTTACTATGACATTAATATTGAACATATGTTTTATGGTCTAGATACATCATACTAGTTGTAAAAAATTGATTTCTGACTATTAGGTGTTGGAGGCTCATAATCACTAGGACTTCTACTCATGAAGTTCACACTTTGTGATCTCTAGTGGGTGAGATCATGATGACAGAACTTCCAATGTGAACACCACATGTTTTGTGTGTCACTGGTAGTTCTTATCTACAAACATTTGTATTGGTCTTCTGATTTGAGATCATTATCAATTTTTACCATTTTATAATGTACATTGATGTAAGGAAAAAACCATGGCATTGAAGTTGTGGCAAGGTATCTTGTTTTTGGTTCATCATTAGTGGTATGGAATTGGTTGAATGGTCATGATAGAATTTTTCACTTCTGAGATAACGAAGTGATATCTCAAGCCTAGTTGATCATAATGATAGTTCCTTCATAAATCATTTCCCATGGTATCCAAAGTTGTGTTTTCCTAGTTTGATAAATAAATAATAAATCAAGAATATAAGATGACACAAGATATGCATCCAACTTTATGAGATATCATGAGATAGAGAGATTATATTACATAATACATTTTTATAGGATGTTTGTCATTGAAATGGTTATTATTTATCTCTTTAGGGGTCTTGATGGTTAGTAAGAATTTGCTATTATTATTTGACTAGTATTCAATACTATTGAGATAAGGTCTAAGAGGGTCATGCACAATAGTGTATTCAATAGTTTTCCCTATTCTGGTGAATGTATATAGGATGTGGTGGGCCCTTCCATATGGTCTAATAGATTTTGAAGTATTATCAAACATTGATAAAAAAATAAATTCATTATTATTTTAGTGGGGAATAATTGGGTTGTATTTATTTAATAAATTTATTTACAAGGTATTAAGTGAGTATGTGAAAAAATATTTTACGAATGAATATTATTTTAATATTCAAGGTTCATTTAATATGTGTAGAAAATTTGTGTTGAGTTAACAACTCAAGTTTATAATGTAATATATTTATTATATAAGAATTATGTGATAAAAATATAAATTACATTATAGCACAGTTAGTTCATCATATTGTGTAATTTACTTCTTATTTAGTGGGAATTTTTTTATAGGGTTTAGGGAACCCATTTTAGTTATTTGATCCTCCCATTATATAAGCAAGATAGAGGAATTCATTCAGTGACTATTCATTCTAACAGAATGAGAGAATCTCTCTCCTCCCATATCCTAGAGAGATAAATTCTATATCTGAGAGACTAATCCAAGATCACCTTTGACGAGTCAAATGGAATGGATCAAGGTGATCATTGAGACATCAAATTAATCATTGAAAATTAATAATAGCATCTAGAATATGAAAATTGGCATTCACACAAATTCTTGGAGTGTGTCTAGATGATCTGAAGTTGTTCATCTTTAAATCCTACAAGCATTGATTATCATCAACTAACTGCAGTCGAACGCGCTTCCAAATAAAATGAGGTAATATTTTATTTTTTATTATACATATTAAATTCACATGAGATCATCATACCTATACTAGGTCTCGTATTGTTGGAGACGACATAGTTTCATCACTTTGTTGATGCAAATTTTTAAATCCTCGGACCACTAGATTCTGATGCATGCTGCGATACCATCAGGAGGCATGAAACACAAGACTAAGAAATATATTTCAACCATTTTTCATATTTTTATTGATAAATTTATTATAGAAATGGTGATATCAAAAGAAAAAACAAGGATCAACAAAATTCTAGAAAAATTCTAATTTAATGAAGATAAACATCAATCACAAATCAAAACATCGACCCATAAATTAATCTAATGAATATATTAATGTTCGTTTGATATTATACAATTAGAACCTGGATTAATCCAAAAAAAAATACTATCATGATATTGGATCTATCACTGATGAATAAATAATCCTGCATCATTCTCATTTTTGGGATTTATGAACTCCATTGATGAAGGAAAACACATTGGAAAAGTGATTATCAATCCATGATTATTAGTCCCCGCCAAAGTTAACCTCCATTTCCCACTCAAATATTTAGGTTTATGTGGATAACCATATGGTATTTCCATTACTATGTTTAAATAAGATCATATTAGGTCATGGAAATTTAGTAAATAATAAATTTATTTATTTATTTATTTATTTATTTATTATTCCACTCATGACTACTCTTAAACCAAAACATATAATGCATAAAATAGTTAGGTCATGATTAGGGTAAATCATATATTCTATATTTAATATAGTTATCGATTTCCTATATAATAAACCATTCATGACTGATTCCATTATTTCTGAAAAACTATGTTTACATGATATAACATATTTAATATTTTAATTATATCAACATTGAGGCTCCTCAAGCTTCGAAATTTCATGTTGTCTCTACACCTAACTAAAAAAATATTATTTAAAATATTCCAAAGTATTTTTAGTAAAAACTAGATGCATTACACTATTGAATTTATCACACACCTTTCTTAGGTGGACCTAGTACTTTTATTCCTAAACAAGCCTCATTATTCACAATTTTAGATGGTAGAGAGGCCTAGGATTGAATTATTTAGCTGGATGGATTGGACTAAGTTGGAATATTTATGATATGAGGCTTGGAGATTGTATTATATCCTCCTTCTATTTTATTTATTTTTTATTCTAAATATGTGATTTCCTAATGGTAAAAGCTAGGATGTATTCTTGTTTGACATCATTTCATTTAATATTGCGTTGTTCTATTTATTTTTCTCTATTTACATTGATTTTTTATTTTGAATGTTGTTGGTTATTTTTAATAATTTCTATTGTGATATAAGGGTGCAGTATTCACATGGTAGCACCCTATACCCTTAATATTACTCATAATACTCTGGAATATATGGATTTGCACCTAATTTCACATGATTCCACCGGCCAAGACACTATTGATTGGTTCCAGTCGGGGAATCAAAAAGTTGTATCAAAGCATATTTTTATTTTTCATACTATTTGGGGTATTATAGATATAGAATAAAGATGGGTTTGATCATGTGATAGATATTAAAATAATGCATTGTAAACACCTTTAGTAGTGGGAATTATAGGTTTCCATGAATATGGGATTATTTTGCTTGGTTTTCACTATTATGATTGAGCTATTTTTTCAAATATGATATATGTGTTTGAGAATTTTATTCTTTATTTAGATATTGGACTTTAATAGACAAAGGAATATGTATATGTATAATATTTGGCAAGTGGTATTGAAATGATATTTTTGTGCTTTTATGTAATTGATATCACAGATGCTATAGGGTTAATATATTTAAAATTTCAATAACATATATGGTATTTTCTCATATATATTCTTAGTGTAATTATAATTAACCAAACCAAATGATTATGGTTAAAGATGATAAGAAATTTCATCTGATGATATCAATATATGCACTAAAATGTGACCTAATCCCCAATGGGTAGTCTAGTATGTGGATACCAATGAGGATGGATGTCTAGTAATGGTCGGTTGACTCAACATGTAGAGCCTTATATGTATACGTGGGAACCCTAGAGTGGGTGTGTTGGAATTTGAGTTACCTTGTGATATTTGAGATGGGATTGTACTATGTCCTATCTGAAACATGGTTTATAGGATAGGTGGGTAAGCATATCAGTGTTTAGATGTGGCTTAGGATATTGGTGAATAGAGAGTTATGGTTTAATTTTATTACTTTTCCGATTATTACCCAAGATAAGTTTTGATATATGAGTGTAACCTGAGAGGGGAGTTTTCTATGAATTTTTATTTCCTTAAATATGATAATTATGTGTATATTATTTTCATTTTAGGTTGATACATAATATTTTTTATTAGATATTTATTATAGGTATTGATATTTCTTATAAATAGTGGATGTGGAGGTATAGTAGGTGCTTGAGTTATGACAAGGATGACATGAACAAGAGGAAATTTTATCCAATTGATTAAGAAAATGGGCCTAGGATAGATGGGATATGACTTGGGATGGAATGAGTAATATGACTTTCTTATATTCAAAGAGAATCATATAGGTGTTTCTGGCTAGATGAGATTTACCAGTGAGTGGGTAATGGTTAGTTGTTTAGGCCAGGGTGCTTAGGTTTTATGACATGAAACTCAAGGGATCTTGCATCAGATAGTGATACTAGGTAATACAATAGTACACACTAGTTGGGTTCAAATGATATTTAAATAAATTAAAATCAAGAAGCTATGAGAGAGTTCTTAGTGATTTACTATACCTTTGGAGGAGGAGATTTAATTTTAGCATGGATTTTGGAAAAACCTCAATGCATGGGGTAAAGTGGACATGGGATTGTGTGTGGTTCATATTTCATTGTGGATAAGTGACTGATCATGTGTGGATTAAGGACTAATGGATTTGATAAAAAATTGTTAGCATGGTATCCAGGGGTTTGAATATAATGGAAGGTGTCCCTCTAAGATGAGAGGAGACATCAGGGATAGATTGACGTGTGGTGGCATAGACGATTTGATTGTGTTCTGTGACAGGGGTTATCAAGATGGGTGATCATGGATTAGGAAGAGATATATGAATGTGGTGTTTAAAATATATCAGGTTTTGATCTCAAGGAGTTGTATAAGGAATCCATGTGTTGTAGAGCACATCATTGGATTTTCAAGGGTATAACTCTCATTTTAGATGATATTTTAGAGGATTTTTAAGATGGGGCTCCCCATGATCTAGGAATGTGTATAAATGGGTGTTTCATGTTAGAACTCTAGTATGAGAATGATGAAAATTTCTAGTCATTACATGAGGTAATGGATGGAGTGGAAATATGTAGAGATTTGATGTTTTAGTTTAATATATAAATTATAAGGATTCTCTTATGTGGGGAGAATTGAATAATTCATGGAAGTATGAACCACGTATTTTTTTGTTCATGGACACGATGAGACCTGTAAATTGATGGTCGAGATGGAAACTGGATATTAGTCAAATGGTAAATCTGATTTTTTGTGATCACTTATAAAACACATAATTTGGGATTTGCATGTTTTAATGGATGTAGTTTGTATGTTGGAATTGAGCTCAAAATGGAATTGGTTGTGATCTAAGAGTGAATTGGATTCACTGGCATCATTTCTTGGGGTGTGATTAGGATGGATGGTGCAGTTGGTTGGTGATCCAACTATGGAATTACATCAAGTATTATATTCTGACTTTAGTGTGGTCATTTGGATTATCTTGGGATTCTATTGAGAATTTAGGCATCAATATTGGGTGTGGTGATAGTGCATTAGTAGAAAAATCGATCATTTTCTAGAAGGGTTATATAGACAAAGAATGACCAGTGCTTTTATGATAAATTAGGTGTAATGAAATGGAAACTAAATTGATAATGTCTATGGACTGTTTGGGATACATTTTTAGTAAGATATTATAATGGTGTGGAGAAACATAATTTGGGATCAGACTTTGTTAGTTGAATCATATAGTAGGGAGAACCATGGGTCTAAAGATGGATCGATCAAAGAAATGTGGGTGCTTTATGATATATGTATGTTCATTAGTTCTATCTCAGTATTGGCAGTGGTGATAAGTAGGTAGCTCAAATTTTTGTGAATAGTTCACCCTAGTGTTTGGAGTTTCATAGTTATAGAGGCCCAAGATTAACATACATGGATATTACATCATTTTAGATGAATATTATTTACATTAAAAAAACTACATGCTTGAGTACTATAACAGTTTAGTGTCTTTGGAAACATGGATGGAAAATATTCTATCCTGGTGAAAGATCATCAACATCTCCCATAAATATCTCCACCTTTAGTACTTCTAATTTAAACCTTTCTTCATAACCTGGGTAATGGAAACATAAGAAAGGGGTGAGGTCAAATTTTTAGTAAGGGTAAATAAGGTAGATATGTAAGCATAATTATGAGAATAAGGGTATGATAAAATGATAATGAAAATACAAGATCATACCCTACATATCAAATATCATATACATGAATCGTGTCATAAATAATTATATTTCATAATACATGAATCATAATTTAATAAATAGCATAATCCATAAAATCATAACATAAGAATAAATCATATGATTGTGGAAAACACATAAGAATATAATATGATTTACAAGTGGCTAATGCATTGCTTCCAATACCATCTTGGTAGTATGGTTTCACTCCTCATACCATCTTGGTAGTCATGTTTCACTCACATGTTCATATTAGTAGCATTATTTCACTCCTCATTACATCTTGGTATTCATGGTTTACTCCCATGGCCATCTTAGTAGCATGATTTCATTCCTCATACCATCTTGGTAGTCATGGTTCACTCTCATAGGCATCTTAGTAGTCGAGGTTTACTCCCAATACCATTTTAGTCCATCGCATGAGATAGAAATATTTACCCAATGAATTGGAGGGAGATATAGGTCCCATACATATCATTGTGAAATCACACATACATGCCCCAAAAATTCATAAACAATTATATCTTAACCCATGCAATTAAATGGGTACTATAAAAAAGCAAACATATCACAACCTATGGAAAAGATACATGTTTCATAATCAGTTCATCAAAAGAATTACTTGTAAAAGAGAAATAGATTTCATAAAGATATAACCTGTGAAAGAGAAAAGAATTTCATAAATAGAAAACCCGTGAACGATAAGTGGTTTTCATAAAGACCATGACATTAAGAAAAAACCCATTCAAAGAAAGTATTTGAATGGAACCTTTAGATCATTTCCTATAATGGCATGAGTAACATTAATGGATGTCATCTTAGAAGGAAAAAATATTGAAATATATTTTACCATTTTTTCTTAAGAAAATTATCCTTTCTTCTTTGAAAATGGAATTTTAATACATAAAACAATTTTATTATCATTTTAATAGAAAATACCTTTAAGCCTTATAAATAATTCTTTAAATCATTTGAAAACCTTTTTCCATGAAAACTTATAAAATAAGATTTAAAATATTTTAAAAATAATTTTCATCAAAAATAATTTGAAAACATATAAATAAATCTTGAAAATGTTTTGAAAATAATATCTATGTAAATACATTTAAAACATATAAATAATGCATGAAAACATTTTAAAAACTATTTTCCTTGTAAACTTATAAAATAATTTTGAAAATGTTTTGAAAACCATCTTCTTTAAAAACTTATAAAATAAGTTTTAAAACGTTTTGAAAACCATTTTCCTTGAAAATATATTTAAAAAAAATTATTCAAAAATAAACTTTATACATTAAAAGAAATATTTAAAGTATTTATGGTGGATAAATTTTTATATTTCGTATGAGGTAAAAATAATATACATTTTTTATGGTAAAAATAATAGAAAATTACCTCATTCAAAAAGTGAAACAAATATTTCTTTGAAAACATTGGTAAAATACTAATAGGGTAAAAATATCTTTTAATTATAATAGGGTATTATTAAAATATTCTTGGAAACACTTTTTAGAAAACATGGTTTTGAAGGAACATTTATTTCCTATCGAAGAGAGGGTAAAGTTGGGCTTTCTTAAAAACACTTTCATAACTATCTTATGTACCAAAGAGTAAAAAATGGTACCACTATATGAATATAGAATGAATTACTAGATTATAATAAAATTTCTGAATTTATTGATATATGGAACATAATAATTCGTCAAAGGAATCATAAACATAAACAATCTCAAAACCCATTGAGATTGTCTCAATAAACTCTTATAACTTGGTAACTTGGGATCATACACTCCATGTAAGAAAATAAAATTAAATAAAGCTTAGAATATCATTAAAAGAAGTATATTCATTATAAAACATCTAAAATTAATGTATATACACCTTGAAAAGAGTTTAGGTGCATAACAAAACATGAGTCTCAAAGAAGGAAAATTGAGACAAAACATTTTTTACTGATTTGGTAACTTTTGAAACATAAAACCCGTGAATTAAAGTTCATAATAATAACCATAAATTTATGTATAATATAAATATACTATACTCATGGTAATTACTTTCACCACACAAAAGGAAAGAGTGGAAAACATAGAATGTATCTCACAGAAATAAAAAGTGAGATGAAATCCCCTTACCTTGTGTCTTGACTCTCATCGTACCCATTAAAAACACCTATAAAACAAATATAAATTTATTATAAATCATTTATAGAAATATATTCTTATATATAATACCATATATTTTTTATTATGACCTTATATTACCTTTTTGTAAACCATTCTATGTTAAGGTTTCACATCGGGTAATATTCACTTTGTTTTTCATATGTGTCTTAAGTTGTTATATTGTTGGTACTTATACATATATCATGATTATAAAATAAAGAAAATGATATAAATATAATTTATATATAGTATATTTTTATTATAAAAATCTATAGAAAATATAATTATGAAATATAATACACCATTCATGGAGACAATAGGTTATACGTAGGCATGAACACTATTTCCATTTAATTATCATGTTGAGAGAAAGAAAGTAAAAGACATACACACACACACACAAATATATCATTATTATAGTAGAATTATGATATCATATATATCATATATATTCACTAAAACCATCCTTAAAAAAATCCACATGGTGTATGAATGAATCGTATCACTTTAAGAGGAAGCAATCCACACTTCCTCAAAAGAAATTATTGTATTTACATAAGATGGAAAGCATAAAGGTATGTTCCAAATAAAAATTACATAATCATAAAAAAAATTATAAATATAATATATATCATATATAAATATATTTTTCATAATAATGTCCACCATGATAGGTGGTAATGGAAAAATAAATAATAATCATTTCGTGAGGCAGTAGTTCATCATACACATAAACAGTATACTTGTTACCCATTAGATGGAGGTGTGTGTAAGTTTAGGTCAAACAATTTACATAAAAACATAATATTATTCTTATTATATTTTTGTTTTTATATAATCATATAATAAATATATTTTGAGTAGGTGGAGAAGGAAAATAAAAGAAAGGACTTGAGAGAAGACGTTGCCTCTTAATCAGGTAACTCGTTTTTGTTTGTACCAAATTTATTTCTTGGATTTCCTTCTTCACAAGGGAATGCTTCCAGGAGGAATAGGGATTTTGGGGAAGTGGATTGTGAAGGTCTTATCCAAACATAAGATGTTGGAGATGTGTGATGAAGATGGATATCTAGTGGGCTTTATATGGAAGTAAAAGGACTCACTTGGAATTTTTGAAAACAAGTTAGGTGTACACTTTCACTTACATAACAAAAGTAATATAAACCCAACCTAAATCAAGAATGGAATGTGTGTGGCCAAACTAGGGACATCTAATTAGTGTTGAACAATTTTATTGGTCATCTTTTCCCTTAATTTCAATTATTAGTCCCTAATTAAACATAATTTGACCTTAATCAATGTGATTAATTTTAATCACTTTTACTAAACTTTTTGGTAAAAAATTAATTTGATATTATTAGATTATAATTATTACATTTTTTACAATATTTTATGTCAATTTTTCAAAATTCCATTCACATAAGAGGGAAAATTATGATTAATGCCAATCCCACATATGGGATGAAATTACAGGTTTTTAAAGTAGAAAAATGTTCAAACAGTTTAATAAATTTTTATATTCAATTTCAATGTGAAATTGTTTATAATGACCAAAATTGTATCAATTGAAGCATAATTGATCTAATATAACCTTAAATCAAATATAAAGTAAAATTTAACATTAGTAATTATTTAACCAAAAAATAATTTTTAACTAAAACGCAGTAGTTTTCACAGATTCTCAAATTGCTCCCTTCTCTTCTAGACACCCCCTCCCACCCTCAGCTCTACCTAGGGTTTCCTTCTAAAATCCTTCACTGTGGGTTTGTGGAACTCTTGATCATCATTCATCCTCCATTATCTTAATTCTTACCCTTTTTCACCTCATCCATCATTCTTATAGACCCATAAATGTGTCATATTCATGGGATATACCCCCTTTTATCTCTTGTATCTTGTTTGTGCCTATTTGTCTTCCATTTGGTTTCGTATTTAGAGACGCCCTCTACGTCCACTCGGGTTTAAGTTTTTTTCTCCATCTTTTTTCAGGTGTGGTTTTAAGGCCATGTCGAAGGTTTTTTGTTGTCTACTCTTCTATTCACTCATCCTCTACTCTAATATCTTATTCCCCTATGGCCCTCTATGCCGGAGCTAAAGTGGTGGTCATAATGAGGTTCTGAGATTTGAGGATTGGCGGTTTTCGGTTTCCAAACACTTCCTGAGTTAGTTTACCCTCATTTTGTTGGAACCTGGTTTAGTGTATCATCGTCAACTAGTCCTTCCCTACTCTAATCCCAGGTTTTTATGTACCTTTACAAGTTATATTAGGAGTGGTTCTAACTATGGGGTTTTTTTTCTAGTTTGGCCGTTGTTGGCATTCCTGGAGTGAGACCTCAACGATGGCTTTGTTTGGTTATGGAAACTAGTCTCGTGACTTCAAAAATGTTCAGTGATGGTTTCTTATGGTCATATTTAATTTTTCTTTCTTTCTTCTTGGTTTAGTTTTTGATGGACAGAGTGATTTTGGTGATTGAAAAGATGGGGGCAACTTCAATGGTTTTTGTGAGTTGGGATTTCATTTGGTTATGTTTTTACGGGCATGATTGTGTGGATTTGGTGACAATGATGGGAAGGTTTCTAGTGGATGGATCTCATTATTATGAATGAATATAGGGGTGTGGAGGCATCAGGGTTCTCTAATATAGGAAAGGTTTGTGTACCAAAGTGGTGGTGTGGCATATTTTGTTTGAAATTTGAATGTTTTGGAGTTCCTAATATTGGCATGTGTTTTTTTTAATTTAGAATTTTGTTTGTGATGTTTTCTAGAAATCAGAATTTTTTATTCATCTGGTTCCCACATACCCATAAATTGGTTTATGGAAATTCAAAAATAAATATTTGTGGTTTGCAGTAGTTTTTATTATTCATAAAAAATGAAGTTTCATAGAAAAATCCCAAAAAAATAACCTAGGATAATTTCACCATTATAAATTTAAAAATGAAATTTATTTTATGAAATTAAATTTATAAATATGTAGAAAAATAATTTTACTATTTTTTAGATAGGGATATGAAAAGTAGTTCATTTGAGAAAAATATCATTTTTTAAACTTATAAAGGATTTACTAAAAAATATATTTTTCATTATAGATATGTTTTATTTATATAAACCCATTATAAAAATATTTTAGAAGTAGTTATTACTATTTATGTTACTTTTTTTAATGGGTAGGTTATAAATAACTCCTTTAGATAATTATAACAATAAAATGATGTTTCGTAAAAAATCAGTATTACATGTAACATATGCCAAGTTGATGTTTCATGTGAAAAAAAATGTTTAACTTACTTTATTGTAAGACATAAATGAATATTTAATTTATTAGGGTAAAACACCTTTATTCCCATAATAATATTTTTTTTATATTCTATCATTTTCCATACTCATTTATAATTAATTGGTTACCTATAAATTCATATTATATTGTATAGACGATATATTTTCATAAATTAGTTAATATTATTCATAACCTCTAATTTAAGAAAAATGTTTTATCTTATTGTATTAAATGATAATATTTTAGTAATATATTATTGTTCATTAAACCTTGGTCTTGCATGTTACGCAAGTCATTGAGGAAAGTCATTTTTTCTTATAATTCAAGCTAAACTCAGTGTTCCATGTAGAGTAAGCCAAATTTTATGTTTCCTGTATTGCATGATTAACTTGGTGTTGCATATAATTCATGAAAAACATAGTGCTTTAATATAAATATCTTCTGTGTTTCATGGAATTAAAATTTTCAAAAAGGTTAAATTAATTAAAAAAATCACAAAATCATGGGGTGTTACATTATACCCCCGATAAAATTAATTTTACCCTTGAAATTCGTTTGGTTTATCAAAGGTCTAATACTTGAAAGATTCATTCATAGAAATCCACATCGTAAAAATTAATACTAACTCTTCCTTTAAAAAGGGAATGGTGGAACCATAACGGTTACCCAAAGTAACATATAACTAGGTTTCCACAAATGATATCATAGGTTGGTAGTGAATATTAGACATGGAGTAAAAGCATAAATATATATAGAGAGTGATTGAGGTCATCAATCACAAAAAAAATGTGAGTGATTAAATAAATGTTTAGGTTCTAAAAGTCATAAATATGTGATGATTTAAAAGGCCATCATTTGAACAAAATTTGGATATTAGGAAAACACATTTTCCTTTTTGATCATTATCCTATCATTTATTAATTCTTTTATTGACCAAAAATTCAAAAAAATAATTCTTTTTTGGTGCTTTTATATATTTTCAATTCTTCCATTACATCAAAAAATGGATGTTTAGAAATTAACATTGACCACTGAAGTAATAAAATACACTTTTAGAAGATATTAAGGACTATAAAAGAATGAAAATTATAACTATTTATCTATAATTATTCTTAAAAAACAATATGGTTAGTACATTATTCTCTAAACTTAAAATCTAACACTACCATGACATCATAAACATTTATTCATCAAAAATAATTATATATAAACAAGGAAATAATTGAGTTCACTGGTAGGTCTAAAACCCTAATCATCCTTTGGTCAAGGGTTCAAGACCCATGACCATTATAGAATTTATTGGTTGTCACCCAACATACACAATGTCCTTTTTTAAAACCACACTAATATAATTTCCAAAATAAATATGATAGACATACTTGAAATATGGTTAATCACTAAATAACCTTTTATCCAAGGTTTTTATTAAAAAATCAATATATAATTACCTCATTCGAAGTTTAACTTAAATTTTTCATGAATGGTTAACCTTATAAACCTTTAGAAATATGGAAATACAAAGATTTATAAAGAAATTCATGAAATTTTCTTAACATTTATCCTACATATATCACAAAGAACCACTTATTTGTCACATTACAAACATGTGAATACCCTTATCTTATATTCCCTTGAAACATGGTAGTAACCTTAATTACCATAAATTATTTTGGAAAATATTCATTCTTCCTTATTCCAAAGTATACTCGATATATTCCTTAAATCCAAAAATGTTGTAAACTTCATCAATGATAGCATAACCCACCTATTAAAAAGTCCTTACTTAGTTCCATGGTAATCAGTACCATCCAATTTACTTATTCATAATAGAATTATCTTAACTTAAAGAACATATTTAGGGTTACCTTCCCTCAATCAAAATATCACCTTGTCATTAAATCACTCCCCCAGTCCACCAGGAACATTTAATATAAACTGATAAATAGAGATAAAAAAACATAATTAGAACAACCCTTGTATATTTAATTATTCATATAACATAATTTTTGAATCCAAATACATATAAATTTTTTTATTTCAATTCATCCTTATTCCATTAACAAGGATACCTCATCCTATTACACAATATCTATTTCCTTTTACATTTCATATGTAGCCTTGTCATTATAAAAAATGTATCCATTACTCACACCACCTTTTTGGTCCTCTTCAGGAGCTTCCATATTAGGACATTAAGTCACATAATGACCATTTATTCCACATTTAAAACACTTATGCTTCAATGATATCTTTGGGAGTCCAATATTCTCATCCTTTCTGTTAACTAAATTCTTAATTTTTTTCCTTGAAATAACATTATTTGTGTCCTTATTTTCCACAGTCAAAACATCTTCTTGTTCCTCTAATACATTCACTTAGGTTATTCTTTCAACATTAATGACACAAAGGAAACCAAATATTCTTTCCTCCAAAGCCTCTATTACCCAAACTATCAGTGAACTCCTTCTTTCTCTTCCTTGGTGGGTATAAGAGTTGGTTTAGGTACAAATTTTTAATCATGTTCCTTGAAAATTGATTTGGCATGATCACAACATATTTCACTCCAACAAATATCCCACTTGACATCCCATCATCAAATCATCCACCACATTCAACATTAATCCAGTTACTTCTAGTTCCCACCATTGACTAAAACCAAAAGCATAGTGTGATAATTACTTATCATAGTATAAAACCACATATACATGAAAATATTTACTTATGAAATTTATAAATCATGAAACCTTCTTTAATATATGGCACCCTAGGTTTATCCTAGGTTATTCATATACAACTTTTATCTAAATCATTCATTAAGGTTATGAAGAGTTTGTGAATTTCCAAAGAATATCCCCTAGGAGTTTCAAACTAGGATTGTAGCAAGGATCTTTGTCATGTACCATATTACCCCAAGTTAGGTTCGGAACATCTTTCAGAGTTGTTACCACTAGGTAAATCTATTCCAATCCACTTTTAGTATCCAGATATTTAAGTATTTCTAGGAAACCACTCACTCTACCCTTTACCAAAATTCCAAGACATTTTCCTAAACATTGACTCATCCTTATACTGAACCCTAGAGACATAGATAGACATATCTATAAGAATATTCCTAGAGATACCACTAATTTTTTCTCATTATAGTTTATAAAGTTTTAATAAACCTTTCCCTTGATACCAAATATAGCGACGTAGGCCTAACATATATGGATATTGCATCATTTTAGATGAATAATCTATACATTACAAAAATACATACCCAATGACCGTAATAGTTTAGTGTATTTGGAAACATGGAAACAAAATATTTTATAATGGTGAAATATCTTCAATATATCCCATAAATATCTCCACCTTTAGTACTCTTACATAAAAAATTCTTCATAACCTGGGGAAAGGAAACATAAGAAATGGTTGAGCTCAAATGATCAATAAGGGTGAATAAGGGAGATATGTAAGCATAATTATGAGCATAAGGGTATGAGAACATGATCATGAAAATATAAGATCATACCCTGCATATCGAAGATAATATACATGAATCATGGCATAAAGAATTTCAGTTCATAAGAAATGAATCATAAATAAATAAATAACATAAGCCATGAAATCATAACATAGGAATAAAACATGGGATTGTGGTAGAAAAATAAGTATATAATTTGATTTCTATAGTAGATAATTCATTACTTCCAATAACATCTTGGAAGTACGGTTTCACTCCCCATACCATATTGGTAGTCATGGTTCACTCCCATAGCTATCTTAGAAGCAGCAGTTCACTCCCCATACCATTTAGGTAGTCATGGTTCACTCCCATGTCCATCTTATTATTATAGGTTTACTCCGAATACCATATCAGTCTATCTCATGATATAAAAATCTTTACCCAATGCATTGGAGGGTGATATAGGTCTCATCCATCAAATAGTGAAATCATACATACATGCACCACAAAATCATAAACAATCATATCTTAACCCATGAAATTAAATGGGTATAATAAAATTTTAAACATACCATAACTTGTAGAAAATATATAGGTTTCATAACCATTTCATCAAATGTATAGATCATTAAAGAGAAACAAATTTCATAAACAAATAACCAATGAACGATAAACAGATTTCACATACATAAAAGCTATGAAAGAGAAATGGGTTTCATAGAGACCATGAAATTAAGAATCAAAAATTCATATAAAGTATATGAATTGAACCTTTAGATAATTTCCCAGAATGGCATGAGTAACATCAATGGTTTTCATCTTAGATGGAAAATAATATTGAAATATCTTTCAAAAAAATTTCTTTACAAAAATATCCTTTCTTATTTTAAAATATATTTTTAATATATAAAACCATTTGATAATAATTTTCATAAAAAATACATTTAAAAATTATAAATAAGACTTGAAATCATTTAAAAACATTTTTCCTTGAAAGCATAAAAAATAAGCTTCAAAAAATTTTAAAAATAATTTTCATCAAAAATAATTTGAAAACCTATAAAAAGATATTGAAGTAATTCTGAAAATAATTTCTTTGTAAATACATTTAAAATTTATAAATAGTTCTTAAAAATGTTTTAAAACTATTTTCCTTGAAAACATATAAAATATTTTGAAAACGTTTTGAAAACCATTTTCATTGAAAACATATAAAAGAAGATTGAGAACTTTTTGAAAACAATTTTCCATGAAAATTTCGTTTAAAAAAATTTATTAAAAAATATCCTTTAAACATGAAAAAGAAATATTCAAAGTATTGATGGCAGATAAATCTATACATGTTATACGAGGTAAAAAGAACATTCCTTTTTCATAGTAAAAAGGATAAAAATTGTATCTCTTGTAAAGAGACAAGAAGATTTATTTGAAAACATTGGTAAAAGAAAAAAAGGTTAAAAAATTATTTTAATGATAATTTTATATTAGTATAATATTCTTGGAACCCATTTTTAGAAAACATTTTTTTGAAGGAACATAGATGTCTGACCAAAGAGAGGGTAAAGTCAGGCTTTATTAAAAACACTTTCTTAACTATATAATGTACCAAAGAGTAAAAAATGGTACGACTACATCAATATATAATTAATGATCATATTAGAATAAAATTCATGAATGTGTTGAAAATTTTAATATAATAATTCATCAAAGGAAGCATAAACATAAACTATCTGAAAGAGCAATGAGATTGTGTCAATAAACTCTTATAACTTGGTAACTTGGGATCATACTCTCCATAAAATAAAAAGAAACTAAATGAACCTAAAAATATCAATAAAATAAGTATATTCATTTTATAACTTTTAAAATGGAAGTATATACACCTCAAAAGAGATTATAGGTTTATAACAAAACATGAGTCTCAAAGAAAGAAAATTGAAAAAAAACATTTTTACCGATTTGGTAACTTTTGAAACTTAAACCACACGAATAAAAGTTAATTAAAATTATATATCAATACCCATAAATTTTTATATAAGATACATATAATATAATCATAGTAATAACTTACACCCCACAAAATGAAAGAGTGACGAACATAAAATGTATCTCATGGGAATAAAAAGTGAGATGAAATCCCCTTACCTTGTGTCTTGACTCTCATCGTACCCATTAAAACAAAAGTATAATAAATATAAATTTAGTGTAAATATTTTAAATAAAAATATTATTATATATAATATCATATATGGTTTTATTATGACCTTATGTTACATTCTTGTTAACCATCCTAGGTTAAGGTTTCACTTCACGTTATATTCACTTTGTTTTTCATATGTATTTTAATTTGTATTATTATTGGTCCTTATACTAATATTATGATTATATAATGTAAAAATTGATATAAATATCATTTATATATAGTATATTTGTATTATAATAATCTATAGGATATATAATTGTGGAACGGAATACATCGTTCATGGAAATGGTAAGTCGTACGTACGCATGAACGCTATTCCTGTTTAATTATCGTGTTGAGAGAAAGAAAGTAAAATAAATATATGTATATATATATATATCATTTTTAAATTAGATTTATGATATCATATATATAATATATATTCAGTAAAATCATCCTTAATACAATCCATGTAGTGTATGAAAAACTCATATCACTTTGAGGGGGTGGTAGTCCACACTTCCTCAAACGAAATTATCGTATTTACATGAGATGAAATAGCATAAAGTTATGTTCCAAATAAAAATTAAATAAAAATAAATACATTATAAATATAATATATTTCATATATAAACATATTTTCCCTCATAATTACCACCAAAATAGATGGTAATGGAAAACTAAACAATCATCATTTCATGAGGAAGTAGTTTTCCATAAACAGAAATAGTATGTTCATTACCCATTTGATGGAGGTGTGTGTAAGTGTAGGTAGAACCATTTACATAAAAAGATTATAGTATATTAAGGATAATGTTTTTTCTATATATTAATAGAATAAACATATTTTTAGTGGGTGGATATGGAAAATTAAATAAAGGACTTGAGAGAAGACATTACCTCTTAATCGGGTAACTCCTTTTGGTTTGTGCCAAAAGGCTTCCTCGAACTACCTTCTTCCCAGGGAAATAATTCTATAAGGAAGTTAAGATTTATTGGAGTTTTATTGGGATTTTATTGGCCAAAATTAATAGTTTTTAGATGTGTGTAGAAGAGATATAGGTGGTGGCCTTTTATAGGGAAGGAAAAGGACTCACTTGGAATTTTTGAAAACTTATTAGGTGTACACTTGTACTTACCTTAAAAAAGTCATAAAACCCAATGTAAATAAATATTTGAAGGTGTGAGGACGCAATATATACATAAAATTTTTTTTAGACAAGTTTCTAGGTCTTTTGGTCCCTTAATTTTAAGGTTCAGTCCCTAATTAAGCTTAATTTTACCTTAATCACTATGATTAATTTTAATCACATTTACTAATTTTTTTGTAAAAAAATAAAATTTGTCATATTAGAATATAAATATTATAATTATTACAATGTTTCGTTCAAATTCACAGAAGTGGGAAAATTAAGATTAATGTTAATCCCACAGACAAAACTAAATTACTTGTTTTTTAAGTAGAAAAATGATCAAAAGTTTGTTATGTTTTTATATTGAATTTAAAAGTGAAATTTTTTATAATGAACTAAATAGTACTAATATATGTATAATTGATATAAATTTACCTTAAAACAAATTTAAATTATAATTCAAAATTAATAATTAATTAAACCAAAATGAAGATTTTAACAAAAACGCAGCAGTTTTCACTATTCATCAAAAAAATTGAAATTTCTCAAAAAAGCCTCAAAACATTTACCCTAGGATAATTTTCACATTATTAATTAAAAAATAAAATTTATTTTATCAAATTTATTTTCTAAAAGTGTTTAAAATTAATTTTATTTTTTTCACAGATAAACCTGAAAAGTAGTTCATTTGAGAAAATAATATTTTTTAAACATATAAAGGCTTTACTAAAAATTATATTTTTCATTATCAATATATTTTATTTATATAAAAACATTATAATTTTTTTTAAAAGTAGTTATTACTACTCATATTACAATGTTTTAACATATATGTTATAACTAACTCATTTAAATAATTATAACAATAATATAATGTTTCGTAGAAACTTGGTATTTCATGTAACATATTCCAAGTTTATGATCTGTGTGAAAGGAATGTTTTAATTAGTTAATTTTAATACATAAATGAATATTTAATTTATTAGGTTAAAGCATCATAGTTTCTATAAAAATATTTCCATTTATATTCAATCGGTTTTCATATTCATTTATAATTAATTGGTAACCTATAAATTCATATTATATTGTATAAACCATATATTTTCATAAATTAGTTGATATTATTCATAAACTATAATTTAAATTCAAGTTATTGTGTTATTTTATTAAAATCTCATATTTTAATAATATATTATTGTTCATTAAATCTCGGTCTTCTAATGTACGCAAGTCATCGAGGAAAGTCATTATTTCGTATAACGCAATCGAACCTCGGTGTTCCATGTAGATAAGTACAAAGTTTATGTTTCATGTAGTGAAATATTAACTTGGTGTTACATATAACACAATACAAACATAGTTATTTAATATAAAACTAACTATCTTTTGTGTTTCTTGAAATTAAAAATATCAAAAAGGTTAAATTAATTCAGGAAAAAAATCAAAAAAATATCAGGGTGTTACAATAGTAGAATCAAATTTAGTGTCAGTGATAGAAAATGATGAGTTATAATGAATTTATGGCTAATTTAGTTTGATATTGATGTCTATATTAAAACTTCTCCTTCTTAAGGGTGATAAGTGTTATGGCTGGGAGTTTTTAGTGACTTGTGTTGTTACATATTGTGAAAACTTAGGGGAATTTAAATTTTTTCCAGATTAGGGGACATTTTAAGAATCAAAATTTGGATCATGATTTAGAGATTTCGAACATATCAAGGATATTTCTTTCGATATAGATCTTTTTCTAAGAGATATTTGGATGATCAAGTGAATTTCATGAGTTTCAAGTTGAAGTTTTAATTTTTAGAGGTGTTTTCCCCAATCGCATCATTGCCACATGGTTATGGAAAACTATACGGGGTTTCATAGATAACAATGTAAATTGTTTTTCATTTGTGATATAGTAACACATATTTAAGGTGGTTATAGATAATAGTATGAGGGAACCATTTATAGTACTATAATTTTTTATAGAATGTTACACAGTTGTGAAATGTTTAGTGACCTGTGTGGCCAAGACATGTTAGGGGTGCTTCTTAAGGAAATGTGGGTTACAAGATATGAAAAAAAAATTGAAAACCATTAATCTTAAAAGATTTATTAAAAAATTTAATATACCATTTTCACTATTTTATTTTTAACCACTATCTCTCTAAATTTTCCTCTCTCTCATGTTGTAAAACTAGAGGATCACAAAAAAGATCATCCCTTTCTTGTTCCTTTGGTTTCCCTTAACAAGGGTTATTTTTTATGGAATTCTATAGAAATTTATGGTGAGTATATTTTTTTTATATTCTATATTATTTAACCCCTTTGGTATCCTTTGATATAGTATGATTCTGTACTAGATTTTGGCAATGATTACACAAGATCATGGTAGAATTGAGATGATTTTATGGGGATTTTTCATGTGATGGGTAAAGTATGTCTCTAGAGAATGTATGATCACTATTTCATTGGTGGAAAGTTACCCTATTAATTTTTCTAGGTTTTTTATTAAATTAAATTAAATTATTGAGTGATCATGTGTCGTTTGATAGGCCTTTTTGTGGGGATGTTCTTGGAATGTGCCACATGATGTTGGCATGTCATTGTGCAAGTTATTGGAATTGTTATGCCACTTGATGAAGTTCTAGGAAATAATTCCTTTTCGAATTAAATTAAATAATTAATTATAAATTATTATAGTTAATTATTTTTGTTTTTAATGATTAATATATGATAAAGGGAAATTATAAGAGGGTATAAAAGGCTTGTAATATCTTGGATAGTGATGGTCAAGCTTTCTTAAAGAGAGTAACTCTATGTATGAGGTAGGTGGTCCCTAAACATATCCATAATGTTGATGTATTTTGTGATATTCATGTAATATGTGGTATTTCCATTGATGGGAGATTAAAATTAAATATAAATGAATTGTTTTATGAAATCACTATTAAATAAACAATGTGTCAAAGGAAATAATGGACCCTTGAACACATGTTTGATGCCTCAGCCGTCAAGGGCCAAGGGATTGATCATAAATATGTTCCATAAAATATATAAACCCCAAGGGGATATAAATTAAAGATATGAGTTTATAGTTCCATGGTTTAAATTCCATTAGATCCCTATTTAAATTGGAGAGTGATATAATTATAACTATTGGCCTCGTTATAGGTTATATAAGACACTGAGATAACTTATGGCTTATAGGATAGTTTAATAAAGAGTTGGGAGAGCGGTCCTTCCTCACTATTATGTTCATGCCAAGGAGGGTAGATCATAGATTTTAATTATACATAGTTTTGGTATGTGATAACTAACATAGGTGGGAATGGGTAGGAAGATAGTCTTTCTTTCATCTATCCAGTGTATTGGTTATGTTGCAGCACCAGTGTAAGAAATTAGGCCATGAAGGGATCATAGATATGTTTAGAGGCAATTTTTCCTATGGTTAATAGGATTAGGTCCTATAGATTGGAATGTCAAATAGGAGTCTATTTAGGGTTTCTATAATATGATGTGGCCTATGGGTACTTGGTGGGTTCCCTAGTTTCATGTCGGCCCTGGAGAAGGTGGTGTAGAGAATCAGGTGTTGTCAATCCCTGGTGTCACCTTAGAACTTGAAGATAAATTGTGATATCCTATCATGGAAATGGTATCAGGGATGGGTTGTTCACATTAGAGCCTAACCAAAGATATTTGTGTTAGTTTCATGTGAGTTTTAACCCCTTATGGTATGATATGATGTTTCATGAAGAGGATATTCACCCAGGTATATGTGGTGTGTGTTTGTGTTTTTGTTTGAATTATGTATATATTTATGTGATAAAAAGGAATTTATGGGGTGATTTTGGTCTCCCGGTGTCTGTGATATATGGGTTATTAGGAATCAAGGTTGGGTATACCCCCTGGGTAATAATGATGTGGTTAACTATTCCAGGTGGGGTTGTGACTCCATTGGTAGATGTTTATAATGGTTTCAGGTAGGGAATGTGACCCCCCCTCCCCCACCCTTGGGTGCATTTTATGTCTAGTTCTATAGGGATTTTTTCCCTTTGGTGGATGTGATATATGTGTTAATAGGTGTCAGGGTGGGATACAACCCCTGGGTAATGATGGATTGGTAATGATTCTAGGTAGGGAATGTGACCCCATAGGTCTAGAGTATGTGACCCCCAAGTGTGTCATATATGATGGATTTGTATTGGTATTCCTTGGGAGTATATTATATGTGGTTCTAGGGACTATAATTCATCTTGGTGTATGATATTATATTATAGGTTCCAGGAAATGGCATGTCCCCTAGAGTAATATTCTAAATAGGTTTGGGGAAGGAATTATTTTCCTCAAGGTGATGTTACATTAGGTTTCAAGGTTGTATGTGGTTCCCCCTGGGTGGTATACTTTATACGTAAATATATAAACCACTTTCTAAAGAACTTATATTCATATGTGGGTTTCTTCTTAAAACCCAATGGTCGATAGTGATTATTTTATTATTTTCCATGTTTTTTATTTATTCTGATCATATCACATGTGTATACAGTGTGTTACTGGTTATTCTAGGGACACTGTTAGTGGTAACATACTGAGTTCTACTCACACCCTATAAGGTAATCCCTAGAACTTTGGTACCTGATTTGACCTCATTATTTTTAGTTTTGGGTTAGGAAGATTCCCTCTATTGGATCATTCAATTGGATAGCTTGGATAGAGTTGGGAGATAGATGAGTTGAGATATATGGATGGTAGTAGTGCCTTATTTTAATTTATTTATTTTTGGTATTCTAAATATGTGATTGTCCTGGTGGGTGATCATTTAGGATGTGTGATTATATAATAACATTTCACTTAATATAGAATGATTCTATTTTTCTATATATTCCTAATATGATTGTTTATTATTGATATTTTTAGTTATTTTAACTGTAAATTTACTTTGATATAAGCAAATAATCACCCCATGGTATCATCTTAGATCCTCACTTCTAGTTGGTATCCTATGGCATATAGGGAGGCATGCCTGAGGTTATGTGATGTCACTTTCCAAGAGACTAATGAGTGGTATTAGATCAGGGTACCATATTTATAATGATAAAAAAAATTATTTTTATGGTCAGATAATTATACATTTCTATTTAATATAGGTTTTCTATCATTTCATAAATATTTATACAAAAATTGATCCATCTTGTGCCTCATGTGGTGTAGAATATATATGTTACTGTAATAAATGGATAGCTTTATGTTTTTTTTAATCATAAATTTTAAAACTCAAAGAGTAATTTATTATTAGCTAAATATGATATTTTATCATACCTAACATATATTCCATGCACTATATAAAACCATTATTCCTTCTACCAATACACCACTTCATCCTTTTAACCAAAAATATTAATATCAAATTTCTAATATGATTGAAAATAATTTTTTATATACTTACACCTAAACATTATCAACACACCAGAATGGAAATTAGAAAAATAAATCATAATCTAATATAAAAAACCTAGTTGTGAGAAATTATAATTGTAATCACACTACAACACCATTGATTCCATAAGAAAATTAATGTTACATCCTTACCTCCTAATTAGAGAGAGGATGTAATAAATTGAATAAGGGTTCCCAAGCCCTCAATAATTACAACATTTAATTTTTAATATCTCTTATCAATGATAAAAAAATATCCTACATTTATTAAAAAATATCAACTTGATCCTCAAAATTTAATTAAACTTATCCTAATGTAATAAATTCTAAAACACTGATATCTTTAATTATTCTATTATCTTATTTTCACATTATACTCCCACATTCCCTTTATTCCAAATTAATAATGATTTGTATTATTTTACATCCTCAATAGTTATATATAATCCATCTCAAATATTAGAAAACAATTTAATAGATAAATTATATAATTTTAAGTAGTATTTTTTTATTTTTATCTATACTCAAATTCTCTGATCTGTATTTTTTATCACTTTCTTATATATTAAAATTTTTGTAAACAGATTCTTCTTTTAAATCCTATCAATATCTATCTAAGTAAGTCCCTTTTGTTAGGATACTCTTACCCTTATAGAAAAACCTTCACCCACTTTTCATATTATTCACTACACTAAATCATAAACTAAAGTAAAACCATGTATTTCATCCTCAGTTCAATACAATGTAATTGTGACCCTACTCTTGAAGAAGTATTATTCCCTTTAGATAACATTGAATATGGGATTCCAATATCAAAAATGAGTCTATCATCCTTTATTTCAACTTATTAAATTTTCCACCCACCTTTACTATTTACCATGGTTCATAAATATTTACTCACCTAAAGGATGAATTGATTTATAAATTTACCCTGATTGTGTAATGATTTCATTGATAACTTAATCTAACACATGAAAAATAAATTTTTGAACGCCTCTCATATAAAAATATATCCATATGCACATATGATCACTGTGATATATCCAAGAAACCAGACTTAAAAAATCATTCACTGTGAATAATACATTTAAATGCATTGAATATAATCTCTTTGTTCTTCCTCCATGAAATAAATTAGCCTTTAAAAGTTTCAATAATTTAAAATAAATAATTAAATATTAGATCTAGAAGTATAAATCAAAGGAATATTGTGTCCATGACATTCAACTTTAAGAATGAGAATCTATTTTTATATCATTTTTATGGGATGCACTCCTTTATTAAAAACAATCATACCCATATTCAATTATGAACCCTTGGTGAGTATTTATCACTAAAACTCCACTTTTGAAAAATGAAAAATGAAATCATTACTCCCATAATTCATTATATGATCATGAAATTCCATGTTTCAATACCACATTATGATAGAATGCACTACCAATAGATTTTGAATATGATAAGAGGTTTCCATTACATTATGTTTATCAAAAAATATTTTATGAAATATTTTATAATTTACATCAATTGTCAATGGATTATCTGAACATGAAAGTGTAAAAGTTATAACAAGAACATTAATTATTACATATCACAAGAATAACACTAGTGAAAAAACATTCAAATAATATATAAATGAAAAAATATATATTTAAATTATATCATGAGTTTTTTAATAAGATTATATCAAAAAAATTATTGATTACATTAATTTTAAAAATTTATATAAAATTTGGAATATATTGGATCTAAAAATATGTATAAAAAATAATTTTATAGAAATAGTCGTTATATAGATCATCCAAGAATGACCTATAGTTATTTTTAGATGATAAATATATACACTTAGAGTTTTTTAGTAATGACCCCATATGTCCTAAGTTAAGGAGCTTTTAGGAGGGTTGAGATAAATTCTATATATGGATGATAAATCAGAGGATGTAACAATATTAGATACACACATTACATAAATTAACATTGATATGTTCAAGTTAAATTTTCCAAACATATTTAATATTGAAAATTAATATCATCTATTAAGATGAGACCAAAATCTAAACCAATATCATAACCACCTTTTATAATGAATAAAATAGTGATAGTGAGTCAAATAAAAAAATGTAATAATTACATGATAAATATTTAATCTTCTATTTATATCACCTTAGGGAAATCACGTTATTATTATTTTTTATTTTTTAAAATATATATATATATATAAATAAAGATTCACATGGATAATAGATTTATTAATATGTAATTCCTCACATGGTTCATAGAGAGTTCAATAAAATTATTTTTAAGAATAAATACCCATTTATATTTTTAACTATATTTAAGGGGCTCAATATTTTTCAATAATTGATCCTTTATTAGATTACCATCGATTTATGGTAAATTAAGTAGATATACATATGAAATTATATTTAATAATTTATTTCCATTATAATTTTATATTTATATATTTTATATTGAATGAAACACCCTCTATATTTAAGTTCTTAGTGAATAATTATTTATTGTATTTTTAAATTTATTTTTTTGTTTATTAATAAAATACTTTTATATTTCTAAGAGTTTCAAGTATCATGCTACCAATTTATGAATTATCCTTTAAACCCTAATAAAATTATATATTTTAAAAAAAAATTGTTTTCATTTTTCCTATAAAAGTTTTATTTACATGTACATTTGATAACCAAGGATGATATATTTGTGGACCCTTACAAGAAAATAACCAAAAAGAATGAATTATAGTAATCAATGTAACAAAAATTCATAGTTAATTAGATTGGTATATTATATCCTAGTTTATTTTATACCCTAAAATTTTACAAGATCTTTAGTAGATCTTTAACTACTATATTACATTTCACTTTTCCAAATAGATATAGAGCTTGGTTAATAAATGATTCATTTATTTAAGCCAAAAAAATAATTCTTTTGTAATTTTTCTCATATATAAAATTTAATATTTTTATGTTATTTTCCATGAAAAATAGAAATGTATTATTATATAATGAAATAATAAACAATAGAAGAATTTTTTTTAAATAAAAATGTGGATGTGTTGGGAATTTTATTTCCATTTAATAAAATCATTTATCGGTAATTGATTATAATGACTCTTTGTCTAATCACTCTATCAAGACACTTCAAATGTTCACCTGATAAATAAGTGCTCATAACGCTACTTCGTATTCTCACTTAAATATTTAAATTGATTTTGGTTTATTATTTATATATAATTATAACACCCATGGTAACAATCTATTCCCAGGTTTATTTTTTAACTTCTTTATACACAAGATATAATGACCCAACCCTTATCACAAAGTTACTTGGTATTTAACCATGATTTGGAGTTTTTTAAAGGAGGTATGATGGTTGTGTGGAAGAAAAGGGGTGATTTTGGACTCTTTGTGGTCCAAAACACATGTGGTGGAGACTGGTGTTTTCCATTTCGGATCTATAGCTATGGGTATTTGGACTTTTTTAAGCATGGTGAACCTATGGTGTGAAAACCCCATTTTAAATATAATATTGCATGGGATATTTTGGTGTAATCCCTATATAAAAAGGGATAGGTGTAATGCCTATTTTTAAGGGTGTGGCATCGTGTGGAGTTTGGTGTAACCCTAACATATATGCAAGCTATAATTAAAAATATCACCTGGTTCATACCTTCGGATATCACATATTATGTGTGAAATAATTGAATCATGGTAATGAATTTTCTTAGTAATGGTTGGGTTTTGGTGAGAATATTGGAAATAATGAGATTAGTTATACCATGTCATGAAGTTTCTTTACAAGGAGTCATGGTAGTTGTTTAGGGATCAATATTCCATATTCCATGTCATGGTCAAGAATAGTGGTCATTTTTTTAATTCCTTGAAATGTGGAGGATACTTTTACTCAGGGAGTGAAACATCTTTTTTGATCTATTTCTATTGGTTGAGGTTCAAAACGTGGAGTCATATTTTTTAGTGCATGTCATA
Organism: Viscum album; assembly: GCA_963277665.1. NCBI lineage: Eukaryota > Viridiplantae > Streptophyta > Magnoliopsida > Santalales > Viscaceae > Viscum > Viscum album. The sequence continues at coordinate 715,659,450 of OY728138.1, read as the reverse complement.
GTGTGAGGAGGTAATCTATATATAAAATAAATAGGGGTTCCACATTGTAGTATTCATCATATTGATTTTTAAGATGGCCAAAACATCAACTATAAATGGGAGATATATTTTGTTATAGAGCACTATAGTTTTGAATATAATTTTAGATGAGGTTCTCATAACCATTTTAAAGTTCTCCATGCCATTGTGAAGACCCATTAGGTTTCGTTTTTAAATGGGGGATGGGTTTCTCTATTTGGACTTTTATTCCACTACATCAAACCCTAGATGATACCAATCCTTCCATAGTTCTTCTCATTCATATCCTTTGAGTATTTAAAACTCTTGATTCATGGGGAATCATATCTCTCAATATAAGGTTTCCTTATCCTCCTCTTTCCCTATTTCCCCTTGATCCCATTATCTTATTATTTTATATTAGTAATTTTTCGTCTATTTTTAGTCCTTATTCAGGTATGTTTTGATGAGAGTTTATTTTGGTTAAATATTGAGGAGGGTTTTATCAATTTTTAAGGTGATTGATCATTATTTCTTCTTTTTTTTCTAGTGTTCCTCAAATCTTAAATCTAGGAAGGGGATTTAAGACTTCACCCTTTTAATTATGTGTAAGTATAGAATTACCACAATTTTTTTTCTTTATCTTAATAGTAATAATTAACCTAATGAATATTTTAAAATTGACTAAATGAAGTTAAATATAAGGGTTGAATCAAATTTAATTTATTTGATTATATGAAATTTATTATGGCGTATGGTTTTTTGATATTATCATTTTGGGAACTCATTGTCTACTATGAAAGTTATTTAATTTCATTTTATAAAATGTTCTTTACTTAAATATAGTAATAAATTATTTTTTTATAATCTTTAATTGAGGTGATAGTTCTCATGCAATATTTGTTAAATAAATATTATTGTATGTTTTAAAATTGGGAATTTTGGAAGTGTTGTGTTTTTTAAATTGGATGATGTTTATTATTGATATGTGATTTATGTTATTGTGATTAGTGTGGTTTTAGTATTAGTTACAGCATATATTTTTCTATTTCTGGAATGGGGAAATATGTTCATTGATGTGGAGGTGGTGTATGGGTTACTATGTGGTTTTGAAATAGTGGTATGGTTGATTTCATGGATTAGAGATGGTTTTATAGTGGTTTTGGATGATATTGTAATGTGATGTGATGAAGTTTGTGAATTGGTTTTTTTTTATTGCATGGATTGTGTTAGAGGTTCCTAGTGGTATGGAATTTGGTTGGTGATAATGAATATAGTGTGATGATTAAGGGTCATAATTTTGTTTGCAATGGCTCTTCAGGAACTATTTTTGACAAAAATGAACGAGTAATGGTTGGGATAAACATGGTTGATGGATAATGAATGGGTTAACATTAAAAATTAAATATAATAGAGTAATTAATTTAATGTTCTTGGTAAAATGGTATATATTGGATGGGAAATGGTATAGTTAAAATGGGGAAAATTGTGGATGTTGTTGTGGTTGGTGTGTGTTTTAAAGTGGTTTTGGCTTGTATTATAGAGATATCAATGGTTTCTAACAAAGATAGTGATGATGTGGTGGTTTTGATGGGTATGGAAGTGTTAATTTGGTATGAACCCTTAGGTTGGGATTGTGTGTGGCTATATATATGGTATATTTTCCTTATGATTTTTCACCCCACCTGAGTCAAATAACCTTATTGATGCCCAAATTTTTTTAGGGTCTAGGTGTTTTCCCCAACATCCTAGTTAGTGAGAAAACATATTGATAAATTCTAATTATTCCCCACTCTCCCTTCCAAAAGTAGTATTACTTGTTAGGGCTTGAAGTTATGATGCATGGGTCGTGATGGTCAGAATTTAGAGTGCCCCTAATGTGATGATGATGGGATGATGATGGGATTTCAATGTGGTGGTATATGTAATACATAGTGGGTGTAATGTATTGTAGTTGGAGGGAATGAGTTTTATGTCTTTATGTTCATGATACCCTAATATTATGAGGATATCATATATGGTTATGATGTGATTATAAGTGGTTTTGGTATGTATCAATGTTTTGGTTTGCAGTATGTGGTGATGATATGGTTTGTAGTATGTGGTAATGATAAAGGGTTTTGGTGGTGGTGTGATGTGTAGATATGCTATTGTATGGAAGGTTTGGTAGCACCAAGCATATGTCATTGGGGAGTGAGAGTGGAAGAATATAAGATAAGTGGTTGTGGGGAACCATTTTTCTAGATTCTTTCTTATTATGTTATTTTAATTTGATGTTATATTGGATGAGTAGGCCTTAGTGAGGTTGGGTGATAGTTTTCCTAGCATAGGTGTATGTTGGTTCTTCTAATTATTCAATGACTCATTAGTATTATTATTCTAAATTTTCATGAGATGTCTTGAAGAGGGCCCTACTAATTATACATATATTACCACCACTATATATAAATATATTTTCCAAACCTATAGAACATATTCAATGATTTAATTAAATATTAAAATCTTTTATCTTAGAATTTTAGTTTGAGTCACATCCTTAAGATTTTTTTCTTGGTATTTTATTTTAGATACATTACTCTATATGACATTACATAAATTATGAGATATTTTTTTATTTTTACATTATGGTGTTTATTTATAGTATTATTAATATTATCTTAGAATTTATGAGGGTAATGACTCCCATTTGAATGTTGTATACCCTTGGTTCTAGTCTTCAACCCATGTCCTATTGGAGATAATCTTTAGGGATCACTCTTGTATTCACTACATACACAAGAGGGTTTCTTAGTGGGTGGGTCATGAATGAGTGGTATCTAAGCTATATAAGAGAGTTAGGATGGATATTGGAGTTAGACACTAGTAATGATTGCATGTGCATAGTAGGAAAATAGTGGTAGTTGAACCTATTGTGTGATTTATAAAAGGATACAAAATATGACAAGAAAAATTTGGGACCTCTATGATATTATGTAAGGACAATAAGATTACCAAAAATCCTAGGATAGATGATATTAATAGTAGTGTAGAGACCAAGGAGAGGTATGGGAATTATGATTGTTTGATCCTTTGTTTGAAATGGGATGACTTATGAAGGTTATATTAATTTAATAAAATGAACCTTAATAAATTACATGTTATTAGGATTACTAATTTCCTTTATTTCATGTAGTTGTGGAACACAATAAACATCTACATTTGATTCATATTTTCAATTTGTGGTAGGATGATCTTTTTGTCCATTGTATTTTTATCCCAGCTAAGGAGGATGAGTCTGTTAGGAGGACACTGCATGAGATACAATGTTATAGTTTGTTGTAGCATGAGAGAAGTGTCTTAGATTTGGAGATTGAGAATAGATTAGAGGTGTTGGGGATCATCTTTATCTTCATCTATGTTAAGAATGAATTTTGGGTTCCATTGGAAATTAGTTAGATGGGAGGAGTCATATGGCAGTGGTAGATTCTATTTCTTAGGGAGTACAAGGGGGTCAATATTTCTTAGGATGATTTGTAAAGTTAATTTTGTGAAGAGTTCCTATCATTGATGATAAAGGAGGTGAAGAAGAAGGAGTTTTCCCCCTTCAGTATGGGAACCTAAGAATGCAACAACTCAGTATCTAGTTTAAGGATCTTTTATTCAATTCCTCAGACCTATTTATAGATGGGGAGGCCAAACCATGATGTTTTAAGAAGGTTTTGCATCTAGTTATTCTATATATGGTTAACCCATTTATGTTGAATATGTATCTTGAGGTGACAAAAAAAGTCATAGGTGATCAAGGGGATTCATTAGTAATTTGGATCATCTTGATAGAAGAGTCAACAAAGATCCTTGATGAGTAGATCTATTATTGGGGGATCTTAGATATCATGGAATTAAAGGTTTCGTCCAGTATGGAGTCAACCTATGTAGTTATCTTCTCACTTCTATAGAGTTAGTAGATATTAGGAATCCTTTAGGGGGATCCATTACTATTTACTTAATCTGTATAGATAATGATTATCATTAGTTATAGTTCCCAACTAATGTCTTGAATCTAGTACGGTGTAGTTGGGAAATTCTTAGTTTATCCTAAATAGTAATTATCTCAAAGTAAATATCATTAATAAGGATAGTGAACTTTTTTTCAACTAAAGGTATATTAATCATGTAGTGTAAAACCCAATGTATCCCCCCATACTCAGGTATATATATGAGAATAGCAATGGAGGTGTTAGTTAATAGGTCTAGTGAGGTAGAGGAGTGGACCCTGGTTAGTTACACATCATAGATATGCCAACACTAGATAGGATAAATATTGTTTTCAGTTCCATATGTTTATTTTCTACAATAAAATTTGCTTTATTTGATTCTTGAGCATCACATTATTTAATTACACCATCCTTGTTTTACACCTTAAGACTCAAGTTTTATATGATTCTAGTTCCAATGGTGTTTACTATGAATTTTGGAGGTTAGTTACGTTTTCTTGATGTGTTTCAGGGTTGTTAGCTGATGATGGGGTGGAATCAATCATTGAAAGATTTTTTCTTAATATAGATACAACCATATTATTTCATTTTTTGAATTGATTGATTGTATTTTATTTTTTAATTCAACAATTACATCTAATGGAGAGTTGTATTCTATGATGTGGGAGGATAGAACACAGTGTTAATTAGAGAGTGGGGTCATCAAATGGCGCATAGGAATTTGAAGCCTATTTTGTTTTAGCTAGAGGAGTTATATATGGGTTTGGTAGAGGCATAGATGGTAGGGTTTCTTAGAGTCTTTGAGAATTTTCTATATGATTTCCACAAAGAGGTTTTCAGACTACCCCCTCTATGTGATATTGATTTCAATATATAGTTTTAGCCTAGAACCTCTCTGATTTTGATATATCCTTATTTAAGGTCACCATCCAATCTATGGAGGTTGAGGATTCTAGTTAACTATTTAATAAAAAAATGTATTCATCTATCCTAGTGTGTTATCATGGGGCGTTCTCATGTTCTTCATCAAGAAGTTGTATGGTGGTATGATTTTGTGCAAATATTATTGATAGTTGAATCAGGTGATAATAATGAACCAATATCCTCTCCTAATGATCTAGTTTTGAAGATTTATATGAAATTTTTGTATCATTGGATTATGGTAAACATGTAAGATTTATAAATACTAATTTTATGTGTCATTACATAAATATAGAGTTAATGGTTATTTAATTGTTTTCATGAATTTCCAAATTTTTTTCTTGGGAATCATGAAATCCATGTTCTATGAGTTCTTAGATTAGTTTGTGGAACTTCTCATCAATGAAATTATCATGTAATTGAAGTCATATGAGTACCATGATGATCATTTTAGGGTTATTTTTAAACGCCTTAATCACCATAAGCTCGATGAGAAGTTTTATAATTGAAATTTTTGGATGCATGAGGTGGATTTCCTCAAGAATTAGTGTCATGATAGGGAGTAATACTTGATTATTTAAATATTTAGGATGTTTTTTCTTGGTAACTACCCAAAAATTTTGTATATTTCTATAGTTTCCTTGGTATCATATGATATTATCAGTGATTCATGGACAATTTCTCTGAAATCACAACTCCATTAAAAACCTTAGCTTGGAAGGGCCTAGATATCATATGGAATGATTAGTTTCAGGTATCTTTCAACTACCTAAATGAGATTTTGATTAGTTCTCATGTTCTTTGTCTTCTAATGTAAGGATTTATGTTTGAGGTTTTATATAAATTTTTTCATATCAGTTTTTTTTTTGTTTTCTAATGTAGTAGATAGTAGTGATCTTGTGTAGTTCTTAGTAGTTATGTCATAATGAGCATAAATATTCCACCCATGATCTTGAGCTATAAGTAGTGATGTTTACTCTAAATATACAGTGGAATTACCTTATTGGAGAACACTTTTTGATCTTAAAATATCATAAGATATTGTGATGTATCTTCTCTTAAAAAGATTTGAATTTTCATCAATTTAGGTGGATGGAGTTATTAAAGGACTAATACATTGATATCCTCTACACCCTGGGGAAAGGGAATGTTTTGGATAATTCATTGAGTAGGAATTTATGAGGATATGTTGTTCATAAGTCAAGAGATTCTTAGAGAGTGATGGGGGAGATTTTAATGATGCATAATAATGCATAGGAGGTTGGTTATAGAGATTTACTATATTAAATAATGGTGAAATTGTCCTTATTACAGTAGGTGTAGGAGTCTCAGTTGGGAGACTTAGGGTAGAGGTGATGTGAGATTGAATATTACATGGTGGAACTCCTAGGGTATAGTTAAAGGATGGTTAGCATCAGATGTTGTTTTGTGAGAGATGTTTTGTTATTTTGAGATATATGAGGATTTTCTTCATTATTTTCATAGAATACCATTGTAAATTCATATTAGCTTTTTTTAATATGTATCAATCCTTAAATATTTACTTATTCTAGTTTGGGATGATATTTTCTAGAGCAGATTTTGTGTCAGGATGTTTTTATTATCAGTAGGTGTAGGCGGATAATGGTGTCTATGGTGGTTTTTTAACACCATTGAATGTACCCTATTATAATTGGGATGGAATTTCAATTGATTTAATCATCTATTTTCATTGAACTCAAAGAGGATGTGCCATAATTTTTGTGGTTGGGGATCAATTGAAAATTTTGTATAATTCATTAGAAATTAGAGAATTGGGTGTTGTGGAAGTATTAGAAAAGTGGTATATGGATGAGATGGTTAATATTTATGAAGTATTGAGGACCATTATATCTGATTGAGGCCCTCATTTTACCTCAAGAATCATAATAGGTATTAAATTTTATTTTGGATCTTATATTCATCTTATCACTTCCTTCCATCCATGGATGAATGATTAGATGGATCATTCCATTTAGATGTTAGAGGATATATTTTGCACATGTGTATTGGATTTTGGTGGATCATGGGTGGAGAATCTTCCCTTGGTTGAGTTTTATTATAATAATATCTCCCACTATTCCATTAGTATGGATCCATTCAAGGCGATTTATGGGTGGCCTTATAGATCTCCATTATGATGAACTAAGGTTGGAGAGTCGGTTTTCCTTGGACCTAATGTGGTGTATAGCATGACTGAGAAGGTATAGATTATTCAAGAGTGTATGAAGGTGGAACCGGTTCATTGTAAGTCTTGTGTTAATTCGGGGAGGATAGATATATATTTTTAAGTCAAAGATCATGTGTTCTTGATGTTTTCCCCTCTTCATGGGAAACATATGTTTGGTTAGGGGAGTATTCTTTCTCCTTAATTCATCAATCCTTCTAATGAGTTAGGGAATTAAACAAAGGTTTTATATTGGTTAGTTATTCCACATATTTAGATCAGATCCATGATTTTTTCCATGTGTCATAGCTTCATTTAAATCATCATGAAAAATCTGAATCCATAGATTTGAGAGATTTTTATGTAGAGGATGATGTGACATTCATAGAGCAGTCAGTCAATATTCAATATCATGGGTACAAATTTCTACATGAATGAGTTATTTCCATGGTTTTCATTTAAAGGAGTCATGGTGGTTTAGTGGAATGTATGTAAAAACATGAGCCACATATGCACACCTGGTATCCCGTTCAATTTTGAACCCTATTTTGGGATGATTTTTTAGTGATGTATTGATTAATATTCTTTATTTTTCATGTTGTATTTTGTTTTAGAAATGAAATTGTATCTGTTTGAAAGGTATCACCCATGAGTGTTTGATTTGTTTTTTTTTCTTCTATTTTGGTTTGTATTCTTGACGATGATAATCATTTTAGAGACATTTAATGCAATGTATTGATTTTTCATGGATCATTACATTCTCTTTTCCTAGGTTTTTTAGGTGTTGAGAGGAGGATTGAGGGTGCGCTTGAAGAAAAGTTGAAAATTTTGGATCTTTGGGGTCCAAAAAACCCTATTGGATTTTGTGGGGTAGAATATTTTAGGGTTATAAACATAGGTAGTTGTCCATTTTTATGTGTGGTGAACCTATAGTGTGAAGCACCCATTTTCATGGGTGTGTTTTCTGTGAAATTTTGGTGTAATCCTGGTATAAAATAGGGAAATGCATAACTCATGTTTTTAAGGGCATGGCATAAAGATTTTTTTTGGGTCCCTTATGTATGGGTGATTTAAAATTGGTGATATCATCAAGATTATACCTTATATATCACCCATAACATGGGATATCATCATAATTTAGTTTTAAAGTTTTTTCAGTTTGGTTGGGTTCCTGTAAGAATGTTGGAAGTAGTGAGAGCAATTCCTCCATTCCATAGTGGTTCTAAATAAGGAATCATGGTGGTTACATAAGGATAAATATGGAATTTTCTACACCATTTTTAGGAAAGGTATCCACTTTTTAAAGTTCATGAAACATGGAGGAGGATTTACTAAGGGATTGAAATAACTTAGTTGATCAGTAGCTATTTTTTTAGGTTCAAAATGGGGAATAATATGCCATGGTTCATGTCATGGTATTATAAGGAAATACATATTTGTAATAGTGAGGGGAAATTATGTTTTGGTTTCTGTCATCTTGGTTTTAAAGATGGTTAAAACAGGAATTGTGAAAAGTGTAGATATTTCATTATAGGGGATTGGAGCTTTAGATTTGGTTTTAGATAAGGTCATCATATCCATTTCAAAGTTCATCATACCATAGTGAAGGCTCGTTAGGTTTCTTCTATAAATAGGGTTTGGGTTTTCTCTATATTGATTTTTATTCTAATCCTTTAAACCTAGGCTAACCCCAAGCTATCCTTAGTGCCTCCCAACCATCACTCTTGAGGGTTTAAATCTCTTGAATCATGGGTATTGATATCTATCAATACAAGGGGTCCCTATCACCCTCTTTATATATTTCCTCTTGATCTCATTCTCCTTATAGTGTATATAATTGATTCTTCTTCTAGTTATGGCCAGTATTCGAGTTGGGTTTGATGACAGTTCATTTTATTTAGGCCCCAAGGTGGTTTCCATCAAGTTTTAAAATAGTGGATCCTTAGTTTTTCTATTATTTTTCTATGTTCCTAAAATATTCAATAAAGGTAGGGTATTTGAAACTTATCCCTTTAATTTATATAAATTTTTTAAATTAACATGGTTTTTTTCTTTAGGTGAATAGTAAGTACTAACCTAATTAATATAATAAAATTTATTAAATTAAATTTATGGTAATGGGTGAATCTCTTTTATGTTATAGTATTCTATGAAATTTTTTATAGTTGATGGACATTTGGTGTTTCTAGTATGTGAACCTTTATTTCTACTAGGGTAATTGTCAGACCTCCTTTCATAAAAGGTTAATTACTCAAAGATAGAAATTAATTGGTTATATGTAATCTATAAATAAGGTGATGGTTATGTAAGTGGTGTTAAATAAATATTATGGAATGTTTTAAAAAAGGTAATTCTTTAAGTGCAATGTTTTTAAAATTGGAATATGGTTTTATTCATATGTTTTTTATGTTAATATGATAATTTTGGGTTTGGTAGTAGTTGTGGGAATGATTTTCCATTATTACCATAAAGAAATATGGTTGTTGATGTGGTGGGGTGGATAGGCTTATATATGGTTTTTAAATGGGGGTATGGATGGTTAAGTATAAAGGAGATAGTTTTAAGGTAATTTTAGAGGTTTTTGACATGTGTTTGATGCGAGTTATGTCATATTTGGTTGTACATTGCAGGGATTATGTTAGAGGTGTTTTTTGGCAAGGAATGTGATCAGTAATTACAAATATGGAAATGGATATGTTTTGTAGCTTTGTAAGTAATGTATGATCATAAAAACTGTTTGACTAAAATGAATGGTTAATAATTGGGTTGAATATCCCTGATGGATAAGGAATGTATTGAAATTAAATATGTGAAGTTCCCAAATCGGTGTGATATAACTGATAGAGGGAGGGTGTGAATCATTCGTCCCTTTATTTTATGAATTATTCTCAAAACTCAACCACTAAAATTTGTTATATTTTCAAAACACTAAAATATATCTCTCTAAATCACCTCATATATAGTAAATTTAAAGAGAGTGATCAACATATTATATTTAAGAGGTTCTGTTTAGAGACCTACTCCTTTCCATGCTAGTAATTCTACCTAAAATGGATTATTTACTAACTTCTCCTGGATTAAAAATACATAGGTAGAAATTGGTCATATACCCCAAAAATCATTCCTCAAGTTGACCCTAGTTCTACCACTATAATAAATATAGTAAATTATAGTGGTTTCTTAGTGGTGGTTTTACAAACTAATTCTAAATGGAAAAAATATTTTGTCCCACTTTTTAATGATTATTTGGAAAAATTTCAGTATTTAGTGGTGATTTTATTTAAAATTTTCATGATATTTTTCAAAGAAATAATTGCGAGCCTCACCCCCCCCCCCCCCCCACCCACTCAAAATAGTCTGAGCCTCAGCCTCCCCATCATCATTATTCGAAGATGAACCTTCCTTGGGCTCCCCCTCACTACCTCTTGACACCAATCCCTTATCATCCTATCCCTCAATGCTACTCGATTTTGAATCCCCTCATCCCCCCCCCCCCATGTCGGACTAGCTTCCCCCTCATCCTTGATGTCAGATCCCCCTCTCCAATTCCCTCTCTTCCACTATAACACCATATCCTCATCATGATTTGGGGTAAGATCTCTAATATTAGTTTCTCCCTAATTACAGATAGTTGGTGTTGTATACTATTATTGGGTAAGATTGTGCAATATAGTTATTTTTAGTAATTTACCTATTCTAATTATCCTTCAATGCATATAGTTTAGTGTATTTATGAATTTATTGTGATTTATGGGTAATTTTGGATCCATTCTTGGTTTTTTAGGGTTTTATATTTTTAGATAGGTAACCTATTTTACACTATGATATTTATTTCAATGTTTTTATACAAAATGTAAACTACACTTATGTTTTAATTTATTATGTGAACATAATGATTTGAGAATTGGTTTCAATTGATTGAGAATTATTTTACATGAATTGATAAGTGATTATGATTATATATAAAAAATTAATGAAAGGAAAGTGAAATTATTTGTAAAAAATATGTTTAATTGGGTAATGGTGAAATAATTTATTAAATTTTACTTAACATTATTAGAAGAATTAATAATAAATTTATGTGGGATTGAATTATTTTTTAGTTTTATTTGGTTATTTTATAGTGTTTTTATTGTTATAAATGGTAAAATAAATCATGAAATTAGTGATTGGGTATAAATTGTGTGTGTGTGGATTATAAAAATATATTTATTTCATTTTTTATTAGTTATATAATATGTTAACCTAAATTTATAAATTAAATTTCATGTGAATGACTAAATTATATATCTTTATATGTTTATCCAAATTTAAAAACTATAATTACATTTCTTTTTAAAATAAAATGTGTTTTATCTTTATATATAATTATATAATTAAATTTTATATTTAGTGTTATAGGAATTCAAGTATATATGGATAAAAGTTGGATTACCATACCTTAGAACACTTATCAGTATGTTACAGGTATGTATTTATTTTTGGATTTTTCATTTAAAAATTGATCTGTGGATGGAAGAATCAAATATTCATATCCTAATTGCAAATTTATACGATGGTTGAATAGAGATGAAGAATTTGAGAACTTGATATTTAAATAATTTTCTCCGCATTATGTTCATTGTATTTTCCCTGTAGAATTAAACATTATAGAAAATTCAATCTTTTATATATATAGTGAAAATTAACAAGTAAATACACTAATAGTTCATAATGAAATTAAAAATTTGATAAATGATACTTTTGGTATAGTAGGGTAATTCCATCAATTATGTAACACATCAGTTGATTAGTTTATTGATTTTTTGGATATTAATGATGCTTTCATAACTATAGGATAACTTGATCAAGATAAGGATGGTGATGAGAAGACTAATATAAGGGAAAACTCAATTGAGAAAACAATTGATATTTCTAAATTATTTTCAAATGGAAATTAGAAATTGTATAAAGGATATTACAAATTTTTAAAATTTTCATTTTTCAAATGTTTTTCAAGTCAAGTGTTTATTTGGAATTATAAATAATTTAATGTCCATGATATTAGAATTATTTTGAGATGCATTTGTTGAGTCTAAGATCATTGTATCATTTTATGTGATGAAGAAGATTATTATCAATCATAGACTCAATTATATGAAGATACATGCATGTTCCAATTATTGTATACTTTATTATAAAGAATATTTTAATAGATAATAGTGTAAAATATATAGTGATTTGATATAGAAATCAGCAAATAGTGTTGTTAGTTTGAATCTTTGTACTACAGCAAAGAAATAGAAAATGAAAATTGTTATGAATGTTTTAATTTACTTTCCATTAAAACTATGGTTGAAGATAAATTTTATGTCATCTAAAACTAATGAACATATAAAGTTTCATGCTTTTTATAATAATAATGATGAGTTCTTGAGACAACCAAGAGATTCAAAAGCATGGAATATCTTTGATTAATTACATCTTGGTTTCTCTTTGAATCCTACAAATATATGCTTATGATTGGAATTTAATGGATCCAATCCTTTTAGGAAATTAAGTAGTAGTTACATCATTTGAATAGTTTTTTTTTGATCCCTTGTAATCTACCTCCTTATATGTGTATGCAACAGAATTCAATCATCATATTGATGATTATTCCTAGAAATCAAATGCCTATAAATGGCCTTTATGTTTAAATTAAGCCTCTTATTCAGGAATTGGATGAGTTATGTAATGATGTTGTAGAAACATACAATGCATCCACTGCATGAATTTTAAAAATGCATGCTCCCCTTATTTATACCATTAGTGACTTTCCTAAACTAGGAATTTGTTTCTAGATAGAACATACACATTGGGTTTGATTATCTAATTTGTATCTTTTGATTTTGAGTCTCAATGGATATCATATAGTATAAAGTGGTGTTAAATGTGTCATATTTGCTTCCATGATACGTCTCATATATTTTGGTTTAAAAATTCACATTTTAAGGGGAAAATGATTGGATTATTCCACTAAAATTATTATCAGAATCATAGATCTTGGAATAATTATCAAATTTTGGTACAGAGTTTAGAAAATATTTCTAGATAAATGAATGTGTAAAATGAGTAAGAACATTATCAGTTACAATTGAAGAACAATAATGTATGAAAAAAGAGCATATTTTTTAAACTTTCATATTGAAATTTTAATTTTTTACATCATACTCTTGATGTTATGAACATTGAGAAGAATGTGTGTGATAATGTATCATTTTCATTGCTTAATGACTTGGGAAAATCAAAGGATCATTTAAATGCTCATAAGGACTTAGAGTAAATCACAATCAAACATGATCTATGGAAAAATGATAATGGTAAGTATCTCGTAGCTATTTTCCCAATGGAAAAAATATTATAAAGTTATTTTCATTTAAATGTTAAAAAATGTCAAATTGGATGAAATATATTTTTGTAATATTTTAGTATATGTTGATTTGATTCACCATAAGATACATGTATTTAAATTCATGACTCACATGTATTGATGGAGAATTTTCTACCATTGGAAGTGAATAATTTGTTACTTGATAAAAATACCACCATTATAATTGAGTTTTTCACATTATTTAGATAGATTTGTGAGAAGACATTAAACCTCCAATGAATTGAATAAAATTTAAGAACGAATAGTGCATATGGTATGCCATTTTGAGATATTTTTTCCCCCGTAAATTTTCACTATTATTTTTCATCTAATGGTGAGTTTTTATGAAGAAGATAAAATTAGAGGACTCATACATTATCGATGGATGTATCCCATATAGAGGAATTTTATTTTAATATTTTTTTCAAAAAAAAATTATAATTTTCTTATTCAATTTTTGAAATCATTATTTATTAATTTTTTCCCTTTTATCATTAGGTATCTCGGTCATTTAAAGTATTATTTGAAAAATAAAGCTCATCTATAAGGATATGTTATAGAAGGTTACCTTTATGAAGAGTGTATAATAATCTATTGAAGGTATTTGGATTTTATGGAGACAAGATTCAATTGAGTGGGATGTGTTGAAGATGATCTAAGTCAATTGAAGGATAATAATGAGTCATCAATATTTCCAAATTTAGGTCGAGATGTTTGAAAATTCTATACATTTTCATTGATATATATGAATTTAAGACAATAACACAAATATTTTCTACTCAATATTAATATTTTTTATCTATATATTGAATAATTATGGACACAAATGAAAAAAGACAACTTAGGATCCAAACTTGGAATGAGATAGAGAAAATAAAATTTACTACCTGAGAAATTGTTGAATGGTTTTTACATCATGTATGTTCTTAAACAAATTGAATGAATTACTGGAGGCCTCAGAGTGGAATCTCCACCACTCCTCGTGGCGGCTAGCGTTTTTCCCGACTTTGCTTCCCCTTTCCCCCTCTAGCCAGGATCGGTTCATGTCAGCATCCTCTGGAGTTTCATTGTAGGAGTGGCTTGGCAATGGCACAACACAGTGGAGATCCTGTGTGGTTTGGGTGGTAATGTTACATCTCAGTTTGAAGGTCTTAGGCCTTTCTCAGTGTCTTCTCGACCTAGGGAATCACCAGCTTCTCGCCCAGTTCGACACAGCTCATCCTTCGGTGTCGTCGACTCACTTGTATCGGCACAGCTCGGATCTTGTGGTGTCATCATGGAGCGGTGGATCCTTTGTTCAGTACAGCATGGTCAAGCACGTTTATGGTGTCTATCTAGTGCGGGTTGGAATAGATCTGGTGGTCAGATTGAGAGGACCTGGTTTCTAGTGTTCCTTCAAGTTTTTGTTTTGTTTTAATGTCTTTATGTTGTTTTTGTGTGGCGTAGATGTCACCGAAGACCCCTTGTATCCTCCCTTCTTACTCTGACTTCCTGTGGTGCGAGATGGACTTCCTTTGGATTGTTGGGGAAGCTTCGGATGGTGATGGGGCTCTTTCAGGTGAATTTTCTGGTGTCCAATGAAGGCTCCATGGCATAGGGTATCGATTAGGGTCCTCATGTGGTGAAATTAATTTGATGGGTTTGATGGTGTTTTAAGTTGTGAATGTTGATTTTCTTGAATGGTTTGAGCCTGATGGTGGGAAGGAAGTGCTGCCAGAATTGAATATATGGAACATTATTCAAAGTAGGACTCAGAGTTAGTGTTTAATATTTGTATAGATTTATATATTTGGTTGTTTGATAGGGTATGACATTTGTCATCAGATCGGGCCTATTCTTTGACACAAGGCACTTGCTTGCCAACCTGTCATGCAACAGTGAATAGATTCATCATGTTTATATACTAGGGAGGGGTAACTCCATGTTTTCAGTCTGGTTTTACTTTTTTTTCCTACAGTTTTTTGTTGTATTATGTTTTTGATGCCTATGCGGTTTCCCACCTTCTTCCCTTAGAAGGGGTTTTATCACAATAATAAAAATTTGAAGACCTTCGGGCCGTTTGGATCATGTATGTTCTTAATATAATATTTAGTTTGAATAAGTTTGAAATTATATAAATTATATAAAAAAATTATATCAACTTGTGTAGGTAATTAAAGATGATAATATCCAAATATTTGAAGTTTTTAGCTTGAGGTCGTTTGAATCATGCTATGAGATTCAATGCTTATAATATTTTTGATTTCAAGTTTCATATTGTTGATCACATGGAAGGTTTGAAAAAAATAGTGGTATATTCACAATTTTAGATCATGGTTACTATGTAAATTTAGTTGATATTATTGATTTAAATTATCATGGTAAATTCTTGTTTTTTTATTTAAATGTGACTGGATTATATTAACTGGGGTATACAAAAAAAATTCATTACAACTTATTTACGTAAATTTCTATTGGTTGGTAGATATGGGTGATTGGGAATAACATGATCCATATACTATGGCTTCCTAAGAAAAAATGGTATATTATGTTGATAATATATTGGATGAAGGATTCAGTGTTGTTATACACATGAAACTAAGAGACGTGTTTGATATGGGTGATGAAGGTGAAGTAATTTTTGATAGTGAACACCATAAAAAATAACAAACTTAATATTTTATACCTGAAAATATTGAAAGTATATATCTTGTGAGTGAGTGTAAAGAATAATAAGGACATATAGAAGAAGAAGAAAATTTGTTAACAATTGAACCGCATAAATACAAGACTAGTCAGGAATAGAATTTGTAAGCTATTTTATTTATATATTAATAAATACAATGAATGTTTTTTATATTAATAAATGAAAATATAATTTTTTATATCAGTAAATGTAAATAAATTTTTTATAGGTATTCCATGTTGAAAGAGGTTTAGTGACAATAATCACTTTATTTCATAGGGTTCTCATTCTCTATCTATGACAAAAGCTACAATTTATCACATACCTTGCACACTTATGTTATACCATTTAATATTATCCTACTATGCTTTCATCCATAGGTATGACAGTACCTTCTCTACATCATAGGGATCTCGTTATCCCTTTATTACACAATTTAAAATTCATCACATACCTTGCACACTTTTTTGATACCATTTCATCTTATCATAATACGCTTTCAACCAAAGGTATGAATTAATTTTATTAGTTATCTTTTCTTTAGTAAATACTCTAATAAAAATAACATTAAATATTTATTTAGAATCTCCCATAAAAATTGGTATTCAATTCTTTGAATAATTAACATTTTATTCTTGTGATAATTATGATACCAAAAAATAATGCATCAGCTTTCGAAATTTCATTTACCATTATCATAAACTGTATAAGGAATTCATAAGATAAGATATATAATTCTTTGTATTGTTGAGTATTGTTGTATATTTTTACATTGAAAAGGTATATCCTCTGATATCAAGTTATAATAGTGTGTAAAATATTTTCCTTCATAATTAATTTTCCATATATACATATCAAAAACATGATATTATAAAAACATATTCAATGATAAATACCACAAACCAATGATTCATTAGATTTTACACCAAAATATTTAGAACTAATTCAAGTATATTCATAAAAATTAATGAATAATTATAGAATAGTTAAACCATATAGAATAATATAGATAACATCACAATAATTAGAAATATCAAAATTATATTGAACAAGATATAATATCATAAGTTTTGTACTGAGTATATTGTATGTTATGATAATAAAATAGTAGTTTTCCCTACCATGTAATTCCATGTATCTTCTAATATCATATATTAGTTTTTTTCTCATCACATCGGATTTCCCTTCATCAATATTTTATCTCTATTCTCCTTCAATAATCATAAAATATTCATTGTTCTATATAGTGCATCATCTAGTGAAATAATATCATAAAATGAATCTTTTATTTAACATATATACCATGAGAACTCCAAGAATTCATATCTTCTATTATAAATATAAAACCTCATTTTGTATGAAGTGTTTTCCACTACATTACACTTAATTTGTTAAATACTAACTCAATAAACTATCATTATATGTAATGAATTTTTTTAAAGTTTTATTTTAACTATTCTATAGTGTCTCATTTTTCATTTCATGACCATGTCTAATTATATTTTGATCATAGTTTTGGGATAAAACATAAGAGTAAAATCTAAAACTATAAATTTAACTTCCATAAAATGTAAGAGTCATTTTCTTAAATACATCATAGACATACAAGTAATTTACTCAAATGTATGATTCATTTTCTTAGTGTAAGAGTCATTATATTGTGAGATTATAAACTCATCTAAAAACATAAGGGTAAAAAATTCTTTAATGAAAGAATAAATTCTGAATTCATAAAATAAAAATTCATAATACATAGAAGTAAAGTCATTAATTTTCCATATACATGTATAAGTCTTATAATAACCCAAATTATTAAATCTAGATAGTTTTAATAGTGAATTCTACAGAAAGTAAGATTCATTTCATCTCTGTGTGAAGAATAATAAAAAAATATCATTCCAAAATATAATTTCCATTACATATATCATTGTGATGGGTTATATTGAGTACTAAGTCTTATAAATCATATAATTTCTCATCATATTTTTTGTTTATTTACATAGCGACAAATTATTCATTATTATTCCATTACTTAAACTGAATTTAGATATAATAATATATCATTTGAATTGTACTTCATTTTTTATTCATTGAATATTCTCATTACTGATGTGTGTTTAACTACTTAAAATTTAGGTACTAGATGTGGGAAGTGGAGAAGGAGGTGATGTGTAGTAGCATGAATGAGTAATAGTGATCAAGAAGAATTCATCTCATTAAAGTATCCAAAATTCAAGTTTGTGTTGATATTTTGTGAAACATGAAATTTTGTAAATTTTGATGTAATTAAATTTTGTTTTATTATATCTAATATAATTTTTGTTGATATATGGAAGTTATTATTATTTTTATACTATATTGGTTACTTGTTTATATATATATATATATATTATGTACTTGTTTTTGGTGGATCAAGCGGTAATGAATACAGATGTTTCTAAAATTGTATAAATTTTTGTGGTTTTAACCACCATGAATAATATTTCAATTGTTAAAACCCCTATAAAATATGGTAAATTTCTATATTTAAACTACCGCTATATATTTTTTCCCATAAAAAAAATATCTAATTAGAAAAAACACTGCTAAATATAAATTTTTATCATCATAAAATGAAATTATCATGAAAAAAAGAAAATTGTCCTTAAATATTTAATGAAAACCCATTTAATGGATGTTTTAAAAACCCACCATGAAACTTTTTACATTCAGTTAAAATTCTACTATCTATAGTTTTTCTTGTAGTGTACCCCCATTTGAATGAACCTTATATAATAGTTGGTTATACCCCTAACTACCCTTATTTTTTCTTATTCCTTCTTATCTGGTTATACCCCCTGTCCATGAGCCTCTTCAACAGTGGGTTATACCCCCCAACTATAATCTATTCCTTCTCCTTCATTGATCTAGTGTATGAAGTTTTCCTTCTTATGGACTTTATCCATAAGTAAGTTTGATCACCTTTTCTGGTATATAACTTCTTCAAGATCTTTTATATCTCTATGAAAACACGACAGGCCTCAAAACTTCAACCTGATCTTGAAAGTATTGGATATACTCAAATCTCAACTTTCCAAAACTTTTTCTAGAAATATTCCTCCAAAAATGTTCATTTTATAACACTCTATTAGTTATTTTTGTTGGATTCACCTTATTTCAATGTGCTCTATTTGATTCACCTTCATCTAGTAATCCTTAGTCTGATGAACCACATTCTGATGCTCCATCTTAATCTGGTTCTTTGTCGGTCTTGTACATCTCTATATGGTGGATTGTTGTCTGGATCTCTTCTATCTAATTCTCCTCTTTTATAACCAGGTAGAATCTTGTTTAGAAACTCACATTTTACTTTCTCAAAAACATCATCAATTTCTTTATCTAGCGATGATATCAACAAAAAATAACATAGAGCATGTATCCCTTTATATAGGTATACTTCCCCTTAAAATTAAGGAAGAAGTACATGAACCAATTTTAATTTCCTGCTCAACTCAACTATCATTTGACCACATTCAATGTCTCTAAAACTATTGAGTCAAAATATTTATTTGACTTTCCTAAAACCTTAGAAATAATGATCTTTTTAAAACATACTCAAATCTCATCTAGATTTACAAACATTGAAATAAGATACCAATATTATCATAATTAATTACATCTTAATGTTTTTTAAAGATTCTCAAACCTCTTTCTAGTTTAAGAAAACTCTTTTTTCTATATCTGATGACATTCACAGGATTTCCTCCATTCAGAACACTTACAACACTTCTTTTTTTTTATCCTTATTATTCAATTATCTTGATCCAGTAAACTTGGGATGTCTCCATAAGGTGTTCCTTATATGTTTTATATATCAAATGGACTCATCTGGATTGAACATACAAACTCTCAATCTTTTAGACTTCATGTTTCTCTTCATCTGTCATAACTTGATAGTTTTATTTTCATTCAGAAGTTTTCCAGTAAAACTTCTACAAAATTACATCTGATATAAATATCTTTCTATATATTATATTCTTAAAACTTCCTCCATCAGTTCATCCTACATCTATTCATTCTATATCCAATAGACTCATTATGTTAACTATATTCTAGTAAATTATTCAAAACTTCATAATTCGAACATTGTGACATGAAAATTCATCACTTCATATCTTGAACTTTTTATATATTTGCCCCCATCTAATAACATAAATCTAGTTTTTCCAATAACATTAATCTAGAAGACTCGTGTCTATAAAACTTCAACATTTTCCCAAAATTATTTAGAATCATTAATATTTTAATGATGTTTGGTATGATGAAGATCAAAAAAGTGTCATCTAACTTATATTGTTTCTCTAAAATGATAAACAACTCTTCTCTCGATCTTCTCTAAGTAAATTCTTCTATAAATAAATATTGGAATATTGAAAAAAAATGAATACAACACACTTTGGAATAACAATATAGATTTAAATGGAATAATGAATGTAATATGTCTAGTAAAATGGTAAATATAAAATAGAAAATTTAATTGTTAAAATGGGGTAAATTATAAATGTTGTTGTGTATTTTTTGTGTGTAAAATTTAGGATGGTTTGTTTTGTAAATATGAAAGTGGTTTCTAGTTAATGGTAGTTATGATGTGTTGGTTTTGATGGGTATAGAATTATTATTTAAATATAAACCCTTAGGTTAGGATTATAGGTGTATATATATCATATATTTTCCTTGTGATTTTATAAACACCCCACAAATAGAGACCCATTTTTTCCTTGTAAGTATTTAAAATATCTCTGCATATATTTTCAGAGACAAGTGTTCAGATAGTGTGTGATTCTGAGTCCCGGTGTGCCCATAATTAATTTTACAAAAAAATTAAATATTTTTTATATTATGTGTATTAATATTCTTAAAAAAATGGGATATATCTTAATCAAATCTTGGATCATAAATTCAAGACCCGGATTGAGTCAAAAAATCTATTTTTACTTTAAAAAGGACCTAAAATAGGTCGGCATAAGGTGTCCAAATAATACATTCGTTAGTGGTACATTTAGTAGATTACTTATATTATTAATTTAATTAATTCATTAAATTAATGAAAGATATTAAATATATAATGTCACTGTAATGGATATTTTCCTAGGGTTAGCCACATAAACATTGGGAGGATTCTAGAGTGTTCTTCCTCATTCTGTCGGAAAAACACATTCGATGTTGATTAATATCTAGATCATAGATAATCAGAGTGCAGCAAATGCAGCATCTTCTTCCATTATTTGGAAAGTGTGTTCTTTGACATAGATTAATACAATCTCCAAGTAAGACTCTTCAATTCATGTATTTCTCCCTTATTTATTAAATTTATTGAGCAGAATCATTCTATTTCTGATCTGCACCAATTATTGAACCTTATCATGCACATATGTACTGATTTAATTTATTATTAAATTTCTTTCTAACCCCAAATATCCTCATTCTTGATATATGGTCAATTATAGATCGAATCAATGGTTAATCCTTTATTTTTGTGCCTTCCTCCCATAATTTCTTTTCATTATTCACTAATTGGACCTCATGGTCCCAGTTTTAAATTTTCAATTAGTATTGAGCCCAATAGGACCCTTGAAATCACAAATAATTCACATGTGGGAGGTGAATCAACAAATTAAGGATGTTTTTTGTTAGATTGTGGGTTTTAATGATCAGCATAAAAATCATCAATGAAGGAAGAATATGATGTGTGAATGGTGTGATTGGTGTGATTGGTGCATATGAAGTAATGTAATTTGGTTTTCTAGCCACAGGATGGCTGGAATCCACTGGGTGGAGATAGATCCACCAACTTTGGGTTAAGATGAGGCTGGATATAAAGGTAGAAAAACTGGATTAGGTCACAAAGCACAGATCTAAAGTTTTTTTAAAAACTCAACTACATGTTTTTTGGTTTTATAAACACATGGTGTGTAGCCCCTATGTTGTGGTGTCTATAGTTTTGTAAATTTATAAGGATAGCATAGTGTGTTTCCCTCCTACACATTGTGTACTCCTTTATGAGTGGTTGATCCATCTAACGAAGCACGTGGGTAGGACCCCATGTGGAATTACACATCCAAGAACACTATTATGTAAAAATGTACACGAGCATGTCTAGAGACAAAGGCATCACCTCGTATGAAGATTAATTTCATGTACAAAATTTCATGGACACGGGATGAGTACACAAACATGGAAAAGGTGAATGGGTAGGGACCACGAGTGATAGGAAACATTGTGTAGACAATGTACACACCATGTATACCTACATGGGACAAAATTTGTGTACCACTAGGGACATATCCAAGTTATAAAGTGAGACCACACTTCATTTGGTCCTTTCACATTTCATTTACCCCTTGGGTCCTTTTGAGGAAACTTTGGACTCTCATATATCCTTTATTTGGACTAATATTTTGGCCCAAAAGTAGTCTATCCTAAGTTTTTTTCCATGTATAATGTGATAGTTTCCTCAGTTTTGGATTTTGGGATATGATGAAAATTTTTCTAGGATTGACCCTTGTTTTTGTCATTCTCGATGATATAAGTGATCACGAACGATCACCATAGGTTTTTAGAGTGAAACCCTATTAAGGTGTTAGGGCATGGATCCTATATCATTAGAGAATGGAACCCTCTTATTGGCATAGGGAATAGGTCCTTTAACTACCTATCATAATGTAATCATCCTATTGGGAAAAATCATGGGTACTTTATGTTTCAGAGTGGAACCCTCTAACTGGGCTAAGTATGGGTCCTCTATCGACTATCAGATTGGAACTCTCCTATGGATCAAGGGCATGGTTCCTCTAGTATCAGAGTGAAACCCTCCTATAGAACCATAACATGGGTCCTATATCAAACATTAGAATTGAACCCTCTAATGGATTCAGGGCATGGTTCCTCTAGTATAATAATGTAACCCTTCTATAAATTCGAGGCATGGGTCCTCTATTGACCATTAGAGTGGAACCCACCCATTGGGTATGGAATGGGTCCTATATCGACTATTAGAGTAGAACACTTTTGTTGGAAGAGGGTATGGTTTTTTATCTATCCACTTAGTAGAACCCTCCTATTGTACCAAGGAATGGGTCCTCTACCTAGAGAATATTTTCCCTCAGCTATGCAGCATAGAGATGAGGTGTGGCTTGACATGGATTTTTTACTCTAGGTATACATGCGAGATTCTAAGCATCATTATTATACTTTTGTAACTGTTGGTGACTCTTTTCCTAATCTATGTTGTGATATGTAGATCCCCATTTTCTCTCAATTGGGATTCTTTCTTTTGAGTATATATATAAATACATATTTATCCATGTGGTTAGAGTCAGTTACTCTCCTTCAATGGTTTGTGAAGATGCATAGGGTATTCCATGTGATTTTCATGTTTATCTTTTCTTGATTGGATGTAATTACTCTACTATAATGGGTGGAAAAAGATAGATATGTAGTTCATCTAAGAACCACGTTGAGACCCTTATGTTTGGATGATCTTACTCTCTTGGTTTGGGTTGTTCTATTTTATATTCACTATTTCCCTTTTTCTGTCTATTACTATTGTGTCTTTTAATGCTACCCCTTCAATTTTTAGGTAATCCTACTTGGTATGTATATACTCATCCCTACATGGGATTTTTCTACACATGTCATTTCTTACACAGATGACATACAAGTCGACTGTGATTACAGGAGAGCTTAGGGATACTTAGTGTCTTGAATCATGTACAGTGGTCTCAGCTTGGATATCAGAAGATGGGATCTCTCATCATTTTTACTTTACTTTGCAATCTTTTTAGTTTGGGACATCTTTCTTGTTGGGAATGTATTTTTTACCTTTTTAATTTCATTTTACACTATCATACTATTATACCATCTATAGGTTTTACATGCATGGTTTTTTACCTAGTATTCTACATATTTTACTATTATACCTCTACACTTATTCATTTAGATGGATGTGTGTGTACAAGTACATAGGAAAACACCTCCCTATGTTATTTATTCCTTGGGTGATGGTCACTATCCCTTAGTCTATAAAGGCATGATTGGGGTAGTTGTGGATCATGCCTCATTGGTTTGGGTCATGATAGATTGGTATCAAAGGTGGTTCGATCCTTGGGATGGTGTTTAGAGTAGTACCCTTACAAGTATTGGGTTGGGATTCAGGGAAATGATGTCAAAGTGTCTTGAGTATGGCTTTTAGGCCAGGGAATTTAGTGATGGTACAGATGGTTGATGTATCCATTCACCAAGACCTTTACTACCTACTTGTCAAATCAGCATACTAATACATTTTCTTTAGGGACCAATGATACATGCATCATATAGGATTGAGTATTTTAGTGTCATTACCGAGTCAGGTCCCCATTATTTTATATATATATATATATATATATATATATATATTCTCATCTGTTTTCGGTGCGTCTTGATAAAATTTTCACGATGCCTCTAAGATAATAGCATCCAGCATACCAGTTTTGGATCGTGATGAGGATCTGATGAGATATGTGTCCTTAGTTTAGAGTACATTTTGCAAGTTTCTTCCTCCTAGTGGGTAGGTATGAGAACCCCCAGTTATATAATAGTAGGTCATACTACAAAATCAGAATGAGGAAGTGTGCAGTCTTAGCAAACTCTATGATTTCCAGATCTAAATATTGTTTAGGTTCTGTGGTGAGCCAGATCATCCAGTAGTAGAGGATAGGCTAGATTCAGTGGTTCGTATTTTCATAATCATCTAAAAATTGATATATTGGATGGTTATTCTAGATGATATCCTTTTCCATGGAGAATTTGGGTGCTGGTGGAGTCTTGTTACTTAGATGAATGATGATTTGATAGTTTTATGGCTTGACATCCGATAGTTTTTCTGTGATGAGTACTACCCCTCCTCATTACACACAATTTGGATTCAGGAGGTTCTAGATTTGTATAATGGAGGGATGTTAGTGGTTGTTTATGTGGTGAGGTTCACAAACCATACATAGTACTACCTTAATATAATTTGGGAGGGATACTTCCAAGAACTGAATTTTGAACATGGACTCCACCGATAGATAATTACCAGCATGGTACCCTTGTGTATTCCCACATATTTTGGGGTTTTTGAGTGGGAACTAGTGGTATAGATCTTCTTTTCAAAGGGACTCCATATAGGCGGGGCTGGTAGTGGGAATCACAAAGCCAAGTTGTCTATAGCAGCTAGCAAGCACCAATAGGCAAGATCTTAGCGTAAGAGATCCAATCATGATTAGACTCATACATGTGGTCATGTAGTAAAGAGAAGGTACAGAGTACTGGGGAATACTAGATAGGGGAGGATCTATGATTGTGATGGGTGAGGTTACATAGTGTGTCACTTCCTGACTAGATGTGCACAAGAGTATAGGATAATAGCTTACAGACCACCACAAAAGACACAGCTTCATGATCAAGGATCACCCAGATGAGGGTAAGGTTTCCCCCAAGGAGGTGGATCTAGAACAAGAGTAGGAGGATCTATGGTAGGTGCACAAACCTATGATATCCTTTAAACACCACCATTATGTGGCCCATGACAGGCTTGGGAATCTAGTGGTTGGGGTCACAGATAGTTGTAGGCTCGAGAGTATTATGACCCCACAGCACATGAGATGATTAGAGGTAAGATATATGTGTTTTATACTCTTGATTCAATATTAGTAGACACAAGAGTTAGTCATTCCTTTATATAAATACTCTTGGTTATAGAGTTGAAGCTCATAATTGAGGTGTTATCCCATCATCTTCGTGTTGAGGTTTCTACAGGGAATGCTTCTTCTGTATCTTATACCTTCCTATAGTGTGAGTGATCTCTAGGTAGATATTGGTTCACATGTGACCTTTTTCTCATCATTATGGAAAAATGTGATGTCATATTGGGTATGGATTAGTTTTCCATGGTCTGATTCCATATTGACATTTACTGCATATGATTCAAATTCCCTCACACTATTGTGATGAGATTCCCTTTTATGGGTGAGATAAATCTCATGGTAGGGTGAGTGGGTGTTGTGACCAAGAGTTTGTATCCCATCACCCATAAGTTGGAGAGTATATCCCTTGGTGTGTAGGCTCTTCAATAATTTGGATTCCTTTAATAATGAAGGATTATATGGATATATTTCCAAAGGACGTCTCAGGACTACCTCTGAGGTGGGAGATGGATTTTTGTATCGACTTGTATCCTAGGATTATTCTGATATCTTCTATAGAATATCAGATGGCCCCTAAGAATATCTAGTAGCTTCAGTTGCAGTTTTATGACCAATGAGAGAATTATTTCATCAAGACCAATGTATCCCTCTGAGAAGATCCAATTTTGTTTGAAAAAAAGGTAAATGGGAGCTTGTGGCTTTTTGTATATTATCATCACCGTAACCAAACCATGATAAAGAAAAATTACCCTTTATCAAGGATTTAAGACCTCTTTGACCGGTTTTGAAGTATGATATGGTTCTCAAAGATCGATATCAAGTCTAGATAATATTATTTGAGGGTTTTTGACACTGGTATTATGAATATTGAATTCAAATTTCTCTATGAACACTATTAGTTTCTGGTTATTCCCAATTGTGTGAAAAACACCCCTCCATGTTTATGGCTTTGAAGAACCAGGTTTTACATCTGTACTTGGAATAGTTTGTTGTTTTATTCATTGAATAAATAATCATCTAATCCACATCAAAAGAGGATCATGCATGACACTTGATAATGGTCATGGATTTTTTTCAGGAGCACCAGCTTTATGCTAAGAACTCAAAGTGCCAATTCTAGATTCATGAGGTTAACATTACTGGGTATGTCATTTATGATCATGGTTTAGTCATAAGTATAGAGAAGATCAATATAGTTCTTTCGTGGTATCCAACCAAGAGCATGTCAAAGGTGTAGAGTTTCCTTGGATTAGCAGGGTACTACTAGAGGTTTGTGGAAGACTTATCTATGATTTTAGCCCCTTTCACCACCCCGATGTAGGAATGGAAGGCCTTTAACTAGATTGAGAAATTTCATAGGTCCTTCGATAATTTGAGTATGAGGATGATGAGTGCTTCTACTAGAGGATGGCATGAAGTTCATATTGTACTATGATGCCTGAGGAGTTGGTCTTGGTTGTGTGTTGATGTAGAGATAGGTAGTAATCGCATATGGGTTGAGTTAGTTGATACCCCACGAGTTGAATTATATGACTCATGATCTAGAAATAGTAGAATTAGCCTTCGCCCTAAGGATGTAGAGTCACTATCTTCTTGTAGAATGCTTTATTCTTTACTCAAACCATCAGAGCCTCAGGTTAGTCTTCAAACATAGAGACTTGAACCTGAGACAGTGGTACTGGTTAGAGTTTCTATAGGAATTTGACTTCAAGATAGTCAAAAATTTAGGGAAGGGAAATGTGGTATCATATTCACTTTGAAGGATGTCCAAGGCTTGTTTGGTGTAGGAGGATTCTAAATAGTTGACTTCTTACAGCTGGCCCGGGTGAAGCTGGAGTGTGCATTTTTCCTTCAGTCGATGGTGTTTACTCCTCCTCTTATTGAGTGTATAAGAGAGTCCTAGTTGGGAGACATCTACTATGAGGTCTTGTGTGTCCATATATCCATGGAAGGTTTACCAGATGTATATTCTGAATGAGGGAATCACAACATCCTTTTCGAAGGATGGATGGTGGTACCATTCATAATGCAAGAGGAGGTGATGTAGGATTTCCACAATTCTCCCCTAGTTGTACATCCCAGTGTATGGAAGATGTACAGAGACCTTCATCAGTAGTTTTTTTGGTCCATCATGAGACAGAGTGTGGCTTAGTTCATCTCTTAGTTCCTGACCTATCATCATGTGAAGGTTGATCATCAGGTTCTGGTTGGTTTGTTGCAACCCCATTATATCCCAAATTGTAAGTATGACAAAATATTCATGGCGTTTTTGATAGGGCATCCACAGATAGCAAAGGGTCATGAATCTATCTGGGTGATAGTTGATTGACTCACAAAGTCATCACACATAATTTCTAATAGGGAGTAGAGTTTAGTGGAAATTTTGGGGTAGTTATATGTATGATAGATTGTTCACCTTTATGGGGTTCCTAAACTTTGTCTCCTCTGATGGAGACAGGTTCACATCACAGTTGTGGAGAAGACTATAAGGGGAATTTGGGACCCATATGAGGATGAGTACAACCTTTCACTCCTAGAAATATGGGTAGACTAAGTACATTATCTAGGTGTTGGAAGATATATTGAGGGATTTCATGTTAGACTTCAGTAAGATTTGGGAGGATCACTTTACCATAGGGGAGTTTGTGTACAGCAAAATCTACCACTCTACTTTGAACATGGAACCTTTTGAGGCCCTATACAAGAGACTATACAGGTCACCCTTGTGATGGATAAAGACTGATGATACATATCTCTTAGGTCCATATATAGTGAAATTGACAATGGAGAAGGTCCAGGTCATCCTTAAGAAGATGAGGAAGGCCTAGATTATATACAAATCATAATTATATCGTCATCATAGTAATTTGGAGTTCGATCAAGGAGACCATGTTTTCTTGAGAGTGTCCCCATGATGAGGATTGTGTAGGTTTTTTTGGGGAGGAAATCCCTCCCCAAGGTTCATTGGGTTATTCGAGATTTTCTAGAGGGTTTTTTAGGTTTCTTATATCTTCTTAATACCCCCATAGTTGGAGAGAGTGCATGATGTCTTCCACATGTCATAGTTGAAGAGATATGTTCATGACCCCACGCACATCATCGACTGGTGTGACCTGGACAT
Source organism: Viscum album (assembly GCA_963277665.1). Taxonomy (NCBI): domain Eukaryota; kingdom Viridiplantae; phylum Streptophyta; class Magnoliopsida; order Santalales; family Viscaceae; genus Viscum; species Viscum album. The sequence continues at coordinate 715,630,492 of OY728138.1, read as the reverse complement.
CAAGTATGGATCCACCTTTTGGGGAACGTAGTAGAGATTGAGGATAGATAGGAGTGGACCCTTCATGAACATACCATCCCTTTGGTTTGTATGTTTTAACAACATGAGAACATGCATGAGATCTCTTGGGAGAAGAAGAGACAGATACAGGCTCAATATCTTAAGTTGTTTGTGTAGTCTCTCTTTTTAGGGATGAAAATATTGAAGGATTAAATGATGTAGAGACATATTTTTTTTCTTTTAAGACTGTAAATTTTTTTAAAATATATTTTTAGATCTAGTTATTAAGATTTCATGCAATTATGAGGCACAGTGTGACTGGGATTAATTTTATAAAAATATTAAAAATATTTTATATTACGCATGGACACTTTCCTAAGTAAAAACGGGATATCTATTAAATGGTATATCATATCAAAAATTTGAGACCATGGATGATTATAGAACATGATGTTTACCCTAGGAATGGCCTAATATAGATTAGCTTGGGGTGTTCAAATAAGTCATCCATTAGCAGTACATTTAGTAGATAAAATAAATTATTAATCTAATTAATTCATTAAATTAATGCAAAGGATTAAAAATATAAAATCACCACTATATCTATTTGTTTAAGGTTATCTAGATAAACCCTAGGAAGATTCTAGAGCATTCTCTCTCCTTCTATTTAATAATCATATTTGATGATGACTAATCTTCGGATTAGAGTAGATCGAAGCACATAAAATACAATGACTTATTCTATTCACTAACAAGTGCATTCTTTGATGATGAACGATTAAATATCTTGGTAGAAATCATCAATTTGGGATTTCTCCCTTATTTATTAAATTGATTGATTAGAATCATTCTTTTTATGATATGTGCCAATTTTTAAACATTGGTATGTGCATATATATCAGTTTAATTGATTATTCAATTGCTTTCTAACACCAAATATCCCTATTCTTGATCATTAGCCCAAAACACTTGTAAATGATAGTAAATCATCTCTTCGTGTGTCTTCATACCACAATTCCTTTGCATTCTTCACCGATTACCATATGGTCCCAGTTCCACATTATCAGGTGGTACCAAGCCCAATCATACCCCTAAAATTGAAATAATTTCTTGTGTGATAGATGGATAAAAAATAAGGGATGTTTTTAGTTAGATTGTGGGTTGTGGGTGATCAATTTGATGATCAGCATCCAAATCATCAATGATAGAATAATATGATGTGTGAACTATGTGAGTGGTGCATACAGAGCTATATAATTTGGTTTTCCTTCCATTGGATGGATGGAATCCACTGAACGAATATAGATCCAAAAAATTTAGGAGAAGGTCGGTTATATTTGAAGGCAAAACAACTGGATATAGACACCAAGATTAAATATAAAGTTCTATGAAAAACTATACTACACATTGTTGAATCAATGAAATCATTGTGTGTAGACCATGTGTTGTGGTGGCTGGGGCTTTGAAAATTTATAAGTATCCCACTGTATTTTTTCCTCCTACTTATCATGTACCCCTTTTCTGGGTGGTTGAGCCATGTAGCAAAGCACATGTGTAGGACCATTTGTGGAAGTACACATTCATGTACCAAAGTACACGAGAATGTCTAGAGACATGGGTGGAACCCTGTGTGAAGATTCATGACATGTATGAATATACATGGACATAGGATAAATACATAGAAATGGAAAAGGTGTTTGGGAAGGGACACCGAGTACTAGGACCCGCTGTGTAGACAACCCACATGTTGTGTAGCCCTATATGGGAAGAAAGACATGTAACATCAGGTAAATGGCCAAGTTATGGAGTGATACCACACATTGTGTGGTCCCCTCACACATCGTGTCCCCATGGTTCCTTTTAAGGCAACTTTGGAATCTTTAATATCCTTTGTTTGGACTCATATTTTGGAACACGAGTAGCCTATCCTTCGTGTTTTTTCATGTATAATGTGATGGATACCTTAGTTTTGGATTTTGGGATATGGTGAGAGATTTTATGAGTGATATTATTCTTTAGGTGACACTCGATGATGACATTGACCACAAAGGATCACTATAGGATTTCAGAGTAGAACCCTATTGTGGAATCAGGGTATGGGTCCTCTAGCATCATAGAGTAGAACCCTCTTGTTTGTATAGGGAACAATTACTCTATCATCAGAGATTGGAACCCTTTTTTTCATAGGTCCTGAGTCCTCTACCTATATATTAGAGTGGAAACCTCCTACTGAGATAGATCATAGGTCCCCCATGTTTCATAGTGGAACTCTCTAACTCAAATGGTCATGGGTCCTATTTCAACTATCATAGTGGAGCCCTCATGTGAATCCCAAGAATGGGTCTTATAGTATTAGAGTTGAACCCTCTTGTAGAGTCAGGGCATGGGTACTCTATAGACCATTAGAGTGGAACCAGCCTACATAATCAGGGAATGGGCCCTCTAGTATCAAAGTGGAACCCTCTTGTGGAGTTATGGCATGGGTCCTCTATCGACCATTAGAGTGTAACCCTCCCATTAAGAACATCATGGGTACTTTATCAAATATTCGAGTGGAACCCTCCTATTGTAATAGGCTATGGGTTCTCTACCTATCCCCTAACTGGAACCCTCTTATTATACAAGGGCATGTGTCCTCTACCTAGATATTATTTCTCCTCATTTGTTTAGCACAGTGATGATGTGTGTATTTACTTGGATGTTTTCTTATAAAAAGATGTGAGAGATACTAGGAATAATTATTGAACATTTGGAATTACTATAAACTCTTTTTTTGGGATGGGATATGAGATGGAGATCCCAATTATCTCTCATTTGGGCTTCTTTGGTTTGAGTATATATATATATATCCATGTTGTTGGATTATGTTACTCTCTTTTCATGGGTTGTGAAGACACATGGGGTATGCCATGTTCTTTCCATCTTTAGATTCTCGTGGTTGCATAAGGTTACTCTCCTATGATGGGTTGTGAAGACCCAATGTGTAGTTAATTTACACACCATGTTGATCCCCTTGTGTTCGGATGAGTTTACTCTCTTGGTTTAGTATGAGCATCTTTTTGTTCACTATTTTCGTTCATCTATCTATTCCTATTGTATCTCTTACTTATCCCCCCTTCAAATTTCAGGGCATCCTACTGGGTATATATATACTCACCATTGAATGTTCTTTTCCTACACATGTCGTATCTTACACAGATGGAGGACAAGTTAGAAGCGATTATAGAAGAGATTAGGGATACTTGGTTCCTTGGATGGAATATAGTGGTAATATATTGGATATCTGTATCTAGACTCTCTCATCACTTGTACTTTACTTTACAATTTTTTCAGGTTGGGATATCTTTTTGGTTTGGTATATATTTTTTCTTTTAACTTTCAATTTACACTACTATAATCTATTATTGTCTAATGGTTTTACATGTATGTTTGTTTACTTAGTATTTTTCATATTTTACTATTATACCTCTTCACTTATGCATTAATATGGTTGTGTGTGTGTGAAGGTAATTAGGAAAAGGCCTCCATGTATTATTTATTCCTTTGGTTTGAATCTCTATACCTTGTCCTATAGAGATGAGCTTGGGGTAGTTATAGCTCAAGCCTTGTAGGGTCGGGTCATGACACCACCCAAGTTAGATAACTTTATTGATACACAAATTTTTTTAGTTTTGATTTTTTTCCCCAACATCCATCTTTGTGAGGGAATGTATGACTAACAACTTTCTCTTCCCCACCCCCTTCCAAACATATTATAAGTTTTGATGGCCTGAGGTTTTGATAAATGTAATGTGATGAATTTAATTTTGACTAACCCTGATGTGATAATGATGTAATGTTGACGGTGTGTCAACATGGAAGTGGATGTGATACATGGTGGGGGTTATGCATTATAGAATAAGGGTAAAAATTTGGTATAGTTCATGTTTATGATACCCTACTATGATAAGTATATAATGTGGGGTTATGATGTGGTGATAAGTGGTTGTAGTATGTGGGGATGATGTGTTATATGATATTTGGTGACAATGTGTTATGTGGTATGTGGTAATGATTATTTGGTTATGGTTGTGATGTTATGTGGGACTATATAGTTGTATGGAAGGGATCAGAGAACCAAGACATATATTATTGGGTCATGAGAGTGACAAACTAGCGGGAAAATGGTATTTGGGTACCTTATTTCTATATCCTTTAATATTATGTTATTATACTTTAATGTGATATTTGGTGGGTGAGCCTTGGTGAGGTTGTGTGAAAGTATACTTGGTATAGGTGTGTGTTGTTTTTTCCTTTTTTTTATGAGATTGGTATGATTCTTCAAAATTTTCATGATAGTTCTTGAGAACCATTCAAAGTATACATGAATTATCACCCATCTATATATAAATCTATTTTCTAGTCATTCATGAGGGATTCAATGACTGAGATAAGTATTAATAGGTCATATATTGGAGTTATGGTTAGAGTCACTGCCTTAGGAGTTTCCTTTCATTATTTTATTTTAGAGACTTTTCTCTATAAGAAATTACCTAAATTATGTGATATTTATTTTATTCTTATATTACGGTGTTGGTCAATGTTATTTATTATATATTCCTTGAATTTATGAAGGTAGTACCTAAAATTTTTATTTTTTATAGCCTCGACGCTAGTCACCACCCTATGGATTACTAAAGGTTGGTTTCTAGGGTCACTCTTACATTCATGATAGGCCTATGAGGGATTTCCAGTGAGGGTGAGTTGTGATGTGAGATGAATTTTACTCATAATATAATCACTAATAATTAGGGATTGGTTAATTGTTAATAATAAAATTAATGCATTTAGAACAAATAAAAAATAACATTTAATTAATTTATTGATTTAGTATTACAGTGACGTTTTTCATCCACTTAATCCCTGTTATGAATTTAATAGAATCTTTACATGATCGAATGAAAAGTATAATTTAATGCTATAGAAGGGTGTGAGAAAATATTATTCATATTTTCTTTCTATAATTTATAACTCCTTCTCTATTCTTAAGTTACCATGGGATTTTTAGCTCAAATATTAAATATTAGGATATGTAATCAACCCATTTCCATTCAAATATAGTTTACCCTTTATTACACTTTACTATATTTTTATTTATGTCACTATTCAAAAAAATTAACAATATTTTCTCACTTTTTAATCTCGCCACTTGATTTCTTGGTTATCAATATATTATAATTGAATTTTTATGGTAACCATCACATGACCTCATTGATTTTAACAATGATAAAGATCAAGAATGTAATAGAAATTTGATGTATAACTCATAATCATTTTATTCTTATTGTTATTTCCTTAAACCTATATATTAGGGACACATCTCCCATGATCCATAAAAATAAATTTAAATGAATTTTTTCTTTCCTTTGATGCTTTCAGACTCCTCTCATGATATACCATGTCATATTAATGATACACCATTCATAATTGGTCACTTCTCTCACTACCAACAACTTCCTCTTATCTATTTATTGGTATACATTTTCTCTTATCTCATTTCCATATATTTTCCCCATATTATAGTCTATGATTGCAACCAATGTTCATTTTAAATAGAGTATCATAACTATTTTATTATAATATCATATAATCAATTTTGATTCTATTATATAATATTTCTTTATATATTCAAAGATATCCTTATCATCATGATGAATTTTACAAGATTTAGTGTTTTCACTGCACTAGCCACCTTTTTTCTTGTTTGGCCAATAAAATTTGTTTTAACAAAATTCAATCCACTCCCTTGATCATATTGAATTATTTTCCAATATGAAGATTTATTTCCCCTAAAGTAGGTAACTATTATTTTTGTATTGTCCATGTATAATATTAAAATATTTACTTTGAGATGATTCACAATCATTTTGGTCATAAGCTAGGTTTACTCTTACCCTTGGTTATTACAACTCTAATTTTATTCTATATAGAATATTTAATATTACTATAAAATTGACTTAGGTTTTAAGACTAACTCTATTGAACTGAATAGTTGTCCTTATTATTTAAAATTTTCAACATCATTATCACTTTCAATTGTCTAATGTTTTTACAAAGTATGGGGCATCGTTAATAATTCATTATACACATTGTCAGAAATTCAATCTGGAACCAGTAATATCCTCATGCAATAACAAAACACTATTATAAGCATCTATTGTGATTTTTTAGTCAAAATTTCTCTAAAATTTAAATATAAACATTAAAATAAAAAAATTAACAAATTTTAAGTGTATTTTTCCATTAAAATGAAAATTTCAATATAAATTATCAAGGAAAATTTAATAAATACTAATAAAATAATTTACTATTAATTATTTTTTAAATAAATTTTTATTATATATCTCATTGAACAAGATAATTTCAGATGGTTTAAACTCACATTAATAAAGGAATTTTAGGAAATATTATGTCAATAAAATAAGATCATAGTTAATGACCATCTGCTAACCATAGTAATGTGAAATATGTGTTTTTTAATCTATAAATAATCTTTAAGGATTTTTGATAAGTTTCTTTTAATAAAAACTAACCTTGTGATATATTGTTCCTCCCAATAATTTTATGCCTTGTGATCAAAAAAATCCTATAAATGTCCTGGTGTTTTTTATAATAAATTGAGTGTTAAAAATATAGTTGTAATATATATGAAATGAAATTTTATAATTATTGATTAGTCAAAAAAATAAAGTTTATATTCTATAAATAAGAGTTAATTATGAAGAAATAGTGTTTGATGGAATTATTGAATGATTATGATAGTGAAATTAATTATCCACTAAATGATAGAAAAAATATAATTGATTCTTTATTCCATATGGGTATTATAAATTTAACCTTGTTATTTTTTGTAAATAATATATTATTTGATAACCTAAGAAAGGTAGATTTTGAGATTTTGGAAGAAAATATAGGAACCAACATTGGGAAATTTTTTATGAAACCATCATTATAAAAGCCTAACATGATGTTAATAGATGAAATAAAGGTATAATATAATAAATCATATTAAAATAATTTAATTAAATTATGATTAAAATAATTTTTTAGGATTTCATATGTGTTTATGGGTACCAAACATACCACTATTGAAAAAGATATATATATATATATGCCTTGTATCATGCCAATGAAGGGAGGCTGATTTTGTTTTTTGGAAAAATTATTCATATGTTAAGATAATTGTTACCCTTTATAGGTGTGCATCAAGGAAACAAAAGACAAAAACTCACCATTATAGATTATCATAGAAAAATAAAAAGGGTATCATGGATGCATTTGATTTATTTGATATTAATGTATTAGTAACTATAAATGAAAAAGAGATAAATTTTGTCATGAGGGCCTTGGGGTTTGAAATGACAGAGAACGTGATCACTAAAATGATTTTAGATAGTAATAATTATGGTAGTGGGGTGATCATTTTTTAGGAAATTTTGTTCATTATGACAACAAAAATAGGGTAAAGGGACACTAGATATGATCTTACAAAATAATACAATGTCATTGGTCTTGAAATTAGTGGTGGGATATCTTCCTATAACATTAATAATATTTAAAAGGAACTGTGGGAGAGCTTCATCACAAATTATATCCATGATATTATTGAAGAATCATATAGATATCATGATAGTGAATCCAATTTTGATGATTTTATATAAATCATGGAAAAAAATTTCTTGAGGATATTAGTATTGGATGTTTCATAGAAGATAGGGGTGGGAACATGTTTTTTTGGTTCATTTATTATGAAAAACCAAACCAAAATAGAATTTTGGTGTTTTATTTTTATATATGAAAACCCAAACCATTTAATAGTGGTTTTTTTTCAAAATAAAAAATTATAAAGCATTAATTTCAGGTTTGGTTCGGTTCAGATTCCAGGTAAACCTAAGTTTTATGTTAATATTCTAGATATTGATCCATAATATTTTATAATTATTTGAAATTAATTTAAATAGAATATATACATAATCATAGATATATTGATATAATATTATCATTAACTGACTATCAAAATAAAACTTTTATTAATTATTGTGATAGAAAATAAAATCTGGAAGAGGGTTTGGATCATGGAATCGATGCATGGGTGTAGCTGATAAAAAACTATAAACTTATGATTTTTTTAAATATGATTTTTTTTTGGAACCTAAACCAAATTGTGAACTATAAGGTTCAATATAATCCACACTAAAAACTAACTTCCAATAAAAAAACCTCTATTTCACTTTTTTCTTTATTTGGTTTTCTTTTTGGTTTAGTTCTATTTGGGAACTTTTTTCCCACCCCAAGATGAAGCTAAGATTATTATTCATTGTCATATTGGGTTTTGGAGGTAGGTTTTAGTGATTCTTCCTTGTTTCTTGAGTAAATTTAACTATAACATGGTTCTTTTATATTAAAATTGGAATAATCTAGTTAGGATTCTATTAATATCATAAGTCTTTTCCCTTTTTTGATTTATTGGAATAGTTTTTTTTTTGGGGGGGGGGGAATAAAAAAATAATATATATATATATGTGATTATTTAGTGATATATTTATTGAAATTATTTACTTTATATCATTAATTATAAATTAGAAATGAAATAATCCCTGTTTAAGAGATATATCTTGAGGAGTTTTTGGGTTATTGGTTGTTGTATCGTTATGGTTTGGTTTTGATTCTCAAGGATCACAATCATTTGAGAGGTATTTAATGTAATGACTTGGCCCTTATCAAGCCATTATTTGATGTTTTACCAGATTTTGGAAGTGTTGAGAGGGGATTTAAGGGTGGTCTATAAGAAAAGTGACAATGTTTGTCTCTCTTGAGTCCAAAACACTTGTGGTGGAGGTCATGGTGCAGGCTATTTCTGGGAAATAGCCATGGGGGAGATTTTTTATTTTTATTTTTTGTGAACCTATGGTGTAAAACACCTATTTTCAATGGTGTGGTGTCTAGGAGATATTATTATAATTTTTTTAAATAGGGAGAGTTATAATGCTTATTTTGAAATTTGTGGTATCGTAAGGAGTTTAGGGTTACCCATACTTATGGGTGAGTCAGAATCAGTAATATCATATAGATCATACCATTTGATATCACCCATAATGTGGGAGATCATAATGTCATGGTTATAAAGTTTATTTGATATGTTTAATTTATTTAGGAAATGTTTCAAATAATAAGAGTAGTTCCTTCATGTTATAGGGGTTCTTCGTAAGTAGTTGTGGTGGTTGTTTAACGATCAACATTGAATCCTCCATGCTAGGGTCAAGAAAGGTTATTGTGTGGTATATTCTAGGATATTTCAAAGGTTCTTGTACCTAGGAAGTTAAATGGATTAGTTTATATATAGTTATTCTATAAGGATTGAAATAGGTAGTCATATGTTATTTCACATTTCAGGGTGTGAGGAAGAAATCCCTATCTAAAATAGTTAGGGGAAACCATGAAGTAGTACTGGTAGTCTTTGCTTATAAGATTGTTAAAATAGAAAATAAAAATGGGGATATATTCTATTATAGAGTCCTAGTGTTTTGGATCTAATTTTGTACAAGGATTTCATGGTCGTTTTGAAGTTCGATATTCCATGGTGATAACCCATCGGTTTCCAATATAATTAGGGTTTGGGTTTTCTCTAGATCAATTTTTATTTTATTCCCTCAAACCCTATCCAATTCCAACTCTTCCTTGGTTCCTCTCATACATCCCTCTTGAGGGTTTAAACCTCCTAATTTGTGGGTATTGATATCTCTCAATCCAATGTTCTCATATCCTCTTCTTTCTTTATCCCTCTTAATCTCTTTCTACCCATAGGTTATAATAGTGTGGTTTCTTATGGTTTTAGTTGGTATTCATGTTTGGATTCATAATAGTTAATTTTGGTTATGTTATAAGTTGTTTTCCATCAATTTTTATGGTGTTTAACCCAAATTTCTTCCATTCTTCTTTAGTTTTCCTCAAATCTTCAATCAATGTAGGGTATTTGAGACATATCCATTTTATTTATATGAAACTGTATAATTCTCATGATTTTTTTCTTTAGGTGGATAGTAAGTATTAATCTACTGAGGATAATTAAATAAGCAAAATTAAATTAAAGTAAAGGGGTGAATCACATGTTTTTTAAATGATTCTATGAAATTAAATATATTTAATGGTTTTTTGATTTCACTGGTATATGAATCTTTATTGTTTTTTTTTTGTAAATTATTAGAATACCTTTCATAAAAGGTTAATTAATTATAGATGATAATGAATTGGGTTTTTGGAATCTTTAACTGAGGTTATTTTTCTAATAAAATAGTTCTTAAATAAATATGATGGCATGTTTTAAATATGGGAATTCTTAAAGTGTTATGTTCCTAAAATAGGTCGATGTTTTATTTTGACATATTGTTTATGTTTTTATGGTTAGTTTTGTCTTGGTACCTGTTTTGGGGGATGATTTACATGGTTTGTAATGGAGAAATATGGTTGTTGATGTGGGGGTGGTTTATGGTTTTTTATGTTTTTTATAAATGGTAGTATGGCTTGTTGCATGGAAAGGAGATGGTTTTCAGTAGTTATAGATATTTTTAGAATGTGTTGGGATATGATTAATGTAGTGGTTGTATATGAATTTTATATATTATGTAAGATGTTATTAGTTGTATATAATTTGGTTGACAATAATGAATATAGTGATAGTTATGGGTTAAAATTTAGAAATCAATAGTTTTTAATGAAATGTTATTGACTAAAATGAATGAATAATTGATGGGGTAAATGTGGTTGATTGATAATGAATGGTTTTAAATTAAAGATGTAATTTAATAGAATAATGAATGTAATGTGGTTTTTAAACTATTAAATTTAGAATGGGTGATAGTATGGCTAAAATAGGGAAAATTATGAATGTTTTTGTGGTTGGTTTAAGTGTAAAAGTGGGGATGGTTTTTGTTATAGAGATGGAATTTATTTCTAGTGAATGGTAATGATGATGTGGTGTTTGTGATGGGTATATAAATTTTATTTTGGTCTAAACCCTTAGGATTGGATTGTGTTTATATATATATATGATATATTTTCCTTGTGATTTTTTATGTCACCCACCCAATTCGAATAACCTTTCTTATGCCCAAATGTTTTGGGTTCTATGTGTTTTTACTAACATCCAGGCATGTAAGGGAATGGATGGATTACTACTACTCCTTCTTCCTTTCCATCCATTCTAAATTAAATATCGGTTGGGATGGCCTAAATTTATGATGTACAGGTTATGATGGCCAGAATTTACAGTTCCTCATATGTGATGATGATGTGGCTATGGTGGGATGTTTATATGGTGGTGAATGTGAATTTTGGTGGGAGTTGTTTATGGTAAGAGGAGGGAAAGAGGTTTATTTCCTTCATGTTTATGATACCCTATTATAATGAGGCTATAATATGTAGTTATGACGTGGTGATAAGTGGTTATGGTAAATAGTGATGATGTGGTATGTGGTACGTGGCGATGATGTGGTATACAATATGTAGTAATTGATGTTATGGTTTTGGTTGTGATATGAGGTATGGTTATGTGCTTATATAGAATGTATGGGAGCACCCAGATGTATATTTTTGGGGTGTGATAGTGATAGAACAGTGGGGAAGTTATTTTGCGGTACCTTCTTGTTATATTATTTCATATTATGTTATTATAGTTGGATATGATATTGTGTAATGGCCCGGACCTCTCCGGTCCATTACTTTGTGGAATTGTGGTTTTGGAGGTGTTCCGGGAGGACAAGGTGACTTATCCCCCAGCTGCTGCCTACCGATAGCTCGGTCTACCGATAGCTGCTGATTACCGGTAGCTCAGTCTACCGGTAGCTGCTGATTACCGGTAGCTCGGTCTACCGGTAGCTGCTGATTACCGGTAGCTCGGTCTACCGGTAGCTGCTGATTACCGGTAGCTCGGTCTTCCAGTAGCTGCTGATTACCGGTAGCTCGGTCTACCGGTAGCTCGGTCTACCGGTAGCCGCTGATTACCGGTAGCTCGGTCTACCGGTAGCTGCTGATTACCGGTAGCTCGGTTTACCGGTAGCTGCTGATTACTGGTATCTCGGTCTACCGGTAGCTGCTGATTACCGGTAGCTGGGTTTACCGGTAGCCATGGCATACTGATAGCTCGGTATACTTGTAGCTGTAGTCCAGCAGTAGCTCGACTAACACTTTGCCAAATTTCTAGTTCTGTGAACAGTGTTTCTATCGGTGAGGTCCTATCGGTGGACTTCTATCAGTGAGGATCTATCAGTAGACTTGTGTTTCTATCGGTAAGGCTCTATCGGTGATCTTTTCTTTCCTTTGCCAATTTTTTTAGTTCTGTGAACAGTGTTTCCAGACTTCATGAGAGCTACTGATTCCATACTTTGCCAAATTTCACGAATGAACAGTGTTTCCAGAATCCTAAGAGCTACTGATCCCATACTTTGCCAAATTTCACGAATGAACAGTGTTTCCAGAATCCTAAGAGCTACTGATCCCATACTTTTCCAAATTTCACGAATGAACAGTGTTTCCAGACTTCATGAGAGCTACCGATTCCATACTTTGCCAAATTTTGAGTATGTGAACAGTGTTTCCAGCTTCGCAAATTTGACGTTTTCTTTGACGTAAAATACTTTTAAAACCTTATTTTAAGGACTTTTAAGGCCGATTCAAAGGCCATAAATCCTATATTAATTATTCCTAAGGCCGGGATGTTTTTACTTGGTCAAACCGCGTGGGTTAATGCGATCCGTTTTTAATGGAGAATAAATCGGATCTTAAACCGTCGCCTCTCTAATTTTTTTTTAAAAAGGAACGAGATATCATTCTTCGTTGTTCTTCCTCCTGGTTCTCATCTACGAGACGCTAGAACCTTGCAATCATTCTCGTAGGAGTTTCACAATCAAACGTTACTCAGATCAGTTCCACTCTGTTGATGCAACCAAGTTGTGTCGATCGTTCTTCGATATAAGGTATGTTTTATCATCGTTCCTTCGGGGATCACCTTCTCTTGTTCTTCCTTCCATATTAGCATGTAATCTCCATGGTTCTAATGGGTTTTCTTGGGGTTGGTTGGTATTGTCGTACCGTGGCATCCTCCGGTGGATGCAGTTGTCGTGAGGAGAAGAGGACTGTGACCCGTTGTGTGGATAAAGGACGTCAAGAACTCTTCGAGGTAGGGGATTCATGGCTTCTCTAATTGTGTATGTGCAATCGTAGAATTAGCATGATTTAGTCCTTTGGATCACAATGAAATTGACCTAATTAAATACTTGAACTAGATTAAAGGAATTGGTTGATCGCATGTTGTTACTTTGTACCGTGATAACGGTTTGCCTCATGTTTTCCTAGATAAAGTGATATCTATGTTTTTATTTAATTTTTTGCTCGTTCATGATGGAAATTGATAAAGAATGTAAAGCCGGAATTATTTGTTAAATAATTGGCTAAAGATAAAGAGGCATGTTAATGAATCTGTTAATTCAAGATGGATTAAAGAACTATTAGTTCGATAATTTCAAAAGGGTTCTGAGTTACCCGCTTGCTTGAAGGCTGAATGCCTTGTTAAAGGGCCGAGAGCCCATTTTGTGATCTTTGATTTCCTGCTGCTTGTGCTGTGATGTGAGCCTGGATGGCTGTTGTGATATGTGGAGGCATGGAGACTTGTGGTTGTGGCAGCGGAAGACGCCTAGTGTGGAGAGATGCATCGGTTTATGCATATGGGTGTCGGGGGGGACACCAAGGGTGATGGTATGAGATGAATGTGATGGTTTGATGTTGGTGGTTTGGTTTGGTTGCTTATCTGCTTTACTTTTCCCCACTGCTCAAGGCAGCTGGTCTTGCTTACCCTCTTTCCGAAGGAGGCGAAGACACGTGGGGTATGCCACGTGCTTTCCGTGTTTAGCATCTCGATGGAGGATGGGTCTATGCTCTTTCTATAGGCGGCAAGGACTCGACGGGTAGTATATCTACTCACCGTGTTGAGCCTCCTTTGTGTTTAGAAGCATAGGATGTTTTTCTAGAATGCCTGGGAATGTGGAAAAGTAATTCTGTAATGAATGTTTGATTAAATGGTTAAAATCCACGGGGATGGAGATGCTGGAATTTAAAGGTGATGTGAATCTTAAAAAGGAGCAGTTGTTTTTGAAAGTGATGCCATTTCAGTTTAATGTGGAATTCTTCATTCTTAATTAATTTTTATAGAATTAATTAATGTACAGTGGAACTGATAAATTAAAATGGAGTAATCTAATAAATCTCTTCATTGTTTGTGTGCTTATAGGATACCTAGTCTTAGAAGTAGCAGCCTGGAGTCTGAGAGACGTTAGCTGTAGTTGTATCTAAGACTAGGTAATTCCCATAGTGTGGATGTGAGTTACTTATATATTCTGTACATTTTGTGTTTCTATACGCTACTCCACCCTGTCGGTAAGGGCAACTGACACCCTGGGGATTCTGAGCCCTGGGGGGGTGTTTTCCCCAACATTCTGATGGGAGGTTGAATGGATGACTACCCCCTTTGGCCCCGCTCTCTTCTCTTGGTAGATACTTGTGCTGGTAGGCACAGTGGTTTGTTTTACCCATATATGTGTGTATAGGGCTGTAATGTCATGTGGTTATTTCACACACATATACTCTGGATATAGTATCCTATGGAATACTATAGGTGTAACATGTATAGGCTGTGATGGCTTGAGGATCCTTACTCGGCGTATGGGCTGTGATGGCTTGAGGAATAATACTCGACGTATGATACACGTTATACGAGCTATGGTGGCTCCCGGAAACTACCTGGTTACTTTGGTTGTGAGGACGGTGTGGTGCTTCGCCCAGGTGTCTGCGGGAAATCCTATGTGGTGCACGAGGTGCAGATTGTGGAGCTTAGCCCAGGTGTCTGCGGGCAAGCCTTTGGAGAGAGATGCACATGACGTATGTCGTTGGGGAAAAGCGGCAAACCAGTGGGGAAGTAGTAGCGGGGTACCCTTGATATTCTTTACTATATGCTATTTTCTTGTATGCGTTACTTGGTGAGAGTAGCCATGGTGAGGTTGGGAACATAGTATACCTGTTTAGATAACGAGTTAGTTTCACTTGTTGTTCACTGGGCTTTAGCATGCTTTCTTTACTTTTGCACGAGGGTCTTGGGGAGGATCCTACTGAGTATACTGTTATACTCACCCTATGTACATATAAACTGTTTTTCAGGTCACTTGGAGCAGGTTGGAGATCAAGCTGGTTACTACTAGCTTGCGGTTGGAGGAGGAGTTGTTCGGGCTTGTGGTCGCTGCCGTTTTTCTTTCTTTTGGGTACTTTTAGTTTTCCCTTTAAGTTGTAGTACTTTTGCATGACATTTCATATATGAACTTGGTTTCCTTTTTATATTTCAGTTCTGAGTTGGAGTTGATTGGAGTCTATTCTATCTCTCTCTTCTGCTTGTGTTCTCTTAGAGGGTAATGCCTCCCATTTGTACGTTATTATACCCTCGGTGCTAGTCGCCAACCCGGGGCCTACTGGAGGCGGGACTCGGGGTTCATTATCTCCCTTTTCACATTGCCGGCCCAGGAGGGGTACACTTTGTGGGGAGGGGGTCGTGACAGAGTGGTATCAGAGGTCTGGTTAAGGGATAGGATAAAGTTTGGAGTTAGGCATAGGTGAGGATGCATGGGATGGTAGGGCAACGGTGTCATTCATGTTTAGCAAGTGGGGTAAACACTGGAGACCGGCAGATACATAGGCGTTCAGGGCCCCCTATGATCTGTTTCACAGACCTTTAAGTTTACGATGGCTACTAAACAAAGTGATACTGGTTGCAGGGTAGAGACCTAGGAAAGGATCATGCATCATTATTCTTTGCGCCTGTGTTTGAATGGGTAGACCTTGGGATAGGTAACCTAAAATTTATAAAACAAAATAATTAATTAATTAATGTTGATTCTTCCATATTCCAGGCTTAGGAGCTCTAACAGTTGTTATTATACAGGTATGGCTCCAGGTCGACGTCCTCGTCAGGTTTGCGCAGAAGGTGCCCAGTAGGCTGTTCCAGCAGATCGCCGCCGGGTAGAGGTTGACGACGATGACACTTGGAGGAAGACACTCCGAGAGTTTCAGCGCCAGAGTCTACAGAAGTACGAGGGCTCCATTTCAGATGCAGTCACAGAAGACTGGTTGGAGGAGGTCGAGATAGGCTTCAGTTCGATTCGTGCTCAGAAGGAACACTAGGTGTCCTTGGTTGTGACGATGTTGCGTGGAGCAGCGAGACAGTGGTGGTTCTTGTTCCTCGGGGATCGTGAGGAGTCAGCGATCTCATGGGAGGAGTTTCGAGACAGGTTTAGAGTCTAGTTTCTTTCATCGACTGCAAAGGCATCCAGTCGCCAGGAGCTTCTTACCCTTCGACAGGGGAGCTCCAGTGTTCGGGAGTTTGGAATCCGTTTCAGGAACCTTCTACGATATGCTTCAGACCTGTTACCAGATGATGAGGCCAGGACGAGGCATTTCGAGGAGGATTTGCGTCCAGAGATCCAGCGCCAGGTCACCCCATTTATGCTGAAGACATATCTTGAGGTGCTGGCGAGGGCAGAGGTTGTTGAGAGAACTTTGACCAGGACCGGATCGTCACGAGAGGGGAATCGTCATGATTCCTCACGAAGCAGAGCTGTGGTCCGTGGTTCCCGGTTTTCAGGACAGAAGAGTTTCCGTTCACCTGGGGGTAGGTCCCAGCCCTTCCCATCTCGTTTCTCCGGAGGTAGCAACTCTCAGACCTATGCCAAGGGATCAGGCGCTTGTTTTTCTTGTGGTGGACGTGGTCATCAGCAGCGGGAGTGCCCAACTTTTTAGAGCAGTCATCGTGCACCTGGCGCTCCACTCCAGGTTCCTCCGTTGAGGCAGTTCCTGCCGAGGCAGCAGCAGCAGGTCGCACCAGCTTTAGATCACCAGAGGGTAGATGGAGCAGGCAGAGGACAGCCCCATGACACTCCCCGTCCTCAGAGAGCAGAGCGCGGCCGTGGTGGTGGTCGTCATCAGGGTCAGAGAGGCCGTGGAGGTGGTCGTGGTCAGCTTCATGCTCTAGCGTTGCCAGCTCCAGGCGAGCCAGACGTCGTCTGAGGTACCCTTTTCTTGTTTTCTACCTTGGTGTATGCCTTGTTTGATTCAGGAGTGACACACTCCTTTATATCCCCTACCCTTGTCCACGCTTTAGGACTTGAGGTAGAGAGGCTTCCAGTGCCCTTGGCATTGACTACGCCAGTTGGAGGTCGAGCTAGCTTGTTTGAAATATGTAGAGACTGTGAGCTAGTGTTGGGGCAGCACCGCTCTTGGGGAGATTTCCTATGTTTACGAATACAACCATATGATGTCATCCTCGGCATGGATTGGTTGTATTCAGTGCAGGATATTGTGGATTGCTACAGGAAGAAGGTCGTTTTCTTTGATGAAGATGGAGAGGAAGTAGTGTTTGTTGGTGAGAGAGATCCTCGGATGAGTCATAGACGAGTTTCATCCTTATCATCCATGATGGCTGGGATGATGCTGAGTTCTTCAGAGGTTCAACAACTGGCATTTCCTAGGGTCGTAGAGGAGTACCCTGATGTCTTTCCAGAAGAGGTTGTATCCTTACCCCCTCGACGAGAGATCGAGTTTCGGATCGAGCTACAGCCAGGAGCGTCTCCTATCTCTATGTCTCCATACAGGATGGCCCCTTCTGAGTTACGAGAGCTACGTATTCAGCTCGACGGTCTGTTGCAGTGTGGTTTTGTTCGGCCAAGTGTGTCACCGTGGGGTGCACCAGTTTTGTTTGTGAAAAAGGCTGATGGCAGTTTGCGGTTGTGCGTCGATTATCGTCGCTTAAACAAAGTGACAATAAAGAACCGTTATCCTCTCTCGCGGATCGATGACCTATTCGATCAACTGAAGGGTGCAAGTTGGTTTTCAAAGATAGACTTGCGGTCAGGATATCACCAGATGCGTGTAAAGGATGAGGATATCCCGAAGACTGCTTTCCGTTGTCGTCATGGGCATTATGAGTTTGTTGTAATGCCATTCGGCGTGACGAATGCTCCAGCTGTTTTCATGGGGTTGATGAATGCTGTGTTCCGTGAATTCCTGGACAAGTTTGTTGTGGTTTTCATCGACGACATCCTTGTATACTCCACATCAGAAGAGGAGCATGCAGAGCATCTACGAGCCGTTTTGGGAGATCTTCGCCAACATCAGTTGTTTGGGAAGTTGTCCAAGTGTGAGTTCTGGGCTCGAGAAGTTTGTTTCTTGGGACATGTTGTGTCCCAACAGGGATTAGCTGTGGATCCTTCGAAGATAGAAGCAGTGGTGTCTTGGCCAGCCCCCAAGACCGTGTCAGAGGTGCGAAGTTTCCTTGGTCTCGTAGGCTATTACAGGAGGTTTGTGGCTAATTTCTCCCGAGTTGCGACTCCTCTGACATCTTTGACCAGGAAGGATCAAGCGTTCATATGGACTGATCAGTGTCAGAAAGCTTTCGAGTATCTAAAGGAGAAGTTGGTAAGTGCTCCAGTCCTTTGTCTTCCAACGGAGGGAGTCCAGTTTGATGTTTTCTGTGATGCTTCACATCTGGGGCTAGGATGTGTTCTTATGCAGCAGAGGTCCGTTGTTTCTTGTGGGTCTCGGCAGTTGCGTCCCCATGAACGCAACTATGCCACCCATGATCTTGAGTTGGCAGCTGTGGTGTTTGCTCTGAAGTTGTGGAGACATTACCTCATTGGTGAGCACTTTGTGGTTTTCACCGATCATAATAGTTTGAGGTATGTTTTCTCCCAACGCGACTTGAACTTGATGCAGCGTCGATGGATGGAGTTCTTGCAGGAATACGACTTTGAAATATCGTATACACCTGGGAAGGGAAATGTTGATGCTGATGCACTGAGCCGAAAGTCATGTAATGATGTTGTGAGTGAATCTGGTGATTCCTGGAGAGTGATGGAAGAGCTATCATCTTTGCATCTTGATATGGGAGAAGTTGGGGGAAGAGGTTGTCTTTTCCAGATGACGGTGCAGTCATCCCTGATGCAGAAGGTGGAAGAGTCTCAGTTGGGTGATTTAGAGGTGGAATTTTGGAGAGACAGAGTTGTTTGTGGGGAGGCCCCTGATGGTTGGTCGGAGGATGAACAACACCGAGTGTTGTATCATGGCAGGCTTTTTGTTCCCTTGGTGATGCGCGCGACGGTTCTCCGAGAGTTCCATAGTTCACCCTTGGCAGTACATCCTGGTGTGACGAAGATGTACCGATCCTTAAGGAGTCAGTTCTGGTGGCCTGGGCTGAAACGTATGGTTGCAGAGTGTGTGTCTCGGTGTTTAGTCTGCCAGAAGGTGAAGGTCGAACACCGTGTTCCTGGTGGTCTTCTCCAACATATAGATATTCCTCAGTGGAAGTGGGAGGAAATCTCAATGGACTTTGTTACAGGTTTACCTCGAGCTCCGGGAGGACATGATGCTATATGGGTGGTAGTGGATCGTTTAACTAAATCGGCCCACTTCATAGCAATCAAGGAGTCGAGCTCAGTGGAGGTTTTGTCGAGGCAGTATCTGAAGGAGGTGGTGAGGCTTCACGGAGTACCTAGGACGATCATTTCTGATCGAGATCCTCGTTTTACCTCTAGGGTGTGGAGAGGTCTCCAACATGCTTTTGGATCTCAACTATGCCTTAGCACTGCTTTTCATCCTCAAACGGATGGTCAGACAGAGCGAACCATCCAGACTCTTGAAGACATGTTGCGCTCTTGTGTTCTTGATTTTGGAGGTTCATGGGTGAAGCACTTACCCTTGGTAGAATTCTCTTACAATAATAGTTTTCACTCTACCATCGGTATGGCACCATTTGAAGCCTTGTATGGCCGGCCATGCCGTTCTCCGTTGTGCTGGACTGGGGTCGGAGAGTCAGCAATCCTCGGACCAGAACTAGTGCAGAATACAACAGAGATGGTTCAGGTGATTCGTGAGAGGATGAAGACAGCACAGGATCGTCAGAAATCATATGCTGATCAAAGAAGTAGACCGTTAGAGTTTAATGTTGGGGATCATGTGTTTCTAAAGGTGACTCCCCGTCGTGGGCAGCGAAGGTTTGGTCGTGGAAGTAAGCTTTCTCCCCGGTTTGTTGGGCCTTTCGAGGTGTTAGCTCCTGTTGGATCTGTGGCGTATCGAGTAGCACTTCCCCCTCAGATGAGTCGGATACATGATGTTTTCCATGTATCGCAGCTCCGTCGTTATCTTCATGATGAATCTCATGTTATCGATTGGGGAGAGATCGATATTGAAGATGATGCAACCTTCGAGGAGCGACCTGTAGAGATCCAAGACCACAAGGAGAAGGTGTTGCGTGGGCGTTCTATCCCCTTAGTTCGTGTCCTGTGGCGACACGGTGGCATGGAGGAGAGTACCTGGGAGCGTGAGTCACAGATACGTGATCAGTACCCAGAGTTGTTTAATGTTTAACTCTTTCCATGTAATGATGTTTCCTCTCTTGTTAGACCTTTCATGTTTTATTTATGTACCTTTGATGTGATGTTGTGAATGAATTGTTTGGGTATGGATTGTTTGTTCCCGGAAGTCAGAGTTTTGTTCCAGCTTTCGAACAACTCATGGTGGTTTTCCCTTGAGAGGTATCTTATGGGGTGGTTGTTCGGACCCATCTTTTCTTCTGGGTTGGTTTTTAATTCTCGAGGACGAGAATGTTTTGAGAGGTATCTAATGTAATGGCCCGGACCTCTCCGGTCCATTACTTTGTGGAATTGTGGTTTTGGAGGTGTTCCGG
Organism: Viscum album; assembly: GCA_963277665.1. NCBI lineage: Eukaryota > Viridiplantae > Streptophyta > Magnoliopsida > Santalales > Viscaceae > Viscum > Viscum album. The sequence goes on along the minus strand of OY728138.1, from coordinate 715,609,680 downwards.
GAGGACAAGGTGACTTATCCCCCAGCTGCTGCCTACCGATAGCTCGGTCTACCGGTAGCTACTGATTACCGGTAGCTCGGTCTACTGGTAGCTACTGATTACCGGTAGCTCGGTCTACCGGTAGCTGTTGATTACCGGTAGCTCGGTCTACCGGTAGCTGATGATTACCGGTAGCTCGGTCTACCGGTAGCTGCTGATTACCGGTAGCTCGGTCTACCGGTAGCTGCTGATTACCGGTAGCTCGGTCTACCGGTAGCTGCTGATTACCGGTAGCTCGGTCTACCGGTAGCTGCTGATTACCGGTAGCTCGGTTTACTGGTAGCTGCTGATTACCGGTAGCTCGGTCTACCGGTAGCTTCTGATTACCGATAGCTGGGTTTACCAGTAGCCACGGCATACTGATAGCTCGGTATACTTGTAGCCGCAGTCCAGTAGTAGCTCGGCTAACACTTTGCCAAATTTCTAGTTCTGTGAACAGTTTTTCTATCCGTGAGGTCCTATCGGTGGACTTCTATCAGTGAGGATCTATCAGTAGACTTGTGTTTCTATCGGTAAGGCTCTATCGGTGAGCTTTTCTTTCCTTTGCCAATTTTTTTAGTTCTGTGAACAGTGTTTCTAGACTTCATGAGAGCTACCGATTCCATACTTTGCCAAATTTTACGAATGAACAGTGTTTCCAGAATCCTAAGAGCTACCGATCCCATACTTTTCCAAATTTCACGAATGAACAGTGTTTCCAGAATCCTAAGAGCTACCGATCCCATACTTTGCCAAATTTCACGAATGAACAGTGTTTCCAGACTTCATGAGAGCTACCGATTCCATACTTTGCCAAATTTCACGAATGAACAGTGTTTCCAGACTTCATGAGAGCTACCGATTCCATACTTTGCCAAATTTTGAGTATGTGAACAGTGTTTCCAGCTTCGCAAATTTGACGTTTTCTTTGATGTAAAATACTTTTAAAACCTTATTTTAAGGACTTTTAAGGCCGATTCAAAGGCCATAAATCCTATATTAATTATTCCTAAGGCCGGGATGTTTTTACTTGGTCAAACCGCGTGGGTTAATGCGATCCGTTTTTAATGGAGAATAAATCAGATCTTAAACCGTCACCTCTCTAATTTTTTTTTTAAAAGGAACGAGATATCATTCTTCGTTGTTCTTCCTCCTGGTTCTCATCTACGAGACGCTAGAACCTTGCAATCATTCTCGTAGGAGTTTCACAATCAAACGTTACTCAGATCAGTTCCGCTCTATTGATGCAACCAAGTTGTGTCGATCGTTCTTCGATATAAGGTATGTTTTATCATCGTTCCTTTGGGGATCACCTTCTCTTGTTCTTCCTTCCATATTAGCATGTAATCTCCATGGTTCTAATGGATTTTCTTGGGGTTGGTTGGTATTGTCATACCGTGGAATCCTCCGGTGGATGCAGTTGTCGTGAGGAGAAGAGGACTGTGACCCGTTATGTGGATAAAGGACGTCAAGAACTCTTCGAGGTAGGGGATTCATGGATTCTCTAATTGTGTATGTGAAATCGTAGAATTAGCATGATTTAGTCCTTTGTATCACAATGAAATTGACCTAATTAAATACTTGAACCGGATTAAAGGAATTGGTTGATCACATGTTGTTACTTTGTACTGTGATAACGGTTTGCCTCATGTTTTCCTAGATAAAGTGATATCTATGTTTTTATTTAATTTGTTGCTCGTTCATGATGGAAATTGATAAAGAATGTAAAGCCGGAATTATTTGTTAAATAATTGGCTAAAGATAAAGAGGCATGTTAATGAATCTGTTAATTCAAGATGGATTAAAGAACTATTAGTTCGATAATTTCAAAAGGGTTCTGAGTTACCCGCTTGCTTGAAGGCTGAATGCCTTGTTAAAGGGCCGAGAGCCCATTTTGTGATCTTTGATTTCCTACTGCTTGTGCTGTGATGTGATCCTGGATGGCTGTTGTGATATGTGGAGGCATGGAGACTTGTGGTTGTGGCAGCGGATGACGCCTAGTGTGGCGAGATGCATCGGTTTATGCATATGGGTGTCGGGGAGGACACCAAGGGTGATGGTATGAGATGAATGTGATGGTTTGATGTTGGTGGTTTGGTTTGGTTTCTTATCTGATTTACTTTTCCCCACTGCTCAAGGCAGATGGTCTTGCTTACCCTCTTTCCGAAGGAGGCGAAGACACACGGGGTATGCCACGTGCTTACTGTGTTTAGCCTCTCGATGGAGGATGGGTCTATGCTCTTTCTATAGGCGTTAAGGACTCGACGGGTAGTATATCTACTCACCGTGTTGAGCCTCCTTTGTGTTTAGAAGCATAGGATGTTTTTCTAGAATGTCTGGGAATGTGGAAAAGTAATTCTGTAATGAATGTTTGATTAAATGGTGAAAATCCACGGGGATGGAGATGCTGGAATTTAAAGGTGATGTGAATCTTAAAAAGGAGCAGTTGTTTTTGAAAGTGATGCCATTTCAGTTTAATGTGGAATTCTTCATTCTTAATTAATGTTTAAAGAATTAATTAATGTACAGTGGAACTGATAAATGAGAATGGAGTAATCTAATAAATCTCTTCATTGTTTGTGTGCTTATAGGATACCTAGTCTTAGAAGTAGCAGCCTGGAGTCTGAGAGACGTTAGCTGTAGTTGTATCTAAGACTAGGTAATGCCCATAGTGTGGATGTGAGTTGCTTATATATTTTGTACTTTTTGTGTTTCTATACGCTACTCCACCCTGTCGGTAAGGGCAACTGACACCCCGGGGATTTTGAGGCCTGGGGGGGGGTGTTTTCCCCAACATTCTGATGGGAGGTTGAATGGCTGACTACCCCCTTTGGCCCCGCTCTCTTCTCTTGGTAGATCCTTGTGCTGGTAGGCACAGTGGTTAGTTTTACCCATATATGTGTGTATAGGGCTGTAATGGCTTGTGGTTATTTCACACACATATACTCTGGATATAGTATCCTATGGAATACTATAGGTGTAACGTGTATAGGCTGTGATGGCTTGAGGATCCTTACTCAGCGTATGGGCTGTGATGGCTTGAGGAATAATACTCGACGTATGATACACGTTATAGGAGCTACGGTGGCTCCCGGAAACTACCTGGTTACTTTGGTTGTGAGGACGGTGTGGTGCTTCGCCCAGGTGTCTGCGGGCAATCCTATGTGGTGCACGAGGTGCAGATTGTGGAGCTTAGCCCAGGTGTCTGCGGGCATGCCTTTGGAGAGAGATGCACAGGACGTATGTCGTTGGGGCAAAGCGGCAAACCAGTGGGGAAGTAGTAGCGGGGTACCCTTGATATTCTTTACTATATGCTATTTTCTTGTATGCGTTACTTGGTGAGAGTAGCCATGGTGAGGTTGGGAACATAGTATACCTGTTTAGATAACGAGTTAGTTTCACTTGTTGTTCACTGGGCTTTAGCATGCTTTCTTTACTTTTTCACGAGAGTCTTGGGGAGGATCCTACTGAGTATACTGTTATACTCACCCTATGTACATATAAACTGTTTTTCAGGTCACTTGGAGCAGGTTGGAGATCAAGCTGGTTACTACTAGCTTGCGGTTGGAGGAGGAGCTGTTCGGGCTTGTGGTCGCTGCCGTTTTTCTTTCTTTTGGGTACTTTTAGTTTTCCCTTTCAGTTGTAGTACTTTTGCATGACATTTCATATATGTACTTGGTTTCCTTTTTATATTTCAGTTCTGAGTTGGAGTTGATTGGAGTCTATTATATCTCTCTCTTCTGCTTGTGTTCTCTTAGAGGGTAATGCCTCCCATTTGTACGTTATTATACCCTCGGTGCTAGTCGCCAACCCGGGGCCTACTGGAGGCGGGACTCGGGGGTCATTATCTCCCTTTTCACATTGCCGGCCCAGGAGGGGTACACTTTGTGGGGAGGGGGTCGTGACATATTGGGTTACCAAGACTTTATGATGTTGGGTAATACCTGATCGGGAATAGGTTTGGCTAAATTATAATTTGTTTCCACTAGAAAATCAGTATTCCTATTCCACATTTACATGAGAGGTATTTAAGAGGACCCTACTGAGTATATATGTATGCTTAACCCAGTAAATATAAATATGTTTTTTATGCCTCCTGGTGGGATTATGTGATTTATATAAACATTACTAGATCATGTCTTAGAGCTATGGTTTGAGTCACTACCTTAAGAGTTTCCTTTTGATATGTTATTTTAGTGCCTTTGATCTACATAACACTACATGAATTGTAGGATATACTTTTTCCTTTTATATTATTATGTTGATTGGTCATCTTCATTATATATTATTGGGATTTATGAGGGTAATACCTCTAATTTGTACTTAAAGTAACTGTACTCATTTGTTTATATTTTTTTAATTGACTTAAATTATTTGAGATTACATTGATTGCTTTATTTTATTAATAATATTCAAATTATTATACAAACATTATTTAACTAATTAAATGTCATAAATATATTTCAAAAAAATAATTTCCATAGAATATTTAAATTATAACTAATAGTATTAATTTAAATTTATATACTTTCCTTTTTAATATAAATTTTTTCCAGAACATTTATATATAAAAACGTTTCGAATACATATAATTAATTGTAATAAATCAACCATTAATTATTAGTAAATAAATAAAAATAATTAATAATAATGTCAATAACAATATTTATGATGTATTTATAATAATTATTGATTAATTTTAACTATTTGATAATATTAAGTAGAAATTGTTAATTATTTACTAATATTTATTATAATTTAAAATTATAATTAATATATATTACATTTAAAAATAAATATTTATTACTAAAAAAATATAAATCAATTATAAACATCAGTTATTTTAAAATTATTATTATTATTATTTTCTAAATATTTATTTATCATTTTATATAGATTTTTTAAATTGAAAAAACTATAATTATTTACTATTATTTATTTATTAATTTATAATTAATTATAAATCGTAATAATTAATTTCTAATGATTATTTGTAAATAACTTATTTATGTAAAATGAATTTATTTTTTAAATTAAAGGTAGGGTGTGGGAACCCACGCCTTCTTCGAAAACTTCTATAAGAATTCATTGAGGCCCCTCAATAATTTATTCATGATATTATTGAGAAGTAATGAGTAATTATGAAAATTACTTTTTCATCACTTATAATATGAGATAGCCTATGCCACATTTCTCCACTCATTCCAAATAATTGGATCAACCCATACTCTTCCTATGTATCTCCAAAAATCTCTCCCCACATTATAGAAAACATGTTATTTCCAAAATACCAATCTAAGGATCCTTAATGTGTTACCCAAGGGAGAACATCCAAAGGTAGAGGATGGTAGGCGCATATTCAGAATGAATCATGACCCAAGTTAAGGGTGTCTGTATCTTAATTTTTATTCTCTAGTATTTGATTTTTATTTACCACTTATTTTATTTTTGTGATTTAAATATTTCCCTTGGATATAGTGACCCTCACTTTTCATACATTAATATAACTTCACTTTTGTGTAATACTTAATACATTACAAAAACAGGCACCCAAAGACCATATTAGCCTAGTGCCTTTGGAAACATGGAAACATAAACACCAGTATATATGTGATCTACATTATCTCCCACTAGGTTCTTCATTACTAAAACCCTTCTTAGACACATCATAATTAATGCATATCTTCATAACTTAGGTAAGGAAACAAAAAAAGGGTGAGATCAGATTCTTGGTAAGGGTAAATAAGGGAGATATGTAAGAATAAACATGATCATAAGGATATAACAACATGATCATAACATTATAATATCATAGTTTTCAAATAAAATATCATAAATGTAAATCATGTCATAAATACTGGAAGTTCATAAGACATGAATCATAAGGGAATCAATAAAATAAGACATGAAAGCACAATATAATAAAATGACATGGAATTATGGAATACTCATAAACATGTGATATCATTCGCTATAATCAAGATGCATTACTAGAACTAATCATGTCACTTCATAGGGACTGCACCTACTAGTTGATACACACCACCATCCTAAATCATAGTCCTTTCCTTATAAGGGATCAGGTTTTTCCATCTTCCCATAGTGTTTTGAGTTTCCCCATTTCCCAAAGTGGATCGAGTTTCCCTATATTCCCATAATGGATCAGGTTTCCCCATCTTCCCATAGTGGATTGGGTTTACCCATCTTCCCATAGTGTATCAATATCATCTACTTGATTCCCAACATTATCTCATGAGATATAAATTTTTCCCCGATTCATTAGAGGGAGATGTAGGTCTCGCCCATCTCATAATTAAATTGTACATACATGTTCCATAAAATTATAAACAATCACGTCATAACCCATGAAATGAAATGGGTGTCATAAAAATGTAATCATATCTTAACCTGTGGAAAAATAAAGGTTTTATAATCATTTTTACAAATCATAACTCATGAAAATAAGTATTCATCATAAGCATAAAACCTATGAAAGAGAAATAGGTTTCATAAAAATCATTCCATTAAATCATAAACCACTTAGAGAAATAATATGAATGGAACATTTGGATCATTTCACTAGAAAGGCATGACTAAAATCGATATATTTCATCTTAGATAAAAAATAATTTTGAAATAACTTTTAAAAACATTTCTTGAGTAAATTATCCTTTATTCTTTGAAAATTTATTTTTAAAACATAAAACCTTTTGAAAACTATTTTCTTTGAAAATAAACATGAAAAATTATAAATAAAGCTTGAATTTTTTTTGATAAACATTTAATTTAAAACAATTTTAAAACTTAAAAATAAATCATTAAAACCTTTTAAAAACCATTTCTTTGAAAACACTTTGAAAACTTATAAAGAAATATTGAAAATGTTTTATAAACAATTTTTTAAAATAGTTTGAAAATTTATAAGGAAATATTGAAAACATTTTGAAACCCATTTCTTTTGAAAATAATTTGAAAATTTATAAGGAAATATTGGAAAAAAATAAAAACTATTTTTAAAAAAATACATTGAAAACTTATAAGTATATCTTGAAAACATTTTAAAACCCATTTCTTTGAAAGTACTTTGAAAACTTATAAGGAAATCTTAAAAAAATTAAAAAAAATCATTCAAAATACATTGAAAACTTATAAGTAATTATTTTAAAAGCATAAAACATTTTTAAAATCATTTTTTCTTGAAAATGAGCTTAAAATATAATCTTTAAAAAAATTAAAACTTGGTTTTTCAAATTCATTCCATGTGTCTCAAAGAATGAAAATTGAGACAAAACTACTTTACCGATTTGGTAACTTTTGAAACATAAACCCCATGAAAGAGATATCAAAAAATGGATATGTAAATATCTATATATTTAATTATAATAATCATATAATATATTCATGGTTAGTATATACACTATATAAAATAGTTAGTGGTGAATAATTCATAAATTTCATTGAAATAAAAGTGAGACTAGAAATCCCCTTTCCTTATGTCTTGACTCTCTTCGTACTCATACAAAACTACTATATAATAAATATAAGTTTATTATAAATTATTTAAAGAATCATATTATTATATGTAATACCATATATGTTTTTATTATGACTTTATATTACCCACTTATTAACAATTTCATGTTAAGGTTTCACTTCAGGTAATATCCGCTTTGTTCTTCATACATGTTTTGACTTATTATTCTTGATTGTATTACTTAGATCATGGTTAACTTATTTAAATAATTTAAAACATGATATAAATTTAATATATATTCATTATATATATATATATTTAAAATAATCCATAAAATATAGAAATATGAAATGGAATACACTATTTATGGAGACGGTAGGTCGTATGTATGCATGAATGTTGTTTCTATTTTATTGTCGTAATTAAAGTAAGAAAGTAAGTGAAATATATGTGTATATATATAATCATTAAATAATTATTATTAAATAATATATATCATATAATTTCAATAAACACATATTTAATACATTCCATTTAAATTGTGAACTAATCACATCGCTTTGAGGAGGCGGTAGTCCATACGTCTAGATCTGAAGTTATCACATTTACACAAAATGAAAAACATGAAGGTATGTTTTATATAATAAATAAAGAAGAATAATTACATCATTAATATCATATATATCATATATATCATATAAAAAAATATTTTTCATCATAATTCCCAACTGTGATAGGTGGTTAAGGAAAAATGAACAACATAATTTTTTAAGGTGGTAGTTCTCCTTATACAAGAATGGTAAGTTCATTACCCATTAGATGGAATTGTTTGTAAGTGTATATATAAATATAGAATTAAAACATCTCAGTATATTAAGGATATTTATTTTTTATATAATAAAGGAATATGTATATTTTAGGTGGTGAGGAATGAAAATAAAACAAAGGATCTTAAGGAAGGAAGTTTCCTCTTCTTTGGGTAACTCCTCTTAGTTTTCACCACAGGGATTCCTTGGAAAGATTTCTTCCCAAAAGAAGGATTATAGGATAAATTTATTGATGTTGTAAAATTATTTAAGAATTTTTTGCATGATCCAAATGTCTTTAGAGGTGTGAATAAGTGGGAGGGGTGAGTTTCTTTTTATAGTGGAGGAGGAGTGGCACTTTTATAAATTTTTAGAAAGTGAATTCCACCCACATTTTTTCATGAAAATTGGATCCAATAGTGCTCAAAATTAGATAAAATGGAGTATAGGGTCTAAATATTAACATCCAATGGATTTTGGAAAATTTCCTAGGTCTTTTTAGACCATAGGATTAAGGTTTAGTCCTTTATTAAGCTAATTTTCTCTTAATTGATATAATTGATTTTATTCACTTTCACTAATATTTTTGGTAAAAAAAACTATGTTGACCATATTAGACATTATACATTATTCAAGTTCCAAATATTTAATCCATTTTTACAAATTATAATCATATAATTATCATAAATTAATTTTAAATTAATCTTGTAGACGTGTCACGACATCGGGTTTTTTAGCAAAAATGTTTAATGGTTTGGGATATTTTTATATCCAATTTCATTATAAAATTGGTTCTAATGAAATAAATTGGATAAATTTATGTAAAATTTAAATAATTAAATATTAAAACCAAATTAAAATATAAAATAACTATATAAATAATTTAGATAAAAATCAATTTTGAATTAAAATTCTGTATATTTCACTATTCATCCAAAAATGATGATTTTTAGAAAAAATATAAAAATTCACCCCAAGATAATTTTGAAATTATGAATTCAAAAATTAAGTTTATTCTAAAATTTTAAATTTATTAAATTTTCTAATATTCATTTTATTATTGTTCACATAAGGACATAAAAAGCAGTTCATTGGAGAAAATAGCATTTTCAAACATATAAATACTTTACCAATATTACATGTTTCATTATCAATATGTTTTATTTATATAAAAATATGATAAATAATATTTAAAAAGTAGTTTTTAATATTCATATTACAAAGTTTAATTGTTAGGTTATAACTCTTTTGATTAAATAATTATAACAATAAAATGATGTTTTGTAGAAACTCGGTGTTGCATATAACACAAGACAAGTTAGTGTTGTGTATAGTGAAATATTATCTTAATTTAGTGTATAATTAAAGTTTGAATTAGTGTGGTGTGCAATGCATGAAATAAAATAAAATTAATTTATTCAAAAAAAAAAGGTTTACAGAAAACTCGGGGTGTTACATTTTACCCCGCTTAAAATGAATTTCACCCATGAAATTCATCATTCTGATAAAGAAAATGAGAATATTTTGGCCTCATCATATCCTAAAGTTCCCACATAACTTCCTATAACTGTTTATTGCTTCATAACACTTTTAACAAGTGAGTATTCTTGTTTTTTATAAATTTCACTTTACGATCTAGAATTTCAACTAGTTGTTCCATGTAAGAAAGATCTTGATCCTCTGGTATAACCTATGAGTCTAGTACATGTGAAGGATAATGTATGTACTACCTTGGGAGAGATACATCAAACATATCATAGACTTGAGAGAGATTTTTAGGAAGTTCCAAGGAATATGTTACCATTCTGATATGATCAATAATCTCAAACAGATCAATATACCTAGGGCATAGTTTCCATTTATTCCTGAACCTCATAACCATATTCTAGGGAGAGATTTGTAGAAACACATTCTCACCAACAGAAAATTTTAGGTTAATTAGATGATTATAAGCATAATTTTTTTTCAACTTTGTGTTTCCTTGATATGCTACTGAATGGTTCTAACCTTCTCATTCATTTCTTCATTTATCTCAATTCCCAATAGCTTTATTTCTCAAACTTCATCCCAGCACATTGAATATATACATTAATTCCCATGGAGGGATTCATAAGGATCCATCTGAATTCTTGATTGAAATATATTTTCGTAAAAAAACTCAACAAGAGGAAGGTGTTGATCCCAACCGCCTTTGAAATCCATTGAACAATATCTCAACATATCCTCTAGGGTTTCAATTGTTCTTTCATACTAACCACCAATATAATAATGATATATAGTTTTGAAACTCAAATTTGTATTCATTCATTACTGAATAATTCACCAAAACTTTGAGTTAAACCTCAAATCCTGATAAGTTACAATAGAATGTGTCACTTCTTACAATCTTTCCACTTTCTTGATGTATATACTGGAAATTTCATCTAGAGAGAAGTCTTCTATAATAGAGATGAAATGTGTTGACTTAGTAAGGATCTCAACTACTACCAATATATCATTAATCCCTTTAGATGTTTTGGGTATTCTAATGACAAAATCCATAGTTATGTTCTCCCATTTACATTCTGGTATGGGAAATATATGCAACATCTCCTATGAATTTTATCTTTCATTCTTAACTTGTTGGCATACCAAGAACTAAGATAGAAACTCAATGATATCCATATTCATTCCATCCCACAAGAAGTATTCTTTCATGTCTCTATAAATCTTCGTACTTCTAGGATGAATAAAGAATAAAGAACTCGAGATTCCTCTAACAAATCCTTTAATTCTGGTATAGCTGGAACACATACATGGTTTCTAAACCTTATCATTCCTTCCTGATCATGGTTAAACTCCATAACAACTCTAAACTTATTTTTTAGTTCAACATCTTCCTTCTATTCCTCTTTGATCATTACTTAGATAGAGGTATTAAGATTCAATTGAGAAAGATAATATTTTCCTATTCCGTCAATATTTTCATATCTATACATTGAAAATCTAGAAATATTGGGTCTTTTTTTATCCTCATCATGGATAATCTAGCATGATAATTTTGTGTCAAATCATCGTCCACCTTGTTCACTTTCCCAGGGTGGAAATGTATTGAGGAGTCATAATATTTTATCATCTCTAACTATATTCTCTTGCACATGTTCAACTCCTTATATGTGAATATATATTTCATAATTTTATGATTGGTATATATATCACACCTTTCTCTATAAAGATAATGTCTCAATATCTATAATGAAAAATATACCACTGTTAACTCCAAAACATGATTTGGGTAAGTTTTCTCATGAATATTCATCATTCAAGAGGTATAAGATATAACCAAGTTATTTTGTATAAGAACTCATCCCAATTCTTTATTGGATACATTAATATAGATTACAAACCCTTGTCCACTATAGGGTAATGTAAGTATAATTATGCCGACTAACCTTGTCTTCAATTCCTTGAAATTTTATTTACATTCATTTATCCAGATGAACTTGGAACCCCACAGGATTAGATAATCATGAGAAGTTATCCATAAATCATCGATAATATCCATATAAACCAAGAAAACTATGAATCTCAATCACTATAGCTGGTCTATTATAACATTTAATATCCTCCATCTTTGATGGATCTACTGCTATACCATCTCTTGAGATTATGTAACCCAAAAATGAAAACTTTTATAGCAAAAATTAACACTTTTTAAATTGTTCATAAAAAATCTCCTTTTTAGGTTCTTTAGTATAATTCTCAAGTGGTCTCTATGCCCTTCATTTCTCTTTGGATAGATAATAATATCATATATAAAGACTACCATAAATTGATCGAGGTATTCTCTAAAGACACTATTCATCAGATCCCTGAAGATGGTAGGGGAATTAGTAATACTGAAATAAATAACTATATATTCATAGTGTCTATACCTTATAGGGAATTATATCTTGGGTACATCCTCTTTATTAACCCATAATAAATTATATCCATAACAAAGATCAATTTTGTAAAACTATTGAGCTCCACACAATTAATCAAACAAGTCATCAATAAGGGGAATAGGATACTTTTTCTTGATCATGATATTTTTCAACACTTTATAATCATGTAGAATCGCATTGATCCATATTTAATTTTCACATAGAGGATAGGTGCAACCTAAGGTGACACACATAGCTAAATGAATCCCTTATCAAGGTTTTCTTGGAGTTGCTTCTTCGATTCTTTCAACTCAATTGGGAATATTTTATAGGGTGTCTTTGAAATTTGTGGGATCTAGGTTTTTGTTATTTCAGGAAATCAACTTCATATTTTGGTAGAAGTATAGGAAACTTTTTTGGGAACACATAAAATAATTCCCAAACAATACGCATATCATCAATGTATATTTTCTAACTTGTCATTTGAGACAAACATGCCTTATAAATGGGAATTAAGACCCATACATTGGATGTAATATCCATAAAAATTTCATACTTATCATCACAATGATATACAATCATAGGTTGGTTTGAAATATCAAACTTAACTTCCTTTAATCAACAATTTATGTGGGGTTCATTTAGAGAAAGTAAATCCATGCCTAATATGACATCAAATTCAACCAGGTGAAGATTTATAATATTTGTTGTAAGTACATTCCTATAAATATCAACTAGAGAGGAATAATAGACTTAATATGAAATCATCATACCATTAGTGGTTTGTACTACTAGTTACACATCTAATCATTTGGGTTTAAGATTAATACCCTTAGAAATTTATTTAAATATGAAAGAGATGGTAGATTCATAATCAAATAATACATTAGTAGCTCTAGAGTGGATCGTAAGTGTACTTTTCACCATGTTGTTATCGTACCCCTCGTCAAAAATAGTGATAACATGAGATTTACCCTTTTCCCTGAGTTTAAGAGGTTGTTGATGCTGATCATCATCACCAACCCTTGGGTTTGGGCACTGGTTACCATAATTCCCATCCTCATTACACTAGAAGAACTAAAGTGTGGGAGGTTTATTCTGTGTATATTTCCTCTATTTTCATCATTATCTAACTTATTCACATTAGTGTGGCAATAAAATTCCTGATGGTCATTCCTTCCACACTTAAAACACTTATTTGAACCCATAAGACAATTCCCTCTATGCTACATTACAAACTTAGAGAATAAATTAAGTCTCGTCATCTTCTCTCCATGGTTTTTATATTTTCCTTTGAACTCCATATTCATCTTTTTTGTTAAAACCATGAGATTGATACGTAACTATAACCTCCATTCCAAATTTAATTTCACAACACACAATCTCTTCATAGATACTAAATTCTATTATGGCCAATTCCCTTATGAGACTTGTCTTTAATCCACTTAAGAACCTATCAACTTTACTTTTGGGTTAGATGATACTTCCATAATTTTTCCTCATAAGTCTTGTGAAATTAGCCTCATAGTTACTAATGGATTCATTATCATTTTTCTTCAACATAAGGAACTCCTTTTCCATATTCATATAAAGAACATTAGAAAAGTACTTTTTTAAGAATAAGTTCTTGAAATCATCTCAATCCATGGATTAATTTTCATATTTATTCCTCATATTTTTCATTATATTCCATCATTGTTCTACTTCACCTTTTAACTGATAAACAACTAGAATGACTTTCTCATATTATAAACACTGGAGAATGGAGAATATCTTTTTAGTGTTACTAATACATTATTTAAAATCAAGTGGAATAAAATGTAAGGACCCAACCCCGGTTTCCCAAAGTCGGCGCCTTATTTGATTACATTGGCATATAAACAAGGAATAAGTATCCTTAAGGACTGAGTAGTTTAGTATTATTGGAAACAATATATATACGTAAGTTCAATATTACAACTTGAAATGAAAAACAACATAGAAACTCCTTAGACAACTTCCATAACTCCTAGGTTATTTCTACATGTCATTCATAATAAAATTCTTCATGTCCTGAGAAAATGAAACATAAGAAATGGGAAAGATCAAAAGCACAGTAAGAGTAAGAAATACATCATATGATAACATAAACATTAGACATGGTGAATAATTGAAAACACAAGCCTTTAAAAATAAACTTGAACGTAATATTGCAGAAATATGAGTTGAGTAAATATTGTCATAATATAACATAATCATAGGTATTTTACTAGTTGAATATCCACATGAACCATAAATACTATTTTTATAATGAGGTAATTCATAATGTGGGAAAACATAACCATACTTTCAAGGCCTCATGCCAAGACCATAAATAATCATTTTGTCAAGGCCTTGTGTCAAGACTGTAGTTTGTCTCGTGAGACCTACCAATGCACCGAGGGGCTATAATAGGACCCACATGACACATTATATGTCCAATTAATTTCTCATATTAATGGGGATAAATAAAAACAACACATATATTCATATTGAATCTAATATATGAAATGTAAATAACTTTCCCTGAACATTATGCATAAACACTAACCATTCGAAGTAAATTGATGAATGGTTTTAAGATAGAACATCCACAGCCAAAATAATCATAAACTATTAAATTAAATATGGTAGATTATACCATGAAATATTAATCCCAATAAAAAATAATAATCAACAAGAGTGTTAAAATAGATGAAGATACTCTTATAAAATCTTCGAGTAATTCTTGAGATAAATACAAATTTTACTTTTAAAATAAGAGTTCTTTTGGAAATATATTTGTATAAAACCAGAAGTTAAGTAACATAGTATTTTTATAATAAAATTAGGTATTTTATAAAGAAAATGGTTTCCAAAAATATATTATATAGTTCCCATGAAAATAGATAATAATTTTAGAAACTGCCTTGAAACAGGCTTGTATTTCAGAAATAATTTTGAAAGTTACTTTTAAAATGTATAACTCCTCATAAAATAAGGAAATATTATGGTTGGTAAACATATTTAAAACACTAAAAAATAATTTAGGTGTAGTACATAATAATACCTAATAATTTCATTGAGCTAGTTAGACAATAAAAGTAACCTGAATGAAAATGGAAGTTTGGGTGAAAAACCCCTTACCTTAAGTCTGAATGTATTCTGCTCTTGAAATTAAACTCCTAGAATATTAAAATAGACATATTAATAACTTATTTATAACCTATTATAAATTTATTTAGTTTATCATAATTCTGTTTAGTTCATTTATTCCCTTAGTGATAAGTAATTATATTGAATTTCATTATTCTGGAGTGTTCGTTTTCTTTATTTTCATAATCGGGTCACTTGTTCTTAAGTAATGGAGTTTATGTGGAATGGATGTAAATCTACAAAATTGAAATTACATATTACTTATGAACCTCCAGAATTTTTAATGTTCATTTCTATAATTTTGTTTCAAGGGAAGAGGATGAATCATTAGATGAAATATTTATGACATTCACTTAGATTATTTTAGCGGTATTTTGATTATTAGAAACTAGTTTGGTAATATGATTTAATAAAATGCATGTATAATGGTTCCTGAATATTAATTAGGTTATAATACATATATTATAGTCGTTATAAATCATAAAAATGGTTTCATGACCTATAATTAATGATAATTTTAAGAACAAAACTTTGTCATCCACAAAGGTTATAAATTGGAACCTCATGGATGTCGATTTCGTTTATAAAATAAAAGAGAGAGAGTAAGAATATTAATGACGGTTATTCCATTAACATTATATAATTCTAGTATATAGATGATACTGGATCTATCATGGTAATTTGGACACTGGAGGTGAAAAGAGGATAAAAAAAGAAGATAAATTGAAATGGAACAAAATGAAAAAGAAGGGTGATTTACCTCTTGAAATAACCTCCTTGAGAACCACCTTAAAGGAAGGTATTTTGGTCTTTTGAAAATACCAAGAGAATATTGGATGTGGGTAGTGATTAGGGTATATTCTTGGGTAGAGTTTATATAAGGCTTAAAGCATGAGAGGTGTGAGGAAATAAGGGTGTGAAGGGTGGTATTTATAGTGGAGGGGAGAGAGGATTTCTCAATATTATATTCATTAATTTATTATTTCTCAACAAGATAAGGAATAGTGAGTCTTCTATGACCAAGAATATTAATTTTATCATGTGAATACGAATAAATTTGTCTTACATTATCATAATATCATACATGACTCTATAATTAGTGTATTTAGCTTATTTTGTAAATTATAGTATTTCACTATTCATCAAAAATTCTAGTATTTCATAAAAATCACAAAAATTCACCCCAACCATTTTTTGATGTGTAGAATCCAAAAATGAAGTCAATTTTTCAAAAATAATTTTATAAATATGATTAATTTAATATTTAATTAAAACCATAATTTATTCTAAAAAACTATTTTAAAACATTTATTTACTTATTCAAAAACATAGGTATGTTTTACTTACACTTTAATATTATTTATATACAATTATTGGTAAGGTTACTATTCATTAGTGTATATCACTACTCATAATGGTTTTTACTATTCATAAGGGTAGGTTACTATTCACCAAAAATTATGTTTTTTTATTGGACTCCAAATAACTAACTGATCACAACCATGTATGTCAAATTTTCGAAATTCAAATCACCAAAGTGACAAACTTATGTTTAAGGGTCATATAGAACTTAGTAGTTAATTATGTTTTGATTTAATTTTATTGGTAAATATTTATAATAAATTAATTTCCATTGAAGAAATATTGGGTTGTTACATTCTCCCCTCCTTGTAAAAATTTTCTCCTCGAAATTCACAAAATATTTCTTAAAAAGATTCAATTATGTCTACAATATAAGATCCTTAGGATCCCATGTTGCTTCCCTCATCTTATAGTTCCTCCAAAGAACCTTTACCGGACAAGTCGTCTGATTTCTCAATACTTGTTCTCTGGTATCAAGAATCTTAATAGGCTCTTCCCAATAAGATAGATCGAGATAAAGTTCTATTTCTTCATAGGTGATTACATGTGTTGGGTTTGGCATGTATTTCCTTAACATTAATATATGGAAAACATTGTGAACTTTGGAGAGACTCGGAGTAATTTCCAAACGGTAATCTACAACTCCAATTTGATCCAAAATTTCAAAAAGTCTGATGTACCTGGGACTTAATTTTCCCTTCTTATTAAATCGTATAATATCCTTTCGTGGAGATACTTTTAAGGAAAAGTAATCTCATTCTTGAAATTCCAAATCCTTCATTCAGTTATCATCATAGCTCTTTTGCCTACTTTGAGCTGTTTTGATATGGGTTTGGATAATCTTCCCCTTTTCTGTTGTTTCCTCAACAAGTTTTGGGCCTACGAGCTTTCTTTCACTAACATCATCCTAGGAAGTTGGTGTATGACATCTCTTTTCATACAATGCTTCATATGGTGCCATTTCAATACTTTAATGGAAGATATTTTTATAGGAAAATTATACGAGAGTTAAATACTGATCCCACATACCTTGAATGTCAAGTGAAAAAGACCTCAAAATGTCTTCCAAAGTTTGAATAGTCTTTTCTGATTGTCCATTAGTTTGTGGGTGGTAAGCAGTGCTCAAACAAAGATCAGTATCTAGGTCCTTCTGAAGACTCTTCCAGAATTGTGATTTAAAATGGGGATCATGACCAGAGACAATTTATAAGGGTACACCATGAAGTCTTACAACTTCATTAATATATAGTCTTGCTAAATGTTCAAGTGGTAAATCTCCTATTATAGTAATAAAATGTGATGTTTTTTTAAGATGATAAACAATGACCCATATCGCATCATTATTTCTTGGAGTCTTTGGTAAACCCATGAATAAGTCCATCGTAATATCATCCCATTTCCATATAGTAATAGGAAGGGGTTTCATGACTCCTACAGGATGTTGTCTTTCAGCCTTCACCTATTGACAAACCAAACATCTCAACACATAATCAACAATCTCCCTCTTCATTATTTTCCACCAAAAATGTTCCTTTAGATATCTATACATATTTGTGATACTAGGGTTTATTGATAAATTAGAGTTATGGGCATTATCCAATAGTTCCCACTTTAGATCAGGAATATTAGGAACACAAATCCTCTTTATGAATTTCAAAATGTCACCTTCATATATGAAATAAATCAACTTCCCATAATTTACTGCTTTAATTTTATTTTGAAACTCCTCATCATTATCCTAAGAACTTTTTATCTTTTTCAGTAAAGAAGGTTTGGAAACCATTTAAAAAATTAGTGATGTGTTACCTTAATTAATAATTCTCATATCAATCTTTATTAGATCCATGAACATAGGATCCCTTTCAACTCTCATCTTGTTCAGAATTCCATATTCCTTTCTACTCAAAGCATCTGCTACATTATTTTCCTTCCCTGGGTGGTAGTGTATTGTGTAATCATAATCTTTGAGTAGCTCAATCCATCTCATTTGTCTCGTTTTGAGTTCTTTCTATGAGAATATATATTTCAAACTCTTATGATCTGTATATATCTCACATTTTTCTACATAGAGGTAATGTCTCCAAATAATTAGAGAAAATATTTCCATTGATAACTCAATATCATGATTTGGATAGTTTTTTTCATGAATTTTTAGCTGCCTAGATGCATAGGAAATCACTCAATAATTATGTATAAGGACACAACCAAGTCCTTTCTTTGATGCATCAATATAGATAACAAACTCATCATTCTATGATGGTAGGGTTAGGATCAGAGCATTTACTAACATCCTCTTAAATTCTTCAAAACATTATTCACATTCCCTTGTCCATATGAACTTAACCCATTTTCATGTGAGCTTGGTCATTGGGTTGGATAAACAGGCAAATTTCTGAATGAAATACCGATAATAACCTTCTAAACCAATAAAACTACGTACCTCGGTTATGTTCTTTGGAGTAGGCCATTCTTGCACAGCCTTTTTCTTCACAGGATCTATAGATATTCTATCCCTAGAGATAATGTGGCCTAGAAAGGAAACTAATTAGATCCAAAAAACACACTTTTTAAACTTCTCATATAATTCACTTCTTCTAAGAGTCTTCAGAATAGTGTGCAAGTGATATTCATGATCTTCATAGCTCTTAGAGTATACCAGGATATCATCAGTAAACCCCACAAAAAAATTCATCAAGATATTCCTTGAAAACTCTATTCATCAAATCCATGAAAATGGATGGTGCATTAGTTAGTCCAAAAGGAATTATTATAAACTTGTAATGCCCATGACTGGTTCAGAATGATATTTTTGGAATGTATTCCTTCCTTGCAAGCAACTAATGATATCCAGATAAAAGATCAATCTTTGAAAAATATTGGCCTCCATGAAGTTGATCAAATAATCATAAATTTGTTGTAGAGGATACTTATTCTCCATTTTAATAGTGTTTATTTCCCTGTAATCATTTCACAACCTCATAGACCCATCTTTCTTCTTAACGAAAATAACATGAGCTCCCCATAGAGAATCAATGGGGTGAATAAATCTGTTATCACTCAATTGTTATAGTTTTTTATTTAGCTCCACTAACTCTACAGTGGCTATTCTATAAGGGGTATTTGATATGGGCCTTGAACCAGGAATTAAGTCAATGGAAAACTCAATTTCTAGCTTTGGATGATGTCTAGGTAAATCCTTTAGAATGAAATCAACATATTCTTTCACTATATGAACATATTCAATTTTAATATTTCTTTCATCACCCATAGATATTGGGTTCTATTCCTCCCTAATAATTGAATTTAATAGAGCTATTGGGGGTGGATCTATATGAGAATCATATGGTGATGTTTCTACCCTAAATACAAGGAATTCCAAACCATTCTAAAAAATTGTAACTTCCTTCTTCTTACAATAGATCTTTATATCATAATTTGATAGATAATTAATACCTATAATTATATCAAATTCAGTCATTTGTATGATGATAAGATCAGAAACTAAAGCGCATTTATGTGTCATGATGGGGTCTAATTGACATTCCTTTGTTCCAATGATACATCCACTAAGAGTTTTGACTGGTAACTCCTTTATTAAATCAAATTGGACATATCTAATTTTCTTGGAAAACTAGGAAGATATAAATGAATGCGACGATCCAAAAATCAAATAAATCATCGACTACCTTTGATGAAATGATCAATGTACCTACCACCACTTCATTAAGAACTTCAACCTCTGTGGTTGTGACTGCATAATCTTGGACTTTCTTCCTTGGCCTTCTTTGGGGAATGTTCCCCTGATTCTTAGGTCATTCATGTGAACAATTTTCCATATCCCTACAATTGCAGCATTGAACATTGGTAGTTTCTTTCTTCCCCATACAATCACAAGCATGGTGGCCTTTTTCTCCACACTTGTAATAGACTCCCATTCCTTTCAAGCAAGTTCCAGGGTGTTTCTTCCCAAAATTACTACAATATAGAAATTCAACTCTGCCCTTCTTCCCAATTTCCTTATTTCCTTTTCCATAGTTTTCAGCAACCCTCTTCTTTTCTTGTTTTCTTTTAAAGTCATAAGACATAGAAAATTCCTTTTTTGTCTTGATAGCATGTCATATTATATCTTCATATGATGAGAAACTTTGGGATACTATATCCATTCATAGGAATGGTTTTAAACCATCAAATAATTGATCAATTTTTCTCCTTGTATTATGTATGTAGTCTGCAGAATGCCTTTCTATCCTTGTAACATTGGATTTATACTTGGAAACATTTTCATCCTCCTTTTACCTCATATTAAATAATTTCCTCTCCATATCTTCTAGCTACTCACGAGGGAAATATTTTTCTAGGAAGATTTTCTTAAAATACCTCCATTCCATCTCTTCTATTTCTTCCTCCTCCTTTGTGTTTTGGATTAATGACCACCACCGATCGGAATCTCCCAATAGATGATAAACTACCATGACAACCTTCTCTATTTCGTTACATCCCAAAGAGAGAAATATCTTCTCAAGGGAACATATCCATTACTCTGCTAAAAATGGTTTTATAGTTCCATTGAATGATGGAGGTTGTTTTCGCATAAATTGATATAACATAGCTCCTCCATGTGGTGGATCTGAATTCTCCATACAGGTAAGTTTATTATTCATAACTTGAGTAAGTTGTCCCAGTATAGTTAAAAGTTTCTCAACACTAGTCACAGCACCAGATCCAACATCATTATCTTGCATCGATGGGAAATCCCTTCAGGGGACACGTGCATTAATGTGGTTTCCATTACTTCCACTAGGCGCCATTTCTAAATAATGTAATACACTATATTAGGGTATGAATCGTAATGTATAATCTCAATGTAGAAAATTAATTATTATAAATTGAAATTCTATGCATATTTAATCTCTTAATCATAAATATGGTATATTTAAGGACAAATTTACATTTAAATCCTTCATAATGGCTTGTAAAGAAAATGTGAATTATCATAAGAATATCCCCCAGGAGTGTCATAACCAAGAGTGCACCAATGCCTATTTTTGTGTACCAGGATACCTCAAGTCAAGTCTGTAACTCCTTGTTAGAGCTTTCACTCTTAGTTACATATATGACAGAGCTTTATCTACCTGATAATATCTAGACAGGGATGTATTTCTTGAAAGATCCATATAATCTATTCCTTACCAAAATACCAAGATGTTCTTGTATGTTTATCCTCAAATACTATCATAGGGACTCTTCCCTAATCTACATTTTCTAAATCTAGTTTCTAAGTTTTCTACTAAACTTTCTTTGATACCAACTATAAGGACCTGACCCCAGTTACCTGAAGTCGGTGCCTTATTTTATTACATTGGAATATAAACAAGGAATAAGTATCCTGAAGGACCAAGTAGTTTAGTATTATTGGAAACAAGATATATACATAAGTTCAACATTACAACTTGAAATTAAAAACAACATAGAAACTCTTTAGACAACTTCCATAACTCCTAGGTTATTTTAGTATGTCAATCATAATAAAATTCATCATGTCCTGAGAAAATGAAACATAATAAAGGGGTGAGCTCAAATGCTCAGTAAGAGTAAGAAATACAGCGGATGATAACATAAACATTAGACTTGGTGAATAATTGAAAACACATGCCTTTAAAAATAAACTTGAACATAATATGGTAGAAATATGAGCCAAGTAAATATTTCCATAATATAACAAAATCAGGGGTATTCTACTAGTTGAATATCCACATTAACAATCAATACTATTTTCATAATGAGGGAATGCATAATTCGGGACAACATAACCATACCATCAAGGCCTCGAGCTAAGACCATAAATAATCATTTTGTCAAGACCTTGTGCCAAGACCGTAGTTTGTCTCATAAGACCTACCAATTCATCAAGGGGCTATAGCGGGCCCCACCCGACACTTTATTTATCTAATTAATTTCTCATATGTATGGGGATAAATACAAACAACATATACATTCATATTGAAACTAATATATGAAATGTAAATAACTTTCCCCGAACATTAAGCATATACACTAACCATTCGGAGTAAATTGATGAATGGTTTTAAGATAGTACATACACAGAAAAAATTGTCATAAACCATTAAATTAATTATGTTATATGATACCATGAAATTTTAATCCCAATAAAACATAATAAGCAACAAGTGTGTTGAAATAAATGAAGATACTCTTATAAAATCTTCGAGTAATTCTTAAGATAAATACACATTTTACTTTGAAAAGAAGAGTTCTTTTGGAAAAATATTTGTATAAAACCAGAAGTGAAGTAACATATTATTTTTATAAAAAAATGAGTGATTGTATATAGAAAATTATTTTCAAAAAACAGATTATATATTTCCCTTAAAAATATATAAGAATTTGAGAAACTGCTTTGAAATGGGCTTGTATTTTGGAAATAATTTTGAATGTTACTTTTAAAATGTGTAACTACTCATAAAATAAGGAAGGATTATAGTTGTTAAAAATATGTATAACACTCACACAGAATTTATGAGGAGTTCATAATAATATATAATAATTTCATTGAGGTATTTAGACAATAAAAGTAACCCGAATGAAAATGTAAGTTCAGGTGGAAAACCCCTTACCTTAAGTGCGAATGTGTTCAGATCTTGAAATTAAGCTCCTGGAATATGAAATTAGACTTTTTAATAACATATTTAAGAACCTATTAGACTTTAATTTAGTTTATCATAATTATTTTTAGCTCATTTATTCCCTTAGTGATAAGTTATTATATTGAATTTCATCATTCCGGAGTGTTCATTTTCTTTATTTTCATAATCGGTTCACTTGTTCTTAAGTAATGGAGTTTATGTGTAATGAATGTAAATATAAAAAATTGAAATTAAATATTATTTATGAAACTCTAGAAGTGTTAATGGTAATTTATATAATTAGGTTTCATGGAAATAGGATGAATCATTAGATGAAATATTTATGACATTCACTTAGATTATTTTAGCGGTATTTCGATTATTAGAAAATAGTTTGGTAATATGATTTAATAAAATGTACATATAATGGTTAATGAATGTTAGTTAGGTTATAATAAATATATTATAGTCTATATCAAACATAAAAATGGTTTAATTACCAGTAATTAATGAGAATTTGAAGAATGAAACTTTGTCATCCACGAAGGTTATAAATTAGAACATCATGGACGTCGATTTTGTTTATAAAATAAAATGGATAGAGTAAGAATATTGATGATGGTTCCTCCATTAACATGGTATAATTCTAGTATATATATGATACTAGATCTATCATGGTCATTTTTACATAGGAGGTTAGGAGAGTATAACAAAATAATATAAATTGAAATGGAACTAAATGAAAAAAGAAGGGTGATTTACCTCTTGAAATAACCTCCTTAAGAATCTCCTTAAGGGAAGGGATTTTGGTCTTTTGGAAAGACCAAGATCCTTCTGGACATGGGAAGGGACTAGGAAATATGATTGGGCCAAGTTTAAATAATTATTTAAGCTTGAGATGTGTGAGTAAATGAGGGTGTGAAGGGTGGTATTTATAGTGGAGGGGAGAGGGGATTTCTCAATATTATATTCATTAATTTATTATTTCTCCACAAGATAAAGAATAGTGAGTCTTCCATGACCAAGAATGGTAATTTTATCATGTGATTCTGAATCAATTGAGATTAAATTAGCAAAATATCATACATAACTCTAAAATTAGTGTATTTATCTTATTTTTGTAAACTATGGTATTTCACTATTCATTAAAAATTCAAGTATTTCAGAAAAATCCCCAAAATTCACCCAAACCATTTTCTGATGTGTAGAATGAAAATATAAATTCAATTTTTTAAAAATAATTTTTTAAATAAGATTAATTTAATATTTAATTAAAACCATAATTCATTCTAAAAACTGTTTTAAAACATTTATTTACTTATTCCAAAACAAAGGTATATTGTACATCCACATGAATATTATTTATATACTATCATAGGTAATATTACTATTCATTAGGGTATATCACTATTCATAAGGGTATGTTACTATTCATAATGGTAGGTTACTATTCTCCAAAAAATTAATTTTTTCTTATCGGACTCCAAATAACTTACTAATCGTAACCGTGTATGTCAGATTTTTTGAAATTCACATCACAGATGTGACAAAATTATGTTTAAGGGTCACATAGCACTTAGTAGTTCATTATGTTGTGATTTCATGTGATTAGGACATATTTATAAGAAATTAATTTTCATTGAAGAAATATTGGGTTGTTACCTAGAAGACACACTGAAATAAGGTGAATGTTTCATCATGAAAGACTTAACAAAATGTTGTTCCATATTTTGCTTGTTTGGGATCTCAGAAAGATTCATAGCTTGAGAAATTTGGTTGATCATATAAATTAGATTTTTCATTCCATCTCCCATAGTATTTGGATGTTCTAGAGAAAAATAATTTCATTTTCCATTTCAATCACCATTAACATGGTTCATTTAGGGTCCACCCATTAACTAAAACCAAAAAATCATAGAGTAAGATACATTTATCATAGTAAGGAACCACATAATCATGAAAATCACTAATAGGATGTCTATGTTTTGAAACCTTCCTTAATTTTTGACATCCTAGGTTTGTCCTAGGTTATTTATTGACAACTTATTTTTAAATCCTTCATGAATTTTTTTGAATAGTTTTTGAATTCCCAAAGAATATCCCCTATGAGTGTTAAACTAGGTGTACAATAAGGCCCATAGTTGTGTGGTAGACTATGCTCGAGTCAGGAATGATTCACCTTTCCATAGTTGTTACTCCTAGGTATATATGTGCCAAAACCACATCCACTTGTATTATCCAGATAGGGATATATTTATAGGAAACCACTCACCTTATCATTTACCAAAATTCCATGACATTTTCTTTTACTTTACCTTATCCTTAGACTTATCCTTAGACATGTCCTTAGATTTCTCACTAAGGTTTTCTCATCCATGTTTCCAAAGGTTCACTAAAATTTTTATATGCTACAAACTATAATGACCCTCACTTTCTATACATTAACATTACATCAATTTTGTGGAAATAATTAATACATTACACAAATAGATGCCCAAATATCATATTAGCCTAGTTCCTTTGGAAACTTAGAAACATAAACACTAGTACATAAGTGAGCTACATTGTCTACCACTAGGATATTGATGAATAGTACCATTATTATACACTTCATACATAATACATATCTTCATAACCTCGAAAGGAAATACAAAAGGGGTGATCTTAGATGCTTAATACAGGTAAATATAGAAGATATATAATCCAAAACATGAGCATAAGCCTATGAATACATGATCATAACATTAGAAGATCATACCCTATAAATTAAAGATCACAAACATAGATCATGTCATAAATTTTGGCAGTTTATAATACATGAATCATAAGGGAATCAATAGAATAATCCATGAAAGCACAATATAGAAATAATACATAGAATTGTGTCATACACATAAACATGTAATATCATTCCCAATAAGTCAAGAAGAATTTATATAAATTATTAGGTTAATTCTTGGGGACTTCACCTAATGGGAGGGACACACCACCATCTATAGTCAAAATCCTTTCCTTATAAGGGATCGGGTTTCCCCATCTTCCCATAGTGGATTGGGTTTCCCTATCTTCCCATAGTGGATTAGGTTTCCCCATCTTCTCATAGTGTATCAAACCCATTGAATTTATTCCCATCATTATCTCATGATATATAAATCTTTACCCAATGAATTTGAGGGAGATATAGGTCCCACCAATCTTATAATAAAATTATACATACATGTACCAAAAAATCATAAACAATCATATCATAACTCATGAAATTAAATGGGTTTCATAAACATGTTATCATATATTAACCTATAAAAAAGTACAGGTTTCATAATCATTTCATCAAATCATAACCTACAAAAAGAAGCAGGTTTTATAACAATATAACCCATGAAATAGAAATGGGTTTTATAAAAATCATTCCATTAAAACATAAACCATTTATAGAAATAATATAAATGGAAACATTGTATTATTTCCATATAAAGGCATGTTTAACAGCGAATAATGTCATTTTAGATGGAAAATAATTTCAAAATATATTTTAAAAACATTGCTTGAGGAAAATATCCTTTATTATTTGAAAAATACTTTTTAAAACATAAAAACTTATGAAACCCATTATATTTGAAAATAAACTTGAAAAATTATATATAAATCTTGAAAATGTTTTGAAAAATATTTATTTGAAAAAACTTTAAAGACATATAAAGAAATATTGTAAACATTTTGAAAACTATTTCTTTGAAAAATTATAAGTAAAGCTTGAAAATGTATTAAAATACATTTTTTTAAAATACTTTGAAAACTTATAAGGAAATCTTGAAAGAATTTTAAAAAAATTTCTTGAAAATACTTTGAAAACATAAAATGAAACCTTGAGAACGTTTTAAAACCCATTTTTTTAAATACTTTGAAAACATGTAAGGAAATATGGAACACATTTTTTAAACCATTTCTATAAAAATACTTTTAAAACTTATATGGAAAGTTTGAAAAAAAATTAAAACCATTTCCTAGAAAATACATTAAAAACATATAAGGAATTATTTTAAACCCCTAAAAAATTTAAAATCTTTTTTCCTTGAAAATGAGATTAAAGGATTATCTTTAAAAATATTTTTGAAGACATGGTTTTTGAAAATCATGGCATGTTACTTAAAGAAGGAAAATTAAGACAAATCTACTTAACCTATTTGGTAAATTTTGAAACATAAACCCCATGAAAGATATATCATAAAATGGATATGTAAATACCCATATATTTGAGGATAGTAATCATAGAATATATTCATGGGTATCATATACACTACACAAAATAACTAGTATTTAATAAGGCATAAATCTCATAGAAATACAAGTGAGACAAGAAATCCTCTTACCTTATGTCTTGACTCTCTTTGTGCTCATACAATCCTCCTATATAATAAATATAATTTTTATTATAGATATTTTAAAGAACCGTATTATTATATATAATACCATATATAGTTTTATTATGAATTTATATTACCCTCTTATTAATAATTCCTTGTTAAGGTTTCGCTTTGGGTAATATCTTCTTTGTTCTTCAAACATGTTTCGACTTATTATTCTTTATCATATTACTTAGATCATTATTTTATTATTTCTATAATGTAAAAAATGTTATTAATAACATATATATTCAATATATATGTATTTATAACAATATATAAAATATATAAAGATTAAATGGAATACTCCATTCATGGAGATGGTAGGTCTTACATATACATGAATGTTGTTTCCATTTTATTTTTGTATTGAAAGTTAGAAAGTAAGTGACATATATGTGTATATATATATATATCATCAATACAAAAGCATTATTATATCATATATATCATATAATTTTAATAAACCCATCCTTAATACTTCCATGTAAAGTGTGAATGATTTGTATCATTTTGAGCATGTGGTAGTCCACACGTCCACAAGCGAAGTTATCATGTTTACAAAAAACGGAAAGAATGAAGGTATGTTTTATATAATAATTATAGAAGAATAAATTCATAATAAATATCAAATCTTTCATATAAAAATAGAGTTTTCATCATAATTCTAAACCATGATATATGGTAGTGTAAAAAATGAACAATATAGTTTCGTGAGGTGGTAGTTCACCGTACACAAGAATGATAAGTTCATTACACATTAGATGAAAGTATTTATAAGTGTAGGAAAAACCCTTAGAATAAAGAAATCCCAATATATTTAGGATATAGAGGTTATTATATAATCATAGAATAATAATATTTTAGGTGGTGGAGAATGAAAATAAAACAAAGTATTTTGAGGTATAATGTTACCTCTTCTTTGGCTAACTCTTATTGATTTGCACCAAAGGGATTCCTTTGATGGATTTCATCCAAAATTGAGGCTTATAGGATGAAATGAAGGATTTTAGGAGATTATTTAAGAATATTTTTGGAAAGAAAAATATATTTAGACGCATTAATAAGTGGGAGGGTGAGTGCCTTTTTATAGTGGAGGAGTGGTACTCATATAATGTTTTGGAAAGGGAATTTCATCCATATTTTTACCATGAAAAGTGGCTATAATAATAGTCCAAATTATATCTAAGTGAGGATAGGGTATAAATATGAACATCCAATTTATTTTTTATTGGTTTATAGTTCATTTTGGTTCTTAGTTTTAAGGTTTAGTCATTTGTTAAGTTAATTGTTTTCTTAATCACTGTAATTAATTTTAATCACTTTCACAAATACTTTTGGTCAGAAATTAATTTTTTCTTATTAGAAAATATAAATTATTCTAATTAAAAATACTAAATTAATTTCTCAAAATTCTAATCACATAATTGGATAAAATTAATTTAGAGTTAATCCCACAGATGTGTCGCGATAGAGGTTTTTTAGCAAAAATGTTTAAAAGTTTGGGATGTTATTTTATTCAATTTCAATGTGAAATTGGTTCCAATAAACTAAATCAGATAAATTGATTTAAAATTTAACTAATTAAACTTTAAATCAAAATTAAAATATAATTTAACTATATAAATAATTTAGATGAAAATGTGTTTTTTAATTAAAATTCTGTATTTTTCACTATTCATCCACAAATGTTGTTTTTTAGAAAAAATATCAAAAATTCACCCTAATATAATTTTAAAATTCTAAATTAAAAAATGAATTTTATTTTATAGAATTAAATATCTAAAATTTTCTAAAACTGATTTTATTATTTTTTACATAAGGGCATAAAAATCATTTCATTTGAGAAGATATTATTTTCAAACATGTAAAGATTTTACCAACATTACATGTTTTTTTATAAATATGTTTTTTTATATAAAATATTTATAAATAATATTTAAAAATTAGTTATTACTATTTATATAAATAATTTTAATGGTTAGGTTATAACTATCTCATTTAAATAATTATAATAATAAAATGATGTTTTGTAGAAGTTCGGCATTGCATGTAACACAAGTCAAGTCGGTGTTGCATGTAGTGCAAGATTATCATGATGTAGCATATAATGAAAGTTTGACTTAGTGTAGTGTGAAATGCATGAAATCAAATAAAATTAATTTATTCAAAAAAAAGGTTCACAAAAAACTCTGGGTGTTACATTGGATGTATTTTTATTATGAAATTTCTGAAATATAAAGGATTTATAAATCCATCTCATGTTCTACTTTTATGTTTTTTAGATTTTTAAGATAAAAAAATCATAAATGGTTTTTGGATTCAATTTTTCTTTACATATTGATATTGTGATATATTTCTTGAATATTATTTTATATGTTCCCATATTCTTTCATTTCTCTATTCCACATGGTAAATCCTCTTTTACTATTGGAGGAATTACTACTTTAAAACAAAAACTTCATAATTGGTGAATTTATTCCAAAAAGATAAAACATTGTTAGGATTAATACTCATCCTTTATAGTGGATTTTTTCTTTTATGTCTATATTTTTCTTTCCCTATAATAATTATGATTTATAATCAATAAGAAAACTGGGTCCATCTATCTATCTTAGATTCTTGGACCCACTTTGTATTCTGTTTTTAGCTTCCTTGGTTTCTCTAATGTCTAATAAAGCTTCCAAGTATGGAATTATAAGATAAAAAATCCCTATACAATACTTGGTTTTCTAACTCTAAAAATATGGATAAGTGAACTCTAAAGTCGATCCAATACCTAGGTTAGAAATCAAAACACTGGGACCAACAAGTAGAATCATTTGAACCATACTCTTTCTATGTGTCCCTGAAGAGATGAATTTTTGATTAAAATATAAGAATATCATAAATGTTTCATATATAATGAAATTAAAAACTCTCCAAATTGACATAAAAACTAAATTTTTACCTAGACTTATAATTTATGAAACTTCTTTGCATTCTCTATTCCTTGGATCCTCGTAGAAAGACCAATTTCTATCTCGAGTAGGGTTACAATTTCATTTAATATAATTTTAGGTTCTTCATAATCACTACCTATCTATCTCATGGTGTGAATGAATTAAAATATACTAATTACTTTCCTCTAATTATATTTAATTAGAATTAGAATAGACTAAATTAAACCCACTCTGATTATAGACTTGGATTCATGAACACATCATTATTGAGGATGTGAAAATTTTAATTATATATAAAACCTAAAAACAACTAGAATATTGGTAAGAAAGGGTATCTTATCCAAATATAAGGATAAAATTAGTTTTTAAAAAAAATCAAAACAAACAAAATAAACTGAAATAATGGATGATAAAGAAGATATAGATCATGAAAACAACTTAAAGGGAGACAAGAAACATATAAAATTAGGGATTAATATTATTTCTTATTGATAAAATAGATTTTTTACTCTTCCAAAAGCTATCATATTTATGCTAGTGGTTTAAAAAAAGAATTTTTTATCACCTAACCATGCTTAATTATTTAGCACATCCCAATAAACTCTCCTTAGTATGCTTTTTCAATAAAAAAATCAGGATAAATTTTGTTCATTAATATAGAAGAGTATTTTCAAACTTTTCCAATTTTTTGTACTTTGGTTGATGGAAATTAGTAAATTATCCACTACCGTCACCCGTAGGTATATAGAATAGATTAAAAGTGATTCTAATTAATAACTAAGATGATATCACTGAATAAAATTGCACTAAAATAAAAGTGATGGTAAGATTTGAGAAGATGGATAATTTCAATGCATTACAATCTTATAACCCTAAAAATGTTTATCCTCTCATGATAAGAGTTTTAAATTAAATTATTTTAAATAAATACATCACAAAAACTTGAGAATAAAAGAATAAATTAATGAATTAAGAAATATTCTTTGTTGAAGTTGATTTCCCCTTTGTCTCGATCTTAGTTGATTCTTTGTCATTGTTCTGCTCCACTTATGGTATGCCTCACTCTCAAATCTCATCCCAATAGCCCCCAAAAAAAATCTCCACCTAATTTATTTTTTTAATGAAAATAAACATTTGTTTATTATTATTATTACTTTAATCTATAAAATACCCCAAAACTTTCTATCATGTGGCATCCTCTGATAGGTTTGTAACATTTGTTTTTCTAACAAGTGAGTGAAAAAATCTACACCCTTCAACAAACAATTCCTGAGGATGTAAATCTAGATCAGTATGCACCTAGACTCTACAATACTTTTTACACTCTCCCATTACTATTAAAATCTAGACATAAGAACCAATGTACAAACCAATTCCCAATTTTCTTGAATCTTCAACACACATGCATGACTTCCTTCAATCGGATCCAATCATTCGTCCAGCACC
This sequence comes from Viscum album, assembly GCA_963277665.1. NCBI lineage: Eukaryota > Viridiplantae > Streptophyta > Magnoliopsida > Santalales > Viscaceae > Viscum > Viscum album. Next base: position 715,577,527 of record OY728138.1, on the reverse strand, counting down.
AAAATCTAAAAAATACAAGATCATTGAGGCCCTATTTAAAATTTGGGTTGGACCTTGAATCAATATCATCACTTAACATGTTCACTTTAAAACAATTTCAAATATATGGAATCATAAAAATCCTAAATTAGATCAGGTGAAGATAACTTCATTCTCCTGTGGCAATAACTAACTATGAAGCTCCATCAATGAAAATCATCTTAACAACCCTCAAAATTAAATTACTCAAGTACTAAGGTGACTTCTTCTTCTTCTTCAATCATTCAACATCATCTGAAAAAAAATCCCAGTCAGAGAAAATATACCAGCTATCAATCGCATAGTTTCAATGGTCCGTTTCTCTGAGCACATGGCATGCATATGTATTCTATTCCTTAATTCCGGTACTAGGAAACTTAACACCCCATCTACATATTCATAGATGATCCTTAATAGTAAAAAGTGATAAATTTCTCAACTATGACTTTGATCATAGATCGAATTAAAAATACATCAACTTCATTCAGATTTTCTATGGAATCACTGCCTCAGTGAAGGTAGAGCATCCATCATTTTCAGACATGAAGTCTTATTCAACAAACTCCAGTAAGCCACACTTGATACTCAGTCTACCATGATTTATATTACCTCGATCAAAACATGATGACTTATAACTAAAGGCTTCAACCTATGTGAATTTTAATGTTCTTAAATTCAAAACTATCGGTAGTATTCAACCTTTAACTTTGATGGTGTAAAGCCTTCAACAACAATAGATTTGGTATTCATCAATGTTCATCCTCAATAGATAATAAAAAATATTTATATTTAATCTAATCTTTGGTGAATCCTAAACCAGGAAAAACTATGGATTCTGAATGATCTCATTGATCAAAAGTGTGGGTGATGTTACTAATCTTCAACAATGGGATGTACCAATATTCTTTGAAAAGGGATTATAAATCATAGTATTCAATCAGAAACTCTGATTATTGTCTCCTTCAAATGGTGAGATCACTTTATCTGGGATTGAGTTTCTTATTACTATGGTGTGGTTTGGTTAAATTTATCTTCATGTGTCTTGGGTTTTGTAATATAAATTATCTTATATGGATTTCTTTTTTTATGGAAAGGTTGGTATTAATCCTAGATTAAGTGCAAGATAATTATCATATGGTATCCTAAATTTCTTTTAGGTATTAGTTAAATTTCTTAATCATGTGAATGTCAACTCTCTCGTGTGGAGCCATAAAAAAATTATCTTACTCATGTCTGTAAAAAATTATCATATTTTGCTACTTCAAAAATATCTTATGCCCTGCATTGTTGTTGAATAGAGTAAACTAATTAAATAGATTTAAGAAATTAAATAAATACAAGATAAAACTAAAATAAATTAACGTAATAGGTTAAAAATTGAAAGTATTTAAATTTCTAAAAAAATAAAGATTAAAATTTAAACAATAATTGATTAATTAATATATTAAAAACTAAAAAAAAAGGTAAATTAATAATAAATACATGGAACTAAAAATTAAATAAAACTCAATGAAATAATTAAAAACTAAAAATAAATAAAACTTGTAAATAAAACACATTAAAAATAATTAAAAGGATAATGAATTAAAATATTTGACAATAAAACAAGAAAATTATCCATAATATCATTATTTTACTAAATATACAATAAACTAACCCCAAATACATAATTATCCAGATTAATGTTAAATTAAGTACTATAAACATAATTTTAAAATAAAAGGGATGTGGAAAAAAAATTCAATTTAAGTCCAAATTTTTATCACCTTAATATTTTATGAAATATTTTCTTTTCAAAAGAATTTAATATTTTAAAAAAAATCATTACACCTAATACTAATTTATCTTTCATTACATGAAACACTGACTTTAAATGAAATGTGACATATTATTAAAATATTATTATATAATAGATATATCCCAGACATTGGGATGGAGGGTATGAATAGGATTTATTAAATAATTAAAACATATGGTTTACATAATTATATAAATGGATTCTTTTCTGACCAATTATTTGAAAATGAAAAAACAAAACTAGTCAGAAATAAAGGAAATATTTTTCTGACAAACTATTTTTATGCACACAAACATGTTTTACCTCAATAAACTAAATGAATAACTTTGGGTGAATTATTTTAATGAAATTTATATTTTAAATATAAAACAAAAATTTATAATTCATCTTATGTATTTTGTAAATAATATATAATAAAAAATCATATTTTACACTTAAAAATGTATTTTTATAAAAAAAAATAGTTTTGTTACCTTTTTGCGCACTTACTTTAAAAATAATTTTTAAAATTTTAGAAAATTTATTTTAAAAAATAATTTTCATTTTTTATAATGATAATTTCATAATTATCTTATAGTTAATATATGATAACTTTATAATAAAATAAATTTTTTACTAAATAGTGAAAAATAGTGAATTTTAATTGAAAATTTCCTTTTCATTTAAATAATTTAAAAAGTTAAATTATATTTTAAATTGGTTTTAAATTAAAATTATTTCTACTATATATTTATTAATTCAATTTATTCCATTTTAATAAATTTTATATTTAAATTGGATATAAAAACTTTGTAAACTTTTGAACATTTTCTCTTTGAAAACATATTTTCTCATCATATATGCGAGATTAATTTTAAACTAATTTTTAAAATTATATAAATTTAATTTGGAAAAAATTATTCTATATTTGTAATCATATTAATTTATATTATATAATAATCTCAAATTAATTTTTTACCAAAATAAATAATGAAAATGATAAAAATTAATTATCACTGTTAAGGTAGAATTGGTTTAACCGGGGGTTAAACTAAAAATATATGGGTTAAAATGACCTAAAACATATATAAAATATATTTTATGGAAATATTTAGACTTTTTAATGTTTAATTCTCAATTATAATCCATCTTGGATCCTTTTGAAAATAGAAAATCATGGGTATAAAATTTTCTTTTCAAAAATTACAAGTGTGTTGCTCACCTCACTTTTAAAAGGTCGTCCCATCTCCTCTCATCTTCATGCATTAAAACTATTTTGGTTTATAAAATACCTACCTAAATAACTTCCCAAATTCCCTAATATAATTATATAAGAATTATTTTGTATATAAATCCAACCTAGTATGGATTTTGTTAAAACCTAAGGAGGATACTCGAAGAAGAGACAATGTTCTTTAACGAGTGTTTTTGTTTTATTTCTTTCTCCAAATCCTTCAGTTATTATTAAAAAATGATTATATAATAACATTATAATATTAAATATAATTATATTTTATTATTTTAATTTAATTTTCTAAAACTATCTCCACTTTCATTAATTGGGTTATGAAATTATCATTCATGTGTATGGTGGACTACCACCTTACAAACCGATGTCATTCATTTTTCCATTATCACCTCTCACAATTGGGTATAATGATGGATATAAAGTATATTTATGATATTTATAAAATAATTATACCTATGGAGTAGTTATATCATATATAAATTTTTAATTTATATTCCATATAGGATAAAATAATGTCGCTAGTGTGTACAGTAGACTATCGCCTCACAAAGCGGTGTGATTCCTTTTTCCCTAATGGTTTGAAAAAAAGATAATATGGATAAATTTAATGAATATAGGTGATATAAATGAAATAATTATTATATTAAATACATATTTAAAATTATTAAAATATAATATATCATTTTATTTCTTACCTTTTCACTCATTAAATGTTGATAACGTCATTCGTTTATATGTGGACTAACGCCTTTACGAAGTGATGTGAAGATATTTTCATCACCACACCACATGTATGATATGTATAATTATATTTAAAGTAAAAATATGTTATTTATTATATTATTATCATTATATAAAGTTAAAATATTACTTACCTCGTTTTTTTAATGATCATTGAAAAATGGAAACGTTACTCATGCGTACGTACGACCAACTGTCTCCATGATTGTAACATACTTCATTTCTCTAAACCATCTTTAATGATTGGTCTTGAAAGTATAATTGAAATGTAAATATTGTAATTATTTCATTATTATTATTATTATTATTATTATGTAACCATGATCAAAGTAATATTATTGAAAAAAATCCAAACATATATGAAAAATAAAGCAGTTATTACCCAAAACATGACTTTAACATGGATTTGTTATATAAAATAGTAATAAAAGGACATAATTAAATCCTATATGGTATGATATATATAATTAAGGATATATAATATATTTAAAATTAACTTATATTTATTATACTGGGGGATCAAACAAGTATTAAGTAAGTCGAGACTTATGGTAAGGGATTTCTAGTCTCTCTTTTATTTCTGGGAGACATATAAAAATTCACCACTCAATTAATTTTTGTGGTGTATATAATACTAATTTTAAATTTTATATCATTAATATACTCAATTTAATTATATTATAAGCTTAATTTTATGTTATGTATTATTTGGGCTTACTACAAAAAAGATTACTAAAGCGGTAAGCGATTTTCATCTCACTTTTATTTTATGTGAGACAAAAGAAATATTCACCATGTGTTTATTTTATGTGATTTATATAATACCCATTAATGAATTTTATGATTATTATCCTTAAAATTATGATTATTTACATATCCATTTAAGTATCTCTCTTTCATTGGTTTTACAGTTCAAAATTTACCAAAGCACTAAGTGATTTTTGTCTCAAATTTCCTTCTTAGATATCTAAGTTATGTTATGCACATATCTTCTTCCATGAGGTGATTATAATACCCATTTTACATGTTATATCATGAACATATTTATTTTAATTATATTATATTTTTAATTTATTTTTATTATTTCATGAGGATAACGATTCAAAGTTACCAAAGGGGTAAAGGTTTTATTTTACAATCTCATCATTTATCGGGATGTTTTAAGATTATGCTTCCAATGATAAAATATTATGTTCCATATATCAACAAACTCATGAATTTTATTATCCTATATTAATGTCATGATAATACATTTTTGTCCTTCATTTTCCTCCCTCAATTTACCCAATAGTTCAAAATAATGATTTTATGAAAATATGACTTTATTTCTCTCTCCCGTCGAAAACCCTTTTTTCTTCCAAAACTATTTTTTCTAAAAATGTTTTCAAAAATGTTTCTAACATTATTAAAATGATATATTAAAGAAATTTTTACCCATGTTTTATTTTTTTACAAAATGTTTTGAAAGTAATCTTTATGTTGTTTTCCAAAAATGCTCGTATGGCTTTTACAAAAATGTGAAAAGAATCATTGTTTCTAACAATCATAACATTTACAGTATTTCTTGATATCATGACCACTCAAATATTTCAATAATCCCTTAAAATTTTTCAAAGTTACTTCCAATGAAATTTTTTTACTTAATATTTAGGAAATTTTTATATTTTAAATAAATTATCTCAATGTAAAAAAAGGATTTGAAAATGTTTTAAAAAAAATTTCAAAATGGAAAGGATATTTTCCTCCTGAAATGTTTTGAAGGATTTTTAATGATTAATTTATAATTTTTAATTGGTTATTTTCAAATAAAAATATTTCCAAACTATATTAGGAATTTTTATTTTTAAAAATTTATTTTAAAAGAAAATTTATCTTATTTAAGAAATGTTTCAAGTGACTTATCTTTCAAAATAATTTTCCATCTAAAAAGACATCATTTTATGTAAATTATACTTTACTATAGATATGAACCAATTATACCATTATTATTATTTCTATGAATGTTTTATCATGAAAATATTTTAATGAAACCAATTTTTATTCCATGGGTTATACTATGATAAAATATTTATTAAATCAGCTTCTTTTTTCCACAGTTTATACTATGATGAAATGATGAAATAATTATGAAACCTATTTATTGTTCACATTTTATTATATGATGAAATTTTTATGAAACTCATTTCATTTAAAGGGTTATTATATGATGATTTTTTTATGATCTTGTGGCACACGTAAAAATTATTTTTATTATATCAAGGGTGGGACCTATATCTCCCTCAAATGCATTGGGTAATGACTAATGATATATGAGATCAAAGGTTACATTGGAGGTTATCTGAATCCTAAAAGAGTTTCCATTGGCAGTTATCCCAATCCTGATAAAGGGTACATGGGAGGTTATCCTAATCCCAAAATATGGTACTGTTGGAGTTGGTGGCCTAGAACCAACTACTTTATACTTTATGATAAACTTGTATTCATGGATTTGAATATTAATAAATACCTTATCATATATTTATTTCTCTTATACATGAAAATTCATGTGATAATGTCCTAAGGATATTTGTTTCACTAAAAGGTCTTAGTGAATCCCTACTAGGATGAGAACCCAAAAGCTTCATAACACTATTCTTGAATATATATTCTATGGCTGGATGATGTTATTTAGGGGAAAAAAATAATACAAGACATTAGGGGTGTGGACTCATAAAACATTAAGGAACCTTCTTATGGTGTCTGCCCTGGGTAATATCTAAAAAGATATTATGAGAACGAGACCTGCCGTTAGGAAATCAAAATTACATAATGTCATTGGATATTTCTATCTATGGATGTGTGTATTGATATTTATACTTTAATATTATTATTAATGGGTATTAAAACTTACATGCTTAGATGTATTGACGAAAAATGTGAAAACACACTATTTACAGCAAGTTAGGATATATTGGTTGTGTCACGCGTAATATTGCATTAATAGATAATGCGAGAAATGATCTGTCTCTTCTATTCTATAATAGAAGGTGATATATCTGGACCTTTGACAGAATTGATATAGCCTAAATAAATCCATTCCCACAGTGAGGAATGGGAAAATTCAATTCTGGGAAGTTAAAGAAAGAATAATCAAGCACATGGGTTGATGTCACTAGCATGAAACCCGATTAATTCAAGATATCAAGACAAAGGGATTACATTACAAGGTAAGCATTCATAGGAGGTGACATGGAATTTCAGCATTAACTTATTTCTATATGGGTGACTTGTTATGTTACTATACGCTAACCTATGTGTGAGATAAAATCATATGTAATGGATGGAGCTCCCAAGCTATTGGAGGCGGTTCAAGTTATAAGCCAAGGTGAAACCAACCCAAATAGATACAAAGGTGGACAGGTGGAAATCTATAAACACAAACCCAAAATGTTCAAGGTGTTTTCTCCCCTAGTTTTTGGTTTAGTTTTTCAATAAATAGATAAAATAACCAATAGAAAAAGCCCATTATCATTCCATTTATTTTATTTTATTTCAATTTCATGGTTTATTTATTGTGGGTGTGTTTTTACAATCACCAAATTAATGAATTAAACAAGCATACAAATGGAACAAAAATAGTACTATATTGTATGTAAATATTATCTTAATACATGGTTAATCACTAAAGTATATCCCACTTAATATTAACAAAACTATAAGAAATATAAAAAAATGTAAATTTACGTATAAGGATAAAATCCCTTAAGGAAATATTAAGTTGTTATAGCCTTCCATAATCTTGGTTAGAATCGAACCATAGTTCAAAGTGCTTGACCAACCCTAGTTGGGGTGCTTTTAATTATCGGGGAAGTCTAATTCAAGGTTTTGGGTTGACCTGACTTGGTTCACATCAAGGGTTGACTTCCACATTAGTACTTGGTGTGACTAAGATTCAAAGGCTGAGGAAATCCAAAAAAATGATTTCAGGATTGGGGAGTCCACTCAGCAGATCAAGGAACTGCAGGTTAGTGCAGTTGGAATTTGAAATGCCTACCTAAAACCATTAAAGTTTCTTGACCATCCCTAGTTGGGGTAATGATAAGGGAAATATGAATCTTTTCCACTAGAATATTCCGTCAATAGAATATCCTAAAGTCAATGGTGAGCGCTATTAGATTTTGATAAAATAGTGGGAGACTAATAAGTATTAATTTATTTATTTGTCTTACTTTTATCATGATAAGTACTAAATATTTGATCATATAAATTTGTAGAAATGATAATAAAAATGACATCAAATATATCATTATGAATCATACTCGAGAAGGAAAACCTTCTCCCCTACACCAATTTCCAGGAGTGGAAGAGGTGTTTATACATCATCCTTCACCCTAAGAGGAAATTGTATGTGTTGGAGGAGCCTATTCTAGTTGTGCCTAGAAATGAGTCCAGTGATGAGGAAATATCTCTCTATATGAAGCATTTGTATGATTCCATATATGTACAATGTTTCATGCTATCATCCATGCCTAATGATCTTTTAAAGCAACATGAAAACATGGACATGTATAGCATGATGTCTCACCTTAAAAGTCTCCATCAAGAGAAGGTAATAAAAGAGAGATATGAGATCTCCAATTATTTTTTCACAACTATTCTTGGAGAGTTTGTGCCATATGGGCCTCATGTAGTCAAACTTATTAGCTACATTGAATGCCTAGACATCTTAGGTATTAAGTTCTCAGATGAGTTGCATACTAATCTCATCCTATCATCACTTCCCAAGAACTTATCTAGATTTATTATCAAATACAACATGAGAAATAATGAGAAGAGTCTATCGGAATTTTTGACCTTGATTCACTTGGTAGATAAGGACATGGGGTGTGAAAACCCTATAGTCCTTATGGTGAATAAGAAGAGAAATGACAAGGTAAAGGGTCCAAGGATTTATAAATGGTCTGAATCCCCTGATCATCATCCCTCCAAGAAAGGTAATATCTAGAGGTAGGGAAAGGAACGGGAGGCAGTATGTGTTTCTTGTGGCAAGCCAAGCCATTAGAAGAGAAACTGCACCCAGAAGCATGGGGAAGCTAAAGGTGCATTTATTATCAAGTGTAATATTTCCATTTCTATATGTTGGGTATTATATATAGAATATGGGGCTCACATTTGTATTCAAATGAAAGAACCAAGTATATTTATAAATATTTCTAAAGGAGAGGTGGATCTTAGAGTTGCCAATGAAACGAGGTTGGATGCATTGGCTATTGGTGATTACCATCTCTCATTTTCAATGGGGATGCTTTTGGTTTTACATAATTATTATTATGTGCCTAGTGTTGACAAGAACATGATTTTTGTATCATGTTTAGATATGGATGGATTTATTTTCAAGTTTGGAAATAAGTTTGTATCTTTTATAAGAACAATGTATGTTATGATATGGAACATTTAAATAATGGTTTGTATGTATTAAATTAAGAAAAACAAGTGTTGGAAATTGATAATGAAATAAAATATCATGACTCATACAACACCCAATTGTGGCATCACCTTCTCGGTTATGTAAATAATAATTTCCTGAAAAATATCTTCCAAGATGGTTATTTAGACTCTACTAAGATAAACCACTTAATAGATGTCACACTTGTTTACAGGGGGAAATGACCAAGTCTCCTTTCGGTGGATAGGGTAAAAGGGCCACAGAGATTCTAGAATTGGTACACACAGATGTGTGTGGACCTTTTCTAGTATAAGCTATAGGTGGATATTATTACTTTATAACTTTTATTATTGATTTTAAAAGATATGTCTATATCTACTTAATGAGGTGTAAGTAAAAGTCCTTGAATAAATTTAAGGAATTCAATAATTAAGTATAGAATCATCTTGGTAAGAATATAAAGAATATTTGATCAAATTGAGGTGGAGAATATCTAAACCAAGAGTTCATAAACATTTTACGGGAGTCTAGTATTCTATCTCAACTCACTCATCCTTATAAACCACAGTAGAATGGTGTTAGTGAAAGGAGGAACCGTACTGTATTGGACATGGTTAGGTCAATGATGAGACATGCAGATCTTACATTATCCTTTTGTGGATATGCATTAAAAATTGTAGCATACACATTAAACTAAGTATCAACTAAGGTGGAAAATATAATTCCCTCTGATTTATGTAATGGAAATAAACTCATTTTATATCACACACATGTATGGGGATGTGAGGCATTTGTTAAGGCCTTCTCAGGAAACAAACTAGTACCCCAGGGCATGAGGTGTATCTTTATTGGATATCCCAAGGAAATGAAATGATATTACCTTAATAACCCTTCATAAAAGAAATTTATTATCACTAGACAATTCGTCTTTCTTGGGAGGGATCACATCCTCAAAAAGGATAGTGGGAGAAAGATTGACTTTGAAGAATTTGATGCTCAAGATATATAGGAGTTGGTATAGAAATAAGTTCCATAGGTCCCCTTGGAAGAGGTTCTAGAAACACAAGTACTACGTATGAGCTCAAGATAGGTAAGGGAACCAAATATATTTGGTTTCCTAGTCACTAAGGATGGTGAATCATTATTGTTAGACAATGATGAACCTCTATCCTATAAATAAGTAGTAGAGATCTCAAAAGATGCAAGATGGATAGAAGATGTGAATTCTGAGATGGATTCCATGTATCAGAACCATGTCTGGGTTCTAGTCGATGATCCAATTTATATAAAACTTGTTGGATGAAAATGGGTATTCAATAGAAATATAGACATGGAAGGTTAAGTTAGCACCTATAAAGCCAGGCTAGTGGAAAAGGATTTAGATAGTGTCAAGTAATTAACTATGATGAAATATTCTCACCAGTTTCCATTTTTAAATCCATAAGAATCATACTTTCCATATCATCTTACCATGACTACAAGATTTGGAAAATAGATTTCAAAATAGCATTCCTTAATAGGAACCTTTAGGAAGATGTCTATATGACCCAACCAAAAGGGTTTATGACACCAGGTGAAGCCAAACGAGTTTTCAATTTGTAGAAATCCATTTATGGATTAAAGTAAGCATCTAGGTCATGGAACATTTGATTTTATGAAGTCATAAAAGATTTTGGTTTCATTAAGAATGAATGTGAGCCATGTGTTTATAAACAGTTTAATGGGAATGAGATCTTTATCCTAGTAGTATATGTTGATGACATATTACTTGTTGGAAATAATGTACTAGTCTTACAGTCAGTTAAGGACTGGTTTAACAAGTGTTTCTCCATGAAGGACATAGGTGAAGCAGCCTATACTCTTGGAATTAAGACCATTCTTAAAATATCTAAGAGGCTTCTTGGACTATTTCTGGGTACACACATTGACCAGATACTAATGATATTTAGTATGGAAAAATCCAAGAGGGTATTAGTTCTAGTGTCACATAGCCTACATCTTTCTAAGATAATGAATCCTTACACACAATAGGGTAAATATAGGATGAGAAAGATCTCATAATATTCGGCTATAGGATCCATCATGTATGCCTTGTTATCTACAAGTCTTGATGTTGCCTATGAACTGATCATGGAAGGCAGATATCAAGAAGATCTAGGAGAATAGAATTGGACTGTTGTTAGTACTATCCTTAAGAATATAATAAGAACTAAGGATATGTTCCTAGAGTATGGAGGAGATGAGAATCTTGTAATAAGAGGGTATGTTAATTCTGGTTTTCAGACATATCAGAGTGATATGAAGTCACAATCAGGATATGTTTTCTATCTCAACGGGGGAGCTGTGAGCTGGAAGAGTTCAAAGAATCCAGTTTTCACTGATTCTATAGTGAAGTTAAAATATATAGCGACTTCTGATGTATCCAAGGAAGTCATCTGGATATGAAAATTTGTCTAGGATATTGATGTGGTTCCTAGAAGTATATACCATATCACATTGTATTGTGATAATACTATAGTAGTGGATCTTGAAAAAGAACCAATGTCACATCAACAGACAAAGAACATTCTTTGGAATTATCACCTCTTTTGGGATTTCTATCAAAGGGGTGAAGTTTTAGTTATTAGAGTGTCCAAGAAATAGAACATGGCAGAACCCATGAATAAAGGCATATCTCAGAAGAAGCATGAATATCATGTGAGAGCTATTGGGTTAAAGGTTGTTATCAGTTCACTCTAGTCCAAGTGGGGGTCTGTTTGATTTGGTGTCCTAGAACCAACTTCTTTGTACTTTATGATAGAATTGTTTTCTTGGATTTGAATGTTAATAAATACCTTATCACATCTTTATTTATCTTTTGTGTGAAAATGCATGTGATAATTCCCTAAGGATAGTTGTTGCACAAAAAGTTCATAGCGGATCCCTGCTATGATGAGAACCTGGAAGTGACATAACACTATTCTTGAATATATTTTCTATGGCTAGATGGTTTTATTTAAGGGACACAAATAATACTGGACATTAGGGGTTAGGAATCATAAAACTTTGAGGATCTTTCTCATGTCATGCACCCTTGGTAATATTCAGGAGGATATTATGAAAACGAGACCTACCAGTTGGAAATCCACATTTCATAGTGTCATTGGATGTTACTATCTATGGATGTGTGTATTGGTTCTTAGACTTTATGATTGTTATTAATGGTTATTACAACTCGCACATTTAGATGTATTGAAGAATACTATGATGGCACATTATTCATAGTGAGGTAGGATATATTGGGTGTATCACAAGTAATATTGCATTAATAGATAATGAGATAATGTATTTTTCCTTTCTATTCCATAATAAAAGTTGATATCTTAGGACCTTTGATGGAATTAATATAGCCTAAATAAATCTATGTCTAGGGAGAGGAATTGGAAATTTCAATTCCATGATGTTAAAGAAAGAATAATCAAGAACATGGGTTAATGCCACTAGCATGAAACCCACTTGATTCGAGATATCGAGACAAAGGGATTACATTACAAAGTAATCATTCTTAGGATATTACACATCATTGTGATGTTAAATTATTTATATATTGGTGCCTTGGAGTGTTTCTATATTCTTACCTTAGACTTTAGGAAGTATTCACCTAATACCACAAAGAAATAGTCCTAGAGGGTCACACACTAAGTGTATCCAAGTATCTCAGTTAAATATTCATTTAACAAGTTGAATAAAGATTATTCCCAATTATGGTTTAATAATTATTCAAGGATGCTAATATGATCGCTGATGGGCTTTCCAACATGGGAGTCTCTCATGAGATCACTTGGAAGAATGAACTCCTGCCAGAGTTGATTCCTTATTTTATTAAGGACTCTAGAAAATTTCCCTCTTTCCGTCTGTTGTAACTTGTTTGTGCCTCTTTCTTTGAATAAAATTCTAAGTTCTGGTCTTTTGACCAGAACTTACTTTTAAAAAAAATATTCAAGGATGCCTAATCGCATTTATTTCGACAATAGTTATTTTAGAGAATATATTGTGGGAGAAATAATATACTTATTAGTGAATAATGCAGTGATGTTTATTTGATAAATAAATAGTCATTACTTAAGGTCTAATAAATGTGGTGGAGGAAATAAGGGAAAATGGAAAAATAAAAGTACACACTGTGTATATTAATATATACATGCCATGTAGTTTTTATTTTGATTTTTGAGAAATAATATTATTTATTTAATTAAATAATATTAGGTTTAATTTGTTGGGCATATGTCAAGTAATAATAATAGTCAAATGTTATTATTAGACATGGAGTATTACTAAAAATTAAACGAAATAAATAAATACTTATTGGGTAATTATTGTATTTTATTATTCTATGTATTATAAATCCCAATTACAATATTCTCATTAATTCTAGACATTATTTGTGGTTGTGTAAAATGGATCTGGAGAAATATCTTAATCCAAGAGATAATTACATTCCTATAAGAACGTGCTCAATTTACAAGAGAGATCTTCCTCCACTGGATCAAGGAGAGAACTTTAAAAGAAACTATCAAGGCGATTAAAGGTGTACACCGCAAGAGAAGGATCTTTTGTGCTAGCACCTAGAGATCCTTTCAGTGACTTCTAGAGATATGTGGTGTATCTGTGGATCACTGCTAGATGAATCATAAACTTGTCTTCTGCAACGAAATTACGGAACACATTGGATTGTGACTGGAAACATTAACGGAGAGGGAACTCCATCAAGGTAATTGTTTCCTTTTAATTAAATTAATTATAACTAACATATGATGATCCTCTTTATGGTTCTGAGACTTCAATCTTTCTTTTTCTTTCTTCATTCTATTTTGAAGATCTATCATTTTATCATCGTGACAAATCTCAGATTGATCATTGTTAACGGAAAAATTAAAGTTTGGTACACCCATCCATGTGCTTCCTCTGTGCTCGGAACCTACAAGTACAGGGGAGATTATCCCAATCCCGAAAGAGGGTATATGGGAGGTTATCCCAATCTCAGAAGAGGGTACATGAGAGGTTATACCAAGTCCTAAAGGGGGTACATGGGAGTTAATACCAAGCCTGACGTAGGTACACTGGCGGTTATCCCAAGTCTAAAATGTTATGAATGTATTTTTGGGTATCTCTAATGTAATATTTTCTATGCTTATGTGTATACCACAATTCTATGTCTTATAAAAATTTTATGCTCTGATGGATCATGTACATTGTTACCCTTATGATTCATGTCTTATAAACTACCAATATTTATTCCATAACTCGATATTATTATCTTTGATATGCATGTTATGGTTATAAAATGTTATGATCATGTTCTCATATTATGTTTACGTGTCTCCTTTTTTTACCCTTATTGAGCAGCTCAACTCACCCTTTATTATGCTTCCTTTCCCAAAGTTATGAAGAAAGGTTTTTAAGTAAGAGTACTAAAGAGGAAGATATTTATGGGATACATTGAAGATATTTCATGAATTAAGAATATTGTGTTCTAATTTTCCAAAGGAACAAAACTATTGTGGTCCTTAGGCATGTTTTTTTGTAATGTAATGAATATTTTTCTAAAAAGATGTAATATCCATGTATGAGCAATCTGGGTCTGTATAGTTGATATCAGAGGAATGATTTAGTTAACCTTTTGAAACTAGGATGAGAAAACATTAGCGATAACCCTATGGATATTTATAAGGATATGTATAGGGATATGTCTAAGGATAATTCTAAAGATAATTCAAAGTATAAGAAAATGTACTAGAATTTTGGTAAAGGATATAGAAAGTGGTTTCTAAGTAATTACATCCCCTTCTGGATACTACAAGTGGAATTGTATTTGGAATAGAGTTTTCTAGGGATAATAACTTTGAAAATGGCACATTAATATAGATTTAATCATCACCTAGTGAATGAAAATAGGGATTGTTTCACACTAGTTTTGAAACTCCTAAGGGATATGATTTTGAAATTCACAAACTCTTTAAGAACCATAATTAATAATGTAAATGGATGATGACTATGAATAAACTAATATAAAACTTAATTTTCATAGACTAAAAATAATTTTTCATGATTTATATATCATATAAGAGATTTTCATGATTATTTAGTTTCACATTCTGATTAGAGTTGATCAAACTATGCTTTTATTTTTTAGTCGATGGAAGGAACCCAAAAGAATTAGGTTACCATTGAATGTGATTGAAAATTTTATGATGATTAGACAAATAGAATGATTATTTGAGTGAAGTATATTGTGATTATGTCTAATAAGTTATCACGGAACATGATTAATAATGTACACATTAACAAACTCTCAGACTCACCAGAGAATATAAAGATAGAGTTTACTGAGAGTTCAGGTAGTGGGGAACATGGTGGAAAGAGGATTTAGTTTTCTATATGTCGATAATGTAGGAAGAATCACTCAAGATAATGCTTTATAGGGATGAGAATATGTTTTTGGTGTGGAAAATAAGGACACAAATCAGGTAAATACAAAGAAAAAATGAAATGCTTGGTTAATACCTTGGATGAGATTAATGGTCTTCCTAAGGTATCACTGATTTTTGAATGTTTTAAATGTTTAAAGTATCTTCATGATGAAAATTCATATACTAAGGAAGTGGGATTAATAAAGTGATTATTTATTATAATTCAAGAATTATGTTATATAAATCATGAAATATATAATGATTTCTCAGTATAGGTTATTCTTTAAGGATATGAAAGAATATTTTGAATAGTACTGGTAATATAGAAAAGATATTTAATGGAAAGGATATATTTTATATAAAATGACACCAAAAATATTCCTAAGGTTGAGAAAATAGTGTTTATTTAAGATAAATAGATGATTAATATGGATAAAGTAACTTTGATAGTATTGATGATCTCATGATTAATAAAGGATTTGTTGAAAAAGTAGTTTGTGTTCTCGTTTATGGAGTTTAAAACATTATTGGATCTATGGAATATATTAAATAATCTATGGTTTTATTCAATGGGTGAGAAAGTAAGAATTTTTTTTCATTTATGTTTTATGGTAATTATAGGTATTACTAAGCTTTATGAGAATATATGACCAAGTTATTCACATATTTGGAATGTGACCAGTAAGAGATGCTTGATGGTATTTGGAGGATTAAAGTTTAGTTTGGGAAATTTAGTGACCTTCTTTATAAATTTTGAATTTTGTGAGAGTCATAAGGTTAACCATTAATGGAATGGTTTAAGTTAAACTTTGGATGAGGTTTTAGATATTAATGTATTACATAACTATATAAAGATTTATCTATAATGGATAACTAGTGTTAACTTTTTTTAACTAGAGATACAAGTAATGACTTATCATAATTTTATGGATTTTATTTAGTGCTTTGGATATGAAAAAATTCATCTCTTAGAATAATTAATGAAGTAGAAATTGATCAATGAAAACCAAAGTATAAAATTGTGTCTATAAAATAAGAATATATCAGGTATGTACATTTTCATATTTCTCAGTCTATATAGAAAAGAAATTCCCTAATCGAATGAAAATGATATTGAAATAAAATTTGTTCATATTGTTGTAATTTTTTAGTATGTCAATGATCATTTTCATGCCTCTTTTATTTATTATTTTATGGTCGTTAACCTTCTATGGATCACCCACCTTCTTATGATCAATGATCATTATCACTCTCTATAATTATTTACACTTTTATTCTTTGTACATATATTCACTTTATACCAATGTTATACTATTTGGAAACCTAATATGTGTTATTCCAGATGACTTTCACACATCCCTTCCTCTTTTCCAATAGGATATTTTATTAACCCTTTTTACGATGTGGGTTTCTATAAATAAATTTTCAAATGTTAAACCTTTGATGGATGAGATTAATTTTGAGGGTGAAATTAATTTTAAGGGGGGTAGAGTGTAACACTTATAGATTTTGGGAAAAAAATTCAAAATAATTTAATTTTTTTATAATTTTTATTACACATAACACTGAGTTTATCTTTTGTTACATGCAACACAGATTTAAAATAAAATTTGAAACATTATTAAAATATTTTTAAAATATATATATATATCCTAACCATTGGAATAGAGGGTATAAATAAGATTAACATAATTATGAAAATATATGGTTTAGAAATGTATATAAAATAAATTCTTGGGCTACCAATTAATTAAAAATGAAAATAAAAACTAGTTGGAAATAAAGGAAATCATTTTCTAAAAAACTATTTTTATGCACAAAAATGCATTTTACCTAAATAAATTAAAAACAAAATCCCTTTTTTGAATGATTTTTAATTAAAATTGTATATTATATATTTAATAAAAATTTTAAAATTCAACTTATATGTTTTCTATATATTATTTAAAAATAAATCTTATTTTGTGCTTAAAAACTTTATTTTTCTAAAAAAAAGGTTTTTTCACCTTTTTGAACACTTACTTTAAAAAAATTGAAAATTTTTGATATTTTATTTGAAAAAATAAATCTCATTTTCTAAATCATAATTTTCAAATTATCTTAGGGTTAATTTTTGAAAAATTTCTTAAAAGATGAATTTTTTGATGAATAATAAAAAATACTTGATTTTAATTGAAAACTATATTTTCATTTAAATTATTTATAAAGTCAAATTATATTTTATATTGTTTTTAAAATAAAATTATTAAAACTATATATATATTAATAAAATTTAGGTCATTATAATTAATTTCATATTGAAATTGGATATAAAAACTTTGCAAACTTTTAAACATTTTCTCTTTGAAAACCTACATTATCATCGTGTTTATAGGATTAATTTTAAATTAAATTTTCAAATTATATTAATTGAATTTGTAAAATTAGATTAAATATTTAGAAAAATAATAATTAAAATTATCTAATAATTTCAAAATTATTTTTTTACCAAAATGAATAGTGAAAATAATAATAATAAATTACCACAATTAAGGTAAAATGGGTTTATCGGGGTTTAAACTAAAACGATAAAGGTTAAAATAACCTAAAAACTTGTATAAAATCTATTAGATTTAAATTTTTTTTTAAAATAATGTATAATGATCTATAATAATTCATTTTGGGGTATTTTTTCTTGATAAAAACATGGTTAAATCTTTTTCTTTTCAGAAATTACAAGCATACCACTCACCTCACTTATAAAAGACCACATCCTCTCTTTTCCTCTTCACACTTTCAAAACATTTTATTTCAACCAATACCTAACCTAATAGCATAAAAAATTCCATTATCTCATCCTAGAATAATTAGTTTTCTAATAAATCCAACCTAGGAGGGATTTTGGTGCAAACTTAAGGAGGATACATTACGAAGAGGTAATGTTCTTTAATAAGATTTTTTATTTTATTTCTTCCCACACCTCCTTAAATTATTATTAAACCATAATTATATAATAACATAGGTATATTTCATATACTGATATGTTTTTATGTTAATTTATTAACCTATAACAATCTCCTCTTCCATCAAATGGGTAATGAAATCATCATTCATGTGTATGCAGGACAACCACCTCGCGAACTGATGTCATTCATTTTTTCATTAACACATACCATGGTAGGGAATTATGATGGAACTAAAGTATATATATAATATTTATAACATAATTATAACTATTAGTAATTATATCATATATACCTTTTTAAATTTCATTTTTTTTTTGGTATATGATAACATCAATCATGTGT
Organism: Viscum album; assembly: GCA_963277665.1. Taxonomy (NCBI): domain Eukaryota; kingdom Viridiplantae; phylum Streptophyta; class Magnoliopsida; order Santalales; family Viscaceae; genus Viscum; species Viscum album. Next base: position 715,558,581 of record OY728138.1, on the reverse strand, counting down.
ACGGTGAACTAACGCCTCGTGAAGCTATGGGATTTGTTTTTCACTAATGCTTTACATGAAAGATAATAAGGATAAATTTAATAAACATAAGTGATATACATTACATAATTATGATATCAATTATATATTTTTAATTCTTAAGAGATTATATATTATTTTATTTCTTACATTTTCACACACTAAAACATGATAACGTCATTCATGTATGTTTGGACTACCTTCTTCATAAAGCGATGTGACTCACTTTTTATCACCACACCACATGGATGATATGTATTATTATATTAAAAGGAATAATATTTTATTTATGATATTATTATAATTATGTAAATATAAATATTACTTACCACTTTTCTACAATTATCATTGAAAAATGGAAACGTTACTCATGCGTACGTACGGCCTACCGTCTCCATGATCGTAACATGCTTCATTTGTCAAGACCATACATAATAATTGGTATTGAAATTATAATTAATATATAAATATGATAATTATTTCATTATTATAATTCTTTATATGATGGATCCATGATCAGATTAAGAGGTCTAAAAATAAAAAATCAAAACATATATGAAAAACAAAGCAGTTATTACCGGAAACATGACTTTAACATAGAATTGTTAATAAATGGGTAATAAAAGTACATAAGTAAATAACATATGTTATGATGTATATAATTATGAGTATTTAATATATGTTTAATAAACTTATATTTATTATACAATAGTTTCGAATGAGTATGAAGGAATATGATACTTATGGTAAGTGATTTCTGGTCTCTCTTTTATTTTTTGGAGACATATGAAAATTCACCACTCATTTCTTTTGTGTGTTTTATATAGTCACAATTTTACATGAAATATATGTAATATAATACTTTTTAGTATATTCAAATTTTCATTTTAGGTTATTTTTTATTGTGGATTACAATTCAAATGATTACTAAAGCAGCAAGGTATTTTCAACTCATATTCATTTTCTATGAGACAGAATCCATATTCACCATGTGTTTATTTTTTTGTGGTGTATATATTGAACATTAATTTATTTTATGATTATTATCCTTAAAATTATGGTTATTTAAATATCCATTTAATTATCTCTCTTTCAGGGGCATTACGTTTCAAAACTTACCAAAGTGGTAAGGGATTTTTTCCTAAATTGCCTTCTTGAAGACGTATGTTACGTTATGCACCTATCTTATTTTATGAGGTGTATATAAGAACCATTTGACATGATTTATCTTGAATTTCATTATTTTCATGATATTATAATTTTTATTTGATTTTATTATTTCATGGGTATTATGATTCAAAGTTATCAAAGTAGTAAGAGTTTTATGTTACAATCTCATAATTTACCAGGGTTGTTCATGATTATGCTTCCAATGATGAAATATTATGATACATATATCAATAAACTCATGATTTTTTTATACTATTTTTATTTTATGATAATACATATTTTCTCTTTATTTTCCTCTCTTTGTTTACCCAATATTTAAAAAATAATGTTTTTAAGAAAATCATACCTTATTTCTCTCTTCATTCAAAAAAACTTTTTCTTCTAAAACCATATTTTTATAAAAATGTTTTTAAAATTAATAAAATGATTTATTAAAGATGTTTTTTCCCATGTTTTATTTTTTTACAAAAAAAATTTAAAGATATATTCTTTTCATTTTCCAAATAATGCCCTTTTGGTTTTTATCGAAAATGTGAAAAGAATATTTTCTTTTAACATGCACGACATGAATAGTATTTCCTGCTATCATTACCACTCAAAGATTTCAAGCTTACCTTAAAAGTTTTTAATGTTATTTTCATTTAAAATTTTTTCCTTAATATTTGGTAAAAATTTTTATTTTAAATAAATGATCTCATAGTAAAAAAAGATTTTGAAAATGTTTTAAAGGTGATTTTTTCAAAAAAAACGGAAGGATATTTTCCTCATGAATTGTTTTAAATTATTTTTAATGATTAATTTATATGTTTTAAAAGTTATTTTCCTAAAATAAAAATATTTTATGAAATTTTAAGCGACATCGTTAGGATACCTAATTTCTATAAGATATTTCTCAACTTTTCTTTTATTTCAATTTCCTTTCTTTTCTTTTTATTTCCTCAACTACATTCATAAAAAGGTTTTGATGACTCCAGTATATTACATGTACTGGAATGTTTTCATGATAAAGCAATAATTCTTCATCATATCTCCTTACCTATTCTTTTATACAAAAAAATGAAACACCGTCCAAGATGTGTTAATTTACTAAATTCAAGGATGATGGGATTTCAATTTCTATTACCATATTCAATTATGGTAATAAAACCATTATTATGGTTATACCAGACTATAATATATGTATTATGTATCATATATGGTTCTGCAATCTTTTTATACACATGGTTTTTATTTATAAAGAAAAATGAGTTCATAGCGTTCAAAAACTGCCAATTAACCCAAACGGTTATCATTAAATAATTTATATAATGATTCATCTTCACTCCAAATAACCAAATGAAATTTACCAAAATTTAACCTTATGTATGTTCAATAAAAAAATATAACTTCAATTTTGGACAAAAATCCTCATTTTACATGATTCCCCATTCATGTATATAAGTATACCGATCATGAAACAAACAGACACAAACAATGAAATTGAACCTCTTAACCCATCAAAAAGGCCATGAATGAAATTAATAGGGTTATAATAAATCAATTAAATGTATAATAGGTTTTTGAAATCTTAATTAATTAATTTAACTTGGTTATCCAGGACACTAAGACCAAGTGAAGAACACAATCTGACTTAAGGTAAGGGTTTCCTCATCTCACTTCCATTTTTGTGATACATACCTTATTCACTAATTTTATTTATACATGGTGAATGTATAATTTCCATTAATTTATCATATCATTAATCTATTTATTTTAATTTTATTCAATGTACCATTTTAATATTATTAATTTTGGGTCATATGATTCAATTGATTACAATGTTTTAATTATTTTCTACATGAACCTCCATTTTCATTCGGTTTTCTCTTATTCTATATTCACCTCAATGAAATTATTATTTATTCTTATATACTATTAATAAATTCTGTTTTAATTTTTTATATATGTGTACCAATCATAATCCTTATTTATTTTGTGGGGAGTTTCATGTTTTAAAATAATCTTTCAAAATTTCATCCTGATAAACAAACCCGATTCAAGGGAACTTCTCGAATTCTTAACTATTTACAAGTGCACTCCAGAATATATTTTAAGCCACCATTATTTTTATAAAATCACTCATATTATCATGAAAAATTATCTAGGTTCATTTCTGGTTTTAGGAAAACAAGAATTCCATTCCACTTTAAAATTCTCTTTAATATTTTCCTTAAAATGCTCTAAAATGTGTTATTTCTAAATATTCTTAAGAACTCTTTTTACTTGATTTCACTTCAGAGGGATATAATTTATGCCTAAAATATAATTTAAATGTCCTTACATTTTATTTTCTGGTATATACTTGTTTACAATCTTATTTCATGTAAAAACCAAATGATTTTTCAATAGAAGTCTTCTTTCAAAAGTAAAAAAAGTACTTTTCTCGTCTCATATTAACTTTTATGAAGTATATGACGTGTTCACCAATTATTCCATGAATTTGGTGTATGTACTAACCTTTGGTATATCATATAAAGAGTCTCCTTATTCTCATGATATTCAAAGGGGTTATTATTTGAATGTTACTAGGTTGTATGGGACACTTTGGAATGTTTAAGGATTATTTCCTTAGGAATTTTTTAATTGTCTCATTTAAAATTATCTTTATATAATACAAAATCCCTTATTGAATCTTATAATTAATTGATAATTATATCATATACTATATTTAATTGAATTTTTTATTATTATTTTTACTGTGGATGTGCTATCTTAAAACCATTCACCAATTTACTCCGAATGGTTAGTGTTTATGATTAATGTCTGGGGAAAGTTATTTACATTTCATATGTTAGTTTCAATATGAATATATATATTGTTTATGTTTATCCCCATTCATATTAGGAATTTATTAGTCTTAGTAAGTGTCTTGTGGGTCCGGTTATAGACCCTCGGTGCATTAGTAGGTCTCATGAGACAAACTATGGTCTTGGCACAAGGCCTTGATAAAATGAATATTTATTGTTTTGGCTGAGGTCTTAATAATTTTTAGACATCTTGTATGAGGCCTTGATGGTATATTTTAGAATTTATGGCATATGAATTTACCTCATTATGAATCTAGTAATTTAAAGTTCATGTGGTTATTTGACTAGTAGAATACCCCTGGTTATGTTTTATTCTGTAATTATTTACTCCGCTAATATTCCTTCCATAATGTGTTTACATTTAAAGGCATGTGTTTTCAATTATTCACCATGCCTATTATTTATGTTTATGATATCTTCTGTTGTATTGCTTACACTTACTGAGCGTTTAATCTCACCCCTTTCTTATATTTCATTTTGTAAATACCCAGAATTTACATGTATTTTTTTTAAATAAATGGTAATTTTACGAGTACACGAAAATTGACGGTGCATGATTCTGAAGCCCGATGTGCCCGAAATCAATTTCTGAAGTTTTTTTCGGGTACGTTCAGTAAATGTATGAGTGGTTTTTTCTAAATTTTGAACCGGTTCTTGTAATTGAAATCTAAGTGCACCGTTGAACTCACAGCGCCGGTATTCACTTAAGAAGACTTTCACCTCGATGATAGTTGGTCGAGGGTGAGAGTTAGTTTTTGGGTTTTTCATGGAAATAATAAAATAAAATAAACACATGTTTTATTTTATTTTATCAATTATAACCACCCAAGTGGAAGTTGGAGGTGGGGACCACCACACCTTAACCTCCCATGAGAGGTTATGGTGGTGGGGCCCACCTGAACCTAACCTCCCATGAGAGTTTATGGTGTGGGGACCACTTGGGACTAAACCCCCCCCCCCCCATTTAATTGAGGAAAACCTATCAACTCCCTAATAAATGAGGGAGAGTCTCTTAACCTCCCTTAACTTAATGGTGCCACCACCCCATCTTTTCTTTTACGGGTTGGGAAGAATCTTTGTGGGAGGGTTTGATGTGATTTGTTCTTGTGAACCTCTTTCTACTGCTTTAAGGTGGAAAGTGCAGGCCAAACTAACATGGTTGGTCCTATCTGTAACCCTTGTGTTGATTTACGGTGTTCTTAGAAATGGAAGAAGATGACAAAGTCAACAAATGCGGTGAAGGCAACAGCGCCACCACTCACGGCCTCAGCGACCCGCGCCTCCCCCACAGTTCCCTAGCCTCCTGAAAAAACCGTCCCCATGCCACTGCCGGCCGAACCGGCCCCACGCTGTCACTGGCCGAACCGGCCTCGATCTGTGCCACGCCCCGTTCGCACTGCACCCCGGCCACCCCGGCCTCTCGGTCGATCTTCCCTGGTCGCACTATTCGCTGGCCAAGCCACCCCAGCCGAGCCGGCATCCTGCTCCCCTCGTAGTGCCCTGGATTAACTGGACCGCACCATCACGGTGCCCTCTGGGATAATTCTTCCACGTGGTGCCCTCCGGTTCGAGCCACCCACGCACCGACCCATGGCCGGTCCGCTCCCTCGGGGCCCTCCACGACCCCTTGCGACCAGCTGGGCTGGGCCCTACAGGCCGAGCCAAACCTAACAGGTTGGCCCGCCCAACGGGCTAGGTCGACCCAAACCGGATCGGCCCAGACTGGGTCGGGTCGGGTCGGTTCGACCGGGTTGAACCGGACTCGGACCCACTACGCCCCTTTACTTTCTTTTGGCCATATCTTTGGCACCAGACATCTGTTTGATGATCTTCCAGTGGCGCTGGTAATCTTGGAGTATGGAGGTCTCTTTGAGTATACCCCACTGGAGTTTGTGGTATAGTTGAGTTACAGTCAGGTTGGATTGGGCACGAATCTAACCAGGCCCCCAGGACAAAAATGCTAATAACTCACAGACTAGGCGTCTGATTGACGCGCTGTCTGTTATGTTGAGACCTCTATAGCATGGAATACATTTGAGATACTTATTTGGGGTACTTCGTGATAGTTGGAGTATCTACCAGTAGCTCCTGGAGCGGATCCTTCCAATGACGAGCGAGCAGAGTGCAGAGATCTAATAGCTTGCTGAGACCTAATGACAGCTGACCATTTGACTCAGAGAGACTCTACTAGCCTAGTGGAGAGCTCCTGGTTGCGGTGGAAAACCCACGGTGGAGGAGCGTGTTCTATGTGACATGGAAAACCCACGGTACTCGATAGGAGGAGTACATCTGCAGGCTATGAGGGAAAGCGTCTGGGTGTGGTGGCAGACACGTGGTGGTGAGTGCCTAGTTGTGGAAGCAGGCCCACGGTACTCAACAGGCGGAGTACCTCAGCAGTCTAAGGTTAGTGGGAAGAGCACTTGGTGTCACGGCAGGCCCACTATACTCAACAGAGGAGGAGTTCTCTAGCAGCTACGGTTTTGATAATATGAATAAAATCCTAGTTTGAGCTGAGTCAGTACTTTTGTGTTTTCCTCATGATTGAGACAGATTACTTAATAACTTAGGTATATGTATGGTCATATACCTAAGTAGGGTTATCTGTTGATTCCTTACTTTTTGGTTTGTCCTTGGTGTATTTGTGAGACCTTGAGGGTCTCAGGGTCCCTACTGAGTATTTTTATAATCACCCCTACACGGGTTATGCCCACACCTTGTTGTGTTGGATTCAGACGATGGACAGTGCTGATTGAGGCTGAGAGTACCAGGACTGGATGGTACCCGGAGGTGGACCTTATGACGAGTCGGTTCACAGAGGATATTGATAGACGTGGAGTGATGAGGAGGCTATCTATACCTACCCTTCAGGTAGGAATTCTGGAGGATGACCCAGCAGCTTTTTTTTCTTCTTCAGTTGTACTTGTACATCCAGTTCCTTGTACTTTAAAGTTGGGATTGTATTTCTGACCCCTTTTACTTTTCTTTTCTCTTTTTTTATACAGTTTACTTAGTGTTTTGTATCCATATGTGTGCTATTTTTTGTGCGTTTACAGGTTATAAAGGCAATGTCTTCCCAGTTTTAGGGAATTACGCCTTTGGTGCTAGTCGCCAGCCCCTAGCCTATGGAAGGAAGGCTTGGGGTTGTCATGGCACGGGCCCTGGGAGACGGGTCATGAAAAATTGGTATCATAGGAGTCGTTTCTATCACTAAAACTGAGGACTCTGATCTTTCTTTTCTATGAAGAAATAGTGTTAAGTGTAGTGAGTGCGGTTTTCATTTCAGGGAGTCCAGTGTTGGTATGGTGGCCGACGTATCCATACACCAAGTCTCTAACTTCTGATTTCAAACTCAGTGCACGAAAACACTGATTGCGTGTGTGTTTTCAAAAGTTTTTTCTAATTTAGCTCAACTAGTTCAGCTCATTAGGTATAATCTTTTGACTGTGTCACATATATTTCTTATGCCTCCATTCAGACAGCCGGCTAGAATTCCAAGAGTTATACACACTGATATCCCACCGAGTGACAAGGCCTCGGTATAGGGACCTATTATAGTAGAGGCACCAGCGGAGGCACCAGTGGTACCACTTCCCATTAGGTCACTGATTCCACCATCCCCAGCAGCAGACGGTGCATGCCGCTTGAGTGCATTGCAAGAGTTCCAGTGCCAAAGGCTACCCAGGTTCAGGGGATAAACGGACCCACAGGCGGCTAAGGATTGGTTTGAGGCTGTGGTGAGAGTTTTATGACTGTTAGGGACATCAATAGACCTCATGGTGATTCCTGTTGCCAACCTTCTACAGGAAACAATGGGCAGATGTTGGAGCTTGATGCTCTAGGTCCACGGCGAGGTGACGCTTCTCTGGGTAGACTTCGAGTGCCTGTTTCGGGCAGAGTTTGTCCCAGAGACTCTTCGCGCAGTGTGCATACAGAAGCAACTTCATCTGCAGTAGGGAAGCATGATTGTATCTCAGTACTCAGCGAGGTTCACAGACCTCTCATGCTACTCCACCGATATGGTGCGAAACTAATTATTTAGGGCCCAGACCTTCAAGCAAGGACTCAAGCGGGAGATCAGGGCTTCGGTAGTCTCACTCAGCATCCCGATGCAAACGGGGGTGTTAGAGAGAGCCCTCCTAGTGGAGAGTTTCCTTGTTGATTAGTCTCTAGCAGCAAGATCCACCACCATTCGATAGGTAGTGGAGTCTTCTCTAGTTGGCAGTAGACAGATGTCTTAGAGGTTTAAGAGGACTAGACCTAAAGGTGGACGACCGCATGACTTAGGATCAGTTGTGCTGGGCACTCGAAGTGGAGACATATATTCCAGGAGTGGCCAGTGTTACTCATGAGGTGGGCAGGGACACATGGATCGTGACTGTCTGACCCGCTGTTCGGATGATCAGAATATGGTTGAAGGACCACCCAAGAAGAGACAGTGGTTCGATCGAGGTGGTCCGTAGGGAGAAGGCCGACGTGCCAGAGGAGTTGGCTATGCAGCTGGTGGTGGATGAAGATTCAAGGTGTTACCACCACCACCACCAGGAGGTCCACCCCGACCGTAGGGAGTAGGTGGACAGGGGATAGCTCAACTCCAGGAAGCTGAGGCATATGATCATGGTGCTCTGGAGATGATGTGAGGTACGATTTATGTCTACTCCACTATATTTGTAGTACTTATAGACACAGGTTCCAGTCATTCTTTAATTTCCACTGCCCTCGTTCAGAGCTCGGTGATTCCGACGGAGCCGTTGGCTTAATCCTTATGTCTAGAGACTTCTATGGGAGCAGATTCGAAGATTACGCACTGGTACCGGCAGTGTGAGCTTACTCTAGGAGGCGAGAGATTCGGCTGGGATCTCCTAGTAGCGGCATTGAGGCCTTATGACATCATCTTGGGTATGGACTGGTTATCTACATTCCATGCTTAGATTGACTATATTAGGCATAAAATGTGGTGTGTCCACACAAATAGGACCAGGTTTACCTTCACCAATGAAAAGGGAGCCTTTGCAGCACAGGATGGACTTAGTCGGAGGATAGTACAGTCGATCACTCATCATTTGGCTAGTCTTACCCTCATAGAAGTTGATGTGGAGAGTCTGGGCTATCCTGTAGTGGTGGACCAGTATGTGTATGTTTTCCCTGATGATGTTATAGGTCTACCCCCTCACCAAGAGGTAGATTTTTACATTGACTTGTACCCTGAGATGGTACTGATATCTACACTAGCATATCGGATGGCTCCTGCAGAGCTTCGTGAGCTACAGGTACAGATAGAGGACTTGAAGGGGAAGGGATTCATCTATCCCACTATTTCTCCCTAGGCAACCTTGATTCTGTTCACCAAGAAGGCAGATGGGAGCTTGAGGATTTGGGTCGACTATCGGCACCTGAACCAGGTGAACATGAAGAACAAGTACCCACTCCCGAGGATTGACGATCTCTTTGATCAGTTGAAAAGAGCATGGTGTTTCTTGAAAATAGACCCCAAATAAGGCTATCACTAGCTCAAAGTTTGAGACAAGGATGTACAGAAGATGGATTTCAAATGTTGGTACGGCCACTACGAATTCTTGGTTATGCCATTCAGAATAACCAACTCCCCATCAGTTTTCATGGGACTCATGAACAAGATCTTTCAACCATACCTCGATCACTTTGTCGTAGTCTTCATCGACGAAATTCTGATCGACTCGACTACTAAGGAGGAGCATGAATATCATTTGTAGGTAGTACTGGACACACTCTGAGAGCATCATATTTATGGTAAGCTCTTGAAGTTCTAGTTCTGGATCCAAGAGGTTCATTTTCTGGGACATGTCATCTCAGAGGCGAGAGTTGTAGTGGATCCAGCAAAGATTGAGGCGATAATTTCTTGGGAGCCACCCAGGAGTGTTACAGAGGTACGGAGTTTCCTGGGTTTGGTTGGATACTACCAGAGGTTTGTACCAGAATTCTCCAGAGATTCAGCACCACTATCAGCCTTGAAGAAGAAGGTTCAACACTTTGTTTGGTCGGAGAGATGCCAGAAGATCTTTTAGGAGCTGAGTCAGAGGCTGACTAGTGCCCTCATCTTAAGGATTCCAGAGTAAGGCGTAGGGTATGTAGTCTACTGTGACGCATCAGGGACCAGACATGGATGTGTCCTGATGTAGGAATGAGCAATGATCGTATATGGCTCTCGTCAGCTGAGACAGCATGAGAAGAACTATGCTACCCACGACCTAGAGTTAGAAACAGTGGTCTTCGCCTTGAAGATTTGGTGACACTATCTGATGGGTGAGCATTTTACCATGTACTATGATCACAAGAGTCTCGGGTATATCTTCTCCCAGAAGGACTTGAACCTGAGACAGTGAATTTGGATTGAGTTCCTCTACAATTATGACTTCGAGATATTCTATACTCCTGGGAAGGGGAATGTTGTTGTAGATGCACTCAACAGGAGATCTGGTATACAACTGCTAGGAAAGGCGACGGAGCAGCTGGCTGCTTTATAGATATCCTTTGTGGATAGAGATGGATTAGATTTCCTTCAGTATCTTAAATTCACTCCCCCACTTCTTCAGCGAGTTAGGGAGACACATCATGGGTACGTTGACTGTGAGACACGACGTGCTCAGATATCCACAGGGTAGGCACTTGATGGATTTTCTGAAGTTGGGGAGCATGTCATCCTCTTTAAAGGACATATTATGGTACCAGTTTCACTTTAAGAGGATGTTTTGAGGGAGTTACACACATCCCCTCTAGCAGTACATCCATGAGTGACGAAGATGTACCAGGATCTCTGACAACAGCACTGGTGGCCGGGAATGAAGAAGGAAGTTGTATAGTTTTTCTCTCGGTGCCTCACTTGTCAGTAAGTGAAGGCAGAGCACCAGGTACCAGTAGGCTTGGTTCAGTCTTTAGAGGTTCCATAGTGGAAGTGGGATGGGATATCCATGAACTTCATGATAGGAATTCCACATACATCTAGGGGACATGACTCAATTTGGGTGATCATTGACTGACTCAAAAATTTGGCCCACTTCCTACTGATCAGAGAGTAGGGTTCAGTAGAGATCTTGGTACACCTCTATGTGCAGGAGATTGTGCGGCTACATGGAGTACCTTCGACGATTGTCTTCGATCGTGATGCATGTTTCAATTCCTGACTATATAAGGGGTTTCCAAAGGATTTCGAGATGTATCTTTGTTTGAGCATTGCCTTCCATCCTCAGTTAGATGGCTAGACTGAGTGGACCATTTAGACCCTTGAGGACATGCATTGAACTTGTGTCCTTGACTTCGGTCGTAGCTGGGAGGATCACTTTCCTTTGGTGGAATTTTCTTACAACAATATCTATCACTCCACCATTGGGATGACACCTTTTGAGACATTATACGGGTGACCCTGCAGATCACCTTTGTACTAGACTGAACTTGGAGAGTCAGAACTTGTGGGACCAGAGATGGTATAGGATACCATAGAGAAGGTTCAGATCATCCAAGAGTGGATGAAGACTGCACAGAGCAGGTAGAAGTCATATGCTGACAGGAGACGAAGACCTCTAGAGTTTGAGGATGGTGACCACGTATTTCTACGGGTCTCACCTCGACGAGGTTTGTGAAGATTTGGCCGAGGTGGAAAGTTGTCTCCGAGATTCATCGGACATTTTCATGTCCTCAATAGAGTTGGTGAGGTGTCATACCGCTTAACTATTGAACCTCAGTTGCACCGGGTGCACGATGTTTTCCATGTATCCCAACTGAGGGGATATGTGCACGAACCTTCCCACATCATCGACCATGGAGAGTTGGACGTCGATGATGGGGTGACTTTTATGGAAGTTCCAGTAGATATTGAGGATCAACAGGATTGGGTCCTATGTGGACGTTCGATACCTTTGGTGCGTGTTCGCTGTCAGCACGGGAACCTCCAGGAGAGAACATGGGAGCGGGAGGCTAAGATGTGTGCTCAGTACCCCCACTTATTCCTTAAGTTGTGAGTTGTGTCTTATGAGAACATAGATCCCTGAGGTGGGGAGAATGTAAAGACCCATAATTTCCATTAATTTTTTTTAAATAAATGGGAATTTTACCAGTCTGTGAAAATTGACAGCGCATGATTCTGAAGCCCGGTGTGCCCGAAATCAATTTCTGAAGTTTTGTTCAGGTACGTTCAATAAACGTATGAGCGTGTTTTTCTAAATTTTTAACCGGTGCTCAAAATTGAAATCTGAGGGCACCATTGAACTCGCAACGCCAGTATTCGCTTAAGAATACTTTCACCTCGACAATAGTTGGTCGAGGGTGAGAGTTAGTTTTTGGGTTTTTCATGGAAATAATAAAATAAAATAAATTCATGTTTTATTTTATTTTATCTATTATAACCACCCATGTGGAAGTTGGAGGTGGGTACCACCACACCTTAACCTCCCATGAGAGGTTATGGTGGTGGGGCCCACCCGAACCTAACCTCCCAAAAGAGGTTATGGCGTGGGGACCACCCAGGAATAACCCCCCCCCCCATTTAATTGAGAAAAACCTCTCAACTACTTTGTAAATGAGGGAGAGTATCTTGACCTCACTTAACTTAATGGTACCACCACCCCATCTTTTTTTTGCGGGTTGGGAAGAATCTTTGTGGGAGGGTTTCATGTGCTTTGTTCTTGTGAACCACTTGCTACCGCTCTAAGGAGGAGGGTACGGGCTAAACTAACATGGACCGTCCTCTCTGTAACCCTTTTTTTCATTTGCGGTGTTCTTAGAAACGGAGGAAGACAACAAAGGAGACAAATGTGATGAAGGAAACGGTGCTGCCACCCATGGCCTCTGTGACCCGTGTTGCCCCAGTGGCGCCCTGGCTTCCCAGCCGAACCGGCCCCGCGCCACCGCCGGACGAACCAGCCCCGCACCACCACCAACTGAATCGGCCCCGAGCCGCGCCATGCTCTAGCCACACACCACCCCGACCATGTTGCTCCCCGGTAGTGTCGGCCTTCCGGTTGAGCTGCCCTGGCCGGGCCATCCGCTAGCCAAGCCTCCCTAGCCGAGCTGGCCTCCCGCGCCCCTCGCGGCGCCCCAGAAGAAGTGTCCCATGCCCATGTGGCACCCACTGGGCCAATTCTCCCATGCAGCGCCCTCCGGGATGAGCTGCCCACGTGCCAAACCATGGCCGGTCTGTGCCCTCGTGACCGATTTGTGCCCTCGCAGCCCTCCGCGACCCCTTGCGGCCAGCTGGGCTGGGCCCTACGGGCCGGGCCAAACCTAATGGGCTAGTGTGCCCAACGGGCCGGGCCAGACCCAACGGGTTAGTCCAGGTTGACCCAGACTAGGTCAGGATGGGTTGGTCAGACCGGATCGGACCGGACCCGGGCCCACTACGACCCTTTACTTTCTTTGGGCCATATCTTTGGCACCGGATGTCTGTTTGACGAACCGTCAATGGCACTGGTAATCTTGGAGCATGAATCTCCCTTTGAGTATACCCCAATAAATTTTGGGGTATAGTTTAGATATGGTCAGGTTGGATCATGCACGAATCTAACCAGGCCCCTAGGACAAAAAGGCTAATAACCCACAGATCGGGCGTCCAATTGACGCACCGTCTATTACGTTGAGACCCCTATGGCGTGGCGGACCTTTGAGATACTTATTTTTGGGACTTCATGATAGTTGGAGTATCGATTAGTAGCTCGTGGAGCGGATCCTTACAGTGACAAGGGAGTAGTGTGCAGAGACCTAGTAGCTGGCTCAGACCTAACGACCGATGACTGTTTGACTCGAAGAGACTCTACTAGCCCAGTGGGGAGTGCCTGGTTATGGTGGAAGACCCATATTGTAGGAGCACGATCTGTGTGACACGGAAAACTCATAGTACTCTACAGGAGGAGTACTTCTGTAGGCTATGAGGGGGAGCGCCTGGGTGTGGCGGTAGACCCGCGATGGGGAGCGCCTGGTTGTGGCAGCAAACCCACGGTACTCGACAAGAGGAGTACCTCAACAGTCCAAGGTTAGTGGGAAGCACGCTTGGTGTTGCGGTAGTCCCACTGTACTCGACAGAGGAGGAGTTATCCAGCAGTTTTGGTTTCGATAATGTGAATAAAATCCTGGTTTGAGCTGAGTCGGTACTTTTTTGTTTTCCTCATGATTGAGACAGATTACTTAATAACTTAGGTATATGTATGGGAATATACCTAAGTAGGGTTATCTATGGATTCCTTACTTTGTGGTTTATCCTTGGTGTATTTGTGAGACCTTGAGGGTCTCGGGGTCCCTATTGAGTATCGCTATACTCACCCCTTCACGGGCTATGCCCGCACCTTGTTGTGTTGGATGCAGATGATAGACAACGCTGATTGAGGCTAAGAGTATCAGGACTGGACGGTACCTGAAGGTGGACCTTACAACGAGTCGGTACACGGTGGAGACTGACAGACGTGGAGTGCTAAAGAGGCTATTTGTACCTACCCTTCAGGTAGGAATTCCGAAGGACAACCCAGCATATGTTTTTTCCTTCTCGAGTCATACATGTACTTTCAGTTCCTTGTACTTTACAGTTGGGATTATATTTCCGACCCCTTTTACTTTTCATCACTCTTTTGTTATACATTTTACTTAGTGTTTTGTATCTATTTGTGTGTCTTTTTGTTTGTGTTTATAGGATATAAAGTCAATGCCTTCCTATTTTTAGGGAATTACGCCTTTGGTGTTATTCCCCAGCCCCTGGCCTATGGAAGGTAGGCTTGGGGTAGTCACGGCATGGGCCCCAGGGGATGGGTTGTGGCATATTTTCTCAGTACATGAAGAAATGTTTTTATGATTGACTTACAAGGATAATCTTAGAGTGGTGGATATTCCTAATAAAACTTATATGGTGTATTTCTTTTTAAGCTGTAATGTTGAACTTATGTATGTATCTGGTTTTCCATAACTGTTAAACTACTCACTCCTTTGAAGTTTGATTCTTTTTTATCAATCCAATGTATTAAAATAATTCATCGGTTATGGTCTTATAGGTTCATGGTGTTACAGTTGTTATCAAAGGAAGTTTAGTTGAAAACTTGGAAACTATATATAGAAAAGGTAGATTAGTAAACAAAACCCTAAGATAGACTTTGGGGATAATAATACAAGGACATCCTAAAATTTTGGTAAGGAATATATTATGTTTTTATCAAGAAAATACATCCCTGGCTATATACGAACAAGTATAGGTGGCTCTGGAACAGTTGTATTTAGGGGTAAAACCCAAAAACACCGCTTTGATCTAGACTCGAACGGGAACCAGTGCACAACAATGAGTCTTGATGCACTCCTGGTTTGTCACTCCTAGGGGGTATGCTTTGGTAAATTAATAAGCTTACTAAAAACAATTATAAAGTATTTATTCCCCCTAAATTAACCAAAGTATATGGTTCTAGGATTTATGATGCATAAATTTATTTTATGTGTTATACCATGTTTAGATATATAGAGAGTTCATAATTTTAAAAGATAATATACTATATAGAATTGATTATAAATGGAACCTAGCATAATTAATGAGAACTTCACCAATGCATGTAATGCGAAGAGTAATAAGGATCATATATTTAATGGTATTAATCAATCATTTCAAAGGAAGATTGTCTCCCAAGTATCAGCATCATATGAGGAAATAGTATCATTTGTTAAAAAGGTATGTAAATACTTCTCTAAGTACTATGCATTTGAAGGGAAGAAAAAGAATAAGAGGATGGAAGAGAAAACATGGATAAAGGTAAGAATGGAAAGATGTATTTTCCCATATATGATAATTGTGGAAGGAAATGCGTTGGTATATTCTTAAGAGGAAAAGGATTTTTATTCAACTGTGGAGAAAAAGTCCATCATGCTCATAATTGCAAGACAAGGAAAGAATCTTCCTATATTCCATGCTTCAAATATAAGGATATGGTGAATTACATAAATGAATGTCCCAAGAATCATGGAAATATAGCTATGAAAAAGAAAAGGGATCAAGGTCAAGCTTATGATGATACTACGGCTGAAGTAGAATAAATAATGTGTTTATGTTTTTAGATTCAAGAAATATATTATGATATTCTTGTTATAAGAATTATGAGATATATAAGGATTTTATTGAAGTATTATTTCATTAATAATTTGAGGTCTTATAGTTAATGGTATAAAGGAAAACTGATTCAGTAGAAATATAAAATTTTTAGAAAAAAACATGATTGAGGGAAAGACAACCTTTAATATATATCTAATGTTGAGATAATGACGAAGAAATGAGTGATTCAGATTAGTACTAAATACCTTGGAACTGGTTATTGACTTGTCGATAAGTGGCCTATGCTATAATTGATGGAGTTTACAACACTTTGGGATTAAAGGAATATATCTAATAACATGTATATTACTTATGGAATATAGAAGAATGCATGTTTCCAATATGGTTTTTACGGTAATTCAAGTTATTACCATATTTCAAGAGGATACAAGATGAAGTTATTCACATGTTTGGAATGTGAATTTTAGAGTTGATTCTTGTTGATTAAGGTTTAATGATAAGTTAAACTTGTAAATTCATAGACCTTCATTATAATGTTTTGAATTGTAAATACCCGGAATTTCCATGTAATTTTTTTTAATTAAATGGGAATTTTAAAAGTACACGAAAATTGACAGCGCGTGATTCTGTGGCCCAGTATTCCTGGAAATTTTTTTTGAAGTTTTGTTTAGGTACGTTCAGTGAACGAACGAGCGGGTTTTTTTATAAATTTTGAACCAGAGCTTGGAATTGAAATCTGAGGGCACCGTTGAACTCGCAGCACCGATATTCTCTTAAGAATACTTTCACCTGGACGATAGTTGTTCGAGAATAAAAGTTAGTTTTTCGGTTTTTAGTAAATGAATTAAATAAAAATAAGGTTGTGTAAACTTTAATTTTATTAGTTGGTTAAAACCTCCATGTGGAGGTTGGAGGTGAGGACCACCACACCTTAACCTCTCATGAGAGGTTATGGATGTGGGGCCTATCCAAGGTCTAAACCTCCTCTTATTGTTTATTGTGGAGGGGACCACCGGGGGTTAAACCCCATTGAAACTCCCCTTTAATGGTGAGAAACACTCCACCTTACATTAAGTGTAGGGGAGCCTCTTCAACTCCCCTAAAACTTAATGTTCCAAATCCTTCACATTTAATTAAACCACCCATTTTGAATTTAGTGCCAACAATTAAATAATATATAAGCTTAATATATTATTTTGGGTTGGAAATTTTCTTTTGGTGGAGCTTGGGAGAAAGGATAGAGCTTGGGGAAAAAATCTCTCACCAACGAAGGATGAAGAAAGCGTTCTTCCAACAAAGAATGCTAGTATGGAGCATCTTTGACTTTCTTCCTCGAAAACCCCTTCGACGTGTGACGTCTTCGACCAATCTTCCCTCCTCATCATCATCAACAAAATGATGCATAGGATGTGATGAATGAAGACAACACTGCCTTCTTCCTCACAACTCCGTCAACAATCAACAAACAAAGGTAGGGGTTCGAACTTTGTTTTGTTTCTCATTCTTTGTTTTCTGTCAAGGATTATTATTCAAAGCTGCATGTTATCACCCTAACATGGAGGGTGTGGGCTGAACGAACACTGCCCAACCCCTCTACCATATTTTTGTAATTTGACACTAAACATGGCATGAGTCCGGGATGATCGATTCTCGTCAACAATGGTTGCGGAATGAAGGTGATGTCCCAAGGAGTGTGTGGCTACTTCCGGAATGAGAATCTGGCCACCGGAACTCGTCTGGTGACCCACGGAAGGTCCATCGGTGGTTGCAAATGGCATACGACATCAGTAGAATGAAGGAAGGGTGGTCGACACACCAGCCGGCCGCATGGACAGCGGCGGTGCAACCGCACCACTGAAGGAGAGGGTCGTGGCCGACTGGCCGCAGCGATGCAGCAGCGGCCGGCCTTGCGCCGACCGTGAGAAGGACCATCCTTGCGCCGACCATGAGAAGGACCGACAGCCCGAGCTTCCGAGTCGCCGTAGGAAGCCCAGCACAACTGCGTCGCGCGGGAGGTGGCTAGCCGCTCAGCCAACCGGGAAGAGCGGGACCTTCTGCAAGGGTACCGCGTGACGCAGACCGGCGCCACGTGGCACTGGTTTTGATTTACCCTGAATGGCTAAGCTGTTCGGGAATCTAGGGGGTGTGACCTCTCCTAATTTGTGGCTAGGGAGAACCCCACGGACCGCCAGCCACGGGCCTCGCACTGGCCATACCAGCGCGGGCCAGACCCAGTGCGGGCCGGACCCAGCGTGGGCCGGACCTAGCGCGGGCCGGACCTAGCGCGGGCTGGATCCAATGTGGGTCAGGCCACCCCTGTAGTTTGGGCCACCCTCACGGGCCTGGCCACCCCCACGGACTGGGTTGGACCTTAGTCTGGACCTAGGTTGGGCAGGGTCGGTCTGACTGGGCTGGACCAGACCTGAACCTGTTTGACCTATTTTTCACTCTTTTGCTCATATCTTGAGCTATGAGAATTTGATTGACGAACCATCTATGGTGAAGAAAACCTTGGTAGGTGATGGTTATTTTGGTATACCCCACTCAAGTTTTGGACATAGTTGGGGTATGTCTGGGTTGGATCGAACGTAAATCCTACTAGGCCCTCAAAACGGAAATGCCAATAAATCTCAGACCGGGCGTCCGATTAATGCATCGTCTATCGCTTTGGATTTATTTTGGAAATACATATATTTGGGTACATCAACTTGGGACTTCATGTAATTTGATTTATTGACACTTGGCTTGAGTAGAGGACCCTCCCATAATCAAGTGTGCTTTGTGTGGAAACCCTGTGGTTGGTTGTGCTCTGTCTACTGTTCCTGGATTCTGTGTGGGTTCGACAGCTCTGACTATTGTTCCTGAATCCTGTGTGAGTTTGATAGCTCTCACTACTATTCTTGGATCCTATGTGGTTTTGACAGCTCTGTCTACTATTCCTGGATCCTGTGTGGGTTCGACAACTCTGATTACTATTCCTGGATCCTGTGTGGGTTCGATAGTTCTGATTTATGTTCCTAGATCCTATGTGGGTTCAACAGAATAGATGATTCAGTGGCTAAATCTGATCATCTCTATCTCTCTACATAAGTTATATACCTATGTGAGATGATTCAGTAACTTTTTTGTTTACCTCATGATTGAGATGGATTACTTGATAACTTAGGTATATGTATGGTCATATACCTAAGTGGGGTTAATTGTTGATTTTATACCTTGTGGTTTATCCTTGTTGGATTTTCTGAGACCTTCAGGGTATCAGGTTCCCTACTGAGTATCGTTATACTCACCCCTACATAGGCTATGCCCACACCTCGTTGTGTTGGATGCAGACGACGAACATCACTGACCGAGGCTGAGTGTACCAGTATTGGACGGTACCCGGAGGTGGATCACACGGCGTGACGGTACGCAGAGGAGACGGACGTACGTGGAGTGTTGTGGAGTCTATATGTACCTACCCTTCATGTAGGATTTTCTAGTGGATAATCCAGGAGTTGTATTCCATTTTTTCAGTTTCTTGTACTTTACAGTTGGGCTTGTATTTCCAAACCCTTTACTTTTTAGCACTCTTTTGTTATACAGTTTTACTTAGTGTTTTTTTTTCATCTTGTACTCTGTTGTGTGTGGTTTCAGGTTATAAATTCAATGTCTTCCCAGATTTAGGGATTTACGCCTTTGGTGCTAGTCGCCAGCCCCTGGCCTATGGAAGGCGGGCTTGGGGTAGTCACGGCATGGGCCCCGGGAGGACGAGTCATGACAAATTGGTATCAGAGGAGTCGATTCTACCACAGAACTTAGGACTCTTAACTTTTCTGTGAAGAAATAGTGCTAAGGATACTGAGTTTGGTTTTTAGTTTAGGGAGTCCAGTGTTGGTGTGGCGGCCGACGTATCCATACACCAGAACCCTGACTTCTGATTTCTGACTCAGTGCACGAAAACACTGATTGTGTGTGTATTTTGAAGAGTTTTCTTTGTGAATTTTTGAGTCAACTCACCAGGTATAACTTTTTTACCGTGGTTCACCTATTTCTTTTCAGGATGCCTCCACGTAGATAGCCAGCTAGGGTTCTGAGAGTTATATGAGATGGTAGTCCACCGAGCGACGAGGCCTCGGTGTAGGGCCCTATCACAGCGGAAGCACTAGTGGTACCACTACCCGTTGGGCCACTGATGCCACCATCCCCAGCAGTAGAGATTGCACGTCGCCTGAGCACATTGCATGAGTTCCAGCGCCAGAGGCCACCCAGGTATAGGGGAGGGACAGACCCACAGGCAGCTAAGGATTGGCTAGAGTATATGGTGAGAGTCTTTAGACGGGTAGGGACACCATCCAACCTTATGGTGATCCTTGTCGTGAGTCTCCTTCAGGCAGCAGCAGGCAGATGGTGGATCCTAATGCTCCAAGTGTATAATGAGGTGAAACTTCTCTGGGCATACTTTGAGAGCCTGTTTCGGGTGGAGTTTGTCTCAGCCACCCTACATGCAGTGCGGATACAAGAGCTACTTTATCTATAGAAGGGTATCATGATGGTGGCATAGTACTCAATGAGGTTCACCGACCTCTCACGCTACTCCATAGATATGGTGCGGGACCCATTCTTCAGGGCCCAAACCTTTGAGAAGGGGCTCAGGCAAGAGATCATGGCTTCGATGATCTCCCTCAGCATCCCAACACAGGATGGGGTGTTGGAGCGATCCCTCTTAGTGGAGAGTTTCCTTGCTGAGCACTCACCAGCAGCGAGACCCACCACCGGGCGTCACATAGCAGAGTCTTCTGTAGAAGCCAGAAGATATATTTCATATAAATCAAAGGAGACCAGACCATTCAGTGGACAACCTCAGGACATGGGTTCGGTTGTACGATGCACATGAGATAGAGCCAGCCATTCGAGAAATAGGTAGTTTTCCACATGCGGCGGGCAGGGTCACATGGCTTGTTACTATCCGACCTGTCGTTCGAATGATCAGAAGATAGTTGAGGGACCTCCCAGACAAAGGCAGAGGTTTGATCGAGGCAATCCTAAGGATGCAGGCGGACGTGTCAGAGGAGCTGGTCATGTAGCTGGTGGTGGAAGACGTTATGAGGCGTTACCACCACCACCACCAGGAGGTCCACCCCGACCGCAGGGAGTAGGTGGACAGGGAAGAGCTCAGCTCTAGGAAGCTGAGGCATATGATCATGGCGCTCTGGATATGATTATAGGTATGGTCTTTGTCTACTCCACCATAGTTGCAGTACTTATAGACACAGGTTCCAGTCACTCTATCATTTCCACCGCCCTCGTTCGGAGCTCGGAGATTCTGAAGGATCTGTTGGCTTGATCCTTACGGCTATATATTCCTAAGGGAGCAGATTTGACGATTACGCAATGGTTCCAGTAATGTGAGCTTACTCTAGGAGGTGAGATCTTCGGCTCGGATCTCCTAGTAGTGGCATTGAGGTATTACAACGTCATCTTGGGTATGGAATGGTAATCTACAGTCCATGATCATATTGACTGTATTAGGTGCAAAGTGTGGTGTGTCCGCATGGATGGGACTAGGTTTACCTTCACCAGTGAGAAGGCAGCCTTTGCATCACAGGATGGACTTACTCGGAGGAGGGTTCAGCTGATAACTCATCAGTTTTCCTGCCTTACCCTCGGAGCGATGTGGAGAGTCTGAGCTACCCTGTAGTGATGGACCATTATGCGGATGTTTTCCTTGACAATGTTACAGGTCTACCTCCTCTCAGAGAGGTGGACTTCTACATTGACCTATACCCCAGGATGACACCGATATCTACTCTAGTGTGTTAGATAGCTCCCATAGAGCTTCGCGAACTGCAGTTACATCTAGAGGACTTGCAGGGGAAGGGATTCATCCGGCCTAGTGTATCTCCCTGGGCAGCCCTGATTCCATTCACCAAGAAGGTGGATGGGAGCTTGAGGCTTTGTGTCAACTACCATCGCCTAAACCATGTGACTGTGAAGAAGAAGTACCCACTTATGAACACTGACGACCTCTTTGGTCAGTTAAAGGGAGCATGGTGGTTCTCGAAGATAGACCTCAGATCAGGCTATCACTAGCTTAAAGTTCTAGATGAGGACGTGCAGAATATGGCCTTCAGATTTCGGTACAGCCACTCTGAGTTCTTGTTTATTCCTTTCAGCATAAACAACACTCCAGCAGTGTTCATGGGACTCATGAACAGGATTTTCCAACCATACCTCAATCACTTTATTGTAGTCTTCATCAACGACATTCTGATCTACTCAACTACTGAGGAGGAGCATGCCTATCATTTGCAGGTAGTACTGGATACACTCTGAGAGAACCAGCTTTATGGTAAGATCTCGAAGTTCCGGTTCTGGATCAGAGAGGTTTACTTTTTGGGACATGTCATCTTGTAGGCTGGAGTTGTAGTGGATCCATCGAAGATTTAGGTGGTACATGCTTGGGAGCCACCCAAGAGTGTGATAGAGGTATGGAGTTTTTTGGTTTTGGATGGTTACTACAGGAGATTCATTCCAGACTTCTCCAGAGTTTCAGCACCACTATCAACCTTGATGAAGAAGGGGCGACCCTTCGTGTGGTCCGATAGATACTAGCAGAGCTTTCAGGAGCTAAGGATGAGGTTGACTAGTTCCCCCATCTTGAGGCTTCCAGAGGAATGTGTAGGGTACGTAGTATACTGCGATGCATCAGGGACTGGACTCAAGTGTGTCTTGATGCAGGAGCGAGCAGTGATCACATATGGTTCTCGACAGCTAAGACAACACGAGTAGAACTATGCTACATGTGACCTGAAGTTAGTAGCAGTGGTCTTATCATTGAATATGTGGCGACACTATCTGATGGGTGATAATTTTACCATGTATTCTAATCAAAAGAGTCTCAGGTATATCTTCTCCCAGAAGGACCTGAACCTGAGACAGCAACGTTGGCTTGAGTTCCTCCAGTACTATGACTTTGAGATAGTCTATACTTCTAGGAAGGGGAATGTTCTTTTAGATGCACTCAGCAGAAGAATTGGTATACAACTTCTAGACGAGGTGACAGAGCAGCTTACTGCTTTATAGATATCCTTTATGGATAGATATAGAGTAGCCTTCCTTCAGTATCTTACAGTCACTCCCCCACTTCTTCAGTGAGTCAACGAGGCATAGCGTGGTGACACTAACTACGATACACGATGTGCTCAGATATCAACAGGGCAGACACTGAATGGATTTTCTGAAGGTTGGGAGCACATCATCCTCTTCAGAGGACATACCATGGTACTAGTGTCACTTCAAGAGGAAGTGTTAAGGGAGTTCCACACATCCCCTCTAGTGGTACATCCAGGAGTGTCGAAGATGTACCAGGATCTCCAACGATAGCACTGGTGGTCGAGAATGAAGAATGAAGTTGTAGAGTTTGTCTCTCGGTGCCTCACTTGTCAACAAGTGAAGGCAGAGCACCAGGTATCAGTAGGCTTGGTTCAGCCTTTAGAGGTCCTAGAGTGGAAGTGTGATGATATATCCATGGACTTCATGATAGGAATTTCATGTACATCCAGGGGTCATGACTCGATTTGGTTGATTATTGACTGACTCACCAAGTCGGACCACTTCCTACCGATTAGAGAGCAGGGTTCAGTAGAGAGCTTGGGATGACTCTATGTGTAGGAGATTGTGCGACTATATGGAGTACCTTCTTCTATTGTCTCTGATCGTGACACGCGGTTTACTTCCTGGATATGTAAGGGGTTGCAAGAGGCTTTTGGGACATAGCTTCTTCTGAGCACTGCCTTCCATCCTCAAACAGATGGCCAGACTGAGCAGACCATTCAGAACCTCAAGGAAATGCTCCGTGCTTGTATTCTCGACTTCAGTTTAAGCTAGGAGGATCACTTACCTTTGGTGTAGTTTTCATACAACAACATTTATCACTCCACAATTGGGATGGCACCTTTTGAGGCATTATACAGGTGACCTTGCAGATCACCCCTGTGTTGGACCAACCCTGGGGAGATAGCACTAGTGGGACCAGAGATGGTACAGTCCACCATGGAGAAGGTGAAAATCATCTAGGAGTGGATGAAGACTTCACAAAGAAGGAAGAAGTCATATGCTGACAGGAGATGGAGGCCTCTGGATTTCAAGGATGGTGACCACGTTGTTCTATGGGTCTCACCCCGATGAGGTCTATGGAGATTTGGACGAGGCAGCAAGTTATCTCCGAGATTCATCAGAGCTTTCTAGGTCCTTGGAAGAGTTGTTGAGGTGGCATACCACTTAGCTCTTCCACCTTAGTTGCACTGGGTGCACGACATCTTCCATGTATCCCAGCTGAGGAGATATGTGGACGACCCTTCTCACATCATCGGCCATGGAGAGCTGGACATGGATGATGGGGTGACTTTTACAGAGGTTCCAATGGAGATTGAGGATCTATATAAGCAGGTCCTTTGTGGAAGGTCGATACCTATGGTGCGCATTCTCTGGCAGCACGAGAACCTCCAGGAGAGCACTTGGGAGCGGGAGGCTCAGATGCGTGCTCAGTACCCCCACTTGTTCACCTAGATTGAGTTGTGGATTACAGGGACTTAGATCCTTGAGGTGGGGAGAATGTAAAGACCAAAAATTTCCATGTAATTTTTTTAATTAAATGGGAATTTTACGAGTGTGTGAAAATTGACGGCGCGTGATTCTGAGGCCCGTTGTGCCCGGAAACAATTTCTGAAGTTTTTTTCGGGTACATTCAGTGAATGAACGAGCGGGTTTTGTTATAACTTTTGAACCGTTGATTGGAATTGAAATCTGAGGGCATCGTTCAACTCGCAACACCAGTATTCACTTAAGAATATTTTCACCTCGACGGCAGTTGTTCGAGAATAAAAGTTATTTTTTGGGTTTTTGGTAAATGAATTAAATAAAAATTAGGTTGTGTAAACTTTATTTTTATTATTTGGTTAAAACCTCCATGTGGAGGTTGGAGGTGGGGACCACCACACCTTAACCTCCCATGAGAGGTTATGGATATGGGGCTCACCCGAGGTCTAAACCTCCTATGCTTGTTCATTGTGGAGGGGACCACCCGGGGTTAAACCCCCTTGAAACTCCCCTTTAATGGGGAGAAACCCTCCACCTTCCATTAAGTGTAGGGGAGCCTCTTCAACTCCCCTAACACTTAATGTTCCAAATCCTTCACATTTAATTAAACCACCCATTTTAAATTTAGTGCCAACAATTAAATAATAGATTAACTTAATCCATTATTTTGGGTTGGCAATTGTCTTTTGGTGAAGCTAGGGAGAAAGGAGAGAGCTTGGGGAGAAAAGCTCTCTCCAACAAAGGACGAAGAACACATTATTCCAACGAAGAACACCGAAGTGGAGCATCTTCAGCTTTCTTCCTCAGAAACTCCTTTGACATAGGACATCTTTGACCAATCTTCCCTCCTCATCGTCATCAACAAACTGATGCACAAGCTTGGATTGGAAGTGCATGGCCGATGTGATGAACGACAACCACACCACCTTCTTCCCCGTGACTCCGTCAACGATAAATGAACAAAGGTAGGGGTTCAAAAAAAATTTGTTTCTTCTTCTTCATTTTTTGTCGAGGATTATTATTTGAAGATGCATTCTATCACCCTAACGTGAAGGGTGTGGGTCAAATGAACATGGACCGAAACCTCTGCCTTCTTTGTGGAATTTGATGCTAAATGTGGCATGATTTAGGGATGAGTTATTCTCATCAAAAATGGTTTTGGAATGAAGGAGACATCCCAAAGAGTGTGTGGATACTTCCGGAACAAAAATTGGGCCACCGGAACTCGTTTGGTGACCCGCGGAAGGTTCACTGGTGGTCAGAACCGACGTACGACACCGGTATAAGAAGGAAGGGTGGCTGACACACTGTCCAGCCATGTGGACAGAGGCGTCTCAATCGCGCCGCTGGAGGAGAGGGTTGTGGACGACTGGCCGCGGCGGTGAAGCGATGTCCAGACTTGCACTGGCTCTGAGAAGGACCAGCGGCCCGAGCCATAGAGTCGTCGTCGGAGGTGTCGCGCAACCACGCCGCTCGGGAGGTGGTTGGCCGCTCGGCTAGCAGGGAGGAGCGGGACCTGCCGTGAGGGTCTCACGTGATGTGGACCGACGCCAGTTGTGGGCCTTGTGCGGGCCGAACCAGCATGGTTCGGACCCATCACGGGCTAGACCCAGCACGAGCCAGACCAGCGTGGGCTAGACCCATCGCGGTGTAACGACCCAGACCCGACCATCCACCCGAACAGTGCCGAATGGGTCGGGTGTCACTACCTTAGGCGCACCTCCCCCTGAACGCCAAAGGCTTCCGACTAGCAGCGAGGGTCTGTTAGGTATAGTGGGGAGGCTATACCCTCTCGGAGGATTATAATAAGGGTACTGGTCCAAGTATAACAATAAAGATGCAGTAGAAATAAATGACTTAGCAGACTTGAACCAGACCCGCATAGCGGAAGCACATTCAATAACAATAAACAACTGAAGCAACAAAGAAACAACAAAAGTGGAAAGTAAAAAGAACAACATGTCAGCAATCAACTGCAATAACTGCTAAAACAACAAGCGCGCATTCAAGAAAGTCATACAAATCAATATATATATAATGGCATCAATGGCTAACCAGTAGTAGCTACAATATAAAGTAAACATGATGATGCAAGAAAAAGAATACTAAACAAGTGTCTCCAGTACGGCACGACCTCAAGGTCCATGCCAGTCTCCATGTCAACAGCACAAAAGTCCATCTCCTGAGGCTGACCCTCTACAGTGCAATGCCCAAAAGTATATAAATACTTCACTGGTGCTCAGCAGCCACCAGGAAGTGTCACCTGCTTCAGCCAACGCCGGAATCTCTGGTCTGTAGCCCGGCACCTCGTGCTACCTGACACCATGTGTCTCAAGTATCGATGTCCTGAAGGCACGCCCAACCATCGTAACCCAGCTCGAAATCTCAACCCTTCCCATGGCACAACATCCGGAGGAACAGTGATACCTGTCCTCAAATAATAACTGGAGGGACAGCGATGTCTGCCCTCAAATCAGAGCGAGCCTCTACCCCCAACCTGACTGCCTCAAAGCTGTATCCCTGAGGCTCCTCACCTTCCACGTGGATTCCTATGGCAAGCACCCCCAAACCAAAATACCTAACTGCAACTATCGGGGGGCCTCTACCCAGTGAGTGGTCGTACCCACCTCATCTCAGAGTCTATTTGTGTGCACACTACTCAAAAGTACTCGGTGAGAGGTAATCACCTCAGTATGTTCCCAAGCCACAACACCTCTGACACCTCGTGTCCCTGCGAACCTGTCGCTCAAATCTGATGGCCTCTCCATCCAAGTAACTCGGGCCAAGCTCATCCTGACAGTCTGACTGCCTCAACCGACATCCATGGTGCCCAATCCCATGGTAGCAACTACTCAAAGTAACCCGATCCAAAGGCCCCAACCTATGATCCTCATCACTCAACAACATATATCTGGGCCATTCCCAACAATCAAGCAGTCCAACACAAGCAAGCCACACATTGTAAAAAACATACTTGAAAGCATAACTTTTAACAGACAACTACTAAACGGTCAAAATGAACAAACTTGTACTAACCCAAAACAACACCTAAGGTCTTAACACTTTACACAAGTTAACATCATGCTTTAACAATCAAACTCAGCATTTTAATTCAACAACATTGTTTCGGTGCGGATGTGCGTCGGGTTACGCTGTTCCGCCAGGACGCGTTCGCGTGTGCACCCGTCAACCCGAGAGGATGGGCGCGCGGCTTGTGGTCCCGCAGTCCCGCTTTCCAAGGGCGGGCGGCATCCGTCCCTTATTCAGGGGCGTCTGCTCCTTGATCGAAACCGGGATGATGGGATGTCGGCTCCTCCTTCCTTGGACGTCTCCTCGGAACTCGTCGCCTAATCCGGGTCTCCCTCATAGATTTAAGACATGCTCGTGAATCTCGTTCCCAGCGCCATATCTTCATGGACACTGGTTAATTACGCTGCTTCCGCCCGGACGCTCCAAGGAGTCTGGTCGGGGCAGCAACCTGCGGTGAGGAGGCCGGGTGGCTCTGGGTGCTGGGGCCAGCGCAATGGGCGGCTTCCCAAGTGATGTGGGGTGGAGTGAAGTGGCATGACCCCACCGGGATGTGGCGGCCCGGGTAAGGATCAGGATGGATGATGGAGTGAAGAGCTTGGACCCCCGTAGGGGCTTCCTACGTACCGCGCGTTAGCACAGATCAAAGTCAACGTAGTTCGGGTATACAGTTTAACGTCATGCTGGACGTCGGCAAGCCGACTCACGAAGAGTTCGAGGCCGCCGGGCAGAGGATTGAACCGAACCACCTCGCACAGAGGGAGATGGAACGGCCGGGGTGGATCACAGTTTCACGTCATGCTGGACGATAAAAGGAGAAATGGAAAAAGGGGCTGTGGGGAGGCACAGTGGAGATACAACACGTGCAGTCTCCCACAGGGGCGGATTCATAGGTGAATCGACGCAAGCATGAACCCTGGAGGGGTCCACTGATGGACGAACCGACGTGAATACGACCGGGACGACCAGGTGGTGGGCTTGAACCTCAGGGAGGCTTCCTACGTACCCTGTTTAGAAGACCAGGGATCAAAGTCCACGTAGTTCATTGTGTCAGGACTTACGCACTTGAGGCAGCCCGGATGCGGCAAAGCTCAGTTGGAAGGGACTTGGACCGAAAGTAGGAGACACCTCGATCCCAGTCACACCCTCTACTGGCTTCGGCAGTGGGGGAGCGCAATGGAGATACACATGTGCGGCCCCCCACAAGAAACTAGGGGTTTGTAATACCCTACCCCCCGTAGGGAAAAGCCGCTCCCATTAAATCGTCCCTAAAGAGAGACAATCCCGACATCCCTGCAGAGACGAGCGGGTGGGGGCCACATCCAAACCGGGGGGGACCCCTGCGTGCGAGGCACGGGATCGGGTGAGGCGGACGGTTTAACGTCTTGCCCGGACGAAGTATAGTTTAACGTCGTGTGTTGAGGACGAAGAGGACGGTTTAACGTCTTGCCGGACGAAGTACAGTTTAACGTCGTGTGTTGAGGACGAAGCGGACGGTTTAACGTCTTGCCGGACGAAGTACAGTTTAACGTCGTGTGTTGAGGACGAAGGTGCTTGGCAGTTTAACGTCTTACAGCGCGGACGTGGTACAATTTAACGTCATGTTGGACGAATGCAGTTTAACGTCATGCGGGACGAATGTGCAGTTTAACGTCATGCTGGACAAATGTGCAGTTTAACGTCATGCTGGACGTTGATTGCCGCTGATGGGTCCGTGTCACTTCGCACAAGCCTGGAGGGCTTCACGGAAAGACAACGCATGGTGCGGGCACCCAGGATGAAAATCATCGGGCGCCACGTAGGCGGGTACCCTCAGGGGGTCAAAGGGGGCGACCCCGGCGGTTTGCGCGCAAAAGAGGAGCTTTGCGCACAAAACAGAGGGTCGGCGCGCAAAATGGCGGGATGGCGCGCAATCGGGCCAACCCTTTGCGCGCGGATGATTGAGATTGCGCGCACCGGGCTTCGGGTAGCACGCGGGGGCAACGGCTCATTCTCTAACGAACGGCCACTTTGAAGAGGGGGGTGCGCGCAATCGGGATGGATTGCGCGCACCCGGGGGGCAATTGCGCGCAAGAGGGTTCTTTTTCGCGCAAAGGCCTTCGGGTTAAAGATTATTCAAAGGAAAGGAGCCAAGGGGATTGCGCGCGAGGGCGGACCCCAAGGCTCTATTGCGCGAAAGAAAGGAGGTTACCTGAAGATCGGCATTGCGCGCGGAAGGGGTTGGATTGCGCGAACGAGCGACGCTTCGGATTCTGGAAACCTTCAAAACGTCGGGGGTCGCCTTATATTTATAGTCAACCCCGGGCGCGGAATCCGGTCGCGGGCGCGGAATTCCCTTCGCGGTCGCGGAATCAGGACTCGGCGTGCAAGGGAGCCGCGCAGGCCACGGGCGCGCAAAATAGCGCGCCGGCCCAGCGCATTGCGCGCATCCCGGGAGGATTGCGCGCCATGCCTCAACTTTGCGCGCGGGACTCTGAAATCTCGCGCAAGTCCTCTGGGCCCTCCGGAACGTGCCTCTGACTCCAAATATCACTTCGCTTTCCGCATCCGGAGCTTCGTTTGGGAACAACGGACTTTTCCGGCGTCTACAAAAGCCCCCCCTCGGAATCTGATCGGCGAGAGGTCGCAACGATCGGGTTCCGAGGGAGACGCCGGAATGCCGAAGTCCTGGGCTGCGCGGGACTTAGGCGCGCAAAAAGGGGCGCCGGGCGCGCAATTCACCGCCGCGGTCGCGCAATCGAGCCTTCCGCGCGGCGCGGAATCCCGGCCTCGTCTATAAATAGGGGTCCAGGGTTCCGCGTTCCGTACACAGGCCTTCCGCGCGATAAGCTTCAACGCTCTCGTGCGCGAAATTGCCTTTTCCGGTCGCGAAATTCGCCCGATCGGCGCGCAAAACCATCCGGAATTCGCCTGTCTTTGCGCGAAAACCAGGAACTTTGCGCGACATTCTTCCCAATTGCGCGCCGTCCACTTGGATTGCGCGCCAACCTTCAAACTTCTCTACCAGCCTCGTCCGATCCCGCACGCTTCATCCCTTAACCCGCACGACTCCCGAAACTTCTGAGATGGCCGCGCATCAAGGAAATGAGGGGGATGCCGCCACTCGCAGAGCTGAGATGGCGACGAACGAGGAGGTCTACGGAGCCAAGGAGATTGTTTCCAACAATCAATCCCTGTTCGACTTGCTGACGCCGGCCCAGAAGACATATCTGCTGTCGGACAACCTGCCGCTCTGGAACTTCGGCATCCTAGATGAGGTTCCGGTGCCAGGGTTCGAGGTTGATGTGCCACGGACCTGGGTGACTCGGGAGGACGAGCTTCTCCGCTATAACATCACCAACAATGGGCATCCTGCCAGGGAGACCAAGCACTTGGACGTCTATGTCCTGAACCCGAGGACGCGAACCATTGACGGGGGTGAGCCTACTGCGGAGAATTCTCCAGCCCTCTACTCGAGCACATATCGCCAGAGTGTCACTGACGACACCAAGGGCTGGATGAAGGACTGGGACTTGCGGTCTGGGGGCAATTTCACCAGTGAGTGGTCCTGGGAGTTCTGGGTACGCCACACTTGCGATCACTTCGCAGAGGAGCTGCGGTACATCGGCCTATTTGAGGCGGTGTGGACGTCGCAGTTCCACTTCTACCAGCAGTCTGAGCTCGGGCCGGAGCTATTCACCCGCTGGTCTCCGGATACCAACACCTTCCATCTTCACCATGGGGAGGTCGGCATCGGTCTCTGGGACATCCACTGCATCGGAGGTATCCCGCTGGAGGGTTACCAGTACGATGAGTTCCTGCCACCGAAGAATACCTGGGAAGACAGGTCACGGACTCCCATTCTGACCTGGCATCTGCTTGACCTGGCTACGCAGCGGCTCGGGATCAAGGACTTCCAGAAGGACATAGCCTACAAGGAGTGGTTCGGCCAGTTCTTGGAGCATGACCCGGCGGTCAAGATTCCAGGCAGGGGGAAGCGGTGCCCAACCGCAGCTCAGAGGAGCCGGAACAGGTCGTACTGGCCGGGTCCTGGAGACGGGCGACTACCGCTCATGGGGGTACCGCGTCATTGAGGCCCGGGACCCAAACTTCCGGTACGCGGCGTTCCTGGCCGCCTTTCTGAGTGGGTGGCTCCTGCCAGTGCGGGATGCGAGAATGGGCGTTCGCCCGGCGACACTGGCGGTGGCGGGCGCTTTGGCCGCCAACAAAAGATACAACCTCGGGGTCCCAGTGCTGGCGAGGTTGTATGCCATCCTGGGACGCATCTCACGAGGGGGGTCGCCACGAAAGATCTGTGGGCCCTTTCAGTTCTTCCACGGCTGGGTGGCTGCTCACCTCGGTGGGTACACGTTTCCGAACGCCATCATTCCTCCGGGCAACGGCCTGCGACCCTCCCTGCTGAACATCGCGGGGGTCGCTCCGATGACCCTAAGTGAGGAGGGCGTGAGGATTCGGATTGGCAATCATGCCAATTTCAACTTCAGTCTGTTCCCCACTCCCGTTGGCCAAATGATCGACAACGGGCAGGGTCCGCTGGAGCAGCATGAGTACTTCCTGAACATGCGGGGCGGGGTGCTCGTGGCTCGGATCGACGGGAAGGTGATCTGCGAGCCTTACGTGCCAACCCGTTTCGCCAGGCAGTTCGGGTGCCTTCAACGGATGCCGAAGAGGGTATTCACTGCTGTCCGGGAGGAGACGAACCCTGGTGTCCTTCGCCAGATGTGGCTGATGTTTGCCGCTTTCGGCTCTGGCGACGTCATCACTCTCCCTCCTACCGGGGTTGACGCAGGCTTGGCAACCGAGTACGCCGAACACTGGGTCATCGCGTACCCTGAGGGGCTTCTACGGAAGCTGGTTCGGCGGCTCGAGGTTACCCGTGCGGAGACCGGGCGTCAAGGAAGGAGGCGAGGCGCCGCCACACGGGGGAGAACGGAGGCGCGCCAAGCAGCGGAGCCGGCGCGGGCAGGGACTTCGGCGGCGGGCACATCGCGAGCTGCCGCTACGACCTCGGCGCCCAGAGAGGGGGCACGCGCGGTGGTCGAAGAGAGGCCCGGGAAGCAGGTGAGACGTCTGCTCGAACCCTCCCACGATGCAGTCTTCCCGGCGCTGTGGTCGGCCTGGATGACCCTGAGGCAGTCACTGGGGACCGACGCCATCTGGCGAAAGATTCTCAGAGAAGGAATCCATCTGCCAGAGGTCGGGCGCCTCCATATTGCCGACAGGGTGGACTTCAACCGGAAGTATGCGTATCTGACGTCCATGGACGAGTACGCGCGCCAACGTGGTCAGCGTGCGGAGCCATCCCTTCTGGTGAAGGTAATGCTCGGTCTCGAGCCCGCTCCAGAACAGATGCCGCCGGCGGAAGACGAAAGTGGCAGCGACTCCGAGGAAGAGGAGGAAATGAGGGAGGATGAAGGCTCCGAGGGAAGATCCCATCAGGGGAGCCCACGGGAGAGCGGAGAGGTGGCCGGCTCTGACAACGTTGATGTCACTGAGCTCCTCGAGGTCCGCTTCTATCCCTACTCAACCTGCTTCATCCATTCTCTTATGCAGCTTCTAACCCATTTCTTCACCTTTCTCAGGAGCACATGGATGCTGGTCAGGCATCCTCAGCGGGAGTAAGAGAGGCGCCAGCAGGACGAGGCGGGGGCCAGACACCCATCATTGAACTGACAAGCGCTGAAGGGCCCCCTGCTGCAATTGTTCCTGCGGCGGCCGGGATAGCGGAAGATGACGCTCTGAACTCCCGTAAGTCTCCTTACTTCTCCTTTCTTTACTGCTGGTGCCTGCCATTGACGATCCGTGACTAACCATGGCATGCCCCGTGCAGTGATCTCAACACTGGAGGCTCGTCGGGTTGCCGAACCCGGGCCATCTACGAGTGGACCAGTGGTGGACATGCCGCCTGCTCCGGAACAGACTTCCCAAACCGAGCCGGCCCCACCAACTGCTGATCAGGGGGCTGCGGACGCCGGCGGTGCTGACATCGGAGAGAGGTCGGGGGCTGACGAGGGTGTCAGCGCCGCTGGGGAGAGATAAGAAGGTCGCCCAGATGTTGGGGAACCTATCCCTCATGAGGACCTCCTAGGGGCGGACCCTACAGCAGACCTGCTGGCTGCCTTCCCTGCCTACCGGCCTGCCGACCCCGAGGAGATGGACGACTCGGACGCGGAGGCGGTCGAGGAGAGCCGGATAACGCGCCGCAGGGGGTGGAAGTGCATCCAGCGCTTCCTCAAGCGAGACTCATCGGAGTGGCTGGGGCGCATGGGATCACTTCAAACCTGGCTGCGCTTCCTGTGTGCCGGGGGAGCTGATGCTCAACGCCTCCATCTGACGGTTCGTGATTTCATGGCCGAAAAGATGCGCGAGAGCTGCCGGCGTGCCGACGTCACACAAAGTCGGGACATGTCGGAGAGCACGCGGGCGCTCCTCGCGGCGGAGCAGGAAGTCCGGCGCCTCGAAGGGCAGGCGGCAGAGAAGGAGGCCTTCGTCGCAACGTGTACCGAGCTTGTGGAGCAACTAGCAGCCCAACTGGTTGACGCCCAGGTACAGCTGACGGAGGCGGGCCAACAGATGGTCACAATTCAGGTCGAGCGGGAGCGTGCACAGGCCAGAATCGACGAACTGCGTGCTGCGACCGCCGACGAAGAGAGGGCACGCAGAGAGCGAGAAGCAGCTCTGGAGGCCACCAGCCAAAGGGTAGCGGCATTAGAAAGACTCATTCAGCACGCTAATCCCTAAGGGATTTGTTTTGCCGTTCCCAAAACGTTTGCTTCCGCTACTTTGATCCATTTGTATGAATCAATATATTTATCTGCATCTTTTGGCTTAACATGCTCAACCACAATTCACTGTCTTGCGGGAGCGTTAACCAAGCATCAGGCATCCATAATTGGGCCTGGATTCCTGGAGAAAAGAGGGAGGTCATTCCTAGGAAAGGAGACCTCAGACCTAATCAATGTATCATCCCCCCAACTTGTTCCAACACACGAGCGGGACAACGCTAGGGGCGTTGAGATTTTATCCGAACATAGGGAAATGAGAAAGGGTGAATCGCGTGCCCCGAATCCAGACATCCACAACGGTCGGCCTTCCAGGAAATGCCCAAGACGGTAGGCGGACAGTGGATCGACCATAACAACAGCAATAGACGGACCGAAGGTCATCATTCATATTACAGGAGGCGGACCACATGTCATCATGAATACCGCTTTGGGGGTTCCTTCAGACACAAGGGTGGAAATCCAGATCAACAGGGCATGCGAAGCGTGGGGCGAAGTGACGATTTGTTCGGATAGAATCCAACGCTCTCAAAATTGCGCCACCGTGGGGAAAGCGTATTAGGCGGATGCACTAATCTGGCCGTGAATCACCCCAATTCTCAGACAGAACCTCTTTGACGAGGAAACTGTCGCTTCCCATCATTTGTGATGGGGCATCCCGAGCTGAATCGGGGAGAGTATCATAACTGCACCGCTCTACTCGAAGTCAGGCCAGACGGCCGGTGACGAGGAGGGGCGGGACTTAGCGATCCCTGAGGCTGGACCCGAGTCGAGATGCCCGGGCGTTCCTACGTACTCCATCAGGCTGGAGATCAAGCCACACGTAGTTCTGAAAGTGCAGTTTAATGTCATGTAGGACGTAGAATCCCGTTTGGGGAGATCTTAGTTTAAGGTCTTAGAGCTCGAACCATAAGGGGAGATCTTAGTTTAAGGTCTTAGAGCTCGGACCATGGGGGGAGATCTTAGTTTAAGGTCTTAGAGCTCGAACCATAAGGAGAGATCTTAGTTTAAGGTCTTAGAGCTCGGACCATAAGGAGAGATCTTAGTTTAAGGTCTTAGAGCTCGGACCATAAGAGTAGATCTTAGTTTAAGGTCTTAGAGCTCGGACCATAGGAGTAGATCTTAGTTTAAGGTCTTAGAGCTCGGACCATAGGAGTAGATCTTAGTTTAAGGTCTTAGAGCTCGGACCATAGGAGTAGATCTTAGTTTAAGGTCTTAGAGCTCGGACCATAGGAGTAGATCTTAGTTTAAGGTCTTAGAGCTCGGACCATAAGGAGAGATCTTAGTTTAAGGTCTTAGAGCTCGGACCATGAGGAGAGATCTTAGTTTAAGGTCTTAGAGCTCGGACCATAAGAACCTCAAAGTACGCCGC
This sequence comes from Viscum album, assembly GCA_963277665.1. Lineage (NCBI taxonomy): Eukaryota > Viridiplantae > Streptophyta > Magnoliopsida > Santalales > Viscaceae > Viscum > Viscum album. The sequence continues at coordinate 715,522,743 of OY728138.1, read as the reverse complement.
ATCGTGGTCCTATCCCCTGGATATGCAAAGGTGCACTGAGGGATAGTGTCAAGAGTGTCGAGGTTTCGCCTGGTCAGAATGGGAGGTGAAAAGTGTGAATCATGCGGCCATTCACTCAAGGACTGGGGGGCACCGGCGTAACGATATGGGAGTACTGCCGACCGTGCCGGAAAAGCAGCATCAATATCGCACTAACCGTTGGTGGAATGAGGCAGCAAACGAGCATCGACCGCTCAATCGCAGGATTCATATCGATTTGCTGCCCGAGGCCATTGGGGGTACCGGCCCGAGTCGGTGGGAGAGCACTGAGGCATTGTATCCGAACCGTTCACGGGGGCTCCACCCAGGGCGTAGACGATGGGTCCGAATGAAAGGGAGCACGAAGCCTGAAAAGTGGAGGAAACCTGACCAAGTGGATCCTGACCCTCCTGGCAATAAACCAGAGTACTCTTGACACCGGTGGACCACTGCAAGGGGTCGGGGAACACGCCTTGAGGGTGACCTGAAGGCGGCGGATTCCCCAGAGAAGGGGGAATTTCTAAGAGGTGGGGGGCTGGACCCGAAGTTTCAAACATCCGGGCGTTCCTACGTATCCCATAAGGATGGGAATCAAGCCACACGTAGTTCTTGAAGCGCGGCGCAACACAATCGGGCACCAGCGCTGGGAAGAGTGCGGGTCTGACCCTCGCACACAGAAGGAGCGGCATTTGATATTTCTTGTTTGTCCTTAAAGATGAATGGTTTTTCTTTGTGCGGCGACATGCCTGTGATTGAGAAATCTCTGGCGTCGCCACAATAATCAAGCCACGGAAGGCATTGATGAATGGCGTGGTTATTAACCAGCGCCCAACATGAGTGTCCCCTGAGGAGGACATCACGATGCAGTGCCGTTTCTCGTCGGGCGGCCAAGACGATCACAGTTTACGGTCGTGTGGTAGGACCAGACAACACAGTTTAAGGTCGTGTGGTTCGGACCATGGTGGAATCCGCTTATCGCGGTGCGGCGGACACGGCGGAGGTGGGAACATACCCAGCCCTGCGGTCACGCGCGATTCTAGGAGAAGAGTCTTGGGATAGGGGTCTGCGTATGTCCATCACCCGAGGGGCAGAGATGCTAGCCTCCAGATATACTGGACCCAGAACGCGATTGTTCAGGCGACTCCCTCCTCCTTATGGGGACGAGGGTCCAGCTACGCATGGCCCTTAGGGAGGACATCCGCATATACCCTTGGTGCTCAGATCATGGGAGCCTCGAACGGCACCATTACCCTGGTGGTCTGCCTAACGTGTAGAGATGTACTGGAGGTCAGTATGAAAAGAGTGTCGAGACTCCACTACAACGCACAAAGGCGGAGTGTGATGAAGACTACGCAACCAATGTTCAGAGCCTGAAAGAGCCGACATGGCGATCAAGGACGTTGCTGACCATATTCGCAACACAACATCCGATCGCGTCAGCCTAAGACGGGGCAAGCAAACGAGCATCAACCGCTCAATCGCAGGATTTATATCGATTTGCGGCCCAAGACCCGCCGGTAAATCGACCCGGATCAGTAGGAGAGCACTGAGGCATCGTACCCAAACCGCTAACGAGGATCCCTTTGAGTGAAGGCTCGAACAAGAGGAAGCGCGAGACCTGACAAGCAACACAGGACTTGTCGGGATTGAATCTGACACTACGAGTCATAGACCGGAGTACCCAAAACATGTTAACAGATCACCGGGAAGGGTCGGAGGACTCACCCTGAGAGCAACCAAAAGAGGGCAGATCCCCGTGATCAACCAAGAGACGGGGCTGGACCTGAAACACAAGCGTCCAGGCGGTCCTACGTATCCCATAAGGATGGGAATCAAGCCATACGTAGTTCTTGAAGTGCAGTTTAACGTCATGCAGGACGATGAGAGGTGTGAGGTGGTCCCACACACGGGGGGAGGCGTACGGCGCGGCCAGTAGACCGACGTGAATGAGGACATGATCCCCCGCTCACGCGATACGCCTCGCACAAAAAGGAGGGGAACTTGGGCCAAAGGCCCGACGCGGGATAGAGATTCCCGGGAAATGGGGCTGGGCCTGAAACATGAATGTCCAGGCGGTCCTACGTATCCCATAAGGATGGGAATCAAGCCGCATGTAGTTCTTGAAGTGCAGTTTAACGTCATGCAGGACGAATAGAGAAAAAAGAAGGGGGGAGCAGAAGGCATCCCCAAACGTGGGGGGCGTACAGCATGGCGAGAAAACCGACGTGAATGAGGGAATAGCCCCGCGTTCACACCATACGCTGCACACCCGGAGGCAACTGGGCCAAGGGCCCGAGATGGGATGGAAATTCCCAAAGGATGGGGCTGGGCCTGAAACATGAACGTCCAGGCGGTCCTACGTATCCCATGAAGATGGGAATCAAGCCGCACGTAGTTCTCGAGGGGCAGTTTAACGTCATGCGGGATGGATGCTGAACAGTTTAACGTCTTGTAGCTCGGACGTAGTACAGTTTAACGTCATGTTGGATGAAACACTTGGCAGTTTAACGTCTTGCAGCGCGGACGATATGCTAGGCAGTTTAACGTCGTGCAGCTTGGACGTATGCAGTTTAACGTCGTGCAGGACATATGCTGAACAGTTTACCGTCTTGTAGCTTGGACGAATGATGCTTGGCAGTTTAACGTCTTGTCGCGCGGACGTATGCAGTTTAACGTCGTGCAGGACGTATGCACACTCAGACAAAGTACTGCTTGAGAAACCTAGCGTTGGTGGGAGGAGTGACACGCTCACCATCCATAGTCGCTAGGGAGTACGCGCCATTGGGATAGACCTTGTGGACAACAAAAGGTCCCTCCCACTTGGGCTCCAACTTGGGCGGCTTCCTGCCGGGGATCATCGGTGCTCTTAGGGCTAGCACTAGATCACCCTGCAGGAAGGAGCGGAGGCGAACCTTCTTATTGAAAGCTCGAGCCATTCTTCTTTGATTCCTCTCCAAGTTGTGCAAAGCGCGAAGTCTATTCTCATCCAGTGCTTCCAACTCGACTAGACGGGCTTCAGCAACTCTGTCCGGCGCTTTCTGGTCGTAGACCGCAGTGCGCAAGGACGGTAACTGGATCTCGATGGGCAGGACGGCCTCAGCTCCATACACCAGGGAATAAGGGGTCATCTGGGTGGAATTGCGAGTCGTCGTCCGATAAGCCCAGAGGGCGTTGGGGAGCTTGTCCGGCCAACTCTTCTTGTTCTGACCAACCATCTTTTGTAGAATGTTAGAGAGGGTTTTGTTAAACGCCTCGATCTGTCCATTCGCCTGCGCATGATAGCGAGATGTATGGTTCGAGCGAATGTTATACTTGGCGTACAACTTCTTCAACTCGGCTGCTCGGAAATTGGTTCCGTTATCCGTGAGGATAGCGTGAGGCACTCCAAATCGATAGATGATGTTGGAGGTCACGAAGTCAGCGATCGAACAGGATTTGACCTCTCTGAGCGGAATCGCCTCTGCCCATTTGGAGAAGAAGTCCGTGGCGGTCAGAATGAACCGGCACTGGCGAGCTGTCGCCGGCGGGTAAGGTCCCACAACGTCCAGACCCCAGACTGCAAAGGGCCAGGAATACCTAGTGGTGTGGAGAGGCTCCGGCGGCCGATGCACAAAGTTCGCATGAACCTGGCACGCATGGCACCTCCCGGCATACTCGATGCAGTCATGGATCATGGAGGGCCAGAAGTATCCCAACCTCCGAATCTGGTGGGACAGCTTCGGCCCAGTCTGGTGGGCACCGCATGAACCAGCATGAACCTCTTGCATGACTCGTGGGATCTCAACTCCCTGAAGGCAACGGAGGAGAACACCATCAAACCCGCATTTGTAGAGGATCTGCTCTAGGCCGGGACTGCTCTGGAGGACAAACTGCGATGCGCGGCGTCGAACTCGCTCGCGCTCGGCCCGATCCGATGGGAGAATGCCATGTTGGAGGTACTCAACCAAAGGCGCCCTCCAATCAGGGGCTGGTTTGACTGCCGTATCTGGGGTACTCGGGGCTCCGGGCATAGGGGCAACCGTGGTGAGATTACTTACCAACGGGCCGCGATCTTCTTCCGGGATAACGGGAGCGATGAGCCTGCGGCGCGTCACGCGGACGATCAGGTTGTCCTGTTCAGGCTCCGCAAGTGACGCAGCAAGGCTGGCCAAAGCATCTGCTCGACCGTTCTGCGACCGGGGAATATGGACAATTTCTGGCCGAGAAGGGAATCGAGCCATCAGAAGGAGGGTGCACTCCAACAATGGCACAAGTTCCGGCTTCCTGACAACATAGTCGCCGTTGATCTGCTTAACGACCAGCTCGGAGTCCCCTTTCACGCACAGACGGGGCACGTCGATCTTCAGAGCCAACTCGAGGCCGGTGATGAGGGCATGGTATTCCGCCTCATTGTTGGTACAGCCCTCTGACAACAGGAACGAGTACGGCAGCACGTCTCGCTCCGGGGTAATGAAGACGATGCCCAAGCCCACTCGGTTGAGCTTAGGATTATCGAGTCTTCTACCAGTGGGGCTCCGGGAGGCACCGTCAAAGTGCATCTGCCAGCATGGATCGGCTCGATCAACCGAGAGAATGGTCTCATCAGGAAAGCCTAGATCCAGCGGCTGATCCGCGGAGGTCGGGTGAGCTGCCAGAAAGTCTGCCAATGCTTGCCCTTTGATGGCCTTCTGAGACACATACCTGATGTCGAACTGCTGGAGAATCACAGCCCACCGCGCTAGACGGCCAGTCAACATAGGTCGGCTCAGGATATATTTCAACGGGTCTACCCGAGAAACCAACTGTACCTCGTGGTGCTGCAAGTAGTGCCATAATTTCTGTACGGCAAATACGAGCGCCAGGAAGCTCTTCTCGATGGGGGAATACCTAGCTTCCGCATCGAGGAGCATGCGACTGAGGTAATAGAGGCTATTCTCCGTTCCCTCGTTGTTCTTCTGGGCGAGAAGGGCACCCAGGGACCGTTCCAGGGCGGTCACATAAAGGACCAGCGGCTTTCCGGATACGGGCGGCATCAGGACCGGAGGTTGAAGCAGGTACTGCTTGATTTCCTCGAAAGCGGTCTGACACTCTTTATCCCATACATAGGTGGCACCTTTCTTCATGAGCCGAGAAAAGGGCTTACACTTGCCAGCCAGATTCGCGATGAATCGGCGTATATAGGCTAAGTGGCCTTGGAACCCTTGCAGTTCCCGGATGGTACCTGGGGGAGGCATTTGGCTAATCGCCCTGATTTTCTCTGGGTCGATCTCAATACCCCGGTATCTCACCAAAAATCCAAGGAACTTTCCGGAGGTGACCCCAAAGGCACACTTCAACGGGTTCATCTTCAGGCAGCGAGACCGGAGGAAGCCGAACACTTTCTCAAGATCTTTGAGATGGTCCTGACGCTGGCGCGATTTGACAACCAAGTCGTCGACGTAGCATTCCACCAGTGTGCCGAGGATTGGCTTGAATATGCGGTGCATCGCCCGTTGATAGGTGGCACCTGCATTCTTCAGGCCGAAGGGCATGACCCGGTAGCAAAAGGTACCTTGGGGGGCTCTGAAGGCAGTGAACTCCTCATCCTCAGGGGCCATCCGAATTTGGTTGTATCCGGAGTATCCATCCATGAAGGAGAGGGCTTGGAATCCTGCCGTGGCATCAATCAACAGCTCTGTCACTGGAAGGGGAAAATCATCCTTCGGACAGTGGCGGTTGAGATCGCGGAAGTCGATGCAGACTCTGATCTGCCCGTTCTTCTTCCTGACCGGCACAATGTTGGCCAGCCATTTGGGGTAATGAACTTCCCTCACGAAGTTGGCTTTGATAAGCTTGTCAACTTCGGCCTCAACCATGGCACCGTGGGATGGGTGCATCTTCCTGGGAGGCTGCTTGAACCCGTGATGGTTCGCCGGGAGACCAAGGCGGTGGACGGCTACCTGAGGGTCTAGCCCCGGCATCTCGTCATAGCCCCAAGCGAACACATCACGGTGCTGCCTGAGAAAGTCCACGTACTGCTGCCGCTCCTCAGAGGGCATGGCGGCACTGACCAATGTGGGTCTTGGATCGGCCTTGGTTCCAAGGTTCACCCGTATTAACTCATCGACCGTGGCGGGGACGCCCTCCTCAAAGGCTGGGGGTGCATCTTCCACGTCCTCTCCGCTCGGGGAGGGATCGTCCACGGGAGAGACTGCACTGGAAACTGCATTGGGGCTACCAGATCCTGCTAGGCCACTGGTGCTGGCGCGGGCGGTCGCGGTCATCTCATCAGGAGACTCGCAGGCCGTCGAGACCATGGCGACGTCCAACCGGTGAATCGGGAGGACGTAAGCATCATCCAGACTTGCCCAGGGATCACTTGCAACAGCGACAGGCTCAACCTCACCTGCCAGGATCTGCTTATCCTTGCTCTTGTAATAGTCCGCATCCAGATAGCGGGCTTCACACGAGGCAAAAGGAGAGGCATCTCCTTGAAGCACGCCTACTCGACCATTAAGAGAGTATTTGAGGCATTGGTGGTATGACGAGGGAACCGCCGCGTGAAGGTGGAGCCATGGCCTGCCCATCAATGCGTTGTACGCAGTGTCCTGAGAGACCACCATGAATTCGGTGTTGGCAACCAAGTCACCGAACTGGGTCTTCAAACGTATCTTGTCGACCGGGGTTTGCTCGGTGCGGTCGTACCCCTGGATCCTGAGGTCGGAGGGAATCAAGTCATCCTCAGACAACCCCAATCTCCGGAGCGTCCGAGTTGGAATCAGGTTAATCCCGGACCCCGTGTCGACAAGACAGCGCCGGACTTCAAGGCCATTGAACTGGCCAGTGACATACAGCGGACGAATGTGTCCCTGTATAGGAGGGTCTTCATCCTTACCAGAGAACGAGATAACTGCCTGACATTCGGCGTCCTCGATCGTTTCGGCGTGAAAGGCCTCTGCAGCCACAACCTCTGTCTCAAACTGGAGGGGGCTTTTCAGGGCTTCAGCGAGTGCCTCGCGCATCTCAGATGACATGCGCAGAGCCTCAAGGATGGAGAGCCTTGCTGGGATGTCGGCCAAGTGCTTCAGGACATCATACTTTTTGGCCAAGCGTGAGCCCCTGGTTGCAGGAGGTTGCTCCGCGGTTGGCGGCATGACGGGCCTTGCCGGTTGGATCGGCGGCCGACTGGTACTTGGCGCATCTCGCTGTTCACTGGCTGCAGTCCGGGAAATGGTCACCGTACTGGGGTCAGGAGGCCGGGATGGACTCGTGGCAGGGCGGAGCTGGTCGCGACGCGGCTGAGGCGGTTCTGCCTGGTCTCACACCACAAACAGCGGCGGAGGCGAATCCGTCATCCCCGAATGGGGGGGCGGCGCATGTTGTGCTCGGTTTTGAGCCTGCTGCCTAGTCTCAGTGGCGTGCACGGCCTAGCTGGAGGTGCCAACGGCTGTTCCCCAGCGACTCCTGCTGCTGCGGTTCTTCCGACGGTGGCGACGACTGGGGACACTAGGGAGGTCCACCTGGTGTTCTTCAACGTCGGGAACTGAAAAGGGATTTACCAGCTCGACGGTATTAACCGAAGCGTACCCAACACCGTCATCGGACGAATCATCCATCACCGGGCGGATCCGAGGAGGGACCCCCATCTCCGGGGGCATGAAATCGCCGAGAGTGCGGGATAGTGGCGGAACCGGCGGGGCGCGCTCTTCCTTCTTGCGCTGCCGCCGTTTGCTCCTCTTGGAAGAGGTAGGCTGGGACGACGATGCCGAAGTAGCACCCGCAGATTCTGGGGGCTCAGGCTGATTCAAGCGCGCACGGATGATTCCATGGGCGCGAATGATCGTCTTGCGGGCCATCCAGTTTTTATACTTCTGGGACCCGCGGTCGGAGACCAGCTGCCATTCGTCCTCGTTGCCACTATCGTCATCTGATCCCACGAACACGCCCGCCACTTGTGCCGGAGCTGGGCCCAACCTGATTACATTGTTGTTAATCTGGTCTTGGAGCCAATCCTTAAACACATAGCACCGCTGGATGGTGTGCCCCAGGGCCCAATGGTAGGGGCAGTAGCGGGGGTTATTCGTAAGATGTGCCTCCTCTGGCCTCCAACACTCAGGCAGTCGCACAATCCTCTGCTCCAGGGCGCTCCGGAAATAACCGGGGACCTGATCCTCGTGGAATGAGTAAGTCAGGTGTCGCGGGCCCCTGGGAGCGTGGTCTTGACGAGGGGCTGGAGGGGCCGGCCGAGGAGGCGGACCCTGATTATCTCGCCTGGGTTGTGGCGGTACATTACGCGGAGGGGCCGGCCGGTTCTGGGGCTGCCGCTGCTGGGCCGGGAACTGAGCCCGTGGAGGCGGATTCCTGTGAGGCTGTGGAGATGGCCTCGCCGGCAGCAGCTCCAATGGCCTGGGGGCCTCTATCTGGGCGACAGCAGCGGGCTCGGCCCTGCTGACTCTCCTTGCAGGAATCATAGGAGGCAGCGGGTGTGCCTGGCTGGCCTGTTGCAGGGCTTCCTCAAGACGTTGAGCTTTGTCTGAGAAGTCCCTGAACCCTCCGGGGTAATTCTGAGTGATCAGGGAAGGGACCAGCTCGGTCTTGACGTTCCCGATGCACATTGTCAGCAACTGCTCCTGAGTCAATGGCATGTCAAGGGAATACGTGAGACCCTTCCATCGGGCGACGAAGTCCGCGACTCGCTCATCAGGCCTCTGCTTGCACTTGAAGAGGTCTGCGATACTTGTCTTCCGGGTCGTGGAACTGAACTGGTAGAGGAACTGTCTACGGAGGTCCTCCCAGCTGGTTACCGACCCGACGGGGAGCTGGCTGTACCAGACAAATGCTGGCCCTTCCAGTGTCTGAACAAAGCAGCGAAGCTTAGCGGCCTCTTGCTGCGCCGGAGTCCCCAACATAGGCCCGCACCTCGAGTTGAAGTGGGCTAAATGCTGTGGCGGATCTCCAGTCCCGTTGAAGGGAGCGAAAGTGGGATTCCCGAATCCCGGAGGCGCCGGCATGTCATCCACTCATGCTGGGTAGGGCTTGCCGTCCGGTGGGATCGCCACCTGCCGAGTCTCCAAGGCCTCCAAGCGGGCAATGAGTGCCGCCATCGGATCGTCCGGACATGGGTTCCAGTCCTGGCGAGGATCTCTAACCACGAGCGCATTGCATGGCCCTTCAATCGGGTCGTTGACCGGGTCGTCGAACTCGACAGCTCGTGGGATGGCGGGCGGAGCGGCCCTTGGGGCAGCGGGAGGAATCCGAGCGGGGTCTCTCAAGTAGTCACGCCGCTCGGGAGGGTGTGGCGAAACATACCGCGCCCTCTTTCCATAGGCAATGGCCTCTCTCCTGTCGGCGAACACGGCGTAATCACGGTTGCCCGGGAGAGTCTCATCGAGGAGCGGTTGTTCCGGTCCCTGCTGTCCTGGCCTAGGATCACCGTAGTCAGGCCGCCGTTCTGCAGCGCGCTCGGCGAGGAGCTGGTCAACCAGCTTCTTCTGTTCGGCGAGCTGCTGACGTAGCGTAGCCTTCTCGGGATCCTCCTCTGCCCTCTGCATGGAGGCAGATGGGTCGGCGGGCTTTATAGCCTTGCTGTGCTCTTTTCCTTTGCTGACGTTTCGGATCAACGTCAGTGCTTCAGTGGGTGCGGGGAGCCCCAGGAGGTTCCTCTGATGACGAGTGACTCTCACCGATGGCTCTGACGACGGCTTGTCTTCGGGGGGGAAGCCCCCGTCGAGAAGTTCCAAGTCGTTCCCCTCTCCCGACAGGTCAGCCATATTGACCGTTTCCGTCCCTGGGGATGTACCCTCAGGGCCGCCCAGTGAATCGGGCTGTCGGCGAATCGCACTGAAGCGTAGGGCAGCGTACTGCCCCCATCCATGGATATACACGTGGGGAGTGGCTTCCTCGATAACTTTGCGGAGTACTTGAAAACACTCAACGCATCGTTGTTGGAGGGCCTCGTGGTGCTCAAATGACCCGGGGTGCCGAGCCGCGGGGAGCATGGCCAGGTCAATTTGACGGCACTGCTCACCAATATCCTCCAGGTACACTTGACTCCTAGGGTATGGCATTTGTAGGTGGTGAAGACAGGAGCGAGTCTCCCGGAGAGTTCGGCGGAAGCATTCGAACTCATCCGGGGTGAGCGATTCGGGTGCATCAAAGCCCGGTCCTGCGACTGGCCAAAACTTCTCAGGGAAGTGGCCCTCTGCAAGGACGGTCCAGAAGCTCCACGACTCAAACTCGGGACCCAGATCTCCTTGGTCCTCTTCAATGGCTGGGAACGGACGGGGAACCGGCAGTGGTGCCGAGGCGGGCCGCCGGGCCGACGGGCTGGCCGGAGGTGAATACGGCGAGCAGGCCGATTGGCCTCCATATCCCGGGCCGCCCTCTGAGGGTGGCGGTGCCCTGGCTACCACATCACGATAGGACGGGCCGGCGAGCGAACATCCTGTCGTAGCATCGGTGCTCGCCGAGGGTGCACCAGATCGTGGTTCGACCATCGGTCCCCAGAAAAAGTCTCCGGCTTCTCCGATCGAGACGGAAGGCGCTTCCGGAGGGGCCGGTACCAACCGCAAGCTTGATCCTTGGGGGTTTACCAGGCCCTCGTTACTCCGGATATACCTTCGGAGAGAAGCGGGGATCACATCGATCTCGCTCTCGGGGAGCACGAGGCTGACGTGCCGCATTCCTACCCCTGCCCTTGACTGGCGGGATTGGGGAAAGGGCTCTGTCGCCGAATCGTACTCCGCCTCTGAATCAGAGAAGCGAACCGGTCGGATCTCTGTCCGGAATTCCGTAACATTCTTCCCTCGGCGTCGACGCCTTGCCTTCCTGCCCCTGGGTGGTTCTTCGGGGCAGGGCTGATCTCTGTCCTGGCGTCCTCCGGCCGCACTGGTGCTGGGGCCAAGAGGACTGGAAACCAAGGTGCGAGGGGCACCGGGACAGATATCAAAGGGGACACGGGGAGAGATGATTCCGGGCAGGCCTCCGGGCCGGGATCGGGAGGTGGGATGACCCATGCCTCCTGGATCGGCCACACGGAGTAGATCCCGTTGATGAATAGCGCTACCGCGAGGTGGTCCGCGGTGGCTATTGTCTGTACCAGCAACCGGGAGAGTCAACCCAACCTGCCTTTGGGGCGGTTGGGGCCTCGATCCGGGTCGGGCATAGAAGTTCCCCTGCTCAGGATGCGCAGGGGCCTGGCGACTGGAGCCAACAGTGGCTTGGGCCAATGCGGCCGCTGTTGCTAGGGCCCCAAGGTGGGCATCCTCTTCCGCTGGTGCCCGACGTTGGCGTCGGGACAGACGAGTCGGGATGAGCAGCGCGGGCAGGTGGAGAGCCCGCTCTTCGACTTGAGAGGCCTGGCGGTGGTGTCGCCGTGGCCTGGCGGGAGTCCTTACCGTAGATCCCTGGAGAGAATCCCGGATAGGGTGATCCCGGGCATCTTCCACCTCATCCGCATAGGGAAGGGAACTGTCAGAGCGCTCCGGGGATAAGCTCCCGAAGCGGTTGGATGTTGGGGTAGGCAGCGGTGCCTCCCTGCGCGGCCCTCGGGGGCGGCGGTGGTGGCGAGGTGCAGCCTCCTCAAGGTCTAGGCGAGCCATGTCCCTAGTGGGGATGACTCCCTCTTCCTCATATCTCCACACCAGGGTGTTGATCACCCTTCTCTGGATGACCTCCGAGGGGGAGAGAGGGCGTGGTCGCCCCGCAATTGCGGCTGCTGGGACGGCCGTGGAACGGGCGGGACCGCGCGGAGTAGCCGCGTCGGTGTTTCCCCTACCCCTGCGCCAGTGGGCGGGTGGCGATCGGGCACTGGATCGGGCGACCTGATTTCTGAAAGCAGGGAGAAGGACCCATTAACACTGACAGGAAAAAGGAATCGACAACCAACCACTAGCGCCACGACGCCTTCCGTGGGGGGAACCCAGGCCCTCGACGTTGCGAGACGGAGTGCCCAATGTCCCTTCCCCAGCCCCTGGCGGGTAAGACTGAATGCTTGGCCGGGCAACATGCCGGTCTTCCAACACCTCTGAAAGCCATCGGTCCTCGAATCGAGGAGAAGAGATTCACGTCGGGTTCACCATTTTTCTGTTTCGGTGCGGATGTGCGTCGGGTTACGCTGTTCCGCCAGGACGCGTTCGCGCGTGCACCCGTCAACCCGAGGGGATGGGCGCGCGGCTTGTGGTCCCGCAGTCCCGCTTTCCAAGGGCGGGCGGCATCCGTCCCTTATTCAGGGGCGTCTGCTCCTTGATCGAAACCGGGATGATGGGATGTCGGCTCCTCCTTCCTTGGACGTCTCCTCGGAACTCGTCGCCTAATCCGGGTCTCCCTCATAGATTTAAGACATGCTCGTGAATCTCGTTCCCGGCGCCATATCTTCATGGACACCGGTTAATTACGCTGCTTCCGCCCGGACGCTCCAAGGAGTCTGGTCGGGGCAGCAACCTGCGGTGAGGAGGTCGGGTGGCTCTGGGTGCTGGGGGCGTGTCGTAACACTGCGGCTTTGCACGTCTGTCTTCCGTCCCTAATAGGGCTTCTCGAAGGCATGATGGCCTGAGGCATCCCGCACTGGGTGCGGGGAACTGTGTCCCCTGAGGTTTTCCTCAGCTTCCCATGTTTAACACGGGGTATGCCGCGAGTTTAACGTCCAGCGGGGACGGCATCGGACTGATCAACACGAAAAGTGGATCAGATGACAGAACCCCTTGCGGGGAACCTCCGACGCTGGGGCCAGCGCATGGGCGGCTTCCCAAGTGATGTGGGGTGGAGTGAAGTGGCATGACCCCACCGGGATGTGGCGGCCCGGGTAAGGATCAGGATGGATGATGGAGTGAAGAGCTTGGACCCCGTAGGGGCTTCCTACGTACCGCGCGTTAGCACGGATCAAAGTCAACGTAGTTCGGGTATACAGTTTAACGTCATGCTGGACGTCGGCAAGCCGACTCACAAAGAGGTCGAGGCCGCCGGGCGGAGGATTGAACCGAACCACCTCGCACAGAGGGAGATGGAACGGCCGGGTGGATCACATTTTCACGTCATGCTGGACGATAAAAGTAGAAATGGAAAAAGGGGCTGTGGGGAGGCACAGTGGAGATACACACGTGCAGTCTCCCACAGGGGCGGATTCATAGGTGAATCGACGCAAGCGTGAACCCTGGAGGGGTCCACTGATGGACGAACCGACGTGAATACGACCGGGACGACCAGGTGGTGGGCTTGAACCTCAGGGAGGCTTCCTACGTACCCTGTTTAGAAGACAGGGATCAAAGTCCACGTAGTTCATTGTGTCAGGACTTACGCACTTGAGGCAGCCCGGATGCGGCAAAGCTCAGTTGGAAGGGACTTGGACCGAAAGTAGGAGACACCTCGATCCCAGTCACACCCTCTACTGGCTTCGGCAGTGGGGGAGCGCAATGGAGATACACATGTGTGGCCCCCCACAAGAAACTAGGGGTTTGTAATACCCTACCCCCGTAGGGAAAAGCCGCTCCCATTAAATCGTCCCTAAAGAGGGACAATCCCGACATCCCTGCAGAGACGAGCGGGTGGGGGCCACATCCAAACCGGGGGGGGACCCTGCGTGCGAGGAACGGGATCGGGTGAGGCGGACGGTTTAACGTCTTGCCGGACGAAGTACAGTTTAACGTCGTGTGTTGAGGACGAAGCGGACGGTTTAACGTCTTGCCGGACGAAGTACAGTTTAACGTCGTGTGTTGAGGACGAAGCGGACGGTTTAACGTCTTGCCGGACGAAGTACAGTTTAACGTCGTGTGTTGAGGACGAAGGTGCTTGGCAGTTTAACGTCTTACAGTGCGGACGTGGTACAGTTTAACGTCATGTTGGACGAATGCAGTTTAACGTCATGCGGGACGAATGTGCAGTTTAACGTCATGCTGGACAAATGTGCAGTTTAACGTCATGCTGGACGTTGATTGCCGCTGATGGGTCCGTGTCACTTCGCACAAGCCTGGAGGGCTGCACGGAAAGACAACGCACGGTGCGGGCACCCAGGATGAAAATCATCGGGCGCCACGCAGGCGGGTACCCTCAGGGGGTCAAAGGGGGCGACCCCGGCGGTTTGCGCGCAAAAGAGGAGCTTTGCGCGCAAAACAGAGGGTCGGCGCGCAAAATGGCGGGATGGCGCGCAATCGGGCCAACCCTTTGCGCGCGGATGATTGAGATTGCGCGCACCGGGCTTCGGGTAGCACGCGGGGGCAACGACTCATTCTCTAACGAACGGCCACTTTGAAGAGGGGGGTGCGCGCAATCGGGATGGATTGCGCGCACCCGGGGGCAATTGCGCGCAAGAGGGTTCTTTTGCGCGCAAAGGCCTTCGGGTTAAAGATTATTCAAAGGAAAGGAGCCAAGGGGATTGCGCGCGAGGGCGGACCCCAAGGCTCTATTGCGTGAAAGAAAGGAGGTTACCTGAAGATCGGCATTGCGCGCGGAAGGGGTTGGATTGCGCGAACGAGCGACGCTTCGGATTCTGGAAACCTTCAAAACGTCGGGGGTCGCCTTATATTTATAGGCAACCCCGGGCGCGGAATCCGGTCGCGGGCGCGGAATTCCCTTCGCGGTCGCGGAATCAGGACCCGGCGCGCAAGGGAGCCGCGCAGGCCACGGGCGCGCAAAATAGCGCGCCGGCCCAGCGCATTGCGCGCATCCCGGGAGGATTGCGCGCCATGCCTCAACTTTGCGCGCGGGACTCTGAAATCTCGCGCAAGTCCTCCGGGCCCTCCGGAACGTGCCTCTGACTCCAAATATCACTTCGCTTTCCGTATCCGGAGCTTCGTTTGGGAACAACGGACTTTTCCGGCGTCTACAAACATCAATAGCAGTCTAAACTCAGCAGTTAATATTGGTCCAAAACATATGCATTTTGGCACCCCCATCCGAATTTCCCCAAACAAGCTATGACCTCTATCCCGACCTCGCTCAAGCACAAAAAGGGTCAGGGAATACCCATAGGCATCCGAAAATGCAGGTATACTATTAAAAGTAAATAAACAAGGGTTTCGCTCAATACCCACATTGCACCCGAAGGTCACAAACCCAAATTTTCTACGAAAACACGAAAGAAGGTATGCACCACCTACCTCGTACTCGTACAATGACACTCCTTTGATATCATCCTTTGAATCGGTCTGAATTGCGGTAGATCTGCGTTTCTGTCAAATCCGGAAATTCAGTTCGGATGAAATCTGTGGAGTAATAGGTGAGGGATCAAAGACGAAGAAGGGTGCGCCGGGTTAGCCTTTCTGATACGGTCCTGCTGCCACCGATGGATCGAAGAATGGAGGTCATATGGAGATTCTGGGAGGGTTTGAGTTTTCGGGGTTTTTCGGATGAACTGTTCGTCCAAAGGGGAAAAAGAAGAGGATTATGGGAATGAGATGTGATGGCGGCCCGATCACTAAAATAAAAATAAAAGTACACATTGTGTATTTCCAAAGTACACACCGTGTATATGTGTTTCCGTACTCCATCTTAAGAGGAGTCCAGCACGCGACTTGGACCATGTACACGGTCAACACACGACCAGGGTCTCGGCCGCTACACGGGACAAAGGTACACGACATGTCAAGGAAGACCACACGCCGTGTAGATGGAAATTTACACCTGGGCACCACACGACATGTACTTGGCCTCACACGGGTAAGGGATATACAGCGTGTCTTATAAATACACGTCGTGTAGTAAGAATATTCTACACGGCCTTCACACGGCATGTACTCAGAGAGCACACGGCCGGTCACTCGGTTACTCATACACGGCGTGTACTTAAAGTACACAGCGTGTAGTCTAGAAATTTCTAGAAACTACCCAGATTTTCCAGACTTCTCAAAAACCAGCCAAAAAGTTTAAACAGGGTCGGAATTTGACCCATTTGTAAAAACCCGGGTTCTTACAAACTCCCCACCTTAACGTAGCTCGTCCCCAAGCTACCAACCAAAACCAGGAGATGGCACCGAACACGCCCATCCCAATTAAACAACCTGGACTACCTTGGTCCTAAGGTTCTGGCTAAATTCCTAAAGGGGATCTCCACTTTAGTAATTGCCTACTCGGTCTCAACCCAACAAAGCTCAAAGCAATCAAAAATAAAAAAAAGGCCCAATGACCTAATTCCCAGACCGAGGGTCCTCCCGTGACTCATCGTCACCCCTAAACCTCCTCGGTGCTCACATGTTGCTTCTGACACCCAACGTAACCCTCACCGCATCGGTGTTCGCCTCCTTGAGGTCCTGCATCTAA
The DNA here is from genome assembly GCA_963277665.1 of Viscum album. Classification (NCBI taxonomy): domain Eukaryota; kingdom Viridiplantae; phylum Streptophyta; class Magnoliopsida; order Santalales; family Viscaceae; genus Viscum; species Viscum album. Next base: position 715,506,516 of record OY728138.1, on the reverse strand, counting down.
TAAATGATCAAATCAAACTTGGTGCCATGTACCTCGAGTAACCTACATCCACAATGCCCCGATGCCCACGGCACCTCAAGTAACCTGCATCCCTGATGTTCCTAATGCCATGCATATCAAATATATAATAAAATATATAACGCATCTGATATGATGCCAACCCCACTAACTAGTCTCTATTTAGTCCACAAGTAACCTGTGCAACTCGTGCACTCAACCAGACATGCCTCAAGAGACCATTCCAATAGAAATCAAAGAAACTCATGGCCACACCCGTGGTGTACCTGCCACCATCTTCGTCTCTCCAACCTGCTCAATTCCTGGCAGCTCCACAGCGTGCACCTGGCTTGAAGCCCGACTGGCTGATGTCTGACCTCCCTACGGTGCTGCTCCAGTCACTGGCCACTGGCCCCTCAGCTGGATCCCACTATCTCTGTCACATCCTCCGCGTGCAGCTGAACCTCGGATACCCTCTCCTGGTACCGAACCCAAACCAGCTCCTGACGCCACAGTCTGTCCTGGTCCCTGCCTATCGGCTATCTGAGAAGGCTGCCTGCAAAACCTATCTAGATGTCCGACCTATCCACATGCCTGACACTCCTTCGGGGGCCTATCGCACTATGCTCAAACATGTCCTGGTTTTCCACACTGGAAGAAAACCATCACTAAACTGCCACGAGGTGGTCTAGCTGAGTCTTTGGCCTACCTGCCCTACTGAAACTCATCTCTCCCTCGCTTCCTACTATATGAACCTTCACTTAAAGCTGTCACCCTGCCAAAACGAGATTTATCTCTCTCATTTCCCTCGGCTATGAGTGTCTGGTTCACTGCCTCAGAGAAGGAACCCATCTTGAAGATTTTTACCTGAACCCGAATGGCGTGTCATAAGCTGTCCTCAAAGCACCTCACCCTAGCTACGTCATCGCTCACCATACTAGGTGAAAAATGAGATAACTCGGTGAAGGTAGCTAAGTAGTTCATGACGGACATATCTCCCTGTTGAAGACTCAAGAACTCCCGATCTCTCTCTTCCCTCAGTGTCTCTGGGTAGAAGTGCTCAAAGAACCTGTCTTCAAAGTCCTTCCATGCCAGTCCCTCGTACCTATGATCTTGTACCTGTACATCCCACCAACACTTCACCGGTACTCTCAGCATGTACTTCGCCAGCCTGACCCTCCGCCCTGGAGGCGTCTCGAGCTGCTTGAAGATCATGTGCATACTTTCTATCCAGTTCTCTACCGCCTGCGGACCACCCTCACTCTGAAAAAGCGGCGGGTGCTACGACTGGAACTCCTGCGTTAGATATGCCATAGAAGGCTATGTACCCTGAACGCCTCTGTTAATCCCCTGCAAGACGCGTACCAGGCTCTCTCAGAGCTGCTCATCGAGCCACGGCCCGAACAATGCCAAAACCGGCTGCTGCCCTGCCTGTACTGGATCATGTACCTAATTATGTCCCTGAGCCTGTACATGCGGCTCATGCTCTTCCTACACTGGATTCTGAACCTGATCTTGTGGTACCGTATCTTCTCCTTTCTGACTCTCCATTGTGTCGTGAATGAGTAACCCGCTGAATACCATAAATGGTCAGACATCCCACATATATATATAACAATATATTCTACACAGATAAATAAAGCAGTATAAGGTAGTGAATAACAACTACCCTTACTCCCCCCTCACTGCAACCCATTCCCCACAGCATCTCGGCCTCATGGCCTCCTTACCCGCCCTCAACAGAGCCAAGTATCAATAATACCTCGGTCCATGCCTGTCCTAACAACCAACGTTGCCTCAAACCTGATGACCGAGTCGCCCAATCTTGACAGTTACACTGCCTCAGCCATAGTACCTGCATGCTCTCATAAGAGCCAGACCCATATGTCTTGCACATGCAATTCTCCAGAATACAAAGAATGGCACACACATTGCAATAAACAAGCAATTCTATCAGGATTTTTACCTACTCACATTTCAGAGCATACATAGCATGGAAATTGATTTTATTCACATGGTATTATCACTTCACAAAGCATATGTTCAGTTATCAAATTGAAATACCCTAAAATGTGCCTATCAAAATCCAAGAAAGAAACCCTTGCCATATCGGCCAAGGTTTACATATCATAATCAATAACATCACACAACAAGTGAGCCACCGAGGTGGAAATCATATCAACTGTAATCTGAGCAAAAAGAAAATAGCAATTCCTTCCCCCAGCAACTCAATCCATCCCTCGTACATGGGGCTGTAGGCACCCAAGCACAAGTTCAAAAATCAAGTTCCAACAACAACCTATCTCTAGTCTACCATATCCCAAATAGTAAAACCAGCAGAAATAAAAGGAGAAATCTCAAACTCATTAGTATCCAGCAAAGCAATGCTACTAAATCCTTGTCAAGAATTCCTCTGATACCACTTTGTAACAACTCGGACCCGACCGGCCACCCGAACAGTGTCGAATGGGTTAGGTGTCACTACCTTAGGCGCACCTCCCCTAAACGCCAAAGGCTTCCGACTAGCAGCGAGGGTCTGTTTGGTATAGTGGGGAGGCTATACCCTCTCAGAGGATTATAATAAGGGTACTGATCCAAGTATAACAATAAAGATGCAGCAGAAATAAATGACTTAGCATACTCAAACCAAACCCGCATAGCAGAAGCACATTCAATAACAATAAACAATGGAAGCAACAAAGAAACAACAGCAGCGGAAAGTAAACAGAACAACATGCTAGCAATCAACTGCAATAAATCCTAAAACAACCAAGTGTGCATCCAAGCAAGTCATACAAATCAATATATATATATAATGGCGCCAATGGAAAACCAGCAGTAGCTACAATATAAAGTAAACATGCTGATAGAAGAAAAATAATACTAAACAAGTGTCTCCAGTATGGAACAACCTCAAGGTCCATGCCAGTCTCCATGTCAACAGCACTAAAGTCTAGGTTCTAAGGCTGACCCTCTACCTGCACGCAATTTCATAAAGTCTACACGCGTCCGGAAGCGCCCGTGCAGGGTGTGAGACAAGTCTCAGTAGGATACCACCCAGAGGTGCGTACCTAATATAAGTGTTTAGGCAGACATGCTTATATAAGAAAAATAGTAAACTGTGCAATGCCCAAAAGTAAACAAAGACTTCACTGGTGCTCAGTAGCCACCAGGAAGTGTCACCTACTTCGGCCAACGCCGGAATCTCTGGTCTATAGCCCACCACCTCGTGCCACCTGACACCATGTGTCTCAAGTATCGACGTCCCGAAGGCATGCCCAACCATCGTAACCTAGCTCGAAATCTCAACCTACCCATGGCACAACATTCGGAGGAACAGTGATATCTGTCCTCAAATAGTAAACAGAGGGACATCGATGTCTGCCCTCAAATCACGGCAGGCCTCTGCCCCCAACCTGACCGCCTCAAAGCTGTATCCCGAAGGCTCCTCACCTTCCATGTGGATTTCTATGGAAAGCACCCCCAAACCAAAATACCTAACCGCAACTATCGGGGGCCTCTACCCAGCAAGTGGTCGTACCACCTCATCTCGGAGTCTATCTGTGTGCACACTACTCAAAAGTACCCGGTGAGCGGTAATCACCTCAGTATGTTCCCAAGCCACAACACCTCTGACACCTCGTATCCCTGGGAACCTATCGCTCAAATATGATGGCCTCACCATCCAAGTAACCCGGGCCAATCCCATCCCGACAGTTTGACTGCCTCAACCGAAGTCTATGATTCCCAATCCCGTGGTAGCAACCACCCAAAGTAACCTGAGCCAAAGGCCCCAACCTGTGATCCTCATCACTCAACAACATATATCTGGGCCATGCCCAACAATCAAGTAGTCCAACACAAGCAAGCCACACATTGTAAAAACATACTTGAAAGCATAACTTTTAACAAACAACTACTAAACGGTCAAAATGCAATAACTTGTACTAACCCAAACCAACACCTAAGGTATTAACACCTTACACAAGTTAACATCATGCTTTAAAAATCAAACTCAGCATTTTAATTCAACAAAATCAACAGTAGTCTAAAATCAACAGTTAATATTGGTCCAAAACACATGAATTTTAGCACCCCCAACCGAATTTCCCCAAACGAGCTATGACCTCTAACCCAGCCTCGCTCAAGCACAACAAGGGTCAGGGAATACCAATAGGCATCCCACAATGTAGGTAAAATATTAAAAGTAAATAAACAAGGGTTCCGCTCAATCCCCACGTTGCACCCGAAGGTCGCAACCCCAAATTGTCTACGAAAACACAAAAGAAGGTATGCACCACCTACCTCGTACTCATACGATGACACTCCTTTGATATCATCCTTTGAATCGGTCTGAATTGCGGTAGAACTGCGTTTCCGTCAAATCCGGAAATTCCGTTCGGATGAAATATAAGGAGCAATAGGTGAGGGATCAAAGATGAAGAAGGGTGGGAGGGGTTATCCTTTCTGATGCGGTCCCGCTTCCACCGAAAGATCAAAGAACGGAGGTCATACGGAGATTCTGGGAGGGTTTGAGTTTTTGGGGTTTTTCGGACAATTGTTCGTCCAAAGGGGGAGAAGAAGAGGATTCTGGGAATGAGACACGATGGCGGCCCGATCGCTCAAATAAAAATAAAAGTACATTGCGTGTATTTCCAAAGTACACGCCGTGTATATGTGTTTCCGTACTCCGACTTAAGTGGAGTCCAGCACATGGCTTGGACCGTGTACACGGTAAACACACGGCCAAGGTCTTGGCCACTACACGGGACAAAGGTACACGGCGTTTCAAGGAAGGCCACACACCGTGTAGATGGAAATTTACACCTGGGAACCACACGACATGTACTTGGCCTCACATGGGTAAGGGGTACATGGCGTGTCTTATAAATACACGTCGTGTAGTAAGAAACTTCTACATGGTCTTTACACGGCATGTACTCGGAGAGCACACAGCCGGTCACTCAGGTACTCATACATGGTGTGTATTTAAAGTACATGGCGTGTAGTCTGGAAATTTCTAGAAACTAGATTTTCCAGACTTCTCAAAAACCATCCAAAAAGTTTAAACATGGTAGGAATTTGACCCGTTTGTAAAAACCCGAGTTCTTACACACGTTCCAGACCCAATGCAGGCCAGGCCGCCCCTGCAGGCCGGGCCACCCTTGTGGTGCGGGCTACCCCCACAGATTGGGTCAGACCCCAATCCAGACCCGGGATGGGCTGGGTCAGTCCGACTAGGTCGGACAGGACCCGAACCCGTTTGACCTATTTTCCACTCTTTTTCTCATATCCTGAGCTACAGGCGTCCAATTAATGAACCATATATGGAAATGGAAACCTTATAAGGAGATGTTTCTTTTGGTATACCCCACTCGAGGTTTGGACATAGTTGGGGTACAGTCGGGTTGGATCGAATGTAAATCCAAGGAGGCCCTCGGAACAGAAATGCCAATAACTCTCAGACCGGGCGTCCGATTGACGCATCGTCTATCACATTGGGTTTCTATTGGCAAGACAGATATTTTGGGTACATAAAATTTGGAATTCTTAGTAGTTTATGTATCGAAACTTGGCTTGAGAAGAGGACCCTCCGAGAATCATGCGTGCTTTGTGTGGAAACCATGTGGATGGTTGCGCTCTGTCTAATGTTCCTGGATCCTATGTGGGTTCGACAGCTCTGAATACTGTTCCTGGATCCTGTATGGGTTCGATAGCTCTGACTATTGTCCCTAGATCTTGTGTGGGTTCAACAACTCTGTCTACTATTCTTGGATCCTGTGTGGGTTCGACAGCTCTGATTAATGTTCCTAGATCCTGTGTGGGTTGGACTGTTCTGATTTCGATTCCTAGATCATGTGTGGGTTTGACAGAATATATGATTCAGTGGATACATCTGATCATCTCTATCTCTCTACATAAGTTGTATACCTGTATGAGCTAGGTTAGTAACTTTTGTGTTTACCTCATGATTGAGATGGATTACTTGATAACTTAGGTATATGTATGGGCATATACCTAAGTGGGGTTTACTGTTGGTTTCATACCTTTTGGTTTATCCTTATTGGATTTTGTGAGACCTTGAGGGTCTCGGGGTCCCTACTGAGTATCGTTATACACACCCCTTCACGGGCTATGCCCGCACCTCATTGTGTTGGATGTAGATGACGGACAGCGCTGACTGAGTAACACCGGGGAGACGGGTTGTGACATGAATCATTATATTTTGTAATTTCTAACTATTTATGAAATTTTTTAAGTTGATCATTGTATGGGGTTTTAGAGTTTAATGTCACTGCATTATGGTTTGATTATTCTTCCATCAATATGTTGTCCAATTAGAATGTGTTGTTTTTTAGTAACTCATTCATTTCCCTTTCCTCTTATTAATAGGATATTTTAACAATAATCATGATGTGGGTTTCCCATAAGTGAATTTTCAAGTATCAACCATTAACTTTCGAAGTTCAGTTTCAAATTTTGAGGATGAAATTTTTGTGAGGAGGGTATAATGTAACACCCCAAGAATTTTCAAATAAATTTAATATAGAATTCAGGAAACACTGAATCTCTACAAACACCACTTTTTTATAACCAAGCCACATAAATATAATATTTCCACCTATGTGTTTTAAATTTTGAAAAACTGACATACACGGTTACGTTCAGTAAGATATATAGAGTCTGATAAGACAAATATAATTTTTGATTAATAATAACATACCCTTATGAATGGTAACATACCCATATGAATAGTAATGAATAGTAAATTGGCCAAAAAATAGAAACTTCACTCATGAATGTATAAATAAAATTTATACATCTTAAAGTAAAAAATGATCATAGTATAAGTATTGGTATTTTTATATGTCATAAATATTTTAATTAAAATTTTATGATTAATTTAATAGTTTAAAATAGAAATTTATTTTCATAAAATTTAATCATAAATTTTTATTTTATTGTCTTGTGGTTATAAGATAATTTTATGGGACCTTGATAAATTTTTCAAGGTGTTATAAAACGAGTTATAGTTTTAATGTTGTTGTTTTTTGGGATAAATTATGATTTTATTTAAAAATTAAATTAAAAATATTTATAAAAATATTTTAAAAAATTGGACTTCATTTTTTAATTCTACACATCGAAAAATTGTTAGAGTGATTTTTTTTTATTTTTCTAAAATACATGAATTTTGGGTGAATAGTAAAACACGATAATTTACTATAAATGCTAAATACATGATTTATTGGGTAATAAGTGATGTAAGGATGATGTAATAAAACTAGGTTCCAAATAACATGACCTTATTACTATTATGGGTTACATTAAACAACACTATTGGTTGTCTTGAGGGAATTAATAAAATAATGAATAAAATATTCAAAATTCACTCATCTCCTCCACTATAAAAACCCCTCTCACTTCCTATTCTCTTCACTCTTCTCAAGCCTTGTGTATTGTCTAATATATTCTCAAATACCCTTCTTTAGTAACTCCCCACTTTCAAGAGCTCTTGGTCTTTCCCATAGACTAAAACCTCTCCCCTAAAGATGCTCTCAAGGAAGATTACTTCAAGAGGTAAACACCTCTTTTCATTTCTTTCCATTCAAGTTCTCTTTTATATGGTATGTATTTCAAGTTTAAATACCATGTTCTTATTTTTATATTATTATGTCCCTAAAATATTTTATTATTCATTTATGAATGTTTTCCCCATGTCCCCTCTCTTTTTAATGTTTTCTAAAACCATGTTGCATCGTCGTTATGTTGCAGAATTTTCGTCTCAAAATCTCTCTCTTTTTCAAGCACTATTATTATGTTATTGTCTTTACATTTAAATTTAATTATTTTGGGATATGTCATTATATATCCCACATACTTTCCAGATTATGTAATAATTATGAGATACCCTTTTATAACATCAATATATTTTATGAAATTTTAAGAGACGTTGTTAGGCAGCTGAATTTTCATAAGAGATTTCTCAGATTTTCTTTTATTTCGAGTTCCTTTTTTTCTTTTTCTTTCCTCAATTAATTTAATCCAAAGGTTGTGATGAATCCATTATCTTACATGTACTGTAATTTTTTCAAGATAAATTAATAATTTTTCATCATCTCTCATTTCCTATTCTATTATACAAAAAATGAAAACACCATCTAAGATGTGTTAATTTACCTCATTCAAGGATGATGGGATTTCAATTTCTATTACTGTATTAAATTATGGTAATTAAATAATTATTATGGTTGAAATATACTATAATATATTTATTATTTATCATCTATGGTTTTATAATCTTTTTTTACACATGGTTTTGATTTATAAAGAAAAATGAGTTCGTGGTATTCAAAAACCACCAATTAACCCAAATTGTTTTCATTAAATAATTTATATAATGATTCATAATCACTCCAAGCAACAAAATTAAATTTAAAACCATGTAACCTTATTAATTTTCACTAATAAAATATTACTTCAATTCTGATCAACAATCCTCATTTTACATGATTCTCTATTCATGTATATAAGTATACCGATCATGAAACAAACAGACCCGAACAATGAAATTGAACCTCTTATCACATAAAAAAGGACATGAATGAACTTAATAAGGTTATAATAAATTAATAACATGTATAAGAGGTTCTGTAAATATTAATTAATTAATTTAATTTGGTTATCCAGAACACTAAGACCATGTGAAGAACACCATTGGACTTAAGGTTAGGGTTTCCTCATCTCACTTCCATTTTTTGAGCCATTCCTTATTAACTACTTTTACTTGTGTATGTTGTATGTATACTTACCATTGATGTATCAAATTATTAATCTCTTTATTTTAGTTTTATTTAATGTTCCATTTTAATATTATTAATTTTGGGGCATAAGATTCAATTCATTACAAAGTTGTAAGTGTTTTCTACTTGAACCTCCATTTTCATTCGGGTTGCTCTTATTCTCTATTCACCTAAATGAAATTCTTATTTATTATTATGTACTCCTCATAAATTATGTTTGAATGTTCTATATATGTGTACCAATCATAATAATTATTTATTTTTTGGGTAGTTAAATGTTTTAAAAGAATATTTCAAAATTTCATCCCGATAAACAAACCTGATTCAAGGGAACTTCTTGAATTATTACCCATTTTCAAGTGCACTCCAAAATATATTTTAATCCACCATTATTTTTATAAAATCAAAAATTTTATCATGAAAATTTATCTTGGTTCATTTATGGTTTTATGAAAACAAACATTCCTTTCCACATTAAAATTCTCTTTAATATTTTCCTTAAAATTCCCTATAATTTTTTATTTCTAAAGATTCTTAAGAACTCTTTTTACATGATTTGACTTTAGAAGTACATAATTTATGCATAAAATATAATTTCAATGTACTTAACTTTTATTTTTTGGGATATACATGTTCACAATCTTATTTCATGGAAAATAAAAATTATTTTCCAAAATAATTCTTCTTCCAAAAGTAAAAAAGTATTTTTCTCATCTCACGTTAACTTTTATGAAGTATATGCCTTTTTCACCACTTATTCCATGAATGTGGTGTATGTATTTCCCTTTGGTATATCATATAAAGAGTCTCATTATTCTCATGATATTATAATGGATTATTATTTGAATGTTTCAAGGTGGTATGGGAAACTTTGGAATGTTTAAGGATTATTTCCTTAGGAATTTTTTAATGGTCTCATTTAAAAGTATCTTCATCTAAGAAAAAATCCATTATTAAATCTTTTAATTAATTGATATTTATCTCCTATGATATAATCTACCATATTTAATTTAATGTTTTATGATTAGTTTGACTGTGGATGTGTTATCTTAAAACCATTTATCAATTTACTCTAAATAGTTAGTGTTTATGCTTAATGTTAAAGGAAATCTAATTACATTTCATATGTTAGTTTCAATATGAATATGTATAATGTTTATGTTTATCCCTGTTCATATGAGTAATGCATTGGACTTAGTAAGTGTCGGGTGGGTCCCACTATATCCCCTCGGTGCATCAGTAGGTCCCACTTCTCGGACACCATCTTTAGGAGATTCTTACATGAAAAACACCTATGTTACACACCCTTAACCTGTACAACCCTCCAATTTTATATGAAGTGATTTCAACGTCCCTTGGGAAGTGCTTCATGTTACATTGTTTAAAATTATTCTTCTTCTCATAGTCATGCTAACTGCTACTGATTCTTTGCATAGCCACGCTAATGTGTTCCCCTCAATCGATCACTCCACAAGAACCCCTCACCACAGCATTGTTGATGTCTTCCCTTCCCCAAGGGTGGGTAGGTATCAGTCATGTTAGTCCTAGGGGTGTGGAGTAAACTTGCCTCATCCAAGGTGCAGGATGTTAAACTATCAATCACTATCATCCTCAATACATAATGTTAAACTGTGGCCTCACCCCGTGCATTATACATGGGGTTCCCCACCTTGCACATTCTCCACACCCGCTTGTATCCACAGGAGTGATATCTTCCTCACATGGAATAAGATCCTCCTTTTTGGATTGATGTATATCTGTGGGGAAGGGAAAGCATCTTGGTATAATCCCCTAGCATTTCTTGCAGGAGGTAGTATCCATGCTCCTCCTCTATTCTTTCTTTCCAAAGACTAGAAGAGAGATGGACATTGGGACCTTCGTTTCCCCATCCCTCTCCTTCTGGGCTTTGTCGCCATTGGGCCTCCATCCTAGAGTAAGTCCCAATATCTATCTCCATGGGCCACTAACCATGTGTAAGCCCCACTTCACTTTCCGTGGATGCACCTTTTGTGACGTGATCGTCAGGCCTTTGTTGCCTCTTGTTTCTCACACTGAGCATGACTCATGTGGATTTAGAGTAAGAATTGACCAAGGAATCCTTCCTAGGATGCCTTAGAGTGTAAGACCCAAATCATACCGAACTATGTGGAGTTTGATCCTTTCCCATTTCCAATAAAGTTACATAGTAAGCCTCCCTAAGGTTCATGCCCTACGCCTACCGATCCAGGCCATCTTCATGGTGGTTCACCTTTGTCCCGCATGACGTTAAATTGTATCCCCCATACTAAACTATGTGGACTTTAATTCTTGTCTCCTAGGCAGGGTACATAGGAATCCTCCCTAAGTTTCAATCCCAACAACTACCGATTCCAACCATCATCACAACGATTCACCCTCATCCTGCATGATGTTAAATTGTATGCCCATTTTCGTCCATGATGACACTAAATTGTATACCTTCAAACTACATGGGATTTGATCCTTTTACCTTGGAAAGGGTATGTAGGAATCCTCTATAAGGTTCAATCCCAACCATTCGTAAGCTATTGGAAACCCAACCAGTGGTAAGCTGTTGGAACCTCAACATGCGGGAAGCCGTTGGAACCCCAACCAACAGTAAGTCATTGGAAACCCAACTAGCGGTAAGAAGTTGGAAAACCAACCAACAGTGATCTGTTAGAACCTCAACCAATTGTAAGCTATTAGAAACTCAACCAGTTGTAATCCATTTTAGTATGAAATCGATGGTAAGTCATTTTAGTCCCCTTTGTTGGGACCCACATCTTTGGTCTGCCCCATGGGAGTCAGACCAACCTGGGCTGCCAACCACACGTCAACCCTAGTATATCATCAAGTTGTTTTCCTATGTGTACACCCCAATTAAATGCCTCATCCTAAACAATGTGGACATTGATTCCCTACCATAGGGATACGTAGGAAGTCTCTCTAAGTTTCAAGCCCATCACTCATGTCCCATCATGGTCTCTCCCTAGAGCCTTTGTGTTTTTGGAAGGTCACACCCCAACCTGAGGTTCCACTTCCTTCGGGTACCATCCTTGCGTCCATTCTCATGGTCTGCCTCCTCTGGTGTCCCATTGCCCGACCGAACTACGTGGACTTTGATTCCCTATGACGGGGATATTGAGGAGGTCTCTTCAAGGCTTAATCCCAACAGAACCTTCATCCTCACGATGGTTCCATCTCATTATCCATCCACTATCAACCATCCATATCCATCCTAATTCTTACTCGGGCCACCACATCCCATTGAGATCATGTCACCCACTTTCTCATTGCTCCTAGCAGTAATCGGGTAACTAAATACATGTTATCCCTAGCATCAGTGTTCCCTCCTGGGGTTGCACCCATCTAATCCACTCTTATCAGTGTTTTGATCAGTCTAATCCATCTCCTCTAGACATTAAACTCATGGAATACCTTGTGTTAAACATGGGAAGCTGAGGAAAACCTCAGAGACATGCATATGGTATATAATTTTCTACACTCAATGTGGGATGAATCGGGCTTTCGTGCCCTTGAGAAGCCCTATAATTAGGGAAAGAAACCCAAACACATCAGTGTTCCAGCGTATAGACACGATAGTGATGTCCAATGTGACTGCTCCCCCGATCGAAGGTTGTTGCCCTGACTTGACCCCTTGGAATGTCCTGACAAAAGCAGAGTAATTAATCAGCGTCCATGAAGACATAGCACTGGAAAGAGTTTCACGAATAATGTATTATGTCTGTGAGGGAGACTCAGACTAAGTGATGAGTTCCAAGGAGGAATCCATAGAAGGAGGAACCGACATCCCATAATCCTGTTTCAATCAAGGAGAAAACTTCCCTGAATAAGAGATGGATGCCCCCCACCTTTGGAAAGTGGGAATGCAAGGCAACGGTCAATGAATCTTACTCGACAAACAGATTTTTTCCCCTATGAAAGAGTCGAAAACAAATTCATACCCTACCCAAACAACTTCCCCCTATATTTAATAATTATTATATCTACTCCCAATATCCTCAGCTAACCAACTAATTCATATTACAATATTTCTCCCAACATTAATAAAACCTCATCCTACTACTACAATAATTATCAAAACTACTCTAGAACTCTTACATGAGGCTAACACTTACACACCTAAGTACCAAGCCTTAGACCCCTGTGCAAGGATTTCTAACTCACATTCCTATCTAAAATACTTACATGCATTGTTAAATATAAATAAATTAGTTTGATGGTATTATGTTAATATCTAATTCCTTCCATGATATAGCTTATGTACATGAAAATATCCTTATTAAAAAATATAGTTTAAAAATCACTTTATTGAACCAGTAGTTATGCTTCAATCATTCATATAACTATTCTCATTTCATAGTACCACTTTCTTTTTTCAATTATTTTTCTCCTTCAATCACATTCGTATAAAAAATATTGGTAGTACCTTTTTTAAGGATGTATTTCTATATTCTTCATCTACAACATCTCTATTTTCTTTCCATGGAGTATGGAAATGTGAATAGTCCATATCATTATATAGAATGGAAATAAAAACTTCAAAACCCAATAAAAATTTCTATTTTTTCCCCTATAACTACAATGGATAAATCTTTCATATTCAAGATCATTAAGATCTTTAAAATTATTCCCTCACATAGTTATATACAGTAATACCACTACCTCTATATCGAATGTGAACACATATATTCCTATATTGCTAAAAATTACATACCCCCCATACTTATATATTTTTTAGGACCTAGAGTATCCCCCCCCACACACACATATATAATGTAAGAACTTGGTTATTATTTGAGTTATAGATCCTTTTATTTTCCATAAATTCTCAGTTTAATTGTTTATATATGGACTAATGTGAATGCTCATTGAGGACATAAAGGCATTATGGGTGTCAGGGGCTCATTTGGAACCTGGAACCTAGATTTTGGGAAGAAAATGAACTACCATATGGTTATTGAAAACCCTGTGGGGAAGGATGCATGGTTAAACAAACCATGTAAGGCATGGGGAGAGAGCAGATATAGGCCCACAATTTTAGAAAAACCTTGTCCTTCTGGTCGCATGGCAGTAATAAAAACTCTAAAATCTTGATAGTTTATTTTTTCATGGTTTCCCTATAGTTAGTCAAACCATGTGAGTAAATTTTATGGGTACCCCTTTCCTACATAAGACCATGCACGATTTGTGCACGGTTTGAAAAATGGATCATAGTTTGTGCATGGCTTGAAAAACCATGCATGATTTGCGTACAGTTTGAAAACAAGTGTTCTTAAACTGTGTGATCCCTTAAATTTTGAAAATTTTAATAATTTTAAATTAAATTAAAATATTTTATAAACCTATTATTGGGTTATTACATCCCACATAGCAAATAATATTCTTAGAAGCTCTCCTTTGATCCTAATCTTGGAATCGAGGTGGTTTCTTCATCTAAGATCCAAATCAAGCATGGTTCATCTCGTTGGATCCATAATGGTAACAACTGGATTACTTTTTAGTCATTATCCATTATTCGGGATATTAGTTTCATTATTTGGGTGTAATCTAATTTTCCCTAATATTAGATTCTTTATATGTTCTTTAGATTTCTCCCATTCTGAGCTGAATCAAGAAGTGATACTGGATGAGCTATCAAGTATAGACCAATGTTAGGTGGTCTCATGCCTCTCACTTAAAGTTGAGAATTTTATATTTTTCTTTGTGTCATGTGCCTTATTTTTTGGTTTCTCCTTAAATTTAATTAAACCCTTGAAGTTATAGACATGTCCTAGGTAATTAAAGAGGCTATTAAATGGTTTTTTATAGGTTGTGGACCTTGAAATGAAACCACCCCTTGGGTGTGTTGATTTTTGAATGAACCATGTGATATCTTATTCTTTATACCCCCCTTGAGGTGTTCCTTTTTACCCCATGTCATGATATGTTAAACTTTAAAATAACAATTATGATTAAAATGATGTTATAAATGTGAATTGATATGGTAATCAACTTTTTATATCAATGATAATTGAATTGGTTAAAGGTAAGGTATGGTTAGAACTTGACCCTTGGCCCTTGTTATGTCATTTCTTGGTTAAACATGAATTTCCATTATATTTCTATGTCCATGTGATATATATTAAGACTATTCCATGTAATATATGATTTAATCTTGGGAATATTATTATAAAGATTTTCCCATGTGATTTAAATGATGTTTATGCCATGTAATAGATTTTTTATATATGTGATGCTTTATATATTGAAATTACCATATGAGTAAATGAAAGGTTATTCCTTATAAGGTTTTTCAATGATTGAGTCACCTTGTGAGGTGATATTGATATGAGATGTTCTTGGTATTGACCTTGACATAGTTAAATTAAAATTGGTTAAATGGTTTTGTAAAGACCCATATTTTACATGTAATTTTTTTAAAATTATATGGAATTATTACGAGTCTTTGAAAATTGACGGCACATGATTCTGAGGCTCGGTGTGCCCAGAATGAATTTCTAAACGTTTTTAGGGTACATTCAGTAAATGTGTGGGTGGTGTTTTATATCTTTTGAACTGGTGATTGGATTAAAAATATGAGGGAACTGTTGAATCTGCAGCACCAGGATTCAATTAAGGAAGGCTTAACTTCGACCGTAGTAGGTTGGGGGGAAAGGATATATTTTGGAAATTTAAAAGAATAATAAAATAACAATGTTATTTATTTTTCTTTTTCTTTTTCATACAATGAATAAATGGTAGTGGTGGGACCAATGAAATGTCAATCCATTAATTGGATTGACTCCTCAATATTTGTAACAATACCATTGGAATAAGGAAGGTTAATTATTAAATGAACGTCATAAATTCTCAACGACATTACCCACCTCTTCCTCCTCCTATTTATGTGGATATTGGGGAGGGGTATTGGCACGAATTCACCAAGAGATGAAGCTCTGGTAAAATACCACGACACCAACCACTTGGATGATGAGACCAGTTCCAGTGGGTAGTGACAAACACCACGGAATCATAAATCAATGAACATCGAATCCTCCTCAAGTGTGGGCGTTCTTCAAAGAATCTTGAGTTAGGGATTTATCTTGTTGTAATTTCAAGATATTGTTGAATCCTATTCTACACTCTTTTTATCAAGCTAACGCAGAGTGTGCGTTCTAAACAAACAAGGCCCAAACCCTCTGCTACTTGTTTTTACCAATGTGTTCTTCATGGGATTTTGTTAGGATTGGATGGATTTCGAAATGGAGGGACAAGCGGCAATGATGGTGTCCCGAGAGATTCGTTGGTACCTTCGGACGAAGAAAAAAACAGGCCACCGGAGCTCACACGGTGACCCACGAAAGACCTTTGGTGTGGTGTCGGCATGGAAGCACCGACAACCAGTGCTAGCGAGTGATGGCAGCAGACGGCACTAGCCAGATGTGGAGGAGGTTGTGTTTCGTCGCGCACTGTTGGAGGAGGTTGTGGTTTTTCGGCCATGGCGGTCGAGCAGGGTGGTTGGCACTGGCCGGCCGTGGAGGCGGTGTCGTGCACCATCGTGCACCTCTGGAGGAGGTTGCGGCTCAAAGCTATGGTGGTGGAGGGACTTTCCCTTCTAAAGGTCCTGCAATGACCGGGTGGTGCCACATTTCTCTGTCGCTTCACAAACCGAATGGATACAGATGTTTAGGGAAACCGGGGGGGAGCCACTCCCCCCCCCATGCCAACTAGGGAGGACCCCAGCCAATAGGTTGCACCCTCCATAAGCAGGGTCGTGCAAGCCCATTTGACCACACCCCCCTGCGGTTTGGGCTGCATGGGCTCAGCAAGCCACACCCTTCACGGGGCGGGTCATTCCCCTATGAGGGTCTGGTCATGCCAGCCCAGTGGGTCGGGCTGCGCACCCATTGTGGGCCAAGCTGCGCCCCGTATGGGTCAGGCCAGACCTAGTCGGTTTGGGTCAATCTAATCAGGTCGAACCGGACCCGAACCCCACCAGGCCCAGTTTTGCTTAAAGAGCCATAACTTGTGAAACAAACATTCGTTTGACAAAGTTTCTACAACACTGGGATACTTGGAGTGAGACAGTCCTTTTGGTATACTCCAATTGAGTTTTGAGAAAGTTGGATTATGGCTGGGTTGGATCGAACCCGGATCTAATCGGGCCCTCGGTACTAAAATGCTTATAAGTCACAGACCGGGTATCCGATTGATGCGTCATCTGTTGCGTTGGAACCCTTATAAAATAGAGGTACTTTGGGACACTTCTTCATGGAAATTTGTGGTGGTTGAGATATATCTGAAATCTTGAGGAGAGTATTCTCCTGTAATCAATCATGGTTAGTTCGGGAATCTCATGGCTAGCTGTAATGTGAAGAAAGAACATTGATCCTATGTGGGTCAGCATCTATCAAACCTTTGTGGGTCAGTGCTTAGAGATAATATGTGGGTCAGTATCTATTAATCCTATGTGGGTCATCACCTAGTGATCCTGTGTGGGTCAGCATCTATCGATCCTATGTGGGTCATCAGTATAGCCTCTCGACATAGTAAGATGATCTAGCGATACGTCTAATCATCTGTACTTATCTACTTAAGTTATACTTAGTGTGAGCTGAATATTTACCTTTGTGGTACTTTTACCTTCGTGGTGTTACCTTTGTGGTGTTACCTTTTTGGTACTTTTAACTTCGTGGTGTTACCTTTGTGATACTTTTACCTTCATTGTGTTACCTTCATGGTGTTACCTTTGTGGAACTTTTACCTTCGTGGTGTTACCTTTGTTGTATTATTACTTCATGGATCAGTTGTGAAAATGGCTTAAAAATTGGAGCCTTGTGTTTTCTCATGTATGAGATGAGTATATTCTGATGACTTAGGTATATGTATGGGAATATACCAAAGTAGAGTTGATAACTACTACTTCATGATTTGTTATTGAGGTCTTTATTTGTAGTTATTCCTTTGTGGAACTCTAGGATACCTATGGGGGTATCAGGGTCCCTAATGAGTATTGTTATACTCACCCCTGCATGAGTTATGCCTGCACCTTATTATGTCATGTGCAGACGACGGACAGCGTTGATCGAGGCTGAGGGACCCAGGACTGGACAGTGCTCAGTGGTGGACCATTTGACATGATGTGTTGTAGTGACTACTGATCATGAGATGTAACTGCCCTTTAGGTAGGATCCTCAATGGATGTTCCATGATTTGTTTTCTCTTTTATTTATACTTTTACTTTTAAGTTGGGCTTGTATTTTGTCTCCTTTACTTTCAGTACACTTTTTAATACACCAGTTTACTTCATGGTTGCTTTTTGTTGTGTTCTTGGATTGTTTGTTTGTATAGGTTTAAAGGCAATGCATTCCCATTATAGGGATACGCCTTTTCGATGCTAGTTTCCATCCCCTGTACTTTGGAAGGTGGACTTGGGGTAGTCAAGGAACGGGCCCTGGGGACGGGTCATGATAGTTTTTTGAATTGATTAAATAGTGATGTGCCTTGGGTGATACATGGATTCATATTATAATTCCACATAAGGGATCAATGTATTGTACCTTTCTTATTACATGGGTGATACATGGATCCAAGTGAAGGATACCATGGATGAATGATAAGTGTATTCCATGCATAGATTTTAGAGTGTATTAATGTATTGATTTGGTATTTAAATGAATAATCTTTTTTATTTTGGAGTGAATTGACTTGTCTAATGTTTTATGGTAGGAAAAAATGAATATTTTAAAAATGAATGAAAAAAGGAGATTTTGGGAGCTAAAAGACATTGCATGCCATGAGTGAAGTGAAGCGGCGCAACATCAGATTTTTTAAGATGGGGAAAGATGGAAAATTGGACAAAAAATGATTACATTTCATGTAACAGAATTACACATCTTGACTTAATTAAAGGAAACCTCCACCACCAGAATAAGTAGTGATGTGGTTACATGGTGTGAAAGAAAATTACACGTCATGATTCCCAATTACACTATGTAAAAAGAGTCAAAGTTCCAAATCTATTAACGTGATTCATGTGATATTCTCATAGATGCAAATGAAAATCGGATCATGATTACATGATATGTAACATAATTACATGTCATGAATACATCAGGAAACAAAAAATAAATATATATGGAGATCTACTGCATGGATAAGGAGGGACCAAAACACCTATAAAAGGAACCCTCAACCACAACTTTGGAGGCATTCCTGGATGGAGGATCACCAACGGTCACCCACTAGACGAAGCCACACATGTTCCTTCTCCACTTTCTATAGGATTTTATTTATTTATTTTCTACACATGTTCATGGTTAGCATGAGTGGGTGATTTCTTTATTCCAAGTCATTCATGATTAATGTGGATTTAATTCATGAGGTATTTTATATTTTAATGTAATTCATGATAGGATTTCATATTTGTTATTCATTTATTTCCCTTTCTGTATTTTTCTTGAATGATCATTGTGAGCGGGGTTGGGTATTGAATTTAATTTCTTTTTTTCTTTGAGCATGACCATTACCTATATTGATCAAATACATATTATTAATATGAGATCTAGAGTTTATACTTCCAATATGAACATTGAGTTTTTTTCTGATCTATGTTTAAATTAGTTTTTATGTTACCCATCATTTGTAATCTAAAGTACCTGACCATGAGAAAAGGAGAACTTAGGATGGAGAGAATCTTACATGACTATTGTATTCACTATGACCTAATTCTGATGAGAACATAATTGTTGATTAATTATTTTATACCTTTTCATCCCATGAACCTAGATTTAATGATTCCCATCAGCCTTTTTATATTTTCTTCTCCCACTCCTTCCACAAATAAAATTATCAATAGCTTAGATTCAATTTCATCAAATTGTCATTAGTTTAAGTTTTTTTATTTAATTAATATTTTCTCCAACCCTATCTCTATGTGTTCAAACTTAGACTTGAAAATCCTATACTACCCTATAGTTTAGCACTTTGTTTGATTCGTGTTTTTAAATTTCTAAATTTGGTAACCCGGTAGGAATTAACGATGCCTTCAGGGCTATCAACAGACTCATTGAGGCTTCACTTATATGTCAAGTGATACAAGGATTCATGTGAGAATGCCATGGATAAACGCAAGGTGAATTTTATCTTTTATTCCATGGGTGATACTTGGCCTCCCTTAGTGGAATAACAAGGATGAACTCAAATGGAAATGAAATTATACCACACCTAGAGCGATACATGGGTTCTTGAGAGGTTTATCATGGACGGTCTTGTAGGGTGTTGGTTGAAATTACACCTAGAGAAATACTTGAATTCCAACTTAGGAATGTCAAGGATGGGATCATGTTCTAAATTGAATAATTAATGAAATGATGTGTATGATGCATTTTCCAACCCAAATCCTAATCTTGGATTCAGTCTTGACTTATACATTTTAGATGGCCTACTTAGGCATCTGTTATGCTAAGGATTATATGGGGGTGTCGGGCTTACACTGGATCTCAATCCTTATAAAGTTTAATGATCTGGAATTTCTTATTTGAATTTGATTAAATGAATTGTATATTAAATGAGAACCATTCCTTATAGGATTTTTACTTTTGATTACTTACTTTACTTATTGATTTACTGTATGCACTATCTATTATATATATTCATTGACTAATTGGCACCTGACTTTGGGTGGTTTCCTACTGGGATTATATCTCACACCCTGTTTGGGACACCTTTGGGTACCCAAACAGACTATATGGTTGAATATGTTGATAAGGTCAAGTGACCTACCATAGTTACTTGATTTATACTTAGGATCAAGAGATCATTGGACCAAGACAATTCTTGCGATGCTAATGTGAATATTTTTTCCTTCTTCTACTTTTGTTACATGTGTTGTATATGATTTGTGTGTGCCTGTTTTCATTGTTTTGTAGAAACATATGAAATATAACATCATTTTGTATATAATATGTCTTTTTTATTTTTTATTCATTAGTCTTCCATTGTTTCTATTGTACGGATATTATAATGCTTCTTATACTTTCATTTTATTGTTATTATGTTGTTCTACACTCTAGTGATGAGGGCATATTCTCCCCATAGACACACCTAGGCCATCACTACTAGTCGTAAGCCTATGGTGCTTAGGAAAATGTTCTTGAGGCCATGTGTCCAACCAGTCTTGGGGCACATTTTAGTGGCATCTAAGTCTGAGGCATTACAAAGTGGTATCAGAGCTTTCTTTTCTAGTTTTATTTACTATTTGGAAATATTAGACTTTGATATAAAGGAATATGGATTTGGTATTGAGTTGTGCATGTGTGTAGCTAACCCGTGTATAGGGAAAATATAAATTTACTTTAATGAAATTGTTATTTTATGGATTTTTACTATTACAATTGATTTGATTATGTTGTTGGGTGATTCCCTCATGTTGTGATGTTATAGTTGATGTGATTTTGGGTTATACTTTGTTACAACCTGTTGAGATGAGGCTATGCCATATCATGCATCTTATAGGCACCTTTTATATTTCACATTACATGCATTATGACATTCCATTTTGGATGCATTGATTGTTTCATGTTGTTTTGATAGGTGTCGTGATATATATACCTATTGTTGTGTTAGGTATTTTGGAATATGTTCTGGTATGAATCAGGTGGACACCATTATTTGGTCCCTGAGGAGTATGGTCTCTCTAGGATTGAAATCTGGTGGACCATTAGTTCAACCTTCTAAATAAATTTTTTTATAAATATTAATTGATTATAAATTGAAATGAGATTGAAACCATGAATTCAAGTGAGAATGGAATGGAAACTTGAGATGCTTATGGTAGGGAACTTGACCAGACCTGGCCTTAGTGGTGGGAATTTATTAGTGTATCTTACCTATACGTGATCTATATAACACTTAGACCTAACTCATATAGTAGGAAGAAGGGTGTGTTCTTGTATAGGAAGGATTTTACATATCCTATTTCTATTTATGCATTCGTGAGATACAAAACTTGTTAAAAATGTTGATTTGAGGCATGTGTTTGGAATTATAGATGAATTCCACCAAGATGACCTCTAATTGTACAATAGTATTGTGGAAATGACCACACTCTAGAGGTGGTTTTCCATGGGCTACTAGTGGATCCTGAAGTCATGCTAGCTATGACACCATCTATTATACTGGACGCAGGTGTTGAATCCCATTTTTGTGAAGGATTTATGTGGTTTAGGTAGACTATTCAGGGAGAATCACGAACTAACCTGACTATGTAAGAGCTTATGTGTGAGTCCCAAAAGCAGTATATGCCCACATTTTTAGGG
The DNA here is from genome assembly GCA_963277665.1 of Viscum album. Classification (NCBI taxonomy): domain Eukaryota; kingdom Viridiplantae; phylum Streptophyta; class Magnoliopsida; order Santalales; family Viscaceae; genus Viscum; species Viscum album. Next base: position 715,484,393 of record OY728138.1, on the reverse strand, counting down.
GATGTCAGACCACAGGCCGTGGAGTCATCACTAGAGTCCATTCTATCAATATTAGAGCACTTAGAGATGCCTCCTGAGAGGAGGGTAAATATCACTATGCATATGCTGTGTGATTCTGCCAATAGATGGTAGGATGTTATCACTCATACATACCATCATCAAGATATGTCTTATAGGGATTTTCATATGGACTTCTATGATTATTTATATCATGATACGTTAAGGACCAATAGAGCCCAAGAGTTTTTTCATCTAGAGCAGGGTGCACTATTAGTTATGGATTAATCATCCCATTTTACTGATCTCTAGCGCTTCACACCTATTCCAATTGGTGACTAATTATCTAAAGCTAGGTGATTCGAGGATGGTATCAAGAATGAAATTCTATCATAGGTTAATGTATTTCTTCTAAATATCATTTTTGTAATAGTGAATCAAGCACATATCATAGAGTATAATTTGAGAGATTCTTGAGGTGAGAGCTAGGGTGGTTCGACATCTAGGTCTGGTACATCATCAATCAGTAGTAGGAAGAGTCATCTTGAGCTTCCACATGGTGATACCAGTAGCCAAATAACACACTCAAGTAGCCATGTGAGGTGCTACCATTGAGGTAGGTTAGGACATATGAGGCCACCGTGTATGAGAGACCCTATCGAGTGCCGATCATGTGGCAAGATGGGCCATATAAAGTACTTCTGTAGAACTTTTCCACTAACAGCCAATGAGATAGGGTCTATACCGACTCCACGTTCATGAATAGGGTCAACAGATTCTCATCAGGAAGGGATATAGAATATATTTGGATGATTATGATGATTTTGTAGTCATGGTAGTGTTATTTTGACCATAGTTTTATAGTGATAGTAGATTAGATCTGCTCAGGGTAGCCAGGTAGTATCATAGGGTCATGGTTTAGGCCAGGTATATGCAGTGCAACATAAACGTGAGGAGCAAGATCATAGACCTTCTACTATCATAGTTACTGATTATCCACTAAATGAGGCTATTATTAATTGTTAATATATATAATATTAAGGTGATTTATTATTCATAAACACCATTTTAGTGTATTTTACACTTCGAACATTAATTCACATTATGATGGTAATTCCCTCTTAAAATTCACTATTACATGGTATATTTTTGAACAACTCCTAAAATACAAAATGGTATTTATTTTATTTTCATATTTTATTTTCAGGATTCTCATTCCATTGGGAACAATTCATAATTTTAAAGTATTGGAAGATTCACATTGGAAGACCACCAAAATGGGATTTAATGGAAACACGTTCTGGAAAAAGTAAACTGGACATCATCCCAATAACAAGACTGTAGAGGCCTGTATCCAAGACCAATGCTTCTAAAAATTTAACTTAAGATATATTAAATCATGGGTAACATTTAATTAAACAGTTTCCAAAGCTAATTCGGATGTTTGAATGGAATTAGAGGCATCCCAAGTTGGAGATAAAATTATGGGTTAGATTCTATGGACTAGAAAAACAACCCACCATTTTACACATATCTCGTAAATAATAAAATATTTTGGGCTGAAACTTTACATAAGGTTTGGGGACATCTTAATATTAATTTTATTATTCTATTTACTACTCTAATTCGGCCATATAGAAGCTCATTTAGGTTCTTCTGTTCGGTGGATGCAAGTTGGCTGCCACCTCAGGTCAAGAGTGGAAAATACTAAGTTCCACAAGATTTCCACCACCCTAAGCCTACCATACTCAAGTGGTATGACATTAACTATTTTAGTCTCAAGCTAAGGCTCCAAAAATTACAATATAAGGTAGTGTTGTTGGATTATTTAATCATCTTGGATGCTTTCTTTCATTGTAGTGTTATGCTACCACTTTTCCTTTATAATGTTCTTTTTCATTTTTAAGTTGTTCGAATCACCTTAGTTTTCAATAAAAAATATTAATATTCTATTATTATGTTCTTCACCATATCACTTTGATACCATTTCCTCAAGGTTTGAATTTATTCACACCAAACCTTGTAAAATTATTCACACAATGTTGGACTGATCATTTTCTTTTTTTTCTTTACTTCTTAAATTCCTCCCTCATGAGTCTACTTCCTACTTCCATTGAAACCATAGCATAAATGGAGGGATAACCCACTTATGGTTTGATCCAAGGTAGTATCAAGGGTCTGGATTGGATGTTATTTATCACCCCATTAATGTCTAGTCACTTATTTTAATAGATATTTTTATTTGATGATTTTTAAGCTTCTTCGTCCTTGTTGAATTTTAAGGCCACATACTTCGAGTGATCATAAATTTGATCATCCAAGTGTATAGGTGATTAGTATTATGTTTTTTGGTATTAAACCAATAAGTGATGAAGTTTTTTTATCTTCTATAATAAACCCATCTCAAATATAATAAATTGAAATCATTAAAAAATAGTTTCATCAAATCCACCCCTTGTAATAACCTAGGATCAATCCTTCTCATAATTTGATTTCACTTAAGTCACGTAGTGTTCGCTTAAACCTATCTAAAATCAACCCAAATTTGGACACTTAATATACAAAATCAGTCCATAGAAATTGTTTGTCTATAGGTTTCTTCTTATGTATATGAGGAATCGACAACCCAAGCTACTCTACATTTGACTGCTTAACCCTAAAAACATGGGTAAATTTGGGTGAGATCAAATTTTGGACTCGTTTCCAGGGACCCAAGTAAGTAATATCAACACCCATTATATTCTCCCTCATTTCTTCTATTCTCACCCAAATTCTCTTATCTTTTTCCTTTCTCTCATTTTTTTTCTTTTGGCGTATGTCTACCTACACTCCTGACCAATCAAACCATCTAGTTAGGGTGGATAGTCCTGGGGTTGGGGAGTCAATTACACCAAGAGAACTCTTTCCATTAAATCATAATATTCCTAATACTCTAGATTCAAAAATTTATCCCATTTCAATGTAAGGTATTCAAATAAACCAACTCATAAACCCGGGTGGGAACCAAAATGGAAATCCAAATGAGGTATCCCTAAACTTGGGGAATGCAGTTGATCAAACCATAAATGACTACCTCACACCTTCTTGGAATGATGCACCCTCTTGAATTAGGCATACTTACCTAGTAGCTGAAACTTCTACGCGTGGGGAATCAATCCTATCTGAAACTCTAAAAAAATAAATTGATTTTGAGCCAATGTCCCAATATTCTGGTGAAATTTTGAACCAACATGATCTTGAATTGAAAGAACTAACTTTTGCACTTAAGTATGCATTATTAGGAGAAAATGGAACACATAATATTTTTATTTATTCTTCTCTTTAGGATTATCATGAGATGATGATTTTATATGTCCTTAGGAAACACAAGAAATCCATTAGATGGACCCTATCTGATATTCTTGGGAGTATCCCACTTATCGGGACTCGTAAGATTGTTCTTGAATATTATTCAAATACATGTTGTCAACCTCAGTGGTGAATCAATCCTAATCTCATGTAAGTAGTGAGAAAAGAACTTATGAAATTGTTAAAAGTTGGTATCATCTATCCCATTGTTGAGAGTGAGTGGGTAAGCCCAATTCAATTTGTCCCAAAGAAGGTCATAATCACAGTGATAACCAATAAGGATGGAGAGATTCATCTAACTATGGTGAATAGTGAATGGAGAGTCTTCATCGACTACAGGAAGCTAAACTCATTTACTATGAAAAACCATTTCCCCTTACCATTCATTGACCAAGTCCTTGAGAGAGTCGCATGTCACACCTTCTAATGTTTTTTAGATGGGTACTTGGGGTACAATCAAATTGATATCTCCCTAGAGGATCAAGGGAAGACTATATTCACCTATCTATTTGGAATATTTTCTTTCAAATGCACGCCCTTCAAGTTATAAAATTCCCCTGGAACCTTCCAGCGGTGCATGATGGGAATATTTTCAGACAAGGTAGGGGATTTTCTAGAGGTCTTTGTGGATGACTTATCTGTGTTTGGGGAAACATTTTAGGGATCTCTAAGAAATGTAGAGAGAGTCTTATCAAGATATTAAGCAAAGAATCTGGTCCTAAACTGGGAAAAATTCCATTTCATGGTTAAATAGGGACTATTCCTTGGCCATATAGTCTTAGATAGGGGAATTGAAGTTGATAAAGCCAAGGTTGACATCATTTGTAACCTTACATTACCCAAAAATATCAAGGATATGCGGTCTTTATTAAGAAATTTTGGTTTCTATAGATGGTTCATTAGGAATTTCAGCTCTATTTCTCGACCACTTTGTGCTCTATTAGTGAAAGATGCTCCATTTTTTATGGATAGTAAGCTGTGAGGAATCATTCTCTACACTCAAGTCATCTCTTATTTCTCCACCTATCATGAAATCTCCAAATTGGAAACTTCCTTTTGAGCTCATGTGTAATACTGGTGACTTCGTTGTAGGATAATTCTTAGGAAAACAGTGTGAGAAAACTCCATGTGTCATTGCTTATTTAGAAAAATCTTTAAATGATGCACAAATCAACTACACTACCACTGAGAAGGAGTTATTTGTGGTTATGATTGCCTTATAAATTTTTAGGTCCTACCTCTTAGGATCCCCCATCACGGTGTTCACTGACCATTCTGCACTAAAATACCTCTTCTAAAAACAAGATGCTAAGGCTAGAATGATTAGGTGGGTTCTTATCTTACAAGAATTTGACCTCACAATCAAGGATAAAAAGGGTGTTGAAAATGTTTTAGTTGATCACCTCTCTAGGATGGAATTAAAAGACAACTCAAATCACCTTTATGTGTTTGATTCATTTCCTGATGAGCACCTCTATTCAGTGAGTGATTGTCCATGGTATACCGACATAGCCAAATTATTAGTTACAGGATTCATTCAAAAATTCTTAGGGACTTATGCTCGAAGTAAATTCCTTTATGATGTTTGAAACTATGTATTTTATGATCCATACCTCTATAAGTTCGTCCCTAACCAAGTTTTTAGGAGATGTGTCCCAGAATCTGAACAAGAGTCCATCCTTAAATTTTGTCATAGTGAGGCATGTGGAGGTCACTTTTCCTCAAAGAAAACTTTTTCTATGGTTCTTCAGTGTGGTATCTTCTGGAACACCCTCTCAAGGGACTCCTACAAAATTTTTGAAAGTTGTCTTAGGTGTCAACAAGTAGGTTCCATCACAAAAAGGAATCAAATGCCACTCACTCCCATCTTAGTGATTGAAATCTTTGATTGTTGGGGAATTGATTTCATAGGTCTCTTCCCAAACTCTAGGGGATATCTATACATCCTTTTAGCTGTCAATTATGTCTCCAAATGGGTTGATTCCATTCCTATAAAATCCAATGATCATCAAAATGTGATTATATTTCTCAAGGAAATATCTTCTCTGGATTTTGAATTCTTAGGGCTATCATTAGTGACCGTGGAACTCATTTTTGCAATCTTCCATTCTCAGCACTCATGGAAAAGTATGGAATTTCTCACAAAGTGTCCACTGCTTACCACCCATAGACCAATGGTCAATATGAGTTATCCAAACGATAAATCTAATAAATTCTTGATAAAACTATTAATCCATATAGGAATGATTGGTTGAGAAAACTCTTAGATTCTCTTTGGGCATATCGTACAACATTAAAAACCATCCTAGGAATGTCACCATATAGGTAGTTTTATAGAAAAGCATGCCATTTACCTATTGAAATTGAGCATAAGTAATTTTGGGAAATCAAAAAACTGAATTTAAACATTTCTTTGGCCAAATAAAAGAGGAAATTAGTTCTTAATGAACTTGAGGAACTTAGGATGGAGGCTTATAAAAATTCAAGGATAAATAAAGCTAGTGTTCAAGCCTACTAATCTAGGAATATCAAAGTTAAACACTTTTAATTGGGAAAATTCGTGCTCTTGTATAGTTCAAAACTTCATTTAAACCCAAGAAAGTTAAGGTCTAGATGGTTTGTTCCCTTTATAGTGCATCATATGTACCCCCATGGGGCAGTAGAGATTCAAGATCCCATAAGTGGTCACATTTTCAAAGTCAATTTTCATAGGTTAAAATCATTCATTGAATCATTCAATAAACATAAAAAATATGTTGAGTTAGCAGATCCAACCTATGAACCAGAAAAAAATTGATAGATTTAAGGTCCATTGTGGGCTAACAACATTAAACAAAATTGTTTCATGGGAGGAAACCCATGGTTTTCATGTTTCTAATCATTATACATCATATTTATTTTTCAATTAGATTAATGAATCATTTTGATTTAAAAAATCAATAAACTCTGAATATGATAGTACCTTAAACTATTGATATGTTCTTCTATTTTGAGTATGGATGGGTATGAAATGAGAGCACCATATTCATCTATGTCACGTGGTGTGATCTATAAGTAATACCTTACCCAGGAATTTAAAAAGAAGACAATGTATCATCAATTTATTTTTATTTTTATACGTTTTTAGGTTAAAAAAATAATAAATAAAAAAATATATATATAATAATAAATAAATAAAAATTAAAAGGACACATCTTAGGTCATGGGGAAAACCCCCTCACAACCGACGAAGCCGTGAGGACTAGAACCCGGGACTGAAGGGAGACAGGGGTGTGCGCTTTCCACTGACCTACGGCTTATAGTCTTTCCTTATTCTATAATTTTTATATATATACTTATATTGGACTTTTATATGTAGGATCGAAATAATGATGTAGATGCTCAATTTACAAGAGGGGGGTGAATTCTATACTTTAAAAATTCCTTTGGAACCTTTAAAGTTAGTTATCAATAACTATGTTTTCCTTAAGTAAAGGAAAGGTCTGGGTTTAACAAAGTTAAACTTAAGCAAATTCACAACACCTCTAATACCAACTGAAAACCTGGAAAGAGATTCTGAAAGTAGGTTCCGGAAATATGGTTCCAGAAATTAAAACTTAACAAAAGATTACAATATGAGATTCTACCTTAAAGAGTATAGAATCTAAATGAAACAGAGTACAAGTAAGGAAGTATAAGAAAGTTATACTTTCCTTATAATACAAAATGCAGCGGAAATAAATAAGTAGTAAAACTAAAAGTAACAAGATATAAGTCTTTTAACCCAAAGATAAGGGTATCCAACAACCTTGGATAAAGGTCCCTTGATTTATACTTTCAAGCAAGTCTGCCTTACCCACACCTGGGTAAGCCCTTGATACGAAGATCGGAGTGTCTCTGTATTGCTATCCCCGTAAGCCCTCAACTTCAAGGTAGTTGGAAACCTCTGTCTTCCTCAGCAAGGAAGCCCTAGAACTTCAAGGTAGTCGGCACCTATGTCTTCCTATCCCCGGAAGTCCTCGAATGTAATAACCAACATTCGGAGTCGCACGAAGCTTTGAGAGTTAATAAGAGCCTCTCTCTCTAGAAATCACATCAACAGCATGTATGCACAATAACCAAGTTGTCCATCCATCAGTCAGTCAGTCATGAGCTCTTTCAAATGATCTCCTATTTATACGTAAGGTCGGCCTCCTTCCCAATGGTCATATTTTCCTTAAAAATCGGAGGGACCTGTACACGTGTAACTTAACCAACGGTTAGTTCATAACAGAATACACGACATCTTTTTAAAAAAACAAGTGTAACAGAATATACGACACCGTTTTAAATCTTAACTAAAAAGATTCGGAGTGAAGGTTCGGAGTTAAAGTTAGGAGTGTAAAGAAAATAATAAATAGTAGACAAAATATAAAGGCATAAGAAAAATGAAAGTTCGGAGTGGAAATTCGGAGTCTGAATAAATTTAGAGTGTACAAAACAGAGATAATCAGATTATGTTTAATAGATGAATTAGGAATGAGAATTCAGAATGAGAATTCATCATCAAAATTCGTAGTGAGAATTCCTCATCAGAATTCGTAATGGGAATTCATCATCAGAATTCGTAATGAGATTTCATCTTAAGAATTCGTAATGAGAAATCGTATCCAGAATTCGGAATGAGAATTCATCATCAGAATTCGTAATGAGAATTCGTCATCATAAATCTTAATGAAAATTCATTATCATAATTCGTAATGAGAATTCGTCATTAGAATTCGTAATGAGAATTCAATGTCAAACTTCATAAGGATTTGTATCCTGAATCTGGAATAGAACTTAGTCAGAGTTCGTATCCGGAATTCGGAATGATACTTTATTACAGTTCTCATCTGGAATTCGGAGTGAAACTTCCTTACAGTTCTTATCCAGAATTCGGATCCTAAAACAGAATACTTTATATCAAAGTTTCAAACAAATCCGAGAAAACAAAAATGAATCCGAATTTTATACTTAGGAAAAATATGAATGAAAATATGATAAGAAAAAAAAATTTCTTACAAAAGCGATTTTCCTTATAAAAGTGATTTTCCTTAAAAAATAAATTTTCCTTATAAAAGCAATTTTCCTTATAAAATCAATTTTCCTTATAAAATCAATTTTCCTTATAAAATCAATTTTCCTTATAAAATCAATTTTCCTTATAAAAGAAATTTTCTTAAAGATAAGGTGTTTGTGATTTTCAAAACAAGAAGGAATGGAAAAGTCATAAGGAAAACCTTATTGACTCAACAATCTCCCCCTTTTTGGAAAGCACAAACATCCTTGAAAAAGAAATTCTAAGAAGAAAGAAAAACATTAAGGCTTATATCCCTTTGCTTTAAGGATATTGATGAATACGACTAACTCCCCCTTAGGCTTTGAAACTCTAAGGATCGTATTCTAGATTTCCGGAGTGACATTTCATTACGAATAATAAAGTCTTCTTTAATGAAAAACTCCCTCTTAGATAAACTCTTATTAGAGTTTGTTTTCTTTCTCACCCTTTGTTAGGATTCTTTTTCCCTTTCATTAGAGTTCTTTTCCTTCTCCCCCTTTGTGATTTTCAAAAAGAATATAAGGGAATGGAAAATATAACAAAGTACCTGAAATATTAGTAGTAACAACAAAAAGAAACGAGCAAGCACAAAAATTCATTAAGATTGAAAATTTCAACAAGAAAAGAGTTAAATTACAACAAAAGACCAGATCTGTCTATTTGAGATCTTTCTCCTTCACCATGAGACCCTTTAGAATAGTCTTTATCTTCTTTAAGTCTTTATGATCTTCTTCATCTTGCTTCTCTAAGACCACTATTCTTGCAGATTGGGCTTCAATCTTTTCTTCCTGGGATTGAAGCTTTTCTTCCTGAGCTTTTATATTTTCTTCCTGAGCCTTCATCTTTTCTTGAAACTCAATCCGATGATCTCTTTCAAACTTCTAGTTTTGAGAGACAGAATTTAGCTTCCATTCAGATCTCTAACTTCTTGAATCCGAAAGTTCTTTTCATCTGTCAGCTTCTCTTCAAAGGAAGAAGTCAGCTCATTTATCTTCCTGTCCTCAGTCTCAAAAGCATCTTTAACATTATCTTGAAATTCGTCGAATAGCCTCATCTCTTCTACAGTCTTCTTTGACCAGTTTTTCATCCTTTTGCAAGATTTTCTATGAGAATCGTAGCCAACAAAAAAAGTTTTGAACTGAGTCTCAATCTCAACGCACTTGTCCATAACCATAGACACAGAGTCTATTTTCTGATTCAAAGCATGTTGGAGCATCTGGAATCTTGAATCAATACTTGAGAAGGTCAGAATGGTTCCCACCAACTTTTTCAAAGACTGAACAACAAAATCATGCCCCACCGAAGATGACTCTGAATCCGAAAGTTTTCTTGGAGAATTTTCTTCCTCAACAAGTTCAAGCTTTCTCTTTGAAGAACTACCAACTTATTTTCTCTTCACCACTACTGAACTCGGAGTATCAGCAAGAATTTTCTTTCCCTTGTCTTTTTTCGGAATAGAATCCTGTTCTGGAGTTTTCTTTTCACTATCAGAGACTTGGACAACATTATCTTCTTCATCAGCAACTTCCTGAACACCAACCTCTATGTTTTCCATCTGAGAAATATCATGTAAAAGTTGTTCTTCTTCTCCATGATAAGATACTTCATCTTCTCCTTTATCTTCTTCCATTGCTGGAGTAACTAGCTTCGATGATTCAGCTTCTGAAGTTCGGAGCGATAAGTGTTCCGAGGTTGTCTCCTTATAATCATCTACTTGTTTCAACACATCTCCGGTTTCACCACTTCCTTTAGCAACATCTTCTTCTTCTTCCACTTGCTCAACTTGCTCACCTTGTTCAACTGGCTTATCCACTGCCTCTTTCGAAGCAACAAATTCTCTTCCTGGAGTCTCAGGTAGAGATTCCAATGAAAAGGATCTCAGAACAGGAATGTTCGCAGAAAACATCTCATTGAATTTTAACAAAGCCTGAGCTACCTCATCCTCAGACATCTTCTTCTTGAGATTCTTTTCTTTTGCTTGTTTTTCTAGCTCATCTGCAGTTTTTTCCTTCAAGGCTTTAGCCTCCACAGGGTCCAGGCCAAACTGAGGCTCCCCTTGTACTCTCTTTTCTTTCATCTCCCTCTATTTAGCAACAACCTCATCTGGGTAATATTTCTTATTCTTTGGTTTTGGAGGTGCGGAATGAACTTCCTTAGTCTTGGGATCCTCGGCTTCTACTTCCACTTCCTTCAGCTTTCTCTTTCTTACCGGCTTAGAGGATTCCGGATCAGCAGCTTTTGGAACTGATTCTTTTTTAGCAGGTAGATCAATAAACTGTCCAGACTCCTTGTCAAAAGCTACATCCATTCTTTTGAGTGTACCATCACTCACCAGCATAATCTTGCAAACCCTTGGCTTAGATTTGCAAGACTCCTTGAAAGACTCAAGGCACTGAACTATCAACTTGGAGAGGATTGCTGGATACATAATAATTTGAGCTGTCAGATTTCCTTTCTTTAAATTCTCAAGAGTGATAAGAATGTGCTTCATCAAATTAAACTTCCTCAGATTTATCAGAAAATCTAGGATGTAGATCTCACTCTTCTTCAAGATATCTTTGTCACCTTTCCTCGGTATGATAAGACCTTGTACCCATAACTATAGAATCCGTAAATTTGTAGATAAACTAGCAATCTTCGGAGCCTTGTCATCAGCCAGTCCGAGAGTTTCTAAGGCTTTTTCCTTGTCGAAGATACCCTTAGAATCCAGCAACACATGAGGAACAAACTCAGCTTCACCTTCATTCTTTTTCCCTACCAAGCTGGCTGCCTTGGCATATGAAAGCTTATAAGTCTTACCATAAGACTTAAAAGACAATTTCTCATTTCCATCTTCATTAAGAAAAGAAACGGTTTCATAGAATTCAACAAGTAAGTCTGAATATACTTCATCTTGGTTCCCGGGTTTTGACACCGCAACGTCTTCCCAACCATTAAGCTTGATATTTTTGGAAATAAGAGAGTCGTACTTGTTGAAAAAATCCGGATGGACCAGCCTCTCTCTGTATACAAACAACTTCGAAATCGGCTTGGAGGAAGATATATCTTGCGAAGCTACTTCCACAGACATTCGGATCTGAAGACCTCTGAGAAGTTCAGAACTGAGAAAACTAAAGTTCAGAACGGCCTTAAAACAGAGAGGCATAGATTTGAGATGCTGGAACTTGAAAACCGATGTGGGACAACGTTTGGGGTCCCCTTTATATAGGCAACGAAAAAACGTTTCAACTTCCACGATTGATCGAATGGTTGTGATAAGATGAGATCAGATCTGACGGTCGAAAACAAATTCTCTTGAATCCGATCTTTTGAGGTTTTTATTAAAACAAATAATTAAGAAAACTATAATCCGAAAACAAAATATAATAAAATACCAGCAAGTAAAATATGACTATGAAAACTTGGGTAAGGAAATCATACCTTTCGGATTGGCTTAGGAGGATTATTCGTAATGGGTAATATTCTTACGGAAACAACAAAAAAAACTTTATTACGAAAATACGAAATTTGGAAAACTGACTACGAAAAACAAACTCAGTAAGGAAGACTTAGTACGAAAATTTCATTACAAAATTTTGAAAACGAAAAACTTATTATGGAAGATTCGGTACGAAAATCCCGTTATGAAAATACCAGTACGAAAATTTCCATTACGGATGTTTTCAATACGAACACTTCCATTCCGGAAGTATTTTGTACGAAAGTATCCATTATAGAAAATTTTACTTCTGGAAATTCCATTCCGTAATTTTAGTTCTGAAAAGTTTGAAAACAAATTTTGAAAAACTTTGTTAAACTAACAATCAAATGTACTCCCCCTATGAAAAGGAGTTTATTGCTATAAGGAGACTTTTTCATCAGAAAGTTAATTAAGAAGGATTAACTTATGGTTATCATTCCTAACTTCTGTTTAATGTATTCAAATCTATCATAAGGTAAAGATTTTGTGAAAATATCAGCAAGTTGATCTTGCGTTCCGATAAACTGAAGAATAATATCTCCTTTAAGTGTGTGATCCCTAAGAAAGTGATGCCTAATATCTATGTGTTTTGCACGGGAGTGATGTGCAGGGTTCTTACTAAGGGCAATGGCACTTGTGTTATCACACAAAATTTGAGTTTTAGTAAAACTCAATCCATAGTCAGTGAGTGTGTGTTTCATCCACAACACTTGAGCACAACAACTTCCAGCTGCTACGTATTCAGCTTCAGCAGTGGAGAGTGCTACAGAATGTTGCTTCTTGCAAGACCAAGAAACTAATGAATCTCCTAAGAAATGACAAGTTCCGGATATACTTTTTCTATCCATTCTATATCCACCAAAGTCAGCATCAGAAAAGATTTTTAGGATAAAATCATTTCCAGAAGTATAAAATAATCCTAGATCCATGGTTCCCTTAAGGTAGCGAAAAATTCTTTTTACTGCCTTTAGGTGAGATTCATTAGGATTGGATTGATATCTTGCACATAGGCATACTGAAAACATTAAGTCTGGTCGACTAGCTGTTAAGTATAGTAGACTTCCTATCATACCTCTAAAAGATGTTTGATCTACTGGTTTCTCAGCTTCATCAAGATCTAAAGAGTTTGAGGTACCAATAGGAGTACTTATACTCTTAGTATTATCATAACCATACTTTTTAAGAAGATCTTTAATATACTTATGTTGAGATATGTAGGTTCCTTCTGGTTTTTTAGAAATTTGAAAACCAAGGAAAAAAAGTTAACTCACCCATCATACTCATTTCAAACTCAGATTTCATTATACTTGCAAAAGAGTCGGTCAAAGATTGCTGAGTTGAACCAAATATGATGTCATCAACATAAATTTGAACAATCAAAACATTTTTCTAATCTTTCTTTATAAAAAGGGTTGGATCTGCATTTCCCTTAACATAGTTATTTTGAAGCAAAAATCCAGTAAGTCTATCATACCATGCTCGTGGGGTTTGTTTAAGACCATACAGAGCTTTGGTAAGTCTAAAAACATAATCAGGATGTTTTGTATCTTCAAAGCCAGGAGGTTGTTCAACAAAAACTTCCTCTTGAACATAACCGTTAAGAAAATCACATTTCACATCAATTTGGAAAAGTTTGAAATTAAAGAATGCTGCAAAGGCAAGTAGAATACGGATAGATTCAAGTCTAGCTACAGGAGCATAGGTTTCTTCATATTCTATTCCCTCTTGCTGATTATAGCCTTTAGCAACAAGTCTAGATTTATTTCTTACTATAACTCCATTTTCATCACATTTATTTCTGAAAACCCATTTGACTCCAATAATAGAAGTTTCCTCAGGTCTTTCAACCAAGGTCCATACTTTATTCCTTTCGAATTCATTTAGTTCATCTTGCATGGCTTTAATCCAATCATCGTCACCTAAAGCTTCATCAGTGCTTTTAGGTTATAATTGGGAAAGAAATGCTAGATGTTCTACTTAATTTCTTAAGGAACTTCTAGTCCTTACAGGTTGATTTACATCACCAATGATATTATCACTGGGATGATTCTTAAGAAACGCCTGATTTGGGTTTTGAAAAGCATGTTCATCAACATAGGGTAGAAAGTATTCTGGGGTAAATGTTTCAGGAATATCTTCTTGAACAATATCCTTATCAGAAGGTTCTTCTATCAAAGGTTGATAATCAGTTTTTGAAAACACATCTGAGGATGTAGGCTGAGATGTTTTGAAAACAAAAGGATCTGACTCATCAAATTTTACATGTACTGTTTCTTCAACAGTACAAGTGTTTTTATTAAAAACTCTATAAGCCTTAGATATTGTGGAATAACCTAATAAAATTCCTTCATCAGATTTTGGTGCGAATTTATGTAAGTTATCTTTAGTATTCAAAATGAATACTTTGCAACCAAAAACCTTGAAGTAGGATAGTCTTGGTTTTCTACCATTCCATAACTCATAAGGAGTTTTATTAAGAAAATGTCTAATCAAAACTCGATTTATAGTATAACAAGCAGTACTTACAGCTTCAGCCCAGAAATGTCTAGCTATAGAATATTCACTCAACATGGTTCTAGTTATCTCTTGAAGAATTCTATTTCTTCTTTCAACTACACCATTTTTTAAGGAGTTCTAGGTGCTGAAAAATTGTGAGTAATACCTTTTTTACTACAAAAATTTTCAAAATCAGAATTTTGAAATTCTCCTCCATGATCACTATGAATAGTTTTCAATGGAAGGTTTTTCTCATTTTTAACTTGAGCTCTAAAACTTTTGAAATAATAAAAAGCTTCAGATTTGTTTGCTAGAAAATAAACCCAAGTAAATCTAGTGTAATCATCAACTAGAACAAACACATAACATTTGCCTCCAATACTTTCAGTTTGTGTTGGACCAAAAAGATCCATGTGCACTAACTGTAATGCATCGGTTGTTGAGACTTCACCGATTGATTTAAAACTAGATTTATGTTGCTTTCCATATTGACAAGGATCACAAACTTTAGAAGAATCAAATCTAAGCTCCGGTAGATCCTTAACTAGTTTCTTCTTAGAGATTTTACATAGGTTCCTAAGGTTACAGTGACCTAGTCTTCTATGCCATAACTAGGAATGATCTTCCATTGCACTAAGGAAAGGTAAATCTTGGCTTCTAAGATCTTCTAAGTTTAAGGTGTAAACATTCTCTTGCCTATTGGCTGAGAGAATAAATTCTTCCTTGGAACTGTGAACTAAGCACTTATCATTCCTAAAATTCACAAGGTAACCTTCATCGCATAACTGACTTATGCTAATGAGGTTGTGCTTAAGACCCTTAACAAAAAGAACATTTGAAATCAAAGTTTTACCAAGAAAAACAATATTACCAATACCAACAATCTCACCCTTAGCATTATCTCCGAAAGTTACTTTTCCCCCTTTCGTTTTGATAATCTTTTCAAAATAGCTTTTGTTACCAGTCATGTACTGGGAACATCCACTATCCATGTACCATGTATTTTTTCTGGTACTCTCTTTATTTTCCTAAAATCAAGAAGAAAATTAGACTTTCGGAATCCAAATTTGTTTGGATCCGAGATTTCTAGATAACAAAACATTAGGTACCCACATTTTCTTAGAAAAGTAAGCTTTGTGAAATCCTAAATATTGGGTTTTGTTTAAGGAACAATCCTTTGCCCAGTGACCACCACATTGACACTTGGTACAAAATGGGGCACTTTGAGGAATAAAATAATTGTTACTGAAAATTGGTTTTGCATGGGTATAACCAAATCCGGATTTATTTCTTAAAGGTCGTATTTGGGAATAAATTTTATCAAAATTTTCTTTCCCATGGGTAAAGTTTTATAAACACTTCTTTAAGGAAAAAATTTCGGACTTGAGTTTTACAACCAAGTTTTTATCCTCAAAATCATTAGTTTTAGAACTAGATCTAGGCTCGAAAACATTTTTATTAGAAATTACTTCTTCTAATTCTTTAGAAAGTTTGTTCTTCTCAGAACTTACTTCCTCAAGATTTTTTGAAATACTTTCAAAATCAGCATTTTTCTTATCAAGATCTTTAGAAAGATCCGATATCTCTTTTGTAAGAATAGAATTCCTAGAGTTTGTCTTATCAAGTTTTTTATTGAGTTTAGAATTCTCAATCTCAAGAAGTTCAGCAAACCTAGATACTTCTTCATAAGTAGGTAATGTATTTTCTTCATCAGAAGAAGATTCTTCATCAGAAGAGTCATAAAACTTACTAACATTAGAATTTAAAGAAACATTGGTCAAAGATTCAGCATTTCGTACCTTAGCCATAAAACAATGATTATCAATAGGTAATCTGGATATAAGACCAAGATTATTCTGTCCTGAAGATTCATAATCAGAAGATTCATCTGAAGAGTCACCACCACTGGCACTCCAGGTGTCATTAGCTTTCAGAACTTTCTTAGCTTTTGCTTTATAATACTTATTTCTGTTCCTTTCTGAATGTCTTTCTTTCCTTTCTTTCTTTTTGAGCATAGGGTAATCTGGTCTTATATGTCCAGCTCTCTTGCATTCATAACAAGTAACTTCTCCATATTTCTTATCTTTCCTTTCCTTTTTCTTATACTTGGATTGGAAATTTCTCTGTCCAGCTATCTTGTTCATCCTTCGAGCAAGATTTTCTAATTCATTTTCAGAGATTTCACTCTCACTAGAATCTGATTGAACTATCATCTTCTTAGAATTGGATCTGGTTACTCTCTCAAGAGTCTTAACTTTCATATGATTTGATATTGTTGTAAAATCAACAGTACCATTTCCATTTTTCTTTTTGATGTTGTCAGCATCTCTCTTCATTCTGGTTTCATGTTGGAGAAGAGTTCCAAATAACTCATCAAGAGAAATCTGAGTCACTTTCTTGTTCTCATCTATAGCTGTTCTTTTGGATTCCCACTCATTGGGCATGATATCAATTATCTTATCCACAAGAGCTTCATCATATAAACCTTTCTCTCCCATAGACTGTAGGCTATTGACGATAGTCATAAATCTCTGTTGTACTTTACAGATTGTTTCTCCATAAGGAAAATTGAAGCCATGATATTCAGCTCTAAGCATAGCTCTCCTAGTCTCAATCACCTTAGAGGTTCCAAAGTGTGTAACTTATAACTTCTTCCAGATACAATTAGCTGCTTCACAAGAATAAATTTGGCTATATATATTTCTAGTCATTGAACAAAGTAGAGTATTGCGTACCTTATAGTTGAGTTGATATTCTTACTTTTCCTGGTTAGTAAAAGTTCTAACTTCCTTGTCAGGAATTTTATAATCACCAGTAAGCATAACAAAATTGTCCACTCCAGTATTGATAACAAAAGTCTTCATTCGATCTCTCCAGTACTCATAATAATTACCATCAAAGATTGGTGGTCTTGTAGGATTTATATTATCAATTGAACCAACATTAATTCCTGTCATACTAAAAATAACCTTCAGCACACAAACTTGTTAGTAGAAAAGATTCATAATAACAAAGTTCAGAATGGAAAAGTTCGGAATGATAAAGTTAAAAATGGTAAAGTGATCAAGAAAAACTTATACGTGAGTACAAGTATTATAGAGACCTGCTCTGAAACCAATTGTAGGATCGAAATAATGATGTAGATGCTCAATTTACAAGAGGGGGGTGAATTGTATACTTTAAAAATTCCTTTGGAACCTTTAAAGTTAGTTATGAATAACTTTGTTTTCCTTAAGTAAAGGAAAGGTCTAGGTTTAACAAAGTTAAACTTAATAAAATTCACAACACCTCTAATACCAACTGAAAACTTGGAAAGAGATTCCGAAAGTAGGTTCCGGAAATATGGTTCCGGAAATTGAAACTTAACAAAAGACTACAATATGAGATTCTACCTTAAAGCGTATAGAATCTAAATGAAACAGAGTACAAGTAAGGAAGTATAAGAAAGTTATACTTTCCTTATAATAAAAAATGCAGCAGAAATAAATAAGTAGTAAAACTACAAGTAACAAGATATAAGTCTTTTAACCCAAAGAGAAGGGTATCCAACAACCTTGGATAAAGGTCCCTTGATTTATACTTTCAAGCAAGTCTATCTTACCCACACCTGGGTAAGCCCTCGATACGAAGATCGGAGTGTCTCTGTCTTGCTATCCCCACAAGCCCTCAACTTCAAGGTAGTTGGCAACCTCTCTCTTCCTCAGCAAGGAAGCCCTCGAACTTCAAGGTAGTCGGCACCTCTGTCTTCCTATCCCCGGAAGTCCTCAAATGTAATCACCAACATTCGGAGTCGCACGAAGCTTTGAGAGTTAATAAGAGCCTCTCTAGAAATCACATCAACAGCATGTATGCACAATAACCAAGTTGTCCATCCATCAGTCAGTCAGTCATGAGCTCTTTCAAATGAGGCCCTATTTATAGTTAAGGTCGGCCTCCTTCCCAACGGTCATATTTTCCTTAAAAATCGGAGGGACTTGTACACGTGTAAATTAACCAACGGTTAGTTCATAACAGAATACACGACATCGTTTTATAACAAAACAAGTGTAACAGAATATACGACACCGTTTTAAATATTAACTAAAAAGATTCGGAGTGAAGGTTCGGAGTTAAAGTTCGTAGTGTAAAGAAAATAATAAAGAGTAGACAAAATATAAAGGCATAAGCAAAATGAAAGTTAGAAGTGGAAATTCGAAGTCTAAATAAATTTAGAGTGTACAAAACAGAGATGATCAGATTCTGTTTAATAGATGAATTAGGAATGAGAATTCGGAATGAGAATTCGTCATCAGAATTCGTAGTGAGAATTCCTCATCAGAATTCATAATGGGAATTCATCATCAGAATTCGTAATGAGATTTCATCTTAAGAATTCGTAATGAGAAATCGTATCTAGAATTCGGAATGAGAATTCATCATCAGAATTCATAATGAGAATTCGTCATCATAAATCTTAATGAAAATTCATTATCATAATTCGTAATTAGAATTCTTCATTAGAATTCGTAATGAGAATTCAATGTCGAACTTCATAAGGATTCGTATCCTGAATCTGGAATAGAACTTAGTCAGAGTTCGTATCCGGAATTCGGAATGATACTTTATTACAGTTCTCATCTGGAATTCGGAGTGAAACTTCCTTACAGTTCTTATCCAGAATTCGGATCCTAAAACAGAATACTTTATATCAAAGTTTCAAACAAATCCGAGAAAACAGAAATGAATTCGAATTTTATACTTAGGAAAAATATGAATGAAAATATGATAAGAAAAAAAACTTTCTTACAAAAGTGATTTTCCTTATAAAAGCGATTTTCCTTATGAAAGCAATTTTCCTTATAAAACCAATTTTCCTTATAAAATCAATTTTCCTTATAAAATAAATTTTCCTTATAAAAGCAATTTTCCTTATAAAATCAATTTTCCTTATAAAAGCAATTTTCTTAAAGATAAGGTGTTTGTGATTTTAAAAACAAGAAGGAATGGAAAATTCATAAGGAAAACCTTATTGACTCAACAATCTCCCCCTTTTTGGAAAGCACAAACATTCTTGAAAAATAAATTCTAAGAAGAAAGAAAAACATTAAGGCTTATCTCCCTTTTCTTTAAGGATATTGATGAATACTACTAACTCCCCCTTAGGCTTTGAAACTCTAAGGATCGTATTCTAGATTTCCGGAGTGACATTTCATTACAAATAAGAAAGTCTTATTTAATGAAAAAATACCTCTTAGATAAACTCTTATTAGAGTTTGTTTTCTTTCTCACCCTTTGTTAGGATTCTTTTTCCCTTTCATTAGAGTTCTTTTCCTTCTCCCCCTTTGTGATTTTCAAAAAGAATATGAGGGAATGGAAAATATAACAAATTACCTGAAAGATTAGTAGTAACAACAAAAAGAAACGAGTAAGCAAAAAAATTCATTAAGATTGAAAATTTCAACAAGAAAAGAGTTAAATTACAACAAAAGATCGGATCTGTCTATTTGAGATCTTTCTCCTTCTCCATGAGACCCTTTATAATAGTCTTTATCTTCTTTAAGTCTTTATGATCTTCTTCAGCTTGCTTCTCTAAGACCACTATTCTTGCAGATTGGGCTTCAATATTTTCTTCCTGGGCTTGAAGCTTTTCTTCCTGAGCTTTGATCTTTTCTTCCTGAGCCTTCATCTTTTCTTGAAACTCAATCCGATGATCTCTTTCAAACTTCCAGTTTTGAGAGACAGAATTTAGCTTCCATTCAGATCTCTGACTTCTTGAATCCGAAAGTTCTTTTCATCTGTCAGCTTCTCTTCAAAGGAAGAAGTCAGCTCATTTATCTTCCTGTCCTCAGTCTCAAAAGCATCTTTAACATTATCTTGAAATTCGTCGAATAGCCTCATCTCTTCTACAGTCTTCTTCGACCAGTTTGTCATCCTTTTGCAAGATTTTCTATGAGCTTCTTAGCCAACAAAAAAAGTTTTCAACTAAGTCTCAATCTCAACGCACTTGTCTATAACCATAGACATAGAGTCTGTTTTCTGATTCAAAGCATGTTGGAGCATCTGGCATCTTGAATCAATACTTGAGAAGGTCGGAATGGTTCCCACCAACTTTTTCAAAGACTGAACAAAAAAATCATGCCCCACCGAAGATGAATCCAAATCTGAAAGTTTTCTTGGAGAATTTTCTTCCTCAACAAGGTCAAGCTTTCTCTTTTAAGAACTACCAACTTATTTTCTCTTCACCACTACTGAACTCGGAGTATCAGCAAGAATTTTCTTTCCCTTGTCTTTTTTCGGAATAGAATCCTGTTCTGGAGTTTTCTT
This sequence comes from Viscum album, assembly GCA_963277665.1. NCBI lineage: Eukaryota > Viridiplantae > Streptophyta > Magnoliopsida > Santalales > Viscaceae > Viscum > Viscum album. The sequence continues at coordinate 715,463,730 of OY728138.1, read as the reverse complement.
TTCACTATCAGAGACTTGGACAACATTATCTTCTTCATCAGCAACTTCCTGAACACCAACCTCTATGTTTTCCATCTGAGAAATATCATGTAAAAGTTGTTCTTCTTCTCCATGATAAGCTACTTCATATTCTCCTTTCTCTTCTTCCATTGCTGGAGTAACTAGCTTTGATGATTCAGCTTCGGAAGTTCAGAGCGATAAGTGTTCTGAAAGTGTCCCCTTATAATCATCTACTTGTTTCAACACATCTCCGGTTTCACCACTTCCTTCAGAAACATCTTCTTCTTCTTCTTCCACTTTCTCAACTTGCTCACCTTGTTCAACTGGCTTATCCACTGCCTCTTCCGAAGCAACAAATTCTCTTCCTGGAGTCTCAGGTAGAGATTCCAATGAAAAGGATCTCAGAACAGGAATGTTCGTAGAAACCATCTCATTGAATTTTAACAAAGCCTGAGCTACCTCAGCCTCAGACATCTTCTTCTTCAGCTTCTTTTCTTTTGCTTGTTTTTCTAGCTCATCTGCAGTTTTTTCCTTCAAGGATTTAGCCTCCGCAGGGTCTAGGCCAAAATGAGGCTCCCTTTTCACTCTCTTTTCTTTCATCTCCCTCCATTTAGAAACAACCTCATCTGGGTAATATTTCTTCTTCTTTGGTTTTGTAGGTTCGGAATGAACTTCCTTAGTCTTGGGATCCTCGGCTTCTACTTCCACTTCCTTCAGCTTTCTCTTCCTTACGGGCTTAGAGGATTCTAGATCAGCAGCTTTCGGAACTGATTCTTTTTGAGCAGGTAGATCAATAAACTGTACAGACTCCTTGTTAAAAGCTACATCCATTCTTTTGAGTGTACCATCACTCACCAGCATAATATTTCAAACCCTTGGCTTAGATTTGCAAGCCTCTTTGAAAGAATCAAGGCACTGAACTATCAACTTGGAGAGGATTGCTGGATACATAATAATTTGAGCTCTCAGATTTCCTTTCTTCAAATTCTCAAGAGTGATAAGAATGTGCTTCATCAAATTAAACTTCCACAGATTTATCAGAAAATATAGGATGTAGATCTCACTCTTCTTCAAGATATCTTTGTCACCTTTCCTCGGTACGATAAGACCCTGTACCCATAACTCTAGAATCCAGAAATTTGTTGATAAACTAGAAATATTCGGAGCCTTGTCATCATCCAGTCAGAGAGTTTCTAAGGATTTTTCCTTGTCAAAGATACCCTTAGAATCCGGCAACACATGAGAAACAAACTCAGCTTCACCTTCATTCTTTAGCCCTACCAAGCTGGCTGCCTTGGAATATGAAAGCTTATAAGTCTTACCATAAGACTTAAAAGACAATTTCTCCTTTCCATCTTCATTAAGAAAAGAAACTATTTCATAGAATTCAACAAGTAAGTCTGAATATACTTCATCTTGGTTCCCGGGTTTTGACACCACAACGTCTTCCCAACCATTAAGCTTGATATTTTTGGAAATAAGAGAGTCGTACTTGTTGAAAAAATCTGGATGGACCAACCTCTCTCTGTATACTAACCACTTCAAAATCGGCTTGGAGGAAGACATATCTTGCGAAGCTACTTCCACAGACATTCGGATCTGAAGACCTCTGAGAAGTTCGGAACTGAGAAAACTGAAGTTCGGAATGGCCTTAAAACAGAGAGGCAGAGCTTCGAGACGCTGGAACTTGAAAACCGATGTGGGACAACATTTGGGGTCCCCTTTACATAGGCAACGAAAAAACGTTTAAACTTCCACGATTGATCGAATGGTTGTGATAAGCTGAGATCAGATCTGACGATCGAAAACCAATTCTCTTGAATCCGTTCTTTTGAGGTTTTTATTAAAACAAAGAATTAAGAAAACTATAATCTGAAAACAAAATATAAGAAAATGACAGCAAGTAAAATATGACTATGAAAACTTGGGTAAGGAAATCATACCTTTCGGATTGGCTTAGGAGGATTATTCGTAATGGATAATATTCTTACGGAAACAACAAAAAAACTTTATTACGAAAAGACGAAATTTGGAAAACTGACTACGAAAAACAAACTCAGCAAGGAAGACTTAGTATGAAAATTTCATTACAAAATTTTGAAATCAAAAAACTTATTATGGAAGATTCGGTAGGAAAATACCGTTATGAAAATACCAGTACGAAAATTTCCATTCCGGATGTTTTCAATACGAACACTTCCATTCCAGAAGTATTCTGTACGAAAGTATACATTCTAGAAAATTTTAGTTCCAGAAATTCCATTCCGTAATTTTAGTTCCGAAAAGTTTGAAAACAAATTTTGAAAAACTTTGTTAAACTAACAATCAAATGTACTCCCCCTATGAAAATGAGTTTATTGCTATAAGGATACTTTTTCAACAGAAAGTTAATTAAGAAGGATTACCTTATGGTTATCATTCCTAACTTCTGTTTAATGTATTCAAATCTATCAGAAGGTAAAGATTTTGTGAAAATATCAGCAAGTTGATCTTGCGTTCCGATAAACTGAAGAATAATATCTCCTTTAAGTGTGTGATCCCTAAGAAAGTGATGCCTAATATCTATGTGTTTTTCAAGGGAGTGATGTGCAGGGTTCTTACTAAGGGAAATGGCACTTGTGTTATCACACAAAATTTGAGTTTTAGTAAAACTCAAGCCATAGTCAGTGAGTGTGTGTTACATCCACAACACTTGAGCACAACAACTTCCAGCTGCTACGTATTCAGCTTCAGCAGTGGAGAGTGCTACAGAATGTTACTTCTTGCAAGACCAAGAAACTAATGAATCTCCTAAGAAATGACAAGTTCCAGATGTAATTTTTCTATCCATTCTACATCCACCAAAGTCAGCATCAGAAAAGCTTTTTAGGATAAAATCATTTCCAGAAGTATAAAATAATCCTAGATCCATGGTTCCCTTAAGGTAGCGAAAAATTCTTTTTACTGCCTTTAGGTGAGATTCCTTAGGATTGGATTGATATCTTGCACATAGGCATACTGAAAACATTAAGTCTGGTCGACTAGATGTTAAGTATAGTAGACTTCCTATCAAACCTCTAAAAGATGTTTGATCTACTGGTTTCCCAGCTTCATCAAGATCTAAAGAGTTTGAGGTACCAATAGGAGTACTTATACTCTTAGTATTATCATAACCATACTTTTTAAGAAGATCTTTAATATACTTATGTTGAGATATGTAGGTTCCTTCTGGTTTTTGAGAAATTTGAAAACCAAGGAAAAAAAGTTAACTCACCCATCATACTCATTTCAAACTCAGATTTCATTAGACTTGCAAAAGAGTCAGTCAAAGATTGCTGAGTTGAACCAAATATGATGTCATCAACATAAATTTTAACAATCAAAACATTTTTCTTATCTTTCTTTATAAAAAGGGTTGGATCTGCATTTCCCTTAACATAGTTATTTTGAAACAAAAATACAGTAAGTCTATCATACCATGCTCGTGGGGCTTGTTTAAGACCATACAGAGCTTTGGTAAGTCTAAAAACATAATCAGGATGTTTTGTATCTTCAAAGCCAGGAGGTTGTTCAACAAAAACTTCCTCTTGAACATAACCGTTAAGAAAAGCACATTTAACATCCATTTGGAAAAGTTTGAAATTAAAGAATGCTGCAAAGGCAAGTAGAATACGGATAGATTCAAGTCTAGCTACTGAAGCATATGTTTATTCATAGTCTATTCCCTCTTGCTGATTATAGCCTTTAGCAACAAGTCTAGCTTTATTTCTTACTATGACTCCATTTTCATCACATTTATTTCTGAAAACCCATTTGACTCCAATAACAGAAGTTTCCTTATGTCTTTCAACCAAGGTCCAGACTTTATTCCTTTCGAATTCATTTAGTTCATCTTGAATGGCTTTAATCCAATCATCATCACATAAAGCTTCATCAGTGCTTTTAGGTTATAATTGGGAAAGAAATTCTAGATGTTCTACTTCATTTCTTAAGGAACTTCTAGTCCTTACAGGTTGATTTACATCACCAATGATACTATCACTAGGATGATTCTTAAGAAACGCCTGATTTGGGTTTTGAAAAGCATGTTTATCAACATAGGGTAGAAAGTATTCTGGGGTAAATGTTTTAGGAATATCTTCTTGAACAATATACTTATCAGAAGGTTCTTCTATCAAAGGTTGATAATCAGTTTTTGAAAACACATCCGAGGATGTAGGCTGAGATGTTTTGAAAACAAAAGGATCTGACTCATCAAATTTTACATGTACTGTTTCTTCAGTAGTACAAGTGTTTTTATTAAAAACTCTATAAGCCTTAGATGTTGTAGAATAACCTAAGAAAATTCCTTCATCAGATTTTGGTGCGAATTTATGTAAGTTATCTTTAGTATTCAAAATGAATACTTTGAAACCAAAAACCTTGAAGTAGGATAGTCTTGGTTTTCTACCATTCCATAACTCATAAGGAGTTTTATTAAGAAAAGGTCTAATCAAAACTCGATTTATAGTATAACAATCAGTACTTACAGCTTCAGCCCAGAAATGTCTAGCTATAGAATATTCACTCAACATGGTTCTAGTTATCTCTTGAAGAATTCTATTTCTTCTTTCAACTACACCATTTTGTTGAGGAGTTCTAGGTGCTGAAAATTTGTGAGTAATACCTTTTTTACTACAAAAAGTTTCAAAATCAGAATTTTGAAATTCTCCTCCATGATCACTATGAATAGTTTTCAATGGAAGGTTTTTCTCATTTTTAACTTGAGCTTTAAAACTTTTTAAATAAGAAAAAGCTTCAGATTTCTTTGCTAGAAAATAAACCCAAGTAAATCTAGTGTAATCATCAACTAGAACAAACACATAATATTTTCCTCCAATACTTCCAGTTTGTGTTGGACCAAAAAGATCCATGTGCACTAACTATAATGCATCAGTTGTTGAGACTTCACCAATTGATTTAAAACTAGATTTATGTTTCTTTCCATATTGACAAGGATCACAAACTTTAGAAGAATCAAATCTAAGCTCCGGTAGATCCTTAACTAGTTTCTTCTTAGAGAGTTTACATAGGTTCCTAAGGTTACAGTGAACTAGTATTCTATTCCATAACCAGGAATGATCTTCCATTGCACTAAGGCAAGGTAAATCTTGGCTTCTATGATCTTCTAAGTTTAAGGTGTAAACATTCTCTTTCCTATTGGCTGAGAGAATAAATTCTTCCTTGGAACTGTGAACTAAGCACTTATCATTCCTAAAATTCACAAGGTAACCTTCATCACATAACTAACTTATGCTAATGTGGTTGTGCTTAAGACCCTTAACAAAAAGAACATTTGAAATCAAAGTTTTACTAAGAAAAACAATATTACAAATACCAACAATCTCACCCTTAGCACTATCTCCGAAAGTTACTTTTCCCCCTTTCGTTTTGATAATCTTTTCAAAATAGCTTTTGTTACCAGTCATGTGCCGGGAACATCCACTATCCATGTACCATGTATTGTTGTTGGTACTCTCTTTATTTTCCTGAAATCAAGAAGAAAATTAGACTTTCGGAATCCAAATTTGTTTGGATCCGGGATTTCTAGATAACAAAACTTTAGGTACCCACATTTTCTTAGAAAAGTAAGATTTGTGAAATCCTAAAGATTGGGTTTTGTTTAAGGAACAATCCTTTGCCCAGTGACCACCACATTGACACTTGGTACAAAATGGGTCACTTTGAGGAACAAAATAATTGTTACTGAAAATTGGTTTTTCATGGGTATAACCAAATCCGGATTTATTTCTTAAAGGTCAAATTTGGGAATACATTTTATCAAAATTTTCTTTCCCATGGGTAAAGTTTGATAAACACTTCTTTAAGGAAAAAATTTCGGACTTGAGTTTTACAACCAAGTTTTTATCCTCAAAATCATTAGTTTTAGAAATAGAGCTAGGCTCGAAAACATTTTTATTATAAATTACTTCTTCTAATTCTTTAGAAAGTTTGTTCTTCTCAGAACTTACTTCCTCAAGATTTTTTGAAATACTTTCAAAATCAGCATTTTTCTTATCAAGATCTTTAGAAAGATCTGATATCTCTTTTGTAAGAAAAGAATTCCTAGAGTTTGCCTTATCAAGTTTTTTATTGAGTTTAGAATTCTCAATCTCAAGAAGTTCAGCAAACCTAGAGACTTCTTCATAAGTAGGTAATGTATTTTCTTCATCAGAAGAAGATTCTTCATCAGAAGAGTCATAATACTTACTAACATTAGAATTTAAAGAAACATTGGTCAATGATTCAGCATTTCTTACCTTAGCCATAAAACAATGATTATCAATAGGTAATCTGACTATAAGACCAAGATTCTCCTGTCCTGAAGATTCATAATCAGAAGATTCATCTGAAGAGTCACCACCACTGGTACTCCAGGTGTCATTAGCTTTTAGAACTTTCTTAGCTTTTTCTTTATAATACTTCTTTCTGTTCCTTTCTGAATGTCTTTCTTTCCTTTCTTTCTTTTTGAGCATAGGGAAATCTGGTCTTATATGTCCAGCTCTCTTGCATTCATAACAAGTAACTTCTCCATCTTTCTTATCTTTCCTTTCCTTTTTCTTATACATTGATTGGAAATTTCCCTGGCCATCTATCTTGTTCATCCTTCGAGCAAGATTTTCTAATTCATTTTCAGAGAGTTCACTCTCACTAGAATCTGATTGAACTATCATCTTCTTAGACTTGGATCTGGTTACTCTCTCAGGAGTCTTAACTTTCATATGATTTGATGTTGTTGTAAAAGCAACAGTACAATTTCCATTTTTCTTTTTGATGTTGTCAGCATCTCTCTTCATTCTGGTTTCATGTCGGAGAAGAGTTCCAAATAACTCATCAAGAGAAATCTGAGTCACTTTCTTGTTCTCATCTATAGTTGTTCTTTTGGATTCCCACTCATTGGGAATGATATCAATTATATTATCCACAAGAACTTCATCTAAACCTTTCTCTCCCATAGACTGTAGGCTGTTGAAGATAGTCATAAATCTCTTTTGTACTTTACAGATTGGTTCTCCATAAGGAAAATTGAAGCCATGATATTCGGCTCTAAGCATAGCTCTCCTAGTCTCAATCACCATAGAGGTTCCAAAGTGTGTAACTTATAACTTCTTCCAGATACAATTAGCTTCTTCACAAGAAGAAATTTTTCTATATATATTTCTAGTCATTGAACAAAGTAGAGTATTGCGTACCTTATAGTTGAGTTGATATTCTTGCTTTTCCTAATTAGTAAAAGTTCTAACTTCCTTGTCAGGAATTTTATAATCACCAGTAAGCATAACAAAATTTTCCACTCCAGTATTGATAACAAAAGTCTTCATTCGATCTCTCCAGTACTCATAATCATTACCATCAAAAATTGGTGGTCTTGTAGGATTTAGATTATCAATTGAACCAACATTAAATCCTGCCATACTAAAAATAACCTTCGGCGCACAAACTTGTTAGTAGAAAAGATTCGTAATAAAAAAGTTCAGAATGGAAAAGTTCGGAATGATAAAGTTCGGAATGGGAAAGTGATCAAGAAAAACTTATACGTGAGTACAAATATTTCAGAGACCTACTCTGATACCAATTGTAGGATCGAAATAATGATGTAGATGCTCAATTTACAAGAGGGGGGGTGAATTGTATACTTTAAAAATTCCTTTGGAACCTTTAAAGTTAGTTATGAATAACTATGTTTTCCTTAAGTAAGGAAAGGGCTAGGTTTAACAAAGTTAAACTTAAGCAAATTCACAACACCTCTAATACCAACTGAAAACTTGGAAAGAGATTCTGAAAGTAGGTTCCGGAAATATGGTTCCGGAAATTGAAACTTAACAAAAGATTACAATATGAGATTCTACCTTAAAGCATATAGAATCTAAATGAAACAGAGTACAAGTAAGGAAGTATAAGAAATTTATACTTTTCTTATAATACAAAATGCTGCGGAAATAAACAAGTAGTAAAACTACAAGTAACAAGATATAAGTCTTTTAACCCAAAGAGAAGGGTATCAAACAACCTTGGATAAAGGTCCCTTGATTTATACTTTAAAGCAAGTCTGTCTTACCCACACCTGGGTAAGCCCTCGATATGAAGATCGGAGTGTCTCTATCTTGCTATCCCCGCAAGCCCTCAACTTCAAGGTAGTTGGAAACCTCTGTCTTCCTCAGAAAGGAAGCCCTCGAACTTCAAGTTATTCGGCACCTCTGTCTTCCTATCCTTGGAAGTCCTCGAATGTAATCACCAACATTCGGAGTCGCACGAAGCTTTGAGAGTTAATAAGAGCCTCTCTCTATAGAAATCACATCAACAACATGTATGCACAATAACCAAGTTGTCTATCCATCAGTCAGTCAGTCATGAGCTCTTTCAAATGAGTTCCTATTTATAGGTAAGGTCGGCCTCCTTCCCAACGGTCATATTTTCCTTAAAAATCGGAGGGACCTGTACATGTGTAACTTAACCAACGGTTAGTTCATAAAAGAATAAACGACATCGTTTTATAACAAAACAAGTGTAACAGAATATACGACACCGTTTTAAATCTTAACTAAAAAGATTCGGAGTGAAGGTTTGGAGTTAAAGTTCGGAGTGTAAAGAAAATAATAAATAGTAGACAAAATATAAAGGCATAAGAAAAATGAAAGTTCGGAGTGGAAATTCAGAGTCTGAATAAATTCAGAGTTTACAAAACAGAGATGATCAGATTTTGTTTAATAGATGAATTAGGAATGAGAATTCGGAATGAGAATTCGTCATCAGAATTCATAGTGAGAATTCCTCATCAGAATTCGTAATGGGAATTCATCATCAGAATTCGTAATGAGATTTCATCTTAAGAATTCGTAATGAGAAATCGTATCCAGAATTCGGAATGAGAATTCATCATCAGAATTCATAATGAGAATTCTTCATCATAAATCTTAATGAAAATTCATTATCATAATTCTTAATGAGAATTCGTCATTAGAATTCTTAATGAGAATTCAATGTCAAACTTCATAAGGATTCGCATCCTAAATCTGGAATAGAACTTAGTCAGAGTTCGTATCCGGAATTCGGAATGATACTTTATTACAGTTCTCATCTGGAATTCGGAGTGAAACTTCCTTACAGTTCTTATCCAGAATTCGGATCCTCAAAACAGAATACTTTATATCAAAGTTTCAAACAAATCTGAGAAAACAGAAATGAATCCGAATTTTATACTTAGGAAAAATATGAATGAAAATATGATAAGAAAAAAAAATTTCTTACAAAAGCGATTTTCCTTATAAAAGCGATTTTCCTTATAAAATCAATTTTCCTTATAAAATCAATTTTCCTTATAAAAGCAATTTTCCTTATAAAAACAATTTTCCTTATAAAATCAATTTTCCTTATAAAAGAAATTTTCTTCAAGATAAGGTGTTTGTGATTTTCAAAAAAAGAAGGAATGTAAAATTCATAAGGAAAACCTTATGGACTCAACATTATATACATACACACATATATATATATATATATATAATATTTTCTTTTTTATGTGATACTTGTATCGGTAATTGGTATGCTAAAATAAATAGGTATGTTTTTCTATCTTTTTATGTTTTTAATTAAGGAAAACTCTCAGGGTTTCCATGGTCTCTAATTTATATTATTAGTGAGATGTAGAGGCTATTAAGGTCAAAGAGTTTTATAATGAAATAAAATATATCCAGAACTTCCACAATTTTCTACCATCTTCCACTAGAAGTCCATGAGTAGCTTGAAGATCAAAGGAATAATCAGGAGCATAATAAACTTAAACTTCAAAAACCAGGTGACTTTGTTCAATTTTTATTTATTCAAATTACTTTTAAAACTCTTCTCTTCTACCTCTAACCCCTTTTTAAATTTTCTTTTCTTCAAACACTGGGGAAAGTGTTATTTTAAGTTTGGGGGAGATGAAATAAAAAAAATTGTGTACAAAAATAATGATTTGAAAAAAATGTGTGCCTTAATGGAATGAAAAGTTCCTTTAACCATAATCATGATAACACACATTGCACACTTTGAAATTTAATATAAAATAATTTATCATACCCTGATTCTGATTTTAATCCATGTATATTTCATGAGCATAGATTTTGGAAAGTGTGGCTATCTAATGTGATATTTCATCATTTATATTTTCATCCAAATAAAAAAAGAATCAAAATGTACGTCCTTCGGATAGTGGGGTGTTAGTTTGATTTCATGGGGTCTCCAAAATAAATAACATAGGTTTATATATGAGTATTCAAAAAAACAATAAATTTGCGCGTAGAGTAATAAAATGACCTAATGCGTAGCTTTCGGAACTTGGAGATCGTGACTCCATATTGTTTGGCCCAAAGTTAGTAAATATATCTCTATTTGTGGTAATTTGACTTTTTTTTACTGAGTTAACTCAAGATGATTCCTAAGTATGTTGTCTTCACTTGGTTCCCTAAGGTCTTCGAGCTAGGGAGTCATCGGCAAAGTCTCACTACATGGGTTGACTATGTTGAGTGCAATTTCAATTACCATGGAAAAATTGAAAAAACACAAATATATATACATAATCAATACTCATATTAATATTGAAATGAGATTCCACCTAGCGCTTCCATCATTTCCCCCTTTAATAAAGATGAACCCCCATGTCTATTGTGATACACAACACATCATTATGCTTAATTGATATTGGATGAAGTATGGTGAAGAATTTGAACAAATAAATGGATTTGGGCTTGGTATATGCTTATGAAAATATCTTTTATTAAAATATTTTTATGGTTTTCATGATTTTTTGGTATAAGGATTCTTAGTTATTATTGTGTATTAAAATTTTTTGGAAAAGGGAATTCAAATTTCATATTTTTGAGATACATTTTTCTTGGGACTAGAAAAACTCATGTTAGGGGGTGTGATAATCCACTGAATGAAGATAATATTTATTTATAATATATATAATATTCATGTGATTTATTATTCATAAACACCATTTTAGTTCATTTTATACTTTGAACATTAATTCACATTATGATTGTAATTCCCTCTTAAAATGCACTATTACATGGTACATTTTTGAACACCTAATAAAATAAAAAATGGTCTTGATTTTATTTTCATATTTTATTTTCAGGATTCTCATTACATTGGTAACAATTAATACTTTTTGAGTTTTGGAAGATTCACATTGGAAGACCACCAAAATAGGCTTTCATGGAAACACATTCTGGGCAAAGTAAACTGGATGGCATCCCAATAACAAGACTGTAGCGGCCAGGATCCAAGACCAATGATTCTAAATATTTAACCAAATATATAGTAAATCACGGGAAACATTTAATTAAACAATTTCCAAAGACAATTCGGATGTTTAAATGGAGTTACAGGTGGCCCAAGTTTGAGATAAAATTATGGGCTAGATTCTATGGCCCAAAAAAATAGACCACCATTTTACACATATCTCATAAACCATAAACTTTTTTGGGATTAATATTTACAAACAGTTAGGGGAAATCCGGATCTTCATTTTATTCTTCTATGTCCCACTATAATTCTTCCATATAGAATCTCATTTAGGCGCTTCTGTTCGGTGGATGCAAGTTGGTTGCCACCTCGGGTCAAGAGTGGAAAATACTAAGTTCCACAAGCTTTACACCACCCTAATCCTACCATAATCAAGTGGGATTACTTTAAATATTTGAGGCTCGACCCAAGGATCTCAAAATACTTATTTAAGGTAGTGGTTTTGGAGGATTTAATCATCTTTTATGGTTTCTTTCATTGTAGTGTTATGCTGCCACTTTTCCTTTGTAATGTTCTTATTCATTTGTAAGTTGTTCTAATCACCTTAGTTTTCAATAACAATTATTCATATTCTATTATTATGTTCTTCCCCATATCATTTTTATATTTTTGCCTCAAGGTTTGAATTTATTCACACCAAACCTTGTGAAATTATTCACACAATGGTGGAGTAATCATTTTATTTTTATTGTTTTCTTTACTTCTTCAATTCCTCCCTCATGAGTCTACTTCCCGCTTCCATTGAAACCATAGCATCAATGGAGGGATAACCAATTTATGGGTTGATCCAAGGGAATATAAAGGGGCTGGATTGGATGTTATTTATCACCCCATTAATGTCCAGTCACTTCTTTTAATTGAGATTTTTATTTGATGATTTTTAAGCTTCTTCGTCCTTGTTGAATTTTAAGGCCACATACTTCAAGTGAAAATATGAACCTTTACCTTGGAGTGCTCATAAATTTGATCCTCCAAGTGTATAGGTGATTAGTATTATGTTGTTTTGGTATTAAACTAGTAAGTGATGAATTTTTTTGGTCTTCTTGAATAAACCCATCTCGAATATAAGAAATTTAAATTGTTAAAAAAGAGTTTCATTAAATCCACCCCTTGTAATAACCTAGGATCAACCCTTCTCATATTTTGATTTCACTTAAGTCATGTATTGTTCTCTTAAACCTATATAAAATAAACCCAAATTTGTCTACTTAATATCCAAAATCACTCTATAGAATGTGCGTTTCTATAGGTTTCTTCTTAGGTCTCTCGGGAATCAACAACCCAAGCTACTCTACATTTGACCGCTTAACCCTAAAAACTTGGGTAAATATGGGCAAGACCAAATTTTGGCATCATTTAGGGAGACCCAAGTAATTCCTATCAAAACTCATTCTATTATCCCTCATTTATTCTATTCTCACCCAAATTCTATTATATTTTCCCTTTCTCGCTTTTTTTTTCTTTTGGTGCATGTCCGCCTACACTCGTGACCAATCAAACCATCTAGTTAGGGTGGATAGTCCTAGGGTTGGAGATTCAAGTACACCAAGGGAACTATTTCCATTATATCCTAATCTTCCTAACACTATAGTCAAAAACTAATCCCATTTCAATGAAAGTTCTTGAAAGAAACCAACTCATAAACCCAGGTGGGAACCAAAATGTAAATCCAAATGAGGAAGCCCCAAACTTGGGGAATGCAGTCGATCAAACCATGAATGACTACCTCACATCTGCCTGGACCAATGAACCCTCTTTCATTAGGCACGCTTCCCTATTATCTGAAACTTCTATACGTGGGGAATCAATCCTATCTGAAACTCTAAAAAATGAAATTGATTTTGAGCCAATGTCCCAATCTTCTGCTGAAATTTTGAACCAACCTAATCATGAATTGAAAGAAATTCCTTTTGCACTTAAGTATGCCTTCCTAGGAGAAAATGGAACGCATCCTATTGTCATTTCTTCTTCTATTTAAGCTGATCATGAGAGGATTATTCTATATGTCCTTAGTAAACACAAGAAATCCATTGAATGGACCCTGTCTGATATTCCTAGGATTATCCCACTTATTGAGACTCATAGGATTGTTCTTGAATCTAATTCAAAGACAAGTTGTCAACTTTAGTGGTGACTCAATCCTAATCTCATAGAAGTAGTGAGAAAATAACTTCTAAAATTGTTAAAATTTGGTATCATCTATCTCATTAATGAGAGTGAGTGGGTAAGCCCAATTCAAGTTATCCGAAAGAAGGTTGGAATCACAGTGATAACCAATAAGGATGGAGAGATTCGTCCAACTAGGGTGAATAGTGGATGGAGAGTCTGCAATGACTATAGGAAGCTAAAATCAGTTACCAAGAAGGACCATTTACCCTTATCATTCACTGAAAAATTCCTTGAGAGAGTCACGGGTCATGCCTTGTACTGTTTTTTAGATGGGTACTTAGGGTACAATCAAATTGAGGTTTCCCTAGAGGATCAAGGGATGACTACATTCACCTATCCATTTAGCACATTTTCTTTCAAACAAATGCCCTTCGGGTTATGCAATGCCCCTGGAACCTTCCAGTGGTGCATGAAGGGAATCTTCTCGGACATGGTAGGGGATTTTCTAGAGGTCTTCATGGATGACTTCTATGTGTTTGGGGATACATTTAAGGGATGTATAAGGAATGTGGAGAGAGTCTGGTCAAGATGTGAAGAAAAGAATCGGGTCCTAAACTAGAAAAAATTTCATTTCATGGTTAAAGAGGGACTAGTCCTTGGCCATTTAGTATTAGGTAGGGGAATTGAAGTTGATAAATCCAAGGTTGACATCATTCGTAACCTTCCATCACCCAAAACTGTCAAGGAAGTGAGGTCTTTCTTAGTACGTTTTGGTTAATATAGAAAGTTCATTAGGAGTTTCAGCTCTATTTCTTGACCACTTTGTGCTCTATTGGTGAAAGATGCTCCATTTTTATGGATATGAAGTTGTGAGGAATTATTCTCTACACTCAAGTCAGCTCTTATCTCTCCACCTATCATGCAATCTCCAAATTGGAAACTTCTTTTTGAGCTCATGTGTGAGGCTATTGACTTCGCTATAGGAGCAGTCTTAGGACAATGGTGTGAGAAAACTCCATGTACCATTTCTTATGAAAGAAAATCTTTAAATGATGCACAAATAAACTACACCACCACTGAGAAGGAGTTACTTTATGTTTTGTTTTCCTTAGAAAATTTTAGGTCCTACCTCATAGGATCTCCCATCACTATGTTCACTGACCATTCTACACTAAAATACCTCTTCCAAAAACAAGATGCTAAGGCTAGACTGATTACATGGGTCCTTATATTACACGAATTTTACCTCAAAGTCAAGGATAAAAGGGGTGCTGAAAATTTTTTAGTTGATCACCTCTCTAGGATGGAATTAAAAGAAAACTCAAATCACTTTTCTGTGTCTCATTCATTTCTCAATGAGCACCTCTATTTAGTGAGTTATTTCCCATGTATGCCGACATAGCCAACTTATTAGTTATAGGAGTCATTCCAAAATTATTAGGGACTCAAGATTGAAGTAAATTCCTTTTTTATGTTAGGAACTATGTGTTTGATGATCCATACCTCTATAAGTTCTGCCCTGACCAAGTCATCAGGAGGTGTGTCCTAGAATCTGAGTAAGATTCTATCCTTAAATTTTTTCATAGTGAGCCATGTGGAGGTCACTTTTCCTCTAAGAAAACTTATGATAAGGTTATTTAGTGTGGTATCTTCTGTCCCACCCTCTCAAGGGACTCCTTCAAAAAAATTTAAATTTATCCTAGGTGTCAACAAGTAGGGTCCATCACAAAAAGAAATCAAATTCCACTCACTCCCATCTTAGTGATTGAAATCTTTGATTGTTGGGTAATCGATTTCATGGGTCCCTTACGAAACTCTAGGGAATATCTGTACATCCCTTTTGTTGTCGATTATGTCTCCAAATGGGTTTAGGTCATTCCAAAAAAATCCAATGATCATCAAACTGTGATTATATTTCTCATGGAAAACATCATCTCAAGATTTGGATTTCCTAGGGCTATCATTAGTGATTGTGGAACTAATTTTTGCAATCTTCCATTCTCATAAATCATGTAAAAGTATGTAATTTCTCACAAATTGTCCACTAATTACCACCCATAGACCAATGGTCAAGCTGAGTTAGCCAATTGAGAAATCAAACAAATTCTTGATAAAACTGTTAATCCATCTAGGAATGATTGGTCGAGAAATCTCTTAGATTCTCTTTTGGAATATTGTAAATAATTAAATACTATCCTAGTAATGTAACCATATAGGTTAGTTTATGGAAAATCATGTCATTTACCTGTTGAAATTTAGCATAAGGCATTTTAGTCAATCAAAAAAATGAATTTTGACATTTCTTTGGCCAAATAAAAGAGGAAATTAGATCTTAATGAACTTGAGGAACTTAGGATGGAGGCTTATGAAAAATTTAGGATAAATAAAGCTAGAGTTCAATCCTACCAATCTAGAAATATCAAAGTTAAATACTTTGAAACAATAAAATCCATGCTCTTGTATAGTTCAAAACTTCATTTACACCCATGAATGTTAAGGTCTAGATGGTCAGGTCCCTTTATAGTGCATCATGTGTACCCCCATGGGGCATTAGAGATTTAGGATCCCATAAGTGGTCACATTTTCAAATTCAATGGTCATAGGTTAAAACCATTCATTGAATCCTTAAATAAACAGAAAACATAGGATGAGTTAGTAGAGCCAACCTATGAACTAGAAAAAAATTTATAGATTTAGGGTCCATGCTGGGAAAACAATATTAAACAAAATAATTTCATGGGAGAAAACCCATGTTTTTCATGTTTCTAATCTTTTTGCATCATATTTATTTTTCAAGTAGATTAATGAATAATTTTTATTTAAAAAAATCAATCAACTCTGAATATGATAGTACCTTAAACTGTTGACCTCTTATTCTATTTTGAGTATGGATGGGTATGAAAGGGGAGCACCATATTCATCTGTGTCATGTGATGTGATCCCTGAGTAATACCTAACCCAGAAATTTAAAAATAAGACAATGTAGCATCAGTTTATTTTTATTTTTATGTGTTTGTAGGCTAAAAAAATAAAAAATAATATATATATATATAATAATAAATAAATAAAAATTAAAAGGACATGTTGTAGTTCTTGGGGTAAACCCTGTCACAATCAACAAAGCCATAGGGACTCAAACCTGGGATTGAAGGGAGACTGGGGCACACGCTTTCCACTGACCTACGGCCTATAGTGCTTTCTTATTATATAGTTTTTTTATATATACTTATATTTTAATTATAGATAGATATATATATATATATATATATTATTTTCTTTTTTTACATGATACTAGAATCAGTCATTGGTATGCTAAAATAAATTGGTATGTTTTTTTTTATCTTTGTATGTTTTTAATTAAGGGAACCTCTCGGGGTTTCCATGGTTTCTAATTTTGTTTATGAGTGAGAATAAAAGGCTATTAAAGTCAAATAGTTTTATAGTAAAATCAACTATATCCAAAACTTCCACAATTTTCTACCATCTTCCACTAGGATTCCATAAGTATCATAGAGATCAAAGGAATAATCAGGAAAATAATGAACTTAAATTTTAAAAACTATGGGACTTTGTTCCATGTTTATTTATTCAAATCCCTTTTAGAACTCCTATATTCTACCTATAACCCCCTTATAAATTTTATGTTCTTCAAACACTGGGGAATTTTTTTTTTAAGTTGGGGGAGATGAAATAAAAAAATTGTGTGCAAAAAAAATGATTTGAAAAAATGTGTGCCTTAATGGAAGGAAAATTTCATTTAACCATGAACATAATAATACACATTGCACAATTTGAAATTGAGTATCAAATAATTTAGAATACCCTAATTCTGATTTTAATCCATGTATATTTCATGGGCATAGATTTTGGAAATTGTGGCTGTCTAATGTGATATTTCATCGTTTATATTTTCATCCAAATGAAAAAAAAAGAATCACAACACAAATCCTTTGGATATTGGGATATTAGTTTGAGTTCATGGGGTCCCCCAAATAAATAGACTAGGTTTTTTTCTCATTTTAGTTTTAATATGAGTATTAAAAAAATTCAAAAAAATAATAAATTTACATGTAGAGTAATTAAATAACCTAATGTGTGGATTTCGGCACTTGGGGATCATGACTTCATAGTTTTCTAGCCCAGATTTAGTAATTTTATCTCTATTTTTGGAAATTTGACTTTTTTTTACTGAGTTAACTCGAGATGATGCCCGAGTATATGGGCTTCACTTGGTGCCCTAAGGTCTTCGAGCCTGGGTGTCATCGTTAAAGTCTCGTACATGGGTTGACTATGTTGAGTGCAATTTCAATTACAATGGAAAAATTGCAAAAAAACAAAAAAACCAAATATATATATATATATATAATTAATACTCATATTAATATTGAAATGTGATTCCACCTAGAAATTCCATCATTTCCACCTTGAATAAAGATAAACCCCCCATGTCTATTGTGATACACAACACATCATCATGCTTAATTGATATTAGATGAAATATGGTGAAGAATTTGAAAAAAGGAATGGTCTTGGTCTTGGGATATTCTTAATAAAGTGTCATGTATTTAAATATTTTTATGGGTTTCCTGATTTTTTGGTATAAGGGTTCTTAGGTATCATTGTGTATTAAATTTTTTTGGAAAAGGGAATTCAAATTTCATATTTTTTAGATAAATTTTGCTCGGGACTAGAAAAACTCAAGTTGGGGGTGTGATTATCCAATTAATGAGGCTAATATTAATTATTAATATATATAATATTCATTTTCTTTATTATTCATAAACACTGTTTTAGTGCATTTTACACTTTGAACATCAATTCACTTTATGATTGTAATTCCCTCTTAAAATCCACTATTACATGGTACATTTTTTAACACCTCCTAAAATAAAAAATGTTATTGACTTTATTTTCATATTTTATTTTCAAGATTCTCATTACATTGGGAACAATTAATAATTTTTTAGTATTGGAAGATTCACATTGTAAGACCACCAAAATGGTCTTTCATGGAAACATATTCTGGGCAAAGTAAACTGGACAGCATCCTAATAATAAGACTATAGAGGCTAGGATCCAAGACTAATGATTATAAAAATTTATCTTACGATATAGGACATCATGGGGAACATTTCATTAAATAGTTTCCAAATCTAAATAGGATTTTTTAATGCATTTACAGACTTTCCAAGTTGGAGATAAAATTCTGGGCCAGATTCTGTGGCCCAGAAAAACATCCCACCATTTTACAAATATCTCATAAAATATAAACTCTTTTGAGATGAAAATTTACATAAGGTTAGGGGACATCTGGAGAATAATTTTATTTTTCTATGGAACACTCTAATTCTTCTATCTAGATTCTAGTTTAGGCGCTTTTGTTTGGTGGATGCAAGCTAGATGCCACTTCGGGTCAAGAGTGGAAAATACTAAGCTCCACAAGCTTTCCACCACCCTAATCCTACCATACTCAAGTGGGATGACTTTCAATATTGGAGGATAGACCCAAGGCTCCCAAAATTCCTATTTAAGGCAGTGATGTTGGAGGATTTAATCATATTTGATTCTTTCTTTCATTGTAGTGTTATGCTACCAATTTTCCATTGTAATGTTTTTCTTCATTTGTAAGTTGTTTGAATCACCTTAGTTTTCAATAAAAATTCTTCATCTTATCTTATTCTATTCTTATCCATCTCACTTTGATACTATTTCCTCAAGGTGTAAATTTATTCACACCAAACCTTATGAAATTATCACACAATGGTGGAGTGATCATTTTCTTTTTATTGTTTTCTTTACTTCTTCAATTCCTCCCTCATGAGTCTACTTCTTGCTTCCATTGAAACCATAGCATAAATGGAGGGATAACCTACTTATGGGTTGATCCAAGGGAGTATAAATGGGATGTATTGAATGTTATTTATCACCCCATTAATTTCTATTCACTTCATTTAATTGATATTTTTATTTGATGATTTTTAAGATTCTTCATCCATGTTGAATTTTAAGGCCACATACTTCAAGTAAAAATATGAACCATTACCTTGGAGTACTCATATATTTGATCTTACAAGTGTATAGAAGATTATTATTATGGTGTGTTGGTATTAAAATAGTAATTGATGAAGTTGTTTGATCTTCTTGAATAAACCCATCCTGAATATAAGAAATTGAAATCATTAAAAAAGAGTTTCATCAAATCCACACCTTATAATAACCTAGGATCAACCCTTATCATAATTTGATTTCACTTAAGTCACATATTGTTTTCTTAAACCTATCTAAAATCAACCCAAATTTGGCTAATTAATATCCAAAATCATCCCATATAATGTGCATGTCTATAGGTTTCTTCTTAGGTCTCTAAGGAATTGATAACCCAAGATACTCTACATTTGACCGCTTAACCCTAAAAACTTGGGTAAATTTGGGAAAGACCAGGTACTATTCTAGTAGCTTCCACTTTATCTTCTACACTTTTTGATACAAGGGATTCTCATATCTTTATATTTATGCCTGTTGTGGATAGCCTTGGGCACAATGTTTATATTTCTAAAAACTTCATGAGACTTGATACTCTATTGGGGATTATAATGAAGGGTGTGCATTAGTATAGGGAGTTCCCCCTTGAGATTAGTGGGTGTCACTTTTTATGGGACTTATTTGTCATTAAGATGATATATTTTGATATCATTATCAGTATGGACTAGTTTGTTCCCTTTCATGACTTCATTTACTGTTATCACCAAAGGGTGACCTTTTCATCACCAAAGGGTGGAGAGTTCATTTACACTGGTTAATGGGATGTCCATACAAGCTGAGTTGGACCATAGTGTCATGGGATGAGCAGGATGATAGCCTGAATTAATATTTTATATCTATATGATTAGGGGACATGTCATATTTATTTCCCTCCAATGTTTGATCGTTTCAGGGATGTCTTCCTAGATGACTTTTCCAGATTACCTCCAATGAGAGAGGTAGAGTTCTCTATTGAGCTATTTATAGGAGCTACACTGGTATCCAGTCCTCCTTATAGGATGGCTATGATGGAGTTGCAAGAGCTCAAGAGGTAGCTAGAGGATTTATAGGAAAATGGTTTCATCTGACCCAGTACTTATTCATGGTGTTTTTTAGTCCTTTTTGTGAAAAATTGTGAATGTAACTCTTAGGATATGAATGTATTGTAGGAAATTAAACTAGTTAATGGTTAAGAACTGGTATCCTCTACCATGGATATATGATCTCTTCGACTAGCTTCGATGAGCTTGTGTATTCTCAAAGATTGATTTGAGATCCTGTTACCATCAGGTGCATGTTAGACCATTAGACAAAATTTTTACAACCTTTTATAGTATGTTTGGTCTATATGAGTATTTGGTTATGTCATTTAGTCTCATGAATGCTCCAGCAGTCTTTATGGTACTAATGAACCAAGAGTTCCTTCCTTATTTGGACTCATTTATAATGGTTTTCTTAGAAGATATCTTGGTGTATATTCTCAAAATTGACACGACCATGCCAAACATCTTGAGATTGTTTTGAATACACTGACAGGGAATCAGTTATATACTAATCTCACAAAGTTCCACATTTGGAGGGATCATATTCACTTCCTAGGTCACATTATCTCAAATACATAAGTATTAGTGGACCAAGAGAAGGTGAGAGATATAGTTTCCTAGGATCATACCAAGAATTTATTTGAGATATGGAGTTTCTTAGGGATGGTTTGATACTAAAGGCATTTCATACAAGACTTATCATGATTAGATGCTCCATTTAAGGTCTTGAATAAAAAGAATGTGAAGTTTGTATAGACAGATTCCTCTGAGATGGCCTTTCCTGATCTGAAAGGGAGATTGGATTCAGTACCGATACTGGTTTTTCTAGAGTCAAGAAAGAGTTACATTGTGTACTACTATGAATCAGGTATCGATCTAGGATCATTTATTATGTAGGGAGATAGATTCGTGGTTTATGGGTATCAGTAGTTGAAGCCATGGGAGAGGAATTACTCGATGCACAATCTTGAGTTAGCTACAGTTGTTTATACATTATATTGTTGGAGACATTACTTACTGGGAAGTCATTTTATGGTGTTCAAAGACCACAAAATCCCCCCCAAGTACATATTTACACAGCGTGATCTGAATCTGAGGTAGTAAAGATAGGTTGAGTATCTATAGTCTTTTGACTTCGATCTTTCCTACACACCTAGTAAAGGCAATTTAGTGGTTGATGCACTAAGTAGGATTACTTAGATACAGGCAGCGTAGTAGACCAGTAGCGAGTGGTAGATTATGTATTTGTTATCTGATATTCACTTGGAGGTGAAGGATGGTCAAGGGTATACTTTTCTATCATCTTTATCTATTACCTCTACCCTACTGGATAGAATAAGGATGAGGTAGCTATTGGATTCTGAGAGCCTAGTCCTTTGGGAGAGTGTGGAAAGTGAGGGCCCTCCTCCTGGTTGAATTGTAGGTGATGATTATATCCTTCAAGTACATGGTCACGTATGGGTTTTAGCAAACATGTGTGAGGATATGATGTAATATTTTTATGTTTCATCTTGGGTAGTGCATCCTGGTATCACCAAGATGTGTCAGTATTTACATCATCAATATTGGTGGTTGGGAATGAAAATAGATGTAGCTATTTTTGTTATGAGATGTTCCACCAGTCATCAGGTGATGGAAGAACAAGAGTGACCAGCTGGACTTTTATAGCAGCTACCCATTCCCGAGTGGAAATGGAATGAAATCACGATGGAGTTTATGATTGGATTACTAAGATCACCTTGAGTTAATGATTCTCTATGGGTTGTTGTTGAAAGTATCACGAAGGTTGCACATTTCTTGGCTATTAAGGAGACCTTTTTAGTGGATAACCTTGGTAGGTTTTACATCTGTGAGATTTTACAACTATGCAGGGTCCTGTGTACTATCATTTTAGATAGGGATTCCCAATTTACTTTACAATCGTGGTAAGTTCTATAGTGGGTGTTGGGTACATAGGTCCTTATGAGCACAACATACCACCCCCAGATAGATGGTTAGTCATAGTGCACGATTTATATGCTTGAGGACATGTTGTAAGCATGCATCTTAGATTTTGGGGGCTCTTAGGAGAGGCATATACCCCTGGTCAAATACACCTACAAAAATAGATTTCAGGATACTATACAAATAGCTCCATGTGGGGATTTGTATGGTAGGTCATGTTGATCACCCCTTTTTTGGTTAGAGGCAGGATAGAAAGCTATGCTTGGGCCTCAACTTGTACAGGAAACAACATAGTAGGTGTAGTTGATTCGGAAGTGGATGGATACTATGAAATCTTGATAGAAATCATATGTAAATCACCACAGATGATCTCTAGAGTTTGAGGTTAGGGATCAGGTCTTCTTTTATGTTTAACCAAGGCTGGTACATAGAAGAATCAAGAGATAGGGTACGATATCAACATGGTACGTTGGGATGTTCGATATTCTATATATTGTTGGGATGGTATCCTATCGGTTTCAATTACCTCATAGGTACCAAGCCATGAATGATGTCTTCCATGTTTCTCAGTTACGACATTACTATTTATACCAATATCATTCCTTTCATCCTGAGGAGGTTCAGCTTCAAGAAGATGCATCCTTCGAGGAGCATCCAATACAAATTTTGGATCGTAGCATAAAGGTTCTCTATGTTTGGTTTGTTGTTTTAGTATGGGTGTTATGGTAGTACAGTTGAGTGGAGGAAAAGACCTGGGAGTAGGAATCCAATGTACAATCAAAGTGGCTAATGTTGTTCTCAGATCATGCTTCACCACCCTTAGAAGGGAAATTTGGGGATGAATTTCTTAGAGGGGAGAAGTTTTTAAGAACTTGGTTATTCTTTGATGTATGAGTCCTTTTATTTTCCATTAATTCTCATTTTAATTGTTTAAATATGTCTTAATGTGAATTTTTGTTGAGTTCATAGAGGTCTCAGGGGTATCAAGGGCTAGTTCAAAGCCTGAAACCCAACTTTTGGGAGGAAAATGGTCTGGCTCACGATTAGTGAAAACAGTGTTGGGAAGGCCGCATGGTTTAACAAACCATGCGAGGTCTGGGAAGAGAGAAGATATAGGCTGCATGGTTTTAGAAAAACTATGTGCTTCGAGTCACATAGTCATGTAACTAACTCTAAAATCTTGACAGTGGATTTTTTGCACAATTTTCACACAGTTAGTCAAACTGTGTGAGTAAACCATGTGGGTTCCCCTTGCCAACAGTAGATCGTGCACAGTTTTTGCATAGTTTGACAAACCATATCGTCTCTTAAATTTTGTAAATTTTAATAATTTTAAATTAAAAAATAATCTTTTATAAACTTAATATTAGGTTCTTATCTCCCACACAACTAATAATATTTTTAGAATCTCTCATTTGATCCTAATCTTGGAATCAAGGTGGTTTCTTCATCCAAGCTACAAATTATGTTCGGTTAATCTTTTTGGATCCATAATAGTAATACCTATATTACTTTTTAGTCATTCTACGTTATTCAGGATATCATTTGTGATATTTGGGTGCAAGCCGAGTTTCCCTAATATTAGGTTCTTCATCTGTTCTTCATATTTCTCTCAATCTGATCTGAATTAGGAACTGATACTAGATGAGGTATCAACTACAGACCAATGGTAGGTGGTCTCATTCCACTCACTTAAATTTGAGCTATTTATATATGTCTTCGTTATACATGCCCTATTTTTGGGTGTCTCCATAAATGAAATTAAATCCTTGAAGCACTAGTAAAGTCCTAAGTAATTAAAGATACCATTTAATGGTTGTTTATAGGTTTTTGACCTTGAAACGAAACCACCCCTTGGGTGTGTTGACTATTGATGAACCATATGATAGCTTATGCCTTGGACCCCCCTTGAGGTGTGCCTTTTTACCCCATGTCATGGTTTGTTAAACTTTTAAATGAATGTTTTGATTACAATGATGTTATAAATGTGAATTGAAATGTGAATCAACTTTTTATATTAATTGTAATTGAATTTCTTAAAGGTAAGAGATGGTCTGAACTTGACCCTTATCCCTTGTCATGTCATTTCTTGGTTAAGCATGAATTACCTTTGTATTGATATTACCATATGAGATAGATTAAGACTATTCCATGTAATAGATGATTTAAACTTCATAATCTTGTTATAAATATTTTTTCATGTGAGTTAAATGAAATCTATGAAATTTAATAACTTTTTTATTCATGCGATGCTTTATATATTCAAATAAATATGTGATTAATTAAAAGTACAAGCCTTATAAGGTTGGACAATGCTTAAGTTTCCTTTTGAGGTGAGATTGATATGATATGTTCTTGGTATTGACCTTAACATGGTTAAATTGATATTGGATAAATAGTTTTGAATTAATTAATTGGTTATGTGCCTTGGGTGATACATGTATTCATATTATAATGCCATGGATGGACTCAATATCTTGAATCTTGTTTATAACATGGGTGATACATGGATCCAAGTGAAGGAATCTATGGATAGACTCATTGAGGCTTCACTTATATGTTGAGTGATACATGGATTCATATGATAATTCCATGAAATGACTCAAGGGGAATTTGATCTTTTATTCCATGAGTGATACTCAGGCTCCCTTAGTGGACCGTCAAGGATAGAATCAATTGGTAGTGACATTATACCATACCTAGAGAAATACATGAGTTCTTGAGAGGTTATCCATGGAAGGTCTTGTAGGGTGTTTGTTGAAATTAAACCTAGAGAGAGACTTCAATTCCAACTTAGGAATGTTAAGGATGGGCTCAGGTTCTAAATTGAATAGTGAATGGAATGAATTGTATGATGTGTCTGCCAATCCAAATCATAAGCTTGGATTCGGTCTTGAATTATACCTTTTAGATGGCCTTCTTAGGCATCTGTTGTGTTGATGATTATATGGGAATGTTGGGCTTGTGTCAGATCTTGGGACTTATAAAGTTGAATGAGATGAAATTGCTTATTTGAATTTGATTAAATGAATTGTATATTAAATTAGAACTAATCCTTATAGGATGTTTAATTTTTAGAACTTCCTTTACTTATTTATTTACTACCTGCACTGTATGTTATATATATTCACTGACTGATTGGCACCTAAAATTGGGTGGTTTCTTACTATAATTATATCTCACACCATGGTTGGTCCACCTTTGGGTACCCAAGTAGACTATATGGTTCTAAGTGTTGATAACATAAATCAACCTACTAGAGGTACTTGATTACTTCTTATGAAAAGGAGAGCATGGGACCAAGCTGAGTATTTCGATGCTATTGGGAATCTTTTGGCCTTTTTTAATTTTATTTCATATATTGTATATTGCTATTGTGTACCTGTTTTCACTTTTTTATAGATACATATGACATGTAATGTCATTTTGTAGATGATATGACTTATAGTATTGTTTATTCATCAATTTCCCATTGTTTACTATTGTATGGCTATTATAATTATTCTGCTACTTGCATTTCATTATTATTATATTGTGATAAACTATTATGATGAGGTCATAGTCTCCCCACAGACACACCTAGACCCTCACTGCTAGTCGAAAGCCTCTAGAATTTGGGTAGATAAACTTGAGGCCATGTGGCCAACTCAGCTTAGGGCACTCTTTAGTGGAATCTAGGTCGAGGATGTTATATATAACATTGAATAATCAAGAAATCCATGAGTCTATCCTATGAATTATTCCTTCTTAGATTAAAAAATGGTTAGGTACCTATACCCAACTTTTATTTTCCTTTCATTTACTTCTAGTAACTCTTCAATTCAAAATTTTGATTAATTATTATACAATTTAATAAAAGACTATAAATGTTTAATATTGTTCAATCATTTTCATTCTATTTATACTTTTAATTAATCTTTACAGTAGGTGAATTATTTAAAAATGTATTATAGAAATCTATTTCCTTTCTTCATTGATGTTTCATTAAGTAATATTTTTTTTAAATCAAGTAGTGAACACATTTTCATTTTCTGTATTGACATTACTCGATGCATTATAATCAAAACTCTCTAACTTTAAAGTATATTCCTTTCAAATATTTTCTTTTTTTTTCAAGATTAAATGAATTCTTCATATGATGCATGATTATTCATTTTGATTTGTAAATTCTTTTTTCTATTTATACTTTATATCCAAATACTATTTAAGAATGGATTTATCCTTTTTCTAACCCTTCCATACATTCTTCTTAACTCTCTAAAAATCAAATTCTACATTAACAACTTTAACACCTTTCCTCAAATGATCTTAAGTTTAATATTAATCTATAATAGGTTCATTAATTATTTTTATAAACAAATTTATTTTATCCTTTTCACTAATGTCATGGGATTTTGGGAGTAACAACCATTTTTTTAATGAAAATATCATCCACACATTATTTAGTACATGAAACCCCATTAAAATTATAATTATACTTCTTATATTGTGTATGAAATTTTTGAAATTAAAATATGGATTCCATAAAAAAAATGAATTCATGTTCATGTGTTCTATAGTGTTTATAAATTATTATATATATTTTCTTTGTTCTAGTCTTCCAAATTTAGAAATCCATTTTATCTTTTCAATTAATATTTATTATTTATAGAACTTGTCATATTTTCTAATTGAAGCCTTTCAAAAATTAATAGTGGGTTTTTAGTTCTATTTTAAATATGGTCCTCCATATACAAGCCCATCTTTTCCAATACAATGTGTCCTTTGAACTCCAATGAATTCTTCAAGTATCTTTAAAGATTTTACAAAACCAAACTATGTTTTATTTTTTATTTCTTCTAACTCATATTCTCTAGATTTAGTTACACTTGCAATTAAATCCATTTTATGTTAACATAATTCTTTATATTTTGATAATTCATTAATTCCATTGTTGTTTTTTATGATACTTCTAAAACATGTATGTTATCTTTTATAGTTTTAATTTCCCAATTCTCTATATCATGACTCTATACAATTTATAGTCTTCCTTTGTTTTATATTCTATATGTTGTGAAAATTTTGAATATTGAAATCACCTAGTGCTTAAATCAAAGAAGATAAACCAATAATAAATATTCTGAATTAAATTGATTCTTGTTATTGACTGCCAAATTAATATAATCGATCAATGAAAAATATTTTATAGCCCTAAATTTTTAATTAATACGTTAAATCCAATGAGAATAATAAATGTTATAATTCAATTTGTTAATAGACTTAATCAAGAATTAATCATCCAAAGATACTGTAGATATGATACTAATTACTCATGGTATATATCATCATGACCAAGGTTTCTGAATCCTAAGATTGGTGTTGGGATACTATGATGAATTACCTCAAGCATCTCCCTCGATTGACAAATACCATCGAAAAGTAACTAGGGATAAAAATAATTTTGATACAATATTACAGTAGAAGTAAACATGTTTAAAAATCCATCATTTTAAAATGGACCACACTTCTTAAACCAAGATTAACCATCTTCTCTACCATAACACGAATGTGGAATGATGACTCACCATTAATGAAGAACAAAGTATCCCCTTAATCGCATCATGTGCAATCGTATCTACATGTACACTAAAGTGGACAAGTGGGGGTGGGTATAAACATAGTAGGATTTCCTCAAGGATTCCAATACACGTCCATGCATGATAATTTTAATTTAAAATTCAAATAAAAATTATAAATTTAAATAATTTAAAATAAAAACATTTTATTTATCCATATAAATTTCCCAAGTCAAAACCATTCATAATTATTTCCCCACAATTTCCATTATTTACCTCAAATTCTAAAAAAATAACTTTTTCTATAAAAAATAGAAAAATCCTAGTAATCTATAATTACACTACCATCTAGATTTTATCAGTTAAGAATCCCCATTCATATATCCCAAACTTACACCATAATAATAGTTACATCTTATCCCTAGTTATCCCAACCATTTATTTCATTTATGAATGATTTCTAAGACATTATATCACCATGTATAGAATATAGAGGTTTCAAAATCAAGGTATCACCATATCTATTCATACACACACTCATTCCCCATGCAAAAAAAACCATGAAATTCAAAAAACACAATTTCACATTAATTTCATAATTAAATCAATATTCTAATTATACAACAAATAAAAATTCAATTAAAATACTTTGAAAACTATAATTCTCAAATCCCAACTTCATTTCAAATTATTCATGGAAATCAAACAATTATTTTTATAAAAAATATCTTTTTTCTAAAAAAATCATATTTGAATAAATTCATGATTTCACCAAAATCATGAAATAACATTTTTTAATATACCACAATCAATCGTAAAGAATAATAAAATAGTTAATATCATAAAAAGGATCATATCCACCTACCAAGATGCATAAATTTTAGTAAATTCCCCAGTATTTATGTTACAAAAATAACTTGATAAATTAAAACCCTTCAAATAAAAAAACAAAACAAAATACTCAATCAAAATATGAAGATTCTATATCTGACATCACCATGTCTAGTTTCAATACGGATTAATATATTTTTTGAAAGAGACAAGGTGAACCTAAGAATCAAATAATTCATCAAAAACTATCCTTTGATTTGAAATTAATTTGATCAATTCTCAAGATAATAAATCTTTTTTTATAGAGAAAC
Organism: Viscum album; assembly: GCA_963277665.1. Taxonomy (NCBI): domain Eukaryota; kingdom Viridiplantae; phylum Streptophyta; class Magnoliopsida; order Santalales; family Viscaceae; genus Viscum; species Viscum album. Next base: position 715,434,609 of record OY728138.1, on the reverse strand, counting down.
CACAATTTCACTTGTAAGAAGACCTAAAATTGACCATTTTCAATAGAGAATGAAAAAATGATAATTATGGGGGATAATTTTCCTTTAGAATAAAAATATGTGTCATGTATACCGATAATAATGGTTAGGAATAAGGTTAGGAAATCCATGAATGTAACAATGCCAGAAACTAAAGTGTTTCCTTTAATACCTAACCATTTAGATAGTTCTATATCTATTTTCATAATTCCTAGTTATCCCACATGGTTAGCCTGTATAGTTAGCTTAATTATGAACCTAACTTTATGTATCCCCCTTCTCCTCACAAAACTAATATTTACATCCAAGAATATCCTAAAAATCAAAAAGTAATACCACTGTAAAGTCCACAACATTACAAATTTTCTCACTATAAGACATTTTATCCCAAAAAAAAGTCACTAGTATCTCCTCTCTTTGAACAACACCATCCATTTCCATATCATATTCAATTATCTCTCTCCCAATCCTCCTCCTAGATCATCATATACTACCATAGTACCTGACCCATTAGAATACTACTTCCCTTCAAAATATTCTCTCTGTAATCCTTAACCTAAATTGGTTTCTTTATATATAAAAAATTATGTTCCAAATAAAATGACTCCTAAGTCAAAACATGAGAAGAATTTGGTTGATACTTTGTAAATTCTGAAACATAGAAGGTTTTATTAACTTCAACAAAATGATATGGTAATTTAAATTGTGAATAAACTTTACTGATTCACTCATTAATCTCAAAAGGTTCCTTATATCTTGACATCACTTTCACATACATCACAATATATGTCCCAAAATGGTAATCACCTTTAAAAATGCCTAGTCTTTAATATCAAATTTCAAAGGTAATCATGAAAAATCAATTAAATGATTATTATAGTTTTGAGGTAATATATATTTTTTAATCAATTTAACTTAATCAATTTTTTATTTCACAAAACAATTTCTCATAAGATTCCTTTCACCAACCTCAATCCAATAAAATGGTGATCAATGATGTTTACTATAAAATTCCTCAAATGGTTACATATAAATTTTTTATTAATAGTATCTGTTATAAAAAATACTTATCAATGGAATATGGTCCCACCAATTCCTCTTGAAATCAATAACACATGATCATATAATGTCTTCCAAAACAAGAATAATAAATTCCATCCGCCCATCCATATGAGGATGATACACACTACTCATCTTCAAATATATTCCCATAGAATTTTGGTATCCTTTTTATAATTTATATGTTTTTAAAGGATCTATATATAATATTATATACATCAAAACCACCTGATATCTACTGATACCACTCACATAATACCTTTCAAGATAATTATTTAAATATGACCCTCGTATAGGAAATAAATACATTGAATTATTGATTGGATTGTCATGATTACTATGGAAGTATGATGGTGTTTTTGTTATAGTGGATATAAAATCAAATCTTGTGTCACAAGATTCACACTATTGGTTTGGGGTTTTACATGGTAAAAACTATCAAGATGATTCCCTAAGGGGTGAATAATATTATACACCCACTATGTCTACTTTTAATTTCATCAACACTCTTCCACCTGAATTGTCTTTATTAACCTATACCTCACAGTTATGAAGGACCCTAATATGTTTTTAAATTTGGTTAAACACATAAAAGGTATTTTTTCCATCCAATTAATAGTGATACTCACCAATAAAAATTGATATTAAAATAATAAATGCCTGCTTTACTTGGTTCCCCTAGTGTGGGTTACATCAAAGGTTATAGAAATTTCACTAGTACTAAATTAAATATTTTTCTATCATGGATAAAACTAAAATTAATGATATAAGACTCATTATTTACTTTTCATCTCAATAAAAATGATCACTTCTACATTAAATCATAAAAAATAAAGAGATGAGTTTATGATAATATATTCATTCTCTGAATGGTGATCTACTAATGCAAGTCATAGCTGAATTCCTCATTGAAAAAACATTATCATTTTTTATTTTCTATTTAATGGGTATTCAGATCATCATTTTTTCTTTATTTATTATTTAGTTACATATTCAAGGATACTCATATATGAATCTTTATCACACACATATTCACATCTTACTCACACAGTGTAACATTGAGATTTGTATCACCTATTTGATATTTTTATACTTTTATTTTTCACTTTATCTAATATTTTAATGGTTTTAAATCTTAACTTAACATCTTGATTCTTACCAAGTACTTGATCAATCTACATGGATCATGTTTTTTATCAACTAACATTCATGTTTTCAATGTGTATAGTAATGAACACAAATCCATCATAATCCTTTTCTAGATTTAATTTCCACAAACAAAATATATAACTAAATTTTTACACTAACATAGGAGACCATGATCCTTGATTATGATCATATGCAGGAATGACATGTGTTTCATGAACCTTAAAATCTTCATCAACTTTTTAGGATCCTCCCAAGCTTACTGATCTAATTTATTATTCCATGTATAGATGATTATTTCTAATTCAGTTGTATTATATATTCAATAATATTATATAAACAAGTTTCTTTATTTCATCACCAGAACACCACAATTTTTTTTATTCCATTCAATCAAAAGTGGACTATGATAAGTGGTATTGTGAAGAATTTTCTTCACTTGAGTCATGAACTATGTTACATTCATTCATAAACTATGATATAGGTTCTTTTAACTTTTCATAGCCTATGGTATCACTTATCAATGCCTGGAAATAGGCCACACACTTACTATGTAATTTTCTATACATTAATGTTACCTATAGTTTAACTATAGGTTAAGTTAGGACCTTGATAATTATTCATGAAATAAATCACCTTCATGACATGATTTTTGATACATACAACAATTAACCATTCCCATGAAATATCCTTCCATAGTTTGAAAAAAATAGACTTTCAATAAACCAAAATTATATTTGGGTTATGGATTATATGAAAGATAATCTCTTTATTAAAACATAAAATACAAAAAATGATTCGTTAAAACAACATTAGGGTCTTATTCATGTATAGTTCTATATGTTTAAAATTTTATATGGTTTTATTAAAGATAACAAGTTGTTCTTTCATTATTTATGGTCTAACTTCAATATATTTGGAAGAAAGAATATGGATAGTGCCTTTTCTATGTGCATATTTTTTGTTAAAGGAAATGATAATTTGAATCCCATTTTTGAATATTTTAATATCATCATTTAACATTATAATAACTTCACGAATGAATTAATTGAAAGAAATAATGAAAATAAAAAACCTTATAATTTTTTGGGGGTATGAGTACAACTATTTACCCATTTTCCACCCATAAGGGACCCTCCCACTATATAGGTTCCTAGGTACCCTTACCAGTACCAACTATTAAGTTCAGGGATGCCCTCTTAGTTATGAAAAAAAATTATTTGGATTAACTCCCCCTTATTGATCTAGATCTGATATCCTTAATTAAATAAATAAATAAAAATATTTATAATGGAGAATTAAATGTTAATAAAAATATATTTCCATAAAACACAAGATATATGTGAATAATTTTGACAGTCAAATCATAAATCTCTAATTTTATCAAGAAAAAGTTTTCAAATTAAAATAAATATTGAAGACCAACCACTAATCCATATAATGTGATCAATGGTTATTTTGATCAAATAATCAATATATTTTAATAAAAAAAATTATGAAATTTATATTTAAACAAATATAATATCATTTATTTAATAATGTATCCATGTTAATAGAAAAATAAACTAAAATTTTACAAATTAAAAGGGGGTTAAATTATATAATTGGTTAGAATATTCACAATGTAATCATAAATTGATCAAAATTATAGAATAAAGTTTTTTTTAGTTTTTATTTCATGTGGTGTTTCATATACAATCATGGAATTATATGAAATATGTTCTAGAATAAAAAATAATAAATAAATTCTAATGAATGATAATGATATTAGGAAACTCATTTTCTATCCTATTGAAGTATGAACATAAAATTTTATAGAGTTGTCCAAATTTGTTACTTAAAATTCATAATAATTCATTAAAAATTTACCTAAATCCTTTATAAAGAATCCATTCAATGAATTATTGACATAAAATTTCAAATAATATATATGTGAGAATTATTTTCATTGTGGGAAATTTTGACATACTCTCAATGTTCCATCAATATATTTTTAAATAATCCTTTAAATGAATTTAATATAATTAAATTAGATATATAACTTCATGATATTTAATTTATATGTCAATTAATTTTTGGAATTAATTTATTTTCATTCTCAAAATTAGAATGGAAATAAATTTTTCACTTGGTGCATATTGTAACTATTATATTTTAGAATAATAAGAACAACATGACCCCTCGAACAACTAAATTCACTCCTAAACCTCTTGGATTCATCTCAAACACCCCAAACACGTCAATATCAAAAAATAAATCAACTATGTGAAGCATATTCAATGGTATTTTTTTTATAAACATTTTATAATGGAATATTTTTTAAAGTAATATAGGTACTTTAAAAAAATTATGGAGATGAAGATTATGATCAATTATTTTGTAATGGTGATCATATTTATTTATTGATATTCATGAGGTTGAATGAATTATACTAAATTTTGTGAAAGAGTAACTAGAAGATTGAAAAGTATTCATGCCTAAATAAATTACATTACAATGGATAGAATATTATGAATATTGTATAATATTGATTTTTTCATTAAACTATCTAAATAGGTGTAAAAACATTACCATTTTGAGGTATGAATATACATATATTTTTCTGAAAACATGTGTATTTTATATGTTTATAAAGGCTTATGAGTTCACGAGTGGATCGAGAAGGCTTCAAGGAAAGAAATATAAGCTTGGATCTCTAAGATACAGACTGTAACAGTTTCATGGTGTGAATCGTTTCTTTACACCATGAAACTGGAAATCAGAGGAAAGGAACTCGTACCTTGACTTATTCAGGATTTGAACTAAATTAAGGTTATAAATTCTTATGTGTTCCTTTTTAAAAAAATAACTTAATTATTTTATTTGGGGGTTTTAAAAAGAATTAGTTGATCTATCCCCTATCTAATATGAAAGAGGGATCTATGTCCCTTGGTTTTTATCCTCTTCTAAGAATATTTTTCCATTTTTTCTCCAGCAAATCAAATTTTTCTAGTTTTTTATGGAATATTTGGGTATATTTATGTGCCCACTTCTGCTCTTTCCTAGTTTTTTCCACTATTAAGAGAACTCTCATCATTTTTATCTAATATTCCCTATTTTTATATTATTATTTTTTTCTAATTTTTAATAGTTTATATCAAATCAAAGGATCATATTAGAAAATTTTATTTCTATGAGAATAATGTATGTGGTCTCAAAAATTTCCCTTAAAATCTCACCATTATTATTTTGTGTATGATTTATGGAAATAAAAAATAATATAACACCAATTAAAAATTAATAATTTAATGTCCGGTGGCATTAAATAAAAAATTTAAACCTCTACATATTCCATGGATATTTATTTGGTGAGTATATTGGGATTTATCCACCACTTGAGGTGTGCTTTACTTGGGACATAAACTGTGTAATTAAAGGGAGACCCTAGGGCTGTCTTAGACTTAGTCGTGACCTTGTGTGTGTGAACACTAGGATATGGCGTTATGTTTATCAAGTGTAGTGTGATTAATTAAACTAAATGAAATGAAAAATGAATTTTCCTATGTTCTTCTTATGAAACATGGTTTGAATTTCCTTGGGAAAACCCCAAAGAATTGTTATAGAACACAGTTGGAAGTACCTTGGGGAAGCCCCACTAAGACTCATAATGGAACATGGTTTGGAGTTCCTTGGGGAATTTCTCCTAAGAATAATTATAGAATATGGTATGGAGTGACTTGAGGAAACCCACCTTGGACTCATTATGGAATAAGGTTTTTATTACCTTGGGGTATCCCCCCTTGGACTCGTTATAACTCATAGTTTATAATGCCTTGGTTACACACCTTGGGTTCATTATGGTTCTATGGAATACTATTGACAGAGATGTATGAATTAGGTCTAAGTAGGTATAGTTGTTCTTAGGTGTCATCTTGGAACTATATGATCAAAAATGGTTTATTTATTTATGTTTCACCTTTATTTTTAATTCACATCAACATGCACTTTATACTCAAACTGGATATGATTTTATAACATCATTAGTGGTGGCCTACTGAGTCATACTCACACCCCTCTCATAAAACCATTTGGAACCAATATATACTTCATGACTATAGGATATGATAAAGGAAAGTTCCATGGGTAAATTTCTTGATCATGACTAATAAGATAGAGAATGGGAGTTGGAATCAGGTGTGCAATCAAGACCGTCATGGAGGAGTTTCCCAGATTTTTATTTTAGTTATTTAATTTTTGATATATATGACCTACTACTTATGTATGACTACTTAACATGTACATATATCATTTTATAATAGTATGTTTAGTGTTTTTTATTGGAAATATGAATGTTGATCTAACAATTTTTCCTTGATTTTTATGCTCACAAATACCCTCATTTTTTACTAATAAAGTTACTTTGAGTGGATTTTAGGTTTATATTTTTAATTTATGAAATTATATAATTTTTATAGGAATTGTAGAATAATTTTTTTCAATAGTGATATTTATATTTGGAAGTAATCATATTCTTATAAACATTTTGGTTATTAAAAGGTGTCAGGAATCACTGTTTAGAAAGTGTAGTTGAAACCTAATGTTGGTGTCCAACCCCACATTTGAAATCCCATGTTTGGAACCCCAAATTTGAGTTGAATGTTATATTTTGGAACTGTGGTTTTATTTAGAAACCTCACATTCATGTACCTAATGTTTTATATATACCTGACATAAGTAGCCTTACAATGGTGATATACCCTACATTAAGAGCTAGTCATTGGTATTAATCTCCATGTTCTAGATCTCTATATTTATAATCAAAAATATTTTGGAAACCATTATTTTGGAACCAATATCATGTATAATCATCCCCATGTTGATCTAGTCATCTAAAAGATTTAAAACTTGAATTATTCTGATATTTCTTTTATGATTTCACTAGTGTGAATATCTTGGTAAAATGATTCAAATACCATTTTGAAATATCTACCATAACAAACTGATTTGTTTTGATTTATAAGGGAAGTTATGATTTTATATGGATATTAAAATACAAATTTTAAATGTGCTATGAGTTCTGAAATTTTGATTTATCTAGAAACATTTGAGGATCTATTTGACCTAATTTAATTTTTATTTATTATTTATTATAATTTCAATGGATGCGTCTGGTGGATCTGATGCTTAATGATCTGAATCTATTTCTATGGAAAATAAAATTATAAATTTAATTATCATATAAAAAAATATTTCATATCTTCTTTTTATGACTCTATAAAATATTTTTCATATTTTGTTGAAGTTTTTCAAGACTACACTTTGGATACATGCATGCTCTATTAAGTTATTTTTGTGTGTTTATCCTGCTACTACAATGTTTGAATTAGATAATATTACTTTTTTTATGTATTCCTTATAGTAAAATTTGAGTTTCTTCTTTAGTACTAAACTCTAGACTCATACATATATTCCTATAAAGTTCTCTTCATTTTTCACTTGCAGTAACTACATATAAATGTTTCTAGAAAAAATTTCTCTAACCAAATTCAATCTCTTTGTTTTTGAACACTATAGTGTTGAGTGTTTCAAGGAATGTGGATATTCTTTCTTAGGGGCCTTATAAAAGTTGTTGTAATAAGTTATAGTTTCTTTCACTCAACTATTGATATACCTCAAAAAAGGATTTACTATTTATAATCAATAAGATCATAAAGAGAATGTTGGTGGAGTGGGATAGAATATATTTTTTCCCCAAACCACTATAAAAATTGTTGTGCCCTTTAATTTTATTTTAAATTTCATACTCTATTTAAATAAAAGAATAAATATTCAATTTTCATGTTTAAGAGGGATTAGTTTTAAAATTATAAAAAAAATTAAAATGAAAAAATTCACCCCAATATCGTGCCTTTGTCACAATTTCATAGAAATAATTATTTAGTGTCACTTATTATGACCTCGTTTTACCGCTTTATTTGGATGTATTTGTATATGATTGATTTTATTTCCAGTGTTTCTTCCACTCTGATATGTGGTTATAGTTTCTTCATTGTACCATAATAGATTTTCACTATAAGTCTATACCCTTTGGTGTGTGTGGAGGTGTTCCTAAGATCATGTGGAGATATCTGGTCTGACACTGATTAGTGGCCACAGACTGAGAGATGTTACAAAGTGGTATTATATCCCATGTTCTATTGTCTGACTATTTGGGTAAGGTAAATAGAAGATAGTTCAATGTCGAGACTTAGTACGGAGCTCGTTCCTAGGAGTTTCAGACCCATATATGATAGAAATAATAAGTTACAAGGGATGAGATTAATTTTCTTGTTTTCTTACTTCTACTATTGATTTATTTTCACTTTGGTTAGCACACGTGATTTTTAATGGTTGATTAATTTTATAGCAAGTGGTAGTTTGTACATGAATCATTTCAGGCATGGAGGATTCACACATCATTCACATTATTTCCTATGATTGGTTGAGAGGATAAAAAAATATATGTTATGTGGTCACTTTCTTGATTTATTAAAATGCATCAGAAAAATAAAATGTCGATTATAACTTATAAAGAGTTTTCCTCTATAACTTATAATCGACATTTCATTCAACTAAGCCTCAAATATAAAATTTATTGTAAAATTAAATGGTTAAAAGTGCATCACATGGTAAATTATTTTCATTATTATGTGACATCAACTATATAAAATTCCAATTTTAAATTATAAATCATTTTCCTCTATAAATTGGAATTGAAATTTCATTTATATTAGTCTAATTTATGAAAATTATGGTTAAAATAAATGAAAAAATGTGATGATGTGGACTCTATGGGTGTGGTATGAACCTTATGGTTATATTATGTTGACCATGTGTATGGGTAGCTGGGTATAGTGAGAGTTCCTAGGTTGTGAGTCTCTTATGGCGTGATATGTGGAGGATAGTGGGGGGGTTGTTCTTATTATTACTTTAATTAAATTATGATAACATGATCTGTTGTAATGATTTGTTTTGGAGAATGTGTTTGTAATTATTGAAACATTCCTATATGATGACATCCAATTGATCACTTGGAGGTTGTAAATGAGCATTCCCCCAAGGTTCCTGGGCCAGAACCACTTGTGGTACCACAGAAAGTGATAAATGATCAACTTTAGGAAAACTTTTTATGTGTGGTGTAGTTGATGGAGATGTAGGCCTTATGAGTTGTTCTTATAATGTTAGAGCTTATGAGAGAGTTTTAGTTTATGTTTTTACTTACAATTTAATCTCTTAAAATTTAGAAATTTAATTTGAAAAAATTTACTTTATTTTTAGATTTATAATCGAAATATGAGATTAAGATAAATTTTAGATATTTTTCTAAAATAATTGATATTTAGGTGAATGGTGAAGAAATAATTATTTTTCTAATACTATTAATTTTTGTGACGTTATCATAATAGAATAATGAATTAAAATCTTATGAAAAAAATTATAAAAATAAATATTTATAAATTAAAATAAATAATTTAAAAATATTATGTTGAATTTATGAAATACATGTTTAACATTTTCGAAGCTTAAGAAATATTTTACTCTAAAAAATATTTTTATATGATTATATTAAAAATAAGTTTTTAGTAATTATAAAAATAAAAAATAAAAAAATGGAATGAATATTTGAGATAAACATGTTAATTTTATGTAATAAGGTTAATACCAATTTTAGGAAAAAATAATGTTTACTAATATTAAAGTTAACAACCATGATAATGATGAAAATGTTATTTTCAAAAAAAACTATTTTATTAATGTTTTGTAATTTTTATCTAATAAATTAAAATGATATATATTATATAATTAATTTAATATGATGTTTACATATATAAAAAAATATATTATCACTCATTTAAATGGTAATAAATTTTATATAATATTAAGAATACTTAATGGTGAAAACAACATTTTTTATATAAAATGATTTTTCTATATATTAAATTTCTTAATTTGAAAATTAATTTCATATTATTTAAAAATTTAATTAGATTATATAGGGACTAAATTTATGTTCAGAAAATCATACTTTGGTAATTGGGTTTATATTATTTTTTTAGTAAAACATAAATTATTTAGTTAAAAACTAGTTACCAACATAAAAACTAAAATAGTAAAAAGTGAAAATAAAATGATAAAAGGTTTTAAATACTTTTAAAACATTTGTGAAAATGATTGGCAGAGGATTTATTGTCCTTGTAACACCCAACGCTCCATTATTTATCAATTTTGGATCCATTGACCCTTGAAGAGTGTCATGCCATTATTTTGTATCAAAGGAGGGTTTAAATAACATTAGAGATTATGATGTTATTGATTAAAGATAATTTATAAGTTATAAATGTCATAAAGGGTTGATAAATTAAGGTTGATCATAATTTATAGGTTATATATAGACTTTTAGGATTGGTTGAAGTATTATTTGATATTTTATATTGTTTAGGTTTTATTATAAGATAAATTTAGTGAAAACACTAGTAATAATTATAATGGATAAGTCTAAGTATATGATAGCATCCCAATGTTTTGGTAAAGTAGAGAATGTGTATTTGTCCTATAAATTAATTACCCATATGGAAACTAGAAATTGGATTCAGTTGTGTAATATATGTACCTATGGGTAATCACCCCAAAAAAGGATGATTGAGCATTGACTCCATATTTTCTCGATGCACAATGAGTGTTCCTTAAACTACACACCTAGCGAGGTACTCCCAATGGATATGCTTTGGTTAATCACATTCTCTTTACAATATATTATAAAGGATTTCAATATATTTATTAGAGAACGTAATTGGATAATGAGCATGGATAACTTAGGTTAAAATATAGAGATTCATAAGTTAAGTTATATATTAATTAGTACATTATTTTATGGATAATGGGTAAGTTCAATTTTTTAAATCATAGAATTTAATGATTTTCAGGTTTAAAATACTGTAAGAATGTTCATGGTGATTTGGGACTATTATTTTTTGAGGGTTAAGAGGATTAAATAACCAAAACTAAATCAATATTGGTTGAACTAAGAGTGATATACCTTGAATTGAAATGAAATGTAATCTAACATGATGGTTTTATAGAGTAATACATCTTGAGGGTGTATTTCTCATAATTATCTAATGATGAAAATTGTCCATCACTAGTGTTAACTCTTTTAGTTTTGGTAATAGATAAAGCTTAAAAGAACCAAGTTGATGATGGATTCCATGAACTATATAGATATTGTCCCAAAAATAAACCTAATGGGATAAAATTTGAAGTGATAAATATTATTATTATGTCAATGATTTTTGAGTTTACAATATTATAAGAAAGTTCATGGAAATTTGGGACTATTATTTTTTGAGGATTATGGAGATTAAATAACCAAACCTAAAGTAATATAGGTTTAACCAAGAGTGATATATCTTTAACTAAAATGAGATGTAATCTAGCATAATGGTTTCATATAGTATGATATCTTGAGGATTAATTTTTTATAATTATATTATGATTAAAATTATCCATCACTCATGTTAACTCTTTAAGATTTAGTAATGGTTGAAGCCTGAAAGAACCAAGTTGGCAATGAGTTCCATGAACTATGCAGATACTATACCAATGAGAAAACTAATGGAATGAGAGTTAAAGTGATAAATTTTCGGATTATATTAAACTATCTATCATGAATTATGATTAAAAATGTGAACATAGTTGAATTATGAAACACACCAAATAAGATATGGATGGTGTAACAAATGGGGCTCGTAGGCACCCTAGTTGCCATGCAGACACCCTAGTTTCCCTGAAAACACATGTTTTTCCATCCTTGGGACCCACCCACATTCCCAAATGGGTCATAAAACTAATGATTATACCCAAAATCCAATGCATGTTATTTCAGTGTGTTTTTTCCTCACTCGAACACCAAATAATAGATGAATGGTGTAACAACTAGGCCTAGAAGACACCCCAATTTCCCTAAAGACATGTGTTTTCTCCTCCCTAAGGCCCACCCATAAACCCAAATGGGTTATCAGACTAATTAATGTCTAAAAATTCTAACACATGTTATTTTATTTTGTTTTTTACTCACATGCGCACACCCTGGGAAACATCCTAGGAGGTCACACATCCTGATCACTACTCAAGGACAAACCAATTTAATTGTGGAGTTATAATCAGGTAGGCTCCCAAAAATACATTTTCACCTTATTTCCATATGTAGTAACATTTATCATTTTAAATGGTTAATATTATGAGGTGTTACATTCACCCCCTATCTCCCTCCCCTACCCATAGAGCACAAGTCCTCATTGTGGACCCTACATCTCAACATAAAAAACACACCATTTGCCCCATATACATGGGTTTCCCCATCACTTGGTCACACCCACATATCTAAATTGGTCATTTAACTAATGAATGTACCCAAAAAACTACATAGGTTCTTTAGGTGTGTGTTTTCCTCAGTCACACACCAAATAAGATAAGGATGGTGTAACAATTGGATCTCGTAGGCACCTTAATTACCCCGCATACACATTTTCTCCCCTTCCTGAGTCCCACCCATGTTCTTAAATAGGTCATCAAACTAATGATTATCCCCATATGTTAATACAATTTCTTTTAGTGTGTTTTTTACTCACTCACACACCAAATAAGAGAAACTTGGTGTAACAACTGGGCCTCATGGGCACCACTGTTTCCCTGCAAACACATGTTATCCCCTCCCTAGGGCCCACAAAAATGACCAAATGGGTAATCTAATTAACGAATATCCCAAAAAAGATAACTCATATTATTTTAGTGTGTTTTTTAATCACTCGTACATGCCCTGGGAAACTTCCCAGGAGGCCACCCATCCTGATCAATACACCAATCCAAACCTCTTTAACCATGGAGTTATAATCTGGTAGGCTACCAAAAATAAAGGCACAACTTATTGACATGGGTAGTAAAATTTATCCTTTTAAACCTTTAATATTATGGGGTTTTACATTTATCCCCCCCCCCCCCTTTAGAGCACAACATCCTCGTTATGGACCCTACACCTCAACCCAGGTAGACACCCTGGTTACTTCACAAACACATGTTATCCCCTCCCTAGAGCACACCAACGTGCCTTAATGGGTCATCAGGATAATTAATTTCCCCAAAGGAAAATACATGTTATTTTAGTGTGTTTTTTCCTCACTCACACACCAAATAATAGAAGGATGGCCTAAGTGCTAGGCCTCATAGGCACCTCAGTTCCCCCTCAGACACCCTAGTTGCCCCACAAACACATGTATTCCCCTCCTTAGGGACCACCCACATGACCAAATGGGTCATCAAACTAATGATTATCCCCACAGGCCAAAACATGTTCTTTCAATGAATTTTTCCCTCACTCTCACACCAAATAATAGAAGTATGGTGTAACAACTATACCCCACAGGCACCCTAGTTTCCCCAAAAACACATGTTGTCCCCTCCTTGTGGCTCACCCATGTTCTCAAATGGGTCTTCAAACTAAATATTTTCCCCAAATTCCAAAAAAAAATATTTTATATGGTTTTATTCTAACTTGCACACACCCTGGGAATCTTCTTAGGAGCTCACCCATCTTGATCACTACTCTAGGCCAAACCACATTAACAATGGAGTTCTAATTAGGTATTACCCAAAAATAAAGGTTTGACTTATTTACATAGGTAGTAAAATTAATCCTTTTAATCATTTAATATTTTAGGGTGTTATATTCTCCCCCCCCCCCATATCAAAACACCCTTTTTTTGGACACTACATCTCAACATAGGTAGTACCACCACACTCCCAATTGGGTTCCTACTCTGATAAAAATGTAACAATTAGACCTCATAGCTATATATTTTCCCTCTCTAGGGATCATGCAAATGCTAAAATGGTTCATGAGACTAATTATTTTCCCTGAATTCCAACACATGTTCTTTTAGTGTGTTTTTTCTTCACTCACACACACCCTGAAAAACTTTCAAGAAGTTTACCCATCCTTATCACTACTCCAGGAAAAACCACATTAAATATAGAGTCACATGGGATCCCAAAAATAAATTTGAACCTTTTTGACATTGGCAGTAACATTTATCCTTTTAAACCTTTAAAATTCAAAGGTGATACATTCACCCCCACCCCCTCCCCATTTAGAACATAATAACCTCATTGTGGACCCTATATATCAACCCAAATAGTTCCATTGTACTTATGGACCAGTTCATGATTTTATCCCTAATGTAACAACTGGGGCCCTAAGGCACCCCAATTTCCCCACAGACACATGTTGTCCCCGCCCTAGGGCCCACCCACATGGTTGAATGAATCTTAAGACTAATGATTGTCCTCATAATCTAACACATGTTATTTAATTTTGTTTTATCCTCACTCGTACACGCCTTGAGAAACTTCCTAGGAGTACACCTATCTTGATCACTACTCTAGACCAAACCTTTTTAACTTTGGATTTATAATCAAGTATGCTCCCAAAAAGAACGGTTCACCTTTCTGACATGGTTAGTAACATTTATCCTTTTAACCCTTTAACATTTTGGGGTGTTACATTTACCACCCCCCCCCACCCCACCCCACCCACCTTTATAGCACAATGTCCTTATTGTGGACCCTATATCTAAACCCAAATAGTGACATCACAATTTTGGATGGGTTCCTTATATGATACCAATATAACAACTGGTCCCCTAAAGAACCCCAATTTCCCTAAAGAAGTGTGTTTTCCCCTCCTTGAGTCCCACCCAGGTGCTTGAATAGGTCATCATACTAATGATTTTCCCCACTAGCCAACACATATTCATTCAGTGTGTTTTTTCCTCACTCATACACACCCTGAAAAAAAATTTGGGAGGTCAACCATCTTAATCACTACTCTAGGGAAAAACTCTTTAACTATGGAGTTCTAATCAGGTATGCACCTGGAAAGAAAGGTGCACCTTGTTGATATGGGTAGTATCATTTATCCTTTTAACCCTTTAACATTATGGGATGTTAGAGACAGAGTCTTATGGAAGTTCTATTGATAAATATGATAGTAGAAATAAGATTCAATTTCTTAATTGGAACAAATGTGGGGAAAAGTAATAAGTTTTTAAGTAAAAATGAATAAATTGATTAACACGATGTATGAAAAAGATGTGCTTTCAAGTTATGGCTAAGATATTAAGGTAAATACCTCATTTAATATTATATCTTGAGTTATACATATGTTTTAGATACCATTAACCAGTTTTATTAGTAAGTGATAATTAAAATTTCAATGACGTGATTTACTTAATAGGGAATAATGTAATACCCATAGATTCTAAATTATATTTTCCTTTGAAGCTTAATGTGTTCGATAGCTTTCTTCACAAGCAACACCTAACCACAACGAACCGTAAAACATTATATAAATATAAAATTATAAAAATATAATTTTTAGGTAAAAATAATGATAACTGAATTATGAAATATATTTATAAATAAAAATAAATTCATTGTTTATACTAAGGATTTGATAAAATTCAATTAGTGTAGCTATAAAACAAATAAGATTGATTTATTATTTCAAATGTAACACTTCAAAAAATGTATTTTATGTGATTTGTTTTAAGATAATAAATATATTATGGATAAAAAAATATTATTGATATGAAAAATATGTTAACACAAAATTTGATTAGTAATGGATAAGAAATAATAATAATAATAATTAATATTTTAAAATTTTGTTTTCCTATGAAAACAATTTTCAGTATATATTTTTGGTTTTAATTAAAATTTAAATTATCCAATTTTATAAATTTAATTTTACAAAATTAAATTCATTTTTTATTTATAATAACAATATTATTTTAAGATGAATTTTGAGATTTTTCTAATAATTGATTTTTAGGTGAATAGTAAAAAATAATGATTTTGCTAATACCGTCACTTTTATGACATTATCATAATATAATAATGACTTAAAATGTTTTCAAAACCTTTTTTTATATAAAAATATATATTTATAAATTAAACTAAATCATTTTAAAATACTATTTTTTGATTCATAAAACCCATGTTTAACATTTTTGAAACTTAAATGATATTTTCCTCTAAAAACTATTTTTTTACACTTATATTAAAAATATGTTTTAATAAATAATAGAAAGTAAACATGAAAATGGATTTAATATTTTATATAAACATGTTCATATTATGTAATAATTACAATATAAATTTTATGCATAAAATTATTATTACTAAGATTAAAGTTAATAACCACGATGATGGTGAAAGAGTTATTTTCAACAAATTGTTTTATTAATTTTGTGTAATTTTTATCTAAAAAATTAAATTGATCTATTTTATATAATTAATTTGATATTATTACTAAAAATAGATAAAAATATATTATCACTCATTTAATTTTTAATCAATGTTACACAATATTAAGGATACTTAATAGTGAAAACAACATTTTTTCTACCAAACTTTTTTCTATGTATTAAATATTTGATCTTAAACATAATTTTATATTATATAAAAATTTAATTAGATTATATAGGGAAACAATTTAGGTTTAGAAAACCCAAAATTTTTAGGGGGTTATCTTATATTTTTAGTAAAACATAAATTACTTAATTAAAAACTAGTTACTAAGGTAAAAACCAAAATGATAAAATGTATAAATAAAATATTAAAAGTATTTAAAAATGTTTAAAACATGTATAAAATGAGTGGAATATTATTTCTAGACCTTATATCACCCCACACTCAATTATTTTTCACTTTTGGTGTCATTGAACTTTAAATAGTGTCATGCCATTATTGAAAAATAATGGGTATTCACAAAAGTTTTATTTTTCTACTTATAAAAGGGGATCACTTACACCACTTAATGTTACACCTATACCTTATAATTTTATATATAAAATCTATCATTTTTTACCTCCTAGAATTCTATCTCAATTATATAATCATATAGTCTCAATTAGATAACCTAAGGTGTCATGAACCCCCCCCCCCCCCCCACACACACACACACACTGTTTCCCCTCATGGGCTGGTTGTGGAGAGAAGGTATGACCCCCGAGTCCTACCTCTATCAGGTCCTATGTTGGAGATTAGAAACAAGTGTGTAGAACACATAAATGGGAGGCATTAACCTCATTATATAAATGGTTTGGGGGATAAGAAAAATACTTACCAAAAATCTCCATCACATAACATAAAAGAAACTAAACCATACCTCATGTGTATGTCAAGAATTACAAATAAAGTCTTTAAAGTAAATACCAAAAAGACATCTAAGGAAGAAACTCCGCAAAAAATATGATATCCAAACTATTAATTCCTAGATCATTCCCCATAACCCACTTGGAAACTTGAAAATATTTTATATATGCAAGGTGATCATAACATGTATACTTAGTAGGATCTTACACAGAGTCTCCCATCAAAATGTGAAAAGAGCATACTAATGCACCAGTGAATAGAAAATAGAACCAAAAATTACCTATATAATCCATTTATCCATCCCAACCTCACCATGGATCACTAAAAAATAACAGGAGTAACTAGTAATATAATATCATGAAAACATAAATAGAGGATCCCTACATACACTTCTCTTCTTAGTTATCTTTCTCACACCCCAATATAAAACATCTTGTGCTCTCATCCCTTCCATGCCATATAATCACCACATATCAATATATCACTGATGTGGGTTGGGTTGCAACCCTACTAACCCCAACCTCTTGGAGGGTCTAATATAATGTAATAGCATTAATTTCATCATGCACATCTCTCATACCACTACCACATAATTACACATATGTCTGCAACATCACAATGAGAGTAGTAGGGTATCATGAATGGGAAGGGCATCAAAATCATTCCCTTATCCTACCACACATGACCCTAACTACATATCACATCCTCTAATCATATAAAATCACCACAAACTATGACATCATCAAGGTCTAGGCTCCACCACCAACTGCACCATTTCCCAATATTACTATTGAATGAAGAATTGGGTAGAGGGGTTAATCATCCATCCATTACTTAATATTTAGTTGTTTATAAAAACACCCACACAGAACATCTTGTTTTCGTCACATGGTAATCTATGCGGGTGTCATACTTATGAAAGAAATAACAAAATATAATCATATTTGTGTGTGTTTATGTGTGTACATAGACAGTGCACAAGACTGGCTTAAAGGTATCACATAAATACTTAATCATATTCATCTATCAACAACACCATAAAATTGTTTCTATATTATGACACCCCTAAATATATATCCACTACACCATAAAACCACATATAACCCCCCTTTAATTTCTTTAAATTATTGGTTAAAATATCCTTATATATTATTACATTAAAATTAAATGTTCATTAATGAGGTTATTTATCTTTATATTTAATTTCAAACTACTAAAGTCTATACTCACATTTAAATTTCCATTTAATTTCAATATATGCATCATTATTCTCTTTGTTAAGCTAGTTATCACATATAAATTTCATTCCACTTTCACTAAAACTATCCCACACCATTTCCATTTTTATCATCACTAACCACATATCCCATCACTACCAAACCACTGCAACAAGGAATTACAGAACAACCCATCATACCTACCACCACACATCCCCTTACCATAACACATCCCACATATAAATTAATCATCACCATCACTGTAAAAACCACACAAAGGTCACAAAACTACAACTACAAAATCAAACACACTAGTAGCACAAAATAATAGATTTTTAAAACCACATATTTTTCCATAATTCATTTATTGGGGGTTTCACATTAAATCATGTTCTTTTACATGGGTATTTTGATACAGTTTCATATTTACATGGTCAACTAGTTCTTAACTGAATATACATATTAATACTTTTATGAGAGGTGAATTTAAACAATATTTCATAGTAAGGTTATCAATCCAAAACAAGGATTAAAAATATCCATAACATTCATATCACAATTTTTTATAAGTTTCAAGGGGAAATAATTGGTAATAATAAGGAAAAAATAAATGCATGTGATTACCCCCTTCCCTTCCAATTCAATTTACTCTTATTCATTATATTTATTATTTAATATGTTCCACCAAACCACTGAGAAACAAAATCATGTGAACTATACAAATAAAAAAAATAAGAGAAACAAGGATACTCTACTTGGAAAAGAAGTTCCAAAACACACTTCACTAAAAACAAGGGAGAAGATGATGATGTTGCTACTTAAATATCATAACTAGAAAGGCTTCGGGTAAAAGGTAGATAACTCTCAAGGTTTATGAATAAGGTTATAGTTTTATTAGAATTTATGAAAATAAATAAATAATAAAATAGAGGTAATCTCATACTTTTAAGATTATAGATATAGTTTTGTGAAGATCCTTGAGAAGTTAAGGTAGTCAAATTTCTTTTTTGTGTATCTTAAATCCAATTTCATTTAAAACACATGAAATGAACCATTTAAAAGCACAATGTTTAATAAATTAAAATATTGGACCTAATACACATAAAACATATTTTAAAAACATTTATTTGAGATTTAAATCTTACATTTTACATTAAAATCATTTCTCATTTCATTCTATCAAAAAATCTTGGTATTTTGAAAAAAATCAAAATTTTGAAAACTATTAGACCGACTGTGATAGGGGGTCAATTGTGAGAATATATTTACCAAGATAAGGGTTCAATTTTGAGAAGGTTTCAACCATGAAAATGGATCTACCATGATAAAAAACTAATATACAATGTAAATTAATTTATTTACTATGAGAATAATTAATCAACCATGAGAAGTAATAGATCATCCATGGGAACAATAGATTTAATGTGTGAAGGAACATGTTGACTATGAGAATAAATTGATAAACTAGGATAAAAACTTATTTCCTATGAAAAGGAATGGATAAACCATGAGAACAATTGATCAACCATGTAAAGGAATGGATCAATCATGATAAAAAATTAGTGGTTGTGTGAATAAATAGTTTGATAGTGAGAAAAAACTAATCAAATATGATAAAGAAAAAAATTGACTTTGAGAATAACTGATCGACCATGAAAAGTAATATATTAACCATGAGAAAAAATAATTTACTGTACGAAGGAACAAATTGAACATGATAAAAAAATTATTCAACCACAAGAAGGTACTGATGGACTACGAGAATAATTAATTGAGTGTGAAAATGAACAGATCAAATGTGAGAACAACTAAATGACTGTATATAGTAATATATTTATTGTGATAAAAATTGATCATTGGTGTGAAGTAAAAGATCAATTGTGAGAAAAAATTATTCGACCATGATAAGGAACACATCAAACTTGTGAAAAAACTTTAAAATTTCAAAGGTAATAAGACATAAACATCACATTAACACCTCTAAGCATTGGTAAATCATAAAGGAAAAGTTTTAGGGCCCTAGGGTATTACATAAAATACATATCAAATAATTATCATCATTGAGAATAAAAAAATAATCTATATAGAATGCTAAAAGAGGTCTGGAAAATCTCCCATGATATACCTTTTAAGGATATTTCTATAATAAGGATACAACCACAAATTGTAAGAACAAAAAAATTATAACTAGGTGACATCATAAACCAAGGTATGGAATTAATCTCATATAGAGCATAAGGTTAAACACATCAACTCAACAAAATGAAACAAGTAAATAATCACAACCAAAAAGACTAACCATCAAAAAAATTTGGTTATTGGGAGCTGACGCATTCATGTCATAGGGCGTGGAAAATGAAATTTAATTTTCCTAGTGCAGTACAGTGGCTGACCAGGGTCGTCTCACTTGAGGATCTTTTTTAGTTCGTTCACTAAATTAATCTAATTCACCTTAACTAATTCATTTTGGATGTTTTTCTTTAATCTATGAATGGAATGGAATTTATAAAAGTAAATCAAATGTAAAAAAATTAATTAAAATTAATATAAAATTCTAAACAAAATGGAATTAGTGAATAATATAAGTTCTCCTGAGAGAACTTTTAGGGAGCACCTTCATTGACCGGCTTCAAATATTCTTAGTGATCACACTCCATCGTATACATGCACAACTTAGTCTACCCCAGTTATGAATTAAAATTATACTTAGAGATTTCCAAGAACACCGTCCATCCACCTCCTCCATCAAGGGAAAATGGTTATAGATTAAGAAGCTAAACTTTAGAAAACCATAGTGAGGATTACACCCACTATAAATTATCCTTATAATTAACTAAAAGAATATTAAAAACATGTTCTTTGGTTTAAGAACATGATTAATCCCTTGGGATATTTCTTGGATTAGTTACTCATGATCATGAGTATTATAGTTCATGATGGTAAGATGATAAGAAAAGAGGTTGGATGGGTGCACATAGAAATAAAAACAATGCATGAATTTATTAGAAATATAATTTACAAATGAAAACAAAAACAAAAATAAGAATATAAATAAATTAAAAATAAATGGGTAAGATTTTTGTCTGGTCTCCCTCAGTGTAGATCTCCTCCTTGGTTCTTTGAAGGAATGGGATGGAGAATGGGATGATTTGAGAGGGATGAGCTCCCCTCCTTTTATAGGCAGATTCTGTACTCCGAAAGTTGACACATTTTTTACCTCATTAATGGATGATTAAGTCCTTCCATACTTAATAAATGTTATTCCAAAATTTCTTGTTCATTCACCCTAAAAATTTCAGATTTATTGGACGTGCAAATAGGGAGTTATGGATTTTTCATTGGAGGTTTCTTTTCCTGGATGAAGTTTCTAGAAAGCTTCCTTCAAAAGTATAACACCCAATTGAAATCTTAATGACTTAAAAAATACATCAAATTAATTTTAGATCAGATAATATGTGTACTTGTTCTATTATATGTAAAATCACCACAATTGGATGTGTGTAGATCGATATGAACTTCCGTTACAGTGGTGGGATCCACATTGTCCTCCCAGAAACTCCTTCAAATTTATTGAATTTTTAAAGCCTCTAGATGCTCGAATATACCCCTGGTCCGTAAGAAAAAGTTTGAGTAAATAAAATAAGGATTCTAAAAAAAATATTCACTCAATTTGGATTTATATTTTTCAATAAAATACTAAAATACCCTTTATTTAAAAATCTATCCAAAATCCATAATTATGAATTTTTCACCATTTTTTCCAAAACACATCAAAAAATCAAAAATTGATTCATAAAAGATAAAATTAAGAATTTGGTATGATTAAAATAAATAAATTCATACAAAAAATGTGGAAAATATTATCTCTATCAATTCCCCCACACTTAAAATGTGCTTTTACTCAATCATAAAATCTCAACCTATAATTCAGAGGACACCAATGTTACCAATATTCAAATTCCAAAGTAATAAAATTTAACAATTTTCAATTTAAAATAAAAAAATCAAAAATACACATAAAATATCAATTTAATTTCCAATTTCTCAAATAAATAATTAATTCATGTATTTTACTTTTCCCCTTTGAAAAAATGGAACTTCTTCTTTCTTTCATTCAAGCTTACCAATTCGTTATTATTAAGCATGCCACATCTTGATTTACCTCACCTTTGAATTTTTCCTCTCATATATCATGATAAAATTCAAGTATAGTTATTATAATATCATAATAACATGAACCATATCCATAATATTTTAAAAGAACTACCTTCTCCACTTTGTAAAGAAAAAAGGAACATAAAATCATGAGGACTTTTCAATAAAGGTTCAAATGAATCTGAGGCTTAAGGTTGGTAGGATTTCATGTTTTAAAAATTAAGGCTCAAGGAGGAGGTTTATATCTTAAGTACAATGCATGATATCAAAAGTATAATGAAATTCTCCCCTTTAATGTAATAACACCCACTTCCACCAAAACTTAAAGTAAGGTCATGCTCAAAGTAAATCATAATGAATGATAAATTCACATTCTTGATTTTTTTTAAATTTTTTATTTTTTTATTTTTTTTAAATATATGATTAGATCAAACCTCAAAACCATAACCTAAATATGAATGATTAGAATATTGTCAGTCTAGAAAATGGTGATTTTTGGTTCTCCCAAATCACAATCCATTTTTCTATTTTCTTTCTTTTTGTGATTTTTCATTTTTTTATAATTCAAGAGGGGAAAACAATGAAGTATAGTGAATGAATCCACAACCTTTTATAGTTCCCACAATAACACCCCCACACCTTTTCCTCACAATTTAAATCATCCCTTCCACCATGAATCCCTTCACCCCCACACTTCATCTTTAAAATATCATACAAATATCAAGAGTAGGGTTGGAATTGATAAAAATCGCTTAAAATGAATTATCCCTATAAAGGCCATTCATGGTCTCTATGGTCTAAAATAAGGGTTTATGTAATGGTGGTATTTAAATATAAGGTATTTTCAAAATATTCCTCAATCATTTTAAATGTGTTTTTGTACAGAAATATCTTTGATTAGTTCAAATTCAAGTTCTAGCAGGTTACATGTCCCAAGATAACTTAAGAATTATTCTCAAGATAAATAGAAAGTACTTGGTCTAGAAATCCTCTTAGAAATTAGATTTATTACATTGTACAATCACTCATTTCATCAATAATAATAATAATTCAATTCACATGAACTTTTTAAATTCAAATCATGAAAGATAGTAGGGAAATTTCATTTACATTAATCAATCAATTACTTCAAATCGTGAGTCATCATTTCAATATCCATGTTTCTCTTTAAACATTAAATTTTCCATTTTACTCACTAAATCTAATTGAAATTGAAATATAAAACATGGAATCACAGGGTTCCTCAGATACTCATGTCTTCTAGATAATTAATCATTAATTCAGGTGTGGGCATGCAATTTTTATCATTAAAGTTCAAAAGATGTTTTGGACTAAAAATGAAAGGATTATTAAATGATAATCATAAAAAGTGAACTCCCTTTTGAATTAAATCTTTGGTCCTCTTCCTCTAATAATTGGGGATTCCTTCTTCCTTCATGATCCTACAAAAGAAAAATTACTCAATTAGTCACAAGGATGATTTCATTTAGGCTCAAAATGATAAGAGGGAGTAGGATGCATGTTGGACTAATTCCTAATACTGAATTTGAAATCTAAATTCCTAATATTGAAAATTAAAGTACTATAAAGAAATTAAAGGATAAATCTTGGTATGATCCCCCAAGTGGGCCCTGACATCTTCTACTACCTCTAGAGGGTAGTACTATCTTGTATCCATAATCTGTCAGTGGATGAAGTTACTTTGATTTGAACCACCACATGTGGCTCTTTCTAGATTGTAGTTATTTGTTCTTATTGAGGAGGACTCCATGGAAAGAGTATACCTAATCTTCCCCCTTTGCAATGTGGTACAACTTGCATGGAGAGTATAGGATGAAGTATAGAACCTCCTCTTCTTTTGTTGCTACTTGTGCAACATTCTCTTTCTCATTTTGTACTCCCTCTAGTGAATATTCAATGTATTCTAGGAGCTTCTGGTGTTCTTTAACAGGTGCATTTTCATTTTTATCATCTTCCTCCAGGGCATCATATGAGATGGTCGAATCTAAAAATTCAAAACTATTAGGGGTGATACTCAAATTAGTTTCAATAAAATTAAAAGAGTTTGAGTTCAAGATTGTATCATCTCACTGAGTTGGTTTGACTTTAATCTCATATTCAGTTAAAAGTGCCTCTTGGGGTCGATCTTCCCTAGATGGAGGTAGGTAGTCAGGCTCGTCCACCTCAATTTTGGATTTAACTTCATGGATGTCTTCAGTGAAATATAAGAAGACCAGTGGAACTTTATTCTTGGCCTTGAATCTTTTTAAGTCAAATAAGAGTTTATCGATCATGGAAATCAAATATTCTAGTGAGATCCATGATTCTATGCCTCTTTACATCTACTTGACCATTATCATCAGCGCATAAACTCTTTTTTGGAGGGCCTCCTTCGTGTAGTCTATTTCGTGTTCTTACACCTATGAGTAATTTTCAGTCCATGTAGAATAATAATCATTTGAATTCATCATGGAAATTTTTATTTTTAGTTTTTTTAAATGAAATAAAAATAAGACTATAAAATAGAAAATGTAAATGAACTAATGATTGTCTCCCTAGAAATAGCGCCAGTTTTGATTCATACCTATCATAGGGCGTAGAAAAAGCGATTTAATTTTTCTAGTGCAGCACAGTGGCTGACTAGGGTCATCTCACTTTAAGAGACACTCCATGTGTATTTTATGGCTTTCTTATACTTTCAATCTGTGTCCTAGTACTTCTTTTTGTACTTCAATTTGGGACAGTCAGCCGTAACATGTCTATTTCTCTTACACTCATAACTGGTAATATTATTTGAATTGTTGTCTCTTTTCTAATTCTTCTTCCAATTCCCTCTATTATAATACTTTCCCTTGTATCTGGTTTTATTGATGAATTTCTTCTTTTTATAAAATTTATTAAATCTTCTGTCCAGATGATTCATTTTCTCATTATTATCAGCTAGTGATTCCTCATCACTAGATCTTTCATCTTGAACTTTTTTCTTTTTATTCTATTTTGATGTAGTATTCTTGAAGGATATATATTTCCTCTTAAGTTAATCATCAAATTCACAATTAACTATAAGCTCTTCCTCATACATCATCAACTTCCCAATCAATTATTTGATAGGTAGTTTACTAATGTCATAATATTATCTTATTGAAATTGATGTCCTTATTTATCTCTCTAGAATATATATCATTAGTCACATGATTTTATCATTTTCTAACACTAAATTCCCCAAGGATATCATTGTTTTAACTATATCATTGAACCTAAGATACATTTCAGAAATCATCTCACCATGTTTTATTTTGAATGTATCATAATTAATTGAATAAGTATTTAATCTCATTTCTTTAACATTATTAGTTCCTTAATGATAAATAGATAATGTATCCCAAATTTCAAAATCACTTTTACTATAAGATATAATATTAAATTATTCATCTCCTAAATAAAATTAAATAGAATTAATGTCTTTTCAATTATTGTTGTAAGTAAGTTTAGTAGCATCATCCCATGTATTCCAATAAGTCTTAGGTAATTCATATTTATCCTCTATATTAGACCACATTTTAAAACCCGTGATTTTAATATTCATTTTTATTTTCAGTTTTCATTGAGAATAGTTATTTCCATTAAATAAAGGAGGTCTGTTATTAGAAGAACCTTCTTGTCTATTAACCATTTAAAGAACTAAATTTAGAATTGACATAGATTTAAGATCTCTAAAACACAACTAAAATTACATTTGAAAATATTTTTAAAACCCCTTTGATACCAAATGTTGGTTAAAGTGAGTATATCAAGAGAGGTGAATTAAGTACCCAATAAAAATTAAATAAAATCCCTAATTTAAATTAAAACTTCCCAGTTAATCAAAATAGTAGATCGATATAAGTTTTCATCTTTTAAGATATTTATCAAAGATTTATTAAGACTAAGTTATAACAATATATGAATATTAATTTAACTTTTACAATCAATTTAACTAATAAAAATATTATATAAACACTAATTAAGACTAACTATAAAATTAGTGGTTTTTTTATAGTTTAAAACAGATTCAGTTTAAACCTTATAAGTGAAACAAAAAAACACACCATGGAATAAATACAAGAGGTTCAGTATCAATTCAAGACCTAATCCTCTTCACTATGAAATCACCTGTGTCTAAGAAGATTATAAAAATAATCTTGATCCACAACCTAGATTGAGTATATAGAATAGCTAACCAGCTAACTAGGACATGTAGGGACCTCTTCCACAAAAACCATGGGAATAAAAAAACACATTTCATATAGGGACCTATTTCACAACATTTGGGCAAACAAGTATAAATACAGTTAAAAATATGTCTAGTATCTTTCAATTAAAGTATAAGATATAGTGAATGTGTTTAATAGACTGAGTAAATCACACACTACTCAAAATGTAAATGAAACAATCATAAATAGATAGTATATATGTTGAGAAGGTATTATTTCTCAGTCTGATGTGGTGTGAATATTGAGACCCCTTGGGTGAAGCTTGAAGAGGAGATTGATTCGTTTCTTAGAAAATCATAGTAAAACAGAGCATCGTAAGATCTCTTGTTTTGTCTATATGAAAAGTTCTGGATGTTCTGTAGGCTCCACTCTTTCAAAATCAGTTAAAGTTAAGGATACTTTATGAAAATATATTTTTCAAATTTAACACTTAACAAAACTATTTTTTTTTTCTTTTAATGTTCCATCTCTATTATATAAGTTTATTTGTCACACGAGAGAGTCTGCTTCCTAATATATCAGCAGCATGCAGGAATAATCATCTAGATCCTCTACTCCTCATACTGATTAACTGACACAAACTTTAATGCATCTATAAAATAATTTAAGAATAATCATTAAAATAATTCTCATAATTAAATTATATAATGTATCTATTAGAAATATTTAACTCAAAATAAACATAAATAGTGACAGTGACTTTTATGAATGGTGTGACAACTCTGGAAGTAACTTCAGATAGTAGTGAGTCAGGATGATGGTGGGTAATTCTCAATGGTAAATTATTATCTCAATAGTGATTCATCTCAATGGTAATACATTTCAACACTTTGACAGATTTCTTTATGGTAGGCTAAGTCTTATGGTAGGTCATGTTCAATGGTGACTCAAGTATGGTGGTGCTCCTTTTTTTAGGTATTTTCAATACTTATCCAAATTTTAATACTGATAGTGAGTCATCTCTAATGGTGAGTCCTTCCCATACTTATCCAAATTCTCATTATGACGGTGATCCTTCCCTAGTGGTGACTCATCCTCAACGGTGAGTAGAGTCTGATGGTGGGTATTTCCAACGCTCTAAATTTCTTCATTCTACCTCATATTATAAAATGATATCAAAACACATAAATATCATTAATATCATAAGAAATGTGAATTTTTTATCATTAAAACAAGGGTTCCAACATAGTCATTTTCCTATTATTTCTCAGTAATCTAATGTTGTTTGCTTTAGTTTTGACCTCCTGACGCACGTTTTTAAAGACTTTGATATCATTTAAAACTAATTATTGAGTCATTATGAGAACACTACATGTCATATGAACATTTTTTTTACTTTTACACATCAAAAATAATTCAAAAATTTATTTCCCATTATTTCACATCAATATGAGGTCTTATGATATGGTTTTGACCGTTACACACATGTTTTAGTGTTTTAAAACACTAAAAACGCATTTATAGGAATCCTAGGAAAACTATAACTCAGATTTATGTGGATTATGTTCCTATATTTAAAAAATAATTATATGGTCATTTTACTATGATTTCACGACCATGTGACATTGTTTTCTTACTTTTGACCCATGATGCATGTTTTTAAAGACATTGATATCTTTTAAAACTTATTATTGAGTCATTTTGGGCACACCAAATGTAAAATTAATGTTTTTTATAATTTTACATGTCAAAAATAATTCAAAAATAGTTTCTACATTATTTCACATCAATTTGAGGTCTTCCTCTATGGTTTTCACCATTATATGAAAGTTTTAGTGTTTTTAAAAACACTAAAACGCATTTATGGGAATATTGGGGAAATCATAACTCTGATTGATGTGGAATCAATTAATATATTTTAAAAATCAATATAAATTCATTTTCTTATAATTTTACATCCATCCTATGTCATTTAATTTTTTTTGACCCCCTGATGCATGTTTTTAAAGAATTTGATATCTTGTAAAACGGCTTATTGAGTCATTATGAGAACACCGCATGTCAGATAAATATATTGTCTACTTGTACACATTTTATATAATTCATATGTATTTTTACCATGATTTAACATTAATATTAGGTCATATGTTATGGTTTTTACCATTACATGCACGTTTTAGTGTTTTAAAGCACTAAAAACATGTTTACATTCATCCCAGGAAAACCATAATGCTAATTGAAGTGGATTCGGTCCCTATATTTCAAAAATAAATATGTGATAATTTTCCTATGACGTCACACCATCTGATGTTGTTTTCATGGATTTGACCCCCTGACATGCATTTTTAAAGACTTCGATGTCTTTTAAAACTACTTATTGAGTCATTCCAAACACACCACATATCGGATGGATGTTTTTTCTACTTATACACATAAAAAATAATTAAACCATAGTTTTACCTTGATTTCACAACAATATAATGTTTCATTATATGTTTTTTACCATTATACAAATGTTTTAGTGTTTAAAGAGACTAAAAATGTGTTTATGGGCATCTCGGGAAAACCATAACTCAGAATGACATGGAATCAATTCCTGCATTTAAAAAATCAATCTATAATCATTTTCTTATGATTTCAAAGCCATATAATTTTGTTTCTTTTTTTAATCCCTGATACATGTTTTTAAAGACTTATATATTTTAAAACTACTTATTGATTCATTCTGAACACACCACACTTCAGATGGACATGTTCTATACTTGTACGTGTCAAAAATAATTCAACCACATTTTTCCTATGATTTCATGTAACTATGAGGATTTGTACTATGGTTTTTACTATTATATTCATGTTTTAGTATTTTAAAATACTAAAAACATGTTTACATCCATCCCAAGAAAACTATAACTCAGATTAATATGGAATTAGTTCTTATATTTAGGATGTATAGGAATCAATCGCATGTTAATAAAACACACGATGTGGGTGGAATGACTCAAAGTATGTGTTTTCAATATAAAATAGTCATTTTAGTTTAAAACACATGTCACATATACAAAATCAAGAAAATAATCCTAGAATGTTTTCAAAATTTATAATAAGGATTCATAATTAATTTTTAACATGTAGTCAACCACACGTCAATCTCACACATGATGTGGGTGGTATGAAAATAATTTGATCTTTTTTGCTTAGTTTTGACCCCCTAATACACATTTTTAAGAATTTTGATATCTTTTAAAACTATTTATTGAGTCATGGATTGATTTTATAATTTATCTCAGAAAGATGAGCTATAAGACAAGAAATTTCCTTGTAGATTGTTCCCATAATCATCTAAAATAAAAAATACTAAAAAAAATCTATTATTTATCACCACAGATCCAATGTTTTCCTATAAGAATCATGTTATTTCACTTTTAATCTCAACCTTGAAATTTATATATATGGTATCAGATCATTGAAACTACTCAAACCCCCACTAGGTGTAACAGTAAATGATAAAGATTCCCTACTTATGATGGCTGATGGAGTTGTCCCAAAACATACCCCTTTTACATGATCTTGATACTCCTTCCCTAAAAAAATTTCAACTGCATCATTCTTAGAAACCGATGATGATTGTGAAGGGTTCACATCCCATGATTCTTGAATTTTAACCTATAAATACAATAATATTAACAATGATTTTTTAAATTATTTGAACTTCATAATATTATCTTCTGAAAATAAATTTTTTATTATAAAAACACTTTTAAGGGAAGGTAAGAAACCACATGTTCCAATATTACAACCAAAAAACAACCATAATAGAGAAAACCTGAAAAATGGAGCTGCCCATCCCCAAAAATTGCACCGTGATGATAAGACTTCACCAAAGCATGTCATCTAGCTAGTTGTCACGTGCATAGGAGCACAAAAACAAAACTGATGGCATATACATAACCTCTCAATCATCCCAATCCTAATGGCATGCACCAATTAAAGCTTCCTGCTCTGATCCCTATCTAAAATAGCTCCAAAAACCACCATAAAAACTAATAGAGTAATGGACGAAGGGAAGATATCCCTAAAAAGAAAAATTCACAAAACAACCCACCAAAACATCAACTTAAATAGAGTCATTAAAAGCAACTTGAGCTTACCAGAGTCTGTTTCCCTAAACAATTTCTAGGATAAAGAAGAAAAATGGGTACCTGGAACCTCCATCATTCGCTTTTCAAAATTATAAGCCAGTTGATCTAAGGACTGAATGTATTCCTTGATGTTAATATTTCCTTTTTTGAAACCCCACACCATAATTAGATCATGTCTGTCAATCCATGAGTATTTCTCCTCGTTAAGAGTCACCCTTAGTGACCTCTTCATTATTTTAGCATTCTTCTCTTCAACTTCATTAAAAAGTAGAGCATGTTTGATCACTTCTTCTTCAGATATTAAAAGTAAATCCAAAGGTTCAATTCCCTGGTCTCTTGGTCTCTTGTTTCTCAGAATCTCAATAGAAATCGTTTTTTTCATTTTTCTTTTTCATAGACCGAGACTCTATGGTAGGTGGTAAGGAGGAGTAATCCTTCCTCCCCTTCCTCCTCTTAAGACTCTGATTACTCTTCAGGATTAATGCTTCATATGCCAATAGATCAGGTTCACTCTCATTGGTATCCTTCCCGGAGACCCTATCATCATGAACTAGGAAGGATGGATCCCTCAAACGAACCTCGGAAAGACATTTGAATTTTTTACTCAAGTGGATAGGAGTTCGGCTCAAATAATCTGAACCCCCTAGATTTCCAGTTCTGGTTGAATTAACCGCTTCCACAGTAGCCTTTTGTCTCCCCTTATACACCTCACCACTGCCTGACCATAACACCTCAGTTTAAGGAGTTATAGATGCAACATCCTCCCCACAAACCACCTGCACCATAACCATAGTACCCCCATTCGATTGGTTGTCCATTTGAGCAACCTCATGTGGTACCAGACCATCATCCTTTGGCTCACTAATGGAAGGTCCAGTTGAATCCTTCTTTAGCCTATGGAACACCTTAGACACTTACAAGTTAACCTGATAAATCGAGGTATTATTCAACCAATCCATGCCAAAAATCCCCTCAAGATTGCATTCCACTGGAGTACTATCGATTTTCTCTTCCTCCATCGTTCATAACACCTGAGGTCTCCAACCTCCCCCCTCTATACCCATTTTCGACTAGCTCGGGCCATCCTCCTCACATTACTTTGAAACATTACCCCTTTCACCATCCTTCGTCCTTCCCCGGGGCTGGACTCCCCGATGACAAACCTCCATCAAGTGGTCCGGTCTCTTGCACACCGAGCAGACTTCATTACCAATTCCCCTACCCCTCCATATTAAAGACCCCCAATGGAAATCATCTGAGGAGTTCCCCAAGAACTTGTAGGTATAGCATAAATAATTCCATTTTTCATAAATTACATGCCACTTAAACCTATATTCCTCACTGATTGAAATCGAGACATAATCAAAGGGGGTTCAAGATGGGTCCACTTCCACACAAACTCTTGGGTTGATAGGGTGACAAACCGCCTTAGTACGACTATCGAAACATAGAAATCTATCGACCAGATTACCGATGATCTTAATAATGGATGGGTTTTGAAATGGCAAAGGAAAATTTAGAAAACTTACCCAAACCACAGTTGAAGGTGGATCCAACTTCATGTGGAATTTGGAAGACCAATAAAATAAGAAAAATCAAAAACCATCAACACTACGAGGGGCACTCGACCATGATCTGATGAGGTCCTCCTCAGAAGAAAATCAGATCATGATATGCTGGTTTTCGAGCAAACCCATTGTCTCCCTCTCATGAAGATTCCAAGAGGTGAAGACAAACCTGTCGAAGGAATCAACTGAAGGTCTCCTCTGTCTAAACTGAGCCACCAATGTGAGGTTCAAAAGCATGGTGGTTTTTTAGAACTCTGAATATGAAATATAGAGATTGGGGAGACCATCAATGAGGTATAGAACTTTAGTACATATCGAATCATTTGATCTATGTAGTCATCCTCATTTAATTGGTTTTAAGGCTTATTTATTGTTATAATTTATTTTCAATTTTTTATCTTTTTTTAGTGATGAAATAACATTAAATAGTAATGAAAAGTACTTACTCTAATTAATTTTTTAGGTTTATTCACAAAATTATCATCAATTTTACTATGAACATTAAGCCACATATGTGTCTAGCAAACCGAGTGACCTAATTCATTATCCTTTATAAAACAATATATAAAAGTTATAAAAAAACATTTAGTTATAATAAAATAATATAAATAATAAT
The DNA here is from genome assembly GCA_963277665.1 of Viscum album. Classification (NCBI taxonomy): domain Eukaryota; kingdom Viridiplantae; phylum Streptophyta; class Magnoliopsida; order Santalales; family Viscaceae; genus Viscum; species Viscum album. The sequence goes on along the minus strand of OY728138.1, from coordinate 715,401,270 downwards.
GGGTAAAATACAACCAAGTTTATTCTTTTTCTATAAAAACCATGAGACCCAACTATATGAGGAATTACTTGTTTTTCATGATTTATGGTATTTTTTTAGATAATTCCTGTAAAAGATGCAAGCATTAATAAAAATTATAATTTTCTTGTGCTTATGTTATTAAGATACAGTAAAATATGAAATTACCTCAGAAGATTAATCTCTTTTAATATCAATAAACATCTTCTACTACTCATGATACATGCCTTCAAGCACTTTCCTATACATTGTTTAAGAGCTCAGAGATGTGTCATTAAACTCATGACATAATCTCTATGTGAAATCTCTCTATTTATTACCAAAAAAATTCAAATTCCATGGGAATGAAACGAAGTTAGGAACATCAAAATTAAAAACATCTAGAAATAAAAAACATGACACATATTAATAATTTTACTCATGCATTTTAAATTAGTTATTAATGAATATTAAATTAATATTACCTTTAATTGGTTATCAAATAAATCATTTTTTCATGATGTGGGAATATGTCTCTAATATTTATAATTAATGAGAAATATCAATGAATCAAAATAAATCTACCTAAGAATTTTTCCATATTTTCTAGCAGTATCACCAGAAGGCACCCCAAACTCATCAAATTGAATGATGATCTATAATTCTTTCAGGTCCTATACATCTATTGTTTTCATATTTATATCTATTTTTTTGTAATATTTATCTATTTTAAAAATGCATTAAAAATTAATAAAATATATAATTTTTTGTAAAAATGCATACATACAGGTAATAGTAACTTGAAAATATCCCATGGATGGAGGGGTGACCAACTACTTTATCACTAGAGGTGAATCGAATGGTGGGCTACCAATAGAATATGGGGAAACTACAATCTTTCTTGAAATATATTGCATAGCAGAATCACTCAGATACACTGAAGCTAATGGTAGTTTTGGTGCGATCTAAGATGTTGATTAGCTAGGATCTCAAAAAAATTATTTTCGGCCATCCTACAATTCAAACAGTTCAAAATATATTCAATGTATAAAAAATCATAAGTAAAATATTTTTATGAAAAAAGGAAAAAATAGAAAAATGGATATATGTATGAAACACTTATAAATGGTAAATTTTAATATAGTTTCATTAATAATTTATACATTCAATTATCTTTATATTCATTTTATTAATTGTTATCAACCTCTATTGTGACTAGTACTTAATTTTTTCCCTCTCTTGCAAGTTCTATTATTTCAATATTTTCTAGAAAAAATTGTTGAATTTTTTGTGGTTAATGGGGTTCACTATCACAAAGTACCAATTGAACTTCATCTCCCATATCCTCCAATGTCCCGAAGGCCTTCATTTTTTATTGATTTTTGATAATCCACCTTTCAAGGGGTGAGGTGGAACCCTTACAAGGCCAGTAGGCATAAGTATTACATGGCACGTAGGCCTTAGAGGAATTCATTGCTCATAGGATTCAAACATTACATACAACCCAGACTAACTAATTGTAATTTCTCCTCCCCATCATCTTCATTGTGAAATCAGATCTCCACCTTCACATGGATATTAGGCTAGGCTTTCCCATGCATGCACAGGCTTGTCCCGATGGAAGGTGTCATACCCTCTCATTCTTGCAATCTGTTTAGCTTCTTCTATGGTGAAAGCTCATTGATCATCCTTCTTCTAGAGCTTGTTCCTTGTAGGTTGTCTGGTTTAAATCTGCACTTAAGGTGGCCTAAAGTCCTTGAGGTGGCCCAAAGGCCTTACTGACCCAAAGGCCTGGGTGGCCCAAATGCCTTAATGGACTTGGAGACCAAATCAGTGGCCCGAAGGCCCAAACAGGGGAATAGTCCTGACTGCTATAGTTCCAAATAGTACTTGCTATAGTACCTACTACATTACTCTTACATTTCCCGCTACAGTAACCCAGAAATATGCCTCCACCTAGATTTGATCTTGGGTCACCTGGATTCACTTAAAGAGTACTCACCAATCGGGTTGAGGCTCATGTGCTTTATCGCCCATATCTTATAATTCTCTCTGCATTAAGTGTGAAACAACACCCCAACCTTCATGTATTTCATCATCCATATAATAAACCATATTTTCTTGTGAAGCCAAGATAAATGGATCATGCTCTTCCTGCTCACCTGTATAGATAAATTGAAAGAATTTGACATAAGTAAAATGTAACACATATTTCATTATACCCCTATCAATTTTGACCCACTTACATTTGAATAATACAGCTTACATTTGAACACAATAGTTTAATTTGATTATATGAATCATATTTCCATAGTATCCAACCTCTGAAAATCTGAATACACCACTATTTTTATTTTTCAAGCCTTATTTATGATAAATTATTTGAAACTATAATCTATGAATATTGTAGGCATCTAACCTCTTAAAATTCTTTAAAGGACTTCAAGCCAAAAACTTAAAATCATTTGATATTTTAGTTTGATTCTCAAAATTCATTATCTTAACAAGAAGATTTAAGGAGTTACTTTTAACATAAACAAAATAACTACACGTCAATAATATTAATATGAGTATATACCTACACGATGGGTGAACCATTCAACAATCTCCTCATTAAAAAGATTTTTTGACCCTAAATCATTTCAAGCTCAACCCCTAGGTTCTCTATTTATTTGAAATCTCTATTATTTAATAAATGGATTCATAGTAAGACTATTGAGTATCACATATCTATGTGCTTGTAGTAACTCCAATTTAGTAAGTATAAAATTTGACCCCTTTCCAACTGGCCATCCAATAGTTATAAATATTGATTACTGGTTTTTAGGACAAGAATTAATGGGGACGTCATTAACACATCCAACATGATTGAATCTAGTATCAATCCAATCCAAATACTTAGAATATAAGGTTAATAACTCTTAAAATATGTAACCTTCAGCAATATAGCCTTATGGTTGATATTTATACCTCATATATCATTTCAAATGACCTAATTACTTGAAGAAAAAAATAAGAAACATATTAAAAAAAATTACACAATTATTTGATAAAATTGAATTCATCAATGAAAATAAAAATAATATTAACATAATTATCAATTGGATACATCCATAGATAGTGTATAGGTACACCAAGTTTATCTTCTTTAACCAAATGAATAGTAAAATGAATCATGACTGTGAAAAATGAAGGGATAAATAACATCTCTAGATGAAAAAGTGTCAAAAAAATTATTTCTTGAAGTTTATCAAGCCCAGTTGGATTTATATTTTTTTTCAAAAACTCTCTAAAGATGGTACACAACTTAACTAGAACTACAATTGATTTTTCAAGTAATTTATTATGTAATTACATTGGAAACAACTACTCCATATAAATATGTGAGTCATAAATTTTCAATTTATGTAACTTTTGATGTTTTAAGCCAATGCACCTTGAAATATTACTTGAATATCCATATTGAAATTTTATATTCTTTAAATTTTTAAGGAATACATATTTATCATGATTTTTAATTGTAAAAATATATAAAGGATACTATCCATTATCATTTTCTCATAAACCATTTTTTATATTCATTAATTCTAAATCCTTATAATCATTAAGGTGATCCTTCGATTTACCCTTCTCATTAAGAAATGTAAAAATTAGATTTTAATAGACTTTATTATCAATATGCATTATGTAAATATTATGAAGTATAAAATTAAACTCTCAATAATGAACTTTAAAAAATATACTCATTTTCTTCCACTATTGTGTTCCAGATGCTTTGGATATTGTACCTCATACCATTTTCCCACTTCTTTAAACTAATTACATTTTCCAAATTCTATAGTGAAATTCATTAATTTTCCCAATATTTATAAACTAGATAACACCTTTAGTGACTTTATCAATTCAATATCTTCATTGAATTATGTATTTTTAAAACTAAATTTATGAGAAGCATCGATAAATTTACAATGACACATAAAAATCAATTTTCTACAATGAGGTAATTATAGAGGTTCAAAATAAAATTACAAACTAAGAAAACCAAACCAGTGTGAGTGTTCTATCCAAATAAGATTCCTAGTCTAGGAAAGTCACCGGTTTTCCAAATTAAATTATAATGTAGTGTTAATAGTTTTATAATTGAATCATCATATGTTTCTATTCCATCATCCCATAATTCTTGTAATTATATTATTAGAGGCTGAAGGTATACATCAATGTCATTTACTAGAATTTTATTTCTATAAATAATCATCAAAATAATTAAATAAGTATTAATTATAAAAATACATGAAGGTATATTATAGAAGATCAAAACAACTCTCCATATTCTATAATTAGTACTTAAATTACCAAAAGGGTTAAAACCATCAGAAGACAATCCCAAATGTACATTACTAGGATCTAAAGAAAAAACTATATATAATGAATAAAACACCTTCCATGATGTTGAATCTTTTGGATGACTCATCAAACCATCTTTGTTACTATTCTGATCATTCCACTTCATGATATATGTAGTCTTAGATGATATGAATAATCATTACATGCATGCTTTTAAAGGAAAGTAGTGCAATACCTATGTGGGAGTTTTCTTCTTCTACATATTCTTGGTTTTGTATTGATTTATACTCTCATTTTTTCTCACTAACTTTCATATAATTGTATGAAACCTTATAAATTAATCTTTATCATACACTTCTCCCCAATAAATCATGCAATCATTAGGAAATTCATGTATCTTTTAATAATTAAGTCCAAGTTTATGAATGATTTTCTTCATATCATATAATGATGTAGGGATATTAGCTTCACTAAATGCATCATGAAGAAACTATAAAATCATGGAAACTTCTTTGTAAGTAATTTCATAGAGAAACTTGATATGATGCAACTTAAGTAGAATATACAACTTTGAATACTTGGCACACCCTTCATACAGTTCTTGTTTTCCATCCTCTATTAATTAATAAAACTCATTTTTTGGACACTGAATTACTAGACATGATTAACCTTATTATGATCAACTAAAGGTGTTTTTGATCTATTAAAATCTTGTAAATTATATCCTATAAATCCAAATGTTTCATTTATCAAGTTTTGAACTTAATTATCCTCTAGCAGGTCAATTTGTGTTTCATTGAAAGGATAATCATTATTTTAACTTTTTGAGAAATCCAATTTTCCATGCTAAATCCAACATAAATATAAAGTATAAAACTATTTAAATATAAAGTTATCATATACTTAATTTATATTCATACATTGATTGGATTTATAATCAGGAGATACACATTTTATTCAACTATCCACTAATCAGTTTTCAATTGCATAATCAAAAAATTCTTCCAAACCTTTAGAATAATGTGGTTTTTTCATGTTAAATTAATCCAACTTTTATCCATAGGTATTGGATTACCACACTTACACCTATACATACAAAAATAAACTTATAATTGTTTAATCCAATAAGTAAAATCAATTATTAACATCATTTTTTTTAAAAAATATTCAACAAAATCATACTGATAAGAAAACTCAGTTTAAACTAAAATATGAAAAGTAAATTAAAAAGACCTATAAGATACTATAAAATTATTAGAATATTTATAATCATTTAAATTAATTTAATGTAATAATATTAAATATAAATCATGAATATTTAAGAAACATAGTATAAGTTTTAAATAGTATATAATTAATAGTAATTAATCATGGTAATAAAGATTGATTGAAGATTTAATAAAATTTTAATGTATGATTATGAATTTATATTAATTTATAAAATATTTTGGGGCCATTATTAGAGGATAATAATTTTCATAAGTGTTAATTTTTGGAAAAGTTATTAGGTTTGGGATTAACCAACTTTTTCATTGACCAAAGTAGGATATTGATTCAATAAAATACAAATCTAATAGGAGAAATGTTGATTCAATCCAACATTAAACATAAAATGTGAAAAAACATAAAATATATAAAGGAAAAAACATTACCACTAAATCAAGGGGATAGATTTCATGGAATAATTCTAACAAGTCAATCATTATGAGGATATGTAAATAGACAATTTATAGGTCCAGGAGGTGATGTTCGTGATGTCTAGCTCACAAATGGATGGGGGGTCGATAGATCTAGGTCAAGATAGAGGGAAAATAAGGATGGGGGGTTGATTCATGGGGATAATGGGTTAGGTTGATTTTTTATTTGGGTGTCAGTACCATAATGGATGGGGGGGTTTTTTTGGGAGAATGGGAACAAGGAGACACCATTGGGGGTCGTAGTCACGGGTCACTGCTTTCAGGGTTTGAGGTGAGGTTAGGCATCAAGGGGAGATGGAACACAAGGTTCAACAGGGGTTAATAAAATAGAGGTTAGGGAGAATGTTTTTCATTAAGTTTTATATTATCATGGGTTAGGGGGGACTGGCGTCAATGGGATAGGGTGCATGCGGGTCGAGAGGGGTCATTAGGGGTGGTAAAAGTGTTTTTTTCAAGATTTAGTGGTGTTATTAATTAAATCATTGCTAAATAAGATAGTATTTAATATTATTTGAAAAATAGTTTCACTTATAGAAAACAAATGTTATATTTTTATACATTTTGAGTTAGTATTGATTACTATAACCATCACTAATAAACCACCACTAAGACCTATCCTTTTTTAGTGTAAACTTACAATTATACCTCCATTAGTGGTCTATTCAACTAGTTTCCCATTTTTATCATGATCTAATTTACATCTTGTAATCATGGAAGTATCACTACCTTTAGTACTATATATACTAAAAAAATTAAAATATCCTTAGTGTACTTGTTTTAGTTTAAAATGATTCCTTCCTTATTCTGAAAAATCTAAATTCTAAGAAGGAATTTTAACTCTCCCCTCAAACTCATTTCAAATCCATTTTTCATCACTTTTGAAAATTCAGTACAGAAATTGTTTTTGGATAATCCAAAAATAATATCATAAATATAGATTTGTACTATTAAAACATATTTTGAAATTCTTTTAATAAATAAAGTAAGGTCAACTATTTCTTTAGTAAAACCTTTAGAAATAAAAAATGGTTGATCCTATCATACTAATATCTATGAGCTTTTTTAAACCATATGAATATTTTATTAATTTAGAAACATGATTTTTAAAATGAGGGTTTTGAAATATAGGGGGTTTTATATGAAAACATAATTAATAATTTAACTATTTAGAAAGGAACTCTTAACATCCATTTGAAATAATTTGAAATCCAAATGTGTTGTATAGGCAGGAAATATTCTGATAGCTTCAAGTCTAGCTACTAGTGAAAAGGTTTCCTCATATTCAATACCTTCCTCATATCATTTTTCTACTATTCTTGCTTTATTTTAAATTATTGTTCTTGAATAATATACTTAATTCCTAAACACACACTTGATGTCAATTTTCAAAAATTCCTTAAGTCATTCTACTATTTCTCAAACTTTGTTTCTCTCAAATTGATTAAATTATTACTACATTTACATGACCTATAATTCATCATCAATTGATTTGGTGATATTATTAGCTTCGAGCTATGAAAAAAAAATTATGTCTAACCTAGTTTCTTAGAGAATCTCTAGTTGGTGTTCTCATATCTAGATGTATAAATATGTAATATAATGAATGGTATATATGAGTCATAATAGATCTAGGAATTGAATTATTTGATACTTATTTTATTCTATAGTTTCTATTTCAAATAGTTACTCAAAACTGGAAGATTTTTCTATAGTGGGTTTGACAGAATTATCACTAGGTATGGCATTCATATTTAAGTTTAAAGGGTTATCATCAAGATTCTTTAAAGGAGGCTTAGGTTTGTTTGGATCTATTTCATCGAATTTTACATGTATAAATGCATACACAATTTTGGTCCTTTTATTTAATACCATGTATGACTTATTGGATGTTAAATATCTAAGGAAAATTCCTTCATCACTTTTGGATGTAAAGTTTTCTAAACTCTCCTTTTTATTGAGTATAAAGACCGTGCAACCAAAAACTCTAAAGTAATTAATTTTTGGTTTTCTCCCTTTCATAACTCATTTTGGGTTTTCTTAAAAAGTGGTCTAATAATAACTCTATTAAAAATATAGAAATCTGTATTTATAACCTCTATATAAAAGTAAGATGGTAAATCATATTCATTAATAATGGTTTGGTAAATCTCTTGAATAGTTCTATTTATTATTTCTACAACAATATTCTATTATGGGGTCCTAAGAGAAGAAAGGTTGTGATTGTATCCATGTTGTGAGAATATAGATTCAAAATATTTATTTTTAGACTCACAGACATGATCAATTCTTAAAGTCTTAATAGTAAGTCTGCTAAGATTTTCTACAGATTTTTCATACTTATAAAAATAGGAACATGCTTCACTTTTATGATTTAGAAAAATAACCAGGTGTATCTATAAAATTAATCTAATAGAACATAATCATGGTGGTTTCTATTTAAGATATAAACTCTAGATGGTACAAATAAATCCATGTGATTCAACTCTAGTTTTTGAGAAACTGAAACTTATTTCTTTAGTTTTAAATAGATCTTATGTTGCTTCCCTTTTTGAAATGGGTTATAGACTTTGTCTTTTTTGAATTATAGTTTAAAAATATCTTTGACTAATCCTTTAATAGTTATATTTCTTAGTGGGTAAAGGTTACAGTGGCCTAGTATCCATGAAAAATAAAATAATATTTATAAAATTCACTTAAATAAGAAATATTTTGATAAAATATTAAATTTAAATCAACATCATAAATAGTGTCATCGCGCAAAGTAGTAAAAACAAAAACATTCTTAGAATTTTAAATTTTATAAGAATTGTTTTAACATTTAACATGGTAAGAATCATAACATAAATATGAGATTATAAGTAGATTATATTTTAATCCATCTATAAATAAAACTTTTTAAATCAAAATATTACTAGAATTACTGATTTGACCGAGTCCAATTATCTTCCCTTTGGAATTGTAACTAAAATTGACATGTCCACCATCTAATTTGATAAGATTCTTGAAGATCAAGTCATACCTAGTTATATGTATAAAACATTCATTTTTAAGATACCATATATGTTTACTGTTACTCTTGAAGTAGGTTTTCTACTATAAAATTTAAATAATAAATGATTTTGGTAACTATATTTTCTTCGGTCCAAAAATGTTAGTGATCAAATATTTAGGAATCCAAAGTTGTTTAATTAGTTTTATATAAATAGACTTTATATTTTTATAAATTAAAACTTTTTTCTATCTAAAATAATAAGAAGTATATATATATGTTGAATAATTTTAACTAGGAAAGAATTTGTTCTTAAAAATTATCCTATATCCAAGTTGGTAACTAATTCTAGTGATATATTTAGGAGTGGTATGTTAACCAAGAATCCTAGTAAGAGTTTATCTAACATTTATAAATATTTATAGATATTTATTAAGTTTCTCATTATAAATTTTAAGTTCATTTTTCTCTTTTAATAATTGATAAATTTATTTCTTTTTCTATAAAAAAAACAGATTCAAAGTGAGTAGACAAATCATGATGCTTCTTTAAATTTTTATATTTATCTATCAGATCATTGAATGTTTCCTATAGAATGTTACATTACTCAAATGGATCCTAAATTATCATGTTTTCATAATTATTTTAATTCTTAGGATGGTTTGAAAAATAGATTGGAGATACATAAATAATATTTCATACCTTGGATGTGTTTGTCATAAAACACATGTTAGCTCTATCATTTTTATCTTCTCTACTCGATTTAGAGTAACTTGAGCTATACTAAAAGGTTCCCCATGTGAATTACATATACATTTTATATTATTTTCCTTTGTCCTCATACTTTTTATTATATTTTAGTATGGTGAAATCATCATTTATGTATCCTTTTCTTTTTCACTCATAATAGGTTATCTCATTAGTGGAATTTTCCTTTTTCAATTCTTTCCTTATATTTTCTCTATTATCATACTTACCTATGTAATTTGATTTCATGAATAATTTCTTATTATTATAGAACTTCTTGAATTTTTTGGATAGGTGATTCATTTCCTCATCACTATTGGTATTTAATTCATCATCACTCAGACTTTTATCTTTGATTTTCTCTTTTAGTTTTGAGTCAGAAGTCTTGAAGGAAACTAATTTTCCATTTGGTTAATCTCCTTCCTCTTTGTTTACTTAAAATTCATCCTCATGCATCATAATATTTCTTATAATCTCTTTTACTAGTAATTTACTAATTTCACAAGATTATCTGGTGGAAATAATGTCTCCTCTCCACCTATCAAGTAGACATCTCATAAGTCACATCACTTGATTTTTATCTACAATTTGTATCTCAAGTGCATGAATTGTGTTCACCATATCATTAAAACCAAGATTATTTATAGAAATATATTCATTGATATTTATTTAAAGGTATCATACATAATGGTATAATTATTTAAATGTATCTCTTTAACATTTTAGTTTTCCTTATAAGACATAGTGAGAGTGTCCTAAATTTCAAAAGTAGTAGAACAAGAATATATTCTTTTAAATTTATCTTCACCTAAGGCATAATATAATTCATTCATGGATTTATAATTAAAGTCATAATTGGATTTATTATCATCACACCATTAAAATATAACAACTTTTATTTTTTCATATTTTTTCCTCAATAACAGTCCAAATATCAAAGATTGGTCTCTAATTATATATTTTCATCTTGATCTTCCATTGATAATATTTAATTTCATTAAAATAAGAATTTTGGTTAGTGTAAGTTTCTTTTTTTATATTATTATCCATAAATATAGAAATTTCGAATTGATAGAAATTTAAAGATCTTTTGACAGTACTAGATCATAGTAAAAAATAATTTTAAAACCTTTAATACCAAATATTGGTCAGAGTGGAACACTCAATATGGGGTTAATTTAGTTTCCAATTAAATATTTCTATTTAAAAATATTTAAAAAATAAATCCCACAATTTAATAAAAATGACCAATTAACTATAACTATAGAATTATATAATTTTATCTTTAGAAAAACTTTCCAAAATCTCAATCACATCTCAGTTAAAATAATTATGAAAACTATTAAACTTTTTAAAATAATTTACTTGATTCAAACACTATATATAAAACACAAATTAAAGTAAACCATCAAAGTAATTATTTTTTATCAATTTGAGAATAGATGCTAGTTTTATTTTAAAATAGATAAAATAAAACAAAAAAACACTATGGAAATAAACAAGGGGTTCAGTCTCAAGCTGAGAACCAATCCCCTCCACTTGGAAATCACCTGCTGCTAATAAGTTTATTAAAAAATAAAATGATCCACAACCTAGATTAGGTTTTCACAATAGTAGAAAATTTTATCTAGTACTCAAAAATCCTCTTCCATAGTTTAAATTGGGGAAAATAAAATAAGAATAACTACACATAGGCAGTCTAGGATACATAGCCTCTTTCATAGTTTTATGTGGGAGAATAGATAAAAAAAATTAAAGAGAGTTTCTCACACTCTCTAGTGTAGTACAAGAGTTGATGTTTATAGATAAATAGAGTAAAAACACATATCTTGGAATTTAATATAAAATAGGAATATAAAATAATATAGAGAGCAAATATTTTATATAGATCAGTATAATCATCTTCAATTGTTTAAAAATCCTTGAATTTGTTTTTAAAAGCACTCAGATGAGTTTGAATTAAAGGTTTAGGAAAACTGAGTGTTATGGGGTTTTCTAGACCAATCCTCTTTGTATAATAGAAACTCCAGTGTATTCTTTTGTTATTATTTATATGTGTCAATACTCTTGTCCATGAGCGGTTCTTCTTCTTAAAGAAAACTCTATCTCAATGTAATCGTTAGAGAACATTCATTATAGACTTAATTTCATCGACTATACAATTAATTCTCTAAAAAATAGGCATTAGAGATTTGAAAATACTCTAACACTTATGTTAGACATGGTAGGTTTTCTTCACTTAGGTATGTTTACTTTGGCTCATGATTATTAATCACGGTCACTTCATTCCTTCATGTAGTCACTACATTCTATTCATGCAACAATGATTTGGATGTTTATTCTAATATTTTTACATATCTTTTCATTAATTTAATTGTTTTTTAAACTTTAAAATCATGTTTTTATTTAATAATTTACTTATTTTAATTTTTTTAATTATTTAAACTTGTTAAAATATGTGTTTAACTATTTAATTTTAATTTACTTATTTGTTTTTAGATTTAGGAATTATTTTTTCCTTATTATTTTTGTATGATTATTTTTATTTAATCATAGATTTTTTTTTTTTTTATTTCTATTTATTTTATTTCTTTGAAAATAATAATTTTAATTTTTTTATTTTAATTTATCCCTTATTTCTTTGTTATGTCTTATTTTATAAAAGTTTCAATTTTATTTTTAAACTAATGACATAATAATTTAATATTTTTTTATCTTTAATTAATAATTTAATATTCTTATAATCTTTGTTATTTATTTTTTATTAATTAATTAATTAATATAATTTTAATTTACATTTTTATTTAGTTTGATTTGTTTAATTTATAATTTTCTATGAAGTGTATCTCAATAATGCAGCATATCCACATAGTTGAATGGGTTTTTATTCTCTACATAATATATTGGAATATGGGTAATTCAACTTCGTATAAGATTCAACCATGTGCACATTTTTGGAAATTCATTCATGTACGCATTTCCTAAATCACTCACGTATGTGATTTCTGATGATGGGTGAATCAAATTCAAGATAAACCTGTGAAGCTTTCAAACTAGATGAACCATGATATTCTTCACCACTACCATTGTTGGAGATAACTGAATCTAAATATTATAGTTTGATCATACTCTGATGAAGATGATGGAAATCCCCACTAAGCTCACTGTTAGAGGAAGGGTTCCTGAGATTGTCTCTGTTGTCGGGTCGACCGATGCCACCACCCGTCCGAGCTCACAACCCATTCTCTGGATAAGTGAGATATATCGAGGCTTGATATGGAATTTCGACTAAACTTAAGATCCTAAAGATGAAGGAGAGTAGTGGTCAATGATGGGGATTTATCATTGTTGTCAAATAATCCCATATTGCTAAATATTGAGGTTTATAGGTTGATGGTGAGCTCAATAAACCCTATAAAAATCATTATCTTCATTCTGATGAGGCCACTGAAGGTCTAGCTACCATTAAGGGTTGATAAAACCTCCATGATGAATCCAGATCTGAGATTGAATAAAATAACAAGATTGAAGAAGAAATCTGAAACTTGTGAAGTTCATACGAAGATGAAGGATATCCACCCTTGAGACCTGAGGTTTCCACTATCGATATAGCCTCCACCATGGATTTTAAATCTAGTGCTCCTGTCGAATGAAACTAAAAGTTGAGTGATGCTGCTAATGTTTTTCAATTTCCAAAGAACCAAGAACCGAAATCAAGTTGAAGTATACAAAACAAATTTATAGTCGAAAAACAATAAAATCCAAAAATCAAATTGGCATCGAGATTGTTTTTTGAATATGTTTCTTCACAAAGAAGAAGGATGATTCGAGAGGGTAACTATTCATATTGAAAATTTAAAATTCTCTTATTATTGAGTTGATTTTAGGATGGAATGATTCTAGATTTTGAATCGAGGCTAAAAATTTGAGTTTGGATGAAGATAATACGTGGAAAGTGATTTTATTTTTCTAGGTGTTTAATTTTGTTTGTTGGATAAAGGATCACGGATCCAAATTGGTGAAGGTGATGGATTAAGTGAGTTGAATAATCACCTAGCTGAATTGGATATGTTTTCATGAAGTTTAATTTTAGAGGAGCTTGTGAAAAAATATTATTTTCATGAATTGGTGAGTATGTTAGCAAAATTATGACATTTGTAGTCTGGGAAGAGTTATTAATTACATAGGGGTATTTTTGGAAAGTTAAAAAATAAAGTCGGTGGAATTTTTCTGGAAAAATATAAACAGATCATCCAAGAGAATATTTGGTTATTTTGGAAAATTTTAGGGAGACAGAGAGGGTGGATAACAAGAAAAAATAACTTTTTTATTTCGAGAGTAGAGAATCAGAAGCAGAACCAGGAGACCTTCTGGAAAGCTCAGAGGATCCATGACCGATTATGCTAATAAAGAAGGAGATCAAATTTCACCCCAATATCTTAAACATGTTCAGATAAAATTCTTGTAGACAAAATGAGTGTATTTTAATGGTGATGTTTTTTTTAGTTTTCATCCTTTGTATCCTTCACATTTTTAATTCTCTCTAGCTATTTGAACTTCGAGAAAACAATCATTAATTGATGTTTGAATCCTTTACATTTTTTTATTATTTTTTCTTATATTTTGATAATGGTGCATATCTGATTAGAATGTGATGAAATTTTTATGTGGTTTTTTATTCCAGACTAAGTGGGAGTTTTATTTTTATTCCTTGCATTTAAATTCATCAGTCTGCAAATATAGAGGGAGTAGGTCATATCATTATCCTTGATGATTCTTTAGAGCATTAATTGACTCCTATGGAAAGTAGATCTTCTATAGATATCATGTTTGTTGACTTAAATTTAATTAATTGAATGAGATACATGATTAGAGATCTCAGTCTATTCATTAAGGTATTTATAATTGTGATTTACTTTACAAATGATAAAGGAAGATCGAACTTGAATAATCGCTAGGATAGGTCATTGTCTCCACATTTCATTGAATTTGATTCCTATTAATTTATTTTGTTCACTTGTATTTTAGTTTAGGAACTTAGAGTATATTCATTTTTAGTCCTAGAATTCCTCCTTTAGAAATAGATCAGCTAGAAATAATAATAATTATTATTATTATTATTATTATTATTATTATTATTATTATTATGAAAAATAATATCCTTAAATTTAATCTCATTAGGTGATAACCCAGGTTACTGCTATATTTTAACAGTTAGGTGATAAAAATATTTGAATTTGGAGTTAAAAAATGACACAAAAACCTCACTCTTCAATTGGGGTCATTTTTAGAGAGGCTACTAAGGAGTTTCAATAAAATTATTTATTAACTATAAATAATTAAAAAACTAACTAAAAATAATAAGATCAAATGGATTTTGACCCAACCTTAGACAATGTAGTTATATTTTTTTCTATAATACATGGAAGCTTTTCAAAATTAAAAATTTAAATGTCTTAAAAATAATTATTGAAAAACTTAAAGAGGATTTTAATTCTAAAGTCTTTGAAGTTTTATCAAATAAATTAAAATAATTCTCACATTTTCCCTAGGTTTCATCTAGGGGATCTTAACTTTCAAACTTGAATGAATATATCTAAGACTTTGAGGCTGAACCTTATGAAAATTAACTTCCCAACATGATTGATATTTTTATGGACATGGAGAAAGAAAAAGGGATTCCAAATGATTTATTTTAGTGGGATTTCAACCATTTTGAACTTTCATGTTTAGATCACTTTGAATCTAATATTTTAACTCAATACCCTTATTGTGAATTTATAAGAAAGGAATCCACTTCCCTGAAAGATGATGATTTGGAAGTTTTTTTGGAAGAAATTAATTTTTATGGAAAATTCAAGTAAGTAATGGAGCTGGAGTTAGATTTTGATACAGTCTATATGGAAGAATATTTAAAGCTTGAAATCAAAGAGGAGGTTGTCCAGTTAAGAGAAAATAATAAAATTTTACATCTTTTAAGGATGTACCTAAAAGATATCGAGGGACTTGGGGATACATTTTTACTTAGAAGAGTAGAGAAGAGGGGACCTTATATAATTTTTTCATCCCCAACTAACAATTTGAACCATAATAAGAGGGGGTTATAATAACCATTTATTTCAAAAATGAACCCCATAAAGAAGTGAAGTTGACCAACTATAGGAAAGAAAATATATGGTGTTTCTTACCATATAAGTCCTATCCACTGATGGATTGGGGATGAAAAAAAAGTGTGTGCATATGTGGAAATAATATTATGTTTCACCCCTTGGGTGGTTTTACCCAAGATTTCTTCTCTATTTCTTCATTATATTTTAACTTTTATTACTTGTATTTAAATTTAAATAAAATTTTAAATTAAGCTAGTTTATCTTGTAGAAAATAAAGTGGATAGAAAAGTTTCCCATAATATATTTATTAATCTTTTTCACCAAGAGAAATATAATTAAGGCCACTCTCTACTTCAATTGGAGCAGATGATTTGTGATCGACATTAATCAAGAGAAGCTGCAAGCTGTAGTTTTTTGGATTAAAACCTTCAATTATTTAACTTTGGTTTTATTTTACAATAGCTTAAATTTTTTGGACATTAATGTAAATATTATTTCATTTTTAGGAGATTTCAAGCTAACCATGGGTTCTTCTTCAAATAAAATAAGTGGTGTATTCGAGTTTATGTAAAGGAAAATTAAGCTTCTAATTCAGGGAGTTTCTTAGTTTAAAATTCTACTCATTTTCATGAATTTAAATTCTTCTTGCTTCTACTCCTTTTTAATTTAACTATTTAAAAAGATTTTAAATGGAAGAGTGTTAGTCTTATGAAATTTTTAGTGAATCAGGATAGTTACTACCATTAAATGAGTTATTTTGGAGTGTATTTTTGTATCATGTCAGGATAAAATATTATCTTTACAGGAAATTTTTCAGAACAGTTCTTTGAACATAAAATAGTTTTCACATTTTAATTTTTAGTTAACTATTGAATTATTAACCAATAAGTAAACATTTTTCAATGCTGTTATTTTTTTTATTTATTTTTTGTGGAAAAAAATATATTGATATTTTTTATAACACTTTGAACATGTTTTTAATCTGCTGTATTTTCAAATCTTGTTTAACTTTCAATTGGAATTACATGTTTTATCTACCTTGGATTCAACATTGAGGACAATTTTGAGATTTAGTGTGGGGGAGGGGTTATTCTAATGTGATAAACTATTCCACAATGTAATCCCATTTAAAACCTATAAAATTTTTTATTTTTTTTTTAAGTTTTAAGGAATAATTTTCAATTGTTACAATTTTTTCTAAAATATTGAATGTTGTGTAGCCACTTTAAAGATTTTAATTCTCTATTACCCTTTAGATTGATTTGGGTAAAAAAATTCATTTCCCTATTAAAAATTGGTTAACTTTTGTAAAATAATTGTGTGAATATTATACAATTATCTTTTCCATTAAATTTTTGAATTTGGATTCAAACTCATAAGATATGAATTCTAATGAATTGTGAAACAAAAATCCTAATATAGTTTGAACTATTATTTTATTATTTAAGATGATAAATGAGTTATTTATACTCCCTTTTAAATTATTTAATTATATCATCAAAAAATAGTGTCTAATTTATTTGGTTACTAATTATGTGAGTTTTTCTCATGGGGGTAAAGAGAATTTTGGACTTTAAGTTGAATGAAAATTGAAATGGTTTTAATCTAAATTCAAAATTTTAAGGTCAATCGGTTTTATAAAAGAAGAATCATTTTTTCATTAAAAATACTTAATTTCTTGAGGGTAAAATAATTTCCCAATTTAATGAAATCTAAGGGGGGAATCATTTTGAAAACTTATTTTTTGTGGCCATACAATGTTACAAATTTAAGATTGATTTCATCCCGTAGAATTTTACTCATCGTTTTCTTAATGATAATAAAAATATTAGTTTGCGGGAAATTAATACGGCCTTTTATTCTAATATTTTTATACATATTTTTTTAATTTAATTTTGTTTTAATCTATAAAATCATGTTTTTAATTTAATAATTTACTTTTTTAATTTTTTTTAATTATTTAAACTTGTTAAAATAAGTGTTGAACTATTTAATTTTAGTTTTCTTATTTGTTTTTAGATGAAGTAATTATTTTTTCCTTGTTATCTTTTTTATGATTGTTTTTTTATAATCCTATATTTTTATTTTTTATTTCAATTAATTTATTTAGTTTTATTTTATTTCTCTAAAAATGATAATTTTAAGTTTTTGATTTTAATCTATCCCATATTTACTTGTTTTATTTTATTTTGTATGATTTTCAATTTTACTTTTAAAATAATGACACAATAATTTGATAATTTTTTGTACTTTAATTAATAATTTAAAACTTTTTTAATTTTTATTGTTTATTTATTTAACTAATTAGTTAGTTAATTAATTAATTGTTCTAATTTTAATTTACTTTTTTATTTGGTTTAATTTCTATAATTTATAATTATGTGTGCAGTATATCTGAATAATTTGGTAGATCCACGTAGCAAAATGGGTTTTTATTCCACACATAGCCAATTGGCATAAGGGTAATTCAACCACATACACATTTCTAGGAATCCCTTTACATACAAATTTTTGGATCCACGTACGGGGTTTCTGATGATAGGTGAATAAAATTCTAGAGAACCCTACCAAGATTTTGAACTATAAGAACGATGATGTTTCTCACCACCTTCATTGTCGGAGATAACCGGAGATGGAAATTCTAGTTCGACCATGCTGTGATGAAAATGAACAAAATCCCCACTAATCTCACCATTAGAGGAAGAGTTCTCAAAGTTTTTTTCACTATCGGGTCAACCAACACTGCCTCCCATTCGATCTCACAACCCATTCTCCAATCGAGTGATATTTTTCAAGGTTGAATATGGAAGCTCAACTAAACTTAAGATCCCAAAGAGGAAGGATAACTACTAAAATTGGTAATACATTTCCATTTTTGTTGATCGAGCATGTGTTTCTAAAGCTTAAGCCCAAAGGTTTGAAAGTGAGCTCATTGATCCCTAGCCTTTTCATCATTCTGATGAAGTCGCTGAAGGATGAGCATTCATCAAGGTTTGATGAAATATCCAAAAAGAATCTAGAATAGAGATTAACTAAAATAATGATCTTGAAGAAGAAATATCAAACCTATGAAGATTATATAAAGATAAAGGAAATTAATAATCAAGAATATAATATTCCTCCATCGATACAGCCTCCACCATAGATCTGAAATTCATTTTTGTTGTTGACTAAAACTGGAAGTTGAGTGACACCATCAATGTTTTCCCATTTTTGAATAACCAAGATCTAGAATCTCATTGAAGTATTTGAACCATATCTATGGCTGAAGAACACCCAAATCCTAGAATAAAATTGGCATTGAGAGTATTATTTTAAATATGTTTCTCCGTTAAGAAGAAGAATGTACTAAGGTGGTAATTATTTACCTGGAAAATTCAAACTTCACTTATTGTTAATCTGATTTAAGGATGGCATGATTATAGATTTTAAATCAAGGTTGTGGATAAAATTATGGATGAATATAATCTATAGTGAGTGCTGCTATTTTTATGGGTGTTGAATTTTTTTATAGGATGAAGGATCACAGATCTAAAGTGGCGAAGGAGATATATTAAGTGTAATGAGAAATTACCTAGTTTAATAGGATATATTTGAATGAAGTTTAAATTTAGAGGAGATTGTGGTAGAATATTATTTTCATGACTTGGTCAGTTTTTTGGTAAAATTATGAAAACTACTATCTGGGAATATTTATTAATTATAGAAGGGTTTTTTGAAAAGTTAAAAAATAAATTTGGTGGATTTTTTCAATAAAAATGTAAAAAAAGAATCCAATAGAAGATTCGTATATTTTTTAAAATTAGAGGGAGATATTGAGATCAAACAGTAAGGGGAACACATTTTCTGACATCAAGAGAAGAGAATCAGGAGCATAACCAAGAGATATTATGGAAATCTTGAAGAGGATACATGGTTGATTATGCTGATAAAGAAGGAGATCAAATTTCACTCTAGTATCTCAAACATGTTCAACTGGAATTCTAGTTACTGAAACAAGTGGATTTGAATGGTGATGTTTTTCTGAGTTCTCATCCTTTCTATATTTCACAATTTTAATTCTATCTATTTATTTTAAATTCAATAAAATGATTGTTAATTGATGTTTGAATCCTATATCATTTCGTTATTATTTATTCTTACATTCTGAGAATGGAAAATATCATATTGGAATTTCATGGACTTTGGATGTGGTCGATTAGTCCAGGTTTAGTAGGAGTTTGAATATTATTATTTATTTTTAAATTCATTAGTACTTGATTGAGGATTGTGAATATAAATATATTAGTTCATGTCATTGTTTGTAGTGATTATTCGGATCATTGATCAACTCATACGGAAATGAGATCTTCTGTCGATATTTTGGTTGTTGACCTAGATTTAATTAATTGAATGAGATGCATGATTAGAGATCACAGTCTATGAATTGAGGGAGTTATAGTTGTGATTTTTTTTTAACAATGAAGAAAGAATGAACCCAAATAATCAATGGGATAGGTCATTATCTCCACATTTCATTGAATCCACTTCCAATTCAATTTTTTTGTTCTCTTATCTTTTAGTTTATTAAATTAGAGTAGATTCATTTTTAGTCTTAGAATCCCCTCTTTAGAAATAGATTAGTTAAAAATAATAATAATAATAATGATAATGAAAAATAATCTCCTTAAATTCAATCTCATTGGGAGATAACCCTGGTTTCTTTTTATTATAGTAGTTATGAGATAAAAATATTTGAATTTATAAGTAAAAAGTGACACAAAAACCTCACTATTCAGGTAGGTTTAGAACTTCGTGTGGTAGGTACTCTTATTCACATGGTATGGACTCTTCTTCTCATGGTAGGTACTTTTATTCTCATGGTAGGTAATCTTATTCATGTGGTAGGTACTCTTCTTCTCATGGTAGGTACTCTTCTTCTTATGGTAGCTACTCTTCTTCTTACAGTAGGTACTTTTCTTCTCAAGGTGGTTAATTTTCTTCATACAGTCGCTACAATAACACATGTGTTTGGTACATCACTTAGAAAAGATTTACTTACCTTCACTCAGTAACTATGTTTCTTCATGTGGTAGGTATTTTCCTTTATGTAGTCACTTTTATTTCAACATATGGTTGGTTCAATACACATGTGGTCACTTGAACTTCAATACACAGTCAGTACAAGAATTTAAAAAAATTCACACATTGTAGCTAGTTTGTTCATTCAGTCAGTGCCACATGGTCACTTGACTTTCATTTTCATTATATTATATTCATATGGTATGTAGGCATGGTTACTTCTCAACTTAGACATTTTTAAAAGTTTTTCCTAAAAAAATTTGACTAACATAAAACGTGAAATTCATTAAAAACTTTATAAACATGATTTGGGATCATTAAAATAATAAGGTTCGGGTCAAAGAAAACCAACTTAATTTATTTAAAATAATAATGTATGAGAATCTCAAGGATTATTTGTATGAATGTTAAGATAAATGAATTAATTAATTAAAAATGATAATTAATTAATTTGAGCATGTTTTATCTTTATTAATAATGATTAAAATGAATATTATCTAGTAGTGTTAAATGAATACTCATTGCATGCATAGTATGTCATGAGATTAAAATGACCAATGTATTTTTTTGAATTTATTTTAATTTAATTGCATAGGTTTTATTATTATATTAAAATAATGGCTAGTGTGCTATCCATATCACCTTATTATACATGACTTGTGTGTCCCTGGATTCTTTTATATAAACCCCCTTAACCATTATGATGGTTCTCCTAACCTATGTGTGTGTAAACATATGTAAAAGATGGATCTCTTAGGAGATGAAGCATTTAAAGACTTAAACTGAGGTGAAATAAACCCAAAGACACAAAGGTTGATGGTGGAATGTTAGAACTCAAGCCAAGACTGAATCAAGGAGTTTATTCCCCAAGGGTCATGGGTTAGTTTATCATATGCTTGATAAACTGATAATTAAAAAAACCTTTGATCATGAAATGTTATTTATATTATTTTTATCTAAGTGAATAATTAATTTTTAGGGATGATTTATTGTGATCACATAAATTAATGAATTAAAAAGAATATAATATGTAATTAAAATAAATAGGATTATAAATAATTTTATTTTATGAAAAAAAACATGGTTAATTAATTATGTAAAATCCACATAATATTAAAAAAATACACATAATAAAAAAATATTCAATAAAATATTAAGTCATAAAATTTTTCTATTACTTAAGTTATGAATGAAAAAAAAAGTTAAAATTACTTGTCTAGCCGAATTCAAGGTGATTTTCATTTATCAAGGTGTTTTAATTAAATATTTGGGTCTATTTAACAATTTTATTATCAAGTGTTGACTGCCAAAGTAGGAATTAGTATAAATTAGAGGAAAGTATTGAGGAAATCCAAAACAAGATTTTAGGATTAGGTAGTCTATGCAATGGATCAAGGAGCTACTATCAAATAGTTGGAAAGATAACCTACCTAAATACCTTTAAATATATTGTTAGGATAAAGTATAGGTTATGAAAAGGTAAATATAGATCCTTTTTACTAGAATATCTTCACAATAATGAATTCCAAATCCAATGGTGAGAGATATTGAGACTTGATAAAATAACTAGAGACTAATAAGATAATTAAAATTATTTCATTTCATATATTTTGGTAATCAATATAAAGTAACAAATAATATGACCATTGTAGAAAATAAAAAGTAAAGTTCATCGACTATTATAACACCGTAATTATTCCCTAACTTTAGGAATGTCCTTGCAGGTGTAAATTTATTTTAGTTGGTATATATTTTTATATACTATTTTACTACATAAAATTTTTTCTATGTGTTGGAATCCCTTATTTTTATCTACCTACTAAGGAGGTGAGTGAAGAAGATCTCATTGTCTATGAAAAACACTTGGATGATGCATTATATGTCCATTTTTTGATGCCTTCATCCATCTATGAAAACTCATGTAATTTCATGAGAGAATGGATACATATAGTGAACTCAATAATCCTCATGATCTTTACCAGTTCATAGCTAGACATGAGCTATTTGAGGACTCCACGGAATTGTTTAAATGAAATATTGGAAAGTGAGTACTAACTAAACCTCAAGTAGTTAATATGATTGGAAAAATTAATCTTATAAACATTCTTGTATTTAAAATTATAAATGAATAGTGCACAAATCTTATTATTGTTTCACTCCCTCATAGATTCTCTATATTTCTATGAATTTTAAAATGAAAAACATTGTGAAGTATCTCCCATATCTCCATAGTCTTCTTCACCAAGAAGATAAGAACATGAATCGCAAAAATATTGTTGTACTTATGGTGAACAAGAGTAAGGTAAAAGTGAAAGAAACGAATACTAACTCTAAGTATATGGAATATACACAATGCTCATCCAAGAGAATAAATATCAAGGGGAAAGTAAATTAACAAAATACTATTTTCTTCTCATGTGGTAAGAAAATTCATTGAAAGAAAAATTGCAATGACTTTAAGTAGAAACTTCTACTTTATTTATATTAATTAATATAATTGTTATACCTTAATTTTTGGGTATTAAATAAAATATGTTCCATAAATTTATTCAATCACCAAAATAAAGAAATTACAGAGATATTATTATAAGTTTGGTTTATTATTAAAAGAATATAAATAAGGGTGATTCCTATATTAGTATAGAGAAGTGAATGACTTAAAGATTTCTTGATATATTTAATTTAAACTATTTTTGTATTGATTATTACCAAAACATTTATCTTAGTTTCTAATTATACACAACGAGACATTATTTCATATATGTAATATATGTTGTTATGGTATTTCATACTCAACTAATATTTTGGTAATTCTTGAATAAAAAATATTCTAAATTAGTATCCAATTATAAATATAAATATAAGACCTAGAATAACTCATTGTTTCAAAATGATTCTTTGTCAATTAAAATTGATACTAGTTGAAAATTTTATATCCATAAGGGTATTCTAGTCTCTTTTGAGCTAAAACGCTAGGTAAACTGACTAATTCACTACAAAGTTTATAACATATAAATATTTAGAAATAAAGGTACACCACACAACTAATAGTGGTTGTTAAAAAAATCATATAAATTATTCTAAAGGTGTATCTAAGAGGTAAGATCATATACTTCATGATATTTCTTTGATAGTTTTTTGGAATTCTCAAATAATAAATGAGTACAATTGGTAAAGGATATAGAATCCTATGGGTTGTCGTGTAAAATTGTAGTATAACCAAGAATTCATTGATCATTAATATGTGGAGTAAATATAATACCAAACTCATATTACCTTATAAATCAAAGTTTTTATGTTAGTAAAGAAGATCAATAAAATTTATTGTATATACTTAAAATATTCTAATAATATCCTCCAAAAAATTTGTCACAAATAGAAAAATAATAACTAACAATGTGTCAATAATATTGAATAATTGATATCATATTAATTTCAATATGATAATAAATCTATTAGGCACGTATTCTAGTGTTTAATAAGAACTATTTGTCAAAATTTGGTTTTATCTATAAATGAACATCAAAGGAAAACACTGGAGGCATCTCAGCTAATTATTCTATAGCCATTAAGGATATTAACATCCCTTATTTTTTCAAACCAATTATATTTAATAATAGGGAAGCACTTCTCATTTTGAGATAGTTGGAGCAGGATAAAATTCAAAGAATTTTAGGCTCTAGATGCATATGAGTTGTCATAGGAACACAGAATTCACTAAGATCGGTGGGAGGATTTGTTCTAAGAGACACATACTATGTGGGAAATTAAAATTAGAAAGGTCGTTTTATATTCATGATGGTGGGTGATATATAGATTATTATTTAGAATTAATGATTCCTATAAAGAAGTAATAAATGGAAACCTTCTAAAATTAAGAAGTATGTATGAATTCAACAATGGAATCCATATACCAAAATTTAGGGGAACTATATTTCGGATGATTTTAGGCTCAATATTGTTGGTGAGTATTCAAGAGAGAATATATATGGGTATTACAATTCATTTAAAATAAAGAACTATTGATTATTAAAAAGGATTCATAAGAAATAGTCTATAATAAAACCTTTACTTCAATAATCATGCTAAAATCCATTTGAATTCTAATTATCATAGAAATATTCTATAATCATTTCTTTGGGTGGTTGGATTTCAAGGATAGTTTCCATAATAGAGACCCCATGAAACTTGTCCATATGACATAACTAAAAGGGATAGTGAAACCAATTAATTATAATAAGATATGTAAAATGAACATATCCATTTATAGATATAAGCAAGCATAATTATAATAAAATAGTTATTTGGAATGAGGGAGTGTCATGTGTTAACAAAGGGTTAGTATGAGCACTGTTATTTTCTAGGAAAAATATGTTGATAATGTATGAAAATAGATAATCATTCTTACCAAGTTACTAAGACAAAAGAAATAAATTTCTCCAAGAATAAATTAAAATGGAAACCCAATTCTAGGAAACAAGATCTATAAATTTAGATCTATGCAGTTTCTTAATCTAGTCATAATACATATGTTGACCATGTTTTTAAAATATAAAATGGAACAATTCAAAGATGAATTGTTTTCTAAGTCACATGGTATAATATCTCTCAAAGATAATTTCCATGGACATAGAAGGGGATTATAGATATAACTTCACAAGATTAAATTCTAGTAACCTAGCTAGAATTCCATAATATATAATAGTGTCTAATATTACTTATTCATGTTTCGTGAAATCTAAATATCAATCAAAACTGGTGGAGCTACATTTACTTTTTGTTAGAACTATCTAACTGTACTTGAAAAGTTCGAACTAGATGTGTTTCTAGTATTGGGAGAAATGTAAATAATAGTGTTTGAGGATATATAAAACTATTTTTACCTTCATATCATTTTTTATCTAAAATCATAGTAAAGCTAAGGTAATATGAAAGACAGATTTATTATATACTATGGTTATTGTAACCATAATAATTGAGTAAATTTCAGATTTAGATGCCAATTTAGAAATGATTTACTCAATTTTGGGTTATACCAAAATATCAAGAGTATTATCATTTTATGATAATATTTGAGTATAGTATTATCCAAGATTTCATACTTATTAAAAGGGAATAAACTATATAGTTAGGTATATTACAACTTGAGAAATTTTCTCAAGGTAGTGAGATCACAGTAAGTAGATTTTCAAAAAAGACATGTTATAATACCAATCCTAGCTATGGAAATGTGGTAGGCACAATAGTTGTATTCATAGTCATGAGAATCATGTTTTAACATGTGAGAACTAACCAGTAGTTAGCAGTTGTATATAATGAAAGTGGGATTCTATTGGATTTGGTACCCTATGACCAACTACTTTATACTTTATATTACTTATATATTCAAAGACATTGATGTTAATAAATATCTTATAATATGATTTGTATTCTTTTTTGTAACTTAATGTGATAATGTCCTAGAGTAAATGTCGCATTTAAATGGTCATAGCAGTTCCCCACTATGATGAAAATATTGAAATGTTGTGATGGTATTCCTAAACTATATGTCTTATGGTCATATGATGTCATATGATGGTACATGGATGATGCATACTTTTAGGTGTGATTATTCATAAGTGGATGAGATTTCATCTCATAAAGTTTGCACTTGGTAATCTCTAGGATGATGGATTATAAGGAAAAACCCACCGGAATGAATTCAACATGTTATGTGTCATTGAATATTCATGTTTGTGAATGTGTGTAATAATCCATAGACTTTAAGATTATTATTAATAAAAATCATGAGTTTCATACTTTGATGTATTGATGAAAACCATGACAGCATATGCTCTTGGTGAGGTAGTATGTGTTGGGTTCATCATGAGTGATGTGTCATTAATAGATAAGTCAATAAAGTATTTTTCCCTTCTACCTTTATGGAAGTTAATATCTCAACCCTTAGATTAAAATGAAATAGTGAAACTAAAATTACAACGTATGGTGTATGGATGTGTTTATTTCATAAAATAAAAAAATATGTATTAAGCATATAGTTTGATGATATGAGTATACAAATTTCTTGATGAGATATCGAGATAAAATAATTATATCACACAATGAACATTCGTATGTGATTTTTGACATTGAAACATTAACTTCTTCCTCTTAGGTTCCTTTACATGTTTCTAGATGCTAATATTGGACTTTATAAAAACTCACCTAATTCCACTAAGGAAGAAACATAGAGTGTATCCCACTTAGTGTTTATATTGATCTTGATTAAATTTTATATAAATTTAATTATTTAAATAAATATTATTCTCTAATCTATGAAATAATATTAATTCAGGATTTATTGATCACAAATATTCAGTCACCATATTTATGTGTGAGTTTAATATTAAAATAAATATTTATTCACAAGTCCATAAATATTATAAATATTTCTTTATTTATTGAATGAATAATATTTATTATTTGAGGTTATATAAATACTGAGGAGGTAATATATACCATGTTAATGGGGTTGGTGGGAAAGATATATTAAATAAAATTTAAATAAGTATTAATTTATTTATTTAAAGAAATGATATTTATTTTATCTGCAATACATGTTTACATCAAGGAAATAATAATAATTATTATGATGATAATAATTATGATGATGATAGATGTGAGATCCACTAAGGACTATGAGAATAATTAATGGCCTATGTGAAATTATTTATTCTCTAACCTAGATCAATAAATACCCATTAATATCATTTCCTATGGTTATATGTTATTGTAAAAAACATGTCCTCTCTAGATATTCTCTCAACCCTGGAGAGAAAATTCTCTAGAATGATCTCAATAACTGAGAGTAGGAATCTTCTACCTTCCTCTACAGCCCTAAGAGAACAAGATTCAATCCTTTTATTCTTAAAGGATTATGTAGCAATCAAAGGAAGTGACACAAGATGATCGATATAGCCATGATAGAACCCAAAGTACCATTGATGATTCTTTGAGATTAAAGGATATTGTGTGGATAAATTATATAGGGATTATATCCTTGAGTCCTATTGAAGAAATTATAGTATAATCTGAATGATTTTCAAAAAATTAACATCTTCTTCGAAGAAAGTTCTTAAGGTTGGGGTAATTCTTTATTTTAAATTAATTATTAATTTAATTTGAAATATCTTCTATATTTTTTTTTTGAATTCTTTGTCAATTTTAATTAGATAAATTCATTTTTTTTATAATTTATCATCATGTACATTGAAAATTATTCATTAAATCGGATAATAGTCGAGTTTATCCTAAAACAAACAGGCACTTCCACTACATCCAAAACCTATAAATTTGGTTTGTCCCACCTGAATTTAAATTTTTCAAAGTGGTATATAATATATGATCCTAAATTAATTCAAAGGGTCTTTTTAATATGACCTAGATAAAAAATTCCCCTCCCCAATGTAAGATCTTGATCTGCACAAGGGTCATTTTTTTCCCTTAGGGATTTAATGGTTATGGCTACACTAGCCAACCCAAATGTCACGGTTCCCCTAAACTATGATTAGAATTTTCCTCATATGATAAATAATAGTGGATTGATTATTACTACCCTATAATACATAGTGATGCATGGATATTCTATCTCATGCCCTTTCATAACTTCCCAATCAAACCCCATCTTTAATTTGATGTTTGATCCCCCTAACTCGCATCAGGTTTCCCTAAATGTTCCCAACACTAAAATAAGGACATATCATTTCATGAATGATCTCAATTTAAAAAAATATCCCTACATATAGGTCCTTATCATGTGACCTTAAACTCCACAACACCTAAGTCCACTCTATATGAATCTAAACTAATCGAAATAAGTCCTCATCACACAAACTTAAACCGCATGACATTTGAGTCATTTTCACATGAAGTTAAATTGAACGTCACTTAATTCCACTCCACATAACTCTAAACTAATCAAAAAAGTTCTTCATTGAATGAACTTAAACTATATGACATTTGTGTCCTTGTCACATTACATTAAACTGAATGATATATGGTCCTCCCTACATGACCATAAACTACTTAGAGTGGTCTATCCTATATGATCCAACATCCTTGCATGGGAGTCAGATCCATGTGAGGGTACCTATTATATAGTTCTTATCCATAAACTTATGATAGGATAAAATGAACCTTGCTAGTATATGATTTAGATCCATGTAGAAAATTTATCTCTAAGAACTATATGTATCTTGATTCTTATTATTTTGAGATATATAATGATTTTCAAATTGTTTATATTGGGCCCACCCACAAATTCCATCAATATCCATCCCCACTCAGTGTATGGTACCCCAATTAACATCAGGTAGTTCAATGGTAGACACTACATTAGGATAATATATATTAACCAAAACTATGTGTATCTTGATTCTTATTACCTTGGGATATGTACTAATGCTTGAATTTCTTATCCTAGGACCATCTGTAAACTCACATCACATTATATGGTCAAATCACTATGACCTTAAACCATGTACACCTCTCAATGAGGTAGTATATACTATAATTAGGCTCTCTATTCATGTCGTATTTTCTTATCCCTAACTTTATAGACCATCTTACCCTTTAGTTTAAGTTGTACAACCTTAAACCCCAATAATATTTTGTCAAAGTTGTATGAACTTAAACTTTATCTGCACATGTGGTCAAAGTTGTATAACCTTAAACCTTAGTCACAAAATTTTGGTCTAAATTACAAGACCTTAAACTAAAAATCAAAAAGGTGAAAATTCTCATTAAGTTTAAAACCCATAAATGGAATCCTGAACAAAAATCAAGTCTCTACTTTCTAAGACCTATCATTTCATGAATTGGGTAAAAGTTAGAGGATAAGAAACATCAAAAGAGATACAATGGATTTTCATGCTGAAAACTTATAATGGTCGGTCTGAGAAAAATGCAAGTCTATGCTCACTAATACATTACCATTCATGGATTAGGAAAAATATAAAACATTATATGAAAAGGAAACAAAGATTTTAGGGATTAAAACTTATCTATATAGAAATACAAGTTATGATCTCTAGACCCACTAGTCTAGGAAAAAGTTAGAGTATATTTTCCCCCTACAAGTGATATTAAACTCCACCATGTGTACATTTTCATTCATGAAAAGGATATTTCTTTACATTGAGAAGGACCTACCCTTCATATGATTATGAAATCAATTATTTCATGTTATATCCCTTTTCCCTAGGAATTTGTTCAATACACAGTAGTGTAACCTTTAGGGAGCTCAAACCCTTCTTGAATATCCTTTTATTCATGAACCTATTTTATATATTTAATATTTAAATCATCTAAAATTAAATCTTTTTAGTATATATACTCCCCTTAGTATCCTAGGAACCTTGAGTGAATATTATTGGTCCCCCCTTTAATATAAATTGGTAACAGGTTTCATGATTGATCTGAATGGACCCCTCTTTGAATGGTGAACAATATAGTTTCCTTTGAGTTTATAAGTAAACCTTAGAGTGTATTTTTTCCTGGAGTAAGGTTCCCCCTTAATCCCTATACACTATTTATGAACTGTGTGAGGGTGGTCCCACTATTAATAATGGTTGACCCATTCCCACCTATCACCATTTCCCATTGATTCATACATTATTATGTTATAATTTATACTTTACATAACCTAACTATTCAAATGTATTCAAATACCCTTTATATTATTCATTCTTGTATCATACCCACTTTTAAATAAATAATATAACATAATATTCTTATGTCATTTCATATTTGGGTATTCCTCTCCTATGAAAACCTGAATGCCTAGAATCAAGACATGCATCTAGGAAATTATAAAGCCTATGGATGAGATTCTCCTCTTGGAAAATTCTTATTATCTATATAGTCTTTGTTTCATGTCCCTAAACTATATCACATAGAGTTCTGAGCACTATGAATATAAACTATGTAAACTCATCCATCAGATCATATACACTGGCATTAGGATCTCAAATCACATTGGGTTATCTCTCCTTTACTAGATAGATTATCTTACTCTTTGTGGTCAAAGTGGGTTGAAATTAAACATTAGAAATATTTATTGTAAGAACTATGACCTTAAAGTAAAAACAATATTTCTTGAGGTTGTCCATATTAGTGGAATTATTCTCTCTGTTCACATCAAGTTCACTTCACCTATGTTCTTATTTATATTGAATCATATTTTAGTCAGATTTTTTCGGCCTTAAAAACCAGCTATATTGGTCTGACATGAAAGACTATAAACTACCCAAGAAAAAGATGAAATACTATACGGGTTGAAAATACCACAATGGTTGACTTGAGAAAAAGCAAATTATCCTCTCTCTAGGAATTTACCTTGCATAGCTTAGGAAAAATTTTGAGCATTTGAAAAAAAGGCACCAAACATGTCAATTCAAAAACCCACATAGGGAGACCTAAGAAAAATATGATTTCTTTCTTTATAGGCCTCTCCAATAGTGGATTAGGAAAAATTTAGGGTAAAAATATAAAAATATATAAATCTCATAGGGACCACTATTCGACCCTATAAAAAATCGAGCTAAGTTCACTTTGTCTATCAACCTAGGAAATGTTATAACACTTTTTTATTACTCATATACATAGGTTCAGATAATATACCCAAAGACATATGGTATATCCTTAAGGATCTTAAAATTATTAGAGTGGTATATTTTCTTTGACCTTATTCCATTACATATGAGTCAGATCTATGTAAGAGTTCCATGTATATGGGTTTACCAGTTCATATTGGGTCTTCCCTGATAAATTCATGCTATGAAAAAACAATTATATTTTCTTCTATGCACAAGAATAATATGCAGAGGACCCCTTATTCAAGAATTATATGTGGATTGATTTTTTTCTCACATTAAACATATTGACATACAGCTCTTATATCTTAGATACATCTTTAAGTTCCACTTTCATTCCATTCCCCCTATCATCCTAGTATTTGGTCCTGCCAATTTAGGTATGGTTTCCTCTATTAACCTTATGGTATGATTTCAAAAGACTTGAGTTGATTATTACTCTTATAAAAACCTAAATCCATGAGTCAATTATTCATTTCGGTGACCCAAACACCTTGAGACGATATTCTTATCTTGGTGAAAAAAATCATTGAGTTGAAAACCATCTCTTGTTGAATATTCTCTCACTATTTTGATAGCTCAAAAATCACACTAGATGTTAAATAAATGAAACAAAGTTATCTATATTACCTTAGAATCATATTATTTTCATTCTAAATGAATATAATTATAAATGGGGGTATTTTTTTGAAATCAAAGTGTGTTCCAAGAAATTTTCCACAAAAGTCATAATGTTTTCCTCAATTAGATAAGATAGGTATAGTTTGAAGTGAAAAGTATCTCTATGCCCAATAAAGAAACAAATGGGATCTCCATGTGCCGCATGATTACCCACCCACTAAGGGATAAATATTCCTCAAAAACATTTCCTAGTCTTATGATGTGCTAGTGAGAACCTTCCATTTAGAGTAGGTAATGTATTCATCAATTGTTGAAAATAATGGGTGTCTAAACCATAAAACCCATTTCCAAGGTATTTTGGGAACTTTTTGGCCTCATAAGACACCTATTAATGGGGAACCACATAACATGGGGAATGGTTTATAAGATTTTATTTAACTACCCATGGATCTAAAATAGACTTACAGATCAAAATTTATGGTTGTTTTAAGTTAGACTTCATTTTAGCCTAAATTAATTTTGATAATGGAAATTCCACCACAAAGAATATTTATTATAATGTATAGGGAGTCATTTATGGGAAACTCATGGGATAACTTCATGGAAAATAGTTACTTTATGTTTGGGACTCTTTTTTGGTGTGATCATAAAGGAACTTCACAATTACATGCTCCCTTCATGAATGGAGTCATTCACAGAGTACTGTCATAGGAACTTTATGATCATGTGGTTCATTTGAAAATGTAGTTGTTGATGACATAATAACTAGATTACTTTGTGTTCACATGATCCCTTCATGAATGAATTCATCCATGGAGTATTGATATTTATTTCTTTATGGTTTTGTTTTCCCATCATGAATGAAGTTGTTAGACCAACGATCCTGTACCCAAGTAGTAAGGGCTCCTTCTTGGCATCCAAGAGGCCCAGGTTCAAAACCAGGTGGAGGTAAATTTTTGGGGGGTATTGCAGTAGTACTATAGCAGGTATTTTTTAGTACTATAGTAGATGAAACTATTCACCCTATTTGGGATTTTGGGCCACCGGTTTGGGCCTACGGGTCTCAGGGCATTTGGGTCATCAAAGGTCTTCGGGCCTTAGGACCTTCGGGCCACAAAGACTATAGAGTAGCGCAGTTCACCCAAAGCAGGCCCCAGAAGAGGATCATAGCAAAAAAGAGTAGTAGTCACCAGAAGTAGAGCTAACCATATTAGAAGAATGAGAGGGTATGGCAACCTCCATCGAGACCAGGCACCGTGCAGCTTTGTACAGGACAATGCTAGCCGATCAACAATGCAAGGTGGGGAGCTAGGTAATAAATGATACAGAAGCTGGGTAGGGGAAGTTCTAGTGGGTTGGGCCTATGGGTCGTGTATTGGGAATAGTATGCATCTAGGCCTTTGGGTCATGTATTGGCCTTCGGGTTGTGTCAGTCCTTATGACTTGGGCCTACGATTCATGTAAGGGTTCCCCTTCAACCCTTAAAAGGGGGATTATCCTTAATAAAATAAAAAAATAAGGTATTCGGGCCATTCAGGCATGAACGAAGTTGTTAGTATAGAATTGAAAGGATTCCTTAATAATTCTGTTCCCCTTCATGGCTATAGTTTTTTATAATCGAATGACACATATTATTCACATGGTTTATTTTTATGGAAAGACGCTACCTATAAATATCAGCACATGCTTCGATAAAGGGGACTTCAATTCTTCTACAACACAAAGTTTAAGAGGAAGGGAACCATATAAGTCTTTCATGATAATTTCCTCCCCTGTATAAAAATATTCATAGAGGAGTCCCATGAAATCCCCCCCCCCACCTCATCATGAATGGATAAAGTGAATCCCACTTAATAAAGTACCCCCACAAAGCCCACATCATGAAGAACTTATATATAGGCACTTCAAAAAAGAATCTTGTGAAGAACCATTCACAAAGGAATCTTAAGAGCAATGTTCAAGGAGGTTCACTTGTGTAAATCCATTTACAAACAGTCTTTAACCTAGGACCTATGTGAACTTGGACCATTCACTTAGAAATCTAATTTTATATGAAGCGAGGGTTTCCTAAGGAGAACACCAAACTCTTACCAAAGTTATATAATTTTGAAGGATTATACCTATGCTAGGTCACTTTGTGAAGAAACCAAATTACTTGTAACTAATTCCCTTTTACATCCTTTCTTCCTACCAAGTCATCTACCTAGGCTAAATTGATCCAAATGGCCATATATGGGCCTCCTACTAGGTGTAATCCCCAATATTTCATGTCTTCCTTCCTCATCTAGTTTCCAATAAACTGAAGGGTGGACAACTATATATAGGCCTCCTACTAGGTGTATGACCCAACATTTCCAGTCTTCCTTCTATATCTAGTTACCAATAAATATGAGGTAGAAAACCATATATGTTTATCTTACTAAGTGTAATACTCAATCTTTTTAGTCTTCCTTCATCATATATTTATTAATAAAAAGATGTGGACAACTATATACAATCTTCCTTGTAGGTTTAAGCCCTGACCTTTATAGTCTTTGTTCCACATTTAGTTACCAATATAAATGAGGTAGAAAACCATATATGGTCCTACTACTACGTGTAAGCCCCAAAATTTTCAGTTTTCCTTCCTCATATAGTTACCAATAGACAATGGATAGATGATTGTATATGGGCCTCTTAATATTTTTAAGACCTAAACTTTCCATTCTTACTTTCTCATCTAGTTACCAATGTAAAAGAGGTGGAGAACCATATATGGGCCTCCTACTAAGTGAAGGAACCAACCTTTCTAGTCTTACTAATTTAGTCATCAACAAATAGGAGGGTAGACAACCATATATGGGCCTTCTACTAGGTATTATCCCCAACCTTTCCAATCTTCCTTAATTATCTATTTACCAAAAGACAGGATGTGGAAAATCATATATGGGCCTCATTCTAGGTGTAAGCCCCAGAATTTTTAGTATAATTTCCTCATATAGTTGCAAAAAATAAGAGGTGGACAACCATACATGGGCCTCCTATAATGTGTAAGACCCAACCTTTCCAATATTCCTCCCTTATCTAGTTACAAACTGGCATAAAGGTAAACAATTATATATGGGCCTCTTACTAGGTGTAAGAACCAACCTTTATAGTATTCCTCTATCTTATAGTTACCAATATATAGGAGGTGAAAAAATATATATGGTCCTGCTACTAGGTGTAAGCTTCAACCTTTTTATTCTTACTTCCTCATCTAGTTACTAACAGACAGGAGGGTATACAACCATATATAGGAATCCTACTAGGTGTAAGCTCTAACCTTTCCAACCTTCCTTATTTACCTAGTTACCAATAAAAAGGAGGTGGAAATCCATATATGGACCTTCTACTAGGTGTAATCCCCAACCTTTCAAGTCTTATTTCCACATCTATTTACCAATAGATATAATGTGGACAATGATATATGGGCCTCTAACTAGGTGTAATTCACAACCTTTCTAGTATTTCATCCTTATATACTTACTAATAGATAAGAGGGTAGACAACCATATATGGGCCTACTAATAGGTGTAAGACCCAACCTTTCTTGTCTTCATTACCTATCTAGTTTCCAAAAGATAGAAGGTGGATAACCATATATATTCCTCCTATTATTCATAAGTCCTAACCTTTTTAGTATTCCTTCCTCATATAGTTCCTCTAGTTGACCCTGGTTCTACCCCCCATCAACCAACTCTTATACCATAGTTGGTTATACCCACCAATTGTAGTTCTTTTTACCAATTCCTTATTAAATGGTTATACCCCAAGCCACAAGACTCTTTAGAAATGGATTATACTCTCCAGTTATAAGATCTTTCTTCCTCTTCATTGATTTAGGTAAATCCTACTTTTTATGGACTTCCTCCATAAGTAAGTTGGATCACCTTTACTTGTATAAAACTTATTAATGATCTTCAATATCTCTCTAAAAATACTATTGGCCTCAAAACTTCCTCCTGATATTGAAAGACTTAGATATACTCAAATATAAACTTTTTAGACCATTTTCTAGAAATATTCCTCAGTGAAAGTCCATCCAGTGACACTCTATCTGGTATGTTGGGTCTAATTTTCATCAGTCTAGTGTGTAATGTCCAATAAACCTTCATCTAGTAATCCTTAGTTTGATGACTATAGTGTAATGCTCTATATTCATTTGGTGCTCAATCTGTCCAATGCTTCTCTATCTGGAGGATCTATGTCTATAACTCTTCTATCTAATTCTCCTCTTCTTTAACCAAATATAATCTTGGTCGGAAACTCACACTGTTCTTTCTCAAAAACTTTATAAATTTCCCTCTATAGCAACATTAATAACAAAAATTCTCAACAATATTGTAACCCTTTATATAGGCATGCTTCCTCTAAAAATTAAGGAAGAATTGTGGGCTCTAATTTGAATTTCCCGCTCAAATAAACTTTCATTTGACTACCTTAAATGTCTCTAAAACTTAATATTCAATATTATTTGTTTGAATTTCCTCAAATATCAGCATAAATTATATTCTTAAAATTTCCTAAAATCTCATATAGATTTACAAAAAATGAAATAAAAACTCATCATCATCCCAATTAATGACTTTACAAAGTTTTGTAAAGATTCTCAAACCTCTATCCAGTGTGAAAACTCTCATGTTTCTCCATATTATAATATTGATAGGATTTCCTCCATCTAAAACTTATACAACACTTTTTTTCTAATCTTTTTTATCTGATTATATCAATATATTAAACTCATTTTGTCTCTATTAGGTTCAATTCACATATTTCCTTTGTCTGATGGAATCATCTGTATTAAACTTAAAAATTATTCATTTGGTATACTTCATGTTTCTCTCCATCTAGTATAACTTCATATTTTTATCTCCATTCAACACTCATCTTTCTGATGATCACTCAAAAGTTTATCTTGTAAAACTTCTACAAAATTTCATTTGATGGAATAGGTTTTCTATCTAGTATATTATCATACCTTCCTCTATCTTATCATCTTACATATGATCATTCTACGTATGATAGGTTTATTATATGAACCTTAGTCCAATAACTTCATAACTTAAACATCGTAACATGAAACTTCATCACTTCATGTCATGAACTTTATACAGCCACACCTCCATCTGATAACATCAATATGGATCATCTGATAACATTAGTCTAAAAACTCATGTTTGTATAAATTCAACCTTTTCATAAACTCAAGTAGAATCGTGAATATTTTCAGGATGTTTGGTACTACAAAGATCATAAAAGTATCATCTAAATTATAATGTTTCTCTAAAATGATCAACAAAACTTCTCTCAATATTATCCTAGTAACTTATTCTACAAATACATATTGACATATTGATAGCAAATAAAACCAACACGCTTTGGACTAACAATATAGAATTGGATGTCATAATGAATTTAATATTGTTAGTAAAATGAAAAATATATAATGATAAATGGTATGGTTAAAATGAGGTAAATTATGAATGTTTTTGCAGCTATTTTGTGTGTAAAATTGAGGTTTGTTTTTATTATAGATATTGAAGTGATTGATAATGAATACTAGTGATGATGTGATATTTTTGATGGGTATGGAAGTGTTTTTTTGTATAAACCCTTAGGTTAGTATTATGTGTGTCAATATATATGATATATTTTCCCTTGTGATTTTATAAGCACCCCCCTGGAGTCAAATAACCTTATTAATGCCCAAATATTTTTGGTTTTTGAGTATTTTCCCCAACATTCAGGTTAGTGAGGAAATGAATAGCTAACTACTACCACTTCCCCACTCTCCTTTCAAAAAATAGTATCGGTTGTGGTGGCATGAAGTTATGATGCATGACATGTGATGGATTGAATTTTGAGTTCCCCTGATGGGATGATGATGGGATGATGATGGGATGTTGAAGTGGTGGTGGATTTGATACATAGTTGGGGCTATGCATTATAGAAGAAGGGTATAAAGTTGGTGTACTTCATATTTATGATAACCTATTGTGATGAGGATATAATTTGCAGTTATGATGTAGTGAGAAGTTGTTGTGTTATGTAGTGATGATGTGGTATTTAATAATGTGGTATGTAGTATATAGTAATGATGATGTGGTTATGGTTTTGATGTGAGGTGTGGTTATGTGGTTGTATGGAAGGGATGAGAGCACCAGGTCATAATTTATTGGGGAATGAGAGTGAAAAATCAGTGAGTAAATGGTTTTAGGGTAGATTATTTATATATTATTTAATATTAGTTTATTATACTTAGATACAATATTTGGTGAGTGATCATTAGTGACGTTGAGTGATAGTTGACCCAGTATAGGTGTGTGTGTTGGTTCTGCTATTTTTTCATTGATATTGGTATGATTATTCTACATTTTCATGATAGTTATTGAGGAGTAACCTTCTAAGTATATATGAATTCTCACCCATTTATATATAAATATGTTTTTCAAGATACCATGATGGATTCAGTGATCTAACTGGACATTAAAAGCTCATAGTTTGGGGTTGTGGTAAGATTCATTTCCTTAGGAGTTTCTTTTAGGTATTTTATTTTAGAGTGTTTTATTTTTACAACATTACATACATTATGGGATATTGGTTTTCATTTTATATTATGGTGTTGATTGGTGGTATTATTTATATATTCCTTGGATTTATGAGGATTGTTCCTTCAATTTTTATATTTTATACCATCAATTCTAGTCACCACGCCATAGTTTACTAGAGGTAGTTTTTGAGGGTCACTATTTCATTCTTGTCATTCCCATGATGGGTTACCAGTGAGGGCAGGTCATGAAATGAGATAAATTTCACTCAATAGTTTATTAATCGAAATTAGATATTGATTAATTATTGATAATAAAATTAATGCATTAAGAACAAATGAAAAAAATTAACTTTTAATTAATTTATTTATTTAGTATTATAATGAATTTTTCATCGTCCTTTTAATCCCCACTATGGATTTAATCAAATCTTTCCATGATCAAATGAAAAGAATAATTTAAGGAGATATAGGGGAGTAAGGAAATATTATTTATCTTTTTATTCTATAATTTAAAAATTCTTATTTATTCTTCAATTACAATTGAGTGTTTGGATCTAAATTTTAGTATCAAGTTCTGTGATTAACCCCTTTTCCATTTGAATATACTTTACCCTTTATTAAACTTTACTACATTTTTATATATGTAACTATTGGAATTTTTTAGAAATATCCTCTCGCTTTTCGATCTCACCAAATTATTTCTAGGTTATTAGTATATTATAATGGAATGATTATGGTACCCATCCCATGATCTCCTTGATTATAAGATTGATAAATCTCATGCATATAATAGTGATTCTATGTTTATCCCATAATCGTTTGATTCTTCTTATTACTTCCTTGAGGCTGTATATTAGGGACACATATCCCATGATACAAATAAATGACTTTAAATGAATTTTGGATTTCATTTAATGTATTTATACTCCTTTCATGATATAACATTTCATATTAATGATATACCAATCATAATCAGTGACTTATCTCACTATTAACAACTACCTCTTATCATATTTATCAGTATCCTTTTGTGCATATATCTTTTCCATAGATTTTTCCCATATCAAATCATATGATTACAACCTAGGTTTATATTAAATATAATATCGTAACTATTTTATTATAATATCATATAACCAATTTTGATGTTATCATGTGATATTTACTGATATATTCAAAGATATCATTGTCTCTATGATTATTTTTACTAGATTTAGGGTTTTCTCTACTCTAACCACATTTTTTTTTTGCCAATAAAAGTGGTTTTTAAAAAAATTCAATCCACTCCAATTATCATCTTGGATTATTTTCCAATACGAATATAAATTTACCTTAAATATGATAATTATGCTCATTGTATTTTCCTTGTATGGTATTACATGATTGATTTTGAGATATTTCATGGTCATCTTGGTCATAGGATAGGTTTAATCCTTCCCTTGGTCATTATAAATCTTCTTTTATTTTATATAGAAGTATTAGTATTACTAAACAATTGACTTATGTGGTTTTATGATCAACACTATTGAACTGAATAGTTATCCTTGTTGTTTAAAATTTTCAATATCACTGTTAATTCTAGTTGTCCAATGTTGTCGACCAAAGATGGGGCATAGTCAATAATTCCTTAAACACTTTTTCAAAAAACCACTCTAAAACCATTAATATCCTTTGAAATGAATCAAAACAATATTTTAATTATGTACTATACTTTTTTATTTTAAATTTATCCAAAATTAAAATATATCCATAAATATTGTCTTTTTACAAAATTCAAGGGTATTTATCAATTCAAACATCAATTTAAATATAAAATGACATAAAAAAAATCATAACTATCAATACAATAATTTACTATGAGTGATTTATTTATAAAATAGTATATATCCTATTGAACAAGATAACTTTTAATGGTTCAAATTCAAATTGATAAAGTAATTTTAGGAAATATTATCTAAATAAAATAATATGTTAGTTAATGAAGCTATGTCGGCCATACTAATGTTAAATATAGGTTTTGTAATCTATAGATATTATTTACAGAATGTTCGAAAGTTTCATTTGATAAAAAATAGACATGTGATATTCTATGACTCCCAATAATTTTATACCTCATAATAAAAAAAAATCCTATAAATTATGTAGTTTTTTATAATAAAGTGTTAAAAATATAGATTTAATATATTTTTAGTGAAATATTTGAAGTATCAATGAATCAAAAATTTTAAAGTGTATATTATATAAATAAGTGGTAATGAATTTTGATAGAATTATTGAAATATTATGATTATGAAATTAATTATCACACTAAATGATAAAAAATATAATTGATTCCTTGATCTATATAGTAACTTTAACCATGTTATTGTTAGGCCATCATATGTTGTGTAATAACCTAAGTAAGATATATTTTGAGATTTTAAAAGAAATTTTGGAACCAAAATTAGGGAAATTTTGATGAAACCATCATTATATAAGTCTAACATGATATTAAGATATGGAAAAATATGTTTAATATAATAAATAATATATAGTAAAATAGTTTAATTTAGTCATGATTAAAATAAATTTTTAGGATTTCATACATGTCCATGTGTACCAAGCATACCACTATTGAAAAATTAATTATATATATATATACCCCACATCACTCTGATAAAGGGAGGATGATTTTTTTTTCTTGTACAAATTCTTTATATGTCAAGATTATTATAACCTTTTATAGGGGTACATCTAGGAAAGAGAAGACTAAAAACCGCTGTCATGGATTGTTATAGAAAAAGAAATGGGAGATAAAAGAGACATTTGGTTTATTTGATATTAATGGATTAGGAACTATTGATTAAAAAGAGTCAAATTTATTCATGAGGG
The DNA here is from genome assembly GCA_963277665.1 of Viscum album. NCBI lineage: Eukaryota > Viridiplantae > Streptophyta > Magnoliopsida > Santalales > Viscaceae > Viscum > Viscum album. The sequence continues at coordinate 715,359,631 of OY728138.1, read as the reverse complement.
CCTTGGTGTTTGAAATGAAATATAATGGTATCACAAAAATGATTACATATGTGGATAAGTATGGTAGTGGGGTGATCGATTTTGTTGAATCTTTGTTCATGATGACAAGCAAAATAATATAAAGGAACACTAGATATAACCTTAAAAAATAATTTAGCATCATTTATCATGATCACAATGGTAAGATATTTACCTTTGACATTAATAATATTTTAAATAAACTAGGTGATAGCATCACCAACGATGATATTCATGATATAATTGAAGAAGTGAACATAAATTATGATAGTGAAGTGAATTTTGATGATTTCATATGAATTATGAAAATAACATCATATGGATATTAGAATTAGATGTTTTGTGGAATATAGGTGTGGGAATATATTGGTTTGGTTCAATTTTTACAAAAATAAACCAAACCATTTAATAGTGGTTTGGTTCAAATTAAAAACTTTTTAAACCATTAAGTTGTGGTTTGGTTTGGTTCAGTTCGAATTATAGGTTAACCTAATTTTTATGAAAACATTCTAGATATGGATCCATGATATTTTATAATTATTGGATGATAATTTTAATGAAATATATATATAATCATCGATATAGTGACATAATATTATCATTGACCAACTATCAAAATAAAACTTTTATTCATTAATGTGATTAAAAATTAAATATGAAAGAGTGTTTGGATCAAGGAATTGATGCATGGGATGAGATAATAAAAAACTAGAAAATTATGTTTTCTTAAATAGGTGAAATTTGGTTTGTAACCTGAACCAAAATGAAAACTACAAGGGTCTATTTAATCCACACCATAAACCAACCTACAAGAACAAAAAAAATATTTCAATTCTATTTGGTTTGGTTTGGGTTTTGGTTTAATTTTGTTAGTTTTTTTCACCCCTAGTGGAAGATTTTATTATTATTCATTTTCATAATGGGTGGTGGTGGTAAGTGGTAGTGATTCTTCCTTGTTGACCAGGTAGATTTAACTACAACATCAGTTATTCACATCAAACATGAAATTCTCCAACTGGGAATCTATTAATTTCATAAGTCTTTTTCCTATTATGATTTTTTGGAATGGGGTTAAGGGAAAAAATAAAAAATTGTATATATACATAAAGGATTGTTTAGTGATATATTGATTATGGTTTTTTATTTCCCATATTATATTTTTTAGCAATGAAATTGTCTCTGTTTGAGAGATATCTCTTGGGTAGTGTTTAGGTTGTCAGTTGTTGTTTCCTTATAGGTTGGTTTTGATTCTCAAGTATGAGAATCATTTGAGTGGTATTTAATAAAAAAACTCATCCTTTATTAGGCCATTATTTAGTGTTTTCCTAGGATTTGGAAGTGTCTAGAAGAATTTTGAGGGTGTTCCATAAGAAAAGGGAAAAATTTTGCCTCTCAAGAGTCCAAAACACCTATAGTGGAGGTCGTGGTGCAAGATGTTTCATGGAAACATTCATGGGGAGTTTTCTATTTTGATGAGTGGTGAACATGGGATATGAAACATCCCACTTTTAAGGGTCTAGTGTCTAGTAGATTTCATTTTAATCCCTATATAAAATGGAGAGATGCGTAAAACCCATTTTGAAATATATGGTGTCATGAGGAGTCTGGGGTAACCCATACATATGGGTGATTCATAATCAGTGATATCATATGGATCATACATTTAAATTTCACCCACAATGTGGGAGATTATCATGTCATGGATATTAATTTTCTTTGATGTGGTTTATCTCTTGAGAGGATGTTGTAAATTTCAAGATTAGTTCCTCCATGCTATGGTGGTCCTTTATAGGGATCCATGGTGGTTTCTTGGGGATCAAAACAGCATATTCCACATCATGTTTAGGAAAGGTGTTTATTTGTTGATTCCCATGAAATGTAAAGGAGGCTTGTACCTAAGGATTTAAATGGATTTTTTGATCTATAATTTTTCTCTGAGTTTTGAAATGTATAGTCATGTTTTATGGAGCATATCATGGTGTGAGGAGGAAATCATTGTCCAAAATGAATAGGGAGAACCATGTCGCGGTGTCAGTAGTCTTAGTTTTTAAGATAGTTAAAATAGCCACTGAAAAAGGGGGATATATTTCTTCATGGAGTCCAAGAGTTTTGGATTTGGTTTTATACAATGTTGTCGTGATTTTTTTAAAGGTCTTCACACCGTTGTGATGGCCCATCAGGTTTCCTCTATAAATAGGGTTCAAGTTTTGTATGGATTGATTTTTATTCCATTCCCTCAAAACCTATCCAACTCCAACTGTTACTTGGTTCCTCCCATCCACATCTCTTGAGGGTTTAAACATTTTGATTTATAGGTATTTATATCTCTCAATCCAAGGTTACTATATCCTCTTCTTTCTCTATTTCCTCTTGATCACTTCCTACTCATAGGTTATAGTTGTGAGTTTTCTTATGGTTTTAGTTAGTATTTGAGTGTGGTTTGATGATAGTCCATTTTGGTTAGGTCTTAAGTTGGTTTCCATCTAGTTTTATGATTATTGATCCTTAGTTATTCCATTCTTTTTTGGTGTTCCTAAAAGTTTCAATCGTAGTAGGGGATTCAATACTTATCCATTTTATTTATGTGAAACTGTGTAATTCATGTGATTTTGTTTCTTTTAAGTGGATGGTAAGGATAAAAATAGTGAATATAATTAAATTAACTAAATGAAATTTAAGTAAATGGATGAATTACATGTGTTTTATATGACTCTACAAAATTACTTATGGTTTATGGTTGTTTGATGTTGCTAGTATATGAACCTTGTTTATTGTTGTGAAAATTATTGGACTTCCTTTAATAAAATGTTAAATAAATAAATATTATAATTAATTTGATTTTTTGAATCTATAATTAAGGTGATTATTCTCATTAAATAATTAGATAAATATGATGGCATGTTTTAAAAAGTGGAATTATGGAAGTGTTATATTTCAAAAACTGATTGATGTTTGTTATTGGTATGTTTTTATATTATTGTGGCTAGTGTGGTTTTGGTATTTTTTGTGTTTGATGTTTTTCTGTGGTTGGAATGGGAAAATATTTTTGTTGATGTGGAAATGGTTTATAGGATTCTATGTGGTTTAGAAATGGTGGTATGGTTGGTTGTGTGGAAAGGAGATGGTTTTACGATAGTTATGGAAGTTTTTAGAATGTGTTATGATGTGGGTTTTGTGGTGGTTGGTGTGAATTTTGGGGAGTTTTTTAGAGGTTATCAATGGTATTGAATGTTATTGGTGATAATAAATATGGTAATGGTTATGGGTTGTAATTTAGTAAGCAATGGTCGTTCATGAATTGTTATTGAATAAAATGGATGGGTAATGGATGGAATAAATGTGGTTGATGGATAATGAATGATTTTACATTAAACATGGAACTAAATATAATAATGAGTGTAATTTGGTTGGTAAAATGATAAATCTGGAGTGAAAAATAGTATGGTTAAATAGGGAAAATAGTGAATGTTTTTTTGTTGGTTTGTGTGTAAAAGTGGGGCTAGTTTGTGTTATATAGATGGAAGTGGTTTCTAGTGAATGGTAATGATGATGTGGTGGTTGTGATGGGTATGATAGTGTTTTTTTGTATGAAACCTTAGGTTTGGTTTGTGTGTGGATATATATATATTATATATTTTCCTTTAGATTTCTTTCACACCCTGCCTGATTTGAATAACCTTACTGATTCCCATATGTTTTGGGTTTCGAGTGTTTTCCCCTATATCTAGGTTGGTGAGGGAATGGATGGATAACTACTTACTCTTTATTTCCCTCCCTTAAAAACTCAATATTAGTTGTTACGGACTGAATTTATGATTTATTGGTTGTGATGGCCATAATTTAGAGTGCCCCTGATGTGATAATGATGTGGTGATGGTGGGGTGTCAATGTGGTGGTGAATATGATTCATAGTGGGGGTTTTTTATAGTAGGAGAAGGGTATGAGTTTTATGTCCTTTGTATTCATGATACCCTATTTTGGTGAGGATATGATATGCGGTTATGATACAGTGATAAGTGGTTGTGGTATATAGTGATGATGTGGTATGCGGTATGCGGTGATGATATGGTATGTAGTATACAGTAATGATGATATGGTTAGGGTTGTGATGTGATGTGTGGTTATGTGGTTGTATAGAAGGTATGGAAGCACCAAGACATATATTTCTGGTGTGTGATAGTGATAGACAAGTGGGGAAGTGGTTGTGTGGTACCTTTTTGTTATATTCTTTGATATTATGTTATTATTCTTGGATGTGATATTGGGTAAGAAAGCCTTTGTGAGGTTAGGTGATAGTTAACTGGGAATAGGTGTGTGTAGGTTATATTATTTTTTCAATAATTCATTGGAATTCCTCTTCCATGTTTTCATGAAAGGTATTGAGGAGGACTGTCACACCCCAATATTTTATGGTATGTTTCTTTTTTAATTTAACTTCTTTGATAACTTACTTTACATAGAACACTGAGCTTAAACAAATCGTTAAATCATATTATTTAATTATTATAGTAATCACTTATCCATTGGAATGGTGCGAATAAATGTAATTAAGTAAATTATGAAAATATAGTTTACACATGAATTCATTTGTTACCAATTAATTATAAATGAAAATAAAAACCAATTGAACATAAAGGATGTGTTTTTATAAAAAACTATTTTTATGATCATAATGGAATTTTATCTTAATAAATTAAATTAATCACTATTAGTAAAATATATTAATGAAATTTATATGTTACATATTCAATAAAAAAATTAAATTCAACCAATTAGTTTGATATGCTTAAGATAAAAATAAATCAAATTTTAATCATAAAAAATATATTTTCTAAAAACATAATTTTACCACCTTATAATGGAACTCTTGTTTTAAAACTAAATTTTTACACTATTATAAATTATATTTAAGAAAATAAACTTTATATTGAAATGAGGGGTGTCAAAATTATCTTAGGGTAATTTTTTGGTATTTTTCAGAAAATATTTATTTTTCAATGAATAGTGAAAATATACTGATTTTTATAAAAATTTCAATTTCATTATATTAAAGCCTATTTATGATTTTAATTTGATCTAATTGTAATATAATAACTCTTTAGTTATAAATAATCTAATCTATTCCATTTTAATTGTAATGAACTGAACCCCAATAGATCAAAGCCAGTGCCTCGCTTTATTACATTGGCATAGATACATGATTCGAATCCCAAAGGATTTATTAGTTTAGTAGTTTTGGAAAATATATTACATATATGAACCTTACATTAAAATTCAAAAATCTAAACTTAAACATAGAGAATCCTTTCAACATCATGATTCTCCTAGCTTAACCCTGTATATCAGTCATAATATATATCTTCGTATCCTGGGGAAAATGAAACATAATAAAGGGGTGAGTTCAAATGATCAGTAAGGGTAAGCATAAAATGGAAGAAATTATGAATAAATAAGCATAAACCTTAAATAAAGGTTTATGATTGAAACATAATCCACTTAAACATAATCTGGATCATAATATGTCCAGAATAAATCAAATAATATCATATAAAAATCATATGGATAATATACTAATAGAATAATCACATGGAACATCAATAACTAATCTCAAAATGATTGAATGAATAATGTTTGACATCTAAAACCTACCATAGAGGCCTCATCCAAGAAATCTAAAAATAAATGGTTAAGGCCTTATCCAAATTCATATCTGAAAATAAATGGGCAAGGCCTCGGCCAATTCTATACTTAGTTATCTCATTAGACCTACCAATGTATCGAGGGGAAATATCAAGCCTCACCCATTACTTACTAATTCTAATTCATTCCTCATATGAAAAGGGTGAAACATAAGAAACATAAACATTAGTATTAAAACTATCATATGAAATGTTAATAAATTAACCATAAACCATGAAAGGTATCAAAATAGCACATCCATGGTCAAAAATATCATTAACCTTTCAATAAAATATGGTAGATTATATCATAAGAAATCAACCTCAATTAATCATAAAATCCAAAAAAGGATATTGACGTAGATAAAAACAATCTAATAAAATAATTAAAATTTTCTTAAGAGAAATACCCTTTTTAAAATTGAAATTATTTCAAAAGGGGTGTGTAATTTTAATAGAAAAATTTCCAATGTAAAGAATCTCATAAGATTTTAAAGGAAGTTTCACTCGTGTTTTATAGTTTAAAAAACATTCCTTTCATATTTTGTCTAAAAGTTCATAAAGTACCTCATTTGTAAAACAACAAAAATATTCCTTTCAAAACACTTCATAAAAATTCAAACATGGTTAAAAAAGACATTAAACAATTGTATAAGAATAGTAATAATATTTTAAAATACATTTTTAAGAAACATGGACATGGGTGATAAATATTCCCCAGTGGATACTTACATATAAATAATCCCAAATAATAATGATATTTTGAAATTAACCCTTACCTTGTAATTTCCTTTAGTTGAGGGTGTGTTAACCTCCTCTTCTTTAATGGTCTTCCCTTGGATCTCCTCTTAGGGACACTAACGTTGCTCTTTTCGGAAGACCATGACCTCAAGAACTTAACTAAGAATGTTAGAAGGAGAAATGGATATGGTTTGTTTAATCTATAAGGCTCAAGGTGGTATGAGGAAGAGAGGGAGGATATTCCTTTTTATAAGAGAGGGGGGGTCACACTTGGAATCCTTTAAAATATTAAATTAATATAAATTTATTTTCGATTTAAAATAGCTCTAAAGTGAGTTATTTAGAATATAAGGTGCGGATGGTTCTAAATCCTCTCAACAAATGATTTTTAGACATGTTTAGATCACAATTTTAACCTTATCTTTTGGATTTAACCCTTAGTTAAACCCTTTAACTCTTACCGAGACAACTTTCCTTTTTTACACTTTAGGGTTAATATAGTTACTATAAAATGTCAAAAGAACCACAAATGTATAATTTATGACATATTTGACCTTATTCTAGTTATTTGTAAAAAATATATATTTTTATAAATTTATATCATTTAATAAAATATTATTTATTTTAAAGTATCGTTTATGTCATTTTTTATACTATTTAATATTTTTCTTTTAAAAAATATCCTAACATCATGATAACTTTGAAAAAATACTTATAATATATCACTAACATATAAAATTTATCTATAAATTTCGTGTAAGTCATTAATTATCTTAAAATATATTTATTTAATATTTTTAATATCATTTATTTTATATTTCCATTAATTAAAAAATTATTGCACCATTATTATGAAAACCTTTAATTAAATTATTTCTTTTCTAAAAATTAAAAATAAATTACCATGATGAATATAAATTCATTAGATTTAAAATTACTATTTATATATGAATTTATATTATCTATAACCATGTTTTAAAAATGTAATACTAATTAAAAATATGAGTATTACATTTTTAACTTTTCCACAAATAAAATATTATAAATGTAATATTCTTAAGCAAGTAGCCTAAAAAGGTTTTAATTTCATCCTAAGGTTAATTTTAGTTTAAAAACACTCATACAATGAAATTAAGATAAGTTTTAGCGTAATTTTATAATATTATAATATTATTTTTACCTTTAATTACTTGATTTACCCTTAACTATAGTAAATAAAAATTTACTACAGTTACTATTCATAATATTCAAAAAAAAATAAGTTGGTTTTATTATATTCTAAATATAATAATGATTACAGTCATGTATTTACTTTTTCCAAATTCAATTCATATAATTGGCTAAATTAAGTTAAACACAAATCCCGCATATGTGGTGAAAAGGTGGGTAAAAGAGTCGTTCAAAAGTTAAATAAGTTTTTTATCTAATTTAAATATAAAAATAATTCCAATAACATAAATTGAATTAATATATGTATTATTGATCTATTTTTACTTTAAAAATCTATTTAAATTATAATAATTATTTAAATGAAAAGTTGGTTTTTAACTACAATGTAGTATTTTTCACAATTCATCAAAAAAATGAAACTTCTTAGAAAAATACCAAAAATTCACCCAAAAATAATTTTTATATTAAAAATTAAAAAATTAAGTCATATTTGAAAATTAAAATTTCTAAAATTTCTAAAATTATTTTTAAAATAGATGTATCATTAAAAGGTTGTAAAATTCCCCTTAAAAATTTTTGTTCTTATGTGTAAAATCAGATTTGTTCTTATATAATTGTCTAAAAACACATAAAATTAAAATTAAAATTATATGTAATCTACATAAGTTTCATAAAATGGTTAATATTATTCATAACCTTTATTTAAATGGCTATTTTAATATATCTTGGTGCGTTCGAACTCAATATTGTGTGCAGCACAAGCTATTGAATTTATTTAAAAATAAAAGATATCGTGAAATCTTGGGGTGTTACATTATTCCCTATTTAAATAAATTGCATACTCACAATTTTTGAATTTGGGTTTGGTAACAAAGGTTTGACTATTCAAAATACTTTTATTTAAATACCACATTGGAACAAGGGTCAGTAAAACTTCCACTTTAAAATAAAGAAAGGGGGTACAAAGGTCACCAGAGATAACACACACTAGGGTTCCATGTAGAAAAACATGGACATGGAAGAAAATTATAACCATAAAGTTCTATTGGATAGTGATAAAGAACCTAGTCAAAAGAAAGTTAAAAATCACAAATCTATAAATCCATGATGATCTAAGGGACCATTTGATTCATTGGAAAATAAGGTACTGGGATAACATTTTTAGTTTCAAGATACTTTTCCTAGAGTTAAAGAATTCATTTACTTTATAGACTAAGATTATAAGGAAACATACTTAATTTAAAAGTAGATTTTCATTTTTTAATCAATTTCTGCCACAAACTCATCTTTCTCTCCAAAAGATAACAAAATTCAAAAATACTATATTTATCTTAATTCTATAGGGTTCAAAAAATGAACTTATACTTCATCTGTCATTCCATTTAGATAAAGAAAACTATTTTATATTAACCAATACATCACATAGGCTAGTGGTAAGTGATGTACCCTTTTCACCCTTTGGTTGTGGTTTTAAGTCTCGCAGCCTTGCCAGATGCAATGGGTTATCGCCTGACCTACAAGTTTTCATTTTTCTAAAACTATATTATTATAACATTCTAGATATAACCTTAATATATTTAACATTAAAGAAATTTTTAACCAAAAATAATAATATCCAATGTTCAAATTAATATATTCCAAACTTAAAACTCATCCAAAATACTTCTATCCAAATTAAAAGTCCAAAAAGGTCTCTAAATTTAAAAAATCAATCTTCACATGAGATTTTTCCCAATCAACATAATTTTTCTCTTATTGTAACATACCAAATATATGAATACCATGATCACATTAAAACCATAGTGAAAACATTCATGCTTCAAAATACTTAAAGAAGAAGTACTATAGTAAAATCTTTATATATCTCATGATTCTTATAAAATAATTCTTGAATCCAAAAAAAACACAAATACATTAATTATTCCACTTAGATTGTAGTAACAGCATAAGTTTGACCTTTATCCCTGTTCTTTTTCAAATCTATATTTCTTTGATTCTAGGAAAATCATTTGAATAATTTCCTATCTCCTTACAATTGTAATATTGAACATTGGTAGCTTCTTTCTTTCCCTTTCAATCATGAGAATGATGGAATTTATCACCACACTTTAAGTAGAATCCTTTTTCTTTTAATTAGGCACCATGGTGTTTCCTACCACAATTATCACATGTGGGAAAATCCTTTTTTCCCTTTTTCCCTTTATTTATATCTTGCTACACCATTCACTTATTCTCTTTCTTTCCCTTAAAGTCATTAGACTTAGATAATTTCTTTTCTGTCTTGATAGAACATGAAATTATATCTTCATATGATGAGAAATTTTGGGATACCAATGCCTTTTAGAGTAATGGATTTAACACATCAAATAAACAATCAATATTACTCCTTTGGTTATGTATATTGTCCATATCATGACTTGATAACCTTGTAAAGTTTTATTCATACTTAGTAACATTCTCATCCTCCTTTTTCCTTGGATTCAAGATTTGTATCTCCATATCTTCTCACTGTTCACGGGGAAAATATTTTTCCAATAAAAGTTCCTTGAAATCCTTCTATTCCATGTGTTTTATTTCCTCATCCTCCTTAGTGTTTTGGATCAATTTTCACCATTAATCTATATTTACCTAAATAAAATAAACTTACATGAAAAATTTCTCCCTTTCATTACTTCCCAAATAAAGAAATATGTTCTCTAATAAACTTATCCATTATTTAGCTACAAATGGATGTGTAGTCTCATTTAATGTTGGAGGTTGCTTTCTCATAAAGTGGTCTAACATTTTTCCTCTATGTTTTGGATCAGGGTTCTCCATATGGGTAATGTTATTGTTTATAACGTAATTCAATTGTCTCGGTGTGGTTATAAGTTGTTCAACACTAGTTACAACTTTAGCTCCAACATCATTATCTTTCATAGGAGGGAAATCCCTACATAGATTTCATGCATTTATATGGTTTACATTCCTTCCACTAGGAACCATTTATAAACAAGGGAATAAATTATATTAGGCTATGAATCATAATTTATAATTCCAAACTAGTAAAAAACATAACATAAATTGAAAATTTTATGCATATCTAATCTCATAATCATAAACATGGTTTCTTTGGGGACATATTTACTATTAAATATTTTATAATGGTTTTTAAACAAAATATGTATTATACTAACCATATCCCTCTGGAGCTTCGAACCAGGTGTGTAGTAAGGTTCATTGTCATGTACCAAGTTATGCTGAGTCAAGCTCGATGCACCTTGTCAGAGTTGTTACCCCTAGGTACATCTATACCATAACCACATCCATTTGTAGTATCAGATAGGGATGTATTACTAGGAAAACCCACATAATCTATACCTTACCAAAATTCTAGGATTTTCTTCTATACTTATCCTCAAATTATATCTTAGGGTTACATTCCCAAATATATGTTTTTTTAATATAGTTTCCAAGGTTGTTTCTAAACTTACTCTGATAAAAATTATAACAACCCCAACCCTAGTATCCTAGAACCATTACCTCACTTTATTACATTTGCATAGATAGATGATTCGAATCCCAAAGGATCGATTAGTTTATCATTTTTGGAAAATAAATTACATACATGAACCATACATTACAATTCAAAAATATAAATTATGATATATAAAATTATTTGAACACCATGATTCTCCAAGATTAACCCTATATATCTATCATAATATACATCTTCACATCCTCGTGAAAAATGAAACATAATAAAGGGGTGATCTCATATTCTCAATAAGGGTAAGAATACAATGGAATCTATTATGAATAAATAAGCATAAACCTTAAGAAAATGTGTATAATTGAAACATAATCCACTTAAACATAATCTTGAACGTGATATGGAAATAATAAATCAAATAATTCCATATAAATAATCACATGGATATTTTACTAATCAAATAATAAATGGAACATCAATAACTAATATCATAATTATTTAATGCATAATGATGGACATTTAAAACATACCATAAAGACCACATCCAAGATATCTAAAAATAAATGCTTAAGGCCTCGACCAAATCCATATCTGAAAATAAATGGGTAAGGCCTCAGCTATGTCCATATCTAGTTTGTCTCATGAGACCTACCGATTCATCAAGAGGTTATAGCAGGCCACATTCATCACTTACAAAGCCCATTTAGTTCCTCGTATGAAAAGGGTAAAACTTAACCAACATAAATATTCATATTAAAACTATCATACAAAATGTTAATACATTAACCATAAACCATGAATGGTATCAAAATAGCACATCTACAGTCAAACATATCATAAACATTTCAATACAATATAGTATATTTTATCATAATAAATCAACCTCAATTAATCATAAAATCCAATAAAGAATATTGAAATTGATGAAAATAACATAATAAAATCATTAAAAATTTCTTGAGAGAAATACCCCTTTTTATATTGAAATTATTTTACACGGGATGAGTGACACGTGCCTGTCGTGGGGTGTGACAAAAACAAATAAAACCTAAGTTAAAATGTAGCAAAGTGGGTAACCTAAGTTTTCTCCAGATAGGAGTGCACAACAATTATGTTTGTCACTTAAATTAAAGAAAGAAGAAGAGGTTCTTTTTTAAAGTTGTTTGAGTTCAAAAATAAAGAAAACAATTGAAAAGAAAGTTTGAACACTAATGGATGTAGAGAGTGATGGGGTGATGGTAGGATTACCTTTTGTAATGTCATCATAGTCACAAAGATCATCTCACCTCTCTTCCTTTTGAATGACAAATGAAAGACTCCTCGATCGAGTCATCAATCACCATTGGTTAAAGAAGAAATTTGAACTCACTCCTATGTGCATGGATGTTCATAAATAATTCCTAAACAACTAAGGAAAGTCCCGATCGGGAATTTTTTCTCCTTAGAACTCTAAAAAATGTTTACTAATTCCACACACGTGCCAACGATCGTTAGACACTCACCACCTAACACAATCTGCTCGATCGAGACAAATTACACTAGGCAGAGGGAGATAAAAAGTCTTTAACCAAAACTATTAAAAATGAATAAAACAAACTCAAAACACGATCGCATTAAGAGAATTGGGAAACACTAATAATATATGTCATTCAGAAGAAATATAAGGTTTTACATTTAAGCACAAAACTCCGACATTACAAAAGAGAAACTCCCCCTTCCCCGATCACTCAAAGGTTTTACCCCTCCATGTGAAGTGTATTAGAGTTGAAAGGGGAAGAAGAGAGCATTAAGAAACTAAGTAAAAAAAATAGAAAATATAAAGAAGATAAAGAACTTAATCCTCCAGAACATCCCTTCTTGCACCTTCTTCAACCCCCTTGAATGGAAGTGAATACTCTTATTTATAGGATTGGGGAGTAGAAAATTTCCCTCCAAAATTACTCCCCCGAAAGTTTGAGTCCGGTTGGCAAATTAAATGACCGATTTTGAGAATGGTTCCTTCTTGAAAGTTGTTCCCCTCCATATCTTCTATAGACCCACAAATTTGAGCCTAATTGGGCCACGTATGAAGGAGATATGGTCACATTACTCCGGATATTTAATTCTGTCCAGGTGACTCTTTGTCTTCCACAACTCCAACTTCTCATGACATTAAGACCTTGAAAATAGCCGATTAAGACGTGTCCTCCTTAATGAAAGATGTTCACTAATTCCTCTTCCAGCTCCTTGTCGAATATTAGCTCCATTGGATCACTCAGCTTCGAGATAAAATCTCATCATTAAAACCTTCCAAATCTGTACACAGTTTTCGAGGCCTGGTTTGTGAGCTGAATTTGAGCTTCCAAATGATGGATTGAGCTTTGGGTACAGAAGGATAAAATGAATCCCACAAGCATAGAAATCCTACAAAAAATGAACCATACAATTTGGATCAAAAATATAAATGATATCCCGAAATACAGAAGCTCCACAAAACTGCTAAATTTCCAGAATTAACCAATTTCCACAATTAAGCCCATAATTCACCAAAATACTAAAATGATACAAATCAGATCAAATTGATTAATTGGAAGGGGTTAAATCATTGAAATACATATGAAAAATTATGAAAATATTATCTCTATCAATTCCCCCACACTTAGCACTTGGACTCCCGGACAAGTCAAAATCAAAATCGAATCAAACCAAATTCGAAACACATGCCATTGAGATCCACCAATTCCACACCAAGAAATAAAATTTATCATGCCTCATCCATAACCATTATTCCAAGTTCTAAAATCAGATCATTCAATATTTTTCCTCTTCATTTCTCCTCCCATGCACACAAGACACCTACCTCACATTAATTTTCTCTCATCTCACAAATATCAATTTTCAACAAATTTTTTCTCAACCAAACCAATGCAAGGGTCACCATAGGTTTGAAAAACTCCTACTTCTCCACCCGATGTGAGTCAAGGACATTTGTTTATCATGAGGACTTTGCAATGTTATTCTGTGGATTTTGGTTGGTAGGATTTTTATGTGAAAAATTCTGAGGCTGAATGAGGAAGGATTGGCTCTTTTTGAAGCAAAATTGCACAATTCTAATTTTCACTCAAGTATGGTATCCTCCTCACTCCACTTAGTAGAAATTCAGCTCCATAATCATGAAATATCAAGAAATGTTCAAACATCTCAGAATTTCTGCAGCAAAAATTTCAATCTTCTTAAGCATGATTTTCTTGAAAGCTCCAGAAAAGGCACAGCTTTCTTCCTCCATTAGAAGCTCCATAAAGGCACAGCTTCTTTTATCATGAAAGCTCCAGATAAGGCACATCTTTCAATATAATTATTTTTCATCAGCACACACATCTCTTCAGAATTTGAATTTCCACCCAAAGTTTCACCAAATGAGGTAGCACAACACAAGACAGCTTCCCCAACACTTAAGTTCAACTAGATCATGCAATTTCACTTCAAGAGCAGGTTGGAAAGGGAAAATTGGCTTGTAATGTGGCTAACCTAACAGGCTATTCATGGCTTCTATGGGCTACAAGGATTAATTTACAAGGTAGGCCATAATGAAAGGGATTATCTTAAAAAGGGGGCTTTCAAACCAAAGAAACGCCTCAATCATTTAAAACACATGTACCCCAAACCCTCAAGTTTTGAAAGGAATGAATCAAATTCTGGTTAAAACAAGCATGGTCTGGTTCTCTCAAGAAGTGAGGTGAATGAAAAGAATATACAATAATGGTTCAGAAGCCTCATAGGAAAATGATTTCAAAGATAATGACAGTGATATGTGGCATGGGATTCAAAAACCTGAGTACTTTTCATGAAATTCACAAAGAATTGAACTTGAAACAAAATCATTTTCAGCATTCATTTAAGCTCAGTTTCATGGAATAAATTGGTTCACTCAATGACATGGGTTTCAAAAATAGCAATGATAATCATTTCAGCTCAAAAGTTTCAAAAACACACCAGAAAAAAAAACTGAAAAATAAACACACACAAAATTTGAAAAATCACAATTTTTTTTTTTTTGAAAACAAACAACAAATGAAAATCCAAAACTAAAAAGGTTCCCTCCCCCACACTTAAATGATGCAGTGTCCTCAATGAATTTAACTGGATTTAACATGTTAGTAGATTTTAGAATGAATCACAGCAGCAAACAAGTGTAAAGGAGAGGTACAACCTGATGGATCTTATTGATAGATAGCTTTTAGGAGTGGGATCTCCTCCCCTGGGTCTGATGGAATGGTCCCATGGAATTTCTTCAGCCTGTGCCCATTAATAGTGAACGTTTTCTGCTCTCCATCCTTCACAATCTGCACAGCACCAAAATGATATACATGAGTAACTATAAAAGGACCCTCCCATCTGGAACGAAGTTTACCTGGCATCAGCTTGAGTCTTGAATTGAATAGCAGCACTTTATCTCCAGGATGGAATTCTTTCGGTTGGATCAGCTTGTCATGAGCCACTCTTGTTCTCTCTTTGTAAATCTTGGAATTTTCAAATGCTTCTCTTCTAATTTCCTCCAGCTCCTGTAACTGCAACCTTCTCTCTTCCCCAGCACTTTCAAGATCCAAATTCATCTTCCTCACAGCCCAATACGCCTTATGCTCCAGTTCCACAGGTAGGTGACAACTTTTTCCATAAATCAGCCTATATGGACTCATTCCAATCGGGGTTTTGTAGTCTGTTCTATAAGCCCACAATGTGTCTTCTAGCTTCTGGCTCCAATCCTTCCTGTTTGGTTTAACAGTCTTCTCCAAAATTCCTTTGATTTCCCTGTTGGACACTTCAGCTTGACCATTTGTTTGTGGGTGATAGGGAGTTGATGTTTTATGATGCACCCCGTACTTCTTCAGCAAAGCCTCCATTCTCCTATTGCAAAAGTGAGTCCCTTTATCACTGATTATGGCTCTAGGCACTCCAAACCTACAAAATATGTTAGTCCTGACAAAATCACAAACAACTTTAGCATCATCAGTCCTGGTGGCTTTTGCTTCCACCCATTTGGAAACATAATCAACCGCAAGCAAGATATAAGAATTTCCAAATGACATTGGGAAAGGGCCCATAAAATCTATCCCCCAAACTTCAAAAATCTCACAAAAATTAAGTGGTTGTTGGGGCATTTCTTGTCTTTTTGAGATGTTTCCAGAAAACTGACATTTTGGACACCTTTTGCAAAATTCATGAGAATCTTTAAAAATGGTTGGCCAATAAAGTCCAGATTCTAAAACCTTCCTTGCTGTTCTTTGAGGTCCAAAGTGGCCTCCGCAAGCTAATGTGTGACAAAACTCAAAGACAGAACCAATTTCACTCTCTGGAAAACATCTTCTTATCACTTGGTCATTACAAATCTTCCAAAGAAATGGATCATCCCAAATGTAATATCTAGATTCAGCTTTCAGTTTATGAATTTGATGAGAATTGAAATGAGATGGAACCTAAGATGTTACTAGATAATTGACCATGTCAGCATACCAAGTCACTTCTCCTTTAACCAAGTATAGCTTCTCTCCTGAAAGGTGATCATTCAATGGTTCTTTCTCTGGAATTTCAACTTCAGCAGTGTTAGGAAGCCTGCTTAAATGATCAGCCACTTGGTTCTCAGATCCCTTTTTGTCCTTGATTTCTATGTTGAACTCCTGTAGCAGTAACATCCATCTCACCAGCCTCGGTTTAGCTTCATCTTTCTTCATCAAGTACCTGAGAGCTGCATGATCAGAAAATACAGTGACTTTAGTTCCAAGAAGATATGATCTAAATCTTTCCAAAGCAAAAATAACTGCTAAAAACTCCTTTTCTGTGGTTGTGTAATTGAATTGAGCTACATCCAAGGTTCTTGAAGCATATGCAATGACTTGTGGCCGGCCCTCAATTCGCTGAGAAAGGACTGCTCCAACTGCTTGGTTGGAAGCATCACAAAGTAGCTCAAATGGTTCTTCCCAATTTGGTGGCTGCATCACCGGTGGTTCAATCAATTTCCTCTTCAGCTCATCAAAAGATTCCCTACATGCACTATTGAAATCAAAATCAGCATCTTTCAAAAGCAATCTAGAGATAGGGAGAGAAATCTTACTGAAATCCTTGATAAACCTTCTATAGAATCTTGCATGTCCTAAAAAAGATCTAACATGCTTCACACAAGTTGGGTAAGGCAAAGAATTTATCACTTCAATTTTTGACTTATCAACTTCAATGCCCTTTTTGGAAATGACATGACCAAGAACAATACCTCTCTCAACCATGAAATGACACTTTTCAAAATTTAAAACAAGATTATTTTCAATGCAGGTTTTTAAAACTTTTTCCAGATTTTTCAAACAATGATCAAAAGAGTTTCCAAACACCGTGAAATCATCCAGGAAAACCTCCAAGCAATCTTCAATGTGATCAGAAAATATACTTACCATGCACCTCTGAAACGTACCTGGAGCATTACATAATCCAAATGGCATCCTTTTATATGCAAAAGTTCCAAAGGGACATGTAAAGGTTGTCTTCTCTTGATCCTCAGGAGCAATGGGTACCTGGAAATAACCTGAAAATCCATCCAAAAAGCAATAATGAGTTTTCCCAGCCAATCTCTCTAACATCTGATCAATGAAGGGAATGGGGAAATGATCTTTCCGAGTGACCTGATTCAACTTCCTAAAATCAATGCACACTCTCCAGCTATTTTGAATTCTCATAGGGATTAATTCATTCTTTTCATTCCTCACAGTGGTTAGGCCAGTTTTTTTTGGTACTACATGAATTGGGCTAACCCATTGTGAATCTGATATAGGATAGATGATCCCAGCTTCCAATAGATTCTCAACCTCCTTCTTCACAACCTCCATTAAAGTGGGATTCAGCCTCCTTTGGGGTTGCCTGACAGGTTTGGAATCTCCCTCAAGAAAAATTCTATGTGAGCATATATTTGGGCTAATTCCTGGAATATCACCTAAACTCCACCCTATTGCTTGGATATTCTCTCT
The DNA here is from genome assembly GCA_963277665.1 of Viscum album. NCBI lineage: Eukaryota > Viridiplantae > Streptophyta > Magnoliopsida > Santalales > Viscaceae > Viscum > Viscum album. The sequence goes on along the minus strand of OY728138.1, from coordinate 715,341,563 downwards.
CAAAAGATCTATCAATGATTTCTCTTGGATTTTAGAGAGATTATTAGCAATTATCACTGGTAGTTTCTCACCCTCCCTAAGGTACACATATTTCAAATTAGTGGGGAGTGGTTTGAGTTCCAAATCAGGGGGATGCTCAAGGGATGAAATTAAATTGACATATCTCTCTTCCAAACTTTGGATCTCCTGCACACAAGAAACCATATCATCTTCCTCATCAATTAATAAATCATCAAAGAAATCAGATTTTACCTCTTCCTCCCACATGAAGTCAGAATCTTCAGCATGTTGGGCATCCACATGTTCAATGATATTTCCGATGGAAGAAGTCTCTCCTAAGTCTAAGAATTCATAAAGAATACATGATTCTTCAATGGGTTTTGCACCAACTTCATGAGAAAGTGAAAATAGGGAGTGATCATCCGATGGGTGCCTCATGGATTCAAAAATATTGAAGTGGATCGTGCTCTCTCCAAACTCCATGGTGAGTGTCCCCTCATGGACATTGATGATGGTCTTCGCCGTCTTCAAGAAATGTCTCCCCAAAATGATGGGTGAATGTGACGGGCTCCTATCTTCTTCCATGTTGATCACGTAGAAGTCAGCTGGGAATAAGAGATCTTTGACTTTCACAAGGACATCCTCCAAAACTCCTGTAGGGAAAACTGTGGATCTGTTTTCAAGCTGGACCACCACTCTTGTGGGATTCAAGTCTCCCATCTGCAAATAAGTGTATACCGAGTGAGGCAATACATTAATCGAAGCACCTAAATCACACAAATCATTCGAGAAATTTAAAGAACCAATGGTGCATGGAATAGAAAATGTCCCTGGATCTTGACATTTGGTTGGCAATTGTGGTGTGATAAGGGCTGAGACACTTCTTCCCAAGTTGATCCTTTCATTCCCTTGAAGTCTCCTCTTCTTAGTACACATATCCTTCAAGAATTTATCATACTTTGGAATTTTTTTGACTGCTTCAAGTAAGGGGATATTGATTTCTACTTTCTGGAAGGTGTCCAGAATTTCTTTTTGAAGTGCTTCATCCTGCAATTTATTTAATTCAATAATCCTTGATGGAAATGGAGGGGGTAAGTCTTTCTTCTCCCTTTGTTTCCTTTGAAATGGTGTTTCTGGTCTCTTCTTCCTTGGCCTATCCTTCTCTTCCTCCTCTTTCTTCTCTTCTTCACAATGAATTTTCACAGAATTTTCAGAATTTTCAACTTCATTCTCCCTTAACTCAAGTGGTCTTGTTTCAGTTTCTTGGGATTCTGGTGGTGAGATCTCTTTTCCACTTCTTGTTGTTATCATGCTGACATTCTCCTTTGGGTTTGGGATTGTTTGGGAAGGAAGTTTTCAAGGATTTTTGGTTAGGAATTCCATAAGACCTTCAAACTTGGTGGTCAAATCTTTTACAGAGCCTTTCAGTCCCTCAATATCAGATATATGATGTTGGTTCAAAATTATGGGTTGTGCACTGGTTGATGGCTGCTCATAGGATTTTAAGAAAGTGGGTGGTTGGTGATGAGAAGGCTGGCTATAAGATTGCTTTTGTTGAAATGGTGGGGGGTTTTGGAATTGTTGCTGGAATGGGGGTCTAGCTTGATTCTGCTGATTTCCAAACCCATATTGAACATGGTTTGGCTCTCTCCATCCTTGATTTTTTTGGTACTTAATTGGTTGAAAGGTTTCCGCACAAGTTTCCATTCCTTGTATTTCAGCACATTGGTCAGTGAAATGATCAGGTGATGCGCATAAACCACATACCTTAGCTGGTGCTTGTTGGTTGCCCACTTGTTTCAAGGCTATCTGTCTCACCAAACTAGTTAACTCTTAAATCTTAGTTTCTAGTAAGGGTGATGGATGAGAAGTCTATACCTCATGAATACCTCTTGTTCCAGTACCTCTTGTACCAAACTGCTGCGAGTTCTGAGAAATCTTCTCAATCAAACCTTTTGCTTCTTCTGGCGACTTGTCAATCAAAGCACCTCCAGATGATGCATCAAGAAGGTTCCTATCATTGTCCAGTAAGCCTTGATAGAAAAAGACAAGAAAGTGATGATCCTCGATGGCTTGATGTGGGAAACTGGCACATAGCTTTTTAAATCTTTCCCAGTACTCATAAAGGGTTTCTCCAGATGATTGTTTGATGGCATAGATCTCCTTTCGGATGGTTGTGCTTCTAGAGGCGGGGAAGAATCTTTGCATGAAGCATCTCACCAGGTCATTCCAATCATCCACATATCCAGGTTGTAGACCATACAACCATTCTTTCGCAGCTCCTTCCAATGAAAATGGGAATTCCTTCCACTTTACTTGTTCCTCAGCTACTCCACGTGGTCTGAAGGTTGAGCAGACATGTGTGAACTCTTTAATAAGCTTGTTGGGATCTTCACCTGCCAAACCATGAAACTTTGGAAGCAATGGTATCATATTAGGTTTCATCTCAAAATCATTTTGTAACACTGGCATGACAAGTTGATTATTCTGATTAAGGAATTGTGGGGCACAAAGGTCTCTGAGAGTTGGGTTTTGATTTCCAGCCATTATGACAGGCTCAGAGTGAACACTTGAAGTTTCACTCGAGTCTATGAGAGAAATTTCCTCAAATTCATATTGTAAATTGAGGTTTCTGAGCCTATTCAACAAAGTTCTTTCAATTTCAGGATCAATGGGGCAAGGTTCAGTGTTTGAGGTTCTAGTCATGCAACTTGGAATGAAATTAAGAAAAGATAAAACAAAGAAGAAGAAGAAAAAAACTGTTGGCACTACCTCCCCGACAACGTCGCCAAGTTTTGACACGTGCCTGTCGTGGGGTGTGACAAAAACAAATAAAACCTAAGTTAAAATGTAGCAAAGTGGGTAACCTAAGTTGTCTCTAGAGAGGAGTGCACAACAATTATGTTTGTCACTTAAATTAAAGAAAGAAGAAGAGGTTCTTTTTTAAAGTTGTTTGAGTTCAAAAATAAAGAAAACAATTGAAAAGAAAGTTTGAACACTAATGGATGTAGAGAGTGATGGGGTCAGGGTAGGATTACCTTTTTTAATGTCATCATAGTCACAAAGATCATCTCACCTCTCTTCCTTTTTAATGACAAATGAAAGACTCCTCGATCGAGTCATCAATCACCATTGGTTAAAGAAGAAAATTGAACTCACTCCTATGTGCATGGATGTTCATAAACAATTACTAAACAACTAAGGCAAGTCCCGATCGGGAATTGTTGCTCCTTAGAACTCTAAAAAATGTTTACTAATTCCACACACGTGCCAACGATCGTTAGACACTCACCACCTAACACAATCTGCTCGATCGAGACAAATTGCACTAGGCAGAGGGAGATAAAAAGTCTTTAACCAAAGCTATTAAAAATGAATACAACAAACTCAAAAAACGATCGCATTAAGATAATTGGGAAACACTAATAATATATGTCATTCAGAAGAAAGATAAGGTTTTACATTTAAGCACAAAACTCCGACATTACAAAAGAGAAACTCCCCCTTCCCCGATCACTCAAAGGTTTTACCCCTCCATGTGAAGGGTATTAGAGTTGAAAGGGGAAGAATAGAGAATTATGAAACTAAGTAAAAAGAAAATAGAAAATATAAAGAAGATAAATAACTTAATCCTCCAGAACATCCCTTCTTGCACCTTCTTCAACCCCCTTGAATGGAAGTGAATACTCTTATTTATAGGATTGGGGAGTAGAAAATTTCCCTCCAAAATTACTCCCCCAAAAGTTTGAGTCCGGTTGGAAATTTAAATGACCGATTTTGAGAATTGTTCATTCTTTAAAGTTGTTCCCCTCCATCTCTTCTGTCGACCCACAACTTTTGAGCCTAATTGGGCCACGTATGAAGGAGATATGGTCACATTAATCCGGATATTTAATTCTGTCCAGGTGACTCTTCGTCTTCCACAACTCCAACTTCCCATGACATTAAGACCTTGAAAACAGCCGATTCAGACGTGGACTCCTTAATGAAAGATGTTCATTAATTCCTCTTCCAGCTCCTTGTCTAATATCAGCTCCATTGGATCACTCAGCTTCGAGATAAAATCTCAGCATTAAAACCTTCCAAATCTGTACACAGTTTTCGAGGCCTGGTTTGTAAGCTGAATTTGAGCTTCCAAATGATGGATTGAGCTTTGGGTCCAGAAGGATAAAATTAATCCCACAAGCATAGAAATCCTAAAAAAAAGGAACCATACAATTTGGATCAAAAATATAAATGATATTCCCGAAATACAGAAGCTCCACAAAACTGCTAAATTTCCAGAATTAACCAATTTCCACAATTAAGCCCATAATTCACCAAAATATTAAAATGATACAAATCAGATCAAATTGATTAATTGGAAGGGGTTAAATCATTGAAATAAATATGAAAAATTATGAAAATATTATCTCTATCAATGAGAAATTTTAATAGAAAACATTTTAGTGAAAATAATATTGTAATATTATAAGGGAAGTTTCAATCATGTCGTATAAGTTAAAAAAAATAACATTCCTTCCATATTTTTTCGAAAAGGTCATAAAGTAACTTGTTTGGAAAATGAAAAAAATATTTTTTTCAAAACGTTTTATAAAAATTCAAACATGGGTAAAAATGAATTTAAAAAATCGTAGAAGAATAATAAGAATATTTTGAAATAAATTTTTAAGAAACATGGACATGGATGATAAATATTCCTTAGAAGATACTTAAGTATAAACAATCCTAAATAATATTGATATTTTGAAATTAACTCTTACCTTCTACATTCCTTTAGTTGAGGGTGCGTTAACCTCCTCTTCTTCAAGGGGTTTCCCTTGGATGTCCTCTTAGGGACACTAGGGTTGGTATTTTTTGAATACCAGGACCTCAAAAAATTAACTAATAATGTTGGGAGGAGAAATGGGTAGGTTTTGGTCAAGCTATAAGGCTCAAGGTGGTGTGAAGGATTGAGAGAGGAGGTGCCTTTTTACAAGAGAGGGGAGTGGCACACTTGGAATCCTTTAAAATATTAAATTAATATAAATTTATTTTCAATTTATAATAGATCCAAAGTAAGATATTTATAATCTAATATGAGTATGGGTATAAATCCTCTAAACTAATGATTTTTTTATATGTTTAGGTCACAATATTAACCTTATATTTTGGGTTTAACCCTTAGTTAAACCCTTTAACTCTTACCGTGACAACTTGGATATTTTACTCTTTAGGGTTAATATAGTTACTATAAAATCCCAAATGAACCCCAAATGGATCATTAATTGCATATTTAACATTATTATAGTTATTAGGAAGAATTTTATATTTTTATGAAATTTATATCATTTAATAATACATTATTTATTTTAAAGTATCATTTATGTTGATTTTAATACTATTCAATATTTGTCTTTTTAAAAATATCCTAACAACATGATAACTTTATAAAAACAATTCTAATATATCAATAACATATAAAATTTATCTATAAATTTCTTTTATTTCATTAATTATTTAAAATTATATTTATTCTAATATTTTTAATATCATTTATTTGATATTTCAATTAATTAAATAATTACTGCATCATTATTATGAAAGCCTTTAATTAAATTATTTCTTTTCTAAAATTTAAAAATAAACTATCATGATTAAGATAAATTTTTTAGATTTCAAATTAATATTTATAGTCGAATTTATCTTTTTTATAACCATATATTAAAAATGTAATACTTATAAAAAACATGAGTATGAAATTTTTAACCTATCTTTAAATAGAATATTATAAATATTTCATTCTTAAACAAGTGGATTAAAAAGGTTGTAATTTTTTCTTAAGGTTTATTTTGGTTAAAACCCACTCATCCAATGAAATTAGGACAAGTGTTAGGGTAATTTTATAATATTATAATATTATTTTTACCTTTAATTACCTGATTTACCCTTAGCCGTGGAAAATAAATATTTACTAAACTTACTATTCATAATATCCAAAAAAAATAATTTGCTCCTATTAGATTTTAAATATCATACTGATTATAATCGTGTACATTCTTTTTTCTACATTCAATTCATAGAAGTGTCTAAATTAAGTATAACACTAATCTCATAGATGTGGAGAGAAGACAGGTAAAAGAGATTTTCAAAAGTTCAATAAGTTTTTATATCTAATTTCAATATAAAAATAATTCCAATAACCTAAATTGTATTAATATATGTATTATTGATTTATTGTAACTTTAAAAATCAATTTAATGTATAATAATTAATTGAATGAAAAGTTAGTTTTTAACTACAATGCAGTATTTTTAACTATTCATCAAAAAATAAAAATTCTCATAAAAATACCAAAAAATTATCCCTAAGTTAATTTTGATATTCAAAATTCAAAAATTACATCAAATTTGAAAAATAAAATTTAAAAATTTCCAAATTTTAGTTTTAAAATAGATGCCCCATTAAAAGGTGGTAAAATTCCCCTTTAAAAATATAGTTATTATGTGTAAAATTGGATTTTTATTTCTTATATAATTGTATAATAAACACATAATATGAATGTTAAAATTATATGTAATATTTATAAGTTTCATAATGTGGTTAATACTATTCATAACTGCTATTTAAATGGCTAGGTTAATAGATCGTGGTGCGTTCGAACTTGGTGTTGTGTGCAATGAAAAATATGTAATTTATTTAAAAATAAAATGCATGTTTAAATCTTGGGGTGTTACATTAATAATACTTATATATTATTTTGGTATAAGTACATTTTTAATCTTACAAATACATTTTTCAATAAAATGTTTTTTCATTGCACTTTGCAGGATTAATTTTAAATTAAATTCTAAAAGTTTTGTGTTTTGAATATTGAAAATTGTATATCATATTTATATTAATAATTTAAAATTTTATTAAATATGTATCTTTTATTTTTATCCAATATTAATAGTAACATTGGTAATTTTTGTTACCACGGTAAAGGGTAAATTGGGTGATTTAGATTTAAAAAAATGATAAGAACTATAAAATTACCCTAAAACCTTCGCAAATATTATTTGATGATTTATATTCTACCCTTAAAACATAAGGTTATAATTTTAGTTATTTAATGTACACTTGTCTATGAAAATTAATTTAATATTATTTAAATTAAATAAAATCACAATATATCACATTCATATTTTTAATAACTATATTATTTTTAATATGGTGTTATTAGGGAGATATATTCAACTATAGATATTATTTTGAAATCTAAAATATTTATCTATATCATGGTATTTTATTTTTAATTTTTAATGAATAAAAAAATTACCTTAAATAATTATACAACGATGATGCAGTAATTATTTTATTAATGAAACAGTCAAATAAATGATGATTTTAATTAAAAAATAAATTTATCATATTTAGAAAATTATTTTCATAAAATGGAGTCCATTTTTTAAATATACACATTTAAAAATGGTTAGGGTAAATTTTTGGGATTTTTCTAAAATAGTTGAATTTTTGTAAATAGTGAAATACAGTAATTTACGGTATTTAACATTATAAGTAAATAAAAGAATTTTTGAGTTGTGGATGATGTATGGATGAGGTAATAACTCATTAGTTCAAACTCACATGCACTAGTTACTATACTTAGTCACAAGAATCATCACTATTGATAGTCTTGATCCAAAATAATAAACTAATGAATAAAATAATCAAAAACCACCCCCTCTCTTCCCCTATAAATATCACCCCTTCTCCTTACACCTTCTAACCTTAAATATTGTATAAATTCTTCCTAATTTCCCTACCAAGCCTCTTCCCCATTTCTAATACCTTCTGGTCTTACCAATATAAAAAATCTAAGTGTCTTAAGGAGGTTCTCAAGGAGATGTATTCAGGAGGCAAAATCCTTCTTCTTTCTATTATATTTTCTTTTATTTTTTTATGCTCTCCTCACCTCTCTCATACAAAGTGGAATGGTAACTACAATATCATATATATACTATAATTTTATTGTTCTAATCTAATATCCATCATCAAATCTCTTCTATTCTATTTTTATTTTAAAAAATGAAAGCATCATCTGTGATGTGTTGATTTACCGTCTTCAAGGCTGGTTATAAAACCATGAAATGGAAACTCCTAGAACAGTGAAATTAAACATTATAACTCTTCATAATGGCCATAAATAAACTTAATAAAATCATAATGAATCAAATATATGTTTAAGAGGTTCATAATTAAGTAATTAATGAATCTAATTTGATTATCCAGGATATTAAGTACAAGTGGAGAATGCTTTCATACATAAGGTAAGGGTTTTATCATCTTGCTTTTATTTCTATGAGATATTCCTTATTCACCACTTATTCCTTGTATTTTTTGTATGTATAATAACCTTTCATATATCATATCATTAATTTCATTATCTTCATGATATTCAATGTTTCATTTGATAATTATTACTTTCATGGGGCACATGATTCGACTGATTACAAAGTGGTAAGGGATCTCTTTACTCAATTTTTGTTCATTGGGTTAAACATATATTTCATTGATTATGTCGTGATAAGGTTATGTGTAAAATGAAATTTGATTATCTTATGTTTTATTTAAACTTTTTTATGTGGATTTAGAGTGAATAAACATAATTTATTCATTTGATTAATGATATGATCCTTATAAGGGACTTCATCTCAATTTTCTTTCATTGAGGCATATTTTTTTATCATACACCTATTTTCTTTTCTATGATGTATATACTTACCCTTTTATTTATGATCATCAATAATTGAATATTTAATTAAACATCCATATTTCTTGTATCATGGATATGATTACTTTTTAAGTCGTATACCATTTTTATATATAGTGTTTACCTTTATAGTTATTTGATTAACTGGGGATATATTGATAAATCTATATATTTTATTTAGTATGAATATCTGATGATAAGGCACATTATTTATTAATTAAATATATTATTTGATATATGAATAATGATTTGGACTAGTATAAAATGGGTTGGGGACTGGTTAATGTAATCCCTACGGGTTGGGGACCAGTTAATGCAATCCCATCAATGCATCGGTAGTCTCGTGAGATAAAATCAGTTGGTGACAAACCCTTCACGTTTGTTTCCAAGAATAATCAAATAGGTTTATACCCATATACTTAAACCGTCTAGTGAAAGGTCTTGACGGTATAATGGTTCATGTGCTAGATACATGACATCCAATAATTAAGCATTTCCTGTATTTAGAATTCAGTTATTATTATCCAGAGGATTTTAACTATGTAAAAATATATAGATGCATTTTTATTCTTAGATTATTGATTCTCGTGTGTTTTTTAGTTATTTACCTTTCCATTTTGATTATACTTATTGATTCAAGTTATCTTATCTTGTACCTAACCCTTACTGAGCATTTGAGCTCACCCTTTTATTTGTTTTCCTTCCTCAGGTTATGAAGATAGAATCTTTGAATAAGTTTCAAGGAAGTAGTTTATTTTCCTTTGTTATGTTCTATGTTTAATTACCAATGTAATAAGGAAACCATGTATGTATCTAGTTCTTCAAGACTGCTAAAATGATTGATCCTTGGTGATGTGATATCTTGTATTTATTCTATTGTAATAAAATAACCACCAACTCTAGGCTACGGGGGTCATGTCACGACCCTTCCCCCAGGGCTCGTGCTGTGACTAACCCCAAGCCCGCCTTCCATAGGCCAGGGGCTGGAGACTAGCACCAAAGGAATATTCCATAAAACTGGGAAGTCATTACCTTTATAACCTGTAAACACATGTAACTAAGCACACAGCAAGATAGAAACACAAGTAAACCGAACTGTAAATAGAGTGAGTGCAGTAAGTAAAAGGGGCCAGAATAAAAGCCCAACTGGAAAGAACAAGTACAATTGTGATTCAATACAACTGAAGAAAAGGAAAAGATAGCTACCGGATCATCCTCTGAGGTTCTTACCTGAAAGGTAGGTACAGATCGCCTCCTCAACACTCCATGTTCGTCTGTCTCCTCCATGTACTGACTCGTCATAAGGTCCACCTCTAGGTATCATCTAGTCCTAGCACTCTCAGCCTCAGTTAGCACTACCCGTCATCTGCAACCAACACAACAAGGTGCGGGCATATCCCATGTAGGTGTGAGTATAATGATACTTAGTAGGGACCCCGAGACCCTTTAGATCTCACAAAATCCAACAAGGATAAAACACAAGGTATTAAATCAAAAGATAACCTTACTTAGGTATATTCTCATACATATACCTAAGTTATTAAGTAATCCATCTCAATCATGAGGAAAACACAGAGGTTCTGACTCATCTCACACCAGGATTTATTCTAGGGGTAGTATCAAGTAACATTCTGAACACAGCGTCGAACACCTCAACTACTGGAGAACTCCTCATGTATTGAGTACAGAGGGCCTACTGCATTACACAGAGGAACTTCCCACTAACCTTAGACTCTTGAGGTACTCCTCCTGTCGAGTACCGGGAGTCTGTCGTGTCACACAGAGGCGCTCCCCACCGTGGGTCTGCCGCATCACACAGAGGCGCTCCCCCTCAAGGCCTGCTGAGGTACTCCTCCTATTGAGTACCATGGGTCTACCGTGTCACCAAGGCGATTCCCACTGTGGTTCTACCATGTCACCAAGGCACTCCCCACTAGGCCTGTCGAGTCACTCTGAGTCGAAACGGACAGTAGTCGTCAAGTCTCATCCAGTCACTAGGTCTCCTCACTATGCTCGCTTGTCTCCAAGAGGATCTTCTCCATAATCTACTGGTTGATACTCCAAATAACACGAAGTCCCATGAAGAAGTATCTCAAAGGTTGGCCAGATCATAGGGGTCTCAATGTAACAAACAGCACGTCAATCGGACACTCAGTCTGTGAGTTATTAACCTTTTAGTCCCAAGGGCCCTGTTGGATTCATGCTTGATCCAACCTGACCATTCCCCATCTTAATCCAAAACACAGTGGGGTATCACTCAAAGGAACTATATCACTTTAATATTTCTAGCGCCACTGACGGTTCGTCAAACAGACGTCCGGTGCCAAAGTTATGGCCAAAAGAAAGTAACTAAGTCGTAGTGGGCCTAGGTCCGGTCTGACCCGGTCAGACCGACCCGGCCCGGCCTGCGAGGGTGGCTCGGCTGAGGGGTATCGTGAGGGCGCAGACCATCTGTGAGGTCATGGTTCGACTGTGGGGGCAGCGGACCGGCCGTGGGGCGCGGACCAGCCGCGAGGGCGCGGTCTGGCCATGGGGGTGGTGGACTGGCCGCGAGGCGCAGACCGGCCACGGGGGCGCAGTCCGGCCACGGGGCACGGACCGGCCGTGAGGGTGCGGTCCAGCCGCGGGGGTGCCAGACCGACCATGAGGCGCCGACCGGCTACGGGTCGGTGCTCTGACCATGGGGTGGCTATCCGGCAGCGGCAGCTCATTGGCTTAGCGGCTCGGTGGTTCGGTGAACAGCGGCACAGCGGACGGAGGATGTTGGCTCAGTGGACGGTGGCGGCGTGACGTATTGGCACGGTGGCATTGCGGCAGCTCAGCATGGCGGCGGCACGGCGGCTTGGCACAGCGGCGGCGGCGGCACGACCACTAGGCATGGTGGATGGCAGCGGTGTGGCGGCTTATCACAGCGAATGGCAGTGGCACGGTAGCTCAACACAGCGGCAACGCAGCGAGGGGGTTCGGCACGGGGTGGTTTGGCGACTCGGTCCGGCCATGGGTGGCTTGGTCGGGCGCGGGGCTGGTTCAGCCGGGCGGGAGAAGTGTCATGGGGTGGCCCGGGTCGTAGAGACCATGGGTGATGGCGTCACTACCTTCATCGTCTCCGTCGCCTTCATTTATTTCGAAGAACACATCAAAGAAGAACGTTGGAGGGGTCGGGCCATGTTCATTTGGCCCGAACCCTCTGCGTTTAGAGTGGTAACAAGCGGTTCACAAAGAACGAAGCATGAACGTGTAAGGAAGATATTTTAAAACATCATTTCCCACAACCCACATCAATCTCTATTCCCATTCTCACAAAATAATTAGAAGGGGAGAACATCGAAAGCGATAATCAATAAACCCCTACCTCGTTCGCTTGATAACATTGGCGCAAGAAGAAGGTGAAGTCGTCGATGTTCATCTCGTCCACCACACACCTCCAATCCCAGGCTCATGCATCAGTTCGTCGTAGTCGAAGACATTCCTTATCGGTGTTCTTCACGGAGGAAGCTTTCTTCATGGAGGAAGTGTTCTTCGTTGGAGAGGCTTTCTCCCAATTCCACCCAAATGTAAAGTGGTTCCAAAATAATAGATTAAATTCTCTATTTAGTCTGTTGGCACAAATTCAAATAGTTTGATTAATTAATTGATGTGTTGGATCAATTAATTAAAGGTATGTGTGTTGGAACAATTAATGTGGAGGAAGTCAAGAGGCTCCTCTACATTAATGAGTGGGGTTAAGAGGTTTTTCTCCATAATGAGGGGAGTTCATGTAGTTTAGGCCTCAGGTGGTCCCCACCACCATAACCACTCATGGGAGGTTAGGCTCAGGTGGTCCCCACCACCATAACCTCTCATGGGAGGTTAAGGTTTGGTGGTCCCCACTACCAACTTCCACATGGAGGGTGGTTACAACAAAATAAAATAAAATGTGTGTTTATTTTATTTTATTAATTCCACAAAAAAACCAAAATTTATCTTTTACCCTCGTCAAACTGTCGTCAAGTTGAAAGTCTTATTAAGCGAATACTGGTGTTGTGAGTTCAATGGTGCCCTCGGATTTCAATTCTGAGCACCAATTTAAAAGTTAAAAAAACCCTCTCGCACGTTTACTAAACGTACCCGAAAAAAAGTTCAAAAAATCATTCTAGGCACTCCGGGCCTCGGAATCACCCGCCGTAAATTTTTGTAGACTTATAAAATTCCCATTTATTTAAAAAAATTACATGTAATTTATAGTTCTTTACATTCTCCCCACCTAAGTCTTTACATCCCTGTAAGACACAACTCAAAACTAAGGGAATAAGTGGGGGTACTGAGCATGCATCTTAGCCTCCCACTCCCACGTGCTCTCCGGGAGTTCTTGTGCTGCCAACGAACGTATACCAGAGGTATCGACCATCCACGAAGGACCCACTCTTGTTGATCCTCAATCTCTACTGGAACCTCCGTAAAAGTCTCCCCATCATCAACGTCCAGCTCTCCATGGTCAATGATGTGAGAAGAGTCGTGCACGTATCTCCTCAACTAGGATACGTGGAAGACGTCATGCACCTGGTGAAACTGAGGTGGAAGAGCTTAGTGGTATTCAACCTCACTAGCTCTAATGAGGACTTGAAAAAGTCCAATTAACCTTAGAGATAACTTGTTGTCTCGGCCAAATATTTACAAACCTCATCGAGGTGAGACCCATAGAAAGACGTGGTCACCATCCTCAAACTCCAGAGGTCTCCGTCTCCTGTCGGCATATGACTTCTTCCTACTTTGTGTAGTCTTCATCTGCTCCTGGATGATCTAAACCTTCTCTGTGGTAGCCCATACCATCTCTGGTCCCACGAGTGTTGACTCCCTAGGGTCAGTCCAGTACAAGGGTGATCTGCAAGGTCACCCATACAACACCTCAAAAGGTGTCATCCCAATAGTGGAGTGATATCTGTTGTTGTATGAAAACTCCACTAAAGGCAAGTGATCCTCCCAGCTGTGACCGAAGTTGAGGATGCATTCATGTAGCATGTCCTCGAGGGTCTGAATGGTATGCTCAGTCTGGTCATTCGTCTGAGGATAGATGGCGGTGCTCAAACGAAGGTGTGTCTTGAAAGCCTCCTGCAACCCCTTCTATAGCCGGGAAGTAAAACATGCATCATGATCAGAGACAATCGTCGAGGGTACTCTATGTAGTCATACAATCTCTTGCACATAGAGGTTTCCCAAGCTCTCTACTAAACTCTACTCTCTGATCGGTAGTAAGTGGGCCAACTTTGTGAGTCGGTCGATGATCACCCAGATCGAGTCATGACCTCTGGATATACATGGAAGTCCTATCACGAAGTCCATGTATATCCCATACCACTTCCACTCTAGGGACTCTAAAGGCTGAACCAAGCCTGCTAGTACCTGATGCTCCACCTTCACTTGCTGACAAGTGAGGAACTGAGAAACAAACTCTACTACCGCTTTCTTCATTCCTGGTCACCAGTGCTGTCGTTGGAGATCTTGGTATATCTTCACCACTCCTGGATATACCACTAGAGGGGATGTGTGTAACTCCCTCAACACTTCCACCTGAAGTGACACTGGTACCATGGTACATCCTCTGAAGAGGATGACATGCTCCCCACCTTCAGAAAATCCATCAGGTGCCTGCCTTGTGGATATTTGAACACGTTGAGACTCGTAGTCAGTATCCCCATATTGTGCCTCCCTGACTTACTAAAGAAGTGGGAGAGTGACTGTAAGAGACTTTAGAAAAGCTGATCCATCTCTATCCACAAAGGATATCTGTAAAGCAGCCAGCTGCTCCGTCGCCTCACCTAGCAGTTGTATACCAGACCTCCTGCTGAGTGCATCTGCTACAAAATTCCCCTTATCAGGAGTATAGACTATATCAAAGTCATAGTCCTGGAGGAACTCAAGCCAACTTCGTTGTCTTAGGTTCAAGTCCTTCTGGGAGAAGATATACCTGGGACTCTTGTGATCAGAGTACACTGTAAAATGTTCACCCATCAGATAGTGTCACCACATCTTCAAGGAGAAGACCACTACTGTTAACTCCAAGTCATGGGTAGCATAGTTCTGCTCATGCTATCTCAACTGTTGAGAACCATATGCGATCACTGCTCGCTTCTGAATCAGGACACATCTGAGCTCGGTCCCTAAAGTGTCGCAATAGACAACGTACCCTACACCCTCCTCTGGAAGCCTCAAGATGGGGGCACTAGTCAGCCTCTGCCTCAGCTCCTGAAAACTCTTTTGGCATCTCTCCGACCACACAAAGGGTTACCCCTTCTTTGTCAATGCTGATTAGAGGTACTACAACTCTAGAGAAATCTGGCACAAACCTCCGGTAATATCCAACCAAACCCATAAAACTCCATACCTCTGTCACACTCCTGGTGGATCCCGAGAAAGTACTGCCTCAATCTTCACTAGATCTACTACAACTCCAGCTTCCGATATGACACGTCCCAGAAAGTGAACCTCTCGGATCCAAAACTGGCACTTCAAGAGCTTACTATAAATCTGGTGCTCTCGGAGTGTGTCCATTACTACCTGCAAATGATAGGCATGCTCCTCCTTAGTAACCGAGTAGATCAAAATGTCATCGATGAAGACCACTAAAAAGCGATCAAGGTATGGCTGAAATATCCTATTCATGATTCCCATGAACACTGCTGGAGCATTGGTCAAGCTGAATGGCATAACCAAGAAATCATAATGGTCATACCGACACCTGAAGGTCATCTTCTGCACATCCTTGTATTATACTCTGAGATGGTGATAGCTTGATCTGAGGTCTATCTTTGAGAATCATCGTGTTCCCTTCAGCTGATCAAAGAGGTCATGAATCCTCGGGAGTGGGTACTTGTTCTTCACAGCCACCTGGTTTAGGCGCTAATAGTCAATACAAAGCCTCAAGCTCCCATCCTCCTTCTTGGCAAATAGAATCAGAGCTACCCAAGGAGAAACATTGGGTCGGATGAATCTCTTCCCCTGCAAGTCCTCTAGCTGTACCTTCAGCTCAAGAAGCTCCGCGGGAGCTATCCGATATACTGGTGTAGATATTGGTGTCGTCCTGGGGTACAAGTCAATGTAAAAGTCCACCTCTCTGCGAGGAGGTAGACCCAGAACATCATCAGGGAAAACATCTGCATACTAGTCCACCACTACAGGATAGCTCGGACTCTCCATATCAACAGCTCCGAGGCTAAGGCTAGCCAACTGATGAGTGATCGGTTTCACTCTCCTCCGGGTAAATCCATCTTGTGCTGCAAAGGCTCCCTTCTCACCGGTGAAGGTAAACCTAGTCCTATCCATGTGGGTACACCACACCTTGCGCCTAATACAGTAAATATGATCATGGAATGTAGATAACTAGTTCATACCCAAGATGACGTCGTAAGGTCTCGACGCCACTACTAGGAGATCCCATCCAAAGCTCTCGCCTCCTAAAGTAAGATCGCACTGCCAGCACCAGTGAATAATCATCGAATCCACTCCTGTAGGAGTCTCTAGCCATAAGGATCGAGCCAACGACTTCGTCGGAATCTCCGAGCTCTGAATGAGGGCTATGGAAATAAAAGAATGACTGACACCTATGTCTATAAGTACTAAAACTATGGTGGTGTAGATGCAGATCATACCTTATATCATCTTCAGAGCATCGTGATCATAGGCCTCAGCTGCCTAGAGTTGAGATCTCACCTGTCTACCTACACCCTGTGGTCGAGGTGGACCTCCTGGTGGTGTTGGTGGTAACACCTCAAATCGTCTCCCACCACCAGCTTCACGACTATCTCCTCTACCACGTCCGCCTACTCCCTGCGGACCTCCTCAGTCGAACCTTTGTCTCTGTCTGGGTGGTCCTTAGACCGTTTACTGATCATCTGAATCGAGGGTCGGATAGTCATGAGCCATGTGACCCTTCCCACCACATGCATAACATTTCCCACTCCTGGAATGACTAGCTCTACTTCAGGTACCCTCACAACCGATCTTGAGTCATGCGGTCGTCCACCTGAAGGTCTGGTCCTCTTAGAACTCTGTAACATCTGTCTGCTGCCAGCTATAGAAGTCTCCACTATGTGATGACTGGTAGTGGGTCTCACCACTGGTGACTGCTCAGCAAGGAAACTCTCCACCAAGAGGGATCTCTCTAACACCCCTGCCTGCGTTGGGATGCTGAGTGAGATCACTGAAGCCCTGATCTCCTTCCTGAGTCCCTGTTCAAAGGTCTAGGACCTGAAGAAAGGTTCCTACACCACATATGTGGAGTAGCGTGAGAGGTCAGTGAACCTCACTGAGTACTGAGATACAGTCACACTACCCTACTGCAGTTGAAGAAGATCTTGTATGCGCACTGTGTGAAGAGTCTCTGGGAAAAACTCTGCCCAAAACAGGATCTAGAAGTCTGCCCAGAGAAGCGTCACCTCGTCGTGAACCTGGATCATCAACATCTACCATCTGCCTGCTACTGGCTGTAGAAGGATGGCGGCAAGGATCACCATGAGATCGGCTGGTGTCCCTACGAGTTAGAAGACTCTAACCATAGCCTCCAGCCAATCCTCAGTCGCATGTGGGTCCGTCTCTCCCCAGAACCTGGGTGGCCTCTATCGTTGGAACTCATGCAACGCGCTCAAGTGGCATGCATCGTCTGTTGTTGGGGATAGTAGCATTGGTGGCCCAATGAGGAGTGGTACCACTAGTTCCTCTACTGGAAAAGGGTCATGCACCGAGGCCTCATCGCTCGATGGGCTATCAGTGCGTACAACTCTCAGAACTTTATCTGGCTATCTTCATGGAGGAATCCTGAAAAGAAATAGGTGTGTCACAGTCAAAGGTTATACCTGGTGAGTGTAAATTTATACCTGGTGATTTAACTTAAAATATCACAAAGAAAACTTTTGAAAACACACACACAATCAATTTTTTCATGCACTGAGTCAGAAATCAGAAGTCAGGGTCCTGGTGTATAGATACGTCGGCCACCACACCAACATTGGACTCCCTGAACTAAAAACCACACTCATTACCCTTAAAATTATTGCTTCACAGAAAAGATCAGAATCTTAGTTCTACAGTAGAATTGACTCCTCTGATGCCAATTTGTCACGACCCATCCCCCGGGGCCTGTTCCGTGACTAAACCCAAGCCCGCCTTCCATAGGACAGGGTATGGTGACTAGCACCAAATGCATATTCCATATAACTGAGAAGGCATTGCCTTTATAACCTGTAATCACCTATAACCAAGCACACAACAAGATAGGAACACAAGTAAACTGAATTGTAAACATAGTGATTACAGTAAGTAAAAGGGTCCAGAATACAAGCCCAACTAGAAAGAAAAAGTACAACTGTGATACAATACAACTTAAGAAAAGGAAAATACTGCTATTGGATCATCCTCTAAAGTTCCTACCTAAAGGGTAGGTACAGATCGCCTCCTCAGCACTCCACATCTATCTGTCTCCTCCGTGTACCAACTCGTCATAAGGTCCACCTCCAAGTACCATCCAGTCCTAGTACTCTCGGCCTTAGTCAGCATTGTCTATCGTCTGCAACCAACACAACAAGGTGTGGGCATAGCCCGTGCAGGGGTGACTATAACGATACTCAATAGGGACCCCGAGACCCTCTAGGTCTCACAAAATCCAACAAGGATAAAACACAAGAGATGAAATCAACAGATAACCTTACTTAGGTATATGCTCATACATATACCTAAGTTATTAAGTAATCCATCTCAATCATGAGGAAAACACAAAGGTTCTGACTCAGCTCACACCAGGATTTATTCTAGGGGTAGTATCAAGTAACATTCCAAACACCACATCAAACACCTTGTATACTGGAGAACTCCTCCTCTATCGAGTACAGTGGGCCTGCCGCATCACACAGAGGCACTTCCTACTAACCTTGGACTACTAAGGTACTCCTCCTATCGAGTATCATGGGTCTGTCACGTCACACAGAGGCGCTCCCCCTCAAATCCTACTGAGGTAATCCTCCTTTCGAGTACTGTGGGTATGCTGCATCACCAAGGCACTCCCCACCGTGGTTCTACCGTGTCACCAAGGTGCTCCCCACTGGGCATGTCGAGTCACTCCGAGTCGAAACGGTCAGCAGTCGTCAAGTCTCAGCCAGCCACTAGGTCTCCGCACTATACCTGCTCATCTCCGGGAGGATCCGCTCTAAAAGATATCGGTCGATACTCCAACTGCCATGAAGTCACATGAAGAATAATCTCATAGGTCCGTCACGTCATAGGGGTCTCAACGTAACAGACGACGTGTCAATCAAACACCCAGTTTGTGAGTTATTAACTTTTTAGTCCTGGGGGCCCGGTTGGATTCGTGCTCGATCCAACCTGACTGTTCCCCATATTAATCCAAAACATAGTGGGGTATCACTCAAAGGGACCGTCTCTCTCCAAGATTTCCAGCGCCACTAACGGTTCGTTAAACGGACTTTTGGTGCCAAATTTATGGCCAAAAGAAAGTAACTAGGTCGTAGTGGGTCCTGGTCCGGTCCGACCCGGTCAAACCGACCCCACCTGGCCCTCGGGGGTCACGAGGGTGCTGCGAGGGCAGCTCGGCTGAGGGGTACCGCGAGGGATTGGACCGGCCGCGAGGGCACAGACTGGTCGTGATGGAGCAGACCGGTCGTGAGGGCGCGGTCCGGCCGCGGGGATGGCAGACCGGCCACGGGGCACAGACCGGTTGTGAGGGCGTGGTCTGAATGCAGAGGCAGTAGAACGTCCGTGATGGCGTAGACCATTCATGAGGTTTCACCGGGCGCGGACCGACCATGAGGGTGCGGACCGGCCGTGAGGGCGCAGACCAGCCGCGAGGGCGCGGACCGGCCGCGAGGACGCAGACCGGTCGCGAGGGCGTGGGTCGGCGGCCTAGCTGCGGGTCAGTGGTCCGGCTATGGGTCGGAAGTTTGGTTGCGGCCGCTCGGCGGTCCGGCGGACGGTGGCTCGGCGGACAGCAAACAGCGGCTCGTCGAATAGTGACTCAGCAAATGGTGACGGTGCGGCTTCAGCATGGCAGCTCGGCATGGTGACAGCAGCAGCTCGGCATGGTGGCAGCGGTGGCTCGGCATGACGGACGGCGGCTCGGCACGGCAGACGGTGGCGGCGCGGCGAGGGGATTCGGTCCGGGGCGACACAACGGCTCGGTCTGGTCACAGGTGGCTTGGCCAGGCGCGGGGCTAGTTCGGTTGGGAGGGTGAAGTGTCGTGGGGCGGCATGGGTTGCGGAGGCTGTGGGTGATGGTGATGTTGCCTTCGTCGTCTTCATCGCCTTCCTCCATTTTGAAGAACACATCAAAGAAGAATGGTGGAGGGGTCGATCCATGTTCGTTTGGCCCGCACCCTCCGTGTTTAGAGTGGTAACAAGCGGTTTACAAAAAACGAAGCATGAATGTGTATGGAAGATATTTTAAAACATCATTTCCCACAACCCATGTCATTCTCTATTCTCATTCCCGCATAAGAATTAGAAGGGGAGAACATGGAAAGCGATAATCAATAAACCCCTACCTTGTTCACTTGATAACGTTGGCGCAAGAAGAATGTGAAGTCGTCAACGTTCTTCTCATCTTCCACACACCTCCGATCCTAGGCTCATGCGTCGGCTCATCATAGTTGAAGACGTTCCTTATTGGCGTTCTTCATGGAGGAAGCATTCTTCGTGGAGGAAGCATTCTTCGTTGGAGAAAATTTATCCCAATTCCACCCAAATGTAAAGTGGTGCCAAAATAATATATTAAGTTCTCTATTTAGTCTGTTGGCACAAATTCAAATAGTTTAATTAATTAATTGATGTGTTGGCTCAATTAATTAAAGTTATGTGTGTTGGAACAATTAATGTGGAGGAAGTCAAGAGGATCCTCCACATTAATGAGGGGGGTTGAGAGGTTTTTATCCATAATTAGGGGAGTTCAAGAGGTTTAGGCCTTAGGTGGTCCCCACCACCATAACCTATCATGGGAGGTTAAGGTTTGGTGGTCCCCACTAACAAATTCCACATGGAGGGTGGTTACAAAAAAATAAAATAAAATGTGTGTTTATTTTATTTTATTATTTCCACGAAAAACCCAAAATTTATCTTTCACCCCCGTCCAACTATCGTTGAGGTGAAAGTCTTCTTAAGTGAATATCGACACTATGAGTTCAACGGTGCCCTCATATTTCAATTTCGAGCACCGGTTCAAAATTTAGAAAAACTCACTCGCATGTTTACTGAACGTACCTGAAAAAAAGTTTAGAAATTCATTCTGGGCACTCCAAGCCTCGGAATCATGAGCCGTAAATTTTCGCAAACTCGTAAAATTCCCATTTTTTTAAAAAAAATTACATAGAATTTTCAAGAATTTATAGGTCAGGGTTGTTAAAGTTGATATCATAGAAAGTTTAGTAGAAACCTTGGGAACTATATTTAGGAAATCCTATATTATGAAAAATAACCCTAAGATAGAATTTTAATATAACTATAGAAGAACATCCTAAACAAACCATGTTTATGAGATTAGATACAAATAAATTTTTCAATTTATGTTAAGTATTTCACTAGTTTTGGGATTATAAATTATTTTTCATAATGATATAATCTAATCTAGTGTATTTCATCATTTAGAAATGGTGCCTCACAGAAAGAATGGGAACCTCACCAATGCACATGATCCAAAGAGTAAGGAGGACCAAATCTTTTATGGTGTTATGCTAATATTTTGAAAGGAACAAGTCTCCAAAACATTATCATAATATAAGGTTATGGTATTATGTGATAAGGAGACAAATAAATAATTCTCTAAGTATTATGGATTTGGAGGGAAGAACTGTAACAATAGTAAATCTAGGGAAAAGTTGGATAAAGTAAAGAAGAGAAAGAAGTATTTTTTCACATGTGATAATTGTGGAATGAAACACACTAGTACTTGCTTAAAAGGAATGAGAGTTTTCTATAAGTGTGTGGGGAAAGGCCATCATGATTTTGATTTTAAGGATAAGAAAAAGGTCGTTGATGTATAATGATTCAACTATAAGGAAATGGTACACTATGCAAATCAATTTCTCAAGCATCAAAGTAATATACCCAAAAAAGGATAATGGATCATGGTCAAGCATATGCCACTACCACATATGAAGAGGAATTATTAATATGCATGTGTTTGGATTAAATAATTATGTTATTTTATTATTTTATCAATAATGATCTAATTATAATACTCATGTGATATATAAGGATTGTACTACAATACTTCTTCTTTAAGGAATTGGAAGCATGTGATGAATGGCACCAATAATTAAGAGAATCGATTGTATTATAAGTTGATCTTTTTTAAAACACAAGATTTATAAAAGATAACATTAATTATGTGTTGTATGTTGAGATAATAATAATAAATATATGTTTATGGTATAGTATTGGGCACCATGAAGTTGGTTAGTGATCTAACGGTTTATGTTATGATGGGATTTTTAGATGTTTGGATTTAAGGAATATATTAAAAAACTTAAGATTTTACTCTTAGAACCATTCATGTTTTATAAAGGTTTAAAGGATATTAAGGTATTCATATATTTGGTATGTGAAAATAAGAGCTAAATTATTTGGGGAAATCTTATGTTAAGTTTATTTTGTAAATTTAGTGACCTTCCTTCTAAATTTTTGGTCTTTGAATTTGGACAGACATATTTTGGATGATTCTTAAGGTTAACTAATTATAGAACAGATTAAGGATATTATTAATTAAGATTAAAGTATGATTTATCATATTGGATAACATGTTCTAACAATATTGGTTTCAGTAAACATTTAAATTCTAAAGGAATGACTTGTAGATCTTTTGATTCATTAAAAGTGATTTAGGCATAAAAATTTATCTTGAATATCCATCTCCGAATTTAAGAAATAAAGTAGAGATAGATTGAAGCATAACCAAAGGATGAGATTATGAAATGGAAAGGAATCAAGTAATTTGATTTTATCAATTGATTCTATGGATAGTAAAAGAAACCCTCAACTCTGGGAAAAGTATTTTCGAATAAAAACATCATCTTTTTACTTTTTTATGAGAAATCAATACTCTTTTAACTGATCATGGATTTATGGTTTTGTGATGGTTAAATTTCTAATTTGCATGTTCTCTATCACTCTCCATCAGAACTTGATTGTTAGATTTTTCTTTAAAGCCCATATTTTCACTTTTCACTAATGTTATCCTATTCAAATGCTTAATTTTTTTGGTGACCTTTTTATTTCCCTTTCCCTCTTATTAATAGGATTCTTTATTAACCCTATTTTTGATGTGGGTTTCCCACAAAGGAATTTTCAAGTATCAACCTTTGACTTTTAAATTATATTTTTAAATTTTGAGGATGAAATTTATTGAATGAGGGGATAATTTAATACCCTAATATTTTACGGTATATTTCTTTTTAAATTTAACTTCTTTGATAGCTTACGTTACACCAAACACCGAGCTTAAACAAATTGTTAAATATTATTATTTAATTGTGATAATTCTCACATAGTCATTAAAATAAAGGTAATGAATGATATTAAGTAAATTATTAAAATATAGTTTACACATGAATTCATTTGTTACTAATTAATTATAAATGAAAATAAAAACCAATTGAACATAAAGGATGTGTTTTTATAAAAAAAACTATTTTTATGATCACAATAGAATTTTATCTTAATAAATTAAATTAATCACAATTAGTAAAAGATATTAATGAAATTTATATGTTACATATTCAATAAAATGTTTTTAAATTCAACCAATAAGTTTGATACACTTAATATAATAATAAATCTAATTCTAAACATAAAAAGATATATTTTCTAAAAGGCAATCTTACCGCCTTATAATGGTGCACTTATTAAAAAATAAAATTTTGAAACACTTATAAATTATATTGAAAAAAAATAAAATTAATATTTAAAATATGAATTTCTAATTTAGCTCAAGGTGAATTTTTTTAATTTTTCAGAAAATATTTATTTTTCATTGAATAGTGAAAAAACACTGATTTTTATAAAATTATCAATTTCATTATATTAAAGCCTCTTATGATTTTAATTTTATATAAATGTAATATAATAACTATTTAGTTATAAATAATATAATATATTTCATTTTAATAATCTATTTATCTTAATTTGGTATAAGTACATTTTTAGGCTTAAAAATACATTTTTCAATAAAACTATTTTTTTTGCATTTTATGAGATTAATTTTAAATTAAATCCTAAAAATTATTTGTTTTGAATTTTTAAAAATGGATTTAATATTTTTATTAATAATTTTTAAATTTATTAAATATGTCTCTTTTATTTTTCACCAATATGAATAGTAACCTTTGTAATTTTTTTTACCACGGTAAAGGGAAAATTGGGTAATTAAGGTTAAAAATAAAATGATAAGAACTAGAAAATTACCCTAAAACATTTAAAAATATTATTTAATGATTTATATTCTACCCTCAACACCTAAGGTCCTAATTTTAGTTATTTAATGGACATTTTTTCATGAAAATGACTATGATGTTATTTAAATTTAAAAAATCACAAAATGTCACATTCATATTTTTAATAACTATATTATTTTTAATATGGTGTTATTAAGAATATATCTTTAACTATAGATATTTTTTTAAAGATAAAATATTTATCTACATCAGGGTATTTTATTTTTAATTTTTAATAAATAAATAATTACCTTAAATAATTATACAATAATGATGTAGTAATTATGTTATTAATGAAACAATCAAATAAATGATGATTTTAATTAAAAATTAAAATTATAATATTTAGAAATTTATTTTCATTAAATGGATTCCATTTTTTAAATCTAAATATTTAAAATGGTTAGGGTTAATTTTTGGGATTTTTCTAAAATAGTAGAATTTTTTGTGAATAGTGAAATATGGTAATTTACGGTATTTAACATTATAAGTAAATAAATGACTTTTTGATTCATGGATGATGTATAGATGAGTTAATAACCCATTATTTAAAACTAAAATGCACCAGTTACTGTACTTAGTCAAAAGAATCATCACTATTTATAGTCTTGATCCAAAATAATAAACTAATGAATAAAAAAAACACCCTTCTCTTCCCCTATAAACACCACCCATTGTCCTCACACATTCTAAGCCTTTAATATTGTCTAAATTCTACCCAATTCTCTTCCCAAGCCTCTTCCCTACGTTCAAGACTTTCCAGTCTTACCAAAAGACCAAATCCAAGTGTCTTAAGGAAGTCCACAAGGAGACGATATTCAAGAGGTAAAATCCTCATTCTTTATCTTTTATTTTATTTTATTTTCTTATACTCTCCTAACCTCCCCTATAAAAAGTATCATGGTAACTCTATTATCATATATATACTGAAATTTTATTATGTTATTGGAATATCCATCATTAAATCTCTTCTCTTCTCTTTTTATTTAAAAAAATGAAAATATCGTCCGTGATGTGTCGATTCACCACCTTTGTGGATGACGAATTTTTGTTTTCCTTTACCTCCTTCAAGGATGGTCATAAAACCATTACTATGGATAAATCATATTTTAATATACATATTATAAGTTATACATTGTTCTATAACCAATGTATAAACATCATATTAAATAAAATGACACAAGTTTGTGATGGTTATAAAAATCGCCAAAATAAATTAAGACATTTTCATTAACATTTTATCTAATGAATCATCCTTATACACTACAAAAAATACTATCTATACCAACTCCTCTATCCCAAAATCTTAGAATAACCATTGGTATATACCATTTTATATAATCTTATACCAACGGTTTTAAAAAATTATTGGTATAGATCATCTATCCCAACGGTTTTTTCAAACCATTGGGATAGTTTTTCCTCAAATGCATCACGTGGAAGCCTCCCTCTCCATTACAAAATTGATCTCCATTTTTCCCTACCCAAGCTCTCTACTTCTTCCAAGTTAGTGACCTCTCCTCTTCTTCCCAGTCGTCGATCCATCCTTGGTTTAAGTCATTCGATTTATTCCACTTCAAATTGGTGAGTTTGAAATGAGTTATATCTTCTGCCTAGATTTATTTTAGCTTTTTATCTATGATGTTTGATTTCATTCCCCATCCACTGCAATCTCTAATCCATTAAGATTTTCATTTTATTATTCTTGAATATGAAATTGGCATGTTCCAAATACTTCAATCTACATAGAGGGAATGGATGTCACTTCCTGAACCATTGCCACCATCTATAATATTTTGAGTCACATTACACAATATTAGTGTTTTAAGGGAACTATGTTTTCCCCCTGTGGTCATGTTCACAATCATATTTTGTGGTATTTTACCTTTGAAACTAATTACTTTATTCAAAAAAGAGTTCTAACAATTACTTTTTTAAATTTTTCTATAATGGTTAACTTTTAATATATTAATAGAAAATAAATTTTTTACTAATAAAATTGTCTTTATTCCTATATAGTAAGGAATCTATGACATAAAAATGTGGAAAATTTTCTTCAAGGAAAATAATTATTAATGTATTAATGCCACTTGATAAGAACTTTCTTGACACAAATTTCTCATTTTCATTTTCATTGGTCACCACACATTCACAAATATTATTAGTGTCCTTGATTTGGTTTAATATTACCAATATTCCATCTCCTGTATGTCTTTTTTATTTTTTTATTGTGAAGTTTATCCATGTAGGTTTGAAACGTGGGTCACTATCATGTCTATAAATTGTGATGTCTACCAGATGGTCCCCACCTCTAGTCGCACTGTTATGTAATCTTTAGGTGAAGTAAATCCACTATTCTCATAACACTCCAATGCATCCTTTATATATGAATTCAAATTAATGATTACATAATTGGAAGTGAGTTCAAAAAGGAATTTGGGTGAAGTGGTATGTGTGAGTCACATGGGCTAAGTGACCTATGTGAGGCCTATTGGTGAAGTGACATGTGTGAGGTACTTGGTAATAATTCTTGACTTTAACAAATTCATTTCCAAGTATACACAACACACTTGAGATAGAATTAACCCACCTTCGACCCATGATATCCTTTACTCAATGATACATTAAAATAATTACATGGGTACTAATAAAATATTGTTTTCCTACTTCCATACTTCTAATGGATACCTTAAAAACACACCCTATAAAAAATATCATCTTCAATGGTGTATAAAATATTTACCATATACACCTTATTTAGAAGATGTTTGTCATCAAAATATCCTACTATAAAATCATTGATCACTAATACTAAAATTTTGATTCCTTACACTAAACAATTATCTTCACTTGAGGGTCACCATTGATTAAAAATATCATTAATTATGTAATACAATGATCTCTATAAATTTAGACTTAATTCTAATTATTTTTTCATAATTATCCTAGAGAGATCTTTCTTTATACAATGATTTTTCATCAAATACACTATGTTTCACATAATCTCCCAATTTATTCCTTGTTATGATGACCCACTAACTAAACTAAATTGAAATTAATTGATCAGACCCTAAGAAAACTAAATTGTACCAAAATGAATAAATTAGGCTTGAAAATAAATGAAATGAACCTATCAATCCTTTACACACTGAAACCTAACCTAACTAACAAATTATATCTATATAATAACCAAACCTACTTGACCAAACTAACTAAATTGAATTGAAATGACTTGATCTGACCCAAGTAGACTTGAGTAGACCCAAACTACACTAAACTACATCAAACTGAACTAATATAAAAATAAGTGAATTAAATTTAAACTAAATAAAAGAAATTATATAGTAATGATATAAAATGAACTAACTGGAACAATCTTTAATAAAACCCTAATAGGCATGCATCGACCCGATCCAAAAAATAACCAAACCCAACCAAACTAAATTGACAAGAACTAAACTAATCATAAACAAACAAAACTGACAAAAATTGATCCGAATAAAATAGAAAATGGTTACCTATAAGTAGTAATCTTCTATACATGAATTTATTGAATAAGTATAACATTTGTTAAATAGTGAATAAAATAAGAGAAAAAATAAAAAACAAAAATTATAAACACAATTTTGTGTAGTATTATGAATAGTTATTACTCATTGATATAATTAAATTCAATATCATGGTTTTATATTTATAGTATTTTGTTATATATATAGTATTTTTTTGTCTTCTATATTGTGATTCTCAAATAGACTAGTGTGTCAGTTATGGTTCATATAAAGTGAAAAATTCTTATTTCCTTAAATATATTTTTAATTAAACTTCAATATTATTTAATTGATTTTATGAAATGAAATATAATAATTTTTTACATAATGGATAGAAGTTATATGTATGAAATTGATCATATCTCAATTTATTTTCAAAATAATTTGGATATATTTTTATATTTTTCATTTGACAATGCTTCAGATAGTTCTCGCATACACTGCCCATGTAATAATTGTGTTGGAATACCTTGGTTGAGGTGTGAAGAAGTTGGCTACAATATAACCAAATATGGTTATCAAATAAACTACTATGTGTGGTATCATAATGGGTAGAAAATGCAATCTCAAAATTATCATGAGACAAATGAGAGGACTATATTGGAAAAAAAATTAGATGACCAATTTTCATTTATTCATCATCGTGAGAAGGAAAGGATGTTGATCCAAGAATACTTCGATATGATCACTCATGATGTGTCTACTGAAAATGATGATGTTGATAGGGTGAAAAAATTGAATGATTCTTCCATGAATCCAGTATATTGGTAATGTGGTAAAATGAAAAGGTGTGAGTTTTTAATCTAGTTGTTTCATGGGAAAACCAAGTATGGGATTTATAATACTACCATCTATTACATTATTACCTTTTTAAAGGATTTAATTCCAAATGGTGTAGATATTTCCTCAAACCACTATATGGAATTGAAGTTAGTTTAGGAACTTGGATTTTCAAAAAAACAAAATTCATGCTTACCTGAAAGATTATAGCTTATTCTGGGAGGAAACTACTGAATGAAATGATTGTATAAAATGTGTCACATCCCTATGGAATCCAAAAGTTGATGGAACACCATACCATATTCTATATAAATTAATGTGGAACTTTCTATTAATCCCTAGACTCCAGAATCTTTTCATATCTGATGAAATATCAATAAAAATGTGATGGCATGATATCGAGAGAAAGAAGAATAATGATGAGTTGGTTCACCCGGCATATGGATTTTCATGGAAGAGATTTTATTCTTGATATCCTAATTTCATATCTAACATGCATAATATGAGCCTAGGTATTTCATGTGATGGTTTTAATATGTTTGGGTAGATGCTTACTTTGCACAACACATGGCTAGTTTTCATACACATTTATAACCTTCCTCCATGGATGTGTATGAAAAAATCTTTCACTATCATGAGTATACTCATATATAGAACTTCTAATACTATAAATGTTATAGATGTTTACATGAAATCTTTAATAAAATAATTGAAACATCTTTGGAATTTGGTTGTGTGCACATATAATGCATGTTTGAAAGACACATTTCAAATGTGTGTTGCAATTATGTGGATGATTAATGATTTTTCTTCTAATGGAATGATGTCTGGATGGAGAAAAAAGGGAAAAATATCTTGTCCTATTTTTATAAAGAATACATAATCCAGAAGACTAAAATATCATCATAGTTTCAGATTTATGGGACATTGATGATTCTTGCCAATGGACCATCCATATAGGAATAATCATCGAAGATTTGACAATACCATTGAGACTAAAAATCCAACTAAGTGTATGTATAGAAGTGATGTTATTAATGAATTAAAAGATTTTAATTTTTCATTTTGGAAGGATCAGATGAAATATAGAAAGAGGAATAACGTTTCCACTTAAACCTGTTACAATTGGAAGAAGAGAGGTATCTTCTTTGAGTTGCCTTATTGTTAAACAATTTGTTACATCATTTCTTATATATAATGAACATTGAAAATAATATATGTGAAATTTTTCTTTAAATTCTTATAAATTTAAAAGTAAAGAAAAAAATATGATTTGTGATCTCATCATGACTTGGTGGGTTGGGGCATCAGACCATAATTGCATCCTATGTGTATTAGTGAAAACAAATGGAATGTTTTGGGTGCTTCTTATGCGATGACACCTATAGAAAAAAAATCAATTTATGGAAGTACTAGATTCTATTAAATTTAATTACGAGTATTCAAAAAACATATAAAAATGGGTCAATAAAATATAGTTTAAGATGAAATATTTTAAGACTCGTGATTATCAAATCCTTTTGCATGAGTTTATTCCAATAGAAATCTGTTATATTTTTTCCAATAAGATAAGGTTGTCAGCTATTAGTTTGTGCCATTTATTTATAGATATTTGTGTTAATAATTTGTTTAATCCTTTCTTGTAAAAAATGTTAGCAGACGCACCATTAAATTTGTGTGAGTTAGAAAAAATATTTCCTCTATCATTTTTCACATGCATGTTGAATCTAACTATCCATATTCTAACCAAAATACTTCTAGGAGGAATTTTTGATTTTATTTGGATGTATCCAACTAAAAGAAACATGCTCGTATTGAAGACTTATGTCTATAATACACATCATCCCTAAGTTTCTATCATAAGAGGTTACTTGGATCAAGAATGTATGGATTTATGTTCAATATATTTGTTTGATATGATTATGAGACGGAACAGACCAATGAGAAATGAATAAGAACAGTATGAGAAAATTGAACCCATTTTTTCATCACTTACCCAAATAGAAGGAATTCCAAGATCATATACATTGACCACATTAATCCTTAAAGAGTGGGAGATGGCACATCACACATTTTTGTTTAACTGTGAATTTTTTGATAACTACATAGAGTAAGTAAATTGAACATGTATATCTTATGTCATCTCATATAATTTTACATATCTAGTAAACTATTTCCATTTTTTTAGCAGGAACATAAACAAATGATAAATAGAAAGCATGGTTCTTTATCTTTGATAAGGAGAGATACTTTTTATAGAAAAGAGTTTTCTTCTTGGTTAAAATTCAAGGTAGAAATAAGACTGTAATAAATTAATAGAATCAATATTTAATTAAGTTTAATATTCATTTATATTTTAGGTATTGAGTTTTCCTACTTTCTCTATATCTGAGAAAATAAGATATTTATTTTTTGGTCATTATTCCATGGTTCATGAATGAAAATAAATTGTTATCAATGGGTATAGATTTATTATAACTAACTGAGAAAATAATATGAGAACATAATAGGATGGTGTTATGGTAACTTCCACAATAGACTATTGTGCTGGTGCATGAAATAGTAGACCTCGATTTTGAAAATTTATCTTATTATGGTGTCATTGAGAAAATAGTAATATTGGATTATTACTCTCATGGTCAAGTCACTATGATGAAATTATAGTGGTTTTATTCAATGATGACGCATGAAACATTTATTGATTATTGTGGATTTTGATTTATTGACATGACTCTCACTCTTGTTACCGATGAACCATATGTATTGGCATCAATGGAGAAACAAGTTTTTTATGTGAAAGATCATTTTCAACCTTAATTTGGTTTCATTATTAAAGTAATCCCAAAACATATTTTTGATGATGGTGATGATGTAATTGACACCATCCATGCTCCCATTGGCCCTAATCCATTTATTACTTATAATGAATCCAATACTTTAATTATCAGAGTTGATTGTAAACCTAAAGTTGTGGTGGAAAATATATAAAACATTCATCTATATTCTCAGTCCTTTTGGTTTAGATCGAATTGGGTTATTGATGTTAGTGCCATAAAAATTTATTTATTATTGACTATAAATATTATGTATCCAACTTGACCTTCATGTGTATTTTCAATATTTATTGGTTGCAGTTTTATTTGAGTTTCATTTTCTAATATTAAATTAAACTATATTCAAATATATTAAACCAAACACAACTGAAACAAATAAATTGTAACAAAAAACAATATGAATTGAATTGGAAATATCAAACTCATTGATATGAAAATCAAAACCATTGAAAATAATGACATGACCAAAAAATGAAAAAATGACCTGACCCAAAATATGAACTAAATGACCTAAGACAAATAAAAATTGATAAATGACCTAATTAATTAATATAAATAAACCAAATGACCTAAGACAAATAAAAATGGACAAATTACCTAATCAATTGACCAGAATGAAAAAATGACCTAACCAAAATTTAATTGGATCGAATTCAAAATAGAAGAAAACTATATCATACCCATGATAAACATGATAATTTGAACATATTGTTTTTTCTATGATATTTCTTATGTTTTGATATTCTTCCCACTATATATAAAATGTTTTTTTTTATCACTATGTATCCTTTATTTGGTTTGACAAGTGGTATTCCTTAATTAATTCATGTCTCGTCTTCTTTCTTATTTGAGTTACACATTAGTTGTGAATTTCTAATTAATTCCATATTTTTTTCACATACAGAAAATGAAAAAAATTGAGGAGATACAATGAAAAGGGATGACCGACAATAATATCTGAATGGTTAAGATGGGCATCCCTCCTTTAGTTCCCATTATGAGTATTTTATTTGAAAAATATATATCAATAACATATAATGGCATGTGATTAATTTTTTTTACTTTTAATTAGGATCCACCCCCAAGGAATCAATTATTCACAAACCATCTTACTGGTTCTAGTGCTTATATTGGTAATACTAGGGGCATTATATTAAAGCTAGGCACTCTAGTCAGCATACCCAATCGTACCCCATCCCTCCCCCTAGCGTACCATCTATCACACCTACCGATCTCATAGTGTCATTGTAGACACTTGAGATATTTAGGCCACCCATGTTTTCATTGGTATTTGTATCTAAGACTCCTAACATGTCTTTCCAATATCCGATGATGATTCTTACTCCTCATCCTTATTATTCATTTGCACAGCCATCTATGTCATATTATTTTCCTTCTACTTCTTTCTCCCCGAGCTTCTACATTACTTCTTCTTAGACTCCTACTCTAACACATTCTGAGCCTATGGAGTATACAATAGTACCCACTCTATCTTTTTAAATAGATATTTCTTCAGTGCCTGGGGATCCAGTGATGCCCATTGATCAAGCTACCTCAGGTATATTTATAGAACCCTGGTAAAGAAATTACCATAATTTATTTTCATTATAATATGTATTGATATAATATTTTATTCTTCTTTAATAGTTGGATATTATAATAAGAAGCGTGGGCATACATGTATTCATGTGGTGTGGAACTACTGTACACAACTGATGGTGGAGTAAAATGAAGACAGTGAAATGATTGGAAAAATAGGATGGGAATGTAGGAGTTTTTTTGTAACACTTTCCAAATACTTTGACATCATTCTCATCTGTCCACTCTCCTTGCGACACCTTCCAAATAAAGTAAAGGACAATACTTGGGCACAAAAAATGGTAAACAAATTCATTGAATTTAATGTTATATCATTATTTTATTTATACAAATTAATATTTTGGTGTCATCTTTGTTTCAATTTTCCCAATGGTGAGGCTGTGAGGCTAGCACAGCTCATGGAATTAGGTGAGCTATGGAGAGGCTATAAGAATGAGTTTTATAGTGGATATCATGATCGAGTTGGCACAAATTTAGAGGCCACACCTATCATGTATGACTATCTAATAGAATATTATTGGGAAATGATTACACATTATACAGGTAACAAGTTCAAGGTATTAATCAAATTTAATGTTTTTAAATGAAAATTACCATGATTTTCATTAATACTTTCTTTTTGTATTATTTAATTTTTTTAGGAATCTTTAAGAAAAAATATAATAAATAAGGATGATACAAAATACCTCTACACTTTGGGGTGGACTACGATGTCGGACCATGAGAGGAAGTAGGCATGACACTCATTTATAATTTTTCTTTGTCCTTAGAGAGTTATTCCCTCAAGTATACTTTCCTAAAAAATGAATATACTAAAAAAGATGATAAATATAGAATTTTTAATCACCTAAAAAAACCCAAACCAAATGGAATCAAATAGAAATAACCTAAACCAAACTAACCCTTACTGAACTGAGTCAAAACAAACAAACTCAACTTAACCCAACCCAAACTGAATGGAATTTAACTGAAATGAAATGAAATAAAAATAATAATAGAACAAAACTAACTTGGTATTACTTAACCTAAATAAAACCAATAAAACCTGACCAAAACCAAATATTAATGAAAATACCTTATCTACACCAAACATACTCAAAACAAACCAAACTGAACTGATTCAATCTAAACTAAACTATCTCCACCTTATTCAAGTTGAGCCATGCCAAATTAAAAGAAATTATAAAAACTTAATCAATCATATAAAATTAAATTTATCTAAACTAAATAAAAATGAATCATAATAAAGTTAAAAAATGAGAACTGAATGGAATTAATCCATATAAAACACTAAAAAATAAAATTGCACTAACCTAAACTGACCCAACTCAGCCCAAACCACACTAAACTGAATTAAACTTAACTAGATAGAATTGAATAAAACTTAAATAAATCAGATAGATTGGAACCAAATTTATTTGAAATTACTTGACATAAATAAAATAGAATGATACCTAAAGGAATCAAACCAAATCAACTAGACCTGAATAATGTTGAATTGAATCAAACTGAATCAAATAT
Source organism: Viscum album (assembly GCA_963277665.1). Lineage (NCBI taxonomy): Eukaryota > Viridiplantae > Streptophyta > Magnoliopsida > Santalales > Viscaceae > Viscum > Viscum album. Next base: position 715,307,083 of record OY728138.1, on the reverse strand, counting down.
AACCAAAATAAACTAAACTATCCCAGGAATGCCTAAACATAAGTGAACCAAAAAAAATTCTACACTAATTAAAGTAGAGGTAAACCAAATGAAATTGACTATAAAGGAATAAAGACTAAGAAAAAACTAAACCCAATAGAACAAAATATTATCGAAACAAACCACACTAAACCAAATTATATATAATTGAGTCAAACTATAAAAAAATAATTAAATAAATTTGGATTGTATAGAATACAGTTGAAACAACTCAATTATAACAAAATAAAGATGAATTGAATTGAACCAAATCAAACTAACTTGGCCTAAATAGACTCAACCAGATTTGAACCAAATTGAAAAATATTAAACTAAACAAAATTGAATAAAAATAAAGTAAACTAATCATAAGAAAACTAAATTGGATTGGAACAACATGAATTGACTCAAATTGGTCTATACTAAATTAAATTTAGTTGAAGCTGATAGGCTTGAACTATCCTGATCCAAAGGAAATGAAATTGGATCTACCTAAACCAAAGTTAATTAACCTAAATATAACTAAATTAAATTGATTAAAACTAAATAGAACTAAACTATAATGAAATAAATTAAACTAAATGGAATAGATCTCAAACAAACTAAGTCAAACTAAAAAATAGACTTAAACGGATCAATAACGAATTAATTATAGTGATCACACAACTACCTTATTATTTATTACTATGATAACCTATTCACTTATATATATATTATATCTATTGATAACTCATTCATTGATACTCTGTTATAATTCATCTACCATATGTTTTTCTTTTCAACTTCATTTATAATTAATATCCATTTTATTTTAGTTATGAAATTCATTATTAGTAACATATTTTCAATTATGTATTCCTACATTCATTTTCATTATAGAGGGATGTTTTGAATATTGAAGGATGGGTGTCTTGATCAAAACTATTTTTCTCAAGCAGAAAGAAAAAATATGGAAGCGTGGTTAATGAACTAATACAGCAGAATATTATAAGTTTTACTTTTTTATTTCAAATTTTAATATCTATTTTTTAACTTAATAATCTATTTATATTTGTAACAGTCTTCTTTGGATTCCCATGATTCCTATGAAACTAAAAACTTTGGTCCAAATGATCACTTACATCAAATTTTGGGAGATGAGCACCATGGAAGAGTATGATGCCGACCAGGGAAGAGTATTTTCCCAATGAGGTATTGGAACACTTTAGGTACCATTTTGAGTAGCACCAACTTGGAAAAAGATAATGCATGGACAGCATAGGCTAAGTCTAAGGCAGAATGGAATGAAAAAATGGCCATATAGGTGGAAGAATGGAATCGAACGGAAAATGATGAATTTATAAAATTGATGGATATTTTATGTACATCACTTTTACCATAGACTATCATGGCTTGTGATACATATATTTCAAAAATTCATACATTATATAGTGCACTAGACAGTAGTCCTAATGGAGGTTGGGATGATGAAATTCCTAGAAATGGTGATGGTGAGGATGACGGAGAGAAAGAATGCAAGGATGGTGGTGAGGAAGAGGCTGAGAATGAGGATGAGGGCAAGGATGGGCCAAGGGTGAGGGTGTGGATGAGGCTAAGGACAAGGATATGGCTGAAGATGAGGATGAGGCTAAGGATGATGGCAATAATAGTGATGGTGATGATGGAAAAATTGATCCTTTACATTTTTTACTAATATTTATGAAATTTTATGTGATGATTTGTTCTGTGATGTTTTTTATGTTTTTTATCATTGGTTAAATGAATCAAATGATTTCCTATGTTATCATTATGTTGGTTTCATTGCAGGTTCTATTTGTTGAGGATGTTCTATTGGTTTTATTGCGAGTTCTATTTGTTTGGAGGTTCTGTTTTCATTGGTTTGTGGCTCTTCGATTTACTATTGGTTGCATTGTTGTTTTGTTTGCAGGATCTATTTGATTTCCTATTTCTTTTTTAGGATTATTTTTTTAAAGGTTCCATATGTGATGCTTTGTGTTATTTGTAGGTTTTGTGGGCAAGGATGGGATTGTTGTTTCCTAAGATATGGGTGGGTCTATACCAACGGTTTTAAAACTATTGTTATATCCTTAAACCAATGGTTCACTATGAACCATTGGTTAACCTGAAATACAGACCACTCTATACCAAAAATTCACTAAGAACCATTAGTATAGGCCTTTCCAAATGGTAGTAGATCCAATATTTTGGAGAACTATTAGTATAGGCTATACCAACAGTTCTCTAGCCTATACCAATGGTTATGACCATTGGTAAAAGCTTATATTCCAACAGTGATACCATATAACCAAATGTTATATGAGACCATTTAAAATTATTTAAGTTAATTAATACTAAATAATTTCACTTCTCAAGTTTTTCTTCCATTTAACAAGAACTCCCATAATTATACACAATGGAACTGACCATAAAACCATAAAACAGATGCTCCTAAAATAACGTAATTAAACATTATAACTCTTAATAATGGCAATAAATGAACTTAATAAAATTATAATAAATCAAATATATGTTTAAGGGGTTCTAAATTATGTAATTAATTAATATAATTTTATTATCCAATACATTAAGTACAAATTAAGAATGCTTTCATACATAAAGTAAGGGTTTTCTCATCTCACTTTTATTTATGTGAGATATGCCTTATTCACCACTTATTCATTGTGTGTGGTGTATGTATAATGACATTTGATATATAATATCATGAATTTCATTATCTTTATGATATTTAATGTTTCATTTGATAATTATTAATTTCATGGAGCATATGATTCGACTAATTACAAAGTGTTAATGGATTTCTTAACTCATTTTTCATTCATTGGTTTAAACATCTATTTCATTGATTATGTCATTCTAAGGTTATGTGTAAAATTAATTTTGATTATCTTATGTTTTATTTACACTTTTTATGTGTATTTATATTTAATACACATAATTTATTCATTTTATTAATGATATGATCCTTATAAGGGACTTTGTCTTAATTTTCTTTCATTGAGGCATAATTTTTATATCATACACCTATTTTATTTTCTATGATATATATACTGCCCCTTTTATTTATGATCATAAATCATTGAATATTTCATTAAATAGCCATATTTATTGTATCATAGAGATGATTATTTTCTAAGTTGTATACCATTTTTACATATGATGTTTACGTTGATAGTTATTCGATTAACTGGGGAAATATTGATAGATCTATATCATTTATTTGATAAGGATATTTTATTATAAGGAACATTATTTATTAATTAAATCGATTATTAGATATATGATGAATTCTTTGGACTGGTATGACATGGTTTGGGGACTAGTTAATGCAAGCCCTGTGGATTGGGGATCGGTTAATTCAATTCCCTTGATACATCAGTAGTCTCATGAGATGAAATTTGTTGGAGAAAAACCCTTTGAATTTGTTTCCAAGAAGAATTAGATGGGTTTCAACCCACAGAATTAAAACATCTTATGAAATTTCTTGATAGTATAATGTTTCATGTTCCAGATACATAACATCCAATAATTAAGCATTTCTTGCATTTATAATTTAGTTATTGTTATCTAGAGGATTTTCACTATGATAAAATCTATGGAGGCATTTTCATTCTCAGTTTATTGATTGGCATGTGTTTTCAGTTATTTACCTTACCATTTTGATTATACTTATTGATTCAAGTTAGCTTTTGTTGTACCTAACCCTTACTAAGCATTTGATCTCACCCTTTTATTTGTTTTCCTTCCCCAGGTTATGAATATGAAATATTTGGATAGGTGTTAAGAAAGCAGTTTATTTTCCTTTGTTATGTTCTATGTTTAATTAAAAATGTAATAATAGAACCATGTATGTATCTATTTCTTCAATACTGCTAAACTGATCGATCCTTGGTGACATGATCTCTTGTATTTATTCCATTATAATAAAATAACCACCAGCTCCAAGCTACTGGGGTCAAGGTTGTTATAAGTACCCTATTGACTATACATGTATGCTCACCCCTGTATATATAAATATTTTTTTAGGCCTCCAGGAGGCATTAAATGATTGTGTTAGACATTACTAGCTCATGTCTTGGATTTTTAGTTGGAGTCACTACCTTAAGAGTTTCTTTTTGGTATTTTATTTTGGATACTTTATTTTACATAACATTATATGCATTATGAGATATCAGTTTTCTTTTTATATTATGGTGTTAATTGGAGTTATTATTTATATATTACTGGGATTTTTTAGGGTAATTTATCTCATTTTTATATTTTATACCCTCATTACTAGTCATCAACATGTGTCTTACTTGTGGTGAACTATAGGGGTCACTCTCATATTCACTATAGGACCGAGAGGGGTTCTTAATAAGGGTGGTTCATGCCATGAGATAAATTTTAATCTTTAGTTAATCACTCACCATCAGAGATTAGTTAATTATTGATAATAAAATCATGAATTGACAAAAAATGGAAAAAAAATTAATAAAATTATTGATTTAGTATTTCAATCAATTTTATTTCATCCTCTTAATCCCTACAATGAATTTAATCAAACCTTTTCATGATCAAATGGAAAGTGGAATTTAAGGAAATGTAAGGGGGTGAAAAAAATCTTCTTTATATTTTGATTTTCTAGTTTACAACTCATTGTCTATTATTAAGTTCCCACTAGGTTTATGGATCTAATTTTCAGTATCAGAATCTAATATCAGCCCCTCTCCATTAGAATATAGTTTACCTTTTATTCAGTGACACTTCACTACATTTTATTCCTTGTCATTATTGAAATTTTTTAGAAATATTCTCTCACTTTTCAATCTCACCATGAGAATTCCAGGTTATCAATCTATTATAATGGAATGTTTATGGTACTCATCCCACAATCTCCTTAATTCTAATATTGGTAAAGATCATGCTTTTAATTTTGATTCAACACCTGTCATATAATCTTTTGATTCTTCTTGTTTCTTATTTGAGCCTCTATATTATGGAAACATGTCACATAATTTATATCAATGAGTTTAAATGATTTTTGGATTTATTTTGATGTTTTTAGACTCCTATTATGTTATATCATATCATATTGATGATACACAATTCATAATCAATAACTTCTCTCATTTCCAACAGCTTCATCTTATCATATTTACCAGTATCCATTTGCTCCCATATCACTACCATCAATTTTTCCCATATCATAGTATATGATTAAAACCTTGGTACATTTTAAACAGAGTATCATAATTATTTTATTATAATCCCAAATAATAAATTACAATTCTATCATATGATATCTCTTGATATATTCAGAAATATCTCTATCTCCGTTATGATTTTTACTAGTTTTAGGTTTTCACTGCTCTAGCCATATTTTCTTGCTTATTTGGACAATAAAAGTGGTTTTTACCAAATTCAATCCACTCTCATAAGCATCTTGAATTTTTTTCCAATGTGAAGATAAGTTTCCCTTTTGGAAAATAATTATGACTATTATATTTTCCTTGATCAATATTATATGATTGACTTTGAGATTATTCATGGTCACCTTGGTCATAGGCTAGGTATATTCCTACCATTAGTAATTATAACTCTTATTTTATTCTATGTGGAAGATTTAGTATTTCTACATAATTGACTTGAGTGGTTTCATGATCAACTCTATTGAACTGGATAGTTTTCCTTATTATTTAAAATTTTCAACTTTTTTGTCACAACCAATTGTTCAATGTTGTAAACCAAGGATGGGGCATAGTCAACAATGCCTTATACACTTTCTCAATAATTCACTCTAAAACCCTTATTATCCTCTTAAAATGAAACAACTCACTCTTTTAAGTATCTATTATATATTTTTAGTTAGTTTTAATTCAAATTTAAAATATCACCATGAATTTTTTTAATAAAATTCAAGGTCATTTCTCAATTCAAACGTCAATTTCAATCTAAAATGGCACACTAGTACAAATACATTTTTTATGTTTATTTTTTTATGTTTTTTACATTGGTTTTTAAGGCAGCACAATTCTAAGCGATGTGATAAATATATTTTTAACATCGATTATTATAAAATTTTATTTTTTTATAATTTTTTATGTCAATTATTTAAAAACGGGCATGAAAATAATTGACATAAAAAATAATTTAAAAAAATTATGAGAGAATACATAACCCTACATGATTTTTTTGTATAATAAATAACATAATCATAGATCCATACAATAAAATAATTAAGTTACAATTATAAAATTGAAAAAAAAAATTATCATTATAAGATATAATGATAATAATTAATGTATAATAATAACAGTATTATAAAAATAGATGAGTATAAAAGAAATTGTCTCTAGGATTTTACCTCTATACAAGGTTTTTATAGATCATAATGTTCAAACAAATGTCTTCATCATTGTAGAAGGCATTGCCACTATTTCTCTCACTGATACCACCCTCTCCATTTTCTAAATAGATATTCAATCATGATTTGGAATTTATGAATGATGAATGGAGGGAAAAATAAAAATTTGGGTAAAATCATGTGGGTGTGATAGATTTGAACATGGTAGAGAAATTATTGTTTAATATGGAAATAGAATAAAGGGTATAAAATTCCATATTTTTATAGATGTGAATAAAAAATGTGAACATGATCTGAAAATAGTTAAATTTATATGTTAGGTGGGATGAATTTCTAGGCAGGAAAGTTAAATCGGTTGCATACGATATAAAAAAATAGAATTTTCATGTCATGGTTTTATTTTTAATGTCGATTATTGAAATAACCAACATTAAAAATATTTTTTATAATATTTTTAACATCAGTTTTTAAAATCACTAATGTTATAAATGTATTTTTTAAAGTCGTTTGTTCGAAAAATCAACGTTAAAAATATTCTAAAAAAATAGTTTTTACATTGATTATGCTAATAACTGATATTAAAAATATCAATGATACAGATTTTACATCAATTATTAAATAACGGAAGTACAAAATATTGATAATTTCAGTTATTAAATAACTGAAGTTAAAAAATTGGTGTTATAATTATTTTTTTTCCTAGTTACATGGGAAATTCATAAATATTCATATGAGTATTTACTATTAGGGATTTTTTTTAAATAATTTTTTATTATATATCCCATTAAAAAATATAAATTTTAATGGTAAAAAATCAAATTAATAAAGTAATTTTAGGAAATATCCTCTAAATAAAATAATATGTTAGTTAATTAACCTATGTTGACTATACTAATGTGAAATAAGGGTTTTTTAATCTATAAAGATTCTTTAAGGAATGGTCACAAGTTTATGTTGATAAAAAATAACTATGTGATGTTTATGCTTACCAAAAATTGATGCCTAATTGTTTCCAATGAAAATCAGGTGCCATATGATTGATTTTAAGAGTTTTAGTTTCGTATATATAATCACTCACATTGGGCTCACTATTTTTCAAAGGGCTTACAATAGGTTTTGTTCATGGAGTCAGGAACACCTAATGGTTTCCTTATTCAGACCTTCTTTCCAAATGAAGTTAGTTGTTGGGAATTGGTCTAGTAATGTTTGGGTACTCACATTGGTCGAGAGGATGGGAATTCATTCTCATCGCACCCTTTTGGGGGGAATTGTTTAATACTTCGGGAATCTATTATAGATTTTAGATATGTTTGTGAATCCTTCTTTAATTCCCAAGTATGATGTGGGTCACCCTCGAATTAACAATCAATTATTATTATGTATGGAATTTAGAATCATATGTATGTATCTGAGGTTATTCTTTGATGGATATATCTATATGTATTTTAGGTTCTCCGTAAATAGTACCCTCTTATGTACTTATTAGAGATTATTTTTTCATTTATTATTATGATTTTGGTTTTGAACCACGCTGAGGGGTGCCTTAGAGTATACCGTCATCCAGGGAGATGGAATTTGTTTTGATGTTGGGATCAAACCCATGAATGGGATTATTATATATCATTATAAAGGGAATCAGAATACACATATTTAGGTTCCATTTAATGGGACATATCATACCTTTTAAGGTCATGTGGTAAGGACCAAATTGTATAGTTTAACATCATAAGGAAAGGACATCTAGGCAAAAGGTTCCTAGTCAAAGTATGGGGTGGGACTTATACCAAACTAGCCCAGGGAATCAGTAAGGGATAAGGACTTCTAGGTTGGGTAATACCCTACTATTAATATGGCCTATAGAGAATTAGGGTTAATTTTGGGTGTTGGGTTTGGACCTCAAGGAGGCTTCTTATGTATCCCATTTAGATGAGAATCAAAGCCCGTGTAGTTCGGTTGTGAGGTTCCATACCTATGGAGTCTCTTTGATGGTTTTTCATGTAGGGTAATATGTCCGTTTGAGAGGATTGAATTGGGGATTACACTTGAAATGATGCCCATATGTTTTAGTGTGATTGGGGAATATACCAAATATTTGGCCCTCATTTGGTTGGGGATCACACTTGAAATGATACCTAGAGGTTTTAGTTTGATTGTGGCCTATACCAAATAAGAGGCCCTTGTTTTATTGGAGATTATATTTGAAATTATGCCTAGAGGTCTGAGTGTTATTTGGGATTATACCAAATAGAAGGCTCTTATATGGTTGGTTCTTACACTTGAAATGATTCCCAGAATTTTGAGATCATGTGGATATCATGACCAGTACCAACCCCTAATCTTATGTGATTCATGCTCAGTGTGACAAAGAAGAGGAATCATAAGATCTATAAAACCACACAATCTACATTTTCCACTAATTTATAGGGTCAAAACCCAAAGGGAGAGCGAAAAAGAGTGGTCTCTATCACTTTTTCCCTCTCGTCGTTACACCCTGGAACCAAAGGGAGAGAGAAAGGTCTTTGGAGTTCCTGTCTCCCCTCTTATTTTGGTAACCGAGATAGTCACATTTGATGATATATCTGGATTTTAACCATGGGTATATAGGAGTAAGGGATGAAGTAGGATATTTCCTATAAGAAATTCTAGGGGATTACTCCAAGAGGTATTCCATTAGCCTTTGTTCTAGAGAGGAGAGGAGGATACGCCATTAAGACTCAACGGGAAAATCAAGTGTGATCCTCACCCTCCTCTCCTAGAACCATATGTCCCTAGTCTCATAGACCAGAAGGGGAGGAAAGAGTTCTCACCCTTATGTATGATACTGAGAGGTCCCTAGCATTTCCTCTGGGGTTGGGTTCTTCCTGACCGAGGTAATTCATATCTGCATGCACCCTAAGGACCCTACCCATTAGGTAGGACAAGTGTGGGACACCTCTAACCAATGGAATGAATATTCAAATGGGATACATGCTTTTATGACTCTTTCCATGGTTTTGAATGTCTATAGGCTTTGGTGGAGTTTTCTATTTGGTCTCCCTCAGACGAGGGACCCAATAAAAGAGGAACCCTTACATTGGTGTCCTGGAAGATGGATCAAAAGGAGGCTCATGCAGGTCTTGGTTTGGTGAACAAAGGTGCTTCACGCAAGGCCTGGGGGGAGCTAGAAGTTCTTCACATTGGGGGGTTAGGCCTATACGATATGGAGATACCTTGAAAAATGGACTATCTAGGAAACAACACTTGGGTGAGGCCTTATCCTAAGAACCATGGGTCTCCTCAGGTGTCCCTGGAAGGGTCTTTCATAGGCCTCTAATTAGGTAAGGTACTTTCATGCGAGTTGTTGTAAACTAGGAGAGAAAGGGGTCCTCATACAGGATTCTTGGGTTTCAAACTCTAGATGTACATTTATCTCACTATCCCCCTTAATTATCTCTTCTCTCGAGTTTTAGAGAGTTTTTTAAGGGATTTTGGAGGACTTGGGTGAAGGGGTTGTGCGACCAGAGCTTGGGGGATTATTTCGATTTTCTAGTTGTTCAAATGAGGATCCCTTGGGTCCTTTTTATAGGAAAATAAGGAAACTTGGTCGAATGAGTTCATCTACACAGGTAAAAATCATAGGTTCCTAGTGAAACTATCTCGTACAAGGTTGGTCGGGTTTTCATTGTTGAGAAAGAGGGTTGTGTGAGCCTTTTAATGCATAGGGGTGTGTGTGTAGGTAAAATTGGAAATTTTCTTTGATTCTTATTAGGTATCTTCATCTCTCTAGAATACTTGTGGTAATCTTCATAATATTTTCGTCCCATATGACAAAATGGAGTGTCAAAAAAAGACCCCCCCCCCCCACAGTATTAGATCCAATCAAAATAAGAGGGTTTAGTCCTGAGGTAGAATGGGGAAAAGATTATGAAGGTGTCATAGGTCGGCCACGTAGAGTACTCATGCAGGGAAAGGGTGCACGACCAATGTGCATGTCTGGTGCACACATATGTGGTGAAGGTCTATTGTGCAGGTCATCTGTGTTTATAAATATCACCGACCCTTAAGTGAATTCTTTCTTCTGTATCCTTACCTTTTTCTCTTCCTACAAAGCTTGTCCTCCCAGTCATGTCATGATTTTTTCTTTTTAAATTTCCTTCAGAGAACTTCCTCACATAAATCCATGGTAAAAACTTGAGTGAGGGTTTTGTGTGGAACCATCTCATGAAGGGTCTTGTATAGAGACCCTATCCTTTTACACATAACATTACATTATTTTAATCATAATTATACATTAGAGTACAAGCCAAGGATCATGAAGTCTAGTGTCTTTGAAGACTAAGTAGATAAAACTAAAAACATGGTACTAAAAAATACTTCATTATTGAATCTTAAAAAATACCCCCTAAATTCCATTTTTCTCATACGTCTTTATAGGATAATCTGGGGATAACATGAATAGAGGGATGATCTAAACTCCCAGTAAGGGAATAAACATAAGAATAAATCTTTAGCACATGGTTTAGAAGGTGTAACATGATGACATAAAAAGGAATGTAACATATGGAATTATAACATATAAACATGGAATCATATAAACATGAATTCATAGTAATTTGGAAGAAATATAAATCGTGAATTTAGCATGAGTCAAGGATCATTTCACATAGAGGATCAAGATTCAAGGTTAACCACCAAGATCGTTGCACATGGTAGCACGAGTCAAGGCTAACCGCTAAGACCATTGCACATAACGTCTCATGAGACTAAAATCTACCAAATGAATTGGAGCTCTATCTGGGTGCACCCATCTTAAAATGTTCATGAATATGATTTCCACATAAATTATCATACATAATCAATCATACATAAACATAAGGGAACCCATGGAGAGAAATGGGTATCTCATTCTTGTCATGAAGCATGATGAATGAGCGTATCATAAAAGTGTCCATGAGAGAAATGAATTAAGACATACATGGAAATTAATAAGGTAAAATAGTCATATATCAGGGTAAGTGATGTCAAATAGAAGTGACAACATGTAAGAACAGTATTTATGAAATTCTTAGCATTAAAACATTTTAGTGCGGTTTTAAGGAAATACTAAAGAGCATTTAAAATAGAAAAGGGAATAATAATTTATATAAAATCATAAGTTAAACAATAATGTTTTTATAATAAAAAGACTGATTTTATAAAAAACAATGGTGGATTAAAACAAATTGTATATTTCACTTTAAATTGGGTAAAAATTTGAGAAGTTCCCTTAAAACGGGTTCGCTTACTGGGAAGTATCGAGGAGGGAATCACTTAAAATCATGTATATACCCAAAAGAGAATGAGTGATGGATATTGAAACATGATTTTTTAGAATATAAATAGTATTTAGATGTTTTAAATAAAATTAAAAGACAACATCATTTGGGTAAAAATAAATATAGAGCAACCTGAAGGAATAAAGGTGATTTGGGTAGAACCCCTTACGAAATATCGATATGGTATAGAGTGTACTTAGGAGGTCTTAATGAGAGAAGAAGGGATTCATAATATTTTATAAATCATGAGGGTGGTATGGGTAAGGTTAAAAATCATACCCCATAATTAGGATTTATACTTAAAAAGGTATAATATAGAGTACATTCTTGAGTAAAAGTGAAATAGAGAGGATCCCTTACCTTAAGTCTGATGGTGTTCTCCACTTGATATTAATGCTCTAAATAATCAAATTATGTTCATTAATTAATAATTATAGAACATATTTTCCATGTAAATTATTTAGTATAACCTTTTTGAGTTCATTCATAACCTTTTTGATTTTTTATGAGGTTCGATTTCATTGTTCGGGTTCGTTTGTTTCCTTAATTTTAATGATCGGTTCACTTATATTCATATTCGGACGCACATGTATGATGAAGGTGGTTGTCCAGAATTAAATTTATATAAAATTAGTGATCATAAGTAATATTAAATGGTTATAAAATTCATTTTTAGATTTGGAGTAAAGGTCAATCATTATATAAAACATTAATGTTAAATGCTTGGATTAACTTGGATATTTTGTTCATAATTAACTTGTTTTTTATTATTAGTTTACATCAAGTGTGAAAAAGGATTCTATAACAATAAATAAGATAAAATACATATATTATGATCTGTTTCAACCATTAAAATAGCTTCATGACCAGTCTGGAATATTTTAATGTAAATTGAAAACTCGTCGTCCTTGAATGTGATAAATCAACACATCTCGGACGGTGTTTTCATTTATAGTATAAAAGGAGGGGGAAGGAGAGATTATGATAAAATATCTCATTAGCATAATATAATCCCATTACATGTATGTTAATTTAGTTATTATACCATTTGGTTGAAGGGGTGTGGGGAAAGAAAAAAGAAAAGAAAAGAAGTTGAAAGAAAATGAAAGAAAAGAAAAGAGGAATTTACCTCTTGAGTTTATCTCCTTTGAAAGCCACTTAAGGGGAGAGGATTTAGTCTTTTTAGGAGACCAAGGGATGATGGAAGTGGGGTAAGAGGTTGGGGAGAGATTTGGGTAGAATATATGGAAGACACAAGGCTTGATAGGAGTGAAGAAAACAGGGGAGTGTGGGTGGTTTTTATAGTGGAGGGGAGGAGGGTTTTCTTAATATTTTAATCATTAGTTTATTATTTTTCCATAAGAAAAGAAATAACGATGATCCCATGATCAAGAATAGAAATAATTTCATGTGAGTTTGATATTTGTTTGCTTACATCACTCATGATTTTAGGAATAGTGTATTTAAATTATAATGTATTTATACGGTAAATTAATTTATTTTACTATTCACCAAAAATTCAAGTATTTTATAAAAATTCAAAAAATTCACCCAAAACATTTTTTGATGTGTAAAAAAAATGAACTCCATTTTTCAAAAAAAAAAATCTAAATATAATTAATTTAATTTTTAATTAAAATCATAACTTACTTGAAAAATACATATTTTAAAACTAGAACTGATTTTATAATGTTTTCAAAAATTACATAAGGTCTTATAAAATTATCTTAAAACCAGAAGACATAAAAATTTTAATTTATGAACACATTTTAAGAAAGTACATTTTCTTTTAAATTAATTAATTAATTGTAACTAATTATTTATGAATTATAAAAATACCAATACTTTTACTATAGTTATATTTTCACTTATAAAATGGCTACATTTTATTTATAAATTCATGGATGAGGTTACTATTATTTTGGGTGATTTATTATTCATAAGGGTCGAATTACTATTCATAAGGGTAGGTTACTATTCACAAAAATTTAAGTTTGTTCTATCAGAGTCCAAATATCTTACTGATGGAAACTGTGTATGTTATATTTTTAAAATTTAAAACATATAAGTGAAAATATTATGTTTAAAAGTTTACATAGTAATTATTATTTCATTGTGTTGTGATTTCATGTGATTATATGAAATAATTATAAGAATCAAATTTCCATTGATAAAACATTGGTTCATTACATTATTCCCCCCGTATAAAAATTCACCCTCAAAATTTCATTTTACATTATAGGCCATAAACAGGTGTGGGTACTTTTCCTTCATTGCCTCCTCTAGTTCCCATGTTGTCTCTTAGTACTTATGATTCTTCCACAATACTTTGACCCAGTGAGTAGTCTTGTTAGATAGAACTTTATCTCTACAATCCAAGATCTTCATTGGATGTTCCTCGTAAGAAAGATCATTCTCCAACTATACCACCTCTGAAGAGAGTACATGTGAAGGGTCTGGTATATACTTCCTTAAGAGGGATACATGAAATACATTGTGTACTTTGTACATGGTAGGTGGAAGTGCTAGTCGATAGGACACAGTCCCGACATGATCAAGAATCTTGAAGGGACTAATATACCTAGGACCTAAATTTTCTTTCTTCTCAAACCTCATGACCTTATTCCATGGAGATATGATGAGAAATGACATGTCTCCAACTTTGAACTCAAGGTCTTGTCGACGATTGTCTGCATAACTCTTCTGTTGACTTTGGGATTCTTTGATATGCTACTGAATGGTTTTCACCTTCTCTACCATTTCTTTAACCATTTCAGGTCCAAGAAGCTTATTCTCGCCGACTTCATCCCAACACATCGGTGTTTTATACCTTTTCCCATAGAGGGATTTGTATGGTGTCATTTGGATGCTCGAGTGAAAATTATTATTGTAGGAGAATTAAACCAGTGGAAGATGTTGGTCTCATTATCCTTTAAAGTCCATAGAATAAGCTCTCAACATATCTTATAATGTCTGAAAAGTTTTCTCAAATTGCCTATTAGTTTGAGGATGATTATCCATACTGAAGTTAAGTTCAGTGCTTAGAGCATGTTGAAGACTTTTCTAGAACTTCGAGGTGAATATCAGATCTCTATCAGATGAAATAGATAGTGGTAATCAATTCATCCTTACCACCTCTTTGATATATATCCATGAAATTTTATCCAATGATAAGTCCTCTTTAATTGCAATAAAGTGAGTTGTATTTGTAAGACGATCCACAATGACCCATATAGCATTGTTTCCTCTAGATGTCCTTGTAAGTCTAGTGAAAAATTCCATGGTAATGTTCTCCCACTTTCATGTTGGTATGGGTAGTGGTTACATCATCCCCTTAGACTTTTATCTCTCATTATTCACTTTTTAACATACTAGGCACTTTGATGTATACTCAGCAATCTTCTTCTTTATATTGTCCCACCAAAAGTTCTCAGAGATCTCAATACATCTTTGTGCTCCCTGGGTGGATAAAGAAGGTTGAGCTATTTGCATCATTTAGAATCTTCTTTTTTATCTCTGGATTGGATGGTACACATAAATTTGACCCAAATCTTACAACTTCTTCCTCATAAATCATGAACTCATAGGTTTTCCCATTTTTATTGGCTTCCACCCTTTTCTAAATTTCTACATCTTTTCTTTGATAATATTTTATTTTATTCATGAGGGATGGTTGAGAAATAATTTGAAAAAGTATTGATGATGTTCCTACCTTAATGATTCATATGTCCATCCTCTAAAAATCTAAGAAGATTGGATTCTTTTCAATTCTAATCATTGATAAATATGTAGGATCCTTTTTACTCAGAGCATCTGCCACCTTATTTTCCTTACCAGGATGGTAGTGGATTGAGCAGTCATAATCCTTGATGAGATCTATCCATATTCACTAAATCATATTAATCTATTTCTATGTGAATATATATTTGAGACTCTTGTGACTAGTATATATCTCACACTTCTCTCCATAGAAATAATGCTACCAGATTTTAACACAAAGATCACAGCTGCCAACTCCAGATCATGCGTATAATAGTTTTTCTCATGGATCTTCAACTTCCTTGAGGAATATGCTATAACTTTATCATTTTGTATTAGCACACAGCCTAATCCCTTCTTTGAAGCATCAATGTACACCACAAAGAGTTCTACACTTGTTGGGAGTGTGAGTACTGACGCAGTGATTATCCTCTTTTTTAACTTCTTAAAATAGTATTCACATTCTTGAGTCCAGAAAAACTTCACTCCCTTCCATTTTGGTTTGTTCATTGGGTTTTAAAACCATGAAAAGTTCTTCACAAATCATCGGTATACCCGAATAGACCCAGAAAGATGCAAATCTCCATTATAGATGTTGGCCTGGGCCACTCTTTAATTGTCTTTGTCTTGGAAGGGTCCACAAATATCCCTTTGATGGTGATAACATACCCCAATAATGATACTTCCTCCATAAATAACTCACATTTATTGTACTTTTCATACATCTTCTCCCTTCGCAAAGTCTTTAACAAAGTATTCAAATGCTCCTCATATTCCTCCTTACTCTTGGAGTATATCAGAATATCATTGATAAAGACTACCATAAATTTTTCTAGGTAATCTTTAAAGACTATATTCATTAAATACCTAAAAATTCTTGGAGAATTAGTGAGTCTGAAGGGCATCACTATGAACTCATAGTGTTCATACCTTGTTCAAAATGTGGTCTTGGGAATATCTTCCTTCCTCGCCTTTAATTGGTGATATCCCAACTAAAGGTCCACCTTGGATAAATAACTGGACCCATGAAGATGATCAAAAAAGTCACCTATCTATGGTAGGGGATACTTTTTCTTTATTATGATTTTATTGAGATCATGATAATCAATGCAGAGGTGCATTAATCCATCCTTCTTCTTGACAAAGAGGATTGATGAACCCCATGGTGAAGCACTCGGGTGTATAAAACCCTTATCTAGATTCTCATGTAACTGCTTATTCAGCTCTTTCAGATCTACAGTGGTCATTCTATAAGGTGTCTTTGATATAGGCAGATATCCAAAAATAAGTTCAATTGATAACTCAACCTCTTGGTCAGGAGGAAGACCAGGAAACTCTTCAGGGAATACATCAGTGTAATCCCTCACGATGGGCATGTCTTCAAGCATGATTCTATCCTTTGTATCAATCATTTAAGCTATAAATGATTTCTCATAAGGAAATAATATCCAAACTTGAGATACTGATTCTAAAGAAGATTCATCTTCCTACTTAAACTTGTAAATAATTGGAGGATGCTTCATAATGTGAAGAGTGATCTCCCTTTCCTGATATTTGATGTTGTCTTTGTATAAATATAGCCAATCCATGACCAAGATAGAGTCAAACTCCACTAAAGGAAGTATGAAGAGATTTTCTAGGAGGTTTAGTTCACAAATGTTAACTAGGGAGGATTTATAAACCATGTATGCAATAATTTCCCCATTCGTTGTTCTCATAGATAACTTGTCCTCCAAATTTTGAGGTGGTGTTTGAATAGTTATACTAAACTTGAAAGATATGAAAGAATGTGTAGAACCATAATCGAATAGTACATTCACTATAATTGAATGAATAACTTGCATACATATTGCCACATCATTGTCCAGATCCACCTCAGCAGTAGTGATAGCATAATCCCTTTCTTGTTGCCTTGGAGGTTGTTGTTGATTTCCTCTGACAACCCTTGACTTATAGAAATTGTTCGCATAATGCCCATGCTCCTTGCAGTTGTAGAACTGCACTACAAGATAAGTGTTGATCTGAACCTTCCTTTCTTCTTCCAAATTATCAGGATTCTTCATATCTCATCAGCAGTTTTTATCCAGATGTCCTAACTTTCTACATTTGAAGTAATTCCTAGTTCCCTTTAGACAGTTTTCAGGATGCTTCTTCCTGAAATTTTTACATATGGGATGATCGAGCTTCTTCCCATCATGGAATTTATTTGTGGGACCACCCACATGAGATTCCATTTTCCTCTTCTTTTCGTTGGGCCCATGATACCACTAATAGTATCCAATATCCATTTCAACTTTGAGGGCACAATGGACAATCTCCTCATAGCTTTCAAAGTCTCAAATCGCCAGCATTTTTTGTAGACTCGGCTTTAGTCCACTAAAAAACGATCCACCTTGCTTTTGGTGTTCATGAAAAAGATAGAGGTATACCTTACAATCTTTTTAAAGTTTGCTTCATATGCCCCAATTGACTCATCTTCCTTCTGACTGTGTTAGAGAAACTCTCTTTCCATCTTAAGATGGAGGGTTCGGAGAAAATATTTATTGAAAACATTCTCTTGAATTCCTCCCAATCCATGGAATCAATTTCCTCCTAGGGCTTAATATTCTTGATTAGTTTCCACAACTAATCAGCTTCCCCATAAAAACAATAGACCTCCAATATAACTTTTTCTTTTTCTGAGCACTGGAGGACATAGAATATCTTTTCAATAGAGTTAATTCACTGTTCTGTGAGGAGGGGATCAAAAGATCCACTAAATATGGGAGGACTTTTCTACATGAAGGATTCAATGGAATCTTTCTCTTTCCATGGAGGAGGAGGGTTTTTCGCATGATTTAAGTTATTATTCATAAATTGAGCCAACTGAGCAAGTATTTTCATGAAGTTTTGAGCACTTATTCCCATCATATTAGGCATATCATTAAAAAAATCTTCACATTTTCTATCACATTTATTGTTGGAATGTGTTCTTTTATTTCCTTCCATTAACTAATAAAAATAACATACAATTATATGGCTTTAATACTTAGCTATTGATTATAAAAAGGAAACTTTGAACATAAAAGGATAAACTTGTAAAGGATAAGTATATCCTAAATTGTGATTCCCTATGTTTAAATCTAGGTTATCCTTGATCTATTTCTTAACATATATTCTTATGGTCTTTTTTTCATTCCCTTAATAATGTTTTGTACCAAACTCATGAATTTACTAAATCATATCCCCCAAGAGTGTCAAACCAAGAGTGTAGTAAGGCCTATTTTCGTGCACCAGTTCCCATTTGAGTCTAGCTTAAAGTGGTGTTTTTGGATTTTACCCCTAGATACATCTGTATCAAAGCTACCTGTACTTGTTTTTATCCAGATAGGGATGTATTTTCTTGATAAACCATCTACTCTATACTTACCAAAATTTAGGGGTGTTTTCTTATACTTAGTCTCATCCTTAAGGTTCTTACTGAAGTTCTCTATTCCTAATCTCCACAAATAACTAGACTATCCTCTGATACCAACTGTAGAAACCCTAACCTTTTACACATAACATTACATGATTTTAAGCATAATTATACATCAGAGTACAAGCCAAGGATCGTGAAGTCTAGTGTCTTTGAAGACCAGGTACATAAAACTAAAAACATGGGACTAAAAAAACACTTCTTTATTTAATCTTAGAAAAGAGCCCCTAACTTCCATTGTGATCATACATCTTCATAGGATAACCTGGGGATAACATGAACAAAGGGATGAGCTAAAATCCTAGTAAGGGAATAAACATAAGAATAAAGCTTTAACACATGGGTTAGAAGGCATACCATGATGACATAAAAAGGCATGTAACATATGGAATCATAACATATAAACATGGAATCATATAAACATGAATTCATATTAATGTGGCTGCAACATAAATCATGAATTTATCACAAGTAAAGGCTCATTTCACATAGATGAGCATGAGTCAAGGTTAACCACCAAGACCGTTGCATATGGTAGCACGAGTCAAGGCCAACCACCAAGACTGTTGCACATAATGTCTCATGAGACTAAACCTTACCCAATGCATTGGAGTGCTATATGAGCACACCCATCTTAACATGTTCATGAATATGATTTCTACAAAAATAATCATACATGATCAATTGTATATAAACATAAGGGAACCCATGGAGAGAAATGGGTATCACATTCTTATCATAAAGCATAATGAATGAGCATATCATAAAAGTGTACATGAGAGAAAGGAATTAAAAAATAAATGGATATTAATAAGGTAAAATAGGAATATATCATGGTAAGTGATTTCAAATAAAAGTGACAGCATGTAAGAATAGAATTTAGGAAATTCTTAGCATTAAAACATTTTAGTGCGGTTTTAAAAAAATACTAAAGAGCGTTTAAAATTGAAAAGGAAATAATAATTTATATAAAACTAGAAGTAAAACAAGAATGTTTTCATAATAAAAATACTGATTTTATAAAAATAGTGGTGTATTAAAACAAATGGTAGAGTTCACTTGAAATTGGGTAAAAATTTGAGAAGTTCCCTTAAAATGGGTTTGCTTACTAGGAAGTATTGAGGAGGGAATCACTTAAAAGAATGTATATACCTAAAATAGAATGAGGTATGGATCCTAAAATATGATTTTGTATCATATAAATAGTATGTATATGTTTTAAATAAAATTAAAAGACAACATCATTTGGGTAAAAATAAAGATAGAACAACCCGAAGGAATCAAGGCAATTCGGGTAGAATCCCTTACGTAATATTGGTATGGTATCGGGTGCACTTAGGAGGTATTAATGAGAGAGGAAGGGATTTATTATCTTTTATAAATAATGAGGTTAGTATAGGGATGTTGAAAAATCATACCCTATAATTAGGAGTTATACATAAAAGGGTATAACATAGAGGACATTCTTGAGTAAAAGTGAAATAGAGAGGATCCCTTACCTTAAGCCTGATGGTGTTGTCCACTTGATATTAATGAAATGAATTATCAAATTAGGTTCATTGATTAATAATTCTAGAAAATATTTTACATTTAAATTATTTATTAAAAACTTTTTAAGTTCATTTATAACCTTTTTTATTGGTTATGAGGTTTAATTTCATTGTTCGGGTTTGTTTGTTTCCTTGGTTTTAATGATCAGTTCACTTATATTCATGTTCGGACGCACATGTATGATGAAGGTGGTTGTCCAGAATTGAATTTATATAAAATTAGTGATCATACAGATGATTAAATGGTTATAAAATTTATTTTGTTATTTTTAGTGAAGGTGAATCATTATATAAAACATTAATGTTAAACGCTTGGATTAACTTGGAGTTTTTGTTCAAAATTAACTTGTTTTTTATTATTAGTTTACATCAAGTGTGAAAAACGATTCCAGATCAAAACATAAGATAAAATAAATATATTATGATATGGTTCAACCATTAAAATAGTTTCATGATCATTCTAGAATATTGTAATGCAAATTGAAAATCCGTCATCCACGAATATGATAAATCAACACATCTTAGACGGTGTTTTCATTTATAGTATAAAAGGAAGGGGAAGGAGAGATTATGATAAAATATCCCATTAGAATAATAAAATTCTAGTAAATGTATGTTATTGGAGTTATCATACCATTTGGGTGAAGGGAAGTGGGTAAAGAAAAAAAGAAAAGAAAAGAACTTAAAAGAAAATGAAAGAAAATAAAAGAGGAATTTACCTCTTGAGTTTATCTCCTTTGAAAGCCTATTAAGAGGAGAGGATTTGGTCTTTTAAGGAGAAAAAGGGATTTTGTACATGTTGGAGGATCTTGGGGAGATATTTGGGAAAAATTTAGGAAAGGAACAAGGCTTGAGAGGAGTGAAGAGAAGAGGGGAGTGTGGGTGGTTTTTATAGTGGATGGGAGGAGGGTTTTCTTAATATTTTAATCATTAGTTTATTATTTTTTTCATAATACAAGCAATAGTAATGATCCCATGAACAAGAATATAAATAAGTGCATGTTAGATCGATATTTGGGTGCTTACATCACTCATGATGTCAGTAATAGTGGATTTAAATTATAATGTATTTATACAGTAAATTAATGTATTTTACAATTCACAAAAAAATCAAGTATTTTAGAAAAATCAAAAAAAATCACCCTAAATATTTTTAGATGTTTAGAATTAAAAAAGGAACTCCATTTTTAAAAAATAATTTTCTAAATATAATTAATTTAATTTTTTATTAAAATAATAATTTACTTGAAAAATACGGATTTTAAAACTATAAGTGATTTTATAATGTTTTCAAAAATTACATAAGGTATTATAAAATTATATTAAAACCAAAAGACAAAAAATTGTTAATTTATGAACACATTTTAGTAAATTAAATTTTATTTTAAATTAATTAATTAATTGTAACTAATTATTTATGACTTACAAAAATACCAATACTTTTACTATGGTCATATTATCACTTATAAAATGCCTACATTTTATTTATACATTCATGGGTGAGGTTAATATTATTTTGGGTGATTTATTATTCATAAGGCTCGTATTACTATTCATAAGGGTAGGTTACTATTCATAAGGTTATGTTACTATTCACCAAAAATTAAGTTTGTTCTATCAGACTCCAAACATCTTACTGATTGCAACCATGTATATTAGATTTTTGAAATTCAAAGCATAGAATTGACAATATTATATTTAAAGGTCACATAGTAATTAGTAGTTCATTGTGTTATTATTTCATGTGATTATATCACATAATTATAAGAATCAAATTTTCATCGATAAAACATTGGGTCATTATAGCTTGTGCTAGACAACATGATCGAGGGCCCTCCACGGAGGACCTAATTAAGGGTCCTATATGGAAGACTTTTCTTTGCCAAAATACTTTTCTAAACCAATATTTTTACTTAATTAAAAATCTTGATGTCTTCTTGTAGGTTTTCAATGGCTTCTCTAATGGATTCTCTCGAACAAGATATTGTATGTTCCTCAGAAATGATCAAAGTTGTTGGGCCAAATTATTACGGCATGATTGAATTCACTCTCGTAGATTTGTAAAAGAATATATAGTATCAGAATAATTATCCAAGAAGCGACTATCTTCTCTTGTACAGTCACTGACTTCTGATTTATTCTCTCATCCCAGAGGCTCAGAGTTACTTCTCGAAGTCTTGGTTCATGGAACATATAAATTTCCATGTTTCCAACGTATCCTCCATGGGTTTCTTCATCAAGACATAGATGGTTCCTACTACCTATTTTATAAATCATAGTTGCTGCACCCTGGATCTGAAGTCTCATACCCCAGAATTGAAGCCTCGCTATTATGAATAAACTTTTCATGCATCACTGATAGACCAGTCTCAAGGTTGGAAGGGGGGTGAGATTTCTACTCTAAAGGGGGATTCAAGCCTAAATTGATGTGGGCATACTAAGCATTACATACTTGTGCCAAATTCAAGAAGGAGATTCAAGACCTCATTATTTATGAGGTTTTTTTGGTAGGGAAAACCTACATTTACAAGAAATAAGAAATCATCCCCGAGCTGCTGAGCTGGTGGAGTCCTTAGACAAATTCATTCCATCTAATGCGTGTTGAATTTGGAATTATCCTATGGGATTAATAAGAAATTTCTAGATCCCCTATTCTCAGTGATATGTATGATGAGTTTATCCCACTAAATACAATGTGGGACGATACTGAAAGGACGTTTACCTTGTACCATGATCTTTTTAAGGTGGCTCAAAAAGTGCAGAACAAATATCCTCACCCTAGGGGTGACATCTATTCTAAAATGTGGATGAAGTATTTCCTAAATCCATAAGTAGAAGGTCCCACTTTCCAATACCCTATAGAATGCCCCACTTTAGAGAATAGAGGTGTTTCTAGAACATTCTATCCTACACTGGAGAATGGATGGTATACCCATTGGGATTACAAGGTCAATCCTCAAGATTCTACAAAGACATTTTTTATTGGATTCTTCACAGTGTGGATGATTATTTACCTACTTTAAGTCTATGAATTCAATGGTTGTGTGATACCAAATACTTTTTTTATAGTATCCAAACTAGATAAATGAAACCATATGGGGTTATCTTCCCCTATTATGGTAGGAATTTAATGGTGTATGTTGTATTCGTACAAAGGGAAGGCCCTGTTCAAAATCGTAGATTCATTTCAAGTGTTGTGGGGGTGGATTGCATCACACTTTAGTTCTTATGTAGTGGTAATTTCAGTTAAAGTTTCTGAGGGTCGATTTCAAAAAAATTCAAGTTGTTTCTAGAATTCATCCTCAATATCTAAAGTATGATGAAATTCTAAGGATGCTGAATGTATCGGGAGAGTTAAACTTCTTCCCATATGGTGATCTCCCAATCAAGACATTCACTGACAATGAAAAGGGTAATGAAGATCTAAGGTTATATATGATGGAATTCAGAGATAGTGTATCAGAATCTTGTATTGATAGTGAGATCATTTGTTAAGCATATGTGCCATATCAATTTACCAGCCAATCAAATGTCTGCAATAGTCAAGAATGTTTCCTCCCATGCATGTTTAGATAAATAAACACCCAATGGTGTCCTGACAGTTCTAGATATTGATGGCCATAGAGGTGTCTAAAATTTCAATTAAACTACCTCTGTCAAGTGAATCAATTATACTAGAGGATGGGTATGCCAGTGCATGGATTTCTTCATACCATCAAGGTGTGTTGAAAAAAGGCTCTCATCAGGTCATATCTAGGATAATTTTCGAACGTGGAATGTGCAATAGAAAGGTTAAAACCAAAGGTGACGATTTCTAAGCTTTGAAGTCTTCAAGTTGATCTTGGGAAAAGACCACCGAGCAGGATAGGGTCAAGGAAACCACATCTTATGAGCCAAGGTGGTCTAGTCATCATCGCTAAGAGGATAATCAGGTTCTGGTCACTCGGTCTTTTGCAAGAGTAAATAGGCCTAAAAAGTCTTCTAAGTAAAAAGATGTTAGGCCTTCCTCACAACCAGCTGCATTAGAGCCAAATTTCATGCAACCCCTATCGATCAATTCTTGGAAGTGCATATCTCATGACATCAGATATGCATAGGTGTTTCTCCAGGCTATAATACACATCCCAGAGCTAGGAGATGTCTGAGAACCCCCCAACCTTTATACCAATAGTAATTTGTCTGAGGTTGGGAAATATGATCAAAATTTGGAAATGTTGATATACGTAATCGATGATCAGATCTTGATCGCAACATGAGTATCTAACCTGTTGGACTGAGGAAAGATTGAGGGGGTATCTAGTCACACTAATAAGGAATGAGACAACTTCATTAACCCTAATGATGTATCTCTCTCTTCTTATTTCTCTTTTCTACTATTTCATCCACCATAATTAATTTTTAGGGGGTCTAATTTATATTTTATAGGTGAATAAGAAGAAGAAGAACCATCAAAAAAAGTTCTTAAGTCACCAAGGTATGGGCCCACAGGCACCCCCATTGGAGTAGTGATTGAGTCCCCTGATTCCTCATAACTATCCATGGGTCAGAGGACGATGATAGAGGGAATTACTTGATTTACACTTAAAGTTTATGTTTCCAAGAGTATTGATATGGGCCTCTCACCATCGTAGGAGAGGAAGTGAAAGATGGCAGTAAAATTGACCAGGTTTATACACCATAGTAAGTCTATCTCATGACTTTATTGGCATACTCTTTGAGTTGTTCTTTAATTTTATAGAATCTACATTGCTTTACTCCCTTGAGGGATATAGAAATGATACTTAAAGGATTTAGTGGGACACCATAGAGGAGGCATGGACTCGTGATGATGAATTCATTCCCCAGATGGATAAAGTGTTAATAGATATAGTTGTGTCTACCCCTGTTCATGTAGAGAGGGGTGAGGTCCATGTTAATATCATATGAACACCATATGGTTTCATGTGTTGTTTCTTTCTTTCCTATCCTTATGATATTTTATATCTATTTTCTATACCATAGGACTTTACAGATCTCAATGTCGGTCACAATGCTGCTTCGAAAGGGGATGACGATGATCATGGATATTCTGATGAAGGTGTTAATACTGACCATGACTCCAAGGGCTTGATGATATTGTGCCTGTTGAGGATATGACAGAGATAATTGATGGTGAGACAATTCAGGTCTTGAGTAACACATCTCGGATACCCCTACTAGTGAGGATACTTCGATATGTGGAGGAATATATAATAAAATAATGGGTGAACCAACAGACCTTGAGGATAGGTTAAAAATCATTAATATCCTCAACTCTCTAGAGGAGTTTGAGGAATTTAATGAATTATTATATGGATGTTATTTCTCTATTTTTTGTAGTGTTTTTTATAAATTCATCCTCTTTTCATTTAATTTCTCATATTAGATCTTGACTCATACAGCTTTGTTTGTAGAGAATATTGCCAAGGCACTTCACGAACAAAGAATCCAAGTCCATCCTACTCTAATTGCTAAGGGAGTGATGACTGAGTATCTCAAAGTGGGAGATCCTCAAGGTCCCTATATCCCAATCATTGAGAAAAATCAGGAGAATTAATCTTATTAGGAGGTCCAAGTTCCGAGAACTAAGATCAGTAGTACCAGAGAGGAATTAATCCCAATAGTTGATCCAATAATGGGTGAGTTTGGTCAAATAGTTTGTCTACTTTACAAATTTAACTTTATATTAACTCCCTGATGTTGATGAGGGGTGTCACTTATTTATTTAGCATCATCAACTTTAGTGGTTGTGCATGAAGTGGGGGATTCTATGCTAGTTCAGTCAATATTAGTAGGAAAAACTGATGCAGTCTTGGAGGGAGTGGAACAAGGTGACTCATTGAGTGCACTAATCCTAGGATACATATCTCCATCTAAGAATAGCTCTGAGTTGAACTTGGAGAGACAAGATTCTCTTTTCACCACATTTCATATTGTCTGGTGGGACATATAGAAGATAGTCTTTGGGATGCCTCTTGAAGATCTACCCTCAAAACTTCAATGACTTCCACTCAAGTTTTCCATGTGGGGATATGGAGGATTTTATTATCATGCAATCCATCATGTGATGAAGTTAATAATTCATCGTTGGGAGGATTAGTAAAGATCACAAAAAGTAAAGGTGTAATTGGAAGGCTAGTTTGAGTATCTTAGATCTGTCTTAACCCAAGCTGATCTCAACCAAACCAAGTAGAGGAGTATCAAAATCACCTTGATGAGAAATCTCTCCAAATGGTTCACCTATAAGAATAAATCAATGTTGTGAAGGAAGATATTTTCCAACTCCATTGATCATTGATAGGGGCCTTAGTACAAATAAGATATTATGTTGTTGTAGAGTAGGAGAAGCTCCATAATGCTGAGGAGGCCACTGATACACAATTGGTCGGGTTTCAAAATATTATAGACAATTCTTGGGCCACAGTCTAAAAAATCAAATCCTATGTTGGGGAGAAGTTGTAAAACTTGATAGAGAGACTCTAACATATGAAAGTTCCTCTGAACTTGAGAACATAAATGAAAAGGACTTTGTTTCTAATCACCTATTTTGTAATCATAGTATAATACTAAAAGTTACTCGTTTGATTGGATTTCATCACATTATAATCACAATGATAAGGGTGAGGGAGAACTCTAATTTTTTCCTAATACATGGGGCCTAGCAAGCATAGTTCGACTATTTCTAGAATCATATGGAAAACCTTACAAATTTTTTGTCTTTTGTGTAATCTACCTATTTTTTCCTAAGTTTTATATTAGGAGGAATTAGAAGACAATACTTGGATTTTTATTAGGTCACCCTTTTAAAGTTTTAGGCCTAACAAGATTTGTGCCTTTTGTCTTTTCATTGCTCAATTCTTACCTAAACCATGCAGTGTGTAGGTCTAGCGAGCTGATACTTGACTTTTATCCATAGTTCCCTTTGTGGGTTTTCAACCAAGAAAGTATTGTGTCTCTTTTTTTAGGCTGTTTAAAGTCATACAAGTTAGACTAATGCGACTGGTGTTTTAGGTGGGACAACATTGACTAAGAGTTTTAAAATGATGACCCAAATAAGTCTTATTGACCAAGAATGTTGTGACATTTTTTAGATACCCCAAAGAGGAATTTTGAGTCATGATTTTTTTATTTTTGAATCTGAAACATGATATGAGACAAGTTTATGAGGAATGGTAATAGACCAAAATCAAAAATTGGTTTCTATCACAATATTTTCAGGGCTTAGGGGGATATAGGAGGTCTCCACTGAGGAAAAATATGTTACTAGTTGAAAAACTCTTTTTGTGTGTGACTTTATTAAAAGACAACTGGGTGTGTTACAACATAGTCAAATAGTGAAATCTTTTGGCTGATATGAACTTTTATTGGAAGCTTATGCAAAGCTAACTAGGGCTTATTACTGCATAGTCAAACAAAGGTATTCTTAATAATTCTGACATTTTATTACCAATATTTGGGAAGTTTGTGAAGATCTATATTTCTCAAGATAATGATGGGTGTTTTTGTATGTGAAGGTGTCTGAGAATGAAGAGAGTATCTGTATTGGCATTGTCCATGAATGGGAAACTACTCCTACATGAATTTGTCTTATGTAAAGGATGGTACATTCTTTTCAATGACCAACATGGGGGGGAAGTCACCTCTCTAACAAGTTCTAAGCATCTTTTATTTTAATTTCATGCAACTAGGATATAGATTGTTTAATTCAATGTCTTACGATGAGGATGTTATTGTATAGTTTAATGTCTTGTGACTAAGAAGTTACGCTATGTAGTTTAATGTCATACAGTAAGGAAATTGGGGGATACAATTTAAGGTCCCTTTATCCTTGACCTAAAGATTAATATTTTTCCATTCCATGGTTATTGGATTGATAATGTTCCAACATGCTCAAGTTTTAAGGGGGGAGTTGTAAGCTATAATTTGGGGGATTCCAGGTCTGAGAAGTGATATGGGATAGGTATGCAATAAAGAAAATTTATTCGGGGCTTAGAGAGATAGAATAGGTTTCTCTTAAAGACCAATTTTCCACTAGTTGAAAAAACCCTTTTCATGGGCTACCATATGCAAAGCCAACTAGGGCATGTTACATTGTAGTCAAACAATGATATCCTATAGTTTACAGGCATGTTTAGTTGGTGAATTTATGAAAATCCAACTAGAGTGTGTTATATCATAGTCAATATAGAGGTTTCCTTGGGTATCATACATTCTATTGTCGATGAACAATGAAAGATTATGGAAATTAGAGCCTCCTTGGACACAGTGTTTGTTTTGTGTAGAGAAAGTGCCTGAGTAAAAAAAGAGAATTCCATACCAAAATCACCTGGGAATAGAGGAAAATGTTTCCTTATGAAGGTCTTACCTACACATAGGGAAGGGAATTATTTTCATATAAATGGGCCCAATACATAGGATTCAAGAATCGCTACGTATCTCATTTGAAGGATAATCATGTCGTGCATAGTTATCAGGAGATCACATAGTTTAACATCACGTGATAAGGATGAGGGAAATTTTAATGTCAGATAAGAGGGATGTCAACTATACAGATTTATGTCATGAAATAGAGACAACATGGTGTCTTATAGATTTGGGTCATACGACTAGGACCATAGTATTATGGAAATGATAGGTAATATGTGGCCTACCGGACCAAGGTTATTCTAGCATACTTTTTACATGAGGGAGGAAATTGTAAAATATGATCTTGGGGGTTCTTATATTGGGAGAAATGATGTGGGAAAAGTATGTAATGTATGACCGCAAACCAAACTTAAATCATGGGTATAGAATAATGTATTTAAGTCTTACAAAGATAGAAGAGGCTTCTCCTGAGGAAAAAATGTTTCACTAGTTGACAAACCCTTTTTTTGGGACACTTTATGCAAAGCCGACTGGGGTGTGTTATAGCATAAAAAATAGTGGCATCCTTTGGCTGACAAGCCATTTTTTTGGTAGTTTATACAAATCCAACTGGGGCATGTTATAGCATAGTTGGAAAAAGGAGTCCTCAGGTATTAGACAATCTGTCAATGATAGATGGATAAAGATTATGAAGATCCAAAAGTATCCAAGATTGGGAGTATGATTTGTGGAAGGGATATGACTAATCATAAAGGAATAATTTAGACTGATATTGGCCATGAAGTGTAGAGTCCCTTTCATAGATATGACTCATATGTGGAAGGGGAAAATCTATGTTTCCTTGGTGGACCCCTGAATGAGGGGAACCAAATTAAGAGCTCCCGCATATATCTTTTCTTTTATGTAGAATAAGGGAATTTTTCTTTTCCTTGTGGCTGGTACTTGGACATGAATTCTAGGTGTTACTACGTATATCATTGAGATGAGAATCAATCCACATGTAGTTCTTAGGGAACCATGCAGTTTAACATCACATGGTAAGTATGAAAGCTACTCAACATGAAAAAGGAATATTGTGGATGGACCAGGGCATAGGACCTAGGAGTCACTATGTATCTTGTTGGAGTAAGAATCAATCCACATGTATTTCTATAAAGGATTATCCATACTGGTTGAATTTATGTGTGGATAAAGGGGGGGTTTTTTGAATACAGGGTCATGCATGGGGTGAGAACCAATATTGGATCTTTCTATGTAAATATGATGCATACATAGGAGAGTGGGTGCATTTACTGCATTATGGATATAACTGTATGTAAGATCTAGACATCACTATGTATCCTATGGGAATGAGAATCAAGTCATATGTAGTTATTGAAAGGTTCCCTATTCAGGTATGATCATTGCACAAGTAAGGGGGAAAATTTTATTACATTATGGATAGACCCAAGATTGGAGATCCAGGCTCACTACATATCTCATTAGAATGAGAATCAATCCACACATAGTTCTTGAAAATAGTTCCCCACATTAATCAGGTTTTGACATAGGGAAAAGGGGACTTTTTTATTTTCTAGAATGATGGTTGGGAACAAGACATAATGTCTATGTGTTACTAAATATCACATTGAGATGAAAATCAAGCCACATATAGTTCTAGAATTGAGGTGTGCTAAGAGACTAACACCAATAATTGTGACCCGCTCAAGCATGGATCAAAATTCTATGCGGTTTTACATCATGCAATAAGAACATGAACCATACAGTTTTACATCATGCGGTAAAGAATTTTTCATACATTTTAACATCTTATGATTAGTATATTAGGATGTGTAGTTTAATATCATACAGAAAGGACATTGGTGTCAGGCAGTTTTTTGTCTTGTGATGTGGATGATATGTCATGCTTTTTATGGTCATACGACAAATACTGACTATGCAGTTTAACGTTGTGCAACTGAGACATATACCATACAGTTTAACATCATATTTTCAAGACAAAATTCTATGCAGTTTAAAATATTATATATTGGACTATATAGTGCTATTCGTTTTAACATCTTACTGGTAGGATGAATTTCATGAGATTGCATGAAATATTTCTTCAGGAACCTTGAATTTGTTGGGGTCATAATGAGATCTCCATCCATTGAGATCAAGGAATAAGCTCCATTAGAGT
This sequence comes from Viscum album, assembly GCA_963277665.1. Taxonomy (NCBI): domain Eukaryota; kingdom Viridiplantae; phylum Streptophyta; class Magnoliopsida; order Santalales; family Viscaceae; genus Viscum; species Viscum album. The sequence continues at coordinate 715,276,077 of OY728138.1, read as the reverse complement.
GGACCTTGTGTATAGAGTAAGTTCCCTCCCACTTTGGATCAATATTTGGAAGATTCTTTCCTAGTATAATAGATTTCTAAGGGCCAGTACCAATTCTCCATGGAGGAATGAATGGAGGCAGACTTTCTTGTTAAAATCTTGTGTTATCTAGTTTTGATGGACCTCAAAAGTGATGTAAAGTGCGCAATATTTTATCATCAAGTTGCTCCAATTCATTTGGTCATTTTTTGGATTGCTCATTCATGGATATTCGATCACATATGGAAAGATATTTTCAGTACAATACATTTTATCTTTATCCACTATATTATGAATTATGTTTGATAGGGTGTTGTTGAAGGCCTCTACCTTCCCATTAGATGATACATGATAGTGAGAGGAATGGTTAGATTTGATATAATACTCTTGATACAGCTTCCCCAACTCCGCAAAATAGAAATTGGTGTCATTTTCCATCAATATTATATTAGGGATACCAAACCTGGTAATGATGTTGGATTTCATGAAGCTAGTGATATTTATTGCTCTGACTTCTTTGAGGGGTACAACTTCAGCCAACTTGGAGAAGAAATTGGTTGTAGTGAGAATGTACTTGAACTAATTGGTAGTGGCAGGAGGATATGGTCTTAAAATTTTCATTCCCTATATGGAAAATTTACAAGAGTATTTGTATGTATGTATAAACTTTGGGAGTTTGTGGATGAAGTTGGCATGCACTTGCAAGGAATGACACTTCTTGGTGAATTTAATGTAATCCTACATCATCAAAGTCTAAAAGTATTTAAACCTTCAAATTTGGTTGGAAATCATGTACCCTAACTGGTGGGAACCATAAGCTCATGTATGTAATTATTTTATGATATCCATAGTATCTTATTCATCGATACATCTAAGAAGGAATTCATCAAAGCCTCATTTATATAGAACTTTTTGGTGATTTGGATCATCATAAAGAGTGAAGTTGACTATTCATCATTGGATTTGATCTTTATCAGATATTTCTAATGGGAGAACTCTATTTTGAATGTATCCCATGATGGGTGTCATCCACCTAGTGGTAGAACCATATGGTTCAGGGAAATGACTAATTCCATCGATCTCTTGTATGTTGACATAATCAAAAGGTGAGACCATTCAACAATGCATAATGATAATGATTTTATCTTCCCGGTTTGTATCTTCCAAATCCATGGCTACATTTTCTAATGCATCTACTTGGGAATTATGTGATTATGAGATGTGATTCAATGTTGGCTCTGAAGGGAACTCTGCCCTTAACCCTTAGACACAGTTAATCAGGGGTATTTCCTCTTTTTTCTAATGGCATAATCCTCATTGATCTATTTTATTACCAACTATGAATTATCTTTCACATATAGGTGGATTGATGGTATTTGAAGTTTCAATTATAGGTATACAATGAGGTCCTGATATTCTACCTCATTATTTGTACAACCTTCTGACAACAGGAAGGAGTAAGGCAAGACTGTCTTTACCAAAGAAATGAGCATGACCCCAAACCCAAATTTATTGTGCTTGGGGTCTTCCATCCTCTTCTCTATTGAGATTATGGATGCACCCTCAAAATACATTTCCCATTTTTGGGGGATATCTTGAATAGAAATGATATCTTAATCTATAAATTCAGTATTTAATGACATTGTTTATGTATATGAGTGTTCTATAAGAAAATATACTAAATTCTAGCCTTTCACTACTTTTTGGGGTAATAAATGTATATCAAACTACTTTAGGATAACAACACACTGAGCCAAAATCAACACAGGAATACTGAGGATTATTGGATTTGGTTCCCTAGAACCAAATTATTTTTTACTTTATGATAACTTATATTCATGGTTTTTGAATATCAATAAACTCTTTATCACACAATGATTATTCTTCTGCATAACATTGCATGTGATAATGTCCTAAGAGTAGTTATCACACTAAAAGGTCATAGCAGTTCCCCGCTATAATGAGAACTCATAATTTCTATGACACTTTTCTTAGATATATGTTCTATAGGCGAATGATATCATTTGAGGTACACAAATGATATAGGCTATCAGGGGTGGAGACTCATAGTAATTTGAGGCACTTTCTCGTGGTGTACGACCTTGGTGATATCCAGTAGGATATTATGAGAACGAGACCTGACAGTAAGAAATCCACATTTATAAGTGTCATTGTATGTTCCTATATGAAGACATGTGTATTGGTTATTAGACTTTAAGATTGTTATTAATGGATATTATGATTCATGCACTTAGATGTATTGACAAAAACTGTGATGGAAGATATTCATAGTGAAGTAGGATATGTTGGGTGCATCGCGAGTAATATTGTATTAATTGATAATGAGAGAAAATATTTATCCCTTCCGTTATTTAATGGAATATAATATCTCATACCCTTTGATGGAAATGATATAACTTAAATAAATCCATGGCCATAGTGATCAATAGGCAAGTTCTATTTTTGGAAAGTCAAAGAAAGAGATATCGAGCATATAGGTTGATGGAACTGGCATGCAACTTGCTCGATTAGAGATATTGTGATAAATGGATTATATTGCATGATAAGCATTCATATGAGGTGACATGTCATTATGGCATTAACTTTTTTCTATATGGGTTCCTTGGCGTGATTCTAGATGTTAACCTTGAACTTTAGGTAGGTTCACCCAATGCCACTAAAAAAGGGGCCTAGAGGGTCACACACTAAGTGTATCCACTATCTTAGTTAAATAATATATTATTTATTATTTAACAAGTTGAATAAATATTATTCTCGATTATGGTTTAATAATTATTCATGGATGCATGGTCACATTTATTTTAACAATAGTTATTCAAGAGAATATATTATGGGCGGAATAATTAATAAATATTTATTTTCTATTTAGTGAATATAATATTTATATATTTATTGGCGAATAATGTAGTGGTATTTATTTAATAAATAAATATTCATTATTCAAGGTTCAATAAATATGGTGGAGGATTGGCAGAATGAGTTAATGGTCTAGTGAGAAATAATAATATTAAATATTATTAGATTAAATAATATTTAATTATAACTCACAAGATAAGTGCATGTCAAGAAATAATAATTTTGTTGTTATTATTTAACATGGGGGTTTCACTATGGTTTATAAAATAATTAAGGCACTTGTGCAAATTATTTATTATTACCCTAGTAAATTAAATACTCAATTATATTATTCTCTTATTAGCCAAGTGTTGGCCAATAGATGCCTATGGTGTTGTGCACAATGAATTGGAGAAAATATCTCAAGCCTAGAGAGTTATTTATTCTCTAAGAATACTCTCAAGAATAAGAGTGATTATCCTCCACCGGATCAAGGAAAATGCTTTGGAAGTGGTTCTCAAGATGATCGAAGGTAGACATCAAAAGCGCAAGGATCTTCTGTGCTAGCACCTGAAGACTCCTTCAGTGATGTTCATAGATACATGGAACACGTGTGGATCACTAATATAGGATATCTACTCTTGATATCTACAATTAAAAGATGGTACACCTATAGATCTGTGTTTGAACACATCAACAAAAAAGGAATTACCATGGAGGTAATTCTTTAATTTAATTAAATTAATTATAAACAAAATATGTTGATCCTCTCTCTCGGTTCAGGGTTTCTATTCCTTTTTTTAAATCCTTGATTCAATTCTATGGATACTATCATTCATTTTCATATTTATCCTAGTTTGTTCATTGAATATGGAAAAAATTAAAGTTGAGCATCGTCCCTCCCACGCTTCCGCTGCGCCTATAACCTACAAGTGGCATTAGTGGGGGCATATTATTATTTATAATTATTTAAATAATTCATTGATAATTTATGCTTTTATAATTTAGTTTTTCAATTCAAGTTTAATCATTCTTTTTAATATGAACTATGAGATTTTTTCTTCCTCTATCATTTCTCACAGATCTAACAGAAATGATTAGTTTTCTGATTAAAATTAAATCAAGGAACTCATCTGGAGGTGCCAAGGGTTCTGCCTGTGTAACATAGTAGTACATTCCATGTAGTTGGATCTACAGGTCGTGTAGTTGTGTTCAATGCATCAGAGTAATTCGGTAATTACTCAACCCATGTGCATTAATGACACACGATGTAGTTAATTATTACACAGTGTGTTGACTAGGACAGACTGGCGCACGTTCAGCCGGACTACACACCATGTTGTCGACTGGACACAGCATGTAGTCCTTTTTAGGTCAGAGTCAGGTTGTATATTCTATACATGGCCTCCCTGACCAGTAACCATGTAACATGGATTCAACATGGCATTTGGCCAACTAGACACACCATGTACTCCAAGATTTCTAAATTACACCCCGCACACTGAGTCCCTAGGCATGTACTTAGGATACATGGTGAAGAATACACGCACCGTGTAGATCAAACCTACACACCATGTACTTTTACCAATTATGCAGATTTAAAATTTATTATATTATGTAACCCTTGATACATGTACTTGCATGTGCGAGTAAAGCCGAGACATGCCATGTGATAAGATTTAATATGTGTGTGTGTTTTATTAACATCTGCATAATATTCAAGATATTCACATCATGTATGAGTTGTACAACATTTATTATTCTATGTGCATGCTATATGTCACAAAGAATAAAATGTATAAAATTATAATACATGTTGGGTAGTTTTGGATAGGTATTAACCAAGTTACCTCCAAGGTACAAGTTATATACACAGCTAATTTTAAATGAATTTATTAATTTATTTAAAATTATAATGGATGAGAATATCAAAGAAATTCAAAAAAGGTTTAAGATAAAAGGATTGATTAATTAAAGATAATAATTAATCAATTGGAGCATGATTTATCTTAAAAAGGAATGATTAAAGAATTGAATTCTAGTTTTATTAAATACGTAATTCGTTGCATGCATGTGAATGATCATGAGCTATACATGACCTTTGTATGTGATTAGTTTACCTTTTAATTTATTATTAAATTAAATTGTTGGCATGCATTCCTTCTCTCCTAATTAATATATAGTGCCTATGTTCTCATGGTTTCTTTTATATAAACCCCCTTTTAACCCTCACATGTGTGTGAGTAAAAGCATATGTAATGGATGGAGATCCCAATATAGTGGAGGCAGTTCAAGTTAGGAGCCAAGGCGAAACCAATCCAATGAGATATAAAGGTGGACATGTGGAAAGTTGTAAACACAAACCTAATTGGTTAGATGTGTTTCTCCCCTAGGTAAGTGGTTAGTTTATCAACCACTGGATAAACTAACCATTAGAACAAGCTCATTATCATACCCTTTATTTTATTTCTGTCAATTCTATGGTTATTCATTATGGATGTTTTTTCGCGATCACGTAATTAATGAATTAATAAGAATGCAATATGAAACTAAAATAATCTAGATTATGTGTAAATATTATTTAAAGATAGGGTTAATCACTTAAGTAATCCCACTTAATATTAACAATCATGTGAAAAGATAATAATTGGAAATTTACGCATAAAGGATAAAATCCCTCAATAAATATTAAGTCAGTATAGTCTTCCATTACTTTGGTTAGAATCGAACTATAGTTTAAAGTGCTTGACCATCAAAAGTTGGGGTTCTTTTAATTATCATAAAATTCTAATTTAAGGTTTTGGGTTGACTTGACTTAGTTTACATCAAGGTTTGACTACCAAAGCAGGACTTTGTGTAACTGAGAGGCAAAGGTTAAGGAAATCCAAAATTAAGTATTTCAGTATAGGGGAGTCCACTCAATGGATTGAGGAGATACGATTTAATGTAGTTGGAATTTGGAATGCCTACCTAAAACCTTTCAAATTGCTTGACCATCCAAAGTTGGGGTAATGTGAAGGGCACTATGGATCATTGCTGCTAGAATGTCCAAGCAATAGGATATTCTAAAGCCAATGGTGAGGGCTATTGGGTTTTGATAAAATAGTGGGAGACTAATAAATATTTATTTATTTATTTTTCTAATTTTATCAAGATAAAATACTAAAATTCTACTCATCTTATTTTTAGAAATATTAATAAAAATGACATCAAACATATCATTGTGTTTCATACTCAAGAAGGAAAACCTTCTCACCGGAACTAATTTCCAGGAGTGGCGAAGGTGCTTACGGTCATCCTTCGCCATGAAAGGGAACTGTATGTGCTGGAGGAACCTTTACCAGTTGAACCTAGAGATGAGGTGAGTGATGAAGAGCTCTCTCTGTATGAGAAATATATTAATGATGCTACAGATATTCAATGCTTCTTTCTATTATCCATGTCCAATGATCTCTTGAAGAAACATGAGGAAATGGATGCATATAGCATGATTTCCCACCTTAAGGATCTCTATCAATATAAGGCAAGACAAGAGAGGTATGAGATATCCAACTCTTTGTTCATGACTAAGCTTGGAGAGTATATTCTAGATAGGCCTCATGTAGTTAATCTTATTTTCTACATTGAGCATTTGGACATCTTAGGGATTAAATTCCTGGATGAGTTGCATATAGATCTTATACTATCATTACTTCCCAAGACCTTCTCTAGTTTTATTGTGAATTATAATATGAGAAATAATGAGAATTATCTATTGTAACTTCTTAATTTGATTCTACAAGTGGATAAGGACAAGGGGTGTAAAAAACTCATAGTTATTATGGTGAATAGGAAGAGTAAGGGAAAGTCAAAGGGGCTTAAGATCTATAAATAGTCTAAAGACCTGAGCACCGTATGAGAAAGAAGAAGAAGATTTAAATGTGGGGCAAGGAAAAGGAGGAAGTGTGTTTTACATGTGGCAAGTCAGGACACTGTAAGAGGAACTGCACCCAGAGGAAAGGGGAAGCCAAAGGTGCGTTTATTATTCTCGATTATGGTTTAATAATTATTCATGGATGCATGGTCGCATTTATTTTGACAATAGTTATTCAAGAGAATATATTATGGGTGGAATAATTAATAAATATTTATTTTCTATTTATTGAATATAATATTTATATATTTATTGGCGAATAATGCAGTGGTATTTATTTAATAAATAAATATTCATTATTCAAGGTTCAATAAATATGGTGGAGGATTGGCAGAATGAGTTAATGGTCTAGTGAGAAATAATAATATTAAATATTATTAGATTAAATAATATTTAATTATAACTCACAAGATAAGTGCATGTCAAGAAATAATAATTTTGTTGCTATTATTTAACATGGGGGTTTCACTATGGTTTATAAAATAATTAAGGCACTTGTGAAAATTATTTATTATTACCCTAGTAAATTAAATACTCAATTATATTATTCTCTTATTAGCCAAGTGTTGGCCAAGATATTCCTATGGTGTTGTGCACAATGAATTGGAGAAAATATCTCAAGCCTAGAGAGTTATTTATTCTCTAAGAATACTCTCAAGAATAAGAGTGATTATCCTCCACCGGATCAAGGAAAATGATTTGGAAGTGGTTCTCAAGATGATCGAAGGTAGACATCAAAAGCGCAAGGATCTTCTGTGCTAGCACCTGAAGACTCCTTCAGTGATGTTCATAGATACATGGAACATGTGTGGATCACTAATAGAGGATATCTACTCTTGATATCTACAATTAAAAGATGGTACACCTATAGATCTGTGTTTGAACACATCAACAAAAAAGGAATTACCATGGAGGTAATTCTTTAATTTAATTAAATTAATTATAAACAAAATATGTTGATCCTCTCTCTCAGTTCAGGGTTTCTATTCCTTTTTTTAAATCCTTGATTCAATTCCATGGATACTATCATTCATTTTCATATTGATCCTAGTTTGTTCATTGAATATGGAAAAAATTAAAGTTGAGCATCGTCCCTCCCACGCTTCTGCTGCGCCTATAACCTACAAGTGGCATCAGTGGGGGCATATTATTATTTATAATTATTTAAATAATTCATTGATAATTTATGCTTTAATAATTTAGTTTTTCAATTCAAGTTTAATCATTATTTTTAATATGAATTATGAGATTTGTTCTTCCTCTATCATTTCTCACAGATATAATAGAAATGATTAGTTTTCTGATTAAAATTAAATCAAGGAACTCATCCGGAGGTGCCAAGGGTTTTGCCTGTGTAACATAGTAGTACATTCCATGTAGTCGGATCTACAGGTCGTGTAGTTGTGTTCAATGCATCAGAGTAATTCGGTAATTACTCAACCCATGTGCATTAATGACACACGATGTAGTTAATTATTACACAGTGTGTTGACTAGGACAGACTGGCACACGTTCAGCCGGACTACACACCATGTGGTCGACTGGACACAGCATGTAGTCCTTTTTAGGTCAGAGTCAGGTTGTATATTCTATACATGGCCTCCCTGACCAGTAACCATGTAACATGGAGTCAACACGACATTTGGCCCACTAGACACACCATGTACTCCAAGATTTCTAAATTACACCCCGCACGCTGAGTCCCTAGGCATGTACTTAGGATACATGGTGAAGAATACATGCACTGTGTAGATCAGACCTACACACCATGTACTTTTACCAATTATGCAGATTTAAAATTTATTATATTATGTAACCCTTGATACATGTACTTGCATGTGCGAGTAAAGCCGAGACATGCCATGTGATAAGATTTAATATGTGTGTGTGTTTTATTAACATCTGCGTAATATTCAAGATCTCCACATCATTTATGAGTTGTATAACATTTATTATTCTATGTTCATGCTATATGTCACAAGGAATAAAATGTATAAAATTATAATACATGTTGGGTAGTTTTGGATAGGTATTAACCAAGTTACCTCCAAGGTACAAGTTATATACACAGTTAATTTTAAATGAATTTATTAATTTATTTAAAATTATAATGGATGAGAATATCAAAGAAATTCAAAAAAGGTTTAAGATAAAAGGATTGATTAATTAAAGATAATAATTAATCAATTGGAGCATGATTTATCTTAAAAAGGAATGATTAAAGAATTGAATTCTAGTTTTATTAAATGTGTAATTCGTTGCATGCATGTGAATGATCATGAGCTATATCTGACCTTTGTATGTGATTAGTTTCCCTTTTAATTTATTATTAAATTAAATTGTTGGCATGCATTCCTTCTCTCCTAATTAATATATAGGGCCTATGTTCTCATGGTTTCTTTTATATAAACCCCCTTTTAACCCTCACATGTGTGTGAGTAAAAGCATATGTAATGGATGGAGATCCCAATATAGTGGAGGTAGTTCAAGTTAGGAGCCAAGGAGAAACCAATCCAATGAGATATAAAGGTGGACATGTGGAAAGTTGTAAACACAAACCTAATTGGTTCGATGTGTTTCTCCCCTAGGTCAGTGGTTAGTTTATCAACCACTAGATAAACTAACCATTAGAACAAGCTCATTATCATACCCTTTATTTTATTTCTGTCAATTCTATAGTTATTCATTATGGATGTTTTTTCGCGATCACATAATTAATGAATTAATAAGCATGCAATATGAAACTAAAATAATCTAGCTTATGTGTAAATATTATTTAAAGATAGGGTTAATCACTTAAGTAATCCCACTTAATATTAACAATCATGTGAAAAGATAATAATTGGAAATTTACACATAAAGGATAAAATCCCTCAATAAAATATTAAGTCAGTATAGTCTTCCATTACTTTGGTTAGAATCGAACTATAGTTTAAAGTGCTTGACCATCCAAAGTTGGGGTTCTTTTAATTATCATAAAATTCTAATTTAAGGTTTTGGGTTGACTTGACTTAGTTTACATTAAGGTTTGACTACCAAAGCAGGACTTTGTGTAACTGAGAGGCAAAGGTTAAGGAAATCCAAAATTAAGTATTTCAGTATAGGGGAGTCCACTCAATGGATTGAGGAGATACGATTTAATGTAGTTGGAATTTGGAATGCCTACCTAAAACCTTTCAAATTGCTTGACCAGCCAAAGTTGGGGTAATGTGAAGGGCACTGTGGATCATTGCTGCTAGAATGTCCAAGCAATAGGATATTCTAAAGCCAATGGTGAGGGATATTGGGTTTTGATAAAATAGTGGGAGACTAATAAATATTTATTTATTTATTTTTATAATTTTATCAAGATAAAATACTAAAATTCTACTCATCTTATTTTTAGAAATAGTAATAAAAATGACATCAAACATATCATTGTGTTCCATACTCAAGAAGGAAAACCTTCTCACCGGAACTAATTTCCAGGAGTGGCGAAGGTGCTTACGGTCATCCTTCGCCATGAAAGGGAACTGTATGTGCTGGAGGAACCTTTACCAATTGAACCTAGAGATGAGGTGAGTGATGAAGATCTCTCTCTGTATGAGAAATATATTAATGATGATACAGATATTCAATGCTTCTTTCTATTATCCATGTCTAATGATCTCTTGAAGAAACATGAGGAAATGGATGCATATAGAATGATGTCCCACCTTAAGGATCTCTATTAATATAAGGCAAGACAAGAGAGGTATGAGATATCCAACTCTTTGTTCATGACTAAGCTTGGATAGTATATTCTAGATAGGCCTCATGTAGTTAATCTTATTTTCTACATTGAGCATTTGGACATCTTAGGGATTAAATTCCTGGATGAGTTGCATACAGATCTTATACTATCATTACTTCCCAAGACCTTCTCTAGTTTTATTGTGAATTATAATATGAGAAATAATGAGAAGTATCTATTGTAACTTCTTACTTTGATTCTACAAGTGGATAAGGACAGGGGGTGTGAAAAACTCACAGTTATTATGGTGAATAGGAAGAGGAAGGGAGAGTCAAAGGGGCTTAAGAACTATAAATAGTCTAAAGACCTGAGCACCATATGAGAAAGAAGAAGAAGATTTAAATGTGGGGAAAGGAAAAGGAGGAACTGTGTTTTACATGTGGCAAGTCAGGACACTGTAAGAGGAACTGCACCCAGAGGAAGGGGGAATCCAAAGGTGCATTTATTATTGAGTGAAATCTTTCCATTTCTACACATTGAGTATTAGATATAGCTTGTGGTGCTCACATTTGTATTCAAATATAGGAACCAAGTAGATTTCAGAAAATTTCTAGAGGAGAGGTAGATCTACAAGCTATTAATGGTTCGAGGTTGGATGCTCTTATCATTGGTGACTACCACCTTTCATTGTCGACTGAGTTGATTTTGGTTTTATATGACTATTATTATGTACCAAGTGTTACCAAGAACATAATTTCTGTATCAATTTTAGATACAGATGGATTTATTTTCAAATTCAGAAATAAAAGTTATTTCCTTTATAAGGAAAACATATGATATGGTATGGAACATTTAAATAATGGTATGTATGTATACAATTATGAAAACAAAGTGTTGGAAATTGATAAGGAATCAAGTTCACATGACTCATATAACACCCAAATTTGGTATCACTATCTTGGTCTTGTAAACAAGAAGCGTTTGGAAAATCTCTATCAAGATGGTTATTTAGACCCTTCTGAGCTAAAACCACTTGATAGATATCATGATTGTTTACAAGGAAAAATTACCAAACCACCATTTGGTGGATAGGGTGAAAGGGTCATAGAGCTTGTAGGATTGGTACACATTGACGTGTGTGGATCATTTATAGTAGATTCTAGAGGTGGATATTCTTACTTCATAACTTTTACTAATTACTTGAGTAGATATGGATATATTTACTTAATGAGGTATAAGTTTGAGTCCTTTGAGAAATTCAAGGAATTCAAGAATGAAGTAGAGAATTAGCTTGGTAAGAAGATAAAGAAGATTTGATTGAATCGAGATGGAGAATATTTTAACCAATAGTTCATCAACTTTTTATGGGAGTTTGGGATTCTATCTCAACTCACTCCACCTTATAAACCATAGTGTAATGGTGTTAGTGAAAGGAGGAATCGTACCTTGTTGGACATAGTAAGGTCAATGATGAGTAATTCAGATCTTCTGTTATCTTTTTGGGGAAATTCATTACAAAATGCAGCATACACATTAAACTGAGTACCAACTAAAGTGGAAAATGGAATTACCTTTGAGATATAGAGTGTAAAGAAACCCATTTTGTCACATACACATGTATGGGTATGCAAGGAATTTTTTAAGGCTTTCTCGGGAAAAAAACTAGCACCCTGGGGCATGAGGTGTATATTTATAGGGTATACCAAGGAAACAAAGGGATGATACCTATAAAATCCCTCAGAAAATAAAGTATTTATCACCAGACAAACCATCTTTCTTGAGAGGAAGAACATCCTCAAAAAAGGATAGTTGGAGAAAATTGACTTCGATGAAGTTGATGATCAAGATACACAAGATTTGGTATAGGAACAAGTTCCACATGTACCCATGGAAGAAGTAGTTATTGAAACACAAGTATTGAATAGGATCTCAAGATAGGTAAGGGAACTAGAGAGATATGGTTTTCTAGTCACTGAGGATGGTGACTCATTATTATTGGAAAATGATGAACCTCCCTCCTACAAGGAGGCAATAAAGAGCTCAAAAGCTACAAGATGGCTAGAATCTATGAATTCTGAGATGGGTTCCATGTATCAGAACCAAGTTTGGGTTTTATTTAATGCGACAATTGATGTAAAGATTGTTGGATGTAAATGAGTATTCAAGAGGAAACTGGACATGAAAGGTAAAGTAAGTACCTATAAAGCAAGGATAGTGGATAAAGGTTTTAAACAACATCAAGGAATTGACTATGATGAATCCATTTTGCCAGTTTACATGTTTAAATCCATCAAAATCATATTTTCCATAATAGCTTACCATTAATATGAGATTTGGAAGATGGATGTCAAACCTGCATTCCTTAATAGGAACCTTCAAAAAGATGTCTATATGACACAACCAGAAGGTTTTGTGACACCAGGTGACTCCAAAAGGGTTTTCAAGTTGCAGAGGTCCATTTATGGATTAAATCAAGCATCTAGGTCATAGAACATTCGATTTGATGAATCCATAAAAGAATTTGGTTTCATTAAAAATGAATGTGAGTTGTGTATTTACAAAAGGTTTAATGGTAATTAGGTCACTATCCTATCAGTATATGTTGATGACATATTACTTATTGGAAATTACATTCCAGTCTTACAATCTATTAAGGACTGGTTGAACAAGTGCTTCTCCATGAAAAACTTAGGCAAAGCAGCCAGCATTATAGGGATCAAGATCATTTGTGATAGATCTAAAAAGATGATTGTAATAAGTTAAAGTACATATATTGACCAGATACTAAAGAGATTTAGTATGGAACAATCCAAGAGGGGATTGGTTCCAGTGTCACATGGCTTACATATTTCTAAGAAAATGTGTCCCCAGATACAATAAGAGAAAGATAGAATAAGTAATATCCCATACTCTTCATCGATATGATCTATCATGTATGTCATGTTATGTACTAGACTTGATGTTTCCTATTCACTGAGCATAGTAGGAAGATATCAAGAAGATCTAGGAGAACAACATTAGACTACTGTTAAGATTATCCTTAAGTATCTAAGAAGAAATGAGGATATGTTCCTGGTGTATGGAGGAGATGAGGAGATTGTCATTAGATGATATTCTAATGAAAGTTTTTAGATAGATCATAATTATCTGAAGTCACAATTGGGATATGTTTTATGTCTCAATGGAGGAGATGTGAGTTTAAAGAGTTCAAAGCAGCCAGTTGTAGCTGATTTTACAGTAGAGTCTAAGTACATAGCATCTTTTGATATAGCCAAGTAATCCATTTGGATTCAGAACTTTTTCTATGAGATTGATGTGGTACCTAACAGTAAAGACCCTATCACATTGTATTGTGATAATACTACAACAGTGGCTCTTGTAAAATAACCAAGGTTACATCAACAGACAAAGTACATACTCCGAAAGTATCACCTATTAATTTATTTTTATAAAAGGGGTGAAGTTGTAGTGATCAGAGTATCCATGGAAGAGAATGTGGTGAACCCCTTGACTAAAGTCCTATCTTAGCAGAAGAATAAGTATCATGTGAGATCTAGAGGAGTGAAGGTCATTAATATTTAGCTCTAGTGCAAGTGGGAGTCTGTTGGAGTTGGTGCCCCAGAACTAACTTCTTTTGTACTTTATGATAACTTATATTCATGGTTTTTTAATATCAATAAACTTCTTATCACATCAATATTATTCTTATACGTAACATTTCATGTGATAATGTCCTAAGATTAGTTGTCACACTAAAAGGTCACAACAGTTCTTCACTATGATGAGAACCCGGAAGTGCTATGACACTATTCTTAGATATATTTTCTATAGCTGGATGATATCATTTGAGGAACACAAATGATATAGGCTATCAGGGGTGAAGACTCATAGGAATTTGAGGAACCTTCTCATGGTGTACGCCCTTGGTGATATCTTGTAGGATATTATGAGAACGAGACCCAACAGTAAGAAATCCATATTTATAAGTGTCATTGGATGTTCCTATCTTCGTACATGTATATTGGTCCTTATACTTTAATATTATTATTAATAGATTTTAAGAGTCATTTACTTAGATGTATTAATGAAAAATGTGATGACAGATGTTTGCAGTGAAGTAGGGTATGTTTGGTGTGTCACGAGTAATATTGCATTAATGAATAATGTGAGAAAGGATATATCCCTTATGTTTTTTAATGGAAGATAATATCTCAGGCCCTTTGATGGAAATGATATAGCCTAAATAAATCCATGGCCATGGTGATCAGTAGGTAAGTTCTATTTCCGAAAAGTCAAAGAAAGAGATATTGAGCATATAGGTTGATGGCACTGTCATGCAACTTGCTCGATTAGAGATATTGTGATAAAGGGATTATATTACACGGTAAGCATTCATATGAGGTGACATGTTATTATGGCATTAACTTCTTTATATATGGGTGCCTTGGTGTGTTGCTAGACTCTAACCTTGGAATTTAGGAAGGTTCACCTAATGCCACTAAAAAAGTGGCCTAGAGGGTCACACACTAAGTGTATCCAGTATCTTAGTTAAATAATATATTATTTATTTTTTAAAAAGTTGAATAAATAATATTTTCAGTTGTGGTTTAATAATTATTCATGGATGCCTAATTGCATTTATTTCGACAGTAGTTATTTGAGAGAATATATTGTGAACGGAATAATTAATAAATATTTATTTTCTATTTTGTGAATATAATATTTATATATTTATTAGTTAATAATGAAGTGATATTTATTTAATAATTAAATAGTCATTATTCAAGGTTTAATAAATATGTTGGAGGATTGGTGGACCGAGTTAATGGTCCAGTGAGAAATAATAATATTAAATTTTATTTTATTAAATAATATTTAATTATAACTCACAAGATAAGAAAATGTCAGGAAATAATAACGTTGTTGTTATTATTTGATATGGGTGTTTTTCTAGGATTAATAAAATAATTAAGGAACTTGTGCAAATTATTTATTATTAACCTAGTAAATTAAATACCCGGTTATATTATTCTCTTATTACCCAAGCGCTAGCCAATCGACACCTATGGTGTTGTGCACAACAAATTAGAGAAAATATCTCAAGCCTAGAGAGTTATTTCTTCTCTAAGAACACTCTCAAGAACGAGAGTGATCCCCCTCCACCAGATCAAGGAGAATGTTTTGGAAACGGTTCTCAAGGCGATCAAAGGTGGACATCATAAGCACAAGGATCTTACATTCTAGAACTCAGAGACTCCTTCAGCAGTGTCTAGAGATACGTGGAACACGTGTGGATCCCTACTAGAGGAGATCTACTCTTGATCTCTATAATAAAATGATGGTGCACCCGCATATATGTGGTCGAACACATCAATGAAGAAAGAATCACCTTGGAGGTAATTCTTTAATTTAATTTAATTAATTATAAAAAAATATGTTTATCCTCTCTCTTAGTTCTAGGTTTTTATTCCTTTTTCTAAATCCTTGATTTAATTTCATGGATACTAGTGTTCATCATCGTATTGATCCCGGATTATTCATTGAATATGGAAAAAATTAAAGTTGGTCATCGTCCCTTCCATACTTCTACTGTGCTCGGAACCTACAAGTGGTATCAGAGGGGTAATATTATTATTTATAATTATTTAAATTATTATTTGATGATTTACACTTTAATAATTTAGATTTTAAATTCAAGTTTAATCATTATTTTTAATCTGAATTATGATATCTATTCTTCCTCTATCATTTCTCACAGATCTAACAGAAATGATTAATTTTTTGATTAAAATTAAATCGATGAACTCATCTAGAGGTTCCAAGGGTTCTGTCCAGGTAACACAGTAGTACACACCATGTAGTCAGATCTATACGTCATGTAGTTGTGTTCAATGCATCAGAGTAATTCAGAAATTACTTAACCTGTGTGCATTAATGACACATGATGTAGTTAATTCTTACACCGCATGTTGATTGGGACAGATTGGCATACGGTCAGCCGAACTACACTCCATGTGTCCCACTATAAATAGCATATAGTTCTTTTCAGGTCAGAGTCGAGCTGTGTATTCCATACATGGCTTCCTTGACTGGTGACCATGTAACACGGAGTCAACACGGCATGTGGCCCACTGGACACGCCGTGTACTCCAAGATTTCTGAAGTACGCCTCACACGCCAAGTTAATGGTCCAATGAGAAATAATAATATTGAGTATTATTTGATTAAATAGTATTTAATTATAACTCACAATATAAGTGCATGTTAGAAAATAATAATGTTTTTGTTATTATTTGATATGGGGGTTTCGCTAGGATTAATAAAATAATTAAGTCACTTGTGAAAATTATTTATTATTACCCTAGTGAATTAAATACCCATTTATATTATTCTCTTATTATCAAAGCGCTAGCCAAGCAATGCCTATGGTGTTGTGCACAATGAATTGGAGAAAAATTCTCAAGCCTAGATATTTCTTTCTTCTCTAATAATGCTCTCAAGAACAAGGGTGATCCTCCTCCACCAGATCAAGTAGAATGCTTTGGAAGTGATTCTCAAGACTATTGAAGGTGGACATCACAAGAACAGGGATCTTATATTCTAGAACTTGGAGACTCATTCAACGATGTACAGAGATATGTGGAACATGTGTGAATCACCTCTAGAGGATATCTACTCTTGATCTCTACAACACAATGACAATACACCTATAGATCTGTGGTCGAACACATCAACAAAGAAAGAATCACCTTAGAGATAATTCTTTAATTTAATTTAATTAATTATAAAAAATATATATTTATCCTCTCTCTTAGTTCTAGGTTTATATTACTTTTTTTAAATCCTTCAACTTTGTGGATACTGGAATTCATCATTGTATCTATCCTAAATTTTTCATTGAATATGGAAAAAATTAAAGTTAGGAACCATCCCTCCCACGCTTTCGCTGCGGTCGAAACCTACAAGGATGTATTTGAGAGAGTTATTGCGAGAGACCAAATGAACCTAATGGTGCTGTAAGTAGTTACTCGGTTTCTGAACCATGAAGATTAACACTAAGAAACTCTTCTCAATATCTAAATAGTGAGTCTCAGTATCGAGCAACGTTCGACTGAGATAATGGTTGTTTTCATTTCGAGCATCATTATTTCGCGTGATGAAATCACATAGTGACCATTCTAAGTCCATCACATATAAAAGTAGTGGATTACCTTAAACAGGAAACATTATCACTGGTGGGATCAAGAGATATTTCTTGAGGTTATCAAATGCCTCCTGACAGCCACTGGTCCATTGATATGTGACCCACTTCTTCATCAATTTGGTGAAGGGAAAATACTTTCCTGCAAGATTATCTATGATACGCCTGATATAGTCCAAGTTTCCTTGAAGTTCTCTCAAATATTTTAGGTTTAAAGGTGGTGACATGTTAAGGATAGCCTTTGTCTTCTCAAGGTTTACTTTAATGTCGTGATGGTGTATGATGAAGCTAAGAAAATTTCCTGAGGTTACCCCAAAAGCACATTTTAAGGGGTTCATCTTCAGTCTATGCCATCGTAGATTGTTGAATATGGTCCTGATATCATCTAGGTGGTTCGAATGATATCTAGAATTAACCACAATTTAGACAACATAGAATTCAACAAAATTTACCTAGAAGGGTTTGAAGATGTAATGCACGAAGGTGCCAACATTCTTCAAGACAAAGGGCATTACTCGATAGTAAAATACTACCTAGGGGCCCTGAAGGTGTTGTATTCTTCATCTTATAGGGACAATAAAATTTTATTATACCCTAAATATCCATCTATTAAGTAGAGGGATTGATATCTGGTCATTGCATCAATCAGTAGCTTTGCGATTGGAATCAGGAAGTTATCTTTCAGACAGTGCTAGTTGAGATCTTTTAAGTCAATATAGACCTTAATTTTCCCATTCTTCTTCATTTTTGGGATGATGTTGGATATAAATTTCAAATATTGAACTTCCTAGATGAATTCGACCTTAATAATCTTGTCCACTTCAGCCTCAATTTTGGAGGCATGAGTCGAGTGTGTCCTTTTCGGCTACTTATTTGTATCCCCAATGGTCTTCTAGAAAGCCCAAGTGATGGGTGGCCACCTCAAGATCAAGGAATGGAATCTATTTTTAATTTCAGGTGAACACATTCCAGTTTTTCTTTGGGAAGGAGGTGTATACCTCTTGTTATTCATAAGTCACGGTCACACAAGTCAAAGTGGGTTATGGATCTTTTTTTGTACCCATATTTATCTTTATGAGCTCTTCGACAGTGGTAGAGACACCTTCCTCAAATGTTAGAGGGGAATCCCTGAGTTCTTCCTTCTCTTTATCTTCCTCATGATTTTCCTCTTCCCTTCCTAACTTGATATTATGGGAAGTAGGTAATGAATCCAACTTCTCATAGTTAGAGGAGGATTTAATATTTTTGATGACATTTAGAAGACAAAGCAGTTACTTCTGACCCAGTTGATGATGTGGGATCTTTTTAAAGCTTCGAGGATGGAATGAGGATGTTTTCGCTCAGAATTATGTTGTTTTTGGGAGATTCAATGACCTCTCCAGGACTTCCAAGTTTGGTTTTCATGATTTATGTTATGAAAATCTTTGAATATGTGCTTTCACTTAGACCCATTTCTTTGATTTGATTAATGGGCACCACATAATTTGCATTGAGATGCATGAAGGGATTAGCCAGATTCATTTATAGTTCATTTGGGGAATTGATCCAAGAAACATTGCAAATTATGGGTCACTTCCCTTCCCTCTGATAGAATATTTCATCAATGTATTGTGATTCTCAGGATTTAAATGGTGATTTATCACCATGCAATGTCCCAATTTGACCATTGATGTAATATTTGAGGCATTGGTGGTATGATGAGGGAATAACCACATGATGATGAAACCAAGGCCTTCCCAAAAATAATGTTGAAGTCCATATCTTGCTAAATGACTGGGAATTATGAGTCGGATAATATATCCCTAAACTGAGTTATGAGCTTGATTTCATTGACAGGACTCTTCTAGATCTTGTCGTAACCCTATAACATTAGAGTGGAGGGGGAAAAGTGGGATTCATTGTAACCTAGATGTCAAATTGTTCAGACCAAAATGAGTTTGACACCTAATCCATTTCCAATGAAGACTCATTAGATATCAATATAATTTATCCTTCTAGATACATACAAAGTTATGATGTGTCCTTGTATAATGACATCTTTGTCCTGCTTTGTGAAAGAGATTATAAGGCCCCAGCCTTAAACCTTACTTAATCTTGAGTTATTACAAGATTACACATTGAGGATCTTTTCGGGTTTAGAGTTTTAGAGAATTAGATCATAAAACTTGCATTACATTCCACATATAAATAAAGTGGTTACATAAATATAGTATTATTCATTCCAATCAATGGAAACACAGTTAAAATAAAACATGGATTATTTCTTGACACTTCCTTGACACTATCATCATATCATGTACCTTTCCCTTGACCTGTGAAAAACATTTCAAAAAAACTTGGGATGAGCATAAAAAAGCTCAGTATGGGTTATAAAAACATGGAAAAGAAACATGAGTTCATATATACATAAGAATGAAATCATACTTTACCCATAAAACATAGGCACTTTAACATACCTCATAAAATCATGAATAAATCATAGAAATCATAGGACATAAAGGTAACTTGAGGCATTCATAACATTCTTACGTAGGGAGTAACCCTCTTGGTTACGTTTGGAATACCCATCACAGTATATTCCCTAAAATCTCTTCGGAGAAACCTTAACGTTTCACTCCTTCGCGTTACCCAATGCATTGGAGATCTATAACGGGCTCACTCGCCCTTAGTTTATCACGGAACCACCCGTCTTCATAATAATTCCCAAGAACCATAACATAATCATATCACAGAAAACATGCATAAAGGAAACATAACATTTCCACATTTCAATCACGAGATATCAATAAAACACATTGATATAATAACATTATAAAAACCATTTTCAATACCAAAATAAAAGAAAAGTAAAACATGGTATTTATTTTTCTTTTAAAAAGAAGGTATGGCTTGTAGAGGAAGCCGAAACTCAAATAACGGTCACGACGGCGGAGAAGTCGTTGTCGCCGCATACGTACGACAAAAACATTCCCTTTTGTTGTTTAGTAAACGCTTCGTATAAAAAAGATTCCTTTTGAATAAACGTAAAAGTCAAATGGGTTTATACACCGTATAAAAGAAAGTTGTGTATAAAATAAAATATGCCTCAACGAAAGGAGATTGAGACGAAGTCCCATACCTCGTATCCGAATTGACCCGACCGTTCTTTAATCTCCTGAATAATAAAATTGAGTTAATATATACTTGCTTATGAACCTTTTTCAATTTCATTATTCCTTTTATACCATGTTATGAACATCATGTAATCATTTAAGTTAATAGTGTTCATTTTGTCGGTATTTGGTTCTTAAGTTAAAAATAGACTTCTTACACTTACATGTTGTTAATTTGGTCAAAGGTTCGTTATATCCAGAATGATATTAATGATTTGGGTAACATATATATCATATATATTCATCATATACATGTATTTATAATATTACATCACATTTAGAGGTAAGAAATGAAATGCACCGTTCATGGAGACGGTAAGCCGTACGTACGCATGAACGCTACTTCAATTTCTATTTCATATTTTCTGGAATGGAATCATAATGATATAAGATTATATTATAATTCTAGTATAATAACATATATAATATCATTAACTTTATCCTTTACACATCCCACATATGGTATTAACGAATCAAATCACTTTCAGGGGGCGGTAGTCCGCACTTCCTAAAATGACGATATCGTGTTTACCCATAATGGGAACCATAAAGGTATGCCCAAAATGAAAAAAAACAGAAGCTTAAGGAAAACATAAACATATTATATATCATATATAAAAATAGTGACATCATAATGGCCACCTTTGAAGGTGTTAAATGAGTATTGAACAATCATCGTTTCGGGAGGCAGAATTTCGCCATCCACGGAAACCGTATGTTCTTTAACCATTTGATGTAGTTGTGTGAGAGTGTAGCTCAAATAAATATTATAACAACATCCTAGTATATTGATGATACTGTTTTTGTTACAAAATAAGTAAATAAAAAGAGTTTAGGGGGTTGGAGAAGCAAACTAAAACAAATGAACATGAGAGAATGAATTACCTTTAAAAGTGTAACTCCTTTTGATTTGAGCCTAAAGGATTCCTTTGAAAGAATTCTGCCCAAAGGGAATCCTCTAGGATGAGTAGAGGGATGTGGAGAGAGTAAATGGTCAGGGGTTGGCCGAGCCAAAGGCTTGAGGAGTGTGTGAAATGAGGTAGAGGTGGGGGCCTTTTATAAGAGGAGAGGAGGGGCACTTTTGGAAAGTAAAGAAATATTACTTTATTTGAAAATGTGTTTCGGTTTTAAAAGGTCCCACATTGATATAATTCGTGTATAAGGTGATAAGGGTTTTACATCCACTCATCCAATTGGTTTTTGACATGTGTAGTTCATATATTTTACATTATCTTTCCATTTTATTTAAATCGTCAAATAATGATGTCATCGCTGCATCATTATCATGCCATAAATAATTTAATTTATTTAATGTATAAAAATTATAAAAAAAATAATATGATGTAGGAAATATTTTTAGCTTTTCAATGACTATTTATAATCAAAAATCTGATCTTTATAAGCCCATGTAAAAAAAAATTCGTAAAACATATTATGTTTGTGTCATTTTTACTTTTACATTAAATAAAAAGTTATTTTTGTCATTTCCCAACAAAAGTGGATCCATGGGGTCCCCAAGTTGACCCATGGCTTGTATTGGTCGGCCATGACACAACCAATAAGGTTGTGACATGTTTCTAGGTCATTTCATATTATTAAAGCATTATTTATACCTTAAACTACCCTAATTACCACTAATCGCGATTAAGAACTTAATAAGTTACTATTCACCAAAAAAATTATTATAATCTCATTGAACCACATTTTACTTCTTAATGACAACCATATATGTCGGATTTTCAAAATTCAATACACATTAGTGGTAAACTTTCATTTAACTGAAAAATCAGTTTGCTTGATTACCACTTAGTGGTTTCACTATTCATCAAAAATTGGAGTTTTTCAGAAAATTACCAAAAATTCACCCTAAGCTATATTTGATATTCCGAATTCAAAAATGAAGTCTATTTTACAAAATTCAATACATATAATTCAAATTAATTAATTTAATAATTAATTCCCGCTGCCAGAGCAAATAGCGTGTTTTTACAAAACAATAAGTATCAAAAGATTGACACCAGTTTAAGTCTAATTTCAAAGTGAAATTGATTCCAATGACCACCATTGGATAAAATGGTAAAAATATATTCATATTACACGTTAAGACCAATTAAAAAGATAATCTAATCATATAAATAAATTAGATTAAAAAAACAGTTTTGATGTAAAATGCAGTATTTTTCACTATTCATTAAAAATGAACATTGTCAGAAAAATACCAAAATTTCACACAAAATAAATTTTGTTGTCCCAATCATAAAGAATAAGTTTATTTTGACAAACATAGTTTATAAAATTGTCAAAATATAGATTCAAAAATGGTTTGCCATCAAAAGGCAGTAAAACAATCTTTTAAGAATATTAGTGTATTCCATGCATAAGATTGTATTTATTTTCATTTTAAGCATCTATAACACTATCTTAATCATTAATAGACATAGATAAAAATATCTATTATTCATTACTTACTTGGGATGTTACATCCTTACCCCCTTTAGAAAATTATGTCCCCGCAATTTATTTACTTATCGAATAAATGGGGGTACTTATCCCTCATTGCATTTTCAGATTCTCATGTTGCCTCTTCAATCATGTGGTTTTTCCACAAAACCTTTACCTGGTGAATCACCTTATTCCGTAACACTTTCTCCCTGTGGTCAAGAATCTGAACCGGTTGTTCCTCATAAGATAGGTTATCTTCCAGCTAAACTACCTCTGGACTCAAAACATGAGATGGATCTGGCATATACTTTCTCAACATCGAAACATGAAAAACATTGTGTACCTGAGATAAAATCGGAGGTAAAGCCACTCGGTATGCAACTGATCCAACTCTCTCCAGAATTTCGTATGGTCCAATGAACCTTGGACTCAACTTTCCTTTCTTACCAAATCTCATCACACTTTTCCAAGGAGAAACCTTAAGAAAAACATGATCACCTACCTCGAAAGATAGATCCTTCCTCCGGTTATCCACATAACTCTTCTGCCTGCTCTGAGCTGTTCTCATGTGTTTCTGAATCAGCTGAACTTTTTCTGTCATCTCTTCTACCAATTCTGGTCCCATCAACTTCCTTTCACCCACTTCATCCCAGAAAGCTGGAGTTCGACACCGCTTCCCATATAATGCCTGAAATGGTGCCATCTGTATACTGGAATGAAAACTGTTATTATATGAAAACTCAACCAAAGAAAGATGTTGGTCCCAACTTCCCTGATAATCCATAGAACAAGCTCGTAGCATATCCTCCAATGTCTGAATTGTTCGTTCTGACTTCCCATCTGATTGAGGATGAAAAGCTGTACTAAAATTTAATTCAGTACCCAACGACTTCTGAAGGCCTTTCCAAAAGTTAGAAGTAAACCTGGGATCACGATCCGATACAATGGAGAGAGGAACTCCATGTAACCTGACTATTTCTTTAAGATACAAATGGGAAAGTTGATCAAGAGATAAAGTATCTCGTATAGCAAGGAAATGAGCAGATTTGGTCAAGCGATCAACAATAACCCAGATTGCATTATTACCTCGAGATGTCTTCGGTAATCCAACAACAAAGTCCATGGATATATTCTCCCATTTCCACTCTGGCACTGGTAAAGGCTGAAGCATCCCTTTCGGTAACTGCCACTCTGCTTTAACCTACTGACAAGTCAAACACTTCACAGTAAAATTAGCAATGTCTCTTTTCATTCCATCCCACCAGTAATACTCCCGCAGATCTTTATACATCTTAGTACTGCCCGGATGAACTGAAAACGGAGAACTATGAGCTTCACATAACAACTCTCTCTTCAACTGTGAATCACAAGGCACACACAATCTCTTCCCAAATCTCAAAACACAATCATTATCAATGTTGAATTCAGGCAACTTACCTTTCTGAACCAGCTCTACCTTTTTCTGCAACTCACTATCTTGCTTCTGTGCTTGATTGATTCTATCTGATAGAGAAGATATCACTAATACCTGAAACAAAATAGAATGACTTCCTGCACCAACAACTTCTATGCCAAAGTTCATCAAATCCTTAACCAAAGGATCACGTTCCAAATGCAACATTGCTAATGAAGCATTACTTTTTCGACTCAAAGCATCAGCCACTTTATTTGCTTTTCCCGGATGGTAATGAATTGTACAATCATAATCCTTGATTAATTCTAGCCATCTCCTCTGTCTCATGTTTAACTCTTTCTGAGTGAATATATACTTTAAACTTTTGTGATCGGTATATATTTCACACTTTACTCCATACAAATGATGCCTCCAAATTTTTAAAACAAAAACAACAGCAGCTAGTTCCAAATCATGTGTAGGGTAATTTACCTCATGAATTTTCAACTGTCGTGAAGCATAAGCAATTACCTAATCATTCTGCATTAGGACGCAACCAAGTCCTTTCAATGAACCATCACTGTATATAACAAACTCACCATTCCTGGAAGGTAGTGCCAAAACTGGAGCATTCACCAATCTTCTTTTCAATTCCTGAAAACAATCATCACATTCTTTTGTCCAGATAAACTTAACACCCTTCCGAGTTAGCTTAGTCATTGGACTAGATAACCGTGAAAAATTTCTAACAAACCTTCGGTAATAGCCCGCCAAACCAAGGAAGCTACGAATCTCGGTGACATTTGTGGGTCTTGGCCATTCTTCCACAACTTTTGTTTTTGCAGGATCAACAGTTATTCCATCTTTAGAAACAATGTGACCAAGGAAAGAAATTTGTTGCAACCAAAACTCACACTTGCTGAATTTCCCATACAGTTTCTTTTCTTTTAAGGTTTGCAAGATAACCCTTAAATGTTTTTCATGCTCCTCTTTACTTTTAGAAAACACCAAAATATCATCAATGAAAACCACCACAAACTTATCCAAGAACTCATGGAAAATTCTATTCATTAAGTCCATGAATACAGCAGGTGCATTGGTTAGCCCAAAAGGCATTACTACAAATTCATAATGGCCATATCTCGTACGGAACGCGGTCTTCGGAATATCTGCCTCCTTTACCTTCAGCTGATGGTACCCCGATCTCAAGTCAATCTTTGAAAAAAACTGAGCTCCCTGGAGCTGATCAAACAAATCATCTATATGAGGCAAAGGATATTTGTTCTTAACAGTGATATTATTCAAGGCTCTATAATCAATGAAAAGTCTCATAGAACCATCTTTCTTTTTAACAAATAAAACAGGATCACCCCATGGTGATGTGCTAGGTCTAATGAAACCTTTCTCTAATAAATCTTGCAATTGCTCCTTCAACTCTAAAAGTTCAATTTGTGCCATTCGATAAGGGGGTTTTGAAATTGGCTTAGCATCAGGAACTAAGTCAACAGTAAACTCAACTTCCCGATCTGGTATTATTCCAGGAAACTCATCAGGAAAAACATCCGTATACTCATTTACCACTGGCACATCATTAATCTGAACAGTTCCTTTATTTTCAACGACGTGTGCAAGGTAACATTCATTTCCATCTTTTACAAGTTTCTCGGCCTCTTGATATGTTATCAACAGTAAGGGTTCATTCTTGTACACAAACTGAAAGTCTTTCTGAAAAGAAACTTCTTTAGATCTACAGTCAATCTTAGCATGGTAAATAGAGAGCCAATCCATACCCAGGATAACATCAAACTCTACTAGAGGTAGAACAATAAGGTTTGCAAGTAGGTTCTTTCCACAGATAAGGATAGGAAGATTCTTATAAATTCTTTTTGCCTCAACATTTCCCCCAGGTGTTTTTACCAAAAGTTCAGGAGTCATTTCTTGAGATGGTATTCCCATTTTACTAGAAAAGGTTTCAGAGATGAAAGAATGTGTAGACCCCGAATCAAACAACACACTGGCATAATCTGAAAAAACAAACAAAGTACCTGATACAACTTCATTTGATGGCCCGACATCTGCTGAAGTAGTTGCAAAGGATTTCACCACCCCTTTCTTCTTGTAGTCTAACTGCTTCCCATCACTAAAGCTCTTTGTCGTACACTCATTTTCATAGTGACCCATCTCATTTCACTTATAACATTTCACTAACTGTAAATCAAATTTGTTCTTACCTTCACCTTGATCCTTTTCAGTGAAATCACGAGCCTTATGTCCCATCTTACCACATCGGTAGCACTTTCCAGAATTCAGAAGACATTCCCCAGCATGCCTTTTGCCACATTTATCACAAACTGGAAACTTAGTTTTCTTACCATCAGACTTTTTTGAAGAATTCTTACCTTTCTCCTGCCACCTCGGTCTCTTCTTCTGCTGGTTGTTATAGAACACTTGGTCATCGGCAAACTCCATTTCCACCTTCTCAACACATCGAACAAGCTTTTCATAACTTTTAAACTCTCTAGAAGCTAATGCCCTTTGATATTTTGGCTTTAATCCTGAGTAAAAACGATTGATTTTACTATCAAGGTCTCGAATAAAATTTGGAGCATACCTTGCCAATCGAGTGAACCTTTCTTCATAGGCAGCCACTGAGTCTTCCTCTTGCCTCAATTCCAAAAATTGTTTTTCCATCCTAAGTAGAACAGCCTTAGGAAAATACTTCTCAAGAAACATACCTTTGAATTCATCCCAGTCAAGAGCATCAATATCATCGGCGTCCCTGATATTTTTAACCATAGACCACCACTGATCTGCCTCACCCTCCAAACGGTAAATAGCAAGACTAAACTTTTGATTGTCTGAACACCCCATGACATCAAAAATCTTCTCCCGTGCTTTAATCCACCCTTCTGCTAGCACAGGGTCAGATGATCCTCTAAATGATGGTGGATGTTTCCTCATGAAATGTTCCACCACTGACATGTTCCTCTGCGGTAGATCTGGCTGATCTCGTGCATGGATACCACCACCATTTATCGCTTGAGTCAACTGCGCCATTACTGCAACAAACTGTTCAGTTCCAATTTCGACCATTTCTGGATGCTGATTCGGAAGGTTATTTCCTTCTGTATGCCTTCCTAGTACTGCTTCCCTGTTTCCTCTGCGGAAAACCATTCTGAACAAACATGTCTTAGATGAAGCAACATGGTAATCTTTAAATGCTATATCATTTCAAAAAAAAAATTGGATAATCATTTAATAGAATTCTAACTCCTAAAGTTATCTAAACCGACCTCTGATACCAACTATAAGGCCCCAGCCTTAAACCTTACTTAATCTTGAGTTATTACAAGATTACACATTGAGGATCTTTTCGGGTTTAGAGTTTTAGAGAATTAGATCATAAAACTTGCATTACATTCCACATATAAATAAAGTGGTTACATAAAGATAGTATTCTTCATTCCCATCAATGGAAACACAGTTAAAATAAAACATGGATTATTTCTTGACACTTCCTTGACACTATCATCATATCATGTACCTTTCCCTTGACCTGTGAAAAACATTTCAAAAAAACTTGGGATGAGCATAAAAAAGCTCAGTATGGGTTATAAAAACATGGAAAAGAAATATGAGTTCATATATACATAAGAATGAAATCATACTTTACCCATAAAATATAGGCACTTTAACATACCTCATAAAATCATGAATAAATCATAGAAATCATAGAACATAAAGGTAACTTGAGGCATTCATAACATTCTTACGTAGGGAGTAACCCTCTTGGTTACGTTTGGAATACCCATCACAGTATATTCCCTAAAATCTCTTCGGAGAAACCTTAACGTTTCACTCCTTCGCGTTACCCAATGCATTGGAGAGCTATAACGGGCTCACCCGCCCTTAGTTTATCACAGAACCACCCGTCTTCATAATAATGCCCAAGAACCATAACATAATCATATCACATAAAACATGCATAAAGGAAACATAACATTTCCACATTTCAATCACGAGATATCAATACAAAACATTGATATAATAACATTATGAAAACCATTTTCAATACCAAAATAAAATAAAAGTAAAACATGGTATTTATTTTTCTTTTAAAAAGAAGGTATGGCTTGTAGAGGAAGCCGAAACTCAAATAACGGTCACGACGGCGGAGAAGTCGTTGTCGCCGCATACGTACGAAAAAAACATTCCCTTTTGTCGTTTAGTAAACGCTTCGTATAAAAAAGATTCCTTTTGAATAAACGTAAAAGTCAAATGGGTTTATACACCGTATAAAAGAAAGTTGTGTATAAAATAAAATATGCCTCAACGAAAGGAGATTGAGACGAAGTCTCATACCTCGTATCCGACTTGACCCGACCATTCTTTAATCTCCTGAATAATAAACTTGAGTTAATATCTACTTGATTATGAACCTTTTTCAAGTTCATTATTCCTTTTATACCATGTTATGAACATCATGTAATCATTTAAGTTAATAGTGTTCATTTTGTCGGTATTTGGTTCTTAAGTCAAAAATAGACTTCTTACACTTACATGTTGTTAATTTGGTCAAAGGTTCGTTATATCCAGAATGATATTAATGATTTGGGTAACATATATATCATATATATTCATCATATACATGTATTTATAATATTACATCACATTTAGAGGTAAGAAATGAAATGCACCGTTCATGGAGACGGTAAGCCGTACGTACGCATGAACGCTACTTCCATTTCTATTTCATATTTTCTGGAATGGAATAATAATTATATAAGATTATATTATAATTACAGTATAATAACATATATAATATCATTAACTTTATCCTTTACACATCCCACATATGGTATTAACGAATCAAATCACTTTCAGGGGGCGGTAGTCCGCACTTCCTAAAATGAAGATATCGTGTTTACCCATAATGGGAACCATAAAGGTATTCCCAAAATAAAAAAACAGAAGCTTAAGGAAAACATAAACATATTATATATCATATATAAAAATAGTGACATCATAATGTCCACCTTTGAAGGTGTTAAATGAGTATTGAACAATCATCGTTTCGGGAGGCATAATTTCGCCATCCACGGAAACCGTATGTTCTTTAACCATTTGATGTAGTTGTGTGAGAGTGTAGCTCAAATAAATATTATAACAAAATCCTAGTATATTTATGATACTGGTTTTGTTACAAAAGAAGTAAATAAAAAGAGTTTAGGGGGTTGGAGAAGCAAACTAAAACAAATGAACATGAGAGAATGAATTACCTTTAAAAGTGTAACTCCTTTTGATTTGAGCCTAAAGGCTTCCTTTGAAAGGATTCTGCCCAAAGGGAATCCTCTAGTATGAGGATAGAGATGTGGAGAGAGTAAATGGGCAGGGGTTGGCCGAGCCAAAGGCTTGAGGAGTGTGTGAAATGAGGTAGAGGTGGGGGCCTTTTATAAGAGGAGAGGAGGGGCACTTTTGGAAAGTAAAGAAATATTACTTTATTTGAAAATGTGTTTCGGTTTTAAAAGGTCTCACATTGATATAATTCGTGGATAAGGTTTTAAGGGTTCGACATCCACTCATCCAATTGGTTTTGGACATGTGTAGTTCATAGATTTTACATTATCTTTCCATTTTATTTAAATCGTCAAATAATGATGTCATCGCTGCATCATTATCATGCCATAAATAATTTAATTTATTTAATGTCTAAAAATTATAAAAAAAATACTATGATGTAGGAAATATTTTTATCTTTCCAATGACTATTTATAATCAAAAATCTGATCTTTATAATCCCATGTAAAAATTGTTTTTGTAAAACATATTATGTTTGTGTCATTTTTACTTTTACTTTAAATAAAAAGTTATTTTTGTCATTTCCCAACAAAAGTGAATCCATGGGGTCCCCACGTTGACCCATGGCTTGTCTTGGTCGGCCATGACACAACCAATAAGGTTGTGACATGTTTCTAGGTCATTTCATATTATTAAAGCATTATTTATACCTTAAACTACCCTAATTACCACTAATCGCGATTAAGAACTTAATAAGTTACTATTCACCAAAAAATTATTATAATCTCATTGAACCACATTTTACTTCTTAATGACAACCATATATGTCGGATTTTCAAAATTCAATACACATTAGTGGTAAACTTTCATTTAACTGAAAAACCAGTTTGCTTGATTACCACTTAGTGGTTTCACTATTCATCAAAAATTGGAGTTTTTCAGAAAATTAACAAAAATTCACCCTAAGCTATATTTGATATTCCGAATTCAAAAATGAAGTCTATTTTACAAAATTCAATACATATAAGTCAAATTAATTAATTTAATAATTAATTCCCGCTGCCAGAGCAAATAGCGTGTTTTTACAAAACAATAAGTATCAAAAGATTGACACCCGTTTAAGTCTAATTTCAAAGTGAAATTGATTCCAATGACCACCATTGGATAAAATGGTAAAAATATATTCATATTACACGTTAAGACCAATTCAAAAGATAATCTAATCATATAAATAAATTAGATTAAAAAAAACAGTTTTGATGTAAAATGCAGTATTTTTCACTATTCATTAAAAAATGAACATTGTCAGAAAAATACCAAAATTTCACACAAAATAAATTTTGTTGTCCCAATCATAAAGAATAAGTTTATTTTTACAAACATAGTTTATAAAATTGTCAAAATATAGATTCAAAAATGGTTTTCCATCAAAAGGCAGTAAAACAATCTTTTAAGAATATTAGTGTATTCCATGCATAAGATTGTATTTATTTTCATTTTAAGCCTCTATAACACTATCTTAATCATTAATAGACATAGATAAAAATATCTATTATTCATTACTTACTTGGGATGTTACAGAGATAATCATGTGGCATTTTATAGGATATGTCTCTGCATGATATAATTTGATAGTAGAAACTTCATATTCAAATTATTGAGGGCTTTATAGAGACAAGTGCTTCCCAAAGGTCTTTTGATAGACTCAAATCATCCAGGATTTACAACTTGGACAACATCGGGCTAATTGTTTTAATATTTCATACTTATGGTCTAAAGGTATACGCCCCCTTGCATGGTGATGCAATTTTTTAGGCACTTTTGGAACTAAAGTATTGTATATGGATGAATTAACCCTTTGAACAGGAGTTAAAGGCACTTCTACCCTTGGTGGATTAGGTCGTATAGGTATAACAACATGCTAAGGTTGATTGGGAGATGACATCTCTTCTAGTCGGTCTTCCAGAATGATAGAGTTGGGGGAAATTCTAGCTTGTGTGGGGGAATTTTCTTGATCCTACTGAGTTCACTGGAGATCTCTTTTGCAATTTTTGACTTTATAGACTATTTTAGAGGGGATATGACTAGATTATTGACTTCAGGCATGACTGTGTCTTCCCTTATATCCTTTGTTTATGGCGGCCTCTTCCCCTAATCCCCCAATTGGATGTAGGGAATTCAGTTTCATATTCACTCTCATCATCTGATAAGGGATCCATTAAGTGAATGACATTAATGGAATTGAAAATCAACCCCTCATCTAATGAGGATTCCATCTGGAAAGTCAAATCTTGTGGTACCATTTGACGGGACAATGTCCATGCTTCTGAGACTATAGGCATGAAGTCTGCTAAAATCAAAGCCAACTTTGGTCTTTGAACAAGCTCATATTTCTATGTTTTCTTCTTGATCTTTTTTCCATGCTGCTTTTTGGAAGATTGGATTTCAGATGAATAAGCTTTCGATAGATCCAGTTGTGTCATAGCGGAATTGAACGAGGGCATAGTCAGTTGTTTAAATTATGCTCAAAGGATAGAATGAGTTCATTTGATCATATTTCTAACCATCTAATAACCAAACTTATGTGTACCCTTGTTATTAACTTTCTACCATTCACTCTCTTCTTCTGGGTCAGTGACAGAAATGCATGCTGCTTGCACAGGTGGCTTGCTTAGCTTCACTTTCTCAGAGTCCACCATCTTCTGCAGGATTTCTTTGAAAAAAAAAATTCCTAGATGTTTCTCCCCAATGCTCTATTGAAGGGACAACAGTTCGATAGATCTTCATCAACATCCTTGATGGGCTTTTTGGGATTTGGAAACTGGATCAAGTTATTCTCCAATGTTGTGATAAAGTATCTAGAGACTTGGTCACTTTGAAAAGAATAAAATTTTCTTCATCTCCTCAAACTATTTTCATCTCTACCCCCTTTTATCATCTTGATGAGGCATGTGTTTTTGCTAATGCTCGGGAGGGGGAACCGCGTGATGTGGTGCGGTCTTTGGATCTAGAGTGGGTGTAGGGGCATGCTTAAGTGTAATAGTGGCAGCCTCTACTTTCCCTATTCTCTTCCCTTGATCTGATGGAATTACTTAGGACTTGGCCTTGGTTCATGTGATGGAGTCATCCACCCTTTGAGCAATTGCGGTAAGGTCCCAAAACCCTCTTGTTTATTTCAAAGGGGTGAGTAGTGTGTGAAATTTGTCATAAATATTCTCTATACGGACGAACAATAAGAATTCTTCAGAAAGCTATAGGTTTAAAGAGTATGTCAACCCCTTCCACTGAGAAATGAAATCCAATACCCTCTCATTCTCCCGTCATTTACAGTTTTAGAGGTCGAGGACCATTGTCTTTTGTAATATCAAGCTGAATTGTAATAGAAACTTCTAACAGAGATCTTCCCACCCAATAATTGTCTGAGAGGGCAAGCTAGTGTACCATACAAAGTCTGGTTCATGTTGTGATTACACAAAGAACATGAGTTTCACTGCTTCATGTTGTGCAATGGTCCCTATCATAGGATCATAGTGGGACAAAAAATGCATCAGATTCTGCTCAGGGTCCCCCAAACCATTGAAAATTAGAAAGGTAGGGTTCCAAAAGTTTTTAGGAGGAAGAGTTAGATCAACCCCTTTGGGGTAAGGATTCATCTCTAGTTGTATTGGTGCACATCATTCCTACATAGCTTTCAAGCGATCTATTAATGACTCAATGGTATTGATGAGTCCTTGAGGAATGTTTGGATGAGTAGCAACTTGAATGGGGGTGGTAGCAGGTAGGGAAAAATGTGGTGGCCCAACTGGCATCTTCCATGGGTAACCTATAGGGGAATATTTGTAAGGATATGCTTAACCCTGTTTTGGTTGTGTACCCAATGGAGGTAAGTCCTGATCTGCTACTACAGAATCCAAGTATATTATTTGTTTGTATCCCACATTGATCAGATGTTCTAGCTCCCTTTAGATCACTATGGAGAACCCTCTTTGTTGATGTGCGCCAATTGGGAGTGCGAGTTGATGCTCTCTTTAGAGAACTTATCTAGCAGGAAGGATGCCTCAGAGTAGTTTTATGTCGAGTCTTCTCAATTCTTTTATTTCTTCCTCTTGTTGAACAAATCTTTCCTCTAGTGTAAGGGGTTTAACTTCTTCAATAGGTAGGTGATGCATGAACTTACCTTTACCCTTTTCTTTGTTGGATTATCTTTTAGAAGGTGATGATGGATTCACTAGTGCAGAAAACGTTTTTTACGTCACCATTTTTTACGTCGGTTATATAAAACCGACGTCATAATATGTAAAACGAGGTTTTTTACGTCGGTTATTTCTTAACCGACGTAAAAACCTGTGTTCGGTACACATTTAACGTCGGTTA
Organism: Viscum album; assembly: GCA_963277665.1. Lineage (NCBI taxonomy): Eukaryota > Viridiplantae > Streptophyta > Magnoliopsida > Santalales > Viscaceae > Viscum > Viscum album. The sequence goes on along the minus strand of OY728138.1, from coordinate 715,241,718 downwards.
TTTTTATAACCGACGTTATTAATCGCGCGGCTTCGTTTTTTACGTCGGTTATTTTTATAACCGACGTAACAAACGCGGTTTTCGAAGGCCCTTTGACGTCGGTTATTGAATAACCGACGTAACAAACGCGGTTTTTGAAGGCTTTTTTACGTCGGTTCTAAAATAACCGACGTAAAAAAAGAATCCGCAGATGTTTTTGACGTCGGTTATTACATAACCGACGTAAAAAAACGCGGATTTTGAGCCATTTGTTACGTCGGTTATATAATAACCGACGTAAAAAATGAATCGGAGGAAGGTTTTTACGTCGGTTATTGAAATAACCGACGTTATACATGTTTTTAAAACAATTATCACGTCGGTTATTGAATAACCGACGTGATAACTCATTTAAAAATTTACCCAGACCCGTGGATTGTCATTCGCGAGTTTACCTTCGACAGTCGCGACTCGTCTCTCTCGCGCGTAAACCCGAATCGGCTCGTCCATTTCGTTGGTTTAGATTCGTTTTGCGATCATCGTTTCTCATATTTAATCTCCTCGGATCAATCATCTAAACTCGCAGCACTCAGGTAATCCTCCCACTCGTTCGTTTTTTTTCGCGGATAGTAAATATATATGTGTTGTGATTTTTTTGTTGAAACTAGCTAAGATTCTTCGATTGCGAACCCTTTTAACTCGTTTTGGCACCATAATCTTATTTATCATCCCTAGATCTATTTGTTCGACTTGCAATATTGAGTAATTTTATGATTTCACTAATTTTTCATCGTTTTCTATAAATCCCCGAGAGGGTTGGGGCGTGTCCATTTGGATGGGTAGCCCTTTTACAGTTGTTACTACTTTATTCACACACAACCATGGCATAGGTGCATGGATTTGGGGTCGGGGGTGTCCAGGGGGGTTTACAAGGGGGTGGGTGGGTGTGGGGGGCTGTCCAAGGGTGTGGGTGGGTGTTGGGGGGTGTCCAGGGGGGTGTCCAAGGGGGTAGGGGGTGGGGGGTGGTGTCCAGGAGGGGTGGGGGGGCTGTCCAGAGGGTTGGGGGGTGTCCAGGGGGGTGTCCAAGCAGGTCGGGGGTGGGGGGTTGTGTCCAGGAGGGGTGGGGGTGCTTTCTAGAGGGGTCGGGGGCTGTCCAGAGGGGTCGGGGGGTGTCCAGGGTGGTGTCCAAGGGGATGGGTGGGTGTGGGGGGCTGTCCAAGGGGGTGGCGGCCTGTCCAGAGGGGTCGGTGGGGTGTCCAGGGGGGTGTCCAAGGGGGTGGATGGGTGTGGGGGGCTGTCCACGTGGGTGGCGGCCTCTCCAGAGGGTATTTGGGGTTGTCCGGGTGGGTGGGGGGCTGTCCAGAGGGTTGGGGGATGTCCAGGGGGGTGTCCTAGGGGGTAGGGGGTGGGGGGTGGTGTCCAGGAGGGGCGGGGGGCTGTCCAGAGGGGTCGGGGGTGTCCAGGGGGGTTTACAAGGGGGTGGGTGGGTGTGGGGGGCTGTCCAAGGGCGTGGGTGGGTGTTGGGGGGTGTCCAGGGGGGTGTCCAAGGGGGTAGGGGTGGGTGGTGGTGTTTAGGAGGGGTGGGGGGCTGTCCAGAGGGTTGGGGGGTGTCCAGGGGGGTGTCCAAGCAGGTCGGGGGTGGGGGGTTGTGTCCAGGAGGGGTGGGGGGCTGTCCAGAGGGGTCGGGGGGTGTCCAGGGGGGTTTACACATCGATTTGTTTTATATTTCAAAATTGTTATATTCAAATTATGATTTTTTTCATATAAACATATATTTGTCTTATCTAAAAAATATATATATTTTTTCTATTTGTTATAGGTAATAATGAGTCGAAGTTGGATTACGGCACATCGAATGAGCAATGAATATGAGGAAGGTGTTGATGCCTTTTTGGAATTTGCTAAACGAAATGTTCCAAGTAGTGACATTTTTTTCTGTCCATGCCTGAAATGTCTGAATATGAAGAAGTTGAAAAGTAGAGAGATAAAAGATCATCTGATTTGTCATGGTTTCAATCTGAGTTACAACCCTTGGATTTGGCATGGCGAAACTGGACAGAATGTCACTGATGATAATGAATCGCAAGATGGTAACTCCGATGGAATTGAAGAAATGATTCGCGATATTGTAGCAGAACAAATTGAGATAGAACCGAGAGTTGCACGTCTATATGGTGATGCCGAAAAACCATTATATCCTGGTTGTACAGATTTTACAGTTTTGTCGGCGGTGTTAAGATTGATTAACCTGAAGGCGAAACATGGATGGAGTTACAGAAGTTTTACAGAGCTGCTACAATTGATGAAAGACATTCTTCCAAAAGATAACGATCTTCCAGATTCACATTATAAGGCCAAAAAAATATTATGCCCGATGGGATTGGGATACAGGAAAATACATGCATGTCCGAATGACTGCATTATATATAGGAAGGAATATGAATTTCTGAAAGAGTGTCCCAAATGTGGGACATCACGGTATAAGGTGAAAGAAAAATCACAAGCTGATGTAGAGATTACAAAGCTCCCTTCAAAGGTATTTTGGTATCTTTCTATAATTCCTCGTTTCAAACGTTTATTTGCTAATTCACATGATGCAAAAAGGTTAAGATGGCATGCTGATGAGCGGGTATGTGATGGAAAAATACGTCATCCAGCTGATTGTCCACAATGGAAGAAAATTGATACCCAGTACCCTACATTTGGAAATGAAATTAGAAATCTGAGACTAGGCTTGTGCACAGATGGAATGAATCCATACCGAACCCTCAGTAGCACACATAGTTCATGGCCTGTTTTATTGGTAATTTACAACCTCTCTCCTGAAGTTTGTATGAAGCGCAAATATGTCATGTTGAGTATCATGATCTCTGGTCCAAAGCAACCCGGCAATGATATTGATGTATACTTGTCACCGCTGATTGATGATTTGAAACTTTTATGGGCTGATGGTATTAGGGTGTATGATTCTTATAAAATGGAATATTTTCAACTGCATGCAGTGCTTCTATTCACTATAAATGACTTCCCAGCATATGGAAATTTGTCTGGATACAGTGTTAAAGGGCATAAAGCATGTCCAATTTGCGAACAACAGACGTCATATTGTCAATTGCATCATGGGAGGAAAACAGTGTACATGGGTCATCGAAAGTTTTTGCCTATGGATCACCCTTATAGAAGACTAAAAAAGGCATTCAATGGCTCACAAGAATTTGATACTGCTCCTCAACCTTTATCCCCAGAATTGTATTTTGAGAGGGTGAAAAACCTTGATGTGACATTGGGAAAGACACAGAAATCTGGTAATGATAGACATATTTGGAAGAAAAGGTCAATATTTTTTGAGCTACCATATTGGAGGTATCATGAAGTCAAACATAATATTGATGTCATGCACGTGGAGAAGAATATCTGTGATTCTTTGATCGGAACATTGCTAGATATTAAAGGAAAGACAAAAGATGGGTTGAATGCAAGGTTAGACCTACTGTCAATGGGAATACGTTTGGAGTTAGCTCCCACTCCTAAAGGAAGACGAACATTTCTTCCCCCGGCTTGTCATACATTATCGAAGAGGGAGAAAAGTAGCTTCTGTCAGTGTCTTCATGATATCAAAGTGCCTCAAGGTTATTCTTCAAATGTAAAAAATTTTGTCTCATTGAAAGACTTGAAGTTGATAGGTATGAAATCACATGATTGTCATGTCATGATGCAACAAATTCTACCAGTTGCACTGCGTGGAATATTGCCCATCCGTGTCAGAAAGACTATAATGAGGTTGTGTTATTTTTTCAATTCAATTTGCAACAAGGCGATTGATGTGAATGCTTTGAACATTTTGGAAAAGGATGCAATTATTATACTTTGTCATTTGGAAATGTATTTTCCTCCAACTTTTTTTGATATGATGGTGCATTTACTGATTCATCTGGTTCGAGAAATAAGGCTTTGTGGACCTGTATATCTTCGTTGGATGTATCCTTTTGAAAGGTATATGAAAATATTAAAGGGATATGTTAAAAATCCATATCGACCTGAAGCCTCCATTATTGAAAAGTATATTTCTGAGGAGGTAGCAGAGTTTTGTACGAGTTACTTGGCTACGACGCAACATATAGGTTTGCCTCCATCTCGCCATGAACGGGTTAATAATGAGGGAAAGGGGATTCGTGGCTTGAAAGTCAAATCACTGTCAGCTGAACATATGAAGAAGTTAGAATCATACATCTTGAATAACATAGCTGATGTTCAACCGTATATCACATTGCATATTAATGAGTTGAAACAATGTCATCCAAAGAAGAAAGAAATGTGGATTTTGAATGAGCACAACAAAACTTTTTTGCCATGGTTTAAGAAGACCTTGCTTGGTAGATCAGATGTATCAGAGACATTAAAATGGATAGTGGGTGGTCCATCTTTAAATGTGATAACATGGTCCGCTTATGACATTAATGGCTATACATTTCATACGAAAGCTCAGGACAACAGAAGTGCAGTTCAGAATAGTGGTGTATTGGTGTTTGCAGAAGCAATGCATTTTTCGAGTGCTAAGGACAGAAACCCAATTTCGGCATCAAGTGCATATTATGGAGTGATTGAATACATATGGGAGGCTGATTACTTTAAAATTAAAGTTCCCGTTTTTAACTGTAAATGGTTTATCGGTAACAACAGTGTCAGACACGATGAATTTGGAATGACACTTGTTAATCTGAATAGATTGGAAGACACAGCTGATTCTTTTATAATGGCAACACATGCCAAACAAATTTTCTATGTAGTAGATCAATCAGATATGCAGTGGGCTGTTGTTTTACAAGGGAAAAACCAATATGTTGGTGAGGATGAATTTGATGAAGATGCTGATTTATGTGAGATCCCTACTTCCATGGAAAGATTAACAGAACATAATGATGAGTATGTTGAAGACATGGTTTGTGCCATAAGGAACGATCACGACGAAGGAATTTGGGAAAACAATCCAACTGTACATTCCTAAAATTACAGGTAACACAAGTTTATTTCTTGTTTACATTTAGTTTTTTCATATAATGTTAGATACTGTAAATTTTTTACTTATTAAAATATGTATCAAACCAAAACGATAAAACAATAAAAACCGTAAAGAAGAGAAGTCCTGGGCGCACCGGCAACCGGTCCTCTCTGTCTGAACCACCGGCCGGCCGCTGGCTCACCACCGGCCGACCGGTGGACCAGACAGAGCCTTCCTCTCTGTCTGGATCACCAGCGGCCGGCCGGTGTTGAGCCAGCGGCCGGCCGGTGGTTCAGACAGAGAGGAAGGCTCTCTGTCTGGTCCACCGGCCGGCCGGTGCTGAGCCAGCGGCCGGCCGGTGGTCCAGACAGAGACCGAGCCTCTCTGTCTGGATCACCAGCGGCCGGCCGGTGTTGAGCCAGCGGCCGGCCGGTGGTTCAGACAGAGAGGAAGGCTCTCTGTCTGGTCCACCGGCCGGCCGCTGGATCACCACCGGCCGCCCGGTGGACCAGACAGAGAGCCTTCCTCTCTGTCTGGATCACCAGCGGCCGGCCGGTGAGGAGCCAGCGGCCGGCCGGTGGTTTAGACAGAGGAAGGCTCTGGTCCACCGGCCGGCCGGTGGTGATCCAGTGGCCGGCCGGTGGTCCAGACAGAGGAAGGTTGTCTAGTCCACCGGCCGGCCGGTGGTGAGCCAGCGGCCGGCCGGTGGCATCAGTGATTCCACTTTTCAGCTGTCTTATGCCAACTCCTTGGCAACATTTTGCCTGTGTTTACCATGTTTATCATTGTTTAACATGCTTACCATATTACCGATGTTTACTATTATGTAATTTAGTACACTTTTCTATTTGTGAACTAATGTTTGTTTTTTTGATTTGAAGGAAAATGACAGATCAATCAGTTGATCAGCCACATGATTCTGGAGATGAGCATATTGGTCATACATTTGGGGAGGAACATTCACATGCTCCTATTACGAAAAAGAGTTCAAAGGTTGGTAAGCGTGGGTGCACACGTTTACCAAAATTATCACTTGCCCGTACGAAGGAGGAGAGGATAGTCGTGGAGTTTGATGAGGATGATCTTCCTAGAGGTCCAAATGCTAAAGATTTTAAGGGTTTTGTAGCAACTCAGGCTAAGAGCAAAGTAAGCATTCTCTATGATGATCGGAGAAGTGTGGATAAGGCGATAATTTCTCAGCTGTGGGAGACCATCTTGGTAAGATCTTTTGCTATTGTTTGACTGTTCTTTAAATGTTTCTAGTATATATAATATTTTTAACCTCTTTTTTATCAGATGACATTTGATATTCCTGACACTGGAGGAGTCAGGAAGAAATGCTTATCGTTGGCTGCTAGGAGATGGAGGGATTTCAAATCTACCCTCTCATCTGATTTCATTTATGGTCATAGGAGTCGTGAGAATCCATGTCGTATATATCCTTTTATAGATGAAGACACATGGAGACAATTTTTTGAAAGTAGAAGAAAAGAATCATTTTTGGTAAGGGCAATGTAAACTTTTATAAGCTTTCTTATATAAATGATCTTATTATTGTTTTGTTAATGATTACTTATTCTTAATTTACAGCAAACAAGGAAAGCTCATCAAGAGATCCAATCTAAAAATGTATACCCTCATAGTTTATCTCGGGGAGGGTATGCATTATTGGAAGAACAAATGATGGAAGAAAAATTTCAACAACTAAGAGCTGAGTCTTCAAGCTCTGGAGAGGTGGCCCCTCCATCCCCTCCATCTAGACATGAGAAATGGAAAAGAGCTCGGAAGGGCAAAAAAGGACAATATCTTTCGGAAGAATCGAGACTCGTAGTTGAGAGGATTGTAAGATATCTATTTTATTTATTTAAGTTTACTATTTTCGTCATATATTTCCAATCATTATAGAAAAGTTCAATTACTTATTACAGGACTCTCTTGAGGAGCAGAGTTTACAGGGGACATTTACACCATCTGGGAGGGAAGATATTTTATCTGTGGCATTGGGAAAGCCCGAACATCCTGGCCGTGTAAGAGGATATCCGGCAGGTGTATCGGTAAGAAAAGTGTTGCCACGTTCCTCAACTTCTAACGTTGAAGGAGTTTATAAAAAAAAAATAGAATCGTTGGAGGCTGAAGTCCATAATATTAATGCGACAATGGAGGACAAGATTAGAGCATCGGTGCAGTTAATGTTTGCAGACTTGCAAAGACAATTTCAGGGTGCAGCTCCCACTCCACCTCTCCCAATAGCTCCCACTCCCCCACCTCAGCCTGCGGACCCCATTTTTGATCCTCCTCCTCCGCCGCAGCTACCTACTTATTGTGAGTTGTATGTTGATGATCCTCAACATCATATAGTTGCATATGGGATGGTATATTGTATAGGAGATACAGTTCATCATCAACAGTTAGAGGTAGAGAATCAGAGGGTCACTGTACAAGATATTATAGATAGATCAGCTCGGATACCATTACCTACAGATGAGGTGACGACAGTTGGACATAGTATCGGCCATTTTTTACTTTGGCCATCCAGACTTCTTCGACTCATTACCATAGAGGTATGGATGTTATATCTTTTATTTTATATTTTTATTAATGTTTTATCATTTGAAAACTAATATATTTTTCAATTTATTTTTACAGGAATACTTCAAAGGTAAAGAAATACTGTATAGACAACAACAAAGACAGATAGCTATGACATCAGATGCAGATACTAGCAGTCTTGACAAATTGTCAAGATATTCAAATTTGTTGGCGGATCATTATGACTTTACAATGGAAGCTCATGTCTGTGGACGTGAACTATGTGTGGGGATTATGAAAACTGATATCATGGAGTTTGTCACTGGAGATAAGTTGGGCATCAACGTGGTGCAAATTTTTATCATGTAAGTCTTAACTCCTTTTCCTTGCGTTATATTTATTAAAAATGTATACTTATGTCTGCTTTGTATTAGGTATATGTATAAAATTTGTGAGAGGAATGAGCTGACAGATGTATATGGATTCGTGGACCCACAATTGATTTCCCCTGAAGCATGTGCATTGGATGAGGAACAAAGAATGCTTTATATTGCTGATAGATTTGAAAAGAATGTAATCACACAGTGTTGGATGATGCCTTTTTGTGAGAGGTATGAAACACATCCCTCTCAAAGAGTTAATTATCTTTTAACATAAAAAACTACTAACGTTAAATTTCCTTTTCTCAGGGATCATTGGATGTTAGGGGTTTTTTGCCCTAGGGAGAAAACACTTTATTGGATATGCTCTCTCCATGATGATGTGCGAGAAAGTTTTAAGAATATATTGGAAACGTAAGTTTCAATTTCACAATAGTTTTATATATTATAATGAATTTTAAATTTACCCCATTCGTATTATTTTCTAACAGGGCATGGGTCCACTTTCGAAAAAGCACAAAGAAAAGGAATTACAAGATCAAATATGTACATGCGAAGGTAAATATCCATTTATAATTTGTACATTTTGATTTATTACATAAAAATAATATATTGAATTTACACTCATTCAAACAGAAATGTCATGAGCAACAAGGCATCATCGAATGCGGATATTACATGTTAAGATTTATGTATGAAATAATAACAACTGGGACAGTTCTGAGTTTTGACCTGGTAAGATTTCCTTTTTCTAATAATATTTCAATTTGATTTATTCATTATACACGTTGACTACTATCCTTTTCCTTTGTAGCTTTTTGATGACCCTCAACCCTTTACTGCTGAAGATATCAAACACTTACAAGTGGAGTGGTCAAATTATTTTACAGGTTTGATTGACTTTTAGTTGTTTGTAATGTAAAATGTAATTTTGAATATTGTCAATGTAATTGTGTATTTCGTAGTCGTTTAGGTTGGATTTAGTTTTTTTTGAAGTTGACATTGTAAGTTTTGAATGTTATATAAGTGAATGTTTAATTTTTCTCTACTTCTTGTTTTGGTCTACTGTTGATGGTTTTTCTGGTCTGGATTTTGGTATGGGGGGAGAGGTTCCAAGGGGGTGGGTGGGTGTTTGGGGGGTGTCCAAGGGATATGGGAGGGGTGTCCAAGGTGTGTTTGGGGCTGTCCTAGGGGTCGGGGGGGGTGTAAATGAGGGTGGGGGGTGTCCAAGGGGCGGGGGGTGTCCAAGGGATATGGGAGGGGTGTCCAAGGTGTGTTTGGGGCTGTCCAAGGAGTCGGTTGGGTGTAAATGAGGGTGGGGGGGGGGGCTGTCCAAGGGGTGGGGGGGTGTCCAAGTGGTGGGGGGTGTCCAAGGGATATAGGAGGGGTGTCCAAGGGGTGTTTGGGGATGTCCAAGGGGATGGGGGGGGGGGGTTTCCAAGGGGTAGGGGGGGTTTCCAAGGGGTCGGGGGGGTGTCCAGGGGGTGGGGGCTGTCCAAGGGGTGGGGGGGTGTCCAGGGGGTGGGGGGTTGTCCAAGGGGTGGGGGGGTGTCCAGGGGGTGGGGGGCTGTCCAAGGGGTGGGGGGGTGTCCAGGGGGTGGGGGGCTGTCCAAGGGGTGGGGGGGTGTCCAAGGGGTGGGGGGGTGTCCAAGCGATATGGGAGGGGTGTCCAAGGGGTGTTTGGGGCTGTCCTAGTGTTCGGGGGGTGTAAATTTGGGTGGGGGGGCTGTCGAAGGGGTGGGGGGGTGTCCAAGGGGCAGGTTGGGTGTAAATGAGGGGGGGTGTCCAAGGGGTCTGGGAGGGCTGTCAAGGTGTGGGGGGGTGTCCAATGGGTGTTTGAGGCTGTACTAGGGGTCTTGGGGGTGTAAATGAGGGTGGGGGTGTCCAAGGGGTGGAGGTTGTCCAAGGGATATGGGAGGGGTGTCCAAGGGTTGTGGTGGGGGAGGGCTGGCCAGGTTGTTAGGTGGGTATAGATGAGGGTGGGGTTCAGTTGGGGCTTGGGGGAGGGCTGGCATGGCTATTTTTGTTTGGTTTCTGGTTGCTTTTTGGTGAGAGCAGTGCAATTATTTAAAAAAATAATAATTTCTTTCACGTCGGTTATTTTATAACCGACGTGGTAAATAAATCGGTAGGGGTTTATCACGTCGGTTTTTTCTAGAACCGACGTGATAAACCGTTCCCGGGGGATTTTATCACGTCGGTTCTTAATATAACCGACGTGATAAAAGGCATGGGAATCGATTTACCACGTCGGTTATTGAATAACCGACGTGCTAAAACGTTTCCCAGGCCTTTTTATCACGTCGGTTTCCTAAATAACCGACGTTATAATAGGCCAGGGGAAGGGTTTATCACGTCGGTTATGACATAACCGACGTGATAAACGATATCCCAGGCCTTTTATCACGTCGGTTTAGGTAAGAACCGACGTGATAAAGCCCCCCGCGCATATTTATCACGTCGGTTATTATATGAACCGACGTGATAACCACCGTGATGTTAGGGATATTACGTCGGTTTTAAATAACTGACGTAAAAAACGTTATTTATAACGTCGTCCGTATTAACGTCGCCTAAAAACCGACGTAAATAATAAAAAATAACTGACGTAAAAAACGTTTTCTGCACTAGTGATTAATTGAGGGAATTCCCAAATTTAGGGAAAGCCTCTAGTTTCAGGTACATACACCTCCTTATATTGTTTTGGTTTTATTGTATTATGAACTGAAACTTCCACCTTCAACTGCTCCAGATTAGCCTTAGGTTCTACAGGGTCTTCAGGGGTAGTGTTAATGGAATCCAATGATGCATAATGGATTGAAATCATTTCATCAGTGTCTTTGTGGGACTAATTTTTTCTACACCCTCCATGAGGCCTTGTCCTCTCCTTCGCTGGTTTTCTGGGAACCTTTGGGTAAAAAGTAATTTGAAGGGAATCTCCAGATATTTTGGTCATTCATGTCCACAATGAGGACACTGAATCACATTATGGGATGAACTAGGAGGTTTTGTTCTATAGTGTTCCACATAACTGGGAGAAAACTGACTTTCTTTGAGGAGAATATTGTTGAGGTAAAAAATTCCCCAGCCCTGAGGGATAGGGCTATTCTTTTTCTACTTTCGCAACTCTTTAAGATTGGTTTGGTGACCTTGAAGGTTATGGTAAGAAATCCCCCAACCCTAGGGTTGGGGTTGCTCTCAGATTGTCATGGATGCTACTACTGCAACCTTCCTGATTTTATGGAGTCGTGCTTGAACATGGGTCGGGTGCATCATCTGGGTTACACCTGAACCACCTAATTCCAAAAACAATTGTGCTATCTGTGACATTTGTGCTATATGATGACCAAATTCCATTAAGCGAGAGGCCTACTCGATATTATCAGATGCTTGATGAAAAATCATTTTGATGGGTTTCTCTCTTCTGGCCCAATGTTGGTGAGAGTTGGTAGAAGCCTATTTTTGTTGACCATATCATCAGTCATGAACAAAGTTTGTTTGTTGAAGTCGGCCTGAAGCTATGACATTACACGATACCATCTTTGGGGAGATTTACTGATTGGGGAGCATAGTGAAATGCAACGCTCTGTGTTCACCCCATCCCCTGATATGGACAATGGATAGGGTATCTACGATCAGCTGATTCAATTCTTTTAATGTGTTGAGACATGCATGATGAAGGGCTCCTTAATTTTTTCCCAATTTTGGATTCTGTGCATCTAGGAGGGACGCTAAGTCAATTTGGTGGTGTATCCCTTCAATTACCTTGACCTGGATTTGATATTCATCATAGGGTAATACCTTTTCTCTTAAGTGATAAAGAGTATTCCATATATTGAGGCAGATTTCATGCACACAATATTCTGACAACACCTCTGGAATGTTTTATTGAGGAGTGTATAAAGGACAAAACATGACTAGTATGTCGTTTTTAGCCAACCGTTTCCTCATGTTCAGCATGTCATTTTCATATTTTACCAGAGGTTCCTCAACCTGGTTCAACCAAAGTGGACACTTATCTACTATTTTATTATAAATGTAAAGATCAGTAGGGTCTTCCTTTGTAATATTGACAGGCATACAATCCAAGGGTGGTTAGGAGAATGATCATTTCCTTGGTATGTCTTTCAGCTGAGAAATAATTTCACGTGTCAATGACAAAGAATCAGACATGAATGGCCTTGTTTTCTCAAGTTCCTCATGGTAGGAGGGATTTATCATCATTAAATCGCTAAGGGGGTGACCCTTTTGACGAAATGAAACACTACTGCGGAGGAAACTTTTGCAGTGAATTCCATTATGGGGAGGATTACCATTATGACTTGATGTATGATTATAAGGAGAATTCCTACAGTATATACCCTGGGTAGGACCTTTAGGATGGGTGATAATAAGGGAAATTTCCTCTTACTATTTGATCTTCCAGTCATGTGGAGGACTCTCGTGACTCTCATTAAGAGATAGACTCTTGAGATTGATCAGATTATAGACATGAAGAAAGCATTCATGGTGAAGTATCTGGGGTGGAACTCTATAATTAATATTATTGTTCCCGTAATTTTGTAATAGGAGAATAGGATCTTTAACTACCATAGATAAATGTCTGAGGGATTCAAGAACTCCTACATTAAGCAGATCGGGATCATAGATCGTCTCTTCATTTTCCAGACTTCTATGATGAGGCTTCTTTTTTTATTCCTTTTTGTGAGCGACTAGGGCTACTTGCAGGGTTATTTTTAGGTACGGAAGCTTTCTTGACTAGATCCCATGTTACTGGAGAAATTTGATGACATGCTTCTGGAATTTTGGCAGGGGTTTGTGTCTTCCTTAGAGTGACCATTAGAATAATCTGATTACCTCCAGTTGGAATGGGAATATAGACTCGATCCAGTTGTTCGTATATTGAATGAGAGTTTTCCCCATGACCCTCCTAGATAGGAGAAGAGGTGTTTGTATACTCTGAGGTTACATACTAATGAGTCACCCCATTTGTAGAGATGAGGTTGTGTATCCACCCCTCTTCCACTGTTGTTTTCATTATGATATCCTGGAATGTTTGTAGGATATGGGAGGAAATTTGCATCTTCCCCTTTACCATTGTCAGGATATGCTCAGTAACTTCAGTGACTAGAATGGGGATATATACCCATTCCATGTTTGGATCAGAGTTATGTGTCTTCTTCTATCCTCTATTTCCTACCAGTGGATACTGACAGTATTTAGGTGCAGGGGAATAGATTTGGGTTTTCCCCCTATTTAACATCGGGATTTTCTAACCGACTTCTTCAAATGTTTCCAGATGAGATTGTTGGCAGGCTTGCTTAGTGTAGGTAGGTGTGTGTGTATGCTCACGGTTTTCCACTGGATTTGGATGATGGGCTTCTTTGGACACTGCCAGACGAGTCTTATGGTAGGTTTGGTTGATGTGGGAAAGTGTTTGTGTCTACTCACAAGTTGTAGCCAAATTTATCTAATGGGCTTTCTGGGTGCGGGTAGAAGTGTGTGCTTGCTCATTGTGTGCCGCTTTATTTGGTTGGTGGGATTCTTTGGATTCTTCCAAACAAGTCTATTGATAGGCTTGGTTAGTATGGGCAGGTGTGTGTTCATGCTCATCATTTAGTGCCAAATATGATTGGTGGGATTCTCTAGAGGGGGAAGAGGTATGGCCTTACTCTTTGTTGACCAATTGTTTTCCCTGATAGGATGTATTGTGTGCTTGGGTCTATATGACCTAGGATGGACTACCAAGGACGGAACCTTCATTATGATGAGGGTTCACTGACTTGTGGCATTGGTGGCGACAACTGCTGGAAGGAGACTTTTGGAAGGACCCCTGCGTCTTCTGGATGATACCTATTGTGCCCTATTGATCTACCTTCCTAAGATAAGGGAGAAAATAATTATTGAGTTATGAGTATAAGATCCTAAAATGGTTGGAGACAACGATCGGTGTCGTTATCTTCTAAACCACCGGTCGTCATTGAGTAGATGACTGACAGATATTTTTAAACTGGAGGGTCTATCAGGTAGCCTCTAGGGTCAGGATGGTATTGTTCTGGCGATACTCCCAAACCAGAGCAGTCGAGACCCAGCATTAGAGAAGCTGGGATGGTGACGATGTCCTCTTCTTGGATGAGGACTTAGTAAGAATGGAAGTTAGGGCATACATCTGTGAGAGTTAATATGAAACCATTTGGATTAAAGGAAGGTCTTGTTGAAAGCGCCTGAAATATAGATGACAAACACAAACAAGAAAACCCCATCAAAGCATCATCACATTAAACAGACACATGAATGATTGATTTTCTTATTTTACCCCCTTTTATTTGAGAGAAAAAGGGTCCTGACAGGTGGGTGACATCATCTTCTTGGTTGAGGATTTATATCAGATTCACCATTTTTGTTTCCAATGAAAATCAGGTGCATGACGATTGATTGCAAGTGGTTGAGTTTTATACAAGCACTCACGTTAGGCTCATAATTTTTTGAATGGATTCCAATAGGTTTTTCTCATGGAGTCGGAAACACCCAACAGTTCTCTTATTAGGACTTGCTTTCCAAAGGCAAGTGGTTGTTAGGAATTGGTCCAACAACGCTTGGGGACTCATATTGGTTGAGAGTATGAGAGGTTGGGCTCATCAAACCCTTTGGGGGGGATTTTTTCCTACTCTAATACTCTCTTATAGATTTAATATATGTTCATGAATCATTCGTCAATTCCCATGTATGATGTGGTTTACCCTTGAATAACAATCAATTATTAGCATGTATAGAATTTAGAATCATCTATATGTATCTAAGGCTCTTTACTGATGGAGATATCTTTATGTATCTAAGGTTATCCATCAATGGTACCCTCTTATGTCTTGATTAGAGATTCTTTTTTCATTTATTATTATGACATTAGTTTGAACGATGCAATGGGGCACTCTAGAGTGTATCACCATCCAGGGAGATGGGAGTTGTTTCAATGTCAGGATCGGACCCATGAATGGGATTTCTACGTATCCTCGTGAAAGGAATCATAACCCACATAGTTTGATACCACTTAACGGGACACATCATACCTTTTAAGGTCATGTGATAATGACCAAACTATGCACTTTAATGTCATGTGGCAAGGATATCTAGGTGAAAGGTGCGTAGTCAAAGTTTGGTGTGGGAATTATGTAGAAGCATCCCAAGGAACTCGGAAGGGATATGGACTTACAAGTTGGGTAAGACCCTGTTGGGAATGTGGCCCAGAGAGAATTATATTTGATTTGGGGTGTTGGGTTTAGACCTCAAGGAGGATTCTTAAGTATCCCATTTGGGCGGGAATCAAAGCCCATGTAGTTCGGTTGTAAGGGTCCACGCATACAGAGGCCCTTTGAAGGTTTTTCTTGTAAGTTAATATGGCCTTTTTAGAGGATTGAATTGGGAATTACACTTTAAACAATTCCCAGAGGTTTGAGTGTGATCGAGGATTATACCAAATAGGAGGCCCTTGTTTGGTCGGGCCTTACACTTGAAATTATGTCCATAGGTTTGAGTGTGATTGGGGCTTATACCAAATAGGAGGCCCTTGTTTGGTTGGGGCTTACACTTGAAATGATGCCTATAGGTTTGAGTGTGATTGGGGCTTATACCAAATATGATTCCCCTATTTGGTTGTGGCTTACACTTGAAATGATGACTAGAGGTTTGAGATCGTGCAAATTTCATGGCCACTACCAACCCCTAATCCTACATGAGTCGTGCT
This sequence comes from Viscum album, assembly GCA_963277665.1. Taxonomy (NCBI): domain Eukaryota; kingdom Viridiplantae; phylum Streptophyta; class Magnoliopsida; order Santalales; family Viscaceae; genus Viscum; species Viscum album. Next base: position 715,226,090 of record OY728138.1, on the reverse strand, counting down.
CGGTGTGAGAAACAAGAGGAAGTGGAAGATTTGGGAAACTACACAATCTGCTTTGTCCACTGATGGACAGAGCCAAAACCCAAAGGGAGAAGGAAAGAGAGCAGACTCTAGCACCTGTTCCATCCCATCATTCTACCTTGGTCCCAAAAGGGGAGAGAAAGGGATTTGGAGTGCTGATCTCCCCTCTTATTTTGGTAACTGAGATAATGACATTTGATAATCTATCAAACTATGGCCCATGGGTATGGACGAGGAGGGGATGAAGTAGAAGAGGTCCTACAATAAAGGCAAGGGGCTTACTCTAGGAGGGATTCCCTTAGACTTGGTTCCAAATAGGAGAGGAGGATACAATATTAGCCCTAAAAGGGAAAATAAAACGTGATCCTCACCCTCCCCACCTGGAACCGAAGGTCCCTAGTCTCAGAGAAAATAAGGGGAGGAAAGATTCCTCGCCCTCATTTTAAAGACCAGGAGGTCCCTGACACTACCCCCAAGGTCAGGGTTGTCGTGACTGAGAGAATGCATATCCACATGCACCCTGAGGACCTTACCTTCCAGGTAGGACAAGTACGGGATACCTCTGACTGAAGGAATGCACGTTCAAATGGAAGACATGTCGGTGTGCCTCTTACTATGTTTTTTTCAAGTCTGAAGGCTTCGATGGAGGTTTAAATTTGGCCCTCCTTATACGAGAGGCTCAAGGGAAGAGGAGCTCTACCATTGGTGTCTTGGAAGATGGCTCAAAAGGATAATCATGTAGGTCCTAGCTTTGCGAGCAAAGGTGCTTCACACAGGGCTTGAGAGGAGCTAGGAGGGCTTCACGTAGGGGGTAGGCCTGCGCAACATGGAGATGACTTGAGCAATGGACCACCCAAGCAGCAATATTTTTAGCAAGGCCTTAGCCTAGGCACCACGGGTCTCCTCGGGTGTCCCTGGAAGGGTCTCACATAGGTCTCTGATTAGGAACCTTTGCGCTAGTGGTCATTGACTAGGAGAGAAAGGGGTCCTCGCGCATGTGTTTTTGGTTTTAGGCCCTGGGGGGACTTTGATCTCACTATCTCTCTTAATTCTCTCTTCTCTCAGGTTTTGGAGAGCTACTTGAGGGATTTCAAAGGACCTGGGTGAATAGGCTATACGACCAGAGCTTAAGGGCTTCTTCTGATTTTTCAGTTGTTTAAATGAGGAGCCCGTGGGTCCTATTTATACGCAAATAGGGAACCCTTGTCGAAGGAGGTCATCTGTGCAGGTACAAAGCGCAGGTGCCCGATGCAGGGGTGATTGTGCTTTCATTGCCGCGCAGGAGGGCTGCATGAGCCTTTTGATGCACAAGGGTGTGCGTGCAGGCAAGCTTGGGCAATTTCCTTAGATTCTTCTTGGGGTGATTCATCTCTCTAGCATACTTAAGGTACTCTTCATAATATTTTCATCCCATATGACAAAACGGAGTGTCAACACTCATGTTCAAAACAAACATATAAATGATACAATGTTTTTTTATAATAATGTTAGTGCTAAAAATTTAGATGTAATATATTTGTAGTGAAATTCCTAAAGTAACAATGAATAAAAAATGTTTAAAGTGTATTGTTACTGGAAATTTTGGCTATAGCCACGGTCCATGCTCGTGGTTATAGCCCAATTGGCTGTACCTATAGGCTATGGTCATGGTCAAGGTTGCTCATGGGTGTTATCGCCGCAGGCTATAGTCACGGGCCATGATCGTGGAAATAGATTCCTTCCATGCGGACCCCTATTGCCACAGGCTCCATGGTTGTGACAATTAGGCCCAAAAAATAAGGTCATGGTTGGTTTCGAACCTGCATCACTTCTATGCGGACAAAGACGTCGTACAACTCCACTAACACCTATGTATACAAAACATTTATGTACATGTGTGTGTGTGTGAAAGAATTTATAAATTTATTTTATTATTATTATGAAATTAATAATAATATTGATTCTCCACAACACCCTGTAGCCTTAGGTCATCCTACTTGTGACTATAGGTCCCTCTATAAAATAAGATGTTAGTTAATGAACCTATATTGACCAAACTAATGTGAAATAAGGATTTTGAAATATATAGAGATTCTTTAAAGAATGTTCACAAGTTTGTATTGATAAAAAATAACTACGTGATATTATATGCCTCCCAACAACTGATGTCTCGTGATCAAAACAGTTCTATAAATGGCAGTGTTTTTTTATGATAATGTTAGGGCCAAAATTTTAGATCTAATATATTTGTAGTGAAATGTCCGAAAAATGAATGAATGAAAAGTGTTTAAAATGTATATTCTATAAATAATAGTTAAATATGTGACAGTGGTGTTTGATAGAATTATTGACAAATTATGACATTGAGATTAATTATCACATTGGATGATAAAAAATATAATTGATGCTTTAATCCATATAGATATTGCAACTTTAACCATGTTATTATTAGGTCATCATGTGTTGTGTGATAACTTGAGAGAGACAGTTTTTGAGATTTTGGAAGAAAGTCTAGCAACCAACATTGGACAAATTTTGATGAAACCATAGTTATAGAATCATAACATGATGACATAGTGAAAAAAGTTCAATATAGTAAAGCATATTAAAATAATTGAATTTAATTAACGAGGTGCGGCTTGAGAACCCAATGGTCCTGTCTTTGATCTGCAAATGGAATCCCCACTACGGATGCAGTGAAAATTAGTGTGGATCAGTCCCTATCTGGAAGAGGCATTGTGGGCATCAGATTTTGGTTCATGACTCTCGCGGAGGCATTATTATGGCCAACCATAACTCTCCTGACGCTCTTTGAGAACCACCAGTGGCTGAAACACAGACAATTTGTGTGAGTTTGATGTTTGCGGTCTAAAGAGGATGAAAATCTATTGCTCTTAAATTAGATCGTCTAACCATTATCAACGCGATCCATGTGTCGGAAAATGACCTCCAATCTTTTTGCTTGTTGGTTCTCAAGATCTGCTCCTTTTCTCACCACTTCTCTAATTGCTCATTTTATCTCATTAAAAGAAAAGGGAACAGAGCAACTCATTTTTTTTTGGCAACGCAAAGTCTTAGCTATGACTCGCATGTGTGGTTGGATGACTTTCCATCTTAAATGACTTCTTTTCTTTGATCTTTTATTGAAAGATCTTGTTTGTCAAAAAGGAGAAAAAAAAAAACACTACTATTGAAAAAGTAGTTATTAATATGTCCAACAATTTGCTTTACATCACAATGGTGATATTTCACGGACTACCCATATTTCAGGCTATATATATATATATATATATACATGCCTCGCATCACTCCGACGGAGGGAGGCCTATTTTTTTGCTCAAGACGATGGCAACCGTGTACAGGGGCGCATCCAGGAAAGAGAAAACTAAAATTCGACATCATGGATTGTCACAGCAGAAGAAACAGGAGATCAAGGAGGCATTTGATTTATTTGATACTGATGGCTCAGGAACTATTGATGCAAAAGAGCTAAATGTTGCCATGAGGGCCCTGGGGTTCGAAATGACAGAGAAGGAAATCGCCAAAATGATCGCAGATGTGGATAAGGACGGAAGTGGAGCGATCGATTTTGATGAATTTGTGGTCATGATGACTACCAAAATAGGGGAAAGAGACACCAGAGAGGATCTTACAAAAGCATTCAGTGTCATTGATCATGATCGCAGTGGTAAGATATCTGCCTCCGACATTAAGAAGATTTCAAAGGAACTGGGCGAGAGCTTCACCGACGATGAGATTCGTGAGATGATCGAAGAAGCAGACAGAGATCGTGATGGTGAAGTGAATTTTGACGATTTCATGCGAATCATGAAAAAAACTTCGTATGGCTATTAGAATTGGATGCTGCGTGGAAGCTGTGATTATTATTCAGGTCATAATGGGGCGGTGGCGTCAGGTGGCAGTGATTCTGCCTTGTTGACCAGGTAAATCTAAGTACAACATGGGCTGTTCATATCGAACTTGGAATGCTCCAGCTGGGCTTCTGTTACTTTCGTAAGTCTTTTTCCTGTTGTGATTTGTTGGAATGGGGTTAGGTGCAAATTTATATATATGGGATGTGGTAAGGTTTAATGACCTAACTTTATATCTTATTTCATTTCCTATTCTAAAAATTTCTTTAAATTTATCCCATTTCATATCAACGATTCTCTCTACATTATTGTTATATTTAATTTATTTCATCAATGGTGAGCATATTTGTCTTAGATATCCATGTGATTAGTTAGTACGAAATATGGCATCCTTGTCTAGGAGGTGGTATTGGATTATATATTCACTCAAATACATCCTAGGAGCAGACATCTCATGGAGGATATTTGTTTAAATGGAAATTGTGTTTTAATAATTTGTCTCGAGTTTATGGTAAGAAATGAGTCATATGTTCCAATTTAATCCAACCTAGGAGAACACCCTTTTGTGTGCAAATTATTTGAACCATCAAAGTCAATTTTCATTTTATACTTTCAATTCCTTACTACCTACCCTACACATATGCTATTATAATTGTTATTGGTGAATTCTCCTTACCTCAATGTGAGGTGGAGGCATTCTTTTATAGATGAGTAAAAATAATTACAAGGAGGGTAGGTCCGATATGGGACTCAGAAATACCCATTAAACTTAAATGGGGTCCAACACTCCCCCTCAAGTTGGACATGCCCCACAAAGAAAAAAGATGACAAGACACAAAGACCATCTCATACTCCCCCTCAAGCTGGGCCATGGATGCTGTGAATACCCAGCCTGGTAGTGAGAGAGTCAAGGCGAGCTCCTGGGAGGCGTTTGGTGAAGATGTCGGCAAGCTGATCTGCCGTCGGAATATGGCCAAAGCTGATATGTTTCTGCTCCAGATGGTGGCGAAGAAAGTGGCAGCCCACCTCAATATACTTCGTCCGTTCATGGAAGACGGGATTCGAGGCAATATTTGTGGCTGCCTGATTGTCACACCAGATATGAGCAGAGGTTTGTGCCGGGAAGCCGAGCTCATGGAGTAGATGACGAAGCCAGAGGATCTCAGTGGTGACCGTGGCCATGGTGCGGTATTCGGCCTCTGCACTCGATCTGGAGACGACAATCTGCTTCTTGCTGCTCCAGGAGATGAGGTTACCGGCGAAGAACACGGCGAATCCCGAAGTAGACTTGCGGGTAGCGAGGCAACCTGTATAGTCCGCATCACAGAAGACCTCAACATCCAAATGAGCATGATGTGAGTATTGAAGGCCACATGCAGGGTCTTTCTTGATGTATTTGGCAATGCGGAACACAACATCCCACTGAGATCTGGTTGGATGCTCCATGAACTGGCTGACTTTGCCAACGACGCAGGTAATGTCTGGTCGTGTCATGGTGAGGTAGTTAAGTTTACCCACCAGACGTCGATAGCTCTCAGGATGAGGAAATGGTTCCGAGTCAGTATGGAGAGAGCGTTCCCCATGCTCAAGAGGAGTGTCCACTGCGGTTGATGTGCTCAAACTTGCATCCTGCAAGATATCAAGAGCATACTTGCGTTGGCAGAGAAAGATAGTGTCCTCAGAACGGGAGACCTCGATGCCAAGGAAGTAGGTGAGGGGATCAAGATCTTTGGTGTGAAAGTGGTGGTGAAGATGCGCTTTGAGGTTGGCGATTCCTGTGGAGTCGCTCCCTGTGATGATGATATCATCCACATAGACCACCAAGAGGATACAGCCAGCAGGAGTCGTTCTGTAAAAAACTGTGTGATCCTTCTTACTTCGAGAGAGGCCAAAATCAGTGACAACAGTGCTGAAGCGGCCGAACCAAGTACGAGGAGATTGCTTGAGGCCGTACAGAGAGCGGTGGAGTCGACAGACTTGAGACTCGGCGCCGGAGGCACAGAAGCCGGGTGGCTGTTGCAGATAAACTTCTTCCTCAAGAAAGCCATGGAGGAAGGCATTCTTGACATCCAGCTGATGAAGATGCCAACGATGATGTGCCGCCAGAGGGATGAATAATCGGACGGAGGTCATCTTGGCCACTGGAGAGAATGTATCAAAGTAGTCCACCCCGTAAGTTTGTGCAAAGCCCTTAGCCACAAGGCGGGCTTTGAGTCGATGAAGAGTGCCATCGGGATTTAGCCGGACAGTGTAAATCCATTTGCTGCCAACCGCCTGTTTGCCTGCTAGAAGGGGGACAAGTTCCTAAGTATGATTGTCTTCCAGAGCTTGCAATTCATCCCGTATTGCTGCTAGCCACCCCGGGTGAAATTTTGCATCACCAACGGTTCGAGGAATCGGTACTGTCTCCAGAGCTGACAGAACCCTGTATGAAGATACAAATAAAGGTGTATTCTGGCACGAACGAGTACCTTTCCGGAGTGCAATGGGCAAGTCGTCTGGTGCCGGGGCAGGAGCATCAGATGAAGCGGGGACGATGGTGTCCTCGGCCGGGACAGGGGTACAAACAATGGGCGACGAGAGTAGACCGCACCAAAATGGTGATCAACAGCAGCAGGGGGAGACACTAGTGGAGGGTGGATGAGGAGGGGAAGACAATCATCAATGTCAGTGTCTGGTTGGGGAGAGAGAGATGAAAAAGGAGAGCTCTCAACAAATGATACGTCAGCAGAGATGATATACCGCCGTAGGTCCGGAGAGAAGCATCGATATCCGCGCTGAGTACGGGAATAGCCGAGTAATATACAGCGGAGGGATTTAGGAGAGAGTTTGGAGAGACCGGGTCGAGTGTCACAGACATAACAGAGACATCCAAAGACCCGCAAGGGAAGGGAGTGAGGAGGGAGAGAGGAGAACAAAGTCCGAAAAGGAGTCTCCCCCTGAAGGATAGAAGAAGGGAGGCGGTTAATGAGGTAGGTAGCAGTCAGGATAGCATCGCACCAAAAATTGAGAGACACTTTCATGTGGAAGAGGAGGGCACGAGCAGTCTCCAGAATATGGCGGTGTTTCCGCTCGGCCACTCCATTCTGCTGAGGTGTATCGGGGCAAGATGTCTGGTGAATAATGCCTTTATCCTTGAGAAACTGCTGAAGGGTGGAAGATAAATATTTCCGTCCATTGTCGGAGCGAAGACATTTTAGCGAGGTTGAAAATTGAGTATGAATTTCATTGTAGAAGGTACAGCCAGGTCATGCGGGAGTAGTCATCAATAAATGTAATATAATACTGGTACCCGGGGTGGCTAGGAACCCTACAAGGACCCCATACATTGGAATGAACATGGTCGAAAGGATTCGCAGCACACGGGTCCAATCGAGGTACGTATGTCACCCGATGATGTTTTGCAAACTTGCAGGGTTCACAATGGAAGGAAAAGTTAGGACTAAATTGGGGGCAAAGTTCCCGATTCGTCGATGGGCAGACAAGAGGGTGTGAGATATCGAGTATGTACACCCCGGCATGAAGATGACCTCGACCAAGTTCCCGATTCGTCGATCGCTCCTGAAACACAACACCAGAAGATGTAAAATTAGCAACACAGTTTAAATCTTTGGTGAGTTTGCTGATGGAGAGAAGATTAAACTGGCTGAGGAACATGAGCAACTGAAGGTAGACTAATAGACATGGTCAAAAGGCATGTGGCAAAGCCCACAATGGGGATTGTTGATCCATCGACAACAGTGATTGGAGAAGCACTAGTCGATGGATGGTAGGTAGTGAACATATCAAAATTCCCTGTGAGATGTTGAGACGCCCCGGAGTCGAGCATCCAGACTGACGGTCGATGAGATAGGCAGGCGGTGGAGCTATTAGTCTGAGCAATGGTGGCTGGAGAAGAGGGCCGATGCTCAGGACGGGGTCAGGAAACCGCTGGAGGCGGACTGAGAGACCGCATCAGATGCAGGAGTCGAGAAGCGTCGGGAGACTGTCCAGCCAAACGTCGCCGGGAGTGTCGCGGGAGGGCGGGGCTGGATAACCGCATTGGATCCAGAAAACAGGAAACTCCTGGATTGCGGGAGGAAGCACCAGACTGGAGGGCCGCAGTCGCCTAGGATGAGGCCCGCATGGAGGGAGCAGCTGAAAAGACGGGAGCCGCTGGACGTCGCAGGGCGGAGCGAAGCCGCAGGAGGCGCAACGATTTGAGGTGAGCGCAGGGGGTCGCCTGGATGAGGGCGCCAGGAGATGAATAATGTGCCGCGAGGGATCTGACAGAAGACGTCGGAGAGGAGATGCTGCTGGAGGACCCTGTAAGAGAGAGTCGCGCTGCAGGAGGGACCCGCGAGCCGTGTGGGGGGGCGAATGGCCGGGAGGCAGGTCGGCTGGGACGCAGTTGGCCGGGGCACGGCGCTGGAAGGAGTTCGCGCCGAAGGAGGACCGACCGTGTGCCGAGCAGGAGAAGGGGGGGGGGGTCGCACCGCTGTGCGCCGAGCAGGAGGGAACCGACGGATCTGGACGCCGGAGCCGCGTGGGAGGTCGTCGGGTCTAGACGCTGGAGAGCAGCGGGCGAGCGCGACGACATGAGCGAGCGCAACGGCAGGGGCGCCGGAGGGAGCCAGGATCTGGACGTCGGAGAGCCGCTCTGACGGAGGCGGACCGATCTGCTAGGGCAGGGAGAGGCGGGTCGGACAGAACCAGAAACCGCAGGAGAGGCGCAGGGAGAGGCCGACAGGGGGAGATCCGCCGGGAGAGAGGCACCGCCTGAGGGAGAGGAAGCTGCCGGGAGGATAGCCGTGGGCAGAGGAGGGAGGCCCGCCGGGAAGGGCAAAGGCAAAGGGGAGAGAGGCGGGGCCGGACAGAACCGGGAATCCGCAGGGGAGGGAGGGTTCGGGATTAATTTCCCGCTGATACCATGTTATTGGTGAATTCTTCTTACCTCAATGTGAGGTGGAGACATTCTTTTATAGATGAGTAAAAATAATTAAAGGAGGGTAAGTCCGATGCGGGACTCAGAAATACCCATTAAACTTAAATGGGGTCCAACAATAATATATGTGTGATATTATGTAAAAAGCCAAACATAAAAAATATTTAATTCATTGATATATTTTCCCTAGTTATTGATATTGTAGAAGTAAAACCTTGCCCCTTACCTCAATAAGAGGCGGAACCCTTTATTTATAAATGGGGAAAAATAAATACATTTAACGTGGGACTCTAAAATATATTTAATTGGGTCCAACCTATTTAATTTGGATCCAACACATTTAATTTGATCCACACTCCCCCTCATGCGAGAACATGTGTAGCTTGAAATAGGAGTCCCACAAAAAAGAAACAAATGAACAAAACTCCCCCTTAAGCTGGGTCTTAGATGTTGTGCATGCCCAGTTTGGTGCAAAGAAAGCTAAGTCAGGCGCCAGACAGGCCTTTGGTGAAAATGTCGGCAAGTTGATGAACACTGGAATTTTAGCCAAAGATGATATGGTTTTGCTCCAAGTGACGTCGAAGGAAGTCGCAGTCAACTTCAATATGTTTTGTGCGCTCATGAAAGACCGGATTAAAAACAATCTTCATGGTTGTCTGATTACCACACCAAAGATGAGCAGGAGTTTACGGCGAGAAGCCAATTTCATGAAATATTTGGCGAAGCCAAAAAATTTCGGTAGCAACAGTTGCCACGACACGATATTCAGATTCAGCACTAGATCGAGAGATAACAGTTTATTTCTTGCTACGCCAGGAGATTAAATTACCGGTAAGAAAAACTGCAAACCCGGACGTAAACTTTCGGGTTGATTAGTAGCCGGTATAATCGGCATCACAGGAGACCTCAATGTTCAGATGGTTGTGATGCGAATAGTGAAGACCACAGGTAGGGTCTTGCTTAATGTATTTGACGATGTGAAGAACAACGTCCCACTGAGATTTTGTCGGATGATCTATGAATTGACTGACCTTGCTGACGATGCAGACAATATCGAGACGAGTCATCGTCAGATAATTGAGTTTGCCAACAAGACGACGATACCGATCTAGAAGAGAATATGGGCCACTGTTATCATGGTGAGACATTTCCTCCAGCTTAAAAAGAGTATCGATAATAGTTGTCCGAGACAAGCCAATATCCTGTAAGACATCTAATGCATATTTGTGTTATGAAAGAAAGATTCCTTTGGAACACCGAGATACCTTGATGCCAAAAAAATATTTTAAGGGACCCAAGTCTTTGATATGAAACTGTTGTTGGAGGTAAGACTTTAGATGAGCGTTGCCATGTGAGTTGCTACTAGTGATAATGATATTGTAGAATGAGGAAACCCTCCTGCCTCCTTACCTCAAAGTGAGGCAGAGGCGTTCTTTTATAATGAATGAGAAACTCCACATCGGACCACAAGTCCGATGTGGGATACAGACTCTAACACTCCCCCTCAAGCTAGGTGTACCTAGCTTGGACACATAATGAAAAGAAAACAATAAAACAGACGCTAACACTCCCCCTCAAGCTGGACATGCCCAGCTTGATGACAAAACAAGACGAAATAAAATAAAGGAAAAATACTGCAACACTGATGCTCCCCCTCACGATCACAGCTCCCCCGCAGGATGGTGGATGGATGATGGTGTGAGCGCAGCAGATGAAACCACTCAGACCGGCCGGTTGACGGAACACCGCACTAGTGGGGCCGGTCGATGAAACGCCGGGAAATCCAAACTAGCATCGGGAAAACCGCATTTGCGGGGCCGGCGACGGGAGGCGGGGATTCCGCAGAATGGTTGCGGGGCTGGCGGCGCCAACGGGCTCAAATCCTAGGTGGTCGAGTTGCTGCGCTAGCGAATGGACGTGCCGGCGGACAAAGATGCGGCTGCCGGGAGGTGCCGGGAGATGCCGGCGAGGCGGGGATGCCGCAGGAGGAGGTCGGCGGGAGCGGATGAATCCAGGCGGAGGGAGGGCCGCCTTGCAGGAGGAGGCCGACAAGGAGGGAGAGCAGCGGAGATGCGCGGGGACGGATCTGGCCGGAACGGTCCGGAACTCGCCGGATCTGGCCGGATCTGGCCGAAAATCGCCGGATCTGGCCGGAGTAGCCTGGATCAGGCCAGAGCCAGCCGAAGCTGTCCGGATCTGGCCGGAAATCTCTGGATCAGGCCGGAGTCGGCCGGAGTAGCCTGGATCTGGCCGGAAATCACCGGATCGGGCCGGATTCGGCCTGAGCTGTCCGGATCTGGCCGCCGGAGAGCAACAGGCGAGGTCGCCGGGAGGGGAGCGGGACGGGAGATGCCGTCGGAGAGGGGTCGCCAGACTGGAGGGAGATCCGCCGGGAGCCGCGAGCGCGCGGGAGCAGCGGGAGGCGCGGGAGGCGCTGGAGCAGCGGGAGGCGCCGAGAGCAGCGGGAGTCGCGGGAGGCCACAGGACGCAGGGGAGCCGGGAGCCGGGAGCCGCGTCGCGCCGGGGAGCCGCGCAGGGAGGAGTGCGCACGGCGGAGGGGAGATGAGGAGACAGCCGCGCGGGAGGGCCGACGAGGGTAGGAGCGGCGCTGGAGGGGAGATTCGCCGGAAGGACGCGATCCGGGCAGAACCGGGAGGCCGGCCAGACGAGGCCGTCGCGCGGGGAGAAGCACCGCCGGGAGAAGAGCCGCGCCGATAGAGAGGGCCGCCTGGAGAGGGCGGCGCGGGAATGTGCGCAGGAGGAGCGGGCGCCGATGTGGAGAGCCAGCGCGCCGGGAAGGGAGACCCGCCTGGGAGCCGCGCAGGGCAGAGGCGGAGGGGCGGCGGCGGTAACCCTACGGGGCTTTGAGGCCGCCGCCCCCCACGGGGGGAAAAAAATGTAACCCTAGAGAAGAATAAAAAAAAAGATGGGAGGGGGGTCGGGATTAGCTTCCCTCTGATACCATGTAGAATGAGGAAACCCTCCTGCCTCCTTACCTCAAAGTGAGGCGGAGGCGTTCTTTTATAATGAATGAGAAACTCCACATCGGACCACAAGTCCGATGTGGGATACAGACTCTAACAGATATCATCAACATAAACCACCAGAAGAATGCAGCCAGATGACGATTGTTGATAAAAATTGTGATCTTTTATACTCTGAGAAAGTCCAAAAGTGGTGACCACAATGTAAAATCTCTTAAACCAAGCACGAGGGGACCCCTTAAGTCCATAAAGAGATCGACGAAGTCGACGAACATGGGATTCGGCCCTTGAAACAATAAAGCCTGGAGGTTGTTGCAGATAAACTTGTCAACAAAAACATGCAATAAAGCATTTTTGATATCGAGTTGATAAAGAGACCAATGATATGCACCTGCAAGAGGGATGAATAATCGTACAAAGGCCATTTTCACAACCGGGGAGAAAGTGTCAAAATAACCGACACCATATATGTGAGCATAGCCTTTGGCGACAAGCCGTGTTTTAAGACGATGGAGAGTACCATTAGCATTTAGGCGTACCGTATAAATCAATTTGCGGCCAACAACTTGTTTACCTGCCGGAAGGGGGACAAGATCTTAGGTCTGATTGTCGTCTAACGCTTGTAATTTTTTATGCATTGCTTGAAGCCAATCAGGGTGAGATTTAGCCTCAACAACTGTACAAAGAACAAATATCGTCTGAGTTTAAATGAGAGTGTTCGTTGCTGCGGATAAACCTTTGTAGGAATGTGTATATATCGGATGAGACTAACAAGAGCGAGTACCTTTTAGTAATGCAATAGGCAAGCCATCCGGGGTCGTGACATAAGTGATAGATGAAGGCGGAGAAATGACATCCTCGGTCTATGCATGAGGTATGTTTGATGGATGACGGGAATAAACTGACCCAAAGTATCGATTATTGGTCCGTGCAGGGGGCAATGGGGGTGGAGGGCGAGAGAGAGTCAATCATCGATGGGGATATTAGAGAAGAGAGAGGGTGGAGAGGATGAGAATAGCGTGTCCTCAATAAAAGAGACATTAACAGAGGTGACATATCGCCTTAAGTTAGAAGAGAAACAATGGTATCCACGCTGGGTTCGAGAGTATCCTAGAAAAATGCAACGGAGGGCCCGTAGGGAAAACTTGGAAAGATTGGGACGAGTGTCACAAATATAATAGACACCCAAACACACAGAGGAAGAGGATGAGGAGGGCGAGAGAGAAACAGAGCCTGAAATGGACTCCCCCCTAAAGGATAGAGGATGAAAGACGATTTATAAGATAAGTGATAGTATGAATAACATCGGCTCAAAATTGAATATGCACCTGCATGTGAAATAATATGCCCAAGCAGTTTCTAGAATATGATGATGTTTACGCTCGGTCACACTGTTCTGCTGAGGGGTATTAGAACAGAATGTTTGATGAAGAACAACGTGATCCGTGTGAAATTGTGAAGGGAAGAAGATAAATATTCTCGACCATTGTCCGAGCGCAGACATTTGATAGACACGGAGAATTGAGTGTGAATTTTATGGTAAAACGATTTAAAGATATTAAAAATTTCAAAATGATTACATAGGAGATAAAGCCAAGTCATTCGAGAAAAATCATCAATAAAAGATACATAGTAACAATAACTTAATTGACTTCGGATGACGTAGAGACCCCACAAATCATAATGAACTAAATCAATGGGTTTAGACGTGCGCGACGACAAGCGAGGAACATAAGACGTTCAATGATGTTTAGCAAATTGACAGGATTCGTAGTGTAAAGAAATGTGTGGATTGAGATGGGAGAAAAACTGATGTAATACGGAAGCAGGTGGGTGAACATGACGAAAATGAAGTTTCAGAGCACGGACGGAGGTGGATGAACAAACAAAGGATATCGGGGCATCGAACATGTAAACCCCATCGCGAAGATGACCTCCACCAAAGCTCCTAATTCGTTGACCGCTCCTGAAAGACAACATCAAAGGATATGAGAAAACAAGAACACAATTCAAGTCCTTTGTAAGCTTACTAATGAATAGGAGATTAAAAGGACTTTGAGAAACATGCGCCACTAATGACAATCAAATACAAGGATTCAAGGTGCAAGTGTCAAATCCGACAATATGAATGACGAATCCATCGATAACAGTGATTGTAGTGTCCTCGGTGTATGGACGATAGGTAGTAAGCATACCTGCATCGCCAATGAGATGATCTGAGGCACCAGAATCAAGCATCTAGACAGTTGGGCGACAGGAGACGCAGGTCATAGGGCCACTGGTCTGAGCGATAGAGGCCGAAGAGGATGCATACATTGATATACCTCGATGAGAGTGTATATCCTCCATCTCTTCTTTGGAGAGCACCAGTTAGCGATGCAAAGCGGGCTCGCGGCCAGCGGGCTTTGCGGGTATGGGGCGGATGTGGGGCGGGGCGGGCCTAAAAATTTTGACCGTTTAGAGTGCGGGCTAATGCGGGTTGAGCCCGCACGGGTGCGGGCCAATGCGGGTTGAGCCCGTGCGGGTGCGGGCTTGCCCGCGGGCCTGATTTAAAAAAAATATTATTTTTACAATATATGTTTCTTTAACATTTTAATTTAAAAAAAAAAAATCATGGTTAAACGGTGACATATGATTTCTCACCGTAATGGTTATATTAATTCATCATTTATTCACATGTGAATTTTAAATAGGCCTATATTTATTGTTTTAATATGATATTATATTATTTATATAGTAATTATTAACCATATTCACATGGTGTGTCAACCCATCTCTCGAAAAATGGAACTCATCGCCCCTGCGCATGGTTTCAATTCTATAAGAGTTATTATAATCATAATATTTTTTAGGTCGATTTAATTTTGTTATTATTTAATTTTATTTTGTTATTAAGAGAATTGGATAGAACCTTGTAAAAACACTAATAGCTTCCTCTGAAACTGATCATTACCTGGAGAGACTTTATTCATTCACATGTTTAGTTGTTCACATCACCACACAACCAACATTATCATTCATCACCCATCACTGATCACTCACCTACTTTCTATCACAATAGTTCGCCACCACATCGGCGTTACCGCATGCCACCATTAACCCACAAAAAAATGTTTCATCACATCTTTTAAAACTCTAGTTATTGTTAATTAATATTTCTCCCCACAAATACCTTTAAAAATGATAAAAAATACAATATTTAAATAATTATAAATAGTATTTTTTTTGTAAATGTGGGTAAGCCCGCGGGCACGGGCTTGAAATTTTTTGTTCGCATTATATGCGAGCTTTTGCGGACAAACCCGCGCGGGCTCAAACCCGTGCGGGCTTGGCCCACCCCGCCCCGGCCCGCCCGTTTCGAATTACTAGCACCAGTTTGGGATGGGTGTTCGATGACTGATGTGAGGAATCGACAAGAGCTACCTGGGCCTGTCGGGTTTTCTAAGACGGATGGCCATGGAGAGCCCAACAACGATTAACTAGATGCTCGGGCTTGCCACAATGTCGACAAAAGGGACGATTGCAGCCCCCACCACGACCACGACCAAGACCATGAGTAACTGAAAAACGACCACCACCACGACCTAAGAGAACAATGTGATATGTTGTATCAACAGAGGGAAGGAGTCGATGAGTTTTACCGAGTCGATGGTAAACCAGTGGAATCTCAAGAGATGATGAGTTGACTAACATTTCGGTCACGGTTGTCGCATATTCTGGATTGAGGCCATGAAGTAGACTAAAAAGATATAGTTTATCTCGCTGTGCAAAAGTAGACTCCAGTGTTTGAGGAAGAGGCCAAAGCTCAAGTAACTCATCATGCAAGGCATACCATTTGATGAAATATGCTGGAAAAGGACGATGTTGCTGACGGGTGGTTGATAGGTGTTAAAGAACATCTGACACCCGACCTAAATTGTTGGTTTCTGAATACACGAGTCAGAGAGTCTCAAAGTTCCTTAACAGTGTTGGACGTTCAAGTAACATCTTTAACTGTTCGTTCCATAGAATTGACGAACAGTGCAAATTTTTTGCTATCAGTCAGCTTCCAAACCTTGTACTTCGGATCAGATATTGGTGTTGGTGGGTCAACAAGGTAGGTATCGAGATCCATACCGGTCAGTGACATATGTACTATCTTGCGCCAAACAAAGAAGTTTGTTGCATCAAGACGCTCATCCACAAGGCGCGTGAATGCAGTGATCAACTGTGGAAGAACTGAGGAACTAGTTGTTGAATCTGCCATATCAGGAGGATTGCGGGAACGTGCTAAATGGTATCACCAAGCAAGCAGGAGAAGCCGAGCACATGAGAAATACCAATTGGAATGACCGAGAATGAAGCGAGGAAGCCGACTTCAGTAGGAAGAGTGGGGCAACATCAAAATGTGTAGGAACGACATAGACAGAACGCAAAATGCAGTGGGGAGTGCATGCTGGTCAAGAGCGAGATGGTGCGGTGTAATAGAAGGAAGCAGAGAATGACCAAGCTGGATGCCGTGCGACACGAGGGGGTCGGAGTCGCCAACAACAGATAAGAGCGCACTGGGTGTTGCGTGCACAGAAGGATGTCGCCAAGCAGGGAGCCGCGCCCGATTCGTCTGGTAGGGGTGTGTGGGAGCAAGTGTTGCATTAGGTGTTGTGTTGTCAGGGGAAGAGGCGAGTGCAGGAGGAAAATGCACAACGTGGGGGGGGCATCCCTGGGAGATGTGAGCAGGAGAGGGAGGTCGCGCCTGTGGGGTCGTCGAATGGAGGCACGCGCAGCCGAATGGGGCGGTGCAGGGAGGTGCGCGCAGTAGAGGCATCGCGTCAGGGTGGAGTGTGCCGATGCGGGAGCCGTGCTTGTCGGGGGGGGTGCGTCGGTCGCCACCGCGCTCTCCAGAGAAGAGGGACGGCGACACAGTGTCACCCTGTGGCGTGCGCGCCTGGGATGCGCGAGGGGGTGGAATCAGGCCGAAAGTGGAGGGAGGGGAACCGTGTCAGGAGGAGTTGCCTGGGGCAGGGGTCACAGGAGGGGGAAAAGGGTTGCGACGGCTAGGGAAGGGGAATGATGCACCCGAGGGGGGTCGACTCCGGCGGTCTAATACCATGTAGAAGTAAAACCTTGCTCCTTACCTCAGTTTGACGTGAAACTCTTTATTTATAGATAGGGAAAACTAAATACATTTAATGTGGGACTCTAAAATACATTTAATTTGGGTCCAACATATTTAACTTGGGTCCAACACATTTAATTTGGTCCAACGGATTTATTAATAAATTATAAACCTTCATATTCACTCATGTGAACCTCAATTACTAATCACTTGGTATCATATTTGTTTGTGGTAAAGGCTATTGAGAAGACAACCATGTAGGGGGTGAATCAGGTTGTACCTCACCATGTCCATCTATTATATTGTTTACCACTCCTTTCCCTCAACCTAATGGATCCCGAGCTTTCAATTACGGGGTTCACTCTTATGATCATCAAATTGGTTAAACATTTGAGGGCTTTCAACCATCCAATTCACTGTGATACTTACTGAACAATACTAACTGATATAAATATAATGTAAGTATGATTTACTGGATTCACCCGGTGTGATTTTTTACCAAGGGTGTGGCAAGCTCTGAATGGTGATCCACTGAAGCTCTTTGTAACTTTCTTTATCAAAATAAGATCATCACTTTTCATTCTCCACTGAGTGGAACACCAGATCTCGAGATCTTCGTTACTTCCTCATTCAGGGATGCTCATATATGAATCTTCAATAAACACCACTTCTCCTTTCACTCTCAAAAGAGTAGTAATCAAATGTGAAGTATATATTCTTCTATATTTTTTCACCCCTTTCTACATGGCCCACTCTCCTCTTTTAGAGATTCTCGGTCTTTGCATAACTTCTAGATTAATTACCTGTACTGTATCAGTTCATGTGGTTATACTTTTTCATAAATTATAGCGCACGTTCTCCATGTGTAGAGGAATTGACACAAATACTTCACACATTTTCCATTTTGCAAGAAAAAATATTTAAAATTGAATTTGTAAACTCACATAACAGACCACTATCTTTGAGTATGATTATATGCATGTGTGATGTGTGACCCACAATCCTTCAAAACCTCATCAATGGCTTGAGATCCGCCTAAACAAACATATCTACTTGGTCAATGTGCAGATAATTAATTCCACTTCAGTAGCATTCCAACTTCAATTTAAGTATACAATTTAAATTCCCAAATTCTTAACAAACATATAAACCATACTACTTCTCTAGAAAACCATCTTTGGTTATTTCATTCCTTGCAAGTTGAATCGGACTATGGGAAGTTGTTTTATGGAGTGACGTCTTAGCTTGAGTTTCCCTTCAAGATATATTCAATTGTAGCCCGAGATATATGATATATTGCATGTTATGGCCTATAGTATCATTTGTCTTTCACACCCAAAAAACAGGTCACGTGCTTGTCACACCCTCCGTTAGCCTCTATTTTGCAGCCTGTGATTCAACCGTGGGCTATCCCTAGCCTTTGTCACTTTTTTATGAAATAAGACCCATGCATGTCACGGCCATCAATACCTAAACTCACCAATAACAAAATTGATAGAGGTCAAGTGCGAGAGAGAGAAAGGAAACAATAGTTCTATTAATGCCAGCAGTAGCAACGAACATATTATTACAGAAGATCAACAGAATATGAAGGAGAAACTGGAGAATGAGAAATTCGAGAAGGAGATTGAGAACTCCTGGAAGACGCCACTCCCAAGCCGAGACCTAATTCTCTGAGTTTCTTCCGCCGGAAGCCAATCCAAATACAATTCGTACCCTCCCCAAACAGCTGCCCCCTCTTTTTAATAATTCCCAAACCTGCTCCCAACAGCCCCGACCAACCAACTAATGTGTATTACAATATTGCCCTCGACATTAATAAAACCCCAACCTGCCAATATCACAATTATCAAAACTGCCCCAACACCCTTACGCACCTACAACACCGAGCCTAGGACCCCTATGCAAGGCTTGCAGACTCACATTCCTATCATTTCCTTCCCCTTGAAGGACCACCTTGTCCTCAAGGTGAGGAAACCGGGCCCATCTCTCCATCTTAGCTTCTTGGGCCCACTTCGTTTTCAGTACAGTAGCTTCCTTGGCTTCTCTTCTGTCTAATAAAGCTTCCGTGTATGGAGTTCCAAGATGACAACTCCCTCCAGCATCCTTGGTTTTCCAGCTCCAAACACATGGATAAGTGAACTTTAAAGTCACTCCAATATCTAGGGTAGAATTTTAGAACCGTTGGATTGGTGTAGCCCGATCTGTTTTGGATGATGGTTGGGTCGAATGCTTCCGGCCCATACTGTCCACCAAGTCGCAAGTCTGCGGTGAGCTCGTTGGGGGTTGTAGGGGGCAACGCGTTCTTGCTACGGGGGTCTGGGGGCCGAAGACCCCCGACTCAAATTTTGGGGGCACTGTAGCACCTTTGACCGACTGTAGCAGAGCTGACCGGCCGACACCGACAGGACACTGTAGCAGTGCGGACTTTGGCACGACTACTGTAGCAATTTGGGCTTTTTGGAGACACCGGTACTGTATTTCAGTGGACTTCCAGCCACTGACCACTGTAGCACTTTAGACTTGGGTGGCCGCGGCCCTATAGCGATGCGGACTTCAGCCGTCATTCACTGTAGCATAGAGGATTTTCTAAGCGGTTGTTGAAATAGTAGTTCGTGCTCTTTATTAGCCCATTTTGGGCTAGAGTTTTTGTTTGTGAGTACTTTGAAAAATTCTCTGCAATTTGTGCTCCTGACTATAGTGAAATTCTGCCTCTCTGTGGACGTAGGGATCATTTCCCGAACCATGTAAATCTTTGTGTCCTGTGTTCTTCTTTTGTTTTTTTTCCCTTTTACTCATCTGTGAATCGTTTTTTCGCTTTGTTGCTCCCGGCGTTTCCGCGACAAGAACACCGGGACCAGCAAGCAGAATCATTTGCACCATACTCTTTCTGTGTCTCCGTGAGGAGCAGAATGTGTGCTGGAACTGTAGGAATCTCAGAATTGTTGCATAGGCCTTACGATCCCAACTCTCCACCTTCACATTAAAAACTAAATTGTTACCCTGACTCATAATTTCTGAACCCTCCTTTGCATTCTCCATTCCCTGGATCCTCATAGCAAGACCAATTTCTGTCTCATGCAAAGTTAGAATTTCATTTAAGCCGATTCTAGTTTCCGCATCATCACACCCTCTCTTTCTCATGGTGTAAATGAATGCCAATATACTACTTCCTTGCCTTTTGTTAGCTTTCATTAGCAGCAGAACAGCCTGAAGTGCACCCACTCTGGTTACAGTCATGGCTTCAGCACAATCAGTTCTAGCTGCCGGCCTATCATTTCTAGCATCGGCTCCTGGAGAACGCTCCCTTTTTCCTGCATCTAGAAATTTGAGGGGATCCTTGTCGGTTTGCACAACCATCAAACTTGACCCACAAGATCTCTTCAGATTTGGAAAATCAAAACTGGATATTTCAAGTTGCATATTTGGGACAGGGATGGTAACTCTGTGTTCGTTACACCATCTAGGAATCAGTTTCTTCATAGATCCCGAATCTGACCCAAATGTGTCCTGCTGAAACATTGAGTGCATAACCTGTCTTGTCGCTTCCGCGGATGAGTCTAAACAAAACTTGGCAGCACTATGGTCCACAATTATTCTTGTGATCTTTGTGGCCCAAATCTCTGGAACCATGTTCTTGTTTTGGCTTAAATTTTGTTGCAGAAAGTCCTTTGATCTTACATGTCTGAACACAATGACACTGCCATAGCGCCAAACATCCATACAACCTCGCAAAGAACGGGCCCATGGCGGCGGCCTGGGCTGTGGCTTTTGCAGACTGACGTCGCTGGCTTTCGCATATGCCTTTGTTCGGTGCTGCCTCGCCAATTGCAGCTCTTGTTGCTCCTGTAGTTTATTGTAGTAAGCAGGGAAGGAATCATTCTTGGCTGATCCTTGCCAATCCTGTACAGCCAGTGTTGGCTCAGCAAAAGCCAGTTGTGCTTGCTCCAAAAATAGCGGTCGCGGTCGCTGCTCGAACACTTCTGGCATATCTTTGTCTGGATACATTTTTTCTGCCACTACATTTTGCACATTATCACTAAAACTTGGATCTGAATTTACCTCATCAGGCTGAACCAAACTGGTAACAGTTTGCTCCTTTCCTTTTCCTGTCCAGTCTTCACACCTACAACTTTACTTTCTATTTGCTGCGACTGCTCAGGTTTTGCTTGCACAGTCTGCATTTCTTTGACACCCGTTTTTGCTACACTTGGTTTCACTTCTTCTGCTGTAGGCGTCAGAGTTTTAGAAGAATGTCATTGGGCAGACAACTCTACAGGTGTTGGCACCTGTTCTGGTACAATCCGCAACATCTCACACTGCTCGGCACGAATTTCAACTTTCGGCTCTTGTGTAGTTGATACCGCTGTATCATCCACTATAGCATGCTGCTCCACGGTTTCTTCTTCTGTATTTTCCGGACTTCTTCCTTCAGCTTGCGGTAGTAGAACAGAATCCCGTACCTCTCCAACGGTCGGCTTCCCTTTGTTTTCTTCGCGCTCCAAATACTCTGCCTGGTTCGACACCAACCAGGACACAATCGTCATCAATGTGTACTCTGAATGTATTTTCTGTCTGGGTCATGTTTGAAAAAACTCAACCGTCTCCACTGCTGTTTTTCTATATTTCTGGATGATCTCTTCTTTGAGTTGATACCATGAGAGCTCAGGGTTTGACGCTTCCAACGACATAAATCATTCTCCAAACATACCTTACATATGTAGTCATGCCGTCCAAATCTTCAACTCTTCCCTTGTTTGGTGGCATGAAAAATATTTCTCAGCTTCGGTGATCCAAGATGCAAGATTTTCTTCAGTAAAAATTGGCATCCTTGTGATCGCCTACCACTCCTCCAGCCTCTTGGACAGTCTGGCTAGATTCGCCCCGACCTCCCTCATTGGAACCTCAATGCATTATGTTCAATACTCTCCAACTTTAAAGTATATTCCTTTCAAATTTCTATCTTCTTTTTTACGTGATGAAATGACCTCTTCCTATGATGCATGCTTCTCTCTTTTGATCTGTCAAGTCTCCTCTCTGTTTATACTCTATATCCCAATGCTATTCAAGAATGGATTATATCCTTTTTCTAAGCCTTCCATACATTCTTCTTATCTCTCTAACAATCAAATGCTAGAGAAACCCCATGGAGAACCCAAGAATCAAATAATTCATAAAAAACAGCCCTCTGATTTGACGTTAATCTGATCAATCCTCAAGGGGATCCATCTTTTGTTGATAGAGAAACCCCAATTTCACTTGCAAGAAGACCTAAAATCACCCAAGTTCAATGAAGAATGAAAAATGAGAGTTCTAAGAGAAAAATTGACTTTTGAAGAAAAATATGTGTCATGTCTCCCGATAAGCATGGTTAGGCACACTGTGCATGGTTAGCACGCATAGTCAGCTTAACGGTGCACCTAACTGTACGTGTCCACCTTCTCCTCCCAAAACTCATATTTCCAACCTAGAAGATCCTAAAAATCAAAAAGGAACACGCCTATTAAGTCCACGACATTGCAGTTCTCCTCACCATAAGACATTTCATCCCAAAAACATCGGCTATTGCCATCTCATCCCCGCCTCTCTCTCCCAACCCTCCTCCTGGATCACCCTGTACTGCCATAACACCTGTACCATTGGAATACTACTTCCCTCGAGAATCTTCTCTCTATAGTCCTTAACCTGAATTGGTTTCTTTATATAAAAAGCATTAGGTTCCAAATCAAATGTCTCCCACATCAAAACATGTGATGAATTTGGTTGATACTTCTTAAATTCTGAAACATGGAAGATGCCATGAACTTTCAAATATGGTAACACAAATCGTCAAGACACTTTACTGATTTACTCATTGATCTCAAAAGGCGCCTCATCATGACATCCATTTCTCATACTTCCCAATCTATGGCCCAACCAGGGCGTCCCTTTAAAAATACCCGGTCTTTAATATCAAATTTCAAAGGTCATCGTCAACAATCGGTGAAAGACTTCTAATCATTGGTTTTTGAATCGATTTAACTATTGCACCAAACTAGGTCCCATAAGAGTCCTTTCACCTGTCTCAATTCAACACAATGGTGATCAACAAGGTCAACTATACAATTCCTCAAATGGTTCCATTTAAATTTTTGATTAATAGTAATTGTAAATGGGTGAATTCCCCTTACCTCAATGTGAGGTGAGGATATTCTTTTATAGATCAGGAAACCAATATACAAGACGGGTAAGTCCGATGTGGGACTCACCCATTTACACTTAAATGGGTTCCAACACTCCCCCTCAAGCTGGACATGCCCAGATTGGATAGAGTCCCACACAAAAAGAATAACAAGACAATCTCAAACTCCCCCTCAAGCTGGGCCAAGGAGGCTGTGAATACCCAGCCTGGAAGTGAGAGACTCAAGACGAGCTCCATGAAGACCTTTGGTGAAGAGATCGGCAAGCTGATCGGCCGTCGGGATATGGCCGAAACCGATATGGTGCTGCTCCAGATGGTGGCGGAGAAAGTGACAGTCCACCTCGATATGCTTCGTCCGTTCATGGAAGACGGGATTCGAGGCAATCTTCGTGGCGGCCCTCCTCTTCCACCGCCAGGTACCTCTTCTTTTCTGGGGGGATGCCATCCTCACTGCTACTTACCTTCTCAATCGTCTTCCCTCCTCCATCCTTCAGGGGGAGACTCCTTTTCATACCCTGTTCCCCTCTCTCCCTCCTCACTCCCTTCCACTCCGTATCTTCGGATGTCTCTGTTATGTCCGGGACACTCGCCCAAATCTCTCCAAACTATCACCCAAATCCCTTCGCTGTATTTTTCTCGGGTATTCCCGCACTCAGCGCGGGTACCGATGCTTCTCTCCAGACCTCCGCCGGTATATCACCTCTGCCGACGTTTCGTTTGTCGAGAGCTCTCCTTTCACTCTCCCCTCTCCTTCTCCTGACACTACCATCGATGACTGCCTTCCGCTCATGGTTCACCCGCCTCTGGTGTCTCCTCCGACCGGTCATCTCTTTGGACAGACCTACTCTCGTCGTCCTTCCGCTGTCCCCCTCATCCCGGCCGAGGAAACCATTGTTCTCGCTTCGACTGATGTTCCTGACACAGCTCCCGGCGATGTACCGATTGCGCTCCGGAAAGGTACTCGATCCTGTCAGACTACTCCTCTCTTTGTATCTTCTTACAGGGGTCTGTCAGCTCTGGAGACCGTGTCGCTTCCTCGAACGTCGGTGAAGCCAAATCTCACCCCGGGTGGCTAGCCGCAATGCGGGATGAATTGCAGGCTCTGGATGCCAACCATACTTGGGATCTTGTTCCTCTTCCGGCAAACAAACAGGCGGTCGGCTGTAAATGGATCTTTACAATCCGTCTCAATCCTGATGGCTCTCTCTGTCGCCTCAAAGCCCGGCTTGTCGCCAAGGGCTTTGCTCAGACATATGGCGTCGACTACTTTGAGACCTACTCTCCCGTCGCCAAGATGGCCTCTGTCCGCCTCTTCATCTCTCTGGCTGCTCATCACCACTGGCCGCTTCATCAACTCGACGTTAAGAATGCTTATGTAAATGGGTGAATTCCCCTTACCTCAATGTGAGGTGAGGATATTCTTTTATAGATTAGGAAACCAATATACAAGACGGGTAAGTCCGATGTGGGACTCACCCATTTACACTTAAATGGGTTCCAACAGTAATTATTATAAAAAAATTTCATCAATGGAAGATGATCCTTCCAAATCCTCCTAAAATCAATAACACAGGATCATAGCATATCTTCCAAAACATGAATAACACACTCCATCCACCCATCCATCCATTCACCCATCCATATAAGGACGGTACACCATGCTCATTCCCATAGCATTTTGGAGTCCTTTCTTGAATTTAGATGTATATCAAGGATCTATATATGATATGATAGACATCAAAACCACATAATATCTACTAATATCATGCATTGACCTCATGATTGGATTGTCGAGGTCACCATGGAAGCATGATGGTGTTTGGGTTATAGTGGATGTAACATCCAAGCCCGTGTCTCATGATTCACGCTCTTGGGTTGGGGTTACATGGTAAAAACTATCAAGAAGACACCCTAAGGGGGTGAATAGGATTATACCCCCACTATGTCTATTTTTACTTTCATCAACACCCTTCCACCTTAATTGTCTTTATTGATCTTTACCTCACAGTTATGTAGGCCCCTCTTATGTTTGTCAGTTAAAACATGAAAAGGCATTCATCCATCCAATTCATAGTGATGCTCACCAATAAAAATTGATATGAAAATAATACATGCACGATTTACTTGGTTCCCCTAGTGTGGGTTACATCCAAGGGTATAGAAAGCTCACTAGTACTGTACTAAATATGCTATTTCCCACTATAGGGGACCAACCCATTATATGAGTGCGTAGGTACCCTTACTGGTACCTGTTGCTAAGTCCATGGATACCCTCCCAGTTATGAAAAAACTTATTTTGATTAAATTCTTCTTGTTGATCAAGATTCGATATCCTTAATTAAAGAAAGGAAAAAATGATTTAGAAAGGAGAATTAAATGTTACTAAAAAGATAATTCCATAAAAAACAAGATATAAGTGTAATGGCCCGGACCTCTCCGGTCCATTCCTTTGTGAAATGTGGTTCTGGAGGCGTGCCAGGAGGTCAAGGTTCCTTGGGGGTGCGTTTGGGTGGACTTTTAAGGAGAGCTAAGGGCAATAGCTTTCGCACGGTTAGCGCACGGTTTGGTTAAACCGTGCGTCCAAACCGTGCAAGGTTGGTATTGGAGGCAGTGGCTAACGCACGGTTAGCGCACGGTTTGGCTAATCGTGCAAGCTAACCGCGCGAGGAGTGTTTGGCGAGGTAGAAGCTAACACACGGTTAGCGCACGGTTTGCTAAACTGTGTGGACTAACCGTGCAGACACTTAAAGTTAGATCCTAAAATTGTGGATCTGAACTCTTTTACCTCTAAATGGTTCATTTAAGCCCCTAAGCGGCCATAACTCGGGATTACCCTTCCTTGGAGGTAGAAGAACCTCTCCCAAGCGTTTTGGAGGCGACCCAGAGGCTTTTCTTGGCGAATTGAAGCCGGTTCCTTGAGGTATGTGATCGTTCTTGCTTGTTTTCTTAGATCTACTCCTCCTACTCTCTCGGTTTCTTAGATCTACGCCCGTTATGGGTAGATCTAAGCGTGCGGATGTCGAATATGAAGAGCTTTGGTCTTGGTTGTGTTAGGAGAGGATATCTAAAGAAGATTCGTGGAGAATCAACCTGGTTTCTTGAGCGTTCTTCGACCGTCGTGGTTTCGTCAATTCTTTGAGGTAGTGATTTTACCTTCGTCTCTCTAATTTGTGCATCATGCGGGATGAGTGTCCTCTTGCTTTCACAAGACATAGTTGAACCAGTTTAAATGAAGATAATAACTGGCTTAAAGAACGGGGATGGGGAAGTTGTTATGTTTATCATTGTTTATCCTATTGTTATGTTGTGAATTTAATAGGCTTATGCCTACTGAAAATCACGGTCGTTGGGGGCCTTTGCTTGCGCAATTAAATACTGCCCTATCTTTCTAGATCGTTTTATGGAAACTTTGTGGAATATGGAAATTGGTTAATCACGTAAAGTTGGCTGATTAAATGAATATCCGGAACACTGGTGTGATCACCCCGGTTGAACAAAATGGAATAATGAACATGTGGGTGTTGGTTTGGTTATGTGGTGTGTGAAAAGGGGGGGGGGGTGAATCCTGGGTTATTACGAATAGGATGGGCAGCGGGGCTGCAGTAAATGATATTAAAGGGGCAATGATGTGGCATGAGCCTTGTTTTGTGATACGGTTGTGGAGATATGGTTATAGTGGCAACAGGGCTGCAGTAATGTGTTGCGATATTAATAGAAAGTGGAAAGTTGATAAATGAACTGTGGGGAACGATAATGATTTGAACACGGGAGCAATCAATGGGGATTGATTGATAATAAAAAGGTTGGTTTTGTGTTGCTTGTGTTCTATCTAACTTGATTTGTGGTTGACAGGGTTTTTCTACGAAACGCTTGATCTGGTTTGATAATTGCCCAGTAGTTAAGGAACTAATAAACTAATACTGTTGAAACATGAAAACCTAAATGGGGTTGGGATTGTTTGTTGTATGCACGCTTCGTAGTAGCAGTGCTAAGGCACGTGCTCAGTTTCTCTGTTTAGAGGCTATAGGTTGGGCTGTGTGTTTGGTATACATATATGTATCTGTATCTTTGTGTTTTGTCGCACCCCACCCATGTTGAGCACCTAGTGCCGAACACTCCCATTTTATGGGAGATGGTGTTTTCCCCTTAATTACTAGCTCTTTCCTGCTCCTTCCATAGGTTGTGATGGCTTGGGGCGACCTTACACCTAAGACTCTTCGGGTAGGTTTCGATTGGTGTGATTTTAGCCCAAGACTATTCGGGCAAGTTTACTGTTCCCAAGAATCTTGGGGATGAGGCCCAGGTGTGTTCGGACGTGGATGTGATATGTGGTTTGTGAGGCCCAGGTGTGTGCGGGCGGGATATGTGGTTTGTGAGGCCCAGGTGTGTGCGGGCGGGATGTGTGACTTTTGAGGCCCAGGTGTGTGCGGGCGGGAATAGTGTGGTAGCGTCAGGACGTTCGCCGTTAGGAAGAGCAGCTAACTAGTAGGGGAAAATGGTGCGGGGTACCCAATACTCTTGTTCTTATATACCACTACCTGTTGTTTTGTATTTTGGTGAGTGTGACTGGTGAGGTTGGGTGGATAGAATTCCTTGCTGGGTTTTGGTTCTTCTGTTGTTTTCACAGGACATTAGGAAGTCTCCCCACTTGTGCACGAGAGCTTTAGGTTTCCTTACTGAGTATACTTGTATGCTCACCCTACGTTTACTTTCAGGTTTCCAGGAGGACTACCAGGGCCGTGCGGGACCCTACTAGTCGGGACAGTTGGAGTTGTTGCAGTAGCTGTACTCTTGTTTCTTTTGGTATTGCACTTTTGAGTTTTCTTGTACTTGTACCTTGTTCCAGAATTGTTTAAACATGCATGTGGGATTGGTTTGAGTTTATTTTCATTTACTTGTTCCTTTTCCTTTTGGTGTTTGACTCATCCTATTTCCCGATCTTAAATAATAAAAAAAGGGTAATACCTCCCATATTTGTGAAAACTCATACCCTTGGTGCTAGTCGCCACTCCGGGGCCTACTGGAGGCGGGACTCGGGGGTCATTATCTCTCTTTCACCATTGCCAGCTCAGAAGGGGCATCTTTGGTGAGAAGAGGTCGTGACATAAGTGATTTATTTTGATAGTCAAATCTCTAATTCTCTTAATAAAAAGTTTTCAAATGAAAATCAAGTTTGAAGGCCAACCACTAATCTATCTGATGTGAATATTGGTTATTTTGATCAAAGAATCCATAGATTTCAAGAACATATCTTTTATGAAATTTATATTTAAAAAAATATAATATCATTATTAAGGATTTTAAGTAATGGATTTAGATAACCGTATAACATTTTATGTCCATGTTGCCACAGGAGAGAGAAAGGGTTTTCTGATCTCGTTATCATTCATAGGAATTTATTCACTCTTATGCATTCTAGATCATATTTCATATTGTTGGAGTCTGTATCCCACATCAGACTTGTGTTCCGATGTGGTCGTTATTATTCATTATAAAATAACATCAAGGCCTCCTTTAGAGAGGAACCTTGGGTATTCAAGTCTACCTCTCTTTATCTTTCTACATGGTATCAGAGGAGGTTTAATCCAACTCGAGCCTCCCTCTCATTTTTTTTCAAGCCCTAGGTTTTTCTAGGATTCTTCCCCTCGGTGGGGGGCGGCGGCCTAGACCCTTTGGCCACTATCAGCGCCGCCGCCTGGTCGGCCCCTGCGGACTCCTGGTTTTGTCCGGCCCTGCCCTCCCTGCGAACTCCCAACGTTGTCCGGACCCGCCCTTTCCTTCCGCCTCCTGATCAGCGCTGCGCATCCCCCCCGCTGTGCACTTCTCCTCCTGTCGCGGTTCTCGGCTCCCTGCCTCCGTCGCGGTCCCCGGCCCCCGCCTCCGTCGCGGTCCCCGACCCCCACCTCCGTCGCGGTCCCTGGCCCCCGCCTCCGTCGCGCCCTCCCGGCGACTCCAGGCCTTGCCTCCGACGTTTTCCTGCCTCCGACGCGGATGACCGTCACCTCCCTCCCTATGCAGCGCGGTTTCCCGGCTCCTCCACAGTGCCGCCCCTACGAATCCTGTCCACCGCGCGACGCTGCTTCCCTCGCAAGGCCTTCCATCCTGCTCGAGCGACACCCTCCCTGCGGCACCCCCTGCGCGCGATGACCTCCCTTCCCGTCGCCCCTCCATATGCAGTGACGACTCCTTTCTGGGACGCGACTCCCGCTTGCGCTCCCTCCTTGCGCGTTGCCCTCCCGTAGGCACCACCTGCAACGACACCTCCTGGTTGACGACTCCTGTGCTTACGACGGACCAGGCGAGGCAGAAGGAAAGGGCGGGGCCAGACAACGCCGAGAGTCCGCTGGGAGGGTGGGGACGGATAGAACCGGGAGTTCGCAGGGGCCGGCCAGGGGGCGACGCTGATGGTGGCCAAAGGGCTTGGGCTCCCGCCCCCCACCGGGGGGAAGAATCCTAGAAAAATCTAGGGCTTGAAAAACAAATGGGAGGGAGGCTCGGGTTGGATTAAACCTCATCTGATACCATGTATAAAGATAAAGAAAGATAGACCCGAATACCCAAGGTTCCTCTCTAAAGGAGGTCTTGATGTTATTTTATAAGGATTAATAAAGACCACATCAGACCACAAGTTCGATGTGAGATACAGACTCCAACAATATGAAATATGATCTAGAATGCATGAGTGAATAAATTCCTATGAATGGCAATGAGATCAGGAAACCCTTTCTCTCTCCTGTGGCAACATGGACATAAAATGTTATACAGTTATCTAAATCCATTACTTAAAATCCTTAATAATTCATTAGATATTTACCTAAATCTTTTATAAAGAAACCATTGAATGAATTATTGATATAAAACAAAATTAGAATGAAAACAAAGTTACTTCATGAAATTTAATTTATATGTTAATTACTTTTCTGGATTCATTTATTTTCCTGCTCAAAATTAGAATGAAAACAAAGTTTCAACTTGGTGCAAATCGTAAGTATTAAATTTTAGAAGAATAAGAACATCATGACCCCTCGACCCTTCAAAATTCACCCCCTAACCCTTGTGAATTCATATCAAACACCACACACATCGATATCAAAAAATAAATCAACTATGTGAAGTGTCTTCAAATGGATTTCTTGTATTTTTTATAAATTTCTTATGATGGAATGTTGTTTAAAGTACTATAGGTATTTTACAAAATTTTTTATGGAGAGGAGGAGTTTGTAATGGCAAACATACGTCTTTATAGAGATGCATGTGGTTTAATGCATTATATTAAAGTTTGTGAAAGAGTAACCAAAAGATTGAAAGTTATTCATGAGGTTGATATTTAGATTTTGAAGATTGTGTAACATTGAATTAAAAAATTGAAGAAGTTACGTTGCAACAACCAGAATATTATGAATGTTGCATAATATTGATTTTCATGTTAAATCGTCTGAATAGGTGTAAAACCTGACCCTTTTGAGGTATGAATCTTTATATGTTCTGGTGAAAACATATGTGTGTTTTACTTGTTTATTGTTAAACCTAGTTTTATTATATTGGGTATTTCTGAGTCCCATATCGGAATACTCCACCATGTATTTCATTTTACTCATCTATAAAAGAATGTTTCCACCTCACATTGAGGTAAGGGGAATTTGTCATCTACATGGTATCAAAGGAAAAATCCTAATAATTTTCGTTGCTCTCCCTTCTCTCGGAGAATACTTCCTGTGCGGCGCTCTTTGCCCCACCCTCTCTTGCGGTCTCCCGGTTCTGTCCGGCCCCGCCCTCCCGTCGGCTCCCTGCAGGCTTCCGGTTATGTCCGGCCCCGACCTCCCCGTCAACTCCTTGCATCGGCGTCTCCCGGTCCCGACGCCAGATCTCGGTGCCCCCGCTTCCGACGCGGCGTTCTCCTGGTGTCATCCGACCCGCCTCCCTGCGACCTCTATCGCAACGACCGACCTGCCTCTCCCGGTGCCTCCCGGCTCCAGGCGAAACCCTCCGCTCCGCCTCCTCGCGCGACTCCCTGCGCGCGACTCCCGCTCGACGCCGCCTCACCCAACTTTGCGACCGGCCACCGCCTGCCCTCCCGCGGCTTCCCGATCCCTGCCCGCTCGCACCCTCCTACGACGTCGCCTGCCTCCGACGCCCTTCCCGACTTCGTGATCGGCCCCCGCCTGCCAGCGGCCTCCCGACTACGCGATCGACCCCGCCTCCCGATCCCGCCCTCCAGCAGGCTTCCTGGTAGACACCCGGCCTCGCCTCCCGTCGCGGCTCCCGACCTGCCTTTGTCGCGGCTTCTCGGCCCCGCCTCCTGCGACGCTCTCCTGGACCCGCCTGCTCGCGGCCTCCCGGCTTCGCGACCAGCCTCGCCTCCCGCTGTAATTTTCTGGCTTCGCCCTCCCCTGGCTCTTCGGTTTCTCACGACCTCGCCTCCAACGCAGCCTCCCAACACCCGCCCCTTGTGACATCCTGGCCCTGCCTCTCTCGGCGACTCCCGATCCCGCTCTTCTCGGTACGACCTGGCCCCGCCCTTCCAGTGGCCGAACCTTCGGTTCTGCTTCCGCTGATCAGTGCCTCCACCCGCCTGGTTGATGAGCGGCTCGACTCAACTAAATTCTCAGTATGGTGGAAGACGGTGTTGATGTCACTCACGTGCATGGACCTCGGCTCCCACCTCGAGGTTCTTCCGCCCCTATCTTTCGATCCCAAATACCGCCCATGGAAGCTTGCTAATAGCAAGATCTTTGCTTTACTGATCAATTCCATGGACCGCTCCGTCAAGGACGTCACTCAGACTGCCAATACGGTTAAGGAACTTTGTGATTCCTTAAACCTCATGTATTCCAAGACAAATAATTTGGCTTGGGTCTCCGATGTTCTTTAACTCCTGCCGGTCATTCGCCAGCAGACCCGTCCATTTCTGACGTACTTCATGGAATGAAAAGCTCTCTGGGATGAATTGTTTGAGGTGTGGCCCATTCCCCAGACACTAGAGGCAACCTTAGCCCAGAGAAACCAATTGTGCCTCTTTAGCCTTCTCCATGATCTCGATCCTGAATATGCGACAACGACCACAGAGATGCTCGCCATCACCTCTTTGCACGAGATTCCACAGGTGTATCATCGCTTTGGAAAGGCTCATCAGACACTTGCCCCACCCACCCCCAGCATCGATCACGCTGCCCTCTTGGGTTGTGCTAGTGGACGCTCCTCAGGCACTCGTGGACGTGGTCGTGGGGAGGGTCGTCCTCGTCCCCTCTGTCAGCACTGCGACAAGCTTGGCCATCTGATCGACCGCTGTTGAGTTCTTTATGGCCGTCCATCTCAGCAAACTCGGCAAGGTCAGACTGCGGTCCAAGATGCTTCCCCGTCGGCCACCGCTCATCCTCCTTCTCTGAACCTCTCCATGGCCGAGCTCCAGCTGATTCACGACCATCAGATCACCTCTCTACCGAGTTCTTCAGTATCTCTTGCCCACTCTGGTTGTTCTACTGCTTTTGTCACCCATCGCTCCCCTGTCTGGATGCTTGACTCAGGTGCCTCAGATCATCTCACAGGTGATGCATGTATGTTATTCTACTATCGTCCATATGCTGGTTCCTGAGCTATCACTGTCGCTGTTGGACCCACTATCCTCATTGCGGGCTTTGGTGCATGCTCCCTGACTTCATCTATTCACATGTCCTCTGCGGCACATGTGCCTCACAGTCCTTTTAACCTTCTCTCCATAAGTAAGCTTACAAGTGATTTCAACTGTAGTGCCATCTTTACATCTTCTGCTGTTGTGTTTCAGGAGCGGACGACGAACCGAGAACTTGGTAGATGCCAGCTTTGGGACGGGGCGTACATGTTCGATGAACCAAAATCAATCGCCTGCACGTCTGTCTCTGTTTGTGCATTTGACCTTCATTCTCAGTTGGGACATCCACCCGCCTCCACCCTTCACCAACTTTTTCTGGATATTAGTCCGCATGTTTCTTTTCTTTTTGAGTCATGTAAATTTTCGAAACATCATCGCACTTCATATCTTCCTCGAGTGGGATACATGGGCCGCCAAACCCTTTGATTTGGTTCATTCAAATGTATGGAGTCCCTGTGTCATCTCGAGTCACTTAGGGTATAAATATTATATATCCTTCATTGATGATTTATCGCGTATGACTTGGTTGTACCTTCTTCGAGATCGATCTGAGGTGTTTTTCACTTTTCAGACATTTTAGCATGAGATTCATACCTAGTTTTTTGTCTCTGTTAAATGTCTCCGCTCGGACAATGGACGAGAGTATTTGTCCACTCCCTTTCAGCAGTTTTTTCAGGCAAACGACATCATTCATCAGACCTTTTGTCCTGATACCCCTAAGCAGAATGAAGTGGCCGAGCGGAAACATCGACATATTCTAGAGACTGCTCGTGCCCTCCTATTCCACCAACATGTGCCTCTTCTCTTTTGGGGGGATGCCATCATCATTGCTACATATCTCCTCAATCGCTTTCCTTCTTCTATCCTTCAGGAGGAGACTTCTTTTCAGACTCTGTTATCCTCTCTCTCCTCACTCACTTCCACTTCGTGTGTTTGGATGTCTCTGTTATATCCGTGACACTCATCCCAAGCTCTCTCCTAAATCCCTTTGTTGCATATTCCTCGGATATTCACGTACTCAACGCAAATACCGATGCTTTTCTTAAGACTTACGACGATATATCATCTCTGCTGACGTATCATTTGTTGAGAGCTCTCCATTTTCTCTTCCCTCTCCCCATCACGACACTACCATCGATGATTGTCTTCCTCTCATCATCCACCCTCCTCTGGTGTCTCCCCCTACTGATCACCGGTTTGGTACGGTCTACTCTCGTCGCCCATCGACTGTGCCCCCCCGTCCAGGCCGAGGAAACCATCGTCTCGGCTTCGTCTGATGCTCCTGCCCCTGCACCAGACGACTTGCCCATTGCACTCCGAAAATGTACTCGTTCTTGCCAGAATACTTATTTATACATCTTCATACAGAGGTTTGTCAGCTCTGGAGACTATATCTATTCCTCGCACGGTTGGCGATGCCAAATCCCATCTGGGGTGACTACAAGCGATGCGGGATGAACTGCAGGCTCTGGATGACAACCGTACTTGGGATCTGGTCCTCCTTCCAGACGACAAACTGGCGGTCAGCTGCAAATGGATTTATATGATCTGTTTCAATGTCAATGGCACTCTCCATCGCCTCAAAGTCCGACTTGTGGCGAAGGGCTTTGCGCAGACATATGACATCAACTATTTTGAGATCTTCTTTCCGGTTGCCAAGATGACATCATTCCGCTTATCCATCTCTCTGGCCGCTCATCATCACTGGCCAATTCATCAACTGGATGTTAAGAACGCATTTCTCCATGGCTTTTTGAAGAAGATGTATATTTCTAGCAGCCCTCCGGATTTCGTGCCTCAGGAGCCGACTCCCATGTCTGCCGACTTCATCGCTCTCTATATGGTCTCAAACAGCTCCTTATGCTTGGTTTGGCCGCTTCAGCACTGTCGTCACTGTATTTGGACTCTCGCAGTATGAAGGACCACACCGTCTTCTACCATTCGACGTCCAACGGCTGCATCCTGCTGGTGGTATATGTTGATGATATCATCATCACCGGGAGCGACTCCACTGGAATCGCCCAACTCAAGGGGCATCTTCACCACTATTTCTACACCAAAGATCTCAGTCCTCTCACATACTTCCTTGACATCGAGGCCTCCCGTTCTACTGACACAATCTTTCTCTATCAATGGAAATATGTCATGGATCTCTTTCAGGATGCGGGTTTGAGTCAGACAACTGTCGTGGACACTCCTCTTAAGCCTGGGGAACATTTTCTCTATGACGACACGACACCCTTTCCTCTCCCAGAGAGCTATCGCCGTCTTGTGGGCAAACTCAATTACCTCACTATGACACGACCAAACATTCCCTGCATTGTTGGCAAAGTAAGCCAATTCATGGAGCATCTGACCAAATCTTAGTGGGATGCTTTCCTCCGCATTGCCAAGTACATCAAAAAAGACCCTGCCCGTGGTCTTCGGTACTCACATCATGCTCATCTGAATGTTGATGCCTTCTGTGATGTTGATTATGCTAGTTGCCTTGCTACCCGCAAGTTTACTTCTGGGTTTGCTGTTTTCTTGGCAGATAACCTCATCTCTTGGCGCAACAAGAAGCAGACTGTCGTCTTCCGATCTAGTGCGGAGTATGAATACCGTGCAATGGCCACAGTCACTGTTGAGATCCTCTGGCTTCATCATCTCCTCCATGTGCTTGGCTTCCCACCGCAGACGTTTGCTCATATCTGGTGTGACAATCAGGCGACCATAAAGATTCTTTCAAATCCCGTCTTCCATGAACGAACGAAGCATATCGAGATGGACTGCCACTTTCTTCGCCATCATCTCGAGCATAACCATATTAGTTTCGGCCACATTCTGACGGCGGATCAGTTTGTCGACATTTTCACAAAAGACCTCCTAGGAGCTCGTCTGGACTCTCTCAGTACCAAGCTGGGTATCCACAGCATCAACAACCCAGCTTGAGGGGGAGTGTGTATGGTCTTGTTCGCTGTTGTCTTTCTTTTGTGGGACACTTGGTCCAAGCTGGACATGTCCAACTTAAGGGGGAGTGTTAAACCTAATTTTATTATATTGGGTATTTTCGAGTCCCACATCAGAATACTCTACCATGTATTCCAAGTTTTAACTTAATTGTTTTGTTTGGGGGGGGGGTTAAATACAAGAGACAAGCTTTCTCCCTTGGCCAGTGTGCGTGACGAAGCCCCTCTCTTGGTTTTTTATCCTCTTTCACATTGCTTCATGCTGTGAAACCGATGAGTTGAGGGGAGGAGCCCCCTACCTCGACTTATTCATGACCTGAACTAAATTCAGGCAGTTTGTTTTCTTCTTCTTCCAAGTTTTAACTTAATTGTTTTGTTTGGGGGGGGGGGGGGTTAAATACAAGAGACAAGCTTTCTCCCTTGGCCAGTGTGCGCGACGAAGCCCCT
Organism: Viscum album; assembly: GCA_963277665.1. Taxonomy (NCBI): domain Eukaryota; kingdom Viridiplantae; phylum Streptophyta; class Magnoliopsida; order Santalales; family Viscaceae; genus Viscum; species Viscum album. The sequence continues at coordinate 715,190,014 of OY728138.1, read as the reverse complement.
CTCGGTTTTTATCCTATTTCAAGAAGAGTTTTCCTTTGTTTCTCAGCCAAATTGAACGCTATCAGTTGTGTTTGGAAGCTTGGGGCAAGTCTATGAGTTTGTCTTCTCTCTTTCTCGGTTTCTTTCGCTATTAAGCGAACTCTCATCATTTTTATCTAATATGCCCTATTTCCAAGGTATTCTTCTGCTTTTTTGATTTATACCGGTTTAGCTCAAATCAAAGGCTGAAATTAGACGAGTTTACGTCCACAAGTGGAATTTAGGTGGTCTCGAAGCTTCCCCTTCAAAGTCTTTCTATTATCGTTGTTCGTATGATGTGAAGTCGCGCCGACTAAAAATTAATAATTTAATGCCGTGTGACCTTAAATTATGAATTCGAACCTCTCCACGGGCCATGAACAGTCCGTTGGCGAGTAGATCGAGATTTAGCCACCACTTGAGGTGCGCTTGACCTGAAACATAAATTGGGTAATTAAAGGGGAGACCATAAGGGTGCCTTGGACTTAGACGTGACCTTGTGTGTATGACCAGGGATGCCAAGGGCGAACACTAGGAATTTGCCTATGTGCATGTTATGGAACACGGTTTGGAGTGCCTTAGGGAAACCCCCCTTGGGCTCCTTATGGAACACAGCTTGGAGTGCCTTGGGGTAGCCCCCCAGGCTCGTTATGGAACACAGTTTGGAGTGCCTTGGGGAGTCCCCCATTGGACTCATTATGGAACACGGTTTGAAGTGCCTTAGGGCAGAGCCCCTCTTGGACTCGTTATGGACCACAATTTGGAGTGCCTTAGGGCACCTCCCCTTGGACTCGTTATGACTCACGGTTTGGAACGCCTTGGTTACAAACCTTGGGTTTGTTGTGGTTTTATGAGGTACTATGGATAGAGACATCCGACTTAGGCTGAAGTAGGCATGGTCGGTCTCGAGTGTCACTGTCGAACCCAAGGATCGACGTTGGTTTATTTATTTATATCACACCTTTATTTATTTTGCACATCAACATGCACTTTATACTCAAACTTGATATGCTTTTAGATGCCATTGGCGACAACCTACTGAGTCGTACTCACACCATGCTCAGACCGTCGTTTGGTACTCGAGTAGTCTTTTTGACTACAAGACAGAACTAAGGCAAGCGTCTTATGACTATTGCTTGATCAGGACTACTAGGATGGAGCATGGGAGTTGGAATTGATCTTGGACTTGAGACCGTTTTTGGAGGAGTTTTCCCAGTTTTTGTCTTTTATTCTTTTGGGTTTTGATAGATATGACCTGCTACTGATGAAATGACTGCTTGACATGTACATAGCTCATTTTGTTATAGCATGGTTTGTGTTTGTTGTTGGGCATACGAATGTTGATTCAATAAGGTTTCATTGATTTTGATGCTCACAAATACGCTCATTTGTTTTACTAATAAAGTTACTTTTGAGTGGATTTCAAGTTTATATTTTTAATTGAATAAATTATTTAATTTTTTCTGGAATTTCGGAAGACTTGTTCAGTAGTGATCTTTATATTTGGAAGTAAGAATGTTCTACTAAGCATTCTGGTTGTTAAAAGTAGTATAGAACCACTGTTCAGAAAGTGTAGTTGAAACCTCACGTTAGTGTCCAACCCCATGTTAAAAACCCCACGTTTGAGTTTAACGTTATTTTTTGGAACCTCACTTTTGTTAAGGGACCTCACGTTTGGGTGCCTAACGTTTGATATGTACCTAATGTAAGTAACCTCACGTTGGTGATATGCACCACGTTTAGAACTAACCGTTTGTTTAAAATTCTATGTTTTGGAACCCTATGTTTGGAATCAACTGTACGCTGGCAATCAAACTTTTGGAATCAATCTCCCGTAGAATGATTCCCATATTGATCCAGTCATCCGTAGGATTTAAAATTTGCATTATTTCGAGATTTATGCTACGATTTCGCTAGAGTAAATCTCTTGGTAAAACGATTCAAAGTCTGTTTCTAAAGATCTACAACAACAGACTGATTTGTTTTGGTTTTTAAGGGAAGCTATGATTTTCCATGGTTGTTAAAATTCAAATTTCAAATACATTGTGCGTTTTGAAATCATGATTTATCTGGAGACTTTTTCGGATATGTCTGGCTTGAATTAATTTTGGATGCTTATTTATTCTAATTTTAGCGGTTACATCTGGTGGATCTAATGCTCAGTGATCTGAATCTCTTGCTCTAGAAAACAACATCATAACTTTTGTGATCACAAAAAAATGTTTTCTATCTGCTGCTATATGATTCTGTAATATATTTGCTATAGTTTGTTGAAGTTTTTCAGGACCACACTTTGGAGACATACATGTTCTATCAAGTTGTTGTGTGTTCGCCCTACTGCTACAAAGTTTGAATTTGGTGCTGTTGCTTTATCTATGTATTCTCTACAACAAAATTGGAGTTTCACACAATTTATCCCCTTTTTGTGTCTTCATCATCATTTCGGGGCAACAATTGTTTATTGACACTTGTTGTGATGTCTGTTTACCGCTTTATTTGGATGTATTTGGATATGATTGATTTTATTTCCTTCATTGTTTCCACTCTGATATGCATATATGGTCTCCCCATTATACCACTGTAGACCCTCGCTGCTAATTGACAACCTCTGATATATAGGGAGGCGAGCTTGTGATCACGTGGCGATCTCTTGTCCAACACCTATTAGTGGCCAGGATTGGGGGACGTTACATAGTGGCATCGAAACCTCTTTTCTTTTGTTTGACTGTTTGGGTAAGGTAGACAGGAGATAGGGTGATGTTGAGACCTAGTATATAGCTCGTGCTTGGGAGTTGCATACCCATGTACGAGGGAAAGGCCAAGTTACCAGGGATGAGATTAGTGTTCTTTCTTTTCGCTTCTACTGTTGATTTATTTTCACCATGGGCGACACACATGATTTGTGATGATTGATTTATGAGATTTTATCTCTTGACCAAAATGACAAGAGGGTGTGCGTACATGCATCATTTTAGGCATGTAGGATTCACACGTCATTCACATGATTGTCTGTGATTGGTTGAGTGGATAAAATATATATGTTACGTGATCACTTGCTTGATTTTTTATGAGGTATTATCTAAATAAAATTCCATTTACAACTTATAAAGCGTTATCCTCTATAACTTGTAATTGACATTTCATTTAACTGAGCCTCAAATGTGAAATTTTTTGGTTAAAGTAAATGGTTAAAAGTATATCACATGGTCACTTATTTTGATTATAATGTGACATCAACTAAAGAAAATGCCAATTTCAACTTATAAAGCGTTTTCCTCTATAACTTGGAATTGACATTTCATTCAGTTGAGTCTTATTTATGAAAATTCTGGTTAAAATAAATGAAAAAATGTGATTGTTGGACCCCATTTAAGTGTAAATGGGTATTTCTGAGTCCCACATCGGACTTACCCATCTTGTAATTAGATTTACTCATCTATAAAAGAGTATCCCCACCTCACATTGAGGTAAGGGGAATTCACCCAACTACATGGTATCAGAGGGATTTTTATCCCAAACCCTCCCTCCTCTGCG